>OX235266.1:11449924-12726677 GCA_944472135.2 Trichobilharzia regenti
TTGTAACGACCACAAATATTATAATTGTTTTATAATTGTAAGAACCTGAAGAGGAGAAGAATGTATTGAAAGGAATATTTATTCTTCGTTCAGATTAACTTTTAATTCTTCATGCGATATGGGAATATTTCACACTATCAAATCTTATCACATAGTTATCCATGGTTTTGATTTTGATTTAAATTTTATGTTGTACACAACATAATTGCCATAAACATTTAATTTTGAATCATTAAATAAGAGAAGAAGACTTAAAAAGATTGAAAAGCCGAGAAATTCAAGCAGCTAGAAGAAAAAAGACACACACACACACAAAAATCAAATGGGAAATAAGTAAAGAATAAGAATAAGTGAATGGTAAGTAATAATGATCTATTCCCTGCTTTCACAATTGATGAATTTGGTGAGCAAGGTATTTAAAATACTTTAGGATTGTAAGTTTCCTTTCAAAGTGGAGTGCGCATCTCAGTTGCTTGAAATGCGCCTGCCTCTAGTTCGTTAGCATTTCGCTGAGGAGAGAAATCATACGGTTTTTGTTTAGGTTCCATTAAATTTCAGCCAGAATTGAGAACATTTTGGAACTGTCTCTGTAACGGTGCCTACTCTTGCGAAATTCTAGTAATTGTTTTTCTTCTTCTTCCGAGGGGTCCAGTCATCCATATCACGGAATTCGCACTCATGCTTCTCATCTGATACAGAGGCAAACGCCTCTGTATTAAAGCAAGCAGCTTCGTCATCCAGCAGTGTCCAGCTTATAGGATTTTCTAAATAGCCATATTTTGAGCGTAGATCCTGTGGATCGCAAGGTGACTGGATTTCGACTGCTCCTAGAGTATCATCATAACTGTGATTATTTGACTGGATGACTTCATGATTGATTGATGTGGTTGGTTTACGTGTATGAAGATATTCTACGGCAACACGCCTACCAGCCATATCTGGTACTCGAGTGCAGTGATTCGATAATTTATTTGATGAATATGATTTGGAATGTGCTTTTGCAAGTTCATTTACAGCAACACGCGTAGATATACTTGATGTATGCTGCATTGTTGTTGTTGTTAAACGATGATTCTGAGTCGAAAGTGCATCACTTGATGGAATACTTGTAGGTAAACGAGTTTTTGGTTTAAAACCATGTGGCCAAGTTATCTGCGCAGGACGTAGATGGAGATTACACTCATCAATATAAAGTGTTCCACGATGCACCTAAAAAAAAAAATAAAGCACTTATCAATAATATATAAAAGTGGAAAGTGACCATCATCAGAAACAAACTCCATATGAAATGTGCTCATCTGATAAAGAGAATAGTGACTGACCTTTTGATTAAATCATTACATATTAGATATAATAGAGAAGATTTGTAGCTCAGGTGGATGATTTTAATGTGGTTGTGTTCTCTGAGCTGGCTGGATGGTTGATTTGCGAAGCTTTCATCACTCTACTACTAGGTGACATCTTCCTTCAGCGCACACTTCAATTTGAATTGAAGTGAGCTTTTAGATTTCTCCACGAGTTTATTAATCATCTCTCCTGGTGGGTGACCTTGGACATCGTGATTGGTTGTTTTTGTATGTTTTCACACCTTCTAGGTTACTTGTATTCGGAAAGCACAAAGAAAATCGCCTTACAATACATAAAGGATATCTCAGAAATCACACTACAAGACTCTTCAAACCTTTAGGAATTGACGTCGTACACAAACCAACAAAGTCACTTCACTCAATTCTGTGTCAACCAAAAGACTCAACAGCGAATGAAGATAAAACCAACATCATCTACAAAATAAATTGTAACAACTGCGAAAAACAATATATTGGTCAAAGTAGACGTCCCCTTCGTCTTCGTATCCACGAACATAAGCTAGCTGTCAAAAGACATGATATCCACTCCCTCATATCGCCTCACTACATACAGACAACCACGGACATCAATTCGACTGGGACACCGTTCAAATATTAGACAGAGGAAACAACAAGAATGCTAGAGAATTTTCAGAAGCCTGTCTGGTATTCCAGTGAATCATCAATCAATAGACACATACAAAGGGTCAAAGTTCAAGCCAAAGAAACAATCAGTTCCAATTCAAGTAGCCGTCTAGGTGCAAAAACACACAAAAACAACCAATCACGTCCAAGGTCATCAGGAGAGATGACTCATAGTGAGAACTCGTGGAGAAATCTAAAAGTTCACTTCAAACTGAAGTATGCGCTGAAGAAAGATGTCACCCAGTAGGGTGATGAAAGCTTCGCAAATCAACCATCCAGCTCAGAGAACACAACCACATCAAAATCATTACATATTAAATAATACTGTACTATCTATCACATTCATCATTATAAAGACGTTTATAATGTGGAAAGGTACCTTAAAAAAAGTTGAATTGACAGTAGTAAACCTGTCAACGTAAATTTTATATACGCATGGGGTTGTTTGATTGGCTGTGAAATAACTTCAAAATATGCATCATCAGTGAGTGGATCATGTTTTCTCCTCTGCTGCCCTGTCATTCTGTTTCATCATTTTCGGAATACAACACAACAACCTGAACAAATCAACTTCTGTGAGAAATTATATAGTGATTCGACAGTCAGCTACCTTGTAAAATTGAGTTGTATTAAGAAACGTACTATTGTAACAACAGAAGACAAGGGCCAGGCATCAGATCGTTTATTAAGGGAATCAGCACGTATTTATACATATTTCATGTACATTATTATCGCTTATTCAAGCAGACAAACACAGTCTTCTGATTGGCTGTTTCTTGCTCAAGGTTATTCTGTATTGTTTGTACCTGGTTTATCAGAAAGTTAAGCCATATATCTGCGAATCTTATTTGCCCAAGTTAAGTCTGCTGTGATTGGTTGTTGAATCAGCCTTGTTCTCAGCCAATATTAGCTACCTAGACATTGACGTAAATTAATGTCTACCAATTGGCTGGCAGCCTGCTCTCACCACACTATAATGTCAACGCCAAAAACAGTGCTTTAAATTAATTTCCTGAAAGTCTAATAAAATGATACGTACCATTTGTTATCTCACATCTTACAATTCACACACAGCCAAAGAATGGAGAAAAAGACATATGAATTAGGAAGTAATACAGCTTTACTAAAAAGTTACCTGTTTATAATGGCCATGGCAGGGACAGGGGTTGGACGTATTTCTTTTGTATACAAAAGCTCAAACCCACGCTTTGTGATACAGATTTCTTTGAAAGTTTTCTTATTGCAATATTATTTTCTTGGGATTGGCACGTCCAATCTTCGACATAACAAATTCCCCATATCATGCTATACTACACTGCCAAATGGCTAGCACAAAATCCTCCTACCTATCAGGAATAACCTCTGCAAGCATAACGTTGCTGATTCGTTTGAATTCGTCGATTCATTAAGGGATATACTAATGTATCCCCATGGAGGAAAATGATATCCATGGATGTTACTTCACTTTTCACCAACGTTTCCTCTCACTGAAACTATCTGCTTTATACGCAAATTCATTGAAGATAATAATGTAGACAGGTATGTGTCCCGACCCACTACTTAAAGGAACTACTGTTGAGGTGCACTCTATATGTCCAGTTCAAGTTCAACAACACGATATATAGACGAAGAGATGGAGTAGCAATGGGGTCACCACTGGGTCCTTTACTTGCAGATTGCTTCTTGGCCAGTTTGGAGAATAGTATTTTATGGCCTACTATCGACAGTTTCCATCTGTACCTAAGATACATGGATGATACCTCCATCATATGTGACGACAATACTGACGTCGAATTGATAACTAATGAGTTCAACAGCTGCCATCATGCCATCAAATTCACGTCGGAATCAGAGATTAACTCGGAATTCCACTTTCTGGATGTTTTTCTAAAGAGGAGATCTGATGGCTCTCTTCAAAGATCTATCTACAAGAAACCAACATGGAATGATCAGTACACAAATTTCCACAGCTGGGTCCCTTTGAGAAGAAAGAGAAATCTGATCCATTCTTTATCCTCAAGAATAAGGAGGATATGTTCAAGTGATACAATAAATGGGGAACTGGGGCGACTCAGACAAGTCCTCATAGAGAATGGATATCCTCCAAGATTTATCGAGAAAAACATGAAGTCAAGGAAAAAGCCTGAAAGAATCCAGACGGCGCCGAAGAAACTGCTATTTATGAGTGTTGAATTTAAAGGTGATACCGCAGCTGAGATCCTGAAGAATCGCTGCTTATGCAGATCAGATCACTGAGGAAAGCCTTCTTTATGGCTGAGCTACGTATCAATTTTTACAGCCGACAAATGATCAATGGATGTGTGAAGGATAAACTGCCGCTTTCGACTGGCCACCTCAATGTGTATTTATAAATTCACCTGCTGATCGTGTGGAGCTAGTTATATTGGCCGCCCACACACTTTCCAAACGCATCTCTGAACATTATCCGGCATGGTTAGCAAAGGGACAATGCAAGACAATTACTAGCTCAATTCTCGAGCATTTGGTGAACTCAGGCCATGTAGCTCCACCAGAGTCGTCTTTCAAGATCACCTACAAAGTGAAGCCAAATGGTACAAAGAAGGTGTCAAGTTTCGGTTTTTGTGTATGGTGGAGGCGCTGGCGAATCGTCAATACAACCCTGAACTCTGTATACCGAAAAAGTTTGTTCAGTCTCTTATTCTACCTTGATCTTAACCTCTTCTCTAATCGTTCCCTGTATAACATTTTGATTCTTTCTTTTCCTTTTAGTTTGCTTTTGCTTTAATAATTAATTCACTATTATCACTCTCGTCTTATGCTCCTTTTGCATATTTTCACACCCTCGTTAAATTGACACTTAAATGCTTTTTTATTTTTACTCAAGGGCAACTTTAACCTTATCAAATTTCTATCTTTGTGCCGTTGTTGAGTACCATGTAATTTACAACTTTTATTCTTTTTTACTTCTAAAGCCACTTGTGAGTAATTAAACCAATTATGTCACCCCACCCTCAATTACTCAATAATAGGCAACTATACTATTTTAGCAAATGTAAATACGACGACTGTACACAGCTGGCCTTGAAAGATGATTTCGTCGATAAAGAAGCATTTTCTTCGCTGATGAATCTGTCTTTTATTTTCTTCATAACTCTCAATGGGTATTTTCGGTGATTTCTTGGAATTACGATAATTACAATGTTGTTATAAGGGGTAGAGTTGAAGTGGATAAATTTCAAAAATATTAAAGATTGTTTTATAGGTGAATTGATACCAAAAATGTCAAGTGTTGTCTAAAAATTTTAAAAAATTAAGAGTACGATTACGATAAGAATGAAGATGTGGTGGAGTGAAGTGGAAAGAATTCAAGTGGTAAAATGAAATAAAATAAAAACTAGAAAGAATATTACTATGACCAAAGTATGGAAAGGGGTTTAACAAAACGTTTTTGAACATATAATTTAGGTTTCTGTTCATGTATAGCTAAAGCTTCGGCTAGCTATGTATAAGTGAAGAAAACGTAAACTTTTGGATCGATTCGATTTTGCCAGGATGAATCACGTGGGGGGCTAAATGACCATAGTCCAACAGGTGATCACAAAAAGACAACTTCGCAGTTCTACGTTCGCCTTTCATTAACCAAACCACTTAGTGTTCAGCTACACGTTTTCGGAGAGTACGTTTACAACGTCCAATATAAACAGCTCCACAAGAGTAAATGCACATAGATGTGGACAAAAGAGGTAATCTATCCTTGACGCATTGTCTAATCATATTTCGGCTGGTTAAAACTAGTTGCAAGTCAGCTACAGGAAAAGTGCGTTTAACACATTTAGATAAACGATTTTTAATCAATTCCGAAATGGTATCACCTTTGAATGCCAGACTCATAAACAGTTTTTTCTTTGGCACTGTGATTTGTCTAGGCGTGGATTCTTTCTTGATGTTACGTTCAATAAACCTTGTAGGATATCCATTGTTATGGAGATTTGGTCGAATGTCATCTAGTTCCCTATCGATTGTCTCTGCAGAGCAGATTTTACGAATTCTGGAGCACATAAAGAATGAATAAGATTCCTCTTTCTCCCTAAAGGTACCCAACTGTTGAAGTTAATGTACTACCCAGAGAATGTTGGCTTTCCGTAAATCGACCTCAAGAGCGTTCCATTCTCTCTTCTATCTAGCTAAACATCAAGGTAGTGAAACGAGGAATTCGACTCTTTTTCGACTGTGAAAAGCAAAGATGGGTGAGAAGTTAGGCAGTTGAAGAGTTTTCATCACATACAATGAAGGTATCATGGCGAAGTTAAACTTTCGACACCACTAACTACCAATCAGCGAATTATCCAATGAGATTCACAAACGATGTCGAATTATCCAATGAGGTTCACGAACGCAGTTCAATGTTGGATAGCGCTTGATTCATTTTTTTTTATTTACAGCTTGATTCCACAGTGTATTTTCGGTACAAGTATGGAATTTTCAGCATGGATATCGGTAGCCCAAATTTCGCAGGCCGACCATAGATATCAGTTGTGCGTCGGTGCGGGCTCGAACCCCGGACCATGTGCATGGTCGGCGAGAGTCCTAACCACTGTGCCACCGACGCACATGCGTGACCTTACAAGGCTACTGTTGCAATTCGAGGAGGTTAGTGTTTTCCACTATTTCCTGGATTTGAGTTGCTCCGGAGAGAACGAATTTGTTTGCGTGGTGGTATCATGACTTTAAAAAGCTATATCAAATCAACTCTTGGGTTTGTTCATCGTTGCGCTATATGTTTGAAGCCTACTAACACTAAAGAGAGTAGGCTGATAATTTTAATATTTCGTAGGAACCTTTTTTCGCTAGGTTGCTTCTCTCCCTAACCCAGATTTTGTATATCTGCAACTAATGGGTGTTGAAACAGGCTGTGAGAGCAGAAGCTGCCGAGATGAAGAATAGCCATGTCTCAACAGTTTAGTGGTACAAGCATTGCAGAGACATCGCATCATGGAAAATGGAGAAAATCACTTGTTTGCTGGGTGGGGAAGACGTTATCGTGCATGTCGATGAAACAGTGCTGGTAAAAAAGAAATACAACCGTGGTCGCCAGCGAGCGAACAATATTTGGGTAATAGGTTTGTATAACACCTACCTCCGAAAGGGATTCGTCGAAAGGATAGCAGATAGAAAAGCAACTACTCTTATACCTATTATTACCAGACTTGTTAAGCGGGGGGTCAATTATACACACGGACAAGTAGAAAGGCTACAATTCACTGTCATCTCTGGGATATATTCATCATTGAGTCAACCATTCAAGTGATTTTGTGGATCCCGTTACGAGGACACATACAAATTCTATTGAAGGATTTTGGGGCAGGTTCAAAAATAGGACAAGGGCTATAAATGGATCTCAAAAGGATCATTTATAGTCATTTGGATGAATATATGTACAGGGTATGGTGTAAATTCTCCATTGACAGTCCCATGCTAAACTGGGAGATGTTTCTCTCATATGTTCTCTATTTTATGCTTTTTTTCTATAAATATACATTTCCATTCATCATATATGCCTCTTTAATGTGATTGGTCCGTTCAAGGTCGTTTGCTGATTGGTTGTTAGTGGTGTCTGAAGTTTAACTTTGCCGGTATCATCAATATATCTTTTATACATAAAGAAACTATCGATGGTTTCCTTTAGTGGGCCATTCTCTAAGCTTGATATGAACTGTTTAACTATAATATTAAAATAGGCAAAAAAGTGTATGTAAAACTAGAAATACCACGACGCTTGTATGTATATATAGTTCGTTGATTAGGAACTAAAATAGTGTAATAACTTACTCTTAGGCTACACGAAATACAATGTCTCAAACCCAGACTATCGACTTTTGCAGGCTTCCCAGATTGATTTGTTATACTTGCGGTCTTATTATTAGGCGAGACATTTATATGACATAGACAAGGACATTGCCTACGTGGCCAAGCTGTTGTTCCTGACGGACTACTGCGGTTGTAGGAGGCAGCTGAAGAAAGATCTGTGCATATCTCCCACCCATCAGAAAATAAAGACTGTATATGAGGATCGTTGATATCATCAGCTTCTAGTTGATGAATGTTGTATTCATCCACATTACAACAAACACTTGCAGTATTTTGATTAGATTCATCAGAAGTATTCGGAATCCCAATAGGATTTCTAGCAAGTACATCAATCTCTTCAAAGCTCTAAAAAGTAGATAAAATAAATTAGTCCCCTTTGATAAATTTGAATAAGTAGGGCATTAAGAAGACAAATTTCACCGCGAGATGATATCGTCATTTCGTAGTTGCTTTACAACCGCTTTTCAACTACTAACATGGTTAACAATAATAATAAAATAAAAGGCATGACAATTACTCAGTTACATAAAAAACACAAAAGTACATACTAATGACCAATCATATTTGCATAGGTCATGTTCACCATCATGGTAGGCGAAGATTGAAGTCTATTGTTTCTTGTACACACAGTTTAGGCTGTATGTGACTAATCACCAAAAGTGCTTCCATCACCTTCGATAACCAACCTTGAATTAGAGTTATGTGGAATACTTGTGAAACAGTCATTAATATCGATTGATTTTGTAACCTGACATTAAATAAGTACTTTGCAATGGATGATGATGCTGGATTTCTATTCAGATTAATCGCGTTGGGATTTTCGATATGATTTAATAGCCATTTTGAAACATGTTCTTTTCGACCGCGACATTGGAACATTTTGTTGGTTCTACCCATATAAGTGTCACCGCAACAACTGCAGGTGAACTTGTAGATACAGTTTGAAGTACAGTCCACAGAATTTCATCCTTTAATCGTAGGTACTGGGATCGAAAATGTTCGGCAAGTGACAAAAAGAGATGTGGCGGCGTGGAATGTGCGTTTGACGGCCGACCGAAGTCTTTGAGCTAGCTGTCAACTGTATAATCTGGTCGCCCTTGAATGGTAGATTAATAAAGATAGCTTTCTTTGGTACAGAAGCTGTCTTTTCAAGATGTCATCTATCCTTACCGTGACAAGTGATAAAGTTTTCCGGATAACCATTAGCTAATAAAACTGAATGTATACGTCGAAGCTCATCCATCAATGTGTCACTCGTGCATATTTTTCGGGCCCTTGAGAACAAACATTTCACGCACTAGGGAACGTTTATGCTGGATAGGAGCAAAACTGGCAAGATGAAGATATTGTCCACTCCATGTCTGTTTACGAAAAATAGATCGCTGAATCGTTCCATCATCTCTCCTGGTCATTGTAATATCCAGGAAACCGAGCTTGTTATTCGATTCTAGTTCGGAAGTCACTCGAATATTTGGATGAATATGATTAAATAGGGTAATAAAGTTTTCAATAGATTTACTGTTATTACCAATAATGAGAGTATCATCTACATAACGACGTTTATACAGCATAAATCCTCCAAGCAAACATTGCATTTGTTTCTCTAATTTCGACATAAATATATCTGCTAACTGCGGCCCCAGAGGGCTCCCCATCGCAACACCATCGATTTGTTTATATGCCTTTTCTTGGAAGGTCACAATCTAATATTTTCTGTACACATTAAGATGATGTCTTTGATGTAAGTTACAGGAATAGAGATACAAAAATCAATAGACTTCAATCTTCGCTTATCCTGGACTACATGACCTATCTAAATATGATTGGTCATTAAGTATGTACTTTTGTGTTTGTTTTTTATTTAACTGAATAATTTTATTTATTTATTTTTTGATTACAGCTTGATTTCACACCATATTTTTGGTACAAGTATGGAATTTTCAGCATGGATATCGGTAGCCCAAATTTTGCAGGCCGACCATAGATATCAGGTGTGCGTCGGCGTGGGCTCGAACCTCGGACTATGTGCATGGTCGGCGAGAGTCCTAACCACTGTGCCACCGACGCACATTTATTTTATTATTATTATTTATTATTGTTAACCATGTTAGCAGTTGTAAAGCGGTTGTAAAGAAACTACGAAATGATGCCATCACCTCGCGAAATTTACCTTCTTAAAAATAATAATAATAATGATTTACTTTATTCCAAAAACAGTACTTGTGATACAGAATAGAATTTCCAGCATTAATCACAATATTGCATCTAATTTCCTCAAATTATAAATATAAATTAATCACACAGAAAATGTTCCACATTTACAATAGAGGTAGTGTCAAAAACATGCAGCATATAAAATGGAAATAGCAATAATAATGATAACAGCTAAGGTAATAATAATAATACAAGTGAAAAATTCCCGTGGGCTTATTTCACACAGTATCGTCGGTGCGGTATAGAAATCTTAGCATGATCAAAAAAATATTGAATATAATGTTCTCTTTACATGATATGGTGAGGGGAAAAACAAAGATTACAGACAGCAGTCATAGAGATAAGTTGGTGTTTGCAGTTATGAAAGTAAAACAAACAAAGAAGCAACAGGACCATAAATATAATAGAAGTAATAAAAGTAAAACTTGAAGGTATATAAGGATGGATGGATGGAGGAAATTGTTTATTTACGAGATGGAAAAAGGTTAGTTAATTCTTGCCTGACACTATTTTCATGACATAAAATACGTGCCAAGTATGGTATCATAGAATTTTTATACTTAGACGTTCGAGCATACAGTTTTCTGAAGTTACTACTTGTTCTACCTGAGGAGACGCAAGGTGAAAGCTGAGGGTAAAGTGGATGCTCCAAGTCAGACAAAATCCCTTTAGCAAATTTATTGCACGTGGTCAAGTGCCTATCGACAACGATGTTAACCATGTGGTCCACTGGGACACCACTCACCCTACTGACAGTCTTCAGTATTCTACGAATTGTGACATAGTCTTTTTTAAGCAAACCAGGGAAGAATAAGGGTGAACAATAAAGAATAGGTAGGATGCAAGAGTTTATGAACTGTAAGAGGAGGGGTTGAGGTATATCCGAGTGCCTTATTCAAATAAAATAACATGACATTATTCTTCGTTATTATTCTTAGAACAATGTACTGAAGTAAAAAGAAAAACAAAAATGAAGGGAAAGTGATCTTATACCAGTTTACTTGCTCTTGTGGAGCTGAGTACGTTGGCCGTAGTACCATGCGCCGACTTGAAATAAACGCGCTTGTGAACACTACCCTGCCTGGTTAGTAAAAGGAGACCAAAAGCGTACTGTATACAGTTCAGTGACAGAACATCTGGTCAATTCAGGACATTCAGTGCCTTTCGAAAAATCCTTCAAAGTAATATACAAGATTCAACCAATCAAAGGGAGTGAAATCAAGACATCTGGGCATATAGCCAAGGCGCTAGCTATCCAAAAGCTCAAAGCCACGCTTTGTATCCAAAAGAAATACGTCCAAGCCCTGTCCCTGCAATGGCCATCATAAACAGGCAAATTTTTTTAGTAGTGACTATCCTATCGCCTTTCTCATCTAAACTTCCTGTTTATTCATGTTATTTTTTAAAAGTTTTTCTTAACCCCTGTTTACACTACCATATTTTCATAGCCGAACTTCGTGTTTATTTTGTCATTTTACTATTTCTACATATTTAATCCCTGATTGCATAAACAATTATTCATCACATTAGTTTTTTTTATCCAAACATCCTGTCTATTCTTGTTATTTCTACATTTCTAACCCCTAATTGCACAATGTCAATCTTCTTAGTTATTATGATGCTACTTTGTTTGAGTTTTATCCGTCCCCCGCCCCTGTTTATTATGGCACTCTAATTCCTAATTTTAATTTTTATTCATTTGCCCCTTAACCTGAAATTATTCTGGAACTTTCCCCCTCACCCATTTATTATAAATACACGAATGTACAGCTGTCTAGTTGACGGTGACTTCGTCGAAAAAGAAAATTTTCTTCACTGCAACTGTCTTCTTAATAATTCACTTACTTGTAAGCCAGAGGGACAGAATGCAAAGAATGCAAATATATGCGTGTAAGGCGAATCACACTAACGATTAACTAAATCCATGCAACACTAATACAGATTGTTTCTTCAGAGCTATTATTCTCTAAACTGCTTATCAGACGGTTTTCCAAAAACCATAATCTGTGTTTCGATTAGTGCGCTACAATTGCTTAGTTACATAAAACTCTCATTTCTCTGGTGTTTCTCTCACCACGAAGTTTTGGAAATTATTGCAATCCGTTTATACTTTCAAACACTAAACCTGTGGATATAATCTTGTTGTTGATTACTAATACCTATAACAAACTGTTTGACATTTTGTGACTTTTTCACACTAACTCATATCTGTAATTGTATATATTGTTGGATTTATATGTTCAGGTTGGCCCAAGTCAGTGAGTCTATGGTTCTCGTATCATTTTAGTCAACTGTGCTTAACTGTATTGCATGTTGTTGTATTGTATTGTTGTTGTCGCTTGTTGCCATTTTTGCTGTGAATTATTTTCCTTTTGCTGTTGTTCTGATTGTTTTATTCCTTCTATTCCGATTTTAAGGGGAGTCGAAAGAAAAAGTCCGTGTGGGGACATGGAACGTCCGCAATGGGAGGAACCTGAAAGAAGCAAGCTCATTTACCCACCCACCTGGGAAGCATCGTTTCAACTACAGGCAGACGGAATTGACGAGGATATCAAGGCAGCGAGGATCGGAAAAGCAAGACAAGCTTTCATGACTCACGTCAAGTTTGTGTGGAGGTCAACACACAGCACTCACCATCAAAAATAACATCCGGATTTTCAACTCCAATGTGAAGTCAGTCAGTTCTACTGTACGGACGGATCAGAGACTTGGCCAGCGCGTCATAAAGAGCATCTCAAACAAACTTCAGACCTTCATTAACAGTTAGCTGTCTTCGCTCAATACCACTCAAGATCAGATGGCCGGCCAGAAAAGATCAGCAATAGTGAGGGATCATCTCTGGCAATGAGCGAACCAACCCAACAGGAACCGATTGTGAAACAAATAGGCAGGAAGAAATGGAGATGGATTGGCTGGCTATACTCTGAGGAAACCATCAAGTAAGTGACATCGCTAGACAAGCCATTGCTCGAGTGGAACCCGAAAGGGAAGCGGCGAGTTGGTGGTCAGTGCGAGGGTGGGGTGACTTGGAGGATGAGGTCATGTGAAGAGGAGATGAAAGCATGTGGGGGCAGACTTGGAGCGGGGTGAAAAAGTTGGCAGAAAACCGACGCGCAGCTGAAGCCCTATGTTCCTCTAGGAATTAAAGGATATAATAATAATAGCAATACCAATAAGTGGGAAATAGCAAGTTAAAAGTGAAACATGACACGTTACACTATCAGGAAGTAAGTAAGTAAGTAGGCGAACACGCCTACTACTATACATATAGAAGCTGCTGCCATCAATAAGTAGTTGGCCAAGTTGTCACACGTTGGATATACCCACCAACTAGAAGGTAGGTAGTAAGATGTACGGCAAGAGTGTGAAAAGAAAAAAATGTCAAAAATTGTTGTAACCCCACTCCCTACCATAAGATAAAAGAATATTTAGTGAATGCCTTATGAATACATCTGCACTGCTTCTTAAATAGCTTTTTAGTTACATTACCAAAGGTTTCTAACTGTATCAGGGGAAACGGTTTCAACTAACTGTGCAGGACCAATTATGCGTTGTTTATTCATGTAATGAAGGACAATAGTGAACTATTCCACTATTCGACTATAGAGTGATTGAATTCTTGAAAACGACTGCAAAAAGAAACAGCTTTCGTTTCTACAGAAACATGCACATTACGAAAGTTCCAATCACTCGGCATATGCCAACTTAGGCCATCTCTGGTTCAGTATACGTGATATCCGACTGGCTATCGATCAGAAGACGTGTGTGTACTACTCAGCAGTCCACTCCATCTTCATTTATGGCTGGCTGTGGTGAGCCATGGCCATTAAAAGTGGAGGACATGGAAAGCCTGACTGGGTGTCGTCTCCCATGTTAGGTGGTATAACAAGGTGGGCGATACTGAGGTGAGGCATCGGTCGAGTACTAGGTAAAGATAGGAAATCAATCGATTGAGGTGATTAGGACATGTGTCGCACAGCCTGTCTAGCCATTGCTTTCCTCGACGGGTGATGTTAGCAGACTTAGGATGGACCACCAGACTGGAAAATAGCAAGTGGTGATCAAACCAAAACATGGCTTCATCAGTCAGTCAAATCCATAACAGTTAGTTTAAGCCAGCCAGTCAGTCCCGTAGTGAGATGTAGACCGGCTGGTCGGTTGGCGTTCCCAGGTTGGTAAGAACCAATGCCTGGAAACAGTCGATGAATGGCTCAAAATCGGTCTCAATGCATAAAGCAGATCCATCTATTCACTCCTCGTGATTTATGATATCCAACAAAACTCTATTGTGTTTCCATATTACTAATCTCTTTTGCCTCATATTCCTGTCCATTATCTCCCTCTCTCTCTCTCTTCTTATGAATCTATCTTTACTCTCTTCCCTTGCTTTGTGTGTTACATGAGGGAAGTGTGGCAACTCGAACTGCTGCACATACGTCTGTGCAAAGTTCTACGTTGAAACCAGTCAGTCAGTCAGGGAACACACCGAAAGGGATTTTCCTGGAGTTTCTGTATGAATGCAAATAGTGTGAAATTAGGCAGAAATTGCACACGTTTCTGTAGCACGCATAACAATGTGTACTACTCTAAGCACTTATAATAAGTATGAGCACATCAAAGATAGTGGCAACCACCCGTTCGATTCTTCGAAATGCAAGGAATACGCCAGCGCTCATGCCTGCAAAATTATAATTTAAGTTGGACATATGTACACCACTGAGACTTCATACATTAAGATAAAAAAAAGAGTTAAAGTATGTTAAAAAGTAAAGCATGTGTATTCACATGATAGCTCACCTGTTCAAAACCAGAACAAGGTTTGTGTCTGGTGTTAATTAGACTAGCGATAGAAGATAGAAGGACAGGACGATTGCGCCAGCTGCGCTCAAGAACTGACCACGCTTTGGTAAATGAATCATGCATATCTCCACCTTTCAGTTGCACACTTCTAAAACGTGAAGACTTCGGCTGATTGTTATCCACCACAGGACTTTGTTCTATCATAGACGATTTCTTGGTGGTCTGGATTGCGTCAGATACCCTTCCATCATTGCAACTGCTGCGATTTTCGGATGTGTTTGAAGATTCAGCAGGCACAGCATCATTTGGACCCACATATAACTTCTTTTTAACTGGCATATAACGTGCTTTAATACTACAGCTGTCTGCCAAGTTTCGCAATCGTCTCCAAAATCTCCTATCTTGAGGAACAATATCTTGCAAAACCGTTTGAACTCGACCAATCCGAGCTAAATTCAAGTAGGTGGACAACAGACCCAAACTACGGGCTTGTGATGGAGTCAGAAAGCGAACGAAATCCTCCCACAATGGTAGATGGTTTTTCAAACAATTCAATACACATACAAGAGATACGAGAACTTCATTTCTGCTCGACTGCTGATCATGATTACTACCACCCGCTGATGTGGGATAATGAACAGCTTGATTAAGATTCATTAAGCTGCGCATCATACACCGGTAATCAGAGGGAGCTAAATAAGTTCGACATCGATCTAACAAGGAACGCGCCCGTCTGACATCCATTTCATCCATTAGCGTTTGTGATTGACTTATAACCGAAGATGGCAAGGTTAAAAGGTCAGCTGAAGTAGCATCTCCACGTGCACGACAACGTGCAATAAAACGACTGGAAGACACAAAACAAGCACTGGGGAAAACACCAGCTTGCTGGCTTTGACACTCATCACTAATAACAGCTGGAGAGTCCGGGATAGGCTGGACATGACTGGGCCACCCAATATGGTTAAACTTCTTTGGGCTAAAATATGTGTCTCCACCATAATCACCGGAAAATCTATCGAAACCGAGATGAAAGGTGTTCACTAGAGAATCAGCTACCTTTTGACAAGCATCTAGCGCTACATTCCCAGTATTATTATTATTATTGTAATAAGATTCGAAAACATTTGAAATTTCAATAAATTGTTCGCCTTGACTGAAATCACTAACACTAGGCTTCGCAACACCATTCAAAATATCGCAATCTGCAACGCTCCGCTGTGCTTCATTTTTATTTGTATAACTGACTGTATCTGACTTTCGTTTGTTAATACGGGCCAGGATGAATTCAATATGACGTGATGCAGCACGCTGGCACACACGACCATGCTGCTGTATTTCTGAGCTTGGTAAGTTCGTCGAGTTTTCATTTTCGGAAATTGACCCCCCGGGCTCATCTGTCATCCCGGTAACTTCAACCAAACCAGGCTCTCTAGTTCTGCTGAGAACCACAGTACTGTGAAAAGAGAGAATAACACAAGAATTTGTAAGGCAAGAAAAGTCAAGTAAACAATTAAAAATTTAAAAAAAACCCAGCAAACTTGGAATCAAATGTGAAATAGGCATGTGGTGTTCATCACCGGTCTCAACTACTTCCCATTCGTAATTCACAACTGGGTCTAAGGTTCGAAAACCACTTCACGTGAAGGGATTTGGATGATCATATATATATTTATATATATCTAAGCATAGATACTGTTGAAAACATGATAACTCACCCATCAGGATTAAGATCAACTGGTATAGCAGGTAGGTAATTTGGACCGAGAACATCACACTGGATAGATTGTTCCGATTTGATCATAGATTCGTTGTCTAAAACCGACAAGTAGTTTATTTCTGCTTCTTTAGTTTGAGATGCCTTTTCCATTTGCGATTTCCAAAAACACTTTGCATTTTGCGCGAATTCAGTTAGTACATCCAACTTGCGTTTTACGCTTTCACCACAGTTATTATTATTATAACTTCTTAATACATCCTCATAACCTACTTCAGTCGGAAGTCCTTCAAAAGTAAACAGTTTCTGAGGATTTCTATCAGTTAAACATGCGGTAATCAGCGGTATACCATAAGGAGTAGCAAGAGAACTCATTTTATTAGCATATTGTTGCATTCTTTTAAGATCTAATTCATCATCCGGTTGACTTAATTCCTTATAGAGTTGAAGTAGATAACGAGTGGCAAGTGATACTGGTTTTGAATCTCCTGCATTATCTATGCTATCACGATTAGCTAGCATATTCCATCGACGAGACCGCAACTGTAAAAATGTACGATGTGGAAGTATATACCTACCGATAAAACGATAGGCAATATAACGTCCTAATTGTTTATTTTGAGACTTTAAAGTTTTTGAGAAGCAACGTCGACTAGACACTTTAGATTCAAGAGCTTTACGACGACGGGTTATTAAAGCACCGGAAAAATCTGCCAATCCCATTATCATCAAAGCATCTTCTGACGGATGAAATACTAGGCGAACTTGATTTTTAGGATGAGGTCCCAAGACGGTAGGCATTAAATAAGCATAAGACCAGATAGGACTGTTCACCATTATATCTAGTAAACAGTATGGAATTGGGAAGCCAAACGATTGCGATTTATTCACAGCATGTCCTACTCCCGGCTTATTATAAGGATTATTCCATGGTGAACGAGGCAGCATAGATAATCCAGAGTAATCAGAAATTAAATCAACCGCCATGTCTAGGGTAGGACAACGCCAATAGAAGCTAGTTAGCGAATGAATTGCAACACCGGAAACTTTTTTTTGAAGTGCGATTAAATCAAAAGCCTGACGTTTGGCAACTAAAGTTTTGAGAAGAGATGCACATGGTCGTGTCGTTGATTCGTGCATATCAGGAAAATCATACGTCAGTAGGAAACTTGTAGTCAACAATTGTATGTGCATTCCCAATTGACGTTCTAATCGAACTAGTTCTGTACTTGTTAACCTGAAACAACAATGGACATAACATAAGTGATAAATTAGCTTGTCATCCTAAGAAATAATTTTAAGCACAGTTTGGTTAATATACAATTTATGGATTTACTACAAATAGCATATAGAGCTGAATCAATTAATATCAAACAATATTTACCAGATAGAAAGGAGGTATGTTCAACCAGTTTTACTTTTGTTTTTCCCTTCACGTTTCCCAGTGGAACATAGGGCTTCAAGTTTCTGTAGTAGTGATTAGTTTTACAGGATGGGATGGGATTGCTAGCCAGCCTCATCATGCCCAACCTTTCCTCTACACCAGCATTATTTCCGGCTTAGCGAGGTAAAGGAGTGCGTCGTCTTTGGCCGAGGGGATCGAACCCCGGACCATGTGTGCATGGTCAGCGAGCGTCCTAACCACTATGCCACCGACTCGCAATTGGATAATGTTAGTGCACGTCAATTCTTTTCCAAGGCGCTTTTTAAAAATCTTTCTTTTGTATTCAACATCATACTACTTACTAATAGTAAGTAGTTTATTTATTTATTTTATTAATTTACCCTACTGTGTATTTATTATTATTGTTACTTAGTATACAAAAAAATAAACTATATTTGTACGAATGTCATTAGTGTGAATCCGATTGCAGCTGAAGTTTTCATTCACATTTCGATATCTATCTTCCTTTCAAATTTAGAACAACACATTTAAGCGAACAATATTGCTGTTTTCAATTAGATCTCATCAGGCTTAACTCTAATATATATAAGTTTACAAATAAAAATTCAAATACAAACCAATCATGGTGTTTTGTCTATAGGATAATAAGATGGTGAATATAAATTGTACAATTAGTCATAATAGTAGTAATGATAATAGTAATAATAATAATAATGGTCTCATCAATAATAATAATGATGAAAAAGTGAGGCAATCTGTAATAACACGAATAATGAAAAACAGTATGATTAAACAAACAATTGTTCAGGTGGAAGTAGTCGATAAAGGCTAGTAAAAACAAGTGAACCGATTAAGTAATGCTAGACTGTAAGGGAAGTAAATGAGACACGCTTTTAATGAAGATGTGATAAGATTAAGGGATGATAAGAAAGGGGTCTTGAGTTGGTTATGTCTTATTAGGCCAAGGGATGGATAATGGCTGTACGAACTTCTTTTGAATACACAGTTTAGGTTTAATAGTTCGAATGCCTATCGCCTGCCTCAGCTGTGTGCAGTAGACAAATACGAAGTCTATTGGATAGATTCGTTGGGATAAGATGAACTACTTTGAAGGCTCTCGTTTTATCGACTACATGACCACTATCAATTAGATGTGACAGAATTGAGCTACGGATTGTTTTTGTGTCCTTCGCCACACCACGATGGGAGATGTTCACTAACACATCGGCTAAGCTGTCTAGTAGTACGCCCAATATAACTGTCACCGCAGGTGCAGTTGAAGTGATAAATACACATAGATGTGTGAAAACTGTCAAGCTTATCCTTCGTTTGCGTCCCAATCATTCGTCGGCTAGAGAATGACAAACATAGGTGTGCTGCGTAAAATGTTCTACGTATACTCCTTGAAAGTCTTTGGAATAGAATCTCACTAGATAAGTCACCATTAAATTGTAACTTAATAAGTAGAGATTTCTTATGTGCAGTCATAGTCACAGGTTGTTTCTCTGATGGTTTCATATGTTTCTTTATGAAACTACTCGGATAGCCAGCCCATCTCTGTCAAGGAATCGTGAATATATTCAAATTCCTTTTGTAAGAGGTCATCCGTACATACCTTCCTTGCTCTGCGCACGAGACATTTTACAACATTCCTTTTATATTTAATGGGCACGTAACTAAGGAAGTGTGTGTATTACCCTGTGAATGTGCTTTTTCTGTACACACTTCTCCCAAGTGACCCATCTTCTCTCCTACTTAGAAAGACATCCAGGAAATGTAGTTTATTCTCCTGCTCCTCTTCACAAGTAAAGGTAAGCGAAGTGGGTGGATGTTGTTGAATTTAAGTAACAATTCGTCTTCCAAATGTAGGATGAATTTCTTCTTACAAATGGCAAATAATTCAGATACTTTATTTAACGGTATGTGTTAATAATTCACACCCAAATGTCTGTCTATCATTCAGTGGTCTTTCGTCGGCTTTCAGTTTTCATTCTACACATGACGCGTTATTTAGTATTATTATTAAATCCTTTGATTCCTAGAGGAACATAGGGCTTCAGCCACGCGTCTCCAGTGCCTTCGATTTTCTGCCAACTTTTTCACCCCGCTCCAAGTCTTCCCACATGCTTTCATCTCCTCTTCACATCACCTCATCCTCCAAGTCACCCCACCCTCGCACTGACGACCAACTCGCCGATTCCCTTTCGGCCAGGTTCCACTCGAGCAATGGCTTGTCTAGCGATGTCACTTACTTGATGGTTTCCTCAGAGTATAGCCGGTCAATCGATCTCCATTTCTTCCTGCCTATTTGTTTCACAATCGGTTCCTGTTGGGTTGGTTCGCTCATTGCCAGAGATGATCCCTCACTATTGCTGATCTTTTCTGGCCGGCCATCTGATCTTGAGTGGTATTGAGCGAAGACAGCTAACTGTTAATGAAGGTCTGAAGTTTGTTTGAGAGGCTCTTTATGACGCGCTGGCCAAGTCTCTGATCCATCCGTACAGTAGAACTGACTGACTTCCCATTGGAGTTGAAAATCCGGATGTTATTTTTGATGGTGAATGCTGAGTGTTGACCTCCACACAGACTTGACGTGAGTAATGAAAGCTTGTACAGACTACTTATGAAACATTAGAGGCGCAATGTTTCTGGTAAGCTACCACCAGCCAACATGTGTGCATGTGGTCTATATGTCGTTCAAAAACAAGCTTGCACAGACCGAAGCAAGACACCGATTTCTGATAAGTCAAAGGGCATTAAATACAACATTCAGCAGGAAGGCAATGGCTAGGCGGGCTGTGCTACACATGTCCTAATCACCTCAATCGATTGATTTCCTATCCTTACCTAGTACTCGACCGATGCCTCACCTCAGTATCGCCCACCTTGTTATAACACCTAACACGGGAGATAGAACACAGATACCTATGGTCGAAGATAGCTAGTCAGGCTATCCATGTCCTCCACTTCCAATGGCCATGGCTCACAGCCAGCCATAAATGAGGATGGAGTGGACTGCTGAGTAGTACAAACACGTCTTCTGATCGATAGCCAGTCGGATATCACGTCTACTGAGCCAGAGATTGCCTAGATTGGCTGAAAAATGACAAACGAGTCCTTTGTATGAGTGCTGAGATTTCATCAGCGATCAACCCACTGGAGAAGGCTGATGCTACCTCTCAAATAAGTGAAGTGGTCAACACGCTCCAACACTCCAACCTCTATCTTTAAGCTAGGAGTCAACGTAGTCCAGTCTCCTGACATCATCTTACATTTGACAGGAGTGAATCCCATGCCAAATATTCGAAGATTGCTACTCCTCCTCAAGGTGTTCAGAAGACTCTGCATTTTGTTGGCGTCTTCACCTAGCACAGAGGACTATATCATCTGCATATTATAAGTCAATGTGACTATTATTCTCTGATAACAAGTCAGTCTTGGAAGACAGTTACGGTTGAGTTCATTAGTAGTACATTTATGATGAAATCAAACAGAAATGGGGGCAATGGGCATCCCTGACGGACACCACTGGTTGTCACCTGAATTGGTGACAACCCTCCGTAGTCGTCCACCTGGCTGGCTGCATAAGTTGAAAATAGATTAAGTGCCCTGATTAATGCCATGTATACTCCCGGAATTCCCTTCACGGCCAAACATCGCCATTGTAACTCTCGGTCGACGGAATCGAATGTCGCTTTCACGTCAAGAAATATGACGATTGTTGGACACCGGTAAGTATGCAACCTGCGTTCCAGAAACTGTCGAAGGGTGGAGATATGATCAATAAACCCTCTTCCTGGTCTGAAGCCTGCCTGGTTCTCGCGTCTTTCTTCCTCTCAAACACCACTTAGTCACCACATAATTGTTCAGTCTAGAACTTTAGATACCGTATTATTCAAGCTAATCCCTCTGTGATTATCACAGGAAGACCTTCTTGTCTCCCTTCTTGTATATAAAGATAATTAGTGACTAACACCAGCTGAAAGGGACGTCCTCTGATTCCCAGACGCTGCCTAACACCTTAGTTAACGCAGAAAGTAAACTGTCTTCAGCGTCCTTAAACACTACTGAAGTAATTCCACCAGCTCTACCTCGTTTCAGACTAGTGACAGCTTTCGTAACCTCAGTTAGGGTTGGGGACGGAGGACCGGCGTTTATATCTCATTCAATTCAGGGAGGTGTTGGATACTCGGTAAGTTGAGTGTGACTGTGGGCCAATTAAGTTGCTCCTCGTAGTGTTCTTTCCAGTGTTCCAGTCGTCTATCCTGAGGGCTAATTAAGGTGCCATTTTCCTCGGGGGTTGTTTCACTTATCATTTGCCTTTCGCCACCCGCTTCCCTGATAATTCTAAACAGTGTTTAATGTTACCTATCACCGATGTCTTTTCCATCTCGCTTTTGTCGCCTACCACTGTTCACAGTGGCCTTTGAGCAGCTTTCGCTCATCATATTCGGAGCTCACTGGAATCACTCCACTTGCCTTAATCAGTTCGGGTGAGGTAGTAGAAATCCATACTAACTTTTGGTTTCACGTTATTAACAGCTTATACACCTGTGTCCACAGTTAACTGTATATTGCGTCAGGCTTCCTCATGAGGAGTCTTGCTGTCCATCTCCGATACGTGTTTAGTTATTTCTACCTTAAATAGAGGCTCAGGGTTTTCATCTAGTTGGGGACGTAAGTAACTGCCTTTCTGACAACAGTGTTTTATGCCCATTTCATTATAAGCATAAACGTGAGCGAACCAGAGCGTGATCAGAGTCTACGCACGTGTTCCAGAAGGAGCGACAGTCTCCTACTGACCCTCGCCAACCATAGCCTATCGATATGTGGTATATTTGAGTCCAACATTGATCTGGAGATGGAGGTCACCAGATTACACAATGTCTCTCTTTGTGTCTAAAGTTAGTGCTGACTAGGAACAGACGATTTTCTAAACAGAACTCTAGAAGACGATCACCGTTATCCGTTCGTCAGCAGGGAACTCCGTACGTACCACCTACGTACTTATCAATCTGGAACAACTTCCCTACTTCGGCATTGAAGTCGCCTGTTAAAACAACTATATCGGAACGTTTTGCTTTTTGCAGCAAATTAGACAGTTTCAGGTAGAAGTCATCCTTTAGTTCACTCAAACTGCAGTCTGTTGGGGAGTAAGCGGAGATCATGAAAAGACAACAACGAGTGGCGCTGTCTTTCCTTCTTCTGACGAACCGATTCACACGGACCGCACACATACGACTATCTACTGGGATCCAGTCAAGAAGTGATTTTTCCGCCCTAACACTCAGTGCTATCACTACACCTGCGAGTCGCCGCGAGCTAACTGAGGAGTCTCGGGATACAGATAAGGCGAATTTCGTAGATTCACTTTGTTCATCGAGTGGGGCTAAATCAATATAAAACTACACTAGGGCTTTGTGTGAGTTACTCCGAAGGACAACATGCATCCATGGCTTGAGATACCAGAGATCTCGCTAGTGATGTCTGTTGTCTGATTTAGCAGAGTGTTTGGACGTTAAATGCTCCAATATGAAGTCGCCGGGCGTTCCTTTAAGACGCTATCGGGGCTGTTTTTATAGCTGTCATCGTTATTTGTGGTCACAAAAATAGGATGAAGATGACTGGCTAGCCTGCAAAGCACTACTGACAGTATTGATTTATTTTTTTTTATTTTATTTTTGATTACAGCTTGATTCCACACTGTATTTTTGGTACAAGTATGGAATTTTCAGCGTGGATATCGGTAGCCCAAAATTCGCAGGCCGACCATAGATATCAGGTGTGCGTCGGCGAGAGCTCGGACCCGGGACCACATGGATGGTCGGCGAGAGTCCTAACCACTGTGCCACCGACGAAGAAGGGGAAGTGAGATGATGAGGGTGACAGTGGCAAAGAGAAAAATGATGATCTGGAGGCTTTGTGTACTTTTGGATATATGAGGGAAATTTCAATGAATAACAACAAGGGAAAAAGAAATATACACATTTATATATTTCGTGAATCATGAAGCTGTGTGAATCCATTAATAGGATAGGATTATGAGCAATAATAAATTGCGCTCCAAATATCATCAAGTTTTCCAGACTGTATCATCACTGCGTGTTATATTTCAAATACATTTCCGTGAAATTGTGTGGTTGAATAGAGCAACCTATAAGAAGTCATGTTGTTCCTAAAATCTACCTGGAGCATCACTACTGGACAACAAAATACACGTGTTAGTTACTAAAAAGAAAAAGACATCTAGAATTACTAACAAATACTAACAATAGCTCGCTTGTTGGTAAAGAACGTAGTGTTTACAAGTAAAATGTTCATCTTAAAACATGTCAAGCGATTCGGTAATGATGCGTAGGTATTCTGTCTGTCTGTTTTCGGCATGGAACTTTGCACAAATGTGCGGGACTTCAAGTCGCCACACTCCCTCCCCCCCCCATGTAGCACACAAAGCAATAGAAGAAAGTAGAAGAAATGCAAACTGGAGACAGCAAACAGAGGTGTGAGACAAAAGAATAGTAATAACGAAGAACAAAACAGTTTCATTGGAAATCATACGTCACAAGGAGTGGATGCATCGGCAACAGCCATTGACAACAATGAGTTTGAACCATATCACCGATTCTTTCCAACCATAGGTTTCTACCGTTCCGAAGACCCCGACCAGTCATTCAGGAAGTATACACCTTCCTACGTGGCTGAGGCTAACTGTTGTAGATTTCATTGACAGGGGAAGCCATGTTTCGGTTTGACCGCCACTGGCTAGCTCTTTTCCAGCCTGACCCTGTGTCAGCTAACATTTCCCGTCAGTGGAGGAAGGCGATGACTAGGAATACGTAACACGTGTCCTAACCATCTCAGTCGATGTAACTTCACAACCTCGTTGATTGATTTCCCCTCCTTACCTAGCACTCAACCGATGCCTAACCTCAATATTGCTCACCTTATTATACCACTTACCACACACACGGGAGATGGAACGCAGGCACCTATGATCAAAGACAGCTAATCTTTCCATGTCTTCCACTCACAATGACCACGTCTCACAGCTGGCCATAAAGGAGGACGGAGCGAACTGATGAGCAGTACACTCGACCTTTGGTCGATAGCCAGCCAGCCGGATATCACGTCTACGCCAGAGACGGCGTAAACTGGCAAATGCGAAACCAGCCCTCTGTATCCGTACTCGGCTGAGATTTCGTCAGAGATCAACCCTTTGGCGTTAGCTGATGGTACTTCCCAAATAATTGAAGCGGTCAACGTGCTCTACCACTTCACTTCCTATTTTTAAACTAGGCGTCGATGTAGTCCAGTCCTGTAACATCATCTTGCTTTTGGCGGGAGCGAATTGCATGACAAGCATTCGTAGATTGCAGCTCAAGGTGTTTAGAAGGTATTCTAGCCTAGACACGTCTATATATGTGGTGATTAATATTTTTAATTACTACGACAAATTATTGCTCTTGTTGCAAAATAGTTCAGACTTATAACTAGAAAAATAATTCGAATTTCTACACCGACTGACAATCAAAAATGAGCAATTAACCAAAACTAACGCCATTCTTTTGCGTATTGGGATTGAAACAACAGATGTATTCAAGCTTTTCGATGAAGGCATAGCGGATTGAAAGAAACGCGTCATGTCAAATTTCTCGGTTTGATTTGGTGTTGTGGTACAATCCATTTGTAATTGGCGTTGACGATAGGCCTTCATTGCTAAAGCTGACGGTCTCCTTGATGTATTATAAGTAGAATTGTCTTGTTCCTCAGTTCCATAGTTAAACAGTGTGCGTAAATCTGCGCGTAGATTCTAAGAAGGCACAAAAAAGTATCTAAATGAAGCATAATAACAGATTGGATAAATTACACCTTTAAAAATAAAAAACAACATTTGACTACTTTGGAATAGTCTGCTGGTTTCATCTGCCAATTAGTATTGGAATAAATCAATGACTTTTATATGTACCTAGTGACAGAAAGACTTGAAGCAATACTTGTCAAGGATACCTTCGTAATCACGATATCTATGCTTGAAAAGCAAGCACGATCAAATGCAGACGTCAAATAAAAGTGATATAGTGATATGATATGATTATTATTGTTGTTCCCTTGGGTTTCTAGTGGAACATAGGGCTCCAACTGCACGTCTCCACTTGCTTCTGCTGTACTTTTCACCTGAACCATCCATCTTAGTTAATCCATACTGTTTCAACTCCTCTTCACACCATCTCCTCCATGTCGCCCTTGCACTAACGTCCCACTCGCCACCTACCTTTTGGCCTGGTTCCACTCGAGGATCACCCAGCGGCCTCCTCAGCGAGTGTCTAATCCATCTCCACTTTCTCCTGCATATTTGTTGGGCGATTAGTTCTTGTTTTGTTCGTTCCCATAGTTTCTTGTTGGCGATTCTTTCCAGCCCGGCCATCTGATTGATCTTCAGTATAGAGCGAAGACAGTTGTTGATGAAGGTCTGCAACAGGCTGTTGGTGGAAATATTCTTTGTGACTCACTCGCCAAGTTTCTGATCCGTATAGAAGAACTGACTGACTTGACGTTGTTTGTATTGAATTGAATCCGACCGAATTTTGTTGTTGATTGTGGCTGAGTGACGAAGATTTCCAGATTGGTTTCAGGTTGATGCATGTGTTTCTCGCCCACCACCCGATTCTCGCTCGATTTGACATCCTCGTCCGTTCCGACTGCCTGTAGTTGAGACAATGCTCCCTAGATAAGTGAGTGAATGAAGTAACCTCTTTCAAATCCCTCCCGTTGATGGTGATTGGCGATGGATATGATATGATATATTTAGTTAACTAATCATAAGATGAAAGTCAATGTAAACTTCCTACTCAATTTTGCCTGGGCTTTCCTGTTACCTATCGTATAAACCCCTTCAACTTGTACAAAACAATTTCTATAGAATTTTATAGTGTTTGTCAACCTCACAATTATTACCGGTAAGACTGCATAATTTGTCCATAGATTAACATTTGTGGATTAACAATGATGACCGAGAGTGAGAAATGAAAAGGTGTTGTTTGTTTTTCTAATGGGATTTGAACACAAGCTAGTTTCTTCCGTTGATCCGTCGATAGACTGCACAGCCAATAATGCAGGTCATCCCTGATGCTAACCAATGCAAAAAATGTGTAATCCTAATTGTGTATTGATCAAAATTCCCCTACCAGGTGTAGAATGTGGTCATTTTTATTTGACACTAGTAACTAGTGTGATGTGTCTAGTCCTCTCATTGGTGCCGACTGAATTTTATCAGTCAGGTTGTAATGTGGCCACCATGCCACTGGGTAGCTGGCCATCACGGTGAACATTGATTAGATGGTATTAGATGGTTGGAGGCAATCGGCCACAGGAAGCCTTGGACACCACCTAGGTTTCGTGCTAGTTGGCACCCGTCAGCAAGGCGTATCTGCAACCTTGAAGGAACTCATGTCCGCCATCTGAGATTCGAACCCGCGTCACCCAGTGCTCCAGTCAGTCAATCGCGAGCCCGAATAGCTCAGTGGTAACGTCTCTGACTGCAGAATTGGGTGACGCGGGTTCGAATCTCAGATGGTGGACATGAGTTCCTTCAAGGTTGCAGATACGCCTTGCTGACGGGTGCCAACTAGCACGAAACCTAGGTGGTGTCCAAGGCTTCCTGTGGCCGATTGCCTCCAACCATCTAGTAGAATGTGGTCATTAAACTAAGTGAAACATTACTGCAACGCATTGTAATTCTATATGCAATATTCGAAAGGATCAAACAGATCAATAGGGAACTGTGCTTCAAAATAAGCAAGCTTGATGCCTATAAGAATGATCTTCCGGATCGCAGTAAACTGGATAATGCGATAGACAACGGCTAATCAGGAAACAGGCATAAAATGGACTCACACAAAAGATAACTTGGAGGATGTGAACTTCGCCGATGATGATATATGTCTGATTTCCCACAAACTGGAAGATATGCAAGTAGTGAAAAGCAACAAGCTGGCAGAAGAAGCATCCAGAGAAGATAGGACTTCCTTCAGGTGAACATAGATAAAACAGAGGTGATGAAGATTCCTGGCCAACACCAACAGCAACAACAACAACAGACAACAATCAGCCAGCATAAATGGGAGGAACCTTCTTTACCTACCTGAGAAGCATCGTTTCAATTACAGGCGAATGGAACTGACGAGGATATCCAAGCAGCGAGGATCGAAAAAGCAAGACAAGCTTTCATGACTCACGTCAAGTCTGTGTGGAGGTCAACACTCAGCACTCACCATCAAAAATAACATCCGGATTTTCAACTCCAATGGGAAGTCAGTCAGTTCTACTGTACGGATGGATCAGAGACTTGGCCAGCGCGTCATAAAGAGCCTCTCAAACAAACTTCAGACCTTCATTAACAGTTAGCTGTCTTCGCTCAATACCACTCAAGATCAGATGGCGGACGAGGAAAGATCAGCAACAGAGATCGCTGGCAATGAGCGAACCAACTCAGCAGGAACCGATTGTGAAACAAATAGGCAGAAAGAAATGGAGATGGATTGGCCATACGCTGAGACAACAAACCATAAAGTGTTATCTCTAGACAGGCCGTCGAGTGGAACCCGAAAGGGAAGCGGCGAGTTGGTCGTCAGTGCGAGGGTGGGGCGACTTGGAGGATGAGGTCAAGTGAAGAGGAGATGAAAGCATGTGGGGGCAGACTTGGAGTGGGGTGAAAAAGTTGGCAGAAAACCCAAGGCTATGGAGACGCGCGGCTGAAGCCGCCCTATGTTACTCTAGGAACTAAAGGATATTATGATAATAATAATAATGATAATAATTTCAACACAATAAGACTTATGAAATAGGAAAGATAATCTGAATGGGATACCATCTCAAAGTTTTAACGTATGTTAGCCTAACTGTGAAAACAACTAATTACCTCCAATAACACTTTGGATAACACCGCTGTGCCACAAATTGTGAATTTAGCGAAAGTCGAAAGGAACACAGGAAGAAGATGAAAGTGTAGGTGGTGGTGGTAGGTAATAAATCAGCCAACACACACAACACAACACATATCTGATTAAAAAGGATTAAAAATGAATAAAACTACAATAGTAAATGTGTTACTACTGACTTTCGTCTCCCTCTTCGAAACTCGAACACCACGATCATTTCTCAATTCATAGAAAAAGTCCTCTTTATCAACTTTATTCAATTCAGCCATTACATCGAATTCTGGATCATCTGGATCCTCGTCCTCATCTACCACATTTATATTCCATCGCATAATAGGCGATTGTGAAGAAAGTGACAGTTCTATTGTCTTAGAATTCTGAACATCAGAATGACATTTATCTGATGAAAGAGGTTGAACGCTATTTGAGTCATCTCTTAAACGATTTTCACAGATTGCAGATGACTTTATTGGAGTAGTTATTCGTGAGTTGGACTATGAATAAATAAATAAAAAAAATGACAATAGGAAGGAATGATAATAGAATTTATTGGCAGTAGGCAGTCATTAAACAATAATATAATCCATTTAGATCAACAATCTATAGACAAAAATTTAAAGCAATTAGTTCCTTGTATGAATTTCGACAACACAATAAGATGTAGTTTATCTTTGAAACGTGTAATGTATTGGCGCAACACATTTCGGACATTCTGATCACACACCCGGGTACTTGTCATACACAGTTTTTTTACAGAAGGCAAGAAGGCATACATGTAAACTGATAAACAAAGACTTAAGACCGCAATTAATAGAACCTATTATGCAGCTAAACTTATCTTCATAGAGAAAACGAGAACTTTGCTGTCCTGTAAACCCTCACATTATCCGAACGATGGTGTCACATCCCACTGTGTTTATCAATTTACATGTATGTGTGGAGACACGTACATAGAGAGGACCCATCGGTCTCTGTATGTTAGGGCTACAGAACACATTCCAAAGTGGCTACAAAAACAAATGAAATCGCCAGATACAATTGACCCCGGAAATAGATGTCCAACATCATCTATAGCGAAGCATATTATAGAGACGGGTCATAAGGTTGGTTTTAACAATACCTTTAAGCCGATATAGATAACAAGCTTGGGTCACATACTTAAATTCGTTGAAGCCTTATCCATAAAAAGACTTAAACGTGTCTTATGCGTCCAAAAGTTATTTGTTATCACCTTAAACCTGCCTTGGTAATCCAATTTAGAACCAAGGACCAATCCTACTTAGTAATATTTTCAAACCCCTTCTTTCCTTTGTTTCTCCTCTCTTTATCTTTCCTACCCACACCATTTGCGTCTCCCTACCCATTATTATTTGTGATCTTGACCTGTACACAATCTGACCTGTATTGTAATTAATTATTCATGCCTTCTTGCCTTCTATAAAAACTGTATATGACAAGTACCCGGGTGTGTGATCAGAATGTCCGAAATGTGTTGCGCCAATACATTACACGTTTCAAAGATAAACTACGTCTTCTTATTGTGTTGTCGAAATTCATAAAAGGAACTAATTGCTTTAAAATTTTTGTCTATAGATTGTTGATCTAACTTATTTTGAGGAGAGATTGTCTACCTTGACCAGACCGACACCTACCTGTACACGTGTTTTTCGACAGATTAACATTTCAAAGGATTGGATTGCACTTTAACAGTGATAACCGCCACTATTTAGTTGATTATAATAAGGTTAGCAATATTGAGGTTAAGCGTCGAGTTCTAGGTAAGCAGCAAAGGAAATCAATCGACAAAGTTGTGAAATTACATCGACTGAGATGGTTAGGACATGTGTTACGCATGACTGCCTAGTCACCGCCTTCCTAGACGAGCAATCTTAACTGATATAGAGTCAGGCTGGAAAAGAGCTACTGGCGGACAAACCAAAACATGGCTTCATCAGTCAATGAAATCTATAACAGCTAGTCTAAGCCACGTAGGAAGGTGTAGACTTCCTGGTTGGGGTCCTCGGGACGGTAAAAACCAATGGTTCGAAACAGTTTGTGATATGGCTCAAAATCGTAGTTCTCAATGGCTAGCATAAATGCATCCACTCCTTGTGACTTATGATTTCCATAGGTGACATGGCTCAAAATCGTTGTCAATGGCTAGCGCAGATATAGTATTCAGTCTCTGTAATCTTTCATATTCCTTTCTACCATTACCCATTCTGTTTCACTCTTATACTTGTCAAACTCTATTGATTCTCTTCACTCATCTTCTTGTCTACCTCTGTGTGCTATTTGGAAGGTGGCAACTCGAACTGGTGCACTTCGGTGGCAAGTTCTATATTGAATCCAGACAGACAGACAGACACAAAACAACGCAACTTCTGAAACCATCAATAGTCTAGTGTGTATTATCTCCCTCGAAAGTGATGGTTGGAAAAATAAACGGAATAGTAGTAGAATCTTTACTGGCTTTGGAATGTAACAATCAAGTTTGAAAAAACATTTATCAACCAACAACTGAGATCCCACAACTGTTCAGTATACATTTGATTAAATATGATAGGGAAGACTTTAGCTCAGGTGGATGATTTCGATGTGGTTGTATTCTCTGAGCTGGCTGGATAGTTAATTTGAGAAGCTTTCATCACCCTACTACTAGGTGACATCTTCCTTCAGCGCACACTTCAATTTGAAATGAAGTCAGCTTTTAGATTTCTCCACGAGTTTATTGATCATCTCTCCTGGTCGGTGATCATGGACGTGACTCTTTGGTTGTTTTTGTATGTTTTCACACCTTCTAGGTTACTTGCATTGGAACTGATTGTTTCTTTGACTTGAACTTTGACCCTTTGTGTGTGAAGTTTCTTTCTTATTGATTGATAAATTTTGTCTATGTCGATGTGTCTATTGATTGATGATTCACTGGAATACTAGTCAAGCTTCTAAAAATTCTCTAGCATTCTTGTTGTTTCCTCTGTCTAATATCTGAACGCTGGCTCTCCCAGTCGAATTGACGTCCGTGGTTGTCTGTGTATAGTGATATGAGGGAGTGGATATCATGTCTTTTGATAGCTAGCTTATGTTCGTGGATACGAAGACGAAGGGGACGTCTACTTTGACCAATATAGTGTTTTTCGCAGTTGTTACAATTTATTTTGTAGATGATGTTGGTTTTATCTTCATTCGCTGTTGAGTCTTTTGGTTGACACAGAATTGAGTGAAGTGACTTTGTTGGATTGTGTACGACGTCAATTCCTAAAGGTTTGAAGAGTCTTGTAGTGTGATTTCTGAGACATCCTTTATATACTGTAAGGCGATTTTTTTGTGCTTTCCCAATACAAGTAACCTGGAAGGTGTGAAAACACACAAAAACAACCAATCACGATGTCCAAGGGCACCCATCACATAGCAATAAGCTATCGTTGGCGTGGGTCGGTAGGAGATTGTCGCTCCTTCTGGAACACGTGCGTAGATACCGACCATGCACTGGTCCGCGCTCGGGTGTGCTTACGACTGAACGGACGTAGGAAACAGCTGGCGGTAAAACCATCACGTCCCCAGCTCGATCAGGAAACTAAATCCGTATTTCAGGAAGAACTAGCTAAACACATATCTGTGTTCGACAGCTGTGCTCACCCTGAAGAAGCTTGGAAAAATATCCAGGCAGCCATAGATACAGCTGTAAAAGCTGTGAATAAGGTAAACCCAAAGGTGAGTAAAAACCACTGGATCTCCACCGCCTCATCCGAACTGATAGATGCTAGAAGACTTATTCCGGCGAGCTCCGAATTCAATGAGGAGCGAAAGCTGCACAAGAGGAAACTTACGAAAAGTCTCCGCAAGGACCGTGAACAGTGGTGGGCGACAAAAGCCAAAGAGATGGAGAAAGCTTCGAGGATAGGCAACACCAGGCAACTCTTTAGACTCATCAGGGAAACGGGTGGGAGAAGACAAATCATTAGTGAGACAATCTCGGAAAAAAATGGCACTATAATTAGCTCCCAGGATAGACGACTGGATCGTTGGAAAGAGCATTATGAGGAGCAGTTTAATTGGCCCACAGCCACGCTCAACCTTCCGAGCATCCAACACCTCCCTGAATGGGATATAGACACAGGTCCTCCATCCCTAACTGAGGTTACTAAAGCTGTCACCAATCTGAAACTAGGCAAAGCAGCGGGACCTGATGGAATGACTCCAGAGGTATTTAAGTACGGTGGAGACAGCTTACTGTCTGGATTAACTGAGGTACTAGGCAGCGTCTGGGAATCAGAAGAAGTCCCATCGGGTTGGTGTAAGTCACTGATTATCCCCATATACAAGAAGGGAGACAAGTCTTCCTGTGATAATCACAGAGGGATTAGCTTGACTAATATAGTATCTAAAGTCTTAGGCTCAATAATCATGCGTAGACTAAGTGGTGCTCGGGAAGCACAAACACGAGAGAGCCAGGCAGGCTTTAGACCAGGAAGAGGGTGTATTGATCATATCTTCACCCTCCGACAGATTCTAGAACATAGGCATTCCTACCGGCGTCCAACAGTCATTATATTTCTTGACCTAAAGGCAGCATTCGACTCTGTCGATCGAGAAGTTCTCTGGAGATGCTTGGCTGTAAAGGGAATTCCGAGAAAATATATTGCACTGATTAAGGCACTCTACTCGTACTCATACAGCCAGGTGAGGGCTTACGGCGAGCTGTCATCTGAACTGATGACGACCAGTGGTGTCCGTCAAGGATGCCCATTATCTCCTTTTCTATTCAACTTTATCATAGATGTGTTAATGGACTTAACCCTAGGTGACTTCAGCGACTCAGGGATTGACTTGCTACCGGGGAATAATCTCGTTGACTTGGAATATGCAGACGATATAGTCCTTCTAGGCGAAGACGCTGACAAAATGCAGAGTCTTCTGAACACACTGAGCCGCAATCTACGAATGTTTGGCATGCGATTCGCTCCCGCCAAATGCAAGATGATGTTACAGGACTGGACTACATCGACGCCTAGTTTAAAAATAGGAAGTGAAGTGGTAGAGCACGTTGACCGCTTCACTTATTTGGGAAGTACCATCAGCCAGTGCCAACGGGTTGATCTCTGACGAAATCTCAGCACGAATACAAGGGGCTCGTTCCGCATTTGTTAGTTTACGCCGACTCTGGCGTAGACGAGATGTTCGACTATCGACCAAAGGGCGGGTGTACTGCTCATCAGTCCGCTCCGTCCTCCTTTATGGTTGTGAGACCTGGCCACTGAGAGTGGAAGACATGAAAAGACTAGCTGTCTTTGATCATAGGTGCCTGCGCTCTATTTCCCGTGTAAAGTGGCATAATAAGGTGAGCAACATTGAGGTTAGGCGTAGAGTTCTAGGTAAACAGGGGAAATCAATCGACGAAGTCGTGAAGCTACAAAGACTGAGATGGTTAGGACATGTGTTACGTATGCCAAGCCATCGCCTCCCTCGACGAGCAATGTTAGCGGATATAGGGTCAGGCTGGAAAAAAGCTAGCGGCGGTCAAACAAAAACTTGGCACCAGTCAATGAAATCCACAACAGTTGGTCTAAGCCACGTAGGAAGGTGTAGACTTCCAGGCTGGGGTCCTCGGGACGGTAAAAATCTATGGTTGGAAACAATTGGTGACATGGCTCAAAATCGTTCTCAGTGGCGCAGATGCATCCACTCCTTGTGACTTATGATCTTCAATGAAACTGTTTTGTATTTCTTTATTACTCCTTTGTCTCACACCTCTGCTCACTGTTTCTATTATGCTTTTCTTGTACTTTCTTCTCTTGCTTCGCGTGCTACACGGAATGTGGCGACTTGAACTTCCGCACATTTGTGCAAAGTTCTATGTCGAAAACAGACAGACAGACAGACAGACCCACCAGGAGAGATGATCAATAAACTCGTGGAGAAATCTAAAAGCTCACTTCATTTCAAATTGAAGTGTGCGCTGAAGGAAGATGTTACCTAGTAGTAGGGTGATGAAAGCTTCGCAAATCAACCATCCAGCCAGCTCAGAGAACACAACCACATCAAAAACATTTTGTTAAATTTAGATTGATTTGTATTTCAAGATACCTACTGTAGTGAAAATATCACTTTATCAGGTGATTTAATTGTTTCACACAACTGCCTTTTATTCAGTTCTCCGCCACCGTCACTTCTTCTTCTTCTTCTTCTTCGAAATGTCCATTATACTTTAAAAATCACACTACCAATCAATATACAACTGCAAAACATTCAAAGATTTTCAAGTGTTGCTGCTTTGCAGGGGGATTTAGTTAATTTTAAGTCCGACCACGAAATGATATCAACAAGACAAACACTGGAAAAGAACACTGGGAATTCAGCGGCTATTTCGTCTTGGTATGGGACTCTTCAGAGACACACACACGCACAATACCGAACCTATGTCCTTTCCTTATCTAATTTGAGATCATAGAAGTCTCTAACGACACTTATCTCAAATAATGATATGTAAAGGGTGGAGACACTAAATGGTTGATGATCAGGGACAGACTGGTTATCCACCGCCAATGATGACTTAGGTGCCTCTCATTAAAACCACTTTCAAATACGAAAGCTACCGGTCGAAATTTTATGAAGGAAAAGCGAATACTTAACCAACAGTTGTGAAGAGAAGAGACGAAAAATAAAGATATGTACATGGATAAAGCTTTCCATGCTATTAACTCAAGAACATCCTATAACGTAGGTTAATAAATAACATATGACAGTGAATGAAATTAATTTTAATTTTTGATTACAGCTTGATTCCACACTGTATTTTTGGTACAAGTATAGAATTTTTAGCATGGATGTCGGTAGCCCAAATTTTGCAGGCCAACCATAGATATCAGGTGTGCGTCGGCAGGGGATCGAACCTTAGACCATGTGCATGGTTGGTAAGAGTCCTAACCACTGTGCCACCGACGGACACACAACTCCAGATCCACTTCAAACAAGTTGTGTGTAACCAGTTTGAAGCAGTTATCTCCTGGGCTCTACGATCACGCAACGTTAATGGTCCTTGTGTTTCAGGTAACACACAAGAAGAAATCTACTTCCACGTTATAGAAAGGAAATACTCACCACCCACACTTCCAGAAGCACACTAAGCTCTCCTGATCATCAACCACTTTTGTCTCTATCGCCCCTCACTGTCAACTCAACTCTGAGACCGTAAGTGGACAATGAGAACCAGAAAAACACTAAATGTCTCAAAAAACCATGCTATCAACTTTATAGTGGAGCATCAAGACCCTTTACTATGTTGGACAACAGGAATCACCAGCCAGAACTCTGGCATCTCGAGGCATAGTCCTTCTAGGCGAAGACGCTGACAAAATGCAGAGTCTTCTAAACACCTTGAGCCGCAATCTACGAATGTTGGCATGCCAATCGCTCCCACCAAATGCAAGATGATGTTACAGGACTGGACTACAGCGACGCCTGGTTTAAAAATACGAAGTGAAGTGGTAGAGCACGTTGACCGCTTCACTTATTTGGGAAGTACCATCAGCCAGTGCCAACGGGTTGATCTCTGACGAAATCTCAGCACGAATACAGGGGGCTCGTTTCGCATTTGCCAGTTTACGCCGACTCTGGCGTAGACGAGATGTTCGACTATCGACCAAAGGGCGGGTGTACTGCTCATCAGTCCGCTCCGTCCTCCTTTATGGCTGTGAGACCTGGCCACTGAGAGTGGAAGACATGAAAAGACTAGCTGTCTTTGATCATAGGTGCCTGCGTTCTATTTCCCGTGTAAAGTGGCATAATAAGGTGAGCAACATTGAGGTTAGGCGTAGAGTTCTAGGTAAACAGGGGAAATCTATCGACGAAGTCGTGAAGCTACAAAGACTGAGATGGTTAGGACATGTGTTACGTATGCCAAGCCATCGCCTCCCTCGACGAGCAATGTTAGCGGATATAGGGTCAGGCTGGAAAAAAGCTAGCGGCGGTCAAACAAAAACTTGGCATCAGTCAATGAAATCCACAAAAGTTGATCTAAGCCACGTAGGAAGGTGTAGACTTCCAGGCTTGGGTCCTCGGGACGGTAAAAATCTATGGTTGGAAACAATTGGTGACTTGGCTCAAAATCGTTCTCAGTGACAGCGCAGATGCATCCACTCCCTGTGACTTATGATCTCCAATGAAACTGTTTTGTATTTCTTTATTACTCCTTTGTCTCACACCTCTGCTCACTGTTTCTATTATGCTTTTCTTGTACTTTCTTCTCTTGCTTCGCGTGCTACACGGAATGTGGCGACTTGAACTTCCGCACATTTGTGCAAAGTTCTATTTCGAAAACAGACAGACATCTCGAGGCATCGTTGAATGTTGTGTTTCAGAGACAATTTTTATTCCTTTACGTTCCCAGTGGAACACGGAGCTTCAAGCAAAAGGCTTATTGTCTATCTGTCTGACAGACAGAAGCTTATTACTGGCTTACCGAGGTAAAGGAGTGCTTTGGTCGGGGATCGAACCCCGGACCACCCGAAGGGGGGAGGCGAGCACTCTACCAATGTGCCACCGACACACTCAATAAATATAACAAAGTGATGGAAAGTGCAACAAGTGAATACATTTGATGTCATTTATGCATATTTTATAACATACCTTATTAGGTGTACAATTTGATGAATTACAAGGAGAGGCAAATAATGATCGAAGAAACTGAGAGTAAACAACATCATTGTCTGGATCTTCAGCATCTACACTTTTGTTTGTCACGTTGTTATCAGTACTTCCTTCCTCTACAGTATCTGCTACTACTCCTTCTTCTCCGTCTTCGTCGTCCTTATCAAGAAAGCTTAGAGAATGATTAGGTGGTGGTGGTGACTGTTCAACAGTCGTTTCTAGTTGAAATGATCCAGTAGGATCATGATTTCCAGTTTCCTCAGAACATACATTTGTAGCAAGAGAATGTGATGATAAGTCGTCTGGTAATGACTCTTCAACTCGACGAGTAAGTGATCTGAAAAAGTTCAACACAAACAAAAATAAGTGGAGTTCAATTCTCTGGCATAAATTCAAAGCAGGAGATTAAGTAATGTGAATACTGATGAAAATGCTTGCAATAGAGATACACAGATGATAGCATCTGTTTTACTTCTACTACAAAAAACTGGTGTTATTACCGGCCGGACAATTCATATAGGATTGGGTCATGCTGAACAAGAACAACAAATGTAGCAGGCATATGCATAAATAAGTCCCGAGCTATTTCAAGGAACGTTTTTACACTTTTGATTAAAAGTCCAAGAAATTCAAAACATGGAGGGTTTCATCATGAGCTGACATCAGTTAGAGAACCAATGGAAAACCGGCTGGGAGTACTCGACAGCTGTTTCGTCAGTCTAGTTTGGGACTCGTCGGCAGTACGCACCCACCCACCGGGGTTCGAATCCAGGACCTTCTGGTTACAAGGCGAGCTCGTAGACCATTGAGCCACTGGGACCCGATCCAATGGCCAGCTCATGGATTCTAACTTCTGCTAATTCACGACATAGCGCGACCACTTCACAATGTCTTCTTCGATGAGTTACTGCCTCATCTTCAACCTGCTCTACCCTACTGGTCACGGCTTCCCACTATAACCCCAGGTTAACTGCCTGAATAGGGCCAGTCACTAGTGAGCATCAGATTAATTTTCAAGTATTGGTTTTGTAGGGGTTTTGTTTGATTGCATGGAGGATTTCACCAAGACCTGACATCAGTTAGAGAACCACTGGAAAACCTGGGAGTACTGGACAGCTGTTTCGTCAGCCTACTTCGGGACTCTTCAGCAGTACGCACCCTTCGCCAGGGTTAGAACCCAGCACCTTGTGGTTACAAGACGAGCTCATAGACCACTGAGCCACTGGGACCCGGTGGGTGGGTGCGTACTACTGAAGAGTCCCGAACTAGGACAAAGTAGCTGTCCAGTACTCCCAGGTTTTCCAGTGGTTCTCTAACTGATGTCAGCTCATGGTGAAATCCTCCATGCAATCACACAAAATCCCTACAAAACCAATACTTGAAAATTCAAAAGAAATTGCTCACCACAAAAATAGCGGTAGAACCAAAACAGTCCGACCAAATCTTACACATCACTTCAGCAATGACATTCATGACATTATATCATACATATTCGTGATGCTTTTGAACAAATCACATCTAGTAGACACTGTATTCGATCTTAAACAGGATCATTCTTGAGCTCCTTTAAAATAAGTGTATGAGAGAAGAGAGTCAGCCAGGTAACTAAGGCCATTTACAGTATTGCCACATAAATGACTTTCATTAAATACAGAATAAGAAATGGCCAGTGTTACAATATTAATGTCAGTAAAAAGTTTGAGAAGTTTGTGAAATAGTTCAAATAAAGTATAACTATATATTTCAATGACTTACACACAATGATAAGTTTTGTTATTGGTAATTTTGCTCGAAAAACTTCAGCACGATGTCGAATCTCTTTGCGCCAAAAGAAAAAGTCTGTGTGGGGACATGGAACGTCTGCACCATGTACAAGATTGCCAAAGCTGCCCGGATTGCAAGCGAGATGAAAAGATATGGAATCCAAGTACTAGGAATATGTGAAAGCAGATGGAATGGGAATGGACTCACCAAATTGTCAACGGGTGATTGAGTCAGTGATCTACTCCGGTCACCCAGAAGATAACCACACGCACACCGAAAGCGTGCCTATCATGATGTCACCAACGGAAACAAAGGCCCTGATGCAATGGCGACCTCGTCCAGGATAATGACCGCCAGATTCAACTCCAAAGGAAGGAAAGTATCAATTATACAATGTTATGCACCCACAAACAACGCAGACCTCGAAAAGAAAGAAGAATTCTACAGACAACTACAGGCAACAATGGACAATACTCCAGCTGGTGACATTAAAATACTCAATGGGAGACATGAACGCCAAATTGGGACCAGACAACACAGGAAGGGAACTCATCATGGGTAGAGAAGCTCTCGGAGGAATGAATGAAAATGGAGAACTCTTCGCCGACTTCGGCGCCTTCAACGAACTAGTGATTGGTGCCAGCGTATACAAACACAAAGATATCCCCACAAGGCTACATGGGTGTCACCAGACTGGCAAACCAAAAACCAAATTGACTTCATCTCAATGCCGCTCAAGGAAGTGGAGGCGCAGCCTACTAGACACAAAAGTAAGAAGAGGAGCAGACGTTGGTTCAGACCACTATCTCGTACAACGGATAATCCAAGGGTGACTTGGAGGAGGTCATGTGAAGAGGAGATCAAAGCATGTGGGCAGACTCGGAGCGGGGTGAAAAAGTTGGCAGAAAACCGAAGGCAACGGAGATGCGCAGCTTAACCCCTTTGTTCCTCTAGGAATTAAAGGATATAATAATAATAATAATAATAACAGACCATCTTATTTTTTAACTAACAAAAGCTGTAAAATTACAAATTACCGAGTAACAGCTCTGGATTGCACATTATGATTTGACATTACTCCAAGTTCACTAAGGATGGAAAACAATCCCAACGATTTGGCTCGTCTCCGTGTCGCGGCTGAAATTTCACCAGTTTCAGGCTCTTTAAATTCTCCAACAATATATCTGTGTAAAGCACTCACAATATATTCGTTAGTTAGAACATCCTTCAGCAATCGTTTAAGCTGACGAGTTGTTAAATTTTTCATGGTACTGATTTTCTCAAGTCTTTCAGCTAACGAACAACCCAGTGCCGCCTTTATTATAAAAAAGAATTTTTTACAAAAGATTAGGTAGGGGTCAAAAGAAATTTAAATTTCAAGATAGTACCAGAAACTAGATGATGGCGAAATTAGGTAGTTCATCTACCTTCCTTCCTTCCTTCTTGCCTCCATTATGTATAACTACCAGACCAGTTTAACTGCTCTTGTGGAGGTAGTTACACATTCGGCGAACACAACTAGGGTATGTTCATTGCAGCGTTTTTGATCATTCTGAATAGTTAGACCAGATAACAATCAACACATCTGTTCGTAGCTTTGTTTTAGCGCATCTTGTGAATATTGTGTTGATATAAATTATTAAGCATAATATAAAGTTATTTATCGTATTTCGACTACTATTAATTTCAAAGTAATTAGTTCTATTTATGCAAGATGATGTTACAGGACTGAACTACACCGACTCCTAGATTAGAAATAGGAAGTGAAGTGGTAGAACACGTTGTCCGCTTCACTTATTTGGGAAGTACCATCAGCCAGCGCCAACGTGTTGATCTCTGACGAAATCTCAGCTGAGTACTTTATTTTTTTAATTTTTATTTTTTGGTAACAGCTTGATTCCACACTGTATTTTTGGTACAAGTATGGAATTTTCAGCGTGGATATCGGTAGCCCAAATTTCGCAGGTCGACCATAGATATCTGGTGTGCGCCGGATACGGATACAGAGGGCTGGTTTCGCATTTACCAGTTTACGCTGTCTCTGGCGTAGACGTGATATCCGGCTAACTGTCGACCAAAGGGTGAGTGTACGGCTCATCAGTTCGCTCCGTCCTCCTTTATGGCCAGCTGTGAGACGTGGTCATTGAGAGTGGAAGACATGGAAAGATTAGCTGTCTTTGATCATAGGTGCCTGCGTTCTATCTCCCGTGTGTGTGGTAAGTGGTATAATAAGGTGAGCAATATTGAGGTTAGGCATCGGTTGAGTGCTAGGTAAGGAGGGGAAATCAATCAACGAGGTTGTGAAGTTACATCGACTGAGATGGTTAGGACACGTGTTACGTATTCCTAGTCATCACCTTCCTCCACTGACGGGAAATGTTAGCTGACACAGGATCAGGCTGGATAAAAGCTAGCGGCAGTCAAACAGAAACTTGGCACCAGTCAATGAAATCTACAACAGTTAGTCTAAGCCACGTAGGAAGGTGTAGACTTCCTGACTGGCTAGTTGGGGTCCTCGGAACGGTAAAAACCTATGGTTGGGAACAATTGGTGACATGGCTCAAAATCGTTCTCAATGGCTGGCACAGATGCATCCACTCCTTGTGACTTATGGTTTCCAGTGAAACTGTTTTGTTCTTCATTATTACTATTCCTTTGTCTCACATCTCCTTCGCTTTTGTCGCCCACCACTGTTTACGGTCGTGGCGAAGGCTTCTTGTTAGTTTTCGTTTGAGTAGCTTTCGTTCCTCATCATAATCGGAGCTTGCTGGAATCAGTCTTCTTGAGTCAATCAGTTCGGCTGAGGCGGTAGAGATCCAATGGCTTTTACTAACTTTTGGTTTTAGCTTATTAACAGCTTTTACAGCTGTGTCTACAGCTAACTGTATGTTGTGCCATTTTACCTCAGGGGAAGCCCTGCTGTCGACCTCAGACACTCGTTTCTCTATTTCTTCCTTAAATAGGGACTCAGTGTCTCGATCTAGTTGATGACGCAACTGTTCCGCTACCGTCAATTTCTTATGTCCATTTAGTCGTAAGCATAAAGGTGTGCGAACCAGAGCGTGATCAGAGTCTACGCACGTGTTCCAGAAGAAGTGACAGTCTCCTATTGACCCTCACCAACGATACCCTATGGCTATGTGGTCTATCTGAGTCCAGCGTTGATTTGGTGATGGAGGTCACCAGGTTACACAATGTCTCTCTTTGTGTCTAAAGTTAGTGCTGACTAGGAACAGATGATTGTCTGAGCAAAACTGTAGAAGACGATCACCGTTATCCGTTCGTCGGCAGGGAACTCCGTACGTACCACCTACATACTTATCAATCTGGAACAACTTCCCTACTTCGGCATTGAAGTCGCCTGCTTAAACAACTATATCTAAGCGTTTTGCTTTTTGCAGGAAACTAGACAGTTTCAGGTAGAAGTCATCCTTTAGTTCACCCAAACTGAAGTCTGTTGGGGCGTAAGCGGAGACCATGAAAAGACAACGACGAGTGGCGCTGTCCTTCTTTCTTCTGACGGACCGATTCACATGAACTGTACGCAAATAACTTTCTACTGGGAGCCAGTCAAGTAGCGATTTTTCCGCCCTAACACTCAGTGTTATGCCTACACCTGCGAGTCCTCGCAAGGTAGTTGAGGAGTCTCCTGACACCCTTAAAGTGAAATTTGCAGATTCACCTTGTTGACCGGGTGAGGTTAAGTGAATGACCACACTCGGGTCTTGTATGCATGTTTCCGAAACACATACTTCCATGGCTCGAGATGCCGGAGTTCTTGCTAGTGATGCCTGTTATCCGATTTGGCAGAGGGTCCTGACGTTAAATGCTCCTATACGAATTTGGCGACGTGGCTTTAAAAGACTACCTGGGGTGTTTCTATGGCTCTCACCGTTGTTTATGGTCACAGATTGAAGTCAAAATGAGCCTTCTGTATCCGTGCTGAAATTTTCGTCAGCGATCAACCCGTTGGAACTGACTGATGCGACTTCCCGAATAAGTGAAGTGGTCAGCGTGCTCTACCAATTCACCCCTTATTTCGAAGCTAGGAGTCAATGTAGTCCAGTCCTGTAGCATCATGACTACAAGGCATCTACAGTTATACCACATAAAGTGGGGACATCTGAGAAGCTAAGTAGGATTCTCAATAGAGCAAGAATTAGAGTGGCATTAAAACCTACAAACTCACTCAGAGACGAGCTCTGTGGAACAAAAGACCAGGTGAAGCCAATTAAACAAAATAATACAATTTACAAAATGCCTTGCAATGACTGTCAGTTAGGTCAACTCCATAGGTCAAACTAGTAGGTCGGGGTTAGTCTGATTGTCGGAACATAAGAATTTAGCCAACGTAAGAATGGTCGACCCCACCCGGGAAGATAAGTAATTTAGAAAAAAGCTCAGCGATTGCACTGTATGCATTAACACACAACCACACAAAAGGGTGGTGAGAGAGGGTTAAAATTCTAAGAAGTAATATAGGTAGGTGGAGAGAGAGAGAGAGAGAGATTACTCAATACTGGTTCATCAAGCGGTCTACACCCAACACATGTAACAGAAATGACTCAATGCAAATACCGGAGATATGGAAACGTCATCAGTTAATATTACTTACTGTATAACCCTGCATGATTTATCAAAAATAAAATCTTATCTATAATGGAGTTATACTCTATCACAGTGCCCAAGTTTTATACTTATATCAGTTATTATTTATATTATGGTCGTCTTAATTGACGTTTGGATTAAATTTGAGGATGGTTAGGAGACTCAGTTCTAGTCATTTCATTCACCTGAAAAAATGCGACATGGAATGGTAATTAAACCTCTACCTCAACTTTATAGACTTTGAGAAGGCCTTCGACAGACAGCATTGACCGTGAAGTCATTTGGAAACTACTCGAGTACTACTACGGCGTATCCCAAATATTCATCAACCTTGTTCAACAGCTGTACGACAACGGCACATGTCAAGTGATCCACACGGGGGGAAACTCAGCGAGGCGTTTGGAGTAAACACAGGAGTCAGACAAGGGTACTTATTATCACCAATGAATGATATTCCTAATTGTGGTGGACTGACGGGATTATGCGTCAGACAGTGGGGAACGAGAAGACAGGAATATCCTGGACCGACGTGAGGAACCTAGAAGACCTGGATTTCGCGGACGATTTATGTTTGATGTCACACAAAATCGAAGACTTACAAGCGAAAGCCAACAAACTGGTCGAAGAAGCAGCCGGAGAAGACAAGACTCCAGGTGAACATAGACAAGACGGAGGTGATGAAAATAACCAACCGACAATAACAGGGCAACATCCAGCGTCAATCACCATCAACGGGAGGGATTTGAAAGACGTTACTTCATTCACTCACTGATCTCGGGGCATTGCCTCAACTACAGGAAGTCGGAACGGACGAGGATGTCAAATCGAGCGAAAATCGGGAAGGCAGGCGAGAAACACATTCGTCAACCTGAAATCAATCTGAAAATCTTCGTCACTCAGCCACCATCAACAACAAAATTCAGTCGGATTCAATTCAATACAAACAACGTCAAGTCAGTCAGTTCTTCTATACGGATCAGAAACTTGGCGGGCGGGTCACAAACAATATTTCCACCAACAGCTTGTTGCAGACCTTTATCAACAACAACTGTCTTCACTCTATACTGAAGATCAGATAGCCGGGCTGGAAAGAATCGTCAACAAGAAACTATGGGAAAAAACAAAACAAAACAAGAACAAATCGCCCCACAAATATGCAGGAGAAAGTGGAGATGGATTGGACACTCGTTGAGGAGTCCGGTTGGTGACATTGCGCGTCAGGCCATTGCTCGAGTGGAACCCGAAAGAAAAGAGGTGAGTGGGACGTCCAAAGGCGACATGGAGATCATGTGAAGAGGAGTTGAAACAGTATGAACTAACTAACATGGATGCAGGTGAAAAGTACAGCAGAAGGAAGACAGAAGGGGCAAATGGAGACGTGAAGTTGAAGCCCTATGTTCCACTAAGAACCAAAGGGAATAATAATAATAATAATAATATTCAACCAATCAAATGATCACCGTACTTTAAATATGTTAGATCCCAGTCTGCGGAAAACAGAATGGGTAGCAAAAGTGTGGCCAAATGTGGGGTTAAATGAAAAAAAGAAAAACACTTGCTTTTTAAGAATAAATGTTACCAGAGTCATGATCTTAATCGATGTAATAACAAAACTAATAACATTTAAGCAACGCTTGTTAAATGTGGCTACGAGTTGAACAATAGATAGCAACATACTTGCCAACTAACGATTTCACCTTCAGCAGCAAACAGGGCATCGTTCATTTTAGAGATTTTGGGTAGAGGCTCCGTATCATTTGACTTTCCAGCTCTCTTCATGATGACTTAAGCAGTAATGAAAAAGAGGAATTCGTTTGGACAAGGTTGAGGACACCTGTAAAGATGAAGAGATGAAGATGAAAAGCTATTATCATTGGACATTGGTACGCTGTCGCACACCAAGCACTAACCAATTAGCTCATTAGCATTTTACATTTCTTAACAAAGCAACTCTATAATCCTTCAAAATATTTTATGGTACAACAGAGTTTACAACAACAACAATTCCTGAAAAACTTAGTTGCCTTCAGTGACAAGAAATAGTTTGGTAGGAGATATAGTGCAATGTAAGATTTTGTGACAGTCACTGGTGAGTGTGTCCAGTGTGCATCAGGGATTTCTCTATGTTTCAACACAAATCTCTATATTAATTTACCGACCGAAAGCGGCTACCTTGACGTGGTGGTGGTGGTAGTGCTTTTACATATTGGGATGACTCAACAAGCTACACTAGCAGGAACTAATGTGTCTGCCAGGTCCTATCACCCCAGAAACGTGTTTAGGCTTGAAGCAGTCGTCAACATAGTGTAGGTCGTTAAACTATGTTCGGGAACGATGAGCGAAGGCGTTGTAGTGCACATCCCAGCGTTCAAGACTCTCTTTTAGTTTGTACATACACGAACTGGTGTCAATGCCACTTTTTGCGCTTTCCCGTTGTGCTGTCTATACGCCGATTCATTGAGTTTGTAAGTAAAGCCATATCCGTTAAATAAGTTCTAGACCTTTATCCTTCGGTAATCGTTACTTTTTATCTCACTCAAATATACCCCGCACTTGAACACATTTTCCCTAATATCCAAGTCTTTTTTAATTTGCGTTTTGTCGTCAGTACTTACAGGTTAGGTACTGTATAATTGGGTAAATAGGTAAATAGCATCAAGTAGAGATCGGCAGTGTAGGTAATTGACAGCACTACCAGTACATTGCAGCGTACTGTTGGTGAACAGGGATGTAACAACAGTAAAGGACTCTCCTCAGACGTCCACGAAAACTGTGTATTCCAATTTACCTTGCGGTGGTTCGTAGTTGGTAGTATGATCTTTTTTTATTACAGCTTGATTCCACACTGTATTTTTGGTACAAGTATAGAATTTTTAGCATGGATGTCGGTAGCCCAAATTTTGCAGGCCGACCATAGATATCAGGTGTGTGTTGGCAGAGGATCGAACCTCGGACCATGTGCATGGTTGGTGTTGGCAAGAGTCCTAACCACTGTGCCACCGACGGACACACAACTCCAGATCCACTTCAAACAAGTTGTGTGTAACCAGTTTGAAGCAGTTATCTCCTGGGCTCTGCGATCACGCAACATTGATGGTCCTTGTGTTTCAGGTAACACACAAGAAGAAATCTACTTCCACGTTATAGAAAGGAAATACCACCCACACTTCCAGAAGCACACTAAGCTCTCCTGATCATCAACCACTTTTGTCTCCATTGCCCCTCACTGTCAACTCAACTCTGAGACCGTAAGTGGACAATGAGAACCAGAAAAACACTAAATGTCTCAAGAAACCATGCTATCAACTTTATAGTGGAGCATCAAGACTCTTTACTATGTCGGACAACAGGAATCACCAGCCGGAACTCTGGCATCTCGAGACATCGTTGAATGTTGTGTTTCAGAGACACCTTTTATGTCCTTTACGTTCCCGGTGGAACATAGAGCTTCAAGTCAAAGGCTTATTGTCTATCTGTCTGACAGACAGAAGCTTATTACTGGCTTACCGAGGTAAAGGAGTGCTTTGGTCGGGGATTGAACCCCGGACCACCTGAAGGGGGGAGGCGAGCACTCTACCACTGTGCCACTGACACACATAGTAGACCCAAATGTGGTAATCCACATGACCAGCAAGGTGAGTCTGAAAAATTCACCTGATTCGCGTGGACTCGCAGACGTAAGGATAGCATGGAGTGCTAGTGGAGCTGTGATTCAAACTCAGAAACATAATCCTACCGAAGACCAAACCCAAAATTTGGATACTTCACGTGGATGACAAATTCGTGATAAACAGAAGAAACAACTTAGACAAAACTCACAACTTAAACATCTTCGGCGACACATGAGGAGAGAAGTACGAGGACAAAATTTCACTTTTAGACGCTTTACTCAACCGACACTACAGGAAAATTGGAAACTCAAGTACACAGAAAATCAACTCACACAGACCAAATACTCAATCACAACAGCAACAACCCAATGCAACAACAGAAAACAGGTTGTACACAAATACTATTCAAGAGAGTCCGAACACATTGTAGCACTCCCACCTTAACGAAAACTGGAGAAAAATAGCCCATGGACGTCTTCCAAAAAATGGATGTCACGGAAATTCATCAAAATATATATATACCTCCAACCCAACCTACCAAATCAAAGGTCCCCAAGAAAAATAATAATAATAACACAAACAAACCATCCTACGATATATAAAAGACGTCTCAAAAATCACTGCAAGACGTCAAACCTTCAGGAACTGATGCCACCTACAGAATAACAAAATCGCTTCCCTCGGTTTTATGTCAAACAAAGTACTCAATAGAGAAAGAAGATAAAACCAACATCACACCCAAAATTGCAACAATTGTGAAAAACACTACATTAGCCAAAGTGGACGCCCTCTTCGTCTCCGCATACAAGAATATAAATTGACCGTCGAAAGGTATGATATCCACTCGCTCATATTACCACATACAGACAATCACAGACATAAATTTAGTTGGGAAAACGTTCAAATTTAAGATAGAGAAGACACTGAAATCTCCAGAGAATTTGCAGATGTCTGGAATCCAAGTGAATTGGCAAATAATAGACACATTGACACACATTTACTAATCCATGAGAAAGAAACCACATGAAAAAAAGTTAAACTTCAGGTCAAGGTAACATTCAACATCAATACAAATGGCTTAGAGGGTATGGAAACACAAAAACAACCAATCACGTTTGAAGTTACAAGGAGAAGTCTAGCAAACTCGTGGAGAAATTAAAGTATGCACTGAGGATGTCGCGCAGTAAGGCAATAAATGCTACGCAAGTAAACCATCCAGATCAGAGAACGCACACGCCAGGAAGCAGAACTCAGTATTTTGTCCCATCTTTCCTCAAAAAAATAAATGTACCACTACACTTCAAAATCAGCAATACACTAAGCTGATATCGAGTCAGTCAATTGCATTGTGAACCCAACCACCACCAGTCGGATGATGGACAGGTGACAAGTGGGAGAGACGTGGGGCAAACGGGCACAATTCGGATAGGCAGAGAAGCTGGCAAAATGCAAAATAAATTGCCCGGTTTTCCCCACCCTTCACCTTTTTTGCCATGGTCGCTAAAATTTTCGCATGCCACTTTTCTACTCACTTTTATCAGGTCTAATAAGAAAGAATCACTCAATTTTTACCATTTAGCAATTTTCATATCGGAAAGTAGCCCAGTCCAAAACGGAAGTCTGCCCACTCCTTTGCTTACATATGTGATGTCCGAAAAAATTTCTGCAGCTGGGCAGAGATAAATCCATCGCTACGTCTACACATAGGAACAACACTGGCTGTCTTCACTGCAGAAGATGACTCCCCGCCAACCAGTATGCAGATGAATGGGTTTCTATTGAATGAGTTGATCAGGGGGCAATATACTAAATCGACGTTGACTTCGTAGCTAAAACTAAACATGATATCTGCCGACTGATATGTATTCAGGTACATCTGAGATTAAGATAATGTATACTTTTGAACACATGCAAGTGTTTTCGTTTCACGACGTATACACGTTAAAAATTAGGTTAATGCGCTTTTTTCCGGACTTAAAAATGTTTGGTTTCCTCACAACCATAGGTTGTACGCACATTAAAGCAGACATTCTAATTTTGAAACAATGCGAAGGAACTGGATATTTAGATTTTAAAAAATAAAGAATTAAATTGCCTGCAAATCAGAGATACATCCTGATTTTCAATAGCAGTGACGGAAACGACCGACTTGCCTAAAGAGTCAACCAAATTTTTGCCCAGATAACAAGTGTAGCGTTGGAGTGAAAACAGCTGTTAAATGATGAGTATGATTTAATGTCTACCACTTGAGTTTAACTATTCTGACTGGTCATCAAAGTCCATTAAGTGAGTCTTTCGTAACGGCTAACATTAATGAAATTGTCTTAATTGGGGGACGATATAATGTACAATATGGAAACCAATTTGCAAAGCATTTTTGAACTGTCACCTATGTCCTTAGAGACCTCAACACGAAGTAGAAGTGAAAATTTCACTCGAAGAAATTGTCTCAAGCCCGCCCTAACTCAGTCTAAGTAATAGGCAATATTATTAGCTTTTTTCACATGATATGCGATTCCTGGTCTGGTGCATGAAAAGTCTGTTGCGGTGGACTGAGTTTATACATGAGAAACATTGGTGCACGACTATGGATGAACCCCAGCATTTTTCAGCCGTATATTTCCACGGGATGAGATTTGAAATGAGTAGCATATTTCATTTCTTCCTAAAGTCAGCAGGAGAGGAATAAAGTCAAGGAAGAAACCCTAACTCTAATAAACCACAAAAAACCAACTGTAGGAGCTGGACTATCCCTGTTCAGCTGCCATCGGTTTTTGAACTAACGCCTCTGTAAGTGCCGCCATCAACTTTGAGAGAGTCCTTATAACGTTAGCACCTACTAAACTTGCTTTCCTAGGGTAACCCTGATCAGTACTCTACCTAACGTGTAAGTGCAGATAAACGAACTCGAAGTAAAAGGCTTGTGACTAAGTAGTGCACTCAGATGACGAATATATTTTTACCACTGAATAAATGTCAAATTCAATAGATAAGAATACTGTACAACTTATCTCTTGACTGATATAAGCATAAAACTTGGGTACTACAGTGAGAACTCCGAAGGTCACAACAGTAGAATTTGTTTCTAATTGTACACGGAAATTATAGGTATTTCAACAAGAATCGTTTTAAACAAAAATCATGTACAATGTCTCTAATTTCTACAACTAACAAAAAGTGTACAATCATATTGATAGGTACTCCACATGCCTCACACTCAAGGTCGTCTAAGGAGTGAGACACTTGAAGGCCATTTTTGTCTATGTTAGTCGTCCACTTACCAACACATTTACTTATCAAAATTCTAAGGTCGTCAGCTATTTCAGATCTCACATTCAGATTTATTGGTTGAGGATAGAAGGCTTGGAGCCCGTGTTAGTTCCTGTGCGTCGGTAGCCGGTGGTCGGAAGAGATTTAAACTTTCTAGTCTGTCATCGTATGATAAATTAGTCATACCAAGAATCATAAATGTTACCCTTCTTTGAACCCTTTCTAGAATATGTAACTCCCCTTTAAGACAAGGACTAGCTGCCTGAGTGCAATTTTCCAGTCTTGACCTTGCCAGAGATGTATATGAAGAGGTTAATATATCTCTGGTGATTCTAGTAAAGGCTCTGCTAATTGCCCATAGGGATCTGAAACTACCTGCAACCACCGCGAGACAGTGCGCTGTAGTTATTAAATCGTGACTCACTATGACATCTAAATCCAGATGAGTCTGAACTGGTGGGAGTGTTATTCCCTCTAGTTCGTAAGATCTTGTGCTTGCGTGACCGATGCTCATGGCTGCACATTTTCCCAAACTGAATGGGAGCATCCATTCTCCGGACCACTCTGTCAATTTGTTGAGGTCCCATTGCGACGTGAGAGTATCGTTGTCGCCCTTCAGCTCTCTTCAGATTGATAAGCCATCTATGTATAGGGCCTTAGGAGAAATAACTAATTGATATACAAAATAAGTAGGAGAGATCCAAGCACCGTGCCTTGTGGCACTCCGCTACGCATTGCTATCCAATGGGAGAGTTTCGAGTTGGTCCTAACCCTCTGCCTCCTATCTATGAGTAATTCCCTAATCCATTTCAGTAACATGCCTTTGATACCAAGATATTTCACCTCATGTGTAGTCTTTTACGAGGAACTTTATCGAAGGTTTTGCTGAAGTTAATTCTAGAGGTTGACGGTATGGAGGTTCGCGAACAGTACTGAGTATATTAACGCAAGATCATATACTAACAACTTCTATCTTATTTGTTTCGCGTGTACCAAAGGCAACGGAAAAGACCACAATCGATTGCCCAAATTACGAAATATATTTCGGAACCAAATCGTGGATTGAAGCGGAAGCTAAGCTAGCTAGTTATCGTGCACAACAGTGACATGACGGAGTACCAAATGGCGGGATGCTTTACCGGAAGCCCTCAGCTAAACAAGTCGACTTAGACTCTAAGGGTCAACATCCAATGTTCATTGATGATTGTTATGGTCACGATGTAATTCTTCTCTTAGACATAGTCTATTCCTATGGTCAATAATTTTGAGGAATTATTTACCGCTACACCATGAGGATGACGCCTGCGGGTCTTCTGTTGTCCCTTGATCCGACACGGCTTTATTTTGCAGAATGAAGATTTGACAGGAATGAGAGGATACCTCGGAAGCCATCCTGTGTTCTAGATACCACTGCTGTCTTTCAGATATGCAATGATACTTTTTGTGATGATTCTTTCCAGTGTTTTGATTGAAGTGCTGGTGATACTTATATGTCTTTAGTTTGAGGGACTTATACTGATCCTTCTGAGTGAATGGGGAGGAGCCTTTCCAGTCACGCGGTGACACTCCATTTAGGAGACAGCTAAGAGATCGTGGTCACTGGGCCGGTTATGTGAGCTGATAGCTTCTTGAGAAGCCTTGGATGAAGATTATCAGGACCTGTTGATTTCCCTGCCCCAGTCTCATTAGGCACTTAAGCACCATGTCTTGGTTGACGTCAACAAAATGTGTCCCGTGTTCCGCTAATTCAGCCAGAACTGATCCCATGGGGAGTGATGACTCTTGCGTAAAGACATGGGAGAAGTAATCCACCATTGTTACTTTTTTCTCTTCATCCTCGATTGCGTCAATGTCAATAGTCAGGTTTGGGACACGACTGGATGCTTTCAACCTTATCCTTGATTGGCGGGATTTCTGCAATAGCTCTGTTCCTAGCTGCGTTTCATAATTTTCTGATCTCAGGAGTCTCAGCTGTGGCGAGCAGCTTCCAAAACTTACGTTTATGTCTGAGTAACTAACGAAATTCGGTTTATCCAAGAGAACAATGTTTCCCATCCTTAAGGGCAGACCAGTGGATATAAGTTTCAGTCATTTGAGCGTAAAGTTGTTTAAACTGGTTCCATGCGTCTTTTACTTGGGACTCTGGGTTTCTGTACCAGTACACTGAGTTGTCTGCTGAGGCGATCGATTTAAAACAAAACAACCCGCGCGCTTCGTGTAGGACGTTACAATCTCTCCATATAACGTGGAAATATCTTTTCGAATTCTGGAATATCGTGGTCTATATTTGACTACTATATAATTATAGCTGATATTGGTTGCACCTCCGGTAGCTAAATATCCAAATTTATCACCTCCAGAATACTGTTTGGATCCAGTCAGATTCGTGTTAATAAAGAGCAATCTATCACAAAAGAACTATAGAGAAGTCCTTAGTTTTGTTGTTTATAACTGTCAGAGTTAACTCGTTTGATAGTGGTCTATTTTTAGTTCGTACTTCATACATTCATACCTGTTTATTGTTGTTTTTATCTACTTAGATAATATAACAGTATTTCACACACTTTTGTCAATTTTTGAGAAATTTTTATAATCTTTACCTCCATAATGGTCAAAGTTATTAAACGAGTTAGTACTGTTAAGAGACTAGCATCAAATAGTCAGCAGGTCACTAGAAACATTAGTCCTGACGATGAATTTGTACTAAGATCAATTGATACACCGAGAGTTATAGTACCAAACTTAATGGAAGAACTAATCGATAACGTAGCCCGTAACACTAGTGATCTAAAGATCCTTCAGAAATCCATAACAGACCTGCAGGATAAGTTTGAAAGTATCACTCCTTTCCTCCAACTTTGTGATCCATCACAAGAAATTTGCTTAGATTCACTCCTCAAATCTGAGCGCCTGCTAGACTTTTTGACTGCAGAGGCTGTAAAGAGGGTCATGTCCTCATACAATGTTTTAGGATATAATATACCAGACAATGTACCTATTATCAAACTTAAAGCAATCTGTCTACAGGCATGCAACATTTCAGTATCTGACTGCCAGGTTCTGCGTCTTCGTAAGAAATCCGCAAACCACCCATGTCCTGTACTCTTCAAATTTAAGTCTATTGACCTAGCTAAGAAATTTTTGGAGTCTGGCAAAACTCTTGGCTCCTCAACACCCTACACCAATATCAGGATTGTACCTGATTTAACTTCTTGCCAAAGACGTTGCCGCGCAGGTAAACTGAGGGAAGACAACCCCAATAAGACAACCGATGTTAATACTTCCCTCGTTGTATTGCCTGATGACCAAGAGCACCAGATAATATCGCATACACAAACTAACAGTAGTCAAGCAACTGTTGAAGACTTAGCTCGAAATACTGAAATTTCAGACATAGAAATGTCAACAGATCACAGTATTGACGTGCATCCCTTGCACACTGGCACTAATGCCAAACCCTCGAAAAAGTCTAAGCTGAATTCAGTAGTACACTTTGAATCTCTCGGGAAGTCATATACCTCACAACCTCTTAGCCCGGCTACTGTGAAGCAGCAATCACATGTGGCCACCCAGGTAGGCGTAAATACAAGGCGATATGATAAACGTCCTATTTCCGTTAGGAACACCAAAAAACTGTTGAGACTATTCAACAGAAATCCAGTTTATTAGGAAATCCTACTAATCACCAGCAGCCCAAATTATACAGGCCGACTAATACGGATAAAGCTAAACCAAACGTTAGACCCGGAACACTAAAGCCCATAAGTAGGAAAGTTTCAAATGGGTCACTGGCTCATTCTACTGATAGACAATCATCTAAACTTAGTCATGTTCCTGAAGTTAGACGTAATTCACATACCGTAGGAGCTGAATCATTTCCGACTTCCACTACCAGTCCTATGATAAGAAAAAACAATCGTCACATATCTCACCAAACACTTCGAAAACACGAAGTTGCTCAACCCCTCACGAATGCACCCTCAACCATGATGTACAGGAAACATCAGTTTGAGAATACAGACGTTAGTCCAAAAACGCGTATAGTGCCCTGTCATAATTCTCATGCATTCAGTAGGGGTCACATGCCAATTTCAGCACAATGCTCATCATGGCCTAGGAAGTACTCTAATCAGACACAGGGATCTAAGTCATATGCACACAACAACACGCCGATCACACATTTCGGTTATAACTATGCAGATTACACGACACTAGCCAACCCATATGACCAAAATTTTCTCCAGCGACAACTGGCAGAAACGCCTGGGATCATGCACATAGCACGCATGATATCAGACCAATTCCTTGCTGGTATAGCGAACACCTTACAACAGGGAAACTGCTTCTTCCCCGAAAGATAGCAAACATCTTATACACACCTAATACCAATAGTAATACCATAGATTATCATACTAGTATCTCCCATAGCACGCAATATCTAAACGACCAACTACTCACGAGTGACATTTCACAACCCATCCCTAACTATCAAATTAAAGAAACCGTCTCTAGTGATCAAAATGTTGTAATTAATGAATCCAATAACGACTGCACATATTCAGTTGATAACCATAGAGTATTTTATTATGATATTGCCCATACACTAAAACCACTTCGTCAAAGTCTATCCGTCATCCTCATAAATGCTAGATCAGTTCTTAACAAACATTTAGCATTATGTACGTTAGCCTCTATATGCAATCCGTCGCTGATCATGATCACTGAAGCCTGGTGCTCAAGTGACATTGTGGATGGTAGCTTATCAATTGATAAGTACAATCTTTTTCGAGGGGATAGGGAAACAGGTCGTGGGGGTGGAACACTCATATACGTTAAACAACCCATTTGTGCAACGCATTTTAGTCACCCTATTCTGTCACAACTTAATGATTCGGTGTGGGTCGAAATAAAAGTTCTCAGAAGTAAACCTATCCTTATAGGGTGCGTATACCGACCGCCATCATCCAACCGCGAATACGATAACGTACTCAGCAACATATTTAGTGTTGCATCCAATCTCCCCTTCAGTTATAATATAATTGGAGGTGACTTCAATTTGCCTGATATATCATGGCGTACACTTCGTGGACCCTCGAGGTATGATAATCTTCTTAATTCCATCATTACTGGAGGATGGACGCAACACATAAATGTACCCACTAGGTCCAATAACATTCTTGATCTTATATTCACGATCAACGTAGCACCATCTACAATTCATGTGGGACATGAATTCCCAGGTAGCGATCATAAAATAGTTGCATGTTCGTTTAACATTTCCCAGAAACTATACACAGAAACGAAGTTAGTCGGACACCTATAAGACCATACACGCGGGTTGATTGGGACTTGTATCAGGACTTGATTAGATACTCTAATTGGGATTCCTACTTTACCAATGACTCCTTAGAGGAAGTCCTTAAAAACTTCTATGACAATATACAGTCGGTTAATGATGTCATAGCGCCTGTGAAACTGATTAAATTCAAAATCCCTCAAGGTGATTTTATTCCAATATCATTAAGAAGAAGTTTGCGGAAGCATTCATTAAGTTACTATAGACATGACGACTTATCGTCGTTAATCGCTATCAAAACAATCCTCATTAGAATCCATGAGTTAAAAAATCTAAGTCTTAGGAATAAAGAAACGCGGGCAATTCAGTCGCCACATAACACTGGAGAAATAGCCAAACTCTTCAAAAGTAGGTTAACTAACTCCAAATCAACATATCCAAAAATAATACACCTAGGCGGCATTACTCACGAAAGTGCTGAGGATATATGTGAGGTGTTTAGCACGCACTTTGCCAAACTGTACACTCTAGAAAATGACCAGGATATAGATTTCCCTCGTAAAACAGAAAAGTGTCTAAGCGATGTAGTCTTAAACGCCCAAGAAATCGATAAAGCTATCACAACTCTTAAGCTTACTAATACTCCCGGCCCAGATGGAATGTCTTCCGTCCTCTTAAAAAATGGTGGAAATGACATGAATCTACTTCTTCTCAAGATATTTTCAACTTCGATAAGGAGTGGAACATATCCAAATAGCTGGAAGAAATCCTACGTTGTACCCATTCACAAAACCGGACCTACAGCGGACATAGATAATTACCGCCCCATCAACATTACTTCCGTAGTTTCACGTGTGATGGAAAAGATTGTAAAGAAGCAAATTGTTCAGTATTTGCTCTCGAATGACTTAATATCCCCTTTCCAATACGGTTTCCTAAATAGAAGATCGTGCATTACGTGCCAGTTAGATTATTTCGACCACATTACTGAATGTGTAGACAAAGGTCGTTCGGCAGCAACATTATTTCTAGATGTTAGGAAAGCTTTTGATAAAGTCCCACAAAAAAGACTCATACTGAAACTCCTATCTTATGGAATAAGTGGAAGGCTTCTTGTCAATCACGTCTCATAAACCATTAATGCCTAGCTCTTGCTACGCTCGGGCCCACGCTGTTCCTTGAATTTTTCAGAAACGCTTAGTTATAACGGACGAAAAAACCAAAACACCGATTGGCCGCTTGAGATTTCTTTATTGTTACACCAACATATAAAAATAATAACTGAACTAAGGTCTGTGAACAAATATAATATAATAAATATATTCTCATATAAACACATAAATTTACATGAAAATGCATGCCATTTTTACAGGCACGATCAAGTATGATATAATATCAAATCGTAGATTGACTACAAGTTAATAATGTTTCAACAGTTAAATATTTGATATATATATAAATACACATTGTCAAAACTAGGCTGTATAGCTACTGAATTGTAAAATTGTCCTCCAGGTTGAGCGGGAAAATCGATTTCGTTTCGTTTTCATCCCGTGGTTGTCGGCATACGATAACCAACCAATATTGAGGTAAGTACAACGTTTACAACGGATTGAAAGCTGTTTTTAGAAAAGTAAAAGTGCTGAGGTGAATCAATAAAGTGTAATGAAATAGGTAAGTGCAAGTATCACTAATAAATGCATTAATACAGAAAACTCCCTAGGCTGACAACGTTCATTTGCAATGTATAATGCTACCAATGTAGTTCGTACTATCATGATGTCCACTTTTGGTTTTAATACATTTTTTCCTTATGTCTGTTTTTTTATTTTATGCTTTTCTTGTGCATTTGGTGCACAACCGTACCTCACAGAGAATAGGAATAGAATAAGTCGAATCAAATTCATAAAGAGCTATAAAATGTTAGGTTTAATGGGATATAATGAGGACCAAGTAAAGACGTCATTAGAAAATGAATCCGATAAGACATTGTGAAGTGGTATTTAAAGATCCGACAATGGACAGCAAGTTGATTTATAAGATGCCCCATAAATCTGTGCAAATCCCGCGTGGTCGCGTCTCAACAATAGGCTGAGCGAATGGTATATATTTAAAGGTAGAAGCATGATCTGTCAAGGCGTTCATTATTATCTTTTTCAAGATAAAGATCTAAGCCCTCATAAAAATCAGAAATATCTCGAGCCTTTAATTTGTATATTGCTGTTCCTGCAGAGTGGGGCGATTCACCTTAGTGACCCCCACCATATCTACTGATCAGCTAATATTACAATAATAAATCATAGTATTACTTCTGACGATGTTTTACTCTTCTTTCTGAACAGCGACCGATGAGACGATGACTGTCGTATTGATGCCTCCGCGAAAATTGGGGAAGTTGATTTTGAGCAAACAACCAAGAATTGATCGTTCAATCTTCAACTACATTGACACTCCCCGGCAAAAAAGGGATCCAACCCTTTAATCCTTCACGACCAATGCACGTTGACTTGGAAGCCATTGCGAGAACCTGGGTCACACGGACAGAGGTGAAATGGGAAACAAACAGAAAAGCCAACACACCACAAGCATACTCACAGCACAATCTCACACATCAATGATGACCTGAGCCTCCAGACAGAGACCTTTTCTTGACATCTTGCAACACAATCGCCACTTGCTAGAATGACTCTTGCAGAATGCAACGTGACCATAGCATCACCTCATGATACTCTACGCACATCCTCTTATCTACTCACTACCAATTACCACTGAAATCGCTTGTCACTCATTCTGCCTCAGTTCTAGTGTAACAACAGAAGACAAGGGCCAGGCAACAGATCGTTTTATTATGAAAATCAACACGTATTTATACATCTTTCAACTACATTATTATAGACAAGCGCAGTCATCTGATTGGTTGTTTAGGTAGACAAACGCAGGCTTCTGATTGGTTGTTTCGGGATTCCTTGACAAATAGAGTTCTCTCTGCGAATCATATTCTGCCACGTTAACTTTGCTGTGATTGGTTGTTGACTCAGGCTTGTTCATATTTTCTCACGGCCCATATTAGTGACCTAGACCTTAACGTAGATTAGTGCCAACCAATCGGCTAGCAGCCTGCTCTCACCACACTAGTAGCGGTGACGCATGCGAGCCTCAGTCGTTTACACTCTTTCTCCCCGGCGTGTCGGACCGCAGCTAACATTTATCTCCGTGTGCATTTCATTCTCAGCAATAGCCTAGCCTCCCCGGCGTATACGACCCATCTGCTGTCCTTAACATCAATCAATTCATTCACGGATGTAGAGGACTCGAAACAACTTCAGAAGTAATCACGAAGAAAATTTTAACAAAATTATGCAATAAAAACAAGATACGAAAACAACAAGTAAACACAATGAATCCAAAAAACACCAATTGATATGACACAGCACACATATATACAAACAGTACACACAAACTCGCAGTTCATGTCTTCATGGAATTCCTTTGAAGAATCGCAGGACTTACACCAGTACGCCTACAACCCTTCACAGGTTGACCATTGTAAGTTGTGGAATGTCCGGACACAAACAAGATTAACCAACAATTACAATAATTGGAACTCACACAACTATTTAACACAAACATATGTACAATCACTACATCAAATGTTGTGGATTCTGACACGACAAACTACCCTTGAAGAACTGTAGGACTTACAGCAGTACGCCTACATTCCTTCTCAGGTTGATGATCCAAGTGGAAGTCGTCCGGACACAAACAGAATTACCAACAGATAGATGACAAATGATATCAATTCAGTATATACAACATGAACATATGTACAAAATCACACACCGAGCACAGTGGGCTGCTCATTGATGCGCTACCCTTTGAAGAATTGTAGGACTTACATCAGTACGCCTACAACCCTTCTCAGGTTGACGCTCTAGGTTGGAAAATCGTTGCAGAGTTCATTTGCTGACTTCCTTCTATCAGCTATATCCTCAAATCTGAACGGTAACACGCCCATGTCATTGTATCGTAGAATATAGATGACGAACAAACATACGACGTATCTGGTCAACCAAGCGTAGGCAAAGAGTAATTTACACCAAAGATAATAACATTCAAATAGTAACTTGAAACTAGAAATGCCTTTATTCATGCAAGTCAGTTTAACAATTATTCTCTCGTTTACACTTGGCTTATCCTCACTAAACTGACCATTGATATTCGTCCTTTCAAACGAACTGATACTATCATAGTCATTGCACAAGATACTTGAGTTGATGGGCGTCTGTTTCATTGTGGATGACAGCACCAACGACGACTGATTGATATCAGTTGATGAAGTTAGCGGTGGATCAAAAGCTGTTGTTGCTCGGCTTTCAGAAGTTTGTCTACCTGCAAGACCACCACCACTGCTGTCTTTTACTATCAGCTCAGGTTTAGCACTAGCATCTGATGATAGGTGGGCTACATGCTGATCAATCACACTGACGGTGTCACAAGTACGCATGCCTTCTGCAACTGCACCTGCATTTATTTCCACTTCACGTTCAAGTTCTACAAAACCTTTATTTAACTTAGCAGTAGTAGGCATTCCCTCCATTTCATCATGATCAACCAAAGAGAAACCTGCATTATCATGATCATTACCACAAATATTCAATTTACCGTCAAGTTCATCATTTTCAAACTCTTTAATAACAGAAGTAGACAATTTTGGTTCCTCCTCACAAATCATTAAAGGTTTTATATCTTCACTCTGACTAGTTATACCTTGTAAACTTGTGGAGTCAGAACTGCACTCTGAAGCAGTAACTCTATTCTGTGACACTCTATTCAACAATGGCTTACCAGTTGTAACTACAGACTTCTTGACCGCACCGTTATCGTTACACAATTCAAAGTAAGGCCTGGGGTTTACATTTAGCTTATCACTGAACTTGCTCACTGGTTCACAGTTCACCTTTGTATGCACCTCTTGAAAACGTGTAAAACACAACCGTGCTTGTCTTGCATCTTGTAACTTATCTGTCGAGGATGTCCTACGTAACCTGTTACACTCACTAGGTCTATATGCATTACTAGACATCATGGAGCCTTCTCGATATCCACCTCTCTGAGGCTTATTCGTCATCAATGATTGCGTTTTACCCTCAGACTGCTCTATTTTAGGGGTGAGATTCAATATACTGGCGAACTTGCTCATAGATTGATTGACACTATCCTTTACCAGTTTCAGGATATCATCAAACTTTGGATCGATATCCTCTTCCTCCATACGGGAGCTTATCTTCGCCCACTTCCTTTGCAGTCGAGTGGGTAGGCGTCTCGCAATTACCTCTAGGACTGAGCTCGAGTTGAGGTCACTCATGCAATTCATAGAAATCAAAGTATTCTTATAAGTCATAAGATTATCTAAAAACTCAGTGAGTGCCTTGGAGTCATCTTGAAGTTGGCTGCCATTACCTTTGACAGCTTCGAATACGTTCCTTACAATCATTGAAGGTCTTCCAAACCTTTGACGTAATATGCTCATAGCCTCGTAGTAGCCCTCTTTTGGCTTCATAAACTTACAGCACTGTATAGCTCTTGCAGCATCTCCAGTGCAATATCTCATCAAATACATTAACTTCAATTCATCACTTAATAGAAAACTACTCAACATGATCTCAAACTCCTTTACAAATTGTAAATAATCAGCTGGGTTTCCATCGAAACACCGTGGTTCAAATTTAGGGCGTTTGATGTTCCTATTATCCCTGAACGGCGAAACAGTAACATCAACCATATCATGCTTAACATCAGACACATCGTTGCAATTAACGGACAAGTCACCATGACTTACTTTCCTGTTTGCATCCAAGACACTCTGTCCCTTCTTTGACCCAGGCATTGTTGAACTTGACCTAATTCCAAAAAAGTTCCAGATATTGCTTGTTCAAAGAGGACTTGACCGGCACCAGAAAAAATGAACGGCGACTATCCAAACTTTCACCAACTGTTTGAATCTGCCAGATCTGTTTCTATCGTCAGAAACTGTCAATCACGTCTCATAAACCATTAATGCCCAGCTCTTGCTACGCTCGGGCCCACGCTGTTCCTTGAAGTTTTCAGAAACGCTTAGTTATAACGGACGAAAAGCCAAAACACCGATTGGCCGCTTGAGATTTCTTTATTGTTACACCAACATATAAAAATAATAACTGAACTAAGGTCTGTGAACAAATATTACAATAATAAATCATAGTATTACTTCTGACGATGTTTTACTCTTCTTTCTGAACAGCGACCGATGAGACGATGACTGTCGTATTGATGCCTCCGCGAAAATTGGGGAAGTTGATTTTGAGCAAACAACCAAGAATTGATCGTTCAATCTTCAACTCCATTGACACTTCTTGAGTGGATAACTTCCTTTCTTACAGGAAGAGAACAGTTAGTTAAAGTCAACCATCACTTATCAACATCCAAACCGATAACCAGCGGCGTGATACAAGTTAGTGTTCTTGGCCCTACCCTATTCATTGTATTCATAAATGATATTGTCTCTATGATCAAGTATGGCAAGCCATACCTCTTTGCAGATGACCTCAAAGTTGTCTATGATTTTGACTATAATGATATGAATATTGTTAGTAAAATCCAAGAAGACCTAAATAGTCTATGTAATTGGAGTGAAAAGTGGCAGTTAACGTTCAATCCAGCTAAATCTGGGATAAAATACTTCGGACGTTGGAAACCTAGCATGTGTCTATACATGTACGGTGACCTTGTCTCAAACACAAACACAGTCACAGATCTCGGGATAACATACTCAGATCTTACCTTTACTGAACATGCAAATAAGGTGGTATCTGATTGTAAACGTCTAACCGGCTTTGTGCTACGCAACTTTTACACTCCAGAAGCCAGATTAGCCATATATAAGATATGCATTCGCCCCAAACTTGAATACTGTGCCCACTTATACAGTAGCTTTAAATCAGCAGACAGAAAAAAGTTGAAAGTGTCCAAAGATTCCTTACGAAACGCATATTAGGCTATGGTCAGCAAATAGAATACCTTGAAAGATGTATTCGACTGGACTTAGAGCCCTTATGGTTAAGGAGAGTGAAGTGCAATTTATTTCTCTTATTCAAAGTTATAAGAAAGCACTGTAACAGTAACTCGTCCATAACCTGGGCTAATCCTAAATCGTATGGACTACGCAACCACAACTACCTTCTCAAGGTTAACACCCATAAACTCACCACTAGAGCTAACTTCCTCACCATTAAATATTGCAAACTTTGGAACCAACTACCCTCTGAGATAAGATCCTGTGAAAGGCCTGACAGTTTCAAAAGGAGCCTAGAAAAACATATAAACATGTCCACCCTAGCCCGCCTCAAAGATCTCAACTGCTGGTAGAATGGAGAGACAATGGCATTTCAATATTTAACTACGGAAAGTACACTAGTTCCCAGACTAACATAATAATACTTAGTAATTATGTAGGTTCAATACTTGAAATTAGATTGTCATTAAAATACCCTAAATGATTAAAATACTTATGCGGCAAAAGTTCTCTTGGTTTACCGCTCTTATTTCCCTTATAACACTCAGTTATTGAGCCTAATGTATTCTTTGATAATACGAATTATGACACTGACTATGCTCTTATTATACATAGATTGATTTACTTCACGACTACCTGTAGTACTAACTACCCTTCTGTAGTATTGTTAAACAAATGCTGAAATTTTGTTGGTTCTGTTAATATCTTTTTATAATATATGTGGACAGGTTACTTTGCAATGTCAAATGTTGACTGTATATAAGACTGTCATGATAATTTAGTACACTAAGTCCCGCCAACCGACCTTACCTTCAGTTCATACTACCTACATTGATCCCTAACTATATTGTTCTGCTGAATCTTGCTTCACTATTCACAAAACTTATTCTTTTTATTCTCTAAGGTTCTAACTTCTTGTAAAGTAATCTGTTCATTAGGACGCATGCATACATATATAATGTTCATAAAGATGTACGCGGAGACCTATTGGAAGCACTCATTAAGAAAGCTAGGGAGATGGAATATGAGGTACGAACATGTTTGGTACCAAGCAATATATTTGCGGTAGCCATAATAATCATAGTCTCAGAGCTTAACATCAAAAAAGGAGGGAGGGTGGCGTTAGCTGATCAGTAGATATGGTGGGGGTCACTAAGGTGAATCGCCCCACTCTGCAGGAACAGCAATATACAAATTAAAGGCTCGAGATATTTCTGATTTTTATGAGGGCTTAGATCTTTATCTTGAAAAAGATAATAATGAACGCCTTGACAGATCATGCTTCTACCTTTAAATATATACCATTCGCTCAGCCTATTGTTGAGACGCGACCACGCGGGATTTGCACAGATTTATGGGGCATCTTATAAATCAACTTGCTGTCCATTGTCGGATCTTTAAATACCACTTCACAATGTCTTATCGGATTCATTTTCTAATGACATCTTTACTTGATCCTCATTATATCCCATTAAACCTAACATTTTACAGCTCTTTATGACTTATTATATTCCTACTCTCTGAAGGGTATGGTTGTGCACCAAATGCACAAAAAGGTATAAAACGAAAACAACTGGCACAACTGAGGATAAATGTATTAAAACCAAAAGTGGACATCATGATAGTACGAACTACATTGGTAGCATTATACATTGCAAATGAACGTTGTCAGCCTAGGGAGTTTTCTGTATTAATGCATTTATTAGTGATACTTGCACTTACCTATTTCATTACACTTTATTGATTCACCTCAGCACTTTTACTTTTCTAAAACAGCTTTCAATCCGTTGTAAACGTTGTACTTACCTCAATATTGGTTGGTTATCGTATGCCGACAACCACGGGATGAAAACGAAACGAAATCGATTTTCCCGCTCAACCTGGAGGACAATTTTACAATTCAGTAGCTATACAGCCTAGTTTTGACAATGTGTATTTATATATATATCAAATATTTAACTGTTGAAACATTATTAACTTGTAGTCAATCTACGATTTGATATTATATCATACTTGATCGTGCCTGTAAAAATGGCATGCATTTTCATGTAAATTTATGTGTTTATATGAGAATATACATTATTATTATTAATATCAACCTTCCAAACATTTGGCCGAGCTCGGATTTCGGCCCATGACACTGGGTCCAAAGTTGAGGAGTCCTGTGATTCATATAGCGTGAGCTTCATGACTTTAAGTCTTCGATGTCCATGAGCCTCGCTCTCTATTAGAAAGTTGTTTTCTCTCCACTCCGGTCTGCAGCATATAGCAATGAGGTCAATATCTTGGCTTTTGCATTTAAGTCTGCAGTGTGGAAATTCTCATGATTCCCTGTCGTGGGCGGCTGCTTCGATGCTACACACGGTTAAACATTTCTTGAAGTAGATGACAGCGTTACCTTCCATATGACTGAGTCTTTCCACCCTCTGCACTTTAGGGTTTGGCAGTTTAACTTTGTTTTCAGTGGCAATGAGTGTGACCCATGCCTCTGTGATGATAATTACATCCAAATTTCCGGAATTTATCACATTAATCATCTCTGCCTGTTTGTTCAGCAGGCTGCAGGCATTTGTGTAGCAAACTTTCATCTCAGTTTGGAGTTTTCGCAGCCTACCCACAGAGGTTTCAGGGTTATCAAACTTCGAGCTCTGACAGCCCGAAAATCCCCAATCTTCAGGTTCTTTTCGCTGTTTCAGTGTCATTCGCTTAATTCTAAAGCCTCAGGCTGTCTTCTGACGTGGCCTACAATTGTGTTATCCAATAACGCATCAAAACGAAAGGAGGCTCCCAATATCTTATAAAGTGTTGGCTTTTACAAGCCTAATTCCCTTTTCAGCAGAAAATTAGGTCTCCTTATCCGAGTCTATGTGGACATCTGTCGATGTAGTTGAAGATTGAACGATCAATTCATGGTTGTTTGGTCAAACCCAACTTCCCTACATTTTCGCGGAGGCATCAGTACACCAGTCATCGTCTCATCGGTCGCTGTTCAGAAAGAAGATCAAATACCGTCAGAAGTAATGTCGTGATTTATTATTGTAATATTTGTTCATAGACCTTAGTTATTATGGTGGTTATATGTTGGTGTCAGAATAAAGAATTCTCGAGTCACCAATCGTTGTTTTGGTTTTTGCGTCCGTTAGTACTAAGCGTTTCTGAAAGGCTTTGAGTGACAGCGAGAGGCCCGGCGTAACAAGAGCTAGGCATTAACGTTTTTGGAGACGTGATTGACAGTTTCTGACGGTTGGTGACAGTTTCTAACAGTTTGGATAGTCTCCGTCCGTCTTTCCTGGTGCCGGCCAAGTCTTCTTTGAACAAGCGTTATCTGGAACTTTCTGGAATTGTGGCTACGTTAAGTGATGCCTGGGTCAAAGAAGGGACAGAGTGTCTTGGATGCAAACAGGAAAGTAAGTCATGGTGACTTGTCTGGTGATTGTAACGATGTGTCTGATGTTAAGCCTGACATGTTTGGTGTTACTGTTTCGCCGTCTAGGGATAGTAGGATTACCAAACTCCCTAAGTATGAACCATGGTGTTTCGACGGAAACCCAGCTGATTATTTGCAGTTTGTAAAGGAGTTTGAGATCATGTTGAGTAGTTTTCTATTAAGTGATGAATTGAAATTGATGTATTTGATGAGGTACTACACTGGAGTTACTTCAAGAGCTATACAGTGCTGTAAGTTCATGTCCCCTACTCTGAGGCCAGGAATATACTACGTCAAAGGTTTGGAAGACCTTCGATGATTGTAGGGAAATTATTCGAGGCTGTTAAGAGTAATGGTGGTCAATTACAAGATGACTCCAAAGCGCTCTCTGAGTTTTTAGATAATCTGCTGACTTACAAGAATGCATTGATTTCTATGAATTGCATGAGTGACCTCAACTCGAGCTCAGTCCTAGAGGTAATTGCGAGACGCCTACCCACTCGACTGCAAAGGAAGTGGGCGAAGATAAGCTCCCGTATGGAGGAAGAGGATATCGATCCAAAGTTTGATGATATCCTGAAACTGGTAAAGGATAGTGTCAATCAATCTATGAGCAAGTTTGCCAGTATATTGAATCTCACCCCTAGAATAGAGCAGTCTGAGGGTAAAACGCAATCATTTATGACGAAAGAGTTTCAGCGAAGTGGATATTGAGAAAGTCTTTCGGTGCCTAGTAATCCATACAAACTTAGTGAGTGTAGCAGCTTTCGTGAGACGTCCTCAACAGATAGGTTACAAGTTGTGAGATAAACAGGTTTGTGTTTTACACGTTTGCAAGAAGTGCATACAAAGGCGAACTGTGAAGAAGTGACCAAGTTTAGTGGAAAGCTAAATGTGAAATCAGCGTCATCAAGGTCTGACTGGGAATTGTGTGACGATAATGGTGCGGTGAAGAAGCTTGTAGTTGCAACCAGTAAGCCATTGTTGAATGGAGTGTCACAGACGACACCGCAGTTTTTCAGGAGAGTTAGAGCCCAGTTCTGACTCCACGAGTTTTCAATGGCATGCATTTTCACGTAAATTCATATTTTTATATGAAAATATACATTATTATTATTATTACTAGCCAGAGTAAAAGCATTAAACCTTTAAGGATTTGTGAGGAAGAACCCAAGTTGTCTTCTGCTGTTAATAAAGAGTTTAAAAATGATAAATTCGATCATACAAACGGCGGTAGCATGTATATTTGTGACAGTGATCATGATAGTGCACATTTGTCTATGATTGATCATGATGAGATGGATGGAATGCCTACTACTGCCGAGTTGAACAAAGGTTCTGCACAACTTGAACGTGAAGTAGAATTAAAGGCAGATGCAGAAGGTATGGATACTCGTGAGACCGTCAGTGCAAATGATCAGAGTGTAGTCTAGATATCGACAGATGTTCAGGCTGAACAGCAGCTAATTATGAAAGATAGCAGTGGTGGTAATCCTACTGTTAGACAACCCTCTAAAGGTCGAACAACAACAGCTTCTGATGCACCGCTAAGTTCATCAACTGGTATCACGCAGTCGTCGTTGGTGTTGTAATCCACAATGAAAGGGTGTCCGTGAACTCAAGTGTCTTATGCTTTGACTATGCTAGTATCGGTCCGTTTGAAAAGACGAAAGTCAATCGTCAGTTTAGTGAGGATGAGCCAACTGTGTATGACAGGGTAATTGTTAAACTAACTTGCACGAATAAAGGTTTTTCAAGTTTCAAGTTGCTTTTTGAATGTTATTATCCTTGGTGTAAACTACTCTGTACCTACGCTTGGTTGGTCATATACGTCGTATGTTTGTTAGTCATCTACATTCCACGATGCAGTGATATGGGCGTGTCACCGTTCAGAGTTGAGGATATAGATGATGGAAGAAGGTCAACAAATGAACTCTGCAACGGTTATCCAACCTAGGGCGTCAACCTGAGAAGGGTTGTAGGCGTACTGGTGTAAGTCCTGCAATTCTTCAAAGGAATTACATCAAAACATGATCTGCGAGTTTGTGTGTACTGTTTGTACATGTTTGGTGTGTCGTATCAATCGGTGTTTTTGGATTTATTTTGTTCACTTATTGTTTTCATATCTTGTTTTTATTGCATAATTTTGTTAAAATTTTTGTCGTGCTTGCTTCTGAAGTTGTTTCGAGTCTTCTACATCCATGAATGAATTGATTGATGTTAAAGACATCAGATGGGTCGCATAAGCCGGGAAGGCCATTGCTGAGAATAACATGCACACGGAGATAATGATTAGCTGTGGTCCCACACGCGGGAAGCAAGAGTATAGACGACTGAGGCTCGCACACGTCACCGTTACTAGAACTGAGTCAGAATGAGTGACAGGCGAATTCAGTGGTAATTGGTAGTGAATAGATAAGAGGATGTGCGAAGAGTATCATGAGGTGCTGTTATGGTCAAGTTGCGTTGTGCAGGAGTCATTCTAGCAAGTGGAGATTGTGTTGCAAGATGTCAAGAGGATGCGTTTAACTGGAAGGCGTAGGTCGTCATCGATGTGTGATATTGTACTGTGGATGTGCCTGTGGTGTGTTGGCATTTCTGTTTGCTTTCCATTTCAGCTCTGTCCGTGTGACCCAGGTTCTCGCAATGGCATCCAAGTCAGCGTGTATTGGTCGTGATGGATAAAGGGATAAATCCCTATTTTGGCGGGGAGTGTTAGTGTAGTTAAAGATTGGACGATCGATTCATGGCTGTTTGCTCAAACCAACTGCTCCATATTTTTCGTTGGAATCATCGATAGTGCAGTCATCGTCTCATCGTTCGCTGTTCAGTGGAAGACAGAAAACTATCAGAAGTATTATCGTGATTTATTGTTATAACATTTAGTCTTAGACTCTGTGTATAATAACCTTATTGCTGGTTACATATTGGCGTAAGAATAAAGGCTTCTCGAGTCGCCAATCTGTGTTCTGGTTATAACACATTGTTACTGAAAGTCTTCCAAGGACAGTGTGAACTAATCGCATAGATGCATAGAGACTAGGATGATACATGCATGCTTACTAGACGACGATGTAAAGTCAATGTAAACATGTGCATATACAGACAGTAGAATTCTATTTATATGCATATACCTTTTTTGTTCATGTACTATGCTGCCCATTTCTCTACTTCCATTTTCCTTGCAGTGAAGGTCGCGCGGACCTAGAGTAAGACTGAAGTTAAACAGGACCTGAAGCTTATTACTTGGATATACCACACCATCCTTCAAGCCGTTGGCTCGTAATAACTCAACATCATTAAAAACCCTCCTGTAATTATATTGGGACCCCGTTTAGAATCCTAGACGAGCAGCATCCACGACCTAAGGTGAAGATTTAGCTGGTTCGCAAAGTTTTCTACATCTTACTCACTAGTACAGGGTAATATGCAGCTACAACTGGCGGTATTTGCCGACCTGGTGCACTGAAAAACATCTGCATGGCCATGGCTGATATTCGTCCGCATGGTGTATAATTCAGTTCTGATGTTACCTTCGATGACTGTGCTGAAAATATTACATGAAAATATTACCAGTAATGCAGCATTCGGTTTTTACGTGCATTTTCGAGAAATTAAAACAATAATAGTGCCTAACATTATATCATGTGAATTGTTTTTACCTATATAAAGTGTGCTTATTCACATTATTCCATTACCTTTCCCTGTGTACATATATACATTCTGTGTACTGAAAATTGTAAATATACCTACTCCATGTATATATTACTTATCATATTGATGATGCCAGTAAGCTGGCGTCCCTCATGTACATAATGTGAGAATAAGTTATTACTTGATTATAAATCAAGGATTAGATTCACTGCCTCACACAGTATAATTACATGGCAGAAATGACTTCAAGCTTTTTTCTTAAGTATTTGTGATCCACCCAACAGAGACTTGAGATTTCGTTAATTCGAAGACAATATTACTATATCTCTTAATGTGCTCAATTGGATGACTAGTCAGCAGATTGTCCACACGAACTAAAGATAAAATATTGAGCAACCATGTAAACTCAACATAAGCTAAACTTAAATAATTTAAATAATACTTATCCATGCCCGTACGACTGGCGTGTCCCCACATAGACTGGAATAAATATTTATTATATTACTATAACTCATGAGTGCGAAAACGGTGCACCTACCATCTCTACCCTCATCTACACGTTTTATGATACAAATCATTACTATCATAGTTTCTGTTACTACATATTTCCTTTTTTGCCGTATTCACCCCTCTAAGTCCATTTCGTTTGGTAGACTTGGTTGTTTGTTTCTTGTACGCAGTGTGACAACAGCGAACGGTGCGTACCAGATTATGTCTGTTAGAACACAATCAGCACTGCAGACTTACACCATGTTGGGTAAACATGACAAGTCACTCACAGAAGTTCAGGTTGATCAAGTGGAGCAATGATTTTCTATGAAGAACCATGGACCCCATCGAGCACGATGTGTTCAAGTAAGGCAACGTAGACCCCGCCTACAATTATGTGGTTGACAGTGTTATTTGGAGGTCAGTTCATCCATTGTTTCAGTAATAAAGGGCCCAGGATAGCCAGGCGTTTAAAACACCCGAGAATGCGATAGGAAACAATACATATAGAATTTCAGTGGTGCCTAGAATGCAGAATTCGCCGTGTAAGTAAATGGCCGTTGCCCTGCTTGTGAAATCACACAAGACTCAGACCTAACAGTAAGGATGATGCTTTAGTCGGAAAGAGAAAAACGCCTGGCAATGGTGTTTTGTAGTTAAGAACGGACCATGGAGAAACTCATTTATTCGACACAGCGGTAAATGGGCGGCTGGCTCAGCCATTTCAATTCCAGCTATAAATCTGATTATCTGTGCTGCTCTGTCAAACCTCACTGTGACCATCTGGATTTTCAGGGGACAAGGGAGTCGTCGCTGCGTCGTGATGTGATTGTACCCACTCGTATTTATACGATAGTTAATAAATAAATCCCGGAAAAGCCCTTAATATAATATTCACCTTTCACTAGTTTCAGCGTTTTTAAGAGCAGCGCAGACGCCGGTTAGGTGGACCAGGCTAAACACCCAGCGGATGGTGCGAAATCAGTGCAGGCGTAGAAGGATTGGTGGCTGCTCAGTGATCATTGGGGCCCTTCATATTCCAATCCAACTGAAAGCAAGTTCTTTGTCTTTCAAGCAGCTCAATCAACCAGCTTTGGATACTTCCGCTTTATATTGATGCTGGTTAAAGGATCTCAACAAGCAAAATTATGTGCACTGACATTAATATATATTAAATAATCGGGAAATTAAAAGCCGCTTGCAATTTGGGTGATAACAATTGTTGCAAAGTGCAGTCCGACTACTCATGCTACATAAGTGGTATCATCATAAAATGACCGCAGGACACTTACAGGGGAATGTTTTGAGATAAGAAAAATAATATTCACTGGTGCACCCACCTAGTACTGATTCCTGGAAACAGCACCGGGCTTGTATGTCAAACAACGCAAGTTGCTATAGTAGACGTAACATATCAGTGGAAGAAGGCATAACGTCAGACCTGGCTGGTCTTCGGAGAAGGAACACAAAGAGAAGTAGTGTTGGTCATACTGCAACCTAAGAATATACGGTGATTATACAGTCAGGATTTGGAAATGAGTACTGGCGTGGCTTTCTCCAACAATCTGAATTCCGCGAAAATCCTCCATTTTATCTGCTTGATTGCGTGCGGCATCGGAACCAGATATGTATCAGGCAAAACAGTGGCTGGGCTTGATCTAGTCACTAAAGCTGTCATGCTATTTGAATGAAAAGCCTTAGGCATCAGGATTCAGTTGTTTGTGTTAAACAGGACCGGCATTCGCGTGATCACAGGATTAGTTCGTTACATTAACAACTCCCTGATGATTCGTTCCTTGATGTATACACTTCAAAATAGGGGGCACTCAAAACGGACACTGATCAGATCAGTTCTACGTGCTATATTCGTACAGAAGTGCTAAACTGAAGTCAAATCTTCCCTATGATGACTTATGATCTGGGCATGTTAAGTGATACAGAGGATTCAATGAATGTCTCATTCCAGATGACTTCAATTCAGTCCATATAGATTCTGAAAAATCACTCCCCTTCAGGTACCATTGTAACAACAGAAAACAAGGGCCAGGCAACAGATCGTTTTATTACGAAAACCAACGCGTATTTATATATATTTTATGTACATTAATAAGGCTTGTGCAAGCAGAAAAAGGCAGTCTTCTAATTGGTCGTTTCTCGGAGGACAAACACAGTCTCCTGATTGGTTGTTTTCGATATTTCTTGGAAAGTAGAGCCATTTATCTGCGAATCATATTTGCCCAAGTTTAAGTCTGCTGTGATTGGTTGTTGAATCAGCCTAGATTAATATCTACCAATCAGCGTCGATTAATGTCTACGAATTGGCTAGCAGCCTGCTCCCACCACACTCGTCCCCCCGTCAAATAGGTTCGTACGCAGACGTTCCGACCTTCTGGGTGCTACATCCTCTAGTTGAGGATTGTTACTGATCGGCTTGTGCCACTGTACCCATCGTTGAAGCTGACTGGCATTAACTCGTTTCTGTTTGTCACCTATTCGGATGGTATATACTTGACCCCCTCTTTTTGTGATTGTGTATGATCCTTCCCACTTTAGAAGGAGTTTCCGAGAACCTGGCCCGCCTCCAACTGTATATCTCCTGTCTCTACACTTCACTTGCTCCCTGACTGCAAAGGTAATGCACTGCATCCTTGGCGGTACGTTCGAAATTGGTGACATTTTTGCACGTGTTTGCTCTGAAATTTATTTACTGCTTATTGTCATATAATTCTTGAAATTATGGTCCAAATCTCTAAAAAACGTGTTCGTAGAAACACAATTGTTTTAGATAGTGGCTTAAATTCGGTTATAACTGCATTACCGCCTGGTAATACAGTATCAACTACTAGCTCTCAAAATGGTTTGAGTGCAGATCTCACTCCTGTGATACAGGTGAAAGATGTTCTGTTAGAGAACTCTGAGTTCTGTAAACTAAACCTCCTTTTGAAAGATATGCAGAGGCAAGTAAGTGAAATTCAGAAAAAATTAGATCAGTTTGATAGTATGTCACTGCCAATCTCAAATACCACGGAGAGCCGGTCTGATATTGGCCAGGTTAAGTGTTTACTGGATGTAACTCAAAATAAGCTTTTGAATTTAGACCCAATAGCCTGTCTTTTAGAAAGGCATCCTAAAATATCTCCAGACAACCTAAATAAAGCTGAAAATCTGATTGACTGCTTGGCTACGGAGGTGATGAAGCGTATAACCTCTTCTCACCAAGCTATAGTTTACAACGTCCCAGATTCTCTGCCCCTGAAAACTGTAAGACACAAAATCCTGATTTGTTGCGGCATGGCTAGTGTTCCATGTGAATGCAAACGACTTCGTAAAAAGTCTAACCAGGCTAATTGCCCAATCATTTTTAAATTCAGTAATTCCCTTGATGCTAGTAAGTTTACTAAATGTCAGGATCACTTAAGACTGAATAGCAGTTATAAGTCTATAACCGTAGCTCAGGATAAAACACCGTGTCAGCGCAGAATAATGCGTAGTAATAACCTGGTCACCTCCTCTAGCTTTGATTTACCAAAAAAGGATCGTGCACAGCAACAGACACCTAGTGCTGAAACTAGCATTCAGCAAACTACACAACAACCACACCTGCCAATGGAACTAGGAACTGATTTAGATACCAGTACCCCTGTAAATAAAGCCTCATCGAAAGATGTTAAAATGACTAGAACTTCTGCAAGTTGTTCTAAGAAATTTCCCCCCAAACGTAGTAACCTCACCACGATGAACAAATTTCGCAGGGTTGAGACTAATGATGGGGAAGAATACTTTGTATTCAATAAGCCTGCTGAGAGTAAGAATGCCAACAAACCATCACTTGTTACGAAAAACTCCTCTCGAAACATAAGTATATCTGGAGGTGTTCCGCATGCTCCACCTTATAGAAAGTCAGGCTCCAAGACTCCTAAAGTCTTGCAGCCAAAGCACCTTCCTTCACAATTCCCTTTAAGTTATAAAAACAACCCGAAGGTGTATACCGGTATGACGAATAGCAGTTGGATGGGTAGACCTTCTGATGCTATGCCTTTTAACCGTCAACCTAGGCCCAACCTGTACTACCCTTATATCCAGGAACACATGGTAAATTTTCCAGGTGTCCCGAATCACTGGTACGACCCATGGCACCTAGGACCACCTCATTGCACTCCAACCCGATGTACAGACACCCAGTCCGACCTCCTTTTCATTCATAAATTCTTGCGGTGCTGACGCACAAATAGATTTAGGTTATGGTGACATTTTAAGCCAGTTTGTAGTATCCCGTGACTTATTCACGATATTGCTAATTAATGCACGTTCCTTAATCAATAAGATATCTGAACTAAGGACATTATTATTAGTCGCCAAGCCTACTGTAGCTCTGATTACTGAATCATGGTGCTCATCCTCTGTACTTGATGTGCATATAGGTATCGATGATTACACTGTACACCGTGCAAACAGAGATTGCAAGCGTGGTGGAGGATGTCTCATATATATACATAGCTCATTTGTAGTCAGTAAGGTGGAAGATGAAACAATGAATAATGTACCTGACTCACTCTGGGTTGTCTTACATGGAGATAAGTACAAACTTCTCATAGGCTGTGTTTATCGAGCACCAAGCTCAACAAAAGAAACTGATGCGTTATTAGCTAAATCGTTTGCACACGCATCCTCGTTTAGTGCTAATTACAAAATAATTGCAGGGGACTTCAATCTTCCAGAAGTCAATTGGCTAACTAGTTCCGGCCCCCAACGCTTCGACGAATTACTTGCCACTATAGACTGTTATGGATGGCAACAACACGTCCAGACACCTACTCGTGGTGACAACATGTTGGACCTTGTTTTTTGTCATGACACAATCCCAGTATCCACGTATGTTGGTAATAGATTTTCCAGTAGTGACCATAGAATGGTACTCTGCTCTCTGCCTTTCTCACCACTAAATACAGGAAACAAACAAGACTCAGGAAGCACAATATGTCGTAGTTACAAATATACAGACTGGGGATTAGTCCAAGAACTTATTCGACTCTGTCAATGGGATGACTATTTTACCACTGACTCCCTGGAGGCCTTAGTAACCCTGTTTTACAGGAATGTTACCCTTTGTCTAGATACAGTTGCTCCAAAGAAAATAGTGAAATTAAGTAGACACCGAACTGAATATATTCCAAGGGCACACCGTAATAAGTTAAGGAAGCTGAAGAAACAGTACTATTCCACTAAGGACATATCACTATTGCTCTCAATCCACGAGTCTCTTGAATCTCTCAAGCGCCTACGCTCTCAAAAGGACCTCGACGAAGAGTTAACGGCACTTGAAAGTACCTCCAAAGTTTATAACTTAACGGCACTTCTTAAAAAACGAATGCAGTCGGCGAGGGAAATCCCATACTTACTTCACGACAAAGTAATCTACAATGAACCTGCCACTATCTGTGAACTCTTCAGTGATTGGTTTGCAAACTTTAGTTTAGAAACACATATGCCTGGTGAAACCGCTCCCCTTACTATCTCTTCCCTTGAAAGCATTGTGTTCACTAATCAGTTAATAGTACAAGCAATTAAAAGCCTTAAACCTTCCACTAGTACGGGACCGGATGGCCTCGCTTCGATAATTTTCAAAAACAGTGGGTGTGATATACCCTGTTACTTCTTAAATTCTTCTCAATATCTATGGACACTGGCACTTACCCTAGTGAGTGGAAAACTAGCTTCATAATTCCACATTACAAATCTGGTGATAGGGCAAACGTCCGCAATTACAGACCCATAAATATAACCCCAGTTATCTCACGAATCATGGAGAAAGTTGTAAAAGATCAATTGTCAGACTACCTAATTAGGGAAGATCTTGTTACAAGGTCTCAACACGGATTTCTCAAAAATAGATCCTGCGTTACTTGCCACTTCGACTTTTTCAACTGCATCACTAGTAGTCGCGAAGCACGTAAGCTAGTCGTTGTTCTCTACTTCGATATATCTAGGGCATTTGACATGGTATCTCACAGTATTCTCTTTGAGAAGCTGTACTCTTGTGGAATTCGCAACCCATTACTGAACTGGTTAAAATCATTTCTAAGCAACAGGGTACAAATAACCAAAGTTGGATCTGTATTGTCTCATCCTAGGCAGATCTCAAGTGGGGTCGTGCAAGGTAGTGTCCTAGGTCCACTTTTATTCACAATCTACATTAACAGCATTTGCAAGTGCTTCACCTCAGGTAAACCATTCCTATATGCTGACGACCTCAAAGTCGTCTACTCCTGCTACACTCATGAATTAAGCGATATGGTTACTAAAATACATCTTGAACTAAGTAGCCTCGCATCATGGTGTGCTGAATCCTGTCTAAATTTTAACATTGACAAATGCGGCTGGATTTGTATTGGCAACAGTAACCTTGATCTAACTCTTGAAATAAATGGGCGAAAACTAGCTAAGCTCAACTCAGTCGTAGATCTCGGTATTAGATACTCTAGTAACCTAACGTTCGCTGAACAGACTGATTATGCCAGACGTAAAACGCGAAGGCTGATAGGATGCATAACACGCAATTTCTTTTGTTGTGAAACTAGGGTTTTATTATACAAAGTATGTGTCCGACCTATCTTAGAATACTGCCCGTTTATTCTTAGCGGACTAAGACAAAATGACAAGCTTAAATTAGAGGGAGTGCAACGGCAGTTTACCTCAAGAACTCTTGGTTTAGAAAGTGGTCTGGAATACCATGAGCGATGCGTAAGACTAAGATTAGAACCCCTCTGGAAAAGACGCCTTAAGCTAAACCTTATCTTTTACTATAAGCTAACTAATCTTCTCTTGCATTCCTCCGAGCCAATAACTAAACCTACCGCTGTCATCAGTTACAATCTTAGAAATCATCACAACCTAGCTGCTATGGAGCACTGTCAGACTTACGTGCGGTACAACTTCTTCTTAAATAAGTTTTCAGTCATTTGGAATAGACTACCAGCTAATGTGCGCGATGCAAACACACTTCCAGTGTTCATCTCCTCAGTCACCAGACTGCTCAAAGATGACAATGCACTTTTGCGCCTGACTCTTACACCTCTTTTTCACCCTACATAGATATTTTAAGTTCTTTAAACGTGTAGTTACAACAAACTACAATTATAAATTTTAATATTATTGGAACTAGATGATTAACATTTCTACACAGGACAGTTAATATTAGTTTACACATAATATAAAAGTTAGCATAACGGGACTAGTTAGTTTGTGTACCAAAATAACCACAGTTACTAAACAGAATATATATGTATATATTTATTAATCACTCCTTAAGGACTCCCGTTGCTTTCTTTTGCGTTGCTGTTGTTTGTCTTCTTTTTTCTCTCACCATTTCAGCTTCCATTTGACTTTTTGAATGAGAATGAATAATGTGGATATTTGACCATTTACAATGACAAATGATCTGCAAACATTATTGGTCCCGTATCTTTCAGTTGCCTGGTTAATAACGAATTAACTTTCTCCACGACGCAACCTGGATTACATTTGTGGAATATACTCTTATACCAATGGAAAAGTATCTATTTGTAATACAACGTCACGATTGTAGCTTATAACATAACTGATCGTATCTGTAAAAATAGCTTCCTTATTACCCAATTTGGATATAAATCAAATCAAAAATAAGATTCGGATTTGTACACACCCAAGTTATATTGAGGAATTACTTCAAGCTTTATTTTTTCCCAAGTATTTTTAATCCATCCAAAACTTACTTGGGTTTTTTTGTTAATGCGAAGTTAATATTCCTATATTTCATGACGTGCTCCATTGAATGACTGGTTATCATATTGTTCCCACAGACCTAAGACAAAAACGCCAGCAACCATGTAACTTAACCATAAACCAAATTTATGAAATTTAAATAATGCTTATCCATGCCTGTATATTTGGTGTGTCCTACACAAGTAGGAAAAAATGTGTATTTTATTAAAACATTATTATTAATTATGATTGCTAATCGTATATGTAATTTATCATATTGATGATGCCTGTAAACTGGCGTCTCTCATGTACAAAATGAGAATATACTATTATTATTATTATTATCCTTTCTTTCATCTGAGACTTCGCGACATCACTCCGCTGCTTCAGTATTACGTTCTTGACTGCCTCTTTCCTCTCTGCTCTTAATTTCGTCGTACTCCACTTTTGGTGAAGGGGCCAGATCTCATTGTGTACCGGTAATCGTGGTTTTCTACCATACATCATTTGAAAGGGTGACTTCTTCGTCGTTTCCTGAGTGGTAGCACGATGTGTTAGTAATATCAGGAGAAGCTCCGTTTCCCAGTTCCCGCCCTTCGAGGCCAGCCACTCCTTCAGTGTACGGTTGTTTCTCTCCGTTAGGCCATTCGTTTGTGGATGATATGGGGTCGTTCTTATCCTCTTGATGCCCAGCTGTTGCAAACGGGAAGTAAATTCTTCACTCTCGAAACAGGGACCTTGGTTTGTCAGTATTGTCTTTGGTACGCCGTGGTCTGCAACGATGTGTCTAACTACTGCATCCGTCACGGTCCTTGCACGTTGGTTTGGGGTTGCTACGGCGTCTACCCATCGTGTCGCGTGTTGCGTCATCACCAAGAGGTACTGATTACCATTGGATGTCTGAGGAAATAGACCCATGACATCTACGGACCACAAGTCACCTATCGCGGTAACTGGAGTCAACTGAAGTGGTGGTCGTATACACCGGTCACCTTTCATCAGCTGGCACCGTGGACGTCCAAGTACGCATCTTGCTACGTCTTCTCTCATACCTAGCCAGTACATACTTTGTCTTAGGAGGTCGGTTGTTCTGGCCACGCCTGTATGTGCTAGCAGGTGACATTCTTCTATCATGTCGTGGCGCGACGTTTGAGGTATGACAGCCAGCCAGCTTCCATCGTTCTCTCGCCAGGTCAGAGTCCCGTAGGCATTCACTCTTAGTCGATCTCTCTGCCTGAGTAGTGTGGTTAGCTCCTTACTCGCCGTAGCTTGATCTACTTCTATCCCGTTGGTGATCACCTGTATTACTGTATTCAGCGTATCGTCCAACCTCTGCCTGCGTGCAAGTTTTAGTGAGTCTTGTTCTACAGCATGCACTCCGTACGCGACCTCGGGCAACTCAGACTTGTCTTTTGATCTCGATAACAAATCTGCCAAGACATTTTCACTTCCAGGAACGTGTGAGATCGTAAAATCGTACTCCTGAAGACGCAACATCCACCGTGACAACTTCCCCCGTGGGTCTCTCGCTGTCTTCAAAAGCTGTAGCGGGTTTTTTTTCGATTTACAGCTTGATTCCACACTGTACTTTTGGTACAAGTATAGAATTTTCAGCATGGATATCGGTAGCCCAAATTTTGCAGGCCAACCATAGATATCAGATGTGCGTCGGTGCGGGCTCGAACCCCGGACCATGTGCATGGTCGGCGAGAGTCCTAACCACTGTGCCACCGACGCACATTAATTTTCTTTCTCCTCTTCTGTGCTAGATGAAGAGTGTGTGGCGATTCGAACTGATACAATTCCGTGCAAAGTTTTATGTTGAAACTAGTCGCAGTCAGTTCCATTGGCTCTGCAGTCACGCAATACTAATTCCCTTTCTGTTGATTCAGGAACCCCGAGGAAAAAAAAACTAACTTTTACATTGTGGGCAGGTGAGAAGTAAGAATCGCCTAAACACCTCGAAAACAGGGTCAGCTGCTCTTCCACACAACATAAAAACAATGCCATAACTGCCGCTGAAACTATAGAGCTTAAAGCTTGAAGATCTGTGTTCCATCTCGAAAAGCAAGAAATAAGAAAGGACGGGCGTGAATACCAGTGAGAAGCATAGAATGATGAAACTTCTTAAAATAATGCGCAATCCACACTAAGAAATGCTCATGTAATAAGGCTTGTATTTAAACCTCGAACGAGACACTTTGATTATCAACAAAGGAACCGATTTACACACACACACACACACGGCCTGGTAAACTGTCGTAAAACTCACTAACCAAATGCAGATAGTTGTGAAGGTGGCAATAAGCCTTGGGTCAACGGATTGATCTCCTGGCTGTCCACATATCGCAGTTTACATAGAAGTTGAATCCTAAGACAAGGTTATTTCTCTATATCACAAGGATTGACGTTTTTTATGGAGAAGAACTCGTAAATCCTGAAATCCCTCAGGATCAGACTACCACTACTATTGTACCGACAGATGATAAAGGCCAGGCAACAGATCGTTTATCAAGAAAATCAAGCCATATATCTGCGAATCATATATCCACACGTTAACAACTCCGCTGCGATTGGCTGGTAATTTTCTCAAGGTTGAGCTTTGTTATTGATTTTTTCTCATGAACCTGATTCAGGACGTTAACATTGACGGCAAGTTAACGTCTACAATTTCGGCTTGCAAGCAACCCTCACCACACTACTACCACTGGTAATAACAATCCTCAGAGTCTCTTTTGAACACCCTAAGGATAAAATCTGCAGTTCCTTCATACCATCAAAATCTAAGATAAATGAAGCCACACGGCTAGCCATACATAATACAACAACTTTCAACTTAAGCATGAGAGGTCAAATAGGCTAGAAAGGCACTAGAAACTTCGCTTCATTAGGAAAGGCCAATGGAATCTCAAAAGTTCAGTGCCTCAGTACAGGTCTGACTGTTTTCGACAGAAAACTTCGCACCGATGTGCAGCGGTTCAAGAAACTAGAAGAAATGCATAATAGAGACTGTAAACAGAGGTGTGAGACAAAGGCATAGGACTAACGAAGAACGACATAGTTTCACTTGAAATCATAAGCCACAAGGAGTGGATGCATCTGCGCCAGCCATCACTGAGAACAACGATTTTGAGCCAGCCATATCACCAATTGTCTCCAACCATTGGTTTTTACCGCCCCGAGGACTCCAACCACTCAGGAAGTCTATATCTTCCTACGTGACTCGCTGGCTGGCTTAAACTAACTGTTGTGGATTTCACTGACTGATGAAGCCATGTTTTGGTTTGACCACCACCTACTAGCTCTTTTCCAGCCTGACCCTATGTCAGCTAACATTGCTTGTCGGTCGAGGAAGGCGATGGGTAACTAGGCATACGTAACCCATGGTCTTAACCATCTCAGCCGATGTAATTTCAAGGCTTCAAAATAGTACAGTTTAGATCCATCCAGACCCCATTTACCTGTAAAAATTAGGTGTACTTAGGGGCCAATCAATCACATTTCTCTGGATAGATAAATATTTTTGAAATAAACACATTTCAAAAAAAGAAAGAAAAAATGACTATGATCAGTTTCGATGTGGAACCGCCGGCCAAGTAAATAAGGTCTCCATTTGTCGACTGCCCATATCATTGCTAAACATTCTTTCTCTATCGTTGAATAATTTCTCTCTGTGAGTGTCAAAACCCGACTGGCATACTCAACGATTCCCTCACCCTGTCTTAGGACCGCACCTATAGCGTAGTCACTGGCATCTGTGCACACTGTGAACTCTCTTCCAGGTACAGGTAGTTTTAGCGTCATTTGTTGGTGGTCGAACAGGTGTTTAATTCTGTCGAATGTCCTCTGCGATTCCTCCTAACAAAAAAACTTCGGCTCACCTAGTAGCCTGTACAGAGGGGCTGCTATCTCATTGAAGTTCTTTACGAAGCGACTATAAAACTGTGCTCTACCCAAGAATTGTCTCAGTTTTCTCTTTGAATTCGGGGCTGGAATAGTTTTAATCGTCAAAATTTTCTCTGGTAGTGGTTTAATCTCACCATTTCCCACTTTATGTCCCAACAGAGTAACATTCTTTTTGGCTATCTGGGACTTGGTTTTGTTGATGCGCAGCCCAAACTCTTCGATGCGTCGCAGCACGGCTTCTACATGCTTCATATGATCGTTTTCGTTTTGACTGTATATGACGAAATCATCACCATACACCTCCACGTTTTTCAAGTTCTTAAGTGATAGCGTCATCAGTCCTCTGAATGTAGACGGTGCACCTGCAAGTCCAAACGGCATGCGTTTAAATCGATATTGTGTCTGGCCCACGATGAATGCCGTCTTATCTCTATCACCTGGTTTTATCGGTATTTGCCAATATCCTGAGCGGAGATCGAAAACCGAAAACACATTTGCATCTTGTAGGCGATCTAAAGTTTCTACCACTGTTGGCATGGCACACGGTCTTAACTCTGTCATACTATTTAACTGTCGAAAGTCAACACAGAATCTATACTTCCCATTCGCTTTCTTTACTTACAGCAATGGAGAGTTGTACGGCTATCAGCTTCCTCAATAATATCATCTTTTAACATCTCTTGCACTTGTCGCTCCAATTCGCCTTCCAGATGACATGGAACTCTTCGCGTTGTAAATGACCTTACTTTCGAATCACTTAACGGAATTTCATGATTCATTTTGTCGCAATAACCGTATGGGTCGCCATCTCCAGTGAACAGATGATCGTATTTATTAATTAACTCTGTCATATTGTATACCGTCGACAGCTTCACCGCCGCTATCTCGCTGGTCTCATACACGTTGATATGCCCGTATTTCGTGATCACCACGTTCGCTTGCGTGTCGATTATTGCACTAATCTCACGCAGAAAATTCGCTCCTAATAACGTTTGCTGTAGTTCGGGTACAACAATGAAAGGAAGCGTCACCTCGCAGCCGCCAACAACTACCGTACAGTTCGATCTACCCGTTATACGCAACACATGTCCGCCTACTGTTTGTACTGTCAATGAACACGGACTAACACTTACATAATTTTTACCTATTAACGACACGGCCGCTCCTGTATCTCCTAAGCATACTACTTCTCGATCATTTACTCGCAATTTCGAATACACAGCCCCTTTCTCAATAGCCCCCACTAAATCTAGCTTCATACGAAAGAAAGAACAAATATTATACCGTCTGAAATTTTTCTTTTTCGCCTTTCTGGGCAGTATCTTCTCCGGTGTCCCGGTTTACCGCATTCAAAACATCGGTCTTTTCTATCGCCTAACATTAACGCCGCCACTTCCCGCTGCAATGCCTCAATTTTCTGCTTATATTCGTTTGGTTTTGGTTGGTCTATAGCGGCTACAGTTGTGCTCAGCAGCTGTCTGGTCACCTTCGCTAGCTCACTAATATCCATCGGTTGCGCTGCGTTAACCAGTTTTAATTGCTGAGAAATTTGGTCTGGGACACTCTCGATGAATTGGGAAGATAGTAACTGCTCTTCTGATTCTTTATCCAACGTGGGAAGCGCCCGTCGAAGTAAATTCGTCAATGTCATCGCCAATACTAACGGGTCTCCATCAGGTCCCAGCTTCGTTGACCGGAACTGCTCCATCGCTAGCTGTCTGTCTGTCAAACTCCGACACCAAACTTTCAACCAATTTCCTCCAAGACACTGTGCCATTTGACCTGTCTACGCTGTCATATGCCACCTTCGCTCGGCCCCTCAACAGGGTCCCCAGAACAACTGTGTTCGCCGCCTGCTCCTTGACACCCACCAGCTCAGCGACGGCCTCAAAGCCACGTAAGAAGCTCCGTATGTATCCTTCTTCAAACGCATTTGGCCACAGGATCTTCATTTTTTGGAGGCAGAGACACCAAATGTAACAACAGAAGACAAGGGCCAGGCAACAGATCGTTTTATTACGAAAACCAACGCGTATTTATATATATTTTATGTACATTAATAAGGCTTGTGCAAGCAGAAAAAGGCAGTCTTCTAATTGGTCGTTTCTCGGAGGACAAACACAGTCTCCTGATTGGTTGTTTTCGATATTTCTTGGAAAGTAGAGCCATTTATCTGCGAATCATATTTGCCCAAGTTTAAGTCTGCTGTGATTGGTTGTTGAATCAGCCTAGATTAATATCTACCAATCAGTGTCGATTAATGTCTACGAATTGGCTAGCAGCCTGCTCTCACCACACCATCAGTAATTTTCATAGCAGATTACATTTGACGATTACGAAAAATGAACTCTTTTATCGTGTCTCATACAATACACTCTTTAAACCTGCCTAAGAAACATTCTTGCTGAACCCCTTACTGACGTATCACTCATATTATACACAGTCCTGTAGTTCAATCCCTTAGTTGTTGCCGTAAGATGTGATCAGTTACCTTTATGACTTGCGAACTAATCTGAATTCATCTTCAAGATCACCGTACTGTTGATCATGTGGATTAATCAGCAATTCGAAACGTTTTAGCTGCAGATTGGTAGTTGATGTTTACTTTTTATCGATAATTCATGGATTAATTGCAATAGTGCACATAGATTGGTTACGTTTTACTATAAGCTTCTAAACCGCTTAGTTTTTACCTCTACTAATGGCACTCGACTTTCAGATGACAACGGCTACAAACTTAGGCACACTAAGGGTACAGTAGCTATCGAACAATGTAAAACAGCCACCAGGCAAAAGTTTTACTTGATTAGGTATGCACAGATATGGAGTAAACTACCAATGGAAATGCGTCAATCAAGTACATTGGCCTCCTTCAAAAAAGTGCTTAACGACAAACTACAGGAGTTTCCAAACGATAGTAGTCCTAGTTCCTATCTAAGAGCCTCCGAAATTATAGGTCCATTTAATGTATAAGCCTAAATACTACACCGGTCGTTTTTTGCCTATATTTATAATTTTAGATAAAACATTAACGATTAAGATACTTATCCTCAAACAGACAAGAAGTTTCGTTTGTAAAACTTCTACCCAACACAAAAAGTGGAATAAAATGTACATAAAACGACAACATAGAAAAGGTATAACTCACCACATCACATGGACAGATGTGTGCTCGTTGGGCACTATATATACCTCACCAACTACAACCCATCTTTCTTAAGATAATGTGATGAACTTACATCCATAATGTTGCTGAGCAGTTAATATTCACAACTCCTGTCGGAACAGCTGAAATTCAAAAACCTTCCTCACGAGAGGTAAATACCCACAAGCAGTAGAAACCCATTAATTAATGCGTCTAAGGCTTATGAATTTTACTCCCAACAATGACATTGCAGATCAAATGAGATAAACATATCACTGATTTCAAAATAACACATCAATGAACTATAATTCAGGGATTGTGTACACAACAAAGTTGTGTATGAAAATTGACTTCAAGCTTTATTTTTTTCCCAGGCACTTATAACCCATCCACCAAAGACCTGGTTTTTTTGTTAATGAGAAGACAATACTTCTGTATTTCCTGATGTGTTGCACTCACTGAAAATCTAGCGGATTTTTCCAACTATGCACAGAAATGACTGTACATAAGCGAAGAGACTGTTTTATACTATTGGGATTAACATTTATCAAGTGTATGCATAATCTTGAGCGTACATGTAAAGCATATTTTGCTACCGCCTGTAAATTGTGACTGAATAATATGCTTCTATTTCTGTGACAATCCAATGATGCCTGTAAACTGCCGTCCCTCATGTTCTGTATTATGAGAATAAATTTATTTATTTGTATTTATCCCAACGATGATTTCCGATAAACCAACGAATCATCCTGCATGTATAAAAATACACATTATGACTCGTATTAGACAGACTAATGAGTTGTAGAATCCGAATGCCTCAGACTAGAACGGTGCAGAACTAGAAATCACTTTAAGACGTTGATTCACCGGCAGAGGAAAGCATGTGAATTACAACTATTTCTAGGAACACATGGCCATACCAAAGGAATCTGCATGTGTAAAGCAGATAATTAGAAGAAAGGAATTTGGCCCCGTTTTCCGAGTTCATGGCTACTTTGCGACTTCCACTGATCAGAGTTCGACGTAGGCTTGGACTCCATGAAGTAAATTCGTCCAGGTTTTCCCGAAAAGGAATGATGCGCCTACACTTTAGAAAGACATCCTAAACTGCTTCCCAAGAATAGTTCTCGTAATTATGATGATTGTGTTCAACCCCATCCATGAATCTTATCGGTGACAACTAAAAGCACAACGAGACAACTAACGGAACTGTTAAACAGGTAACTGAACCAGCTTAAGTGTCCAGAAGACCGGAAAATGCCATAGTCGTAACACGTCCAAGTGAGGAGATAAGGTATTCGTTTAACAACTGCCGTCTTATTCGCCCGAATGCCATTATTAACAGACTTTTATAAGGGACTGCCTCCAAAATACTAATAGGCATTATTTTAATGTGAGTAATTTTTGCTCGGCCCATATGCGGTTGATGCTCACAAACTTCTGGATACTATATTTAATGCCTTTAGCGAAGGTTTTTACTTTCGTATTCTGGTAAAGTTAGTCGTTTCAGCGATTGAAAATGGGATAAGAGATTGCATTCAGGACTATTTTAGGGATGTAAATTAGGGACTCAAGGTGTAAGGGTGTCGCGCCATCATGCCATTAGATGAATGTTTGCTTACTTCGGATTATAAGGCTATTGATGTGAGTAAATGAGGCATCATGGCTAGTTATATTACCCTCTGTGATTGTTGTCGATGAAGTTAATCTTATACGAGGTTTATACAGTTATCTAAAAACTACAGTCAAATGTAGATGAGAGGCTGAGGAGAGTTCTGGAATGTTACGGGCTCGCAACAGGTGCCTATAGGTTTCGCTACCGATATAGTTTGGATAGTATATCCAACCCAAACAGAAGCCTCTTAAGAATACAAAGTGGAAGTCCATGTTTCAGATATTTTTATTATTAATATTCCCTTCCGTTTCGAGTGGAACATACGGCTTCAACAAAACATCTAAACTCTGTTCTGTTTTTATCGTTCTCTTCGGTTTGGTCTACCATTGACCAAATCCTCTCATCTCTTCCTCACACGATTTCCTCCATATAATCGTAGGACGACACACTCTTCTCTTCCTAACGGGATTCCACTCGAGGGCCTGGCGTGCGATGTGATTCAGTGACCTCCCAGATATGTTTCAGATATGAAGCAGACAGATTAGGTGGGATCCAGAATGTTAGGACTTAAACGTATTAGAGACTCTCAGATCTCTCACACACGGGAAGATGTGCTTATAAGCTGTATGATATAATTTCGACACTATTGTTTCAAGTGAGTGTTTATCTACCACTTTATATTCATTTTCATACTCTAAAATAAATCAGCTGCTAAGACGGGGCCACTAAGTTCAGAAACCTTGGTTAAGTTGTCTATATACGCAGGTTTGTATCAAAATCTCTCTCGACGTGAGTTTGTTTTTCTGCGATATTGGACCGAAAGCTTGTACTCTGCCACTCATTTTGAAGTTTGTCATATGTAGTGGTTCGAATTCGAAAGCAGGCGTCAATTCAAAAACCGGTGGATGCTGAATTGTAATAGCCTAGCTCTCTGTGTACAAATATTTATAACTTTTTGGACTTCTGCTGTCGTGTTCTGCTTCCTCGCCTTACCCCGTGTGCTTGATCTTTAATATTGTCTGTGTTGTTCTATTATAGACCATGGCCACCCGACCCAACTCGCGTAAAGTAAAGCGAGAAGTGAAGGACTTTGAATCTCCTGCCAATGCTAACACCTATGATCCAGAAGATTGTAACAGAGCGCCACCGGTGATGTCACCAACTTCAGGAACAACGTCAACGTCCATACCTTCCCCAGATATGATTCAAGCAATGGTCGCAGCGTTCAGAATAGCATTGATGACGTCAGAAACACTTTCATTGTCGTCCAGTAATGAAGCTGAAGTTAAATTCGCTGCACCGGAATAGTTTGTTCCGGAAGAATCATCCACATTGTGAGAGGAGCAGTGCCGTCGCTACATAAGACAATTTGATGAAGAACAAAGAGCTAGTGCTATCATCTGTTTATTGTCGATACCTGTGTTGAAACGCCTCAAGCTAGCTGGCGTTGACACGGACCAGACGATGGGAGTGGAGGAGCTATCTACAGCTATGCGTCGAGCATTTGCGCCGCATACCAATGTTCTCGAGCAACGGGCTGCTTTCCAAGCATGTGTCCAACAAAGCGGCGAAAGTACAGAGGAAATCCTCTGGCGCCTTCAAGAGTTGGCTCCCGTGGCTTTTGAAGGAGACCCAGTAACAGAGATCAGCTCCCGTATTCTCCATCATTTCGAGGAAGGGTTATTGCACGACGAAGTAAGAGAAACGGTCATCGAAAGTAACCCTACATCGCCCGTGGAGGCCCTGCAGGTTGCCAAACGTAAGGAGGCCCTAATTAAGCTTCGAAGGAACCGGCGATCAACAGAAGGACCCTATACTCCTTCGCAAAATCAAGAGTCGACGACACCTTGTGAGCATCGTGCGAAACCACCCATTGAGTGGAGGTCCCGACCTTCTCCGAAAGCAAGACAAATTCCAAACCAACTACGTCCAAGGGCGGGTTGGATGAACTCTCGCCTCCCAGAAGAGATTGGTGAGTCTGTCGTTTTTACTGAATGTTATGCAGGTATCAGACGAGCCATATGTAGCCAAGCAATTGCCCACTGTTTTAGTTAAGCTTCATGACAGAACTCTAGTTGGCTTGGTCGACACAGGTGCGGCTCACACATTGCTACTACCACCGAGATCTGCGCCTGTGGCTGCTTCACCTAGGCATACGCCTGAGGCTTCCCACTAGCCACAGCGACCCTCCTACTCGTCGCTGCCACTCCATGCGGGACCAAGTCAGCTTGCCCTCACACTACTTAGGCCCAACTTGCAGCAACGGTAAGGTATAGGTCCAACGCTCGAGCGCCATCCATTTTCAGGGCTGGTTGATTCGGTAGGTGAGTTGTTACACACTCCTTAGCGGTTACCGACTTCCATGGCCACTACTACGACTCGCATATTGCTGTCCAGCAAACATTGTAATGCTATAGCCAAAACTGCCACCCCCACCTAAACATCCAAACGGCCAATGGGTCTCGCATGAAAGTGGCTGGCGAGCTGTTAGTATTGTGGGAAGGTAAACATGATCGTATGTGGCATCCGTGTTTAGTAGTTTATGGATTGTCATGGGATATGATAATAGGTTATGACCTCCTACGCAGTTGCAACGCTTCAATTGATATTGAATCCCAAACGTTCACCCTTCTACGTTCTACATCACTGTTTGGATCAGACATTAGTAATACCTATGTACAGCTGAGTGTGAATGCAGTTGATACCGCCCTGATGGAAAGTTTATTAACACAGGTTTCACAAGAACACAAAGATTCGGTACATCGGTTAATTTCAGAGTTTTCGGAGGTCGTATCGTGGTCCTCGACTGACCTGGGGAGAACCACAGCAATACAACACACTATTGAAACTGGCAGTCGTACTCCAGTACGGCAAACACCTCGTCGAGTCCCAGCTAAGTTCCGCCAGCAGCTGGAAAGCATGATTGATGAAATGCTGCAAAAAAGATAAATGCGCCATCAAACTATAGTATTAGTTAAGAAGAAAAACGGCTCCCTGCGCTTGTGCGTTGATTACCGAAAATTAAACGCAGTGACTTGGAAAGATGCTTGCCCATTGCCTAGAATAGATGAGACGTTAGAGGCATTTTCAGGCGTCATCTAGTTTTCCACCCTTGATTTAGTGTCTGGATATTGGCAGGTGGAAGTCCACCCTCGTAACCGGCACAATACTGCTTTTACTATACTCACCGGTTTATATGAATTCCGGACCATGTCTTTCGGGTTAAGTAATGCACCAGCAACGTTTCAACGACTGATGCACACGGTACTTAAAGGATTAGTCCCACGAGTGTGCCTCGTATATTTAGACGGTATCATCGTGTTCAGTCACACCGCCGAAGAACACCTCGAGAGACTGCAGATTGTCCTGGAACGTTTGAAGGAGGTGAGACTCAAACTTCAACCCACCAAATGCCGCTTATTTCGAACAGAAGTAACTTTCTTGGGGAATGCTGTCAGTGCACAGGGCGTTCATAGCGATCCTGAAAAAGTTGCAGCAGTCAAAGAGTGGCCTGTACTTAAATCCGTGAATGAGTTAAACAGTTTTGTAGGGTTGGCCACTTATTACCGCCGGTTCGTGAGAAATTACTCAGAGATCTCTAGCCCTCTAACGAGTTTGACTAGAAAAACTATTCCCTTCGTATGGACAGAGGATTGTGACCGTGCTTCCCAGCAACTGAAAGATTCATTATGCCCGGCGCCCATTTTAGCATTCCCGGATACATCACCAACGGCTGGTAAATACATCTTGGACACGGACGCTAGCCAGACATCCATCGGAGCCGTGTTATTCCAGTTCGGTGGGGATGGCAAGGAACATGTTATCGAATATGGCAGCCGCACGTTGAGCCATGAAGAAAAGAACTACTGCATCACCCGTAAAGAGATGTTGGCCACTGTTACCTTCGTTCTTAATTATCAATCCTATCTACTTGGTAAACCGCTTCTTTTGCGAACGGATCACAAAGCTCTTCAGTGGTTGGAGAATTTCAAGGACCCTGAAGGACAGACAGCCAGATGGCAGGAATACCTTCAGGAGTATGACTTTCAATGTGTAAACCGTTGTGGCAACCAGCATGCCAATGCTGACGCGCTATCCAGGCGCTCTTTCGGACCTCACGGACACTACCCGTCTTGCGAGAGCATTGATATTTGTGCTGTTTCGTTGGGAGGTCTAAGCAGAGAACACTTGGCACATATCCAAGCTACTGACGATGAGACTGCACTCCTATATCATGATCTGTCGAATCAGACTGTTAGGCAAGTTGAAGCTGATGTGAAAAGGAAGAGTTGGGAAACCAGATGTCAGTGTAGCTGAAGATTGAACGATCAATTCATGGTTGTTTGCTCAAACCCAACTTCCCCATTATTTTCGCGGTTCATCAATCTGCCAGTCGTCCTCTCATCGGTCGCTCTTCAGAAAGAAGTTAGAAAAAACTGTCAGAAGTAATATCGTGCTTTATTGTTGTAATACTTGTTCTTAGATCTTTGTCTGTAATGCTAACAATGCTGGTTATATGTTGGTGTTAGAATAAAGAACTCTCGAGTCACCAATCGGTGTTTTGGTTTTTGCGTCCGTCAGTACTAAGCGTTTCTGAAAGGCTTCGAGGGACAGCGAGAGGCCCAGCGTAGCAAGAGCTGGGCATTAACGGTTTATGAGACGTGATTGATACCAGATGTTCGTGGGCCCTATGGGATCAGTTAGTGCTCGTGAATGGTATCCTGTGTGTTTAACCCGGCCCCAATTACTTGAAAAGAGTTGTAGTTCTCCAGTCGTTTGTAACAGCAATTCTGGAGATTATGCATTATGATTTGGGCCACGCTGGAATTAATAAGATGTTGCAAGCAGCTACGCAACGCTACTGGTGGCCTCAACAACGGCGCGACGTCCGAGGCTTCGTCCAGGGGTGTGCAACATGTGGCAAAGTAAAGAACCAACGGAGGAAATCCTGGGCTCCACTTACTAATATGAAGTCTGGATATCCTAACGAAATAATTGGCGTCGACATCATCGGACCTTTATGTGAGACCACACGTGGAAACAGGTATATCTTGGTCATGGTTGATTATTTTACGAAATGTTGGGAAGCTGTACCACTTCAGCGAATTGATGCCTCTACAGTAGCCAGAGCCATATTTGATTGTTGGATTGCCCGTTAGGGAACATCAGAGCAATTGCATTCTGATCGGGGAACCAACTTCGAAGGTATAGTGGTTAGAGAATTGTGCCATCTATTTGGAATTAAAAAGTCAAGAACCACCGTGTACCACCCTGAAGGGAATGGTTAGTAGAGCATACCAGTGGGACCTTAAAATCATTACTACACCTATTCTTATAGACAGAATCACAGTCAGCCTGGGGCATCATCTTACCAAGATGCTTGTTGGCTTACCGAGGAAGCACGCACATGTCTACGGGAAAGACACCACACCTGTTATGGACTGGCCGCGAGTTACGCCTGCCTAGTGATACATTGGTTATGCCCCGGTGGGATGATCCACTAATTACGTCGGAAATGGCAATAAGGTTGCGAGGAGACGTCGCCAGGTATCATAGCTATGCACGCGAAGAACTCCAGCGAGCACAAGAACGACAGAGACGTTACTACGATAGAAAGCAGTGGGGAACACCATTCAAAATAGGTGATAAGGTGTGGCTGCATCAACCAGCGACTGACAGCTGGAGTCGACATACAGCTCAAGCACAGTGAGTAGGCCCATATTTGGTGTACAGCAGAGTAACTGACAATACCTACGAAATCCAAGAAGACAACAACAACCCTCAGAAAATGATAGTGCACTTCAACCGTCTGAAGCCGTCTAGACCAAGCAGACAGGCACCGAGGAAAACCTCGCCTTATCTCGATAACCATAATAACCATGTGTCTCTTTCTCTTGCAGAGATGATGCCGAGGCGGGGAGAACGAAAGACTGAAGTCGCTGGGGACAGCTTCTGGAAACGAGGGGGTCATGTAGTGGTTCTAATTCGAAAGCAGGCGTCAATTCAAAAACCGGTGGATGCTGAATTTTAATAGCCTAGCTCTCTGTGTACAAATATTTATAACTTTTTGGACTTCTGCTGTCGTGTTCTGCTTCCTCGCCTTACCCCTTATTGTCTGTGTTGCTCCATTATACATATGTTAGGAGGCCTATGCTACCGTATTTTTACTGCATTTGGTAAGCATACCTCTATGATTTTTACCATAAAAATTAGGATTCTTCAATTTTTTATTTTCAATACAATTCATGCTTATGATGTGTTTTGATTTACTACGTTTAAATTATCGCTGATGAATAACATCTTAATTTATCTGGACACGATACATCTCATTTACTTTTTATTTACACTGGCAAAGTATTTGCTGCCTCAGTTTAGCGAAACCTAATTGCACTTTCAGGGCATCATAATGTTGAGTCAGTTTCCCACTAATGCCACTTTTTCGAAGTCCACAGCATTTTGAAATTCAAAGCCTGCCACGCGTGTTCATTAATGTAATTTCTATAATATATATTCGTAGTAATTTCCCTAGTTTTCTTCTAAATTCGAGAAGGTTGATGACCTTGACCTTAGCTATATCAAAATCACCCTGAGGTACCACTGTCTGCAAATGTAATTGATATGATATCTCTAGAGTGAAGTAAACCCTTGGTGTGATATAGCATTGCAGTTTTGCTAGTTTATTTGGTTATAAGTTACTCAGTGGAATTAATGTCCGTCTTATTCCTTAACAGTCTTTTGTTAAATCGTTCCCCGACAGACACAAAAATCGCCACCCGTTAAACTTAATTTTTACTAATGTGAACTTGATATTTCTAATCTTCGGATCTTTAAGTACCAACATTAGTTTGCGATGCCAAAATGGGTCTACAAATTCTGCCTTGGGGACTTATTATAATTATTATTTTATCCTTTAGTTCCTAGAGGAACATAGGGCTTCAGCTACGCGCCTCCATTCCCTTTGTAAGAGCTATTACGGCTTAGAGTAGACCTCAACTCTAAACACTCTTACAAAACTTCTTCACCGTTTTACGCCCTTAGCTGTACGCTACTCAACGTGCAAATACTGGCGAACCGAATCAAGGTAAAAAGACTTGGTATGACAAGTGTATCTAGGACAATTATATTTTATACAACGAAATATGAAATTTAATAAATAAAGAGGTTGTACAACTTATCTGCAGACGTTGCTGGAGGTAGGCTCGAAGAGTGTGCAGAATGAGAGCACAACGAGACAGCGAACCAATGAACGTACGGAAGAGTCACAACTCAAAAGATAAAGGTGTCTCAAACCTGGGTGAGCGAGTTTAAACAAAAGTTCAAGGGTACAATGTGCACTACAACTTCTGTTTTCTGCCAACTTTTTCACTCCGCTCCAAGTCTTCCCACACGCTTTCACCTCCTCCTCACATGACCTCCTTTAAGTCACCCTTGCACTGACGACCAACTCGCCGCTTCCGTTTCGGTTTTCACTCGAGCAATGGCTTGTCTAGTGATGTCACTTGATGGTTTCCTCAGGACTGATACTTCATAACTGTAGAAGTCAATGAGCAGGAAGGAGAAGTAAAGGATGTCGGCGATGACTAATGGATGATGCGAGTTCTTGTCTTCAACATCAGCTGCTTATATGCTTTCAGCAGTTCCCTAATTATTTGAATCAGTAATTGTCACGGTACAGATAACACTTCAGCATTGGAAATCTGATATCATCACGACACTATGCTTCAATGGTCGACATTTCGTTGGAATGTTTTCTTTAATGAGAAAAGGGGGAGATTATACTCTCTAAGGTTACTATTCAGTGTCCGATACAATTGAAGTTAGTACTGTTCATGATTGGTTGAAGTGCATAATTAAATTTTAACGAAGATGTCTACCGTTCCAATTCTCATCTTCCAATCAAATTTCAGTTGAAGGCTGTCAGTAGAATACTCACCAGTATAAATACAGATGGTTTTGAAAAAGACGAATTAATCATGGTGCATCCTTTGCTGTCACTTGTCACAGTCATTATTGTTCTGCTTCACTGTTCCTCTCTGGTAACAGGTAAATAATGCTGAGCCGTTTTGTGCAGATTTATTCAATATTTCCACTGACATTATATATGAAATTTGTACTGAATACTACGTGGAATCACACCGGTCTATTCTATGATGATCTTGTTGCATGCGTTGTCTGACTAAACTGCCGTACACATATATTCTAGTATTTCTTCGTTCTTATTAATGTGCGCAGACGTTGTGGCTACTCGACGCCCACAACGTAAATCAAAAGGCACTTGCGAAGAGTACGAATGTGTATTATGGCAGTAGTCAAATTCGAAATTGTGTCAAGGTAATATTCAACAGTAAAATGACAAATGTTTGCGAAGTACATATAAAATCGGTCTGTATACATATATAATACAAGTATACAAATTAGATTAAAAAGCATGTTTACAGTTGGCATAAGGGTACTACAATCTGACGGGTCATAAATTAGGAGGTAAATGTTCGATGTCGATAGAAGCCACTGTGCAACATTGCAATGATATCCACCTGTTTAATATCGTCTGAGTGATCTTGGACTTAGACTTTTTAATGTTGCATCAGTACTGGTTGTCCCGCGAAATAACCATGTTCATCTCTGAATCACAACTACCAATAATTGGAAAGCACGTTAACTAACTCTTCCAAATTCACAAGCCTTATTTCATCTATCCTTGTTTTATGGACGGACGGCTATGATACATTGATTTCGAAGGTAATACAGAGAATATATAAGCTGAGTGTTTCAATAACTTAGATTAATTGTATTTCTATCATATTGCGCTGTATTTAAATACATACCAGAATGTTTCATCCACGCATCTATTGGTTAATGTCTTTCTAGTTGGAGGATTCGGTAGTGAAAAAGTGGAGGATTGCGTTGATACTAAAAGTAAGTGAAATTTTACAAGTATTTAATAAATTTGCATTATGTCAAGAAGATTGTAACAATAGTAGTTTTAGTAGAGATGTCAACACAGTCTACTCAGTTCCTCTCATGTCGTAGAATTTTTACACATTTAGTATATCCGAAATTGCCTGAAACTTATTGAGTTGTGTTTCAATTTTAGAAACGAAGTTGATGAAACAAAAGGCTGACAATTTCAGAAGGATTATCGACAGTTATAGAAGTGAGTGAATCCATGTTTGTCTCCCCTTGAAATGCCTATTCAATCAGCAGTGAACACGTCGGATAGCTTTGTTCATCGACGTATTTTAAAAAATTCGCTGATGAAAATTATTGTCATGCGGATTAGACTAAGCCAGCAAAGGATCCTCCAAAATCATGGAACAACACCTTACATTTTAAACTATGAAAACGATACTTTGAGAATGATATATATTAACAAGTTATTTTTATTTACAGAGTTGAATACGAGATATGACGAGAGAATAACCCATATGCAAAGAATTTCCAAAATAATTACAGGTAAAACATGGAATATTCTGTTTATCTCATTTGCTACTCCTCTGGTTCACGTTAACTCACTTTTATGCATAAAAGAATTGCCCACTTTTGAACTATCCTTCTCACGGAGATTCATTCCATACCAGTAAACTAAAGTTTGCTTTATTTAAGAACGAACGCACTGTTTGTAGTTTGTCGCCTCAGGATGAACACGGCTCAGTGCAAAATCCAGCTAGATAGTCACCCAGCCTCAAACAAATATCACAGTGTTTTTTCGGTAGGTAATGAGTGACTGGGCACGAGGCTTTTCGTCACGCAATGGTCAGATTTGGTGTAGATTCTTCGAGCTCAGTCATCCGGAATAAGATGCGGACAGAAATGGAGTAATAGACATCCTCTGTGATCACAACTAGCATACACCAAAAACGTTTACAGCCTAACAGAGTGAGAAAGATGGAGAGAGTTAACTCATCGGTTGCACATTCCTTACAAACTGGTGCATTGTCAAAGACACAGAATATTAAAAGGGTGTAAACTGGAATTATTTGGCGAACTTATGCTCTCCACTCCCCTCATATTATTTCAAATCACACATTTCGTTGTTTTATTTGCAGATGATGTGAAAGACGCGTTTCCCAGTGCCACGAAAGTCATTGATCAATGTAGGTGAATCACTTGTGTGTATTCCAACGAACTTACATTTTCAGATGTCAACTGTATAAATAAAAATTACCTAGAATACTACAAACCGGACAACTCCAAGGGTTTGTGATTTTCCTCTATTGCCATTCTTTACAATCATCCTTCTGACAATATTCTTGATGCAATCATCTCATACGAAGGAACTGCCACGCTGACAGTTTTTGTTGATCCATCTCACAGCCTTTGTCTACCTTGAAAAAAATCCATTCACAACAACTTTGAGAATCTCACCAACTTGTTATCCTACTTACTGAGGTACATCATCTGTCTGACTAGTGAGGCACAGTGATGACATCCGTCTACTTCTATGCTTGACGCCTACTCAACTCAGAAATAAGCTTACCGCATTACAATCGTTGCGCTGACAGTGATTAGGAATCTAAAAAGTTAGATATTCTCATCATTGTGAGTAGAGAAACAGCTGACTGCTATGACTGACATTCAGAACTCTACGGAAGACGAAAGGTTGTGATGATGACACGATTCAGCATGCTTCGTCTAATTTGTCATAAAAACGTTTATTTCTAATTTTATACCCAAGAATGATTATTGCAAATATTTAACGAGTTGATCACGGATGGATATCATCTGGAGAACCATTGAAAACCGGGGAGTACTGATTCTCTAGCTGATATCGATCCATGATCAACTCGTAAAAACAAAACTAACCCTTACAAACAAAACTATGGAAAATTCTAATTATTGCAAGAGGAGATTGTCGTCTATTGACTGTCTTCTCCATTGTTTCATACACGATTTCAGTGATGATTGCGTCAATGCTCGTCCTGTTTGAGGAATATCGTAAGCAAATATGCATAATTTTGCTTTGTAATAATTTGGAGTGAATTTTGAACATGTAGTGTATTTCGACTTGAATGGTGATTATGAGAATCACAACTATATTCACCTCCACTATATTCATCATCAAAATGATCAAATTTGAGACGAATCGATGCGAAATGCGCTGAATACTAGTGTTGAGAATATTGAGCATGAATTAGGGATTCTGCCTCATATTCTACTATTTTTCGCGTAACCTCTGAAATTTCACCCTCCTTTATTTTTGCAGACGAACTTGTTCCGGACATAAAAGCGACTCTCCTGCGATACACATCCCTATTAGAAGGAAATAAAAGTATGTGTTTATTTAATCGAAAGTCATTTACTCTGTGATTATTGTAATTTCTAGTCTTATATAATGAATACATTCCTCGCTGCAACCATCAACATGATTGGTGATAACCTGTAATCACTGTCATCTGAACATAGATGAAGAAGGCGGATCATTCGCTTGGTGTAGCTGATGAATTTGGTGCTCTGATGGTCGATACAGGCATTGGAATCACTATTTTGAATCAAAAAGTAATATGTGAGATTTGATGGAAATATCGGGGATATTACTTGAATGATGGTGTCTAGTGTAGGAACTCTGGGGCATCTGATTTCCAAGTGACCTCGTAGAAATCATCCATGAATTTGGACACGATTTGCGCTGACTTGAAATCACAAATCATTTTTATTTCAGAAGAGGTAAAAAGTACGTGAGTTACTACGTGATTTGTTTGAATAGCAGTTTCATGCACACAAACATTACATCCTCTGGCATTTTGTTAACTCTCAGTTATTTACCATTATCCCGTATGTCGGTACAGAAAGTGGATATGGACCTAAATATGTTGGATGTGAAGAGTTCCGGCCACATATTCCTTCTCAAGGTATTTTCCGATCTGTAAAAATATATTCATTCATGATTCTTTATACTTTCATGACTTTCATTTGATCAAGTACTTTATATATATTTGCAGAAATCACTAAGCTTAACTGGTGTTAGTGATGGACGATATGAAACAATCAGGGAGGCAGAATCTCACTTGACCCTCAAATTGACTTCTTTGAAATTTGTATGAGGAGTGAAAGTAAACACAGAGTGATTGAATATTATCCTATCACCCTGTGTGCATCTTGTATTCAGGAATAATGTTAATATCTTGAGATCACTCTTCTAGATGCCACGCACCCTAATATTATTCCACGTCGTGAGTCTGTAGTGAGAGATGGCATATTTCTTACTGGAAGCGTCACGTGCTTACAATGGAAGATCTCCGTTTGGAGTATTAAGTTCATAGTATCCCGTGAGAGAAGTATATTTCTGCTAGATGACTGAGGTGACAGTGACTTCATCTTGAGTCAGTAGAAGTCAATAAACTATTTCACTAATGTTTATTTTTCTCTTCACACACTGTGGTGGTGTCTTGTAGGTATTAGAAGCTGGAATCTCTTAGTATCTCAAGCATATGACGAAATCTCTACACGTGAGGCTATACAAGGTAGGTAGTGCAGTTTGAGAAAATGAACCTTCGCTGTATTCTTATGCACATATATATATATATATATATATATATATATATGACATTCATGATAGAGTCTGCAAGCATCGTTAGATTATTTTGAAATATCGATGCATCCAAGTCTTTATTGTAACTCCGGATAACAACCAAATTGATGCAAATGTCTATGGATATCACATCCAAATAGCTGAACAAGTGACATCACACTGGGCGACTGATACTCACGAAACAATCTAACGGAAAAAGAAATCGAAAGCACGTGGGTATTTTCTGAATTCACGTTGTGCTAAATGTTCTTCTTCTATATGTCACTGAAGTTCAAATAGGTAGCTCAAATTGAGTGTTTCATATTCTACGTCGTATACTGTTCACTCACTCGCTCACTCACTCACACAGGATTTCAATGAAATTTCAGAGTTATTGCCAATATACGAAAACATCGCTGACAGACTGACGGTAAGATGTCGTCCAGCTAACTTGTGTCCTTCTTTATTCAGCAAATGTATTCCTAATATCCTGATTTTCTTATCTGCATGAAACATGATATGTTCAAAGGAATCATGTCAGTCTGCTCGGCACTTGTCACATTCATTCAAAAAACACTTCGAAATTCACATTGTGAATGATCATTTGCTCAGAGGTTTTCATGGACTGTATTCAGCTCACTCACTGAGAACAAATATGGTGTGTGTCATCTGTATCGATCAGCGCTCGCATAAAACTTCATGCGTTCGCAAGATGTCATTCCACGACAAGAATCATGGTGTATAGTTCATTTAGAGTTCTCTTGTATACATCAAAATACAATTTCATGTGGTCGTCATCCTGTGTTGTATACGCGTTTATATAACGAGCTGTCTATTCAGTTACTTATGCGGTGCAGTCTTGAATATGTTTTGAATGAAAGGGAGATTATGGTATTATGTATGATGAGTGTTTATGGTAATTTTAGACTATATGTCGTGATGTTGGTTGCAAGCATCTTCACATTCAACTTTCCATGTCATCTTCTACTACCATTTTTGATTTCTTTCTGTAGTCTGTCTACCACTGGTACAGGACGAAAGAACAGTGTTGACACGCCTCGTATCAACTTCATTTTCTCATGTTTTACCAACGATTTAACAGTAATTTGATAACACACTCTTCTTCATTTAATAGTAATTCAATAATAATCATAATAAAGTAATTATAAGCCAAGTGTCATGTTTTGTATCACTCTGACCGTGGGTAGGTAATTTGTGGGAGACTTCAGTTGAATTCGTTTGTACCTAAGATTGATTCCATTTATTGGGACAGGTAACAGAAGGGATACTGATTCTTCAGTAAAACTCCTTATTGACCACATTAGCATTTTAATCAGAGAAGATGCGTAAACCTGAGTATTGAATAAGCCATACTTTATAACTTCAGTGCATCACGTTGGTGATTTCGAGATGACATTGGTTACGCTCACAGACCAGGTGTGTCATTTGTCATCGTCTAAATACTCCTCGTCAATTTCAAATCACCACAACATCCAAATTAAACCACTTTCAAATACTGATTAAATAATTAAACAGTAACCCATGTCTTCTATAATTACGAACTACCCAATACTTCCATTCACTCACTTTTTTCTTCATTCACCGTAAATTTTCATTCATGTCGGTCATCTATCTGTCCATCAGGCACACAGATCTTCAGAATGATAGACAGACAAACAGAAAATAAGAATGTTATTAGTAGATCAATACATACACACGACGCATTAACCCGTCTGAAGTTCATGTCATCCCTAATTAACTCAACACCTCTGTTGTATTTATTGATTCATTGAGCTCTAATAACGACTCAGACGAGTTTGTTCATTCGGTGTGTTCGTGTGTGCGCGTGTTATTTCCTTTTCACTCTCATTATGAGTGTGATTCATTTGATGTGAGATAAAGAGAACAAAACTTATTACCTTTTCTACGGTCTGTGATCATTTGACCTCCAGTCACTGGTGACTGCCATGTCTAGATTATGAGACTGACAGAATATTCTCGATCTGATAAGACGACTAAACTAAAATCGTACGATTTTTGTAATTAAAATGTTGAAATTTGGAGTTTTCTTCAATGTTGAAAAGATGTCTAAAATACAAATACTACAGCCTTGTTTTGTAAGCTTAGACATCATACTGGAATCAGATAGTCCTTCGTTTCTGTCCCTGAAAACATCATAAACCCCTTATCCTTGTACTGCAGTAACGTCGACTTTATGTGTTTAATATTTTTCAGCAGGCTCCATTCTATTGGCCAGTGTGTGATATCAACTAGTCCGAATGCACTCAAAGTATATCTTGTCTGTGTCATTGACATGAACTCGCATGGGGAACACTCACATAAGAAACAGATACCAGCATGGATTTCTATTTCTGTTGATTGTATGCAGATTTCACATTAACTTGATGGCGTAACTCGACAAATAGCCAGTCTGTCTTCAGTACAACTGAACGATTATCCATAATTTGTGATTCTCGTTTAACTGAGCAACGTGAATATAGAAAGGCAACGAGTATCCTGTGACTATTAGAATATCCACTGCTAACAGCCGCCGAGAATAAGAAAGAAGAGGACAACAATTTGGACAACTACGACGATCGATTATTATGAGACAGAGTGTATTTTATACCTAATTTACAAAACATCAGAAATTTAAATCATAAGTTAACAAATCTGATCGCTCAAATATATGCGCTGAAAGGAAATGAAGATTGTTTACTCCTTCAATGTAGACACAGATGCGTGACAGTATTCTTCACGCTCTTGACTATAACCCTAATGGTGGACGAACACTTAGACATCACTTCGAGGATGACGTGAAGGAGACTCTCTGGTGAGAAAATGAAGGTTTATGGACAGTCGCAAAGCTGGCTAATATAGACTTCCGAGTACAGGATGCAATAAGAAATGTAAGCTGAGTGAATAAATCAGACAACTTTGACGAGTGGTGGCTCATTCCCCCATCCTCCAGCCCAGCCCGTTGATCAGTATTAAGAATGTAGCATAACAAGTTCTAAGAACAGACCTCATTCATTCCTATGCACGTTTCTATTTTCATTTCGAAGCTCTACAAACATTTATGAAGTTCAACACATCTTTCATGGTTTGCCTCCTCCACATTTCAAGATGAAGAAATAATGTCAATCATTTCAATGAGGTTGTTGTTATATATGAAGGTAGTCCGGCTTATAATGCCTCAGTTGGTTATATTTCCCATGTTGAATAGTCTTAAATGACTTGAATTCGATTCACTGACTCTATCTAGTGCAACGATTCCTCCTAATGACGAGAGTAGGATTCATTCTGGGTAGACAGTACTCACTCTCATACACAGACACGTTTAGAAATTCTGCGCCTTCGTTGTTTGTTTTAATCCCTCCCCCCACTTTCCGAGTGGAACAAACAACTTCAAGCTTTTGAATCGTTAGTCCTGATGGTGCTGCGTTTATGTGTTTAGGTTTATCGTAACAGATGAAACGTTTCCTCCTATCCAGTCATGGTACTATCTAGTAAACTATGCGATCTTTTCGGCTAAGCCTGTCAAGAAAATAATTCCAAACTCCCCTTTGGATGCACAGTCTTCTACACTTGATTAACCGACTCACAGATCTACCTGCATACGACGTGCATACGTGCCTTATAACGAGATTAACAACGTCATTACGCTGGGGTACGTTTACTGATTCCACAAATATTGATAAGACCAAAATGCCTCTTTTACACCAAATGACATTCGACATTCATATTTCATGCTCCAACAAAATGCTCAAAATCTCATCAGTAAACAAGTCTCCTGTTATAACTGTAGGGAATTGAATGAAGACGTTTTCACCTTGTTCTGTCTGCGCCTGAACTAATCTGCCTATCTGCTTGTCGTACCTTCCGATTTAGTAAAGCACGCAAATATCAAAAGACAAAGGCTGGACTGTGACTGTGTATTGAAGTGCAACAACGACAAAGAAAGCCATGGTATTTATACATTTTACAACAATATGGACAGCTAACAGCATTTGAAATAATTGATCTTAATAGCCAATAACAAAGTGCGTGAGAAATGATAATATACCATATGTGCGAGATTAACAGTCAATAACAAAATGTGTGGGAATGATGATATACCATATATGCAAGATTAACAGTCAATACCAAAATGTGTGAGAATGATAATATACCATATATGCAAGATTAACAGTCAATACCAAAATATGTGGGATCCTATCACCTCTCCCCGTAAAGAGTGTAGGACTTGCTTTTTGGATCTATTTGAAAAGGTTTCGGAGCTCTTCTTTGTCGAGTTGACCTTTGCGTGGTACTGGATAGAGCGTGATCTGTGTGTCTGACACATAACTGTCCTTTTTCATTCGTACGATAATGCAGCAAGAATTTATCCAAAATTTCTTCTGTTGTTCCCTCCCCCTTCGCTTTTGCATAAGCACGCTTAAAGGTGTCGACGAAACGTTCAGTCTGTCCATTCGATTGGGGATGATACGGGGGGCTACGAATATGCTGGATGCCAAACAGTTTGCAGCAACCAAGTTTGTCCTGGAAGACAGAAGCGTGCTTTTGACGACGGCGTTGCAAGAGAGATTGATCAGATACATCTCCGGGAACAACGTTGTGTGGTGAAGACGAAACATTAGAGCATACTGAATTTAATGGTACATTAAAGATATGGAGCTTGTCTAACCAGTCAAGACCAAGCAAATTCAAATCATGGTAGTTTGTAACGTAACATACACCATTGAAGTGATGCTCACCAAACTGAACCTGGCAATTTATCTCACCCACGAGTTTCAGTATATCTCCAGAGACATTCTTGGCGACATGCTCGGTCGGCAGAATCTGTGGGCAACCAAGTTTGCGCCACGTAGTTCGGGAAATTACGGTGATATCTGATGCCGTATCCAACTGAAGACGAATACGTTTGCCGTTAATATCTAGTGTTATGTACTTACGTTTGCTGGCGAAATCGACTTTGGAAGTTGTGAAAATGGTCTGTACTCGAGGAGATTGTTTCGGCTTGAAACGACTACTTCTGTTCCTCACCGAAGGATTTTTCTGCGGTGGACAGTAACCCTCCTTATGTCCAAAACGGTGACAATTACGGCATTTATGTTTCTTGAAAGGACAGAACTTGACAAAATGCCACGAACCACAGTGCCAGCACACTGAAGGAGGTTTAGCTGAATTCTGAGACTGACGTGCTGTGTGCTTAACGGTGATCGGAGGACTTTTCACTGTGTTAATTGAACCAAATTCAGACGACTGTCGTTTGCACTCCACCATAGCAGTATCGTGCTTCAAGTTGATTAAACGTAGGCATTCTGCTGTCACCATTTGTAAAGTCATTTTCGGGTCTTGTTCCACGAGTGACAGAAGTCGAGTTCGTATGTCAGTATCTTCTGGGTTCTTCAACCCACAAATAAAAATCAAACACTTGAACTGATCTGATGTCATTTCGTGTGGTTTGAACCTTTCACATTCCTTGTTCACTTTGCCAGCGTAAGTCACATAATCATCGGAAGGCATTTTTGTCAACTGAAAACATTGATACCGAATATTAAACATGGATGACTGTTCACCAAAGATTTGTGATAAAACGGTGACTGTCTCATCGAATGATAACTCACGTGGGTTCTTAGGCAGAATGAAGTTAACATATCTGTTGTGCTCAACAGTACCAAGTTTTCTTAGTAACAATCGGACTTTGGCAGCATCATCAAACATGTAGCATTCAATACGGAAAACGTCTTCGTAACGATTGAACCATGCATCAAATACGAGACCAGATATTGGGTCGTAGTTGAACTCACTGATGGAATTTGAGATGCTTTCATATTTGTCAGAATGAGATGTTGATGGAACTTGAATGGACAGCTTCTGAGTGAGAGCTTCGATTAATTTTAGTTGAGCTGCTTCATTCTGAACTTGCTGCTGCTGCAAGATAGATTTGAGATCGTCCAGAGAGATAGACATTGTAATTGGGTTGTAATTAACACAGTCAAAAATGTTATATAGCTGCGCTGAACAGAATAAGAACCGTCGTCGCTTGCTTGTTATAACTGCAATGAATTAAGGTAAACCCCGTCGCCAATTTGTTATAACTGTAGTGAATTCAATGAAGACGTTTTCACCTTGTTCTGTCTGCGCCTGAACTAATCTGCCTATCTGCTTGTCGTACCTTCCGATTTAGTAAAGCACGCAAATATAAAAAGACAAAGGCTGGACTGTGACTGTGTATTGAAGTGCAACAACGACAAAGAAAGCCATGGTATTTATACATTTTACAACAATATGGACAGCTAACAGCATTTGAAATAATTTATCTTAATAGCCAATAACAAAGTGCGTGAGAAATGATAATATACCATATGTACGAGATTAACAGTCAATACCAAAATGTGTGAGAATGATAATATACCATATATGCAAGACTAACAGTCAATACCAAAATATGTGGGATCCTATCATCTCCTTTGTTCACAGATTTCACGCTGAGATACGCTGAGAAAGAGAACGATTTAGAAGAAATTTTGAAGATATGACAAAATCAGGTGAATCCCAGTCTTCTTCTCTGAATCACTCACTGTAGTTCAGCCTCTCACGAAAGGCTTCACCGTATGCCAACAAACAGAAAGTTTTGCTCAAAGATGAACAGAACTCACTGTAAAAAGCAATTCGATAGTCACTTTAGCGAAGACAAAGCATCAGTGAGTATTGCCAACACAAGTACCCAGATTGTTCAGTGATCGCATTCAGTCGAAATCAATTGAGTTGTTATTGACACTGTGTTGCGATTGAGTAACTGATTTGTTATCACTTGTGGAATCCAGCTGATATCGATAGCCTGTCAGCACAGATAATCCTTAAATGAGTATGAATAAACTTCATGAATAAACGTCTCAATCAACACACAGAATCTTGATTTCTACATCTCTTGATGTCACTTTCAAAATAAAACCATCGTCAACTAAACGGAATCCCATACAACTGTCATGGGTTATCCACCTGATTGGCATTAATAAATGAGAGAAGTTGAAGTTGCCTCACATCTAGACTAACTCCACAAAAGCACGGTCTTCTAGATCGCTCATTTCTAATGCAATGGCATGTTGCTATATACCATCAAACTTTAGTCTAGATCTCATCTGATATCACTTGTAGACCTTATCTACTTTGTCGATTGAGCAAAGAGCACATATTCATTGAAGAAGTGTTGATAGGTGAAAGGTAGCTATCATGTTCTAGTCTGGTATTCTGAAGCTGCAGGCATGTGAATTTCAGTAGGGTTCGCATTTATTACCATATTCAGACTAAAAGCTAAACAGCGTATCATTTAGCACCCAATTAGTCATCGTGAAGCCTGGAACATGTTATTCACTCCATGATATTTTAAGTTATGCTCAGCTTGTATGACTATTTTCTTCCAATCTAGATGATGTGAAAGCAAAGTCGTCGAATCAAACTGCAATGATAATCACGTGTCTGTGTATGATGTTTGCTGAACGAAGGATTTGACCTTCTAGATGTATCATGCCAGAGTGGTAATTATGAATATGAATAATATCGACCACATGTCCACAAGGGTTTGTGAATTTTGTCCTGTGAACTCCTCATTTTATTACAAGTTACCTTGGGGTGGTGACTGAGTAAGTGAGACTCATCAGTCCATTGAATTTACAGACACACGTTTACTGACAAAAGCCATACACGGCCTCGTAATTGGAGATTTAAAGTAGCAAAATCTGATGATTGTCACAGAATTATTGCTCACAGATTTGATCACTAGATGACATCACTTAGAGAACCACTGGGAAACCAGTCGAGGAGTACTGAAGAGCTGTTCTTACTGGTTTGTGATTGTGTGGCAGTGCAAGGAGAGATTGTGCACCATTCAGCAACTTGTATTTGAACCTATGATCTGTCAATCCATGATGGTTGATTTATTCAACAAGCAAGTTCAGACAATTTCGTTCGAGAATAGGAGGTATATGATGCTCATCATCACACGAAGAAATTTACACTCGACAATGAATGAGAAACAGACAGACGTTAATTTCACGAGTGTTTCACTTCCTAATTATCCGCTGAACCAAGTGGCTGGCAAAGATGACAGACATATGAGGATAGTCATTTAGTATACATTAGGCAGACTGCTAGAGAAATCAAAGTCAGAAGAAAGCGAAACCGGACAACCTTCATTCAGCCCATTAGAAGCCTGAGATCACCGGAAGAGTTTGCAATATCTTCTTTCGAAGCTTTGTTCACTATGGAATCAAAGTGCGGCGCATTGATATCATTCGTGAAAGAATTGTCTCAAATCACAAGTGACTTATTGTAGCGGAAGTATGTCTCACAAAATGGGATAGAAATAGCCTGAGTCAAAATGAAGGATTGTGTCAGAATTTGAGATCCATCCGTGTGCGTCGGTGGCACAGTGGTTAGGACTCTCGCCGACCATGCACATGGTCCAGGGTTCGAGCACACGCCGACGCATATCTGATATCTATGGTCAGCCTGCGAAATTTGGGCTACCGACATCCACGCTGAAAATTCCATACTTGTGCCGAAAATGCGGTGTGGAATCAAGCTGCAATGACAGCAGGTCGAAGATGAGGCAGTAACTCATCGAAGAAGACATTGCGAAGTGGTCGCGCTATGTCGTGAACTGGCAGAAGTTAGAATTCAAGGACCATTGGATCGGGTCCCAGTGGCTCAATGGTCTACGAGCTCGCCTTGTAACCAGAAGGTCCTGGGTTCGAATCCCGGTGGGTGTGTACTGCTGAGGAGTCCCAAACTAGGACGAAACGGCTGTCCAGTACTCCCAGGTTTTCCAGTGGTTCTCTAACTGATGTCAGCTCATGATTAAATCCTCCATGCAACAAATAAAATAAAATAAATAAATAAAACCTCCAACTAACTCACACAGTCATTCCGAATGTGATAAACATTCAACCTAAGTTGAACCATTGTGATACTGACGTACATCTTTGTCTTGGTTGTGAAAGCCAACAAGCAGGTTGAGTGGAATTCTACCGGTGAACTTCAAGTATATCTTGACGTACACAGACTAGAATTCGCTGAACAATCAATAATTTGCTTGTTTCACTCTTTCTCTCAAATTTTCGCAGAAAATCGATGTGGTCCTGCATATACTGGCTGTAAATTCTGTATACCTCCTGCAGACATCCACAGTATCTCCTTATCAACAGTTATTCAGATTTGAAGTCACACTGATTTCATGTGAACTTTGTATTTCGCCAAGTTATTCATGAGGGACATGGGGGAACCATGTAGAAGTGACGGAGTTAGTAGTACATGCGTCAGTCCTAGTTTACAGCGCATCCGTCTCCATGACTTTTGTTAAGTTAATCATTGGTCATATGCTCAGTACTTTCACTTCGTTTCATCCACTGTTTATCTGACAGTCTACTGATTCAAAGCCACGGATTACCATGTGAATGAAAATCATTTTACATAAACATTTCGCTGGATGTTGTAGCAGATGAGGTGAGCAGGATGGCAAAGTGTTCTAAAATGTCGTAGTCGGATGAATAATGAGGAACCCTGTCTGAACGACATACAGACAAATTGAACTTCCATCAGGTTTGTGAATAGAACCTTCTGATCACTTCCTTTAATGTGTGAATCCTGTCTTAACTTTGTGAACAGACTGTTATAATCACGCTGCAATTTCATCAGCATTTCATCAATATTTGCCTGTGCTTTCAAGTCAACGGTCCCGCCCTTAAGATATTATGAATCTGAACCTACTGATGCATCAGAAGTATGCTGCAGCGTCATCTCTCAAGATGAAGTCCGGTAGGCCATTCATTCTGGTAGTTATATTACTTTCTGGTGATTCGGAAACAACGTGTTCCCCAACCAAACTGTTAGACTCAAAACCTTGCTTCCATTAAATCGTAGAATAAGAATGAATGGCTGGCTGTTACACTCACAACATTCAGGTAAATCATAAACGCCCGTTCGGCAGGTAATCTTGACATTACTTGTTAGTGGGTGAAAAGCCTCTGCAGATATATGTGCTTGGGATACCTACCATATTACTGCACTCCCAATATAATATAGTGTTACCTGACAGAAACATACAGGATAGATGGTTTAATGTCCCAAACGTAGAAAAATTTGATTGCAACGTGTCGCCCACTTTCAAATCCATATATGACAAAATCGCCTCCATATTCGAGGTGAGAAAATCAAGTTAACAATGGAAATGCTTGATTAGAATTGACCGACTATTCATCGTATATGCTCATTCTTAGACAAAAAAGCCTTCATTACTTATCTTAATGCAAACAAGCTCAGTCACTGCAAACACCTCAAGAAATGTGCAATTTCTATGAGTTCCACTGGCGGCGATTGTCACCTTCTAGTGTAAGCGATATGAGAATTGCATAGTTAGTAGTCAGCTGTTGCATCATATCAGTTTGTAGAAATGTCAATGGATTAATTCCTCAGTTTGAATACCTCCTGCAAATGTGTAGCTAATATCACGACGAGAGTATTGAATATTCTCTCGAGTGTGGATGAAGTTTCACATTTGTGACATTTGTGAAGGTGTCTGAATTATTTGTGACTTCGCTACCACTCTCCATTACATTCACAAGCATAATTATCGATTAATCCACTTCGTGTTTGCACACCACTCTCTGTCGTTCTAATTCTTTCCATTTTCCTTGAAAGGCTGAGTAGGACACAGTGTAAGAAAGGTCATGCTACTCAAGCATGCAGCATAGATGTTGTCGGTGGATGAGCATTTAATATGATGTGATAGTATCATAACAATATTATCATACAATTTCATATAACATTTCCATTCTTGTAAATATAAATACGCTTAACTACATATCTTGATTCGCTGATAGTTTATTCTCAATGGAGTGATTTCAATGACAACTGAATATAATCTTATCAAACACAAATTTCATGTAGTTATGTGACACTTGGAGTCACATTCATTGAATGACAATCGCATGAAGCACGGTATTTTCGCAAGAATCTCCCCTGGTAGAACTATAGCTGAAAGTTAGGTGGAACAGTTGATAGATTTCAGCGTTCGCGAAGACAACATACACATTTGCAGTGAATCAGGAGAAGAAATATCGACTGTGGAAATTTGCGCCAGAACGTGCATCAAGTGATGTTAGGTGTAGTCGAGAAGTGGTTGACTAATTGGTGTTATTTGCCATCAATATACTTTGCTCCACAGGAACAAGTAAACTAATAGATATGCACTCATGATATAAAAAGCAACATATTGTCCTTAACGCCCGATTGGAATAACTGTCTGTTGGAGAAGTATCTTCCTCAGGCATATAGAATGGCGGTTTCTCAGAATTTCTGCTTTATTATCACTTCTGAATTCTGGGTTCATGAAGAGAGTTTTCTTAGCAACAATTGCGATTTTCAGAGACGGTGGATTTTTTTCATGTCTTTGTCGATAAATCCGGGTGAATAACAATTTTGCAGTAGCATGTCACCAAGTGATTTTTATTCATGCTCCATCATATGTTTCCGGTAGTTTTTCAAATCTTTGACCATAGAATACATGCTAAGACTTGTTTCCGGAGGATCGGGAGAAAGCGCTGGCTGTTAATAAACTGTCCACTCGAAGTTGGTTTGTGGTATACAAATCTTTCGATCGACTTTTCTTGTCTTGTAGTGAGTTGTACATTCAGGAATGGAAACGGCATGTTCGATTCACATTCTAAGGTGAATTTTATTGGAGGGTGTGCCACATGGAAAGTTTTCGATGGATAATCTAGATGCAATGTACCATCGCGAATCATAAATGTATCGTATAACTACCTCTTGTCGAGGTGCAGTTGACTGGTCGAATAGACATCGGTGATGTTATCTAGACTTACAATGAAGCAATTGCCACATTCTCTCCCTATCTCTGTATGTAGAGGTATTCATTGAATTCGAATTGGATATTAGATGTACATCTGAGAAGTATTTCCTTCAGGTGATCGTTGGGAACAGGAACTTCGTGGTTGTGGTTTTCGATGTAGTCAGAGATGAGATTTAGTCATATTGTCTCAGTTAGAGAGACGCTTGTCAGCAGAGACGTAAAATCTAGCGAAAGCATTTTTCTTTCGAATACACTGCTATCAAATCAAATGTAACCTTGTCATATTTCTCCTTACCGGTTGAAGGATGTCTGCTAGCGGAAAGTCGTTTTTAATTCAGTAATGTTGTAAGATTTTGGGTTCCTTCTGATGTCTTTCCGGGTGGATGATGTGAAGATGTAGGAGCCAAAGATGCTGTTGTTTGCTTTCAAGAACGTAGAAAGTGGTGAATAGTGAGTTGCTAACAGCTGCAAGAGACTGATATTAGCAGAAGAAAACTGTGATTTTGTCGGCCACAGTTGGAAGGTTGTCATCGGAAAATACAAGTGACTGACTATGTTTCGACTTGACACAAAAACAATCGAGGGCAATAACAGTTGTGAAATTCCCTACACTTCGCTTGCTAAAATACCTCTCGAGATAGACTAATTAAGGCGTCTCTAATTGAACTTGGTTATTCGGTAATGAAATCACTCAGATCTCGAACAGCCTTCTCATCTATCAGACTGAGTGTATTCCTCATTCGGTGCGAACACTACTTTTATCTTATATTTGGTATCCGAAATTGTTATCTCCGTGCTCTCCTAACCAGCAGTAGTGTGACCTGCTGAGGTCATTAATAGTGACAACTTACCAAATGAGTTATTGAACTCAGCCTTCAAGGACGTCGTACAATTTCCAATATCATCCTCAATATTTTAACACCATTTTCGGTAGCTCGTCGTTAGTTACATTCTGTCGAATTGCAGCCTTCCTCACTGTCATAGTCATCCACAACAACAGGACACAATCAGCGTACCACCTGGTTTATCATCTGTAGCATGCACTGTTACCACGCAACGTCTCAAACAATGTTTCACACAGGCATTTACTGATACAACTAGAATTAACCACCGACACACACACACACACTGCATGCCTGATTTGACTTCAACTAATGAATGAATCGCCACATAGGTAAGTAATCTCACACACTAATCAGTGGAATAATGTCCATCCAACTCTAATACCTATGCGAAATGTGAGTCACAGAGTAATTCCGGTAGCATGAGACAATAAAGTCGTATAGTCTCTTCTCTCTTTGCTCGGCTCATCATTGTGCGCTAAACATCTCAAAAGGTGCTCGACTCATCAAGCCACAATACACATCGTCACTTAAAGTGAAAAACAGCGACATTTCTGGTCATATACAAAACTGTTTCAAGGTCTTCACACTAGGAATGAAGTGAAATGTTTGAGGGCTTCTTAAGCTACTTATTCACAGCTGCTTAGTAGTATGACGTCGAATGCATAAACGTGAGAAGCATGAATATATTTTGGACTGAATTCTGGTAACACCATTTCCGATTCGAGATTCTGTGATTGCATACTATCTGGGGCCTACACGTACAAAAGATGATGCAGGGAATTCCTGAATCGGCTCATTAAATGATGATATGGACGAAGAGGCAGTTATATTTAGCAAACAATTTACACCTAAGTTGATAAATAACCTACTTGAAAGAACTCTCAATGAGATGCAAGTTTAACTCTCAGTTTATTTCCATCCATGAGATTGGTAGACAGAGATATGTCATTGCTATGGGATCATCATCAATGGGTTGACTACTGGCTGACTACTCTCTGAAAGATATTTGAAATCACTCAGATTAGTTAAACCATTAGTCACATTGGTGTCTAGAGAAGATTTATTGATGGAACTTTCGTTATCTGCGACGAGGAAGATATATTAGGATTTGACATTTTACCATCATTAAACAACTCTCATCTTTTCTTTCATTTTACCGGAAAAGTAGTAACGAAACTATACACACTTTCCGCTGAGGTGTGTGTGTCTCGCTACACGTAATGATGGACCTCTTATTATCATCAGTTTCGTCCACTCAAAGTGCACTTTGAAGAGACATCTCACAAGTTTCTGTGGTTGGAGGGCTTATCTTCAGGAAGAGAAATCTGACTCCTTCTCTCTGCTACAGGATAAGAAATACTGCTGAATCTGACTGCGTTGATACGGAACTTTCTTTCCAAAACGCCACACCTGTAGATTCATAGAGAAGCATCTTCATTTATTAGGAATTCGAAGGCGATCGGGATTCAGATATTCTGAGAAATCGTCTTTCTCAGCCAGTCAATAAGGCGTTCTTGCTGGCTATAAGTTGTTCTCCACTTGTGTGAGAGAAACGCCCTACATCAGGTTGCTTACATGTGCATCCTTCCTAAATTCACCTGAACTTGTGCAGCGTGTGACATTGGTGTGACCATATCTAATGAACGTCTTTCAGATGGGTATGAGGGCACATTCCGGGATTGTTTTACTAGAAAAGAAGGAAAGATGTGAGAAATGCTTTTCAAAAGAACTTGAACGAATCGTGTCACTCCACTTGTGTCACTCCAACCTTGACTTTCAGAGCATTTATCCAATTCATGCCAACTCACCTCGTTTACTCAATCCCAAATTCTGAGGACAGAAGTCGTCTTGGTCATCCATCTATTCAAACCAGATTTCTGTGTAGAGAAGACGTTTTTACAATATTCCGTATTTCTACATTAGCCATGGAGGAGTTAACATTTGTCCATCGACTTTTGGTTTCCCTCATTTAACCATGCACCTTCCAATTATTGTTAGTGAAATTGTTTTCATTTTGAAGAGTTGTAGGGACTGTCCCACTTGTGTCATCAACCAATTCAAGTCGCGTTGTTCAAATTCGCTGTCTTGTCTAAATTCTCACCTTGTTGTGTAATCTGTTATTTGCCTGTTAATCCTATAAATTTTGCATCGCTTTCAGCGATCTATGCATTCTATGACCCATTCTACAGGAAAACATTCATAAATCCCAAGCACTGGCCACGCCTACTCACACTGTATTCAGAAGAATGATCTCATGTTGACTAAAAGCGCGTATGGACTATCACACTAGGTTTTGCTGGAGATCGTTCTGAAGTCGAATGAACATTTTTCAGAAACTGGAAATTACCACTCCACGTATTGTTGCTTGGATGGTGACGTCATGTTCCATAAGGTGTTTTGAGGAATGTTAAAATGGTGGCCTGTTACACCACAAGTGAACATTCCTCAACTAATTACTGATGTCTGATTTTCGTAGGTGAAAGAGCTTGCTGAAGGAATTCTTTGTTGCTTTACCTTATCTCTCGCCAAATAATGACTGTTGGAATCGTCTTATAGCTAACAACACGGTCGGAAAATGGGACATGATAAGAGACGTCGATGACTAATTGGCATAAACAATTTGAGTCAGATTGTCTTCTGCTGTCAAGTGTGTGGAGGTACCGCCCGAAAATCTACACCATTGAATTCTGTGTATTAGTAATTGTGAAATCAGCTGAAACTCAAATTTACACAAAGTCAGCTCATGTACAATCGGTACATTTGATAAACACGCCTTACATGTGGATATCTTGTAATTACTAGCATTTATAGGATACCAACACGCACTTCAATGAGTGCTTAGACTTCGATTTATTCCGTTCTGAATCACCGAAGATGGGTTTAGTTAAATAAGTGCACAATCGGGCCAACAGGCTGACTAGCATGCCAATAGGAAGACGTAAATAATGAAATTAAACCAGTAAAGTAATATTACACTACCCACCAGAATATATTCACAAATATGTGAAGAACTACAGACAGACTGAAGTAAGGAATAAAAATGATGACAATAACATAACTAATATAGAATTCATAGCTTGGTGAGTACTGCCTTACACGTAAGGGAAATCAGAGGCCTAATGCAGGATTCCCAGTGGTACTGTAATTCAAGTGACATTCAAAACAACCAAACAACCAACCAACTCTCTCAGAGATAAACTCTGTCGACTCAAGGATATGAAAATATGGCTAGACGCCGAATGATTGACGATGGTTGGTTAAATAAGCTTGAAAGAAACTCCTCCATTGGATCGGATTGCATTCACTTCCATGTAATCACAAAATAGGGTGGGTGGGACAGAATGAGAGATGAGATGAAGAGGCTGATTTGTTTATCACTGAAGCTTTGTATATTGACTCAACATCGCACATGTGCAATCGGAATGATGCAAGGCCCACTCCCGGAGACATGGAAGACAGCAAGAAACAAAACAATGGAAGTTGGAGAGACAAAATAGACAGAAAATATGTATAGGACAAATTGTGAAACGGTGTGACTGGAAATGATATGATTATGAGTGGCAATAATTTGTGCTCGAAACCGACCCTTGCAATCCCGTTGGTAATACTGTGTCATCATTGTGTGTGTGATATTTAGAATAAACTTATCTCATATCGAACTCCACTAGAATAAAGTGTCTGCTCAAGTTCAACGCTAAGTATTACAAATAACGATTATTCTTATTCACCATCCCGTAGAGCGAAACACCATTCCACTGTTCAAGCATTACCCAAACATGCTCAGCGAAGTTGCCATTCCTCATATTCACAAGGGGGTTTTCATCTCAAGTACTCTACTGGTGAGAAGAGCAGATGATGAAATGATGAAGTACGCCTGATGTTTTTCAAAACAAAATGCAGTAACTCAGAACAGAGGTGTTGTTTGAGGAGTGACCGTCAGTATTCATTTGGAGAGGATATTCACAAGAGAATGGCTGAACACAGAAAATACCCACTGAGCCATGAATAGAAGGGAAGGCGATTCAGCGGAGCAAATTTCCGTAACTGACGAAATTATCTTCACTGACTGTACAGTCAGTCGTATTTACATTTTCCGAAAATGTATAATAGTCTATTAGTGAGTAGTAGGAGGGCAGGGGACAAAATTGATACAACCACTCAGAAGCGGCTTTACAAGTAAAAATAAAAGTTGTCAAAGACGTCGTTGTCATTCAGTATCAATACAAAACCGAATGTCACATGACTGATTACAGCTGAAAATAAAAAGCAACTACGTGAGATTTTCAGGAGTAAAGACCTGGTTGTGGTCCGTCCAAATAAAGGTGCTGACATCGTCCTGATCAATCGCCAAGTCTATGTCGATAAAATGTCCATCATATAAGACGGAAGCAAATTTTCAAAAGTTAGTATTCAGGTAGACCAAACGGTACGCATTGCAGGGAAAATAACACAAGCGCTGAAGAAGATGAAGAACGAATCGACTATGAATTCAGAATCGCCTGAGCGAATGTGACACTCGGGTTTTGTAATTTTCCCAACTTATGGTCTTCCGAAAGTGCACAGATAGCATCTACCATCAATGCCAAACGGCTCGTAGAAATGTTGTCTGTCAGCGTAGTCCTTCATATTCGATTGAATTCGTCGATTCAGTTGGTGATGCGTCGGTGGCACAGTGGTTAGGACTCTCGACGACCATGCACATGGTCCAGGGTTCGAGCCCACACCGGCGCACACCTGATATCTATGGTTGGCCTGCAAAATGTGGGCTACCGATATCCACGCTGAAAATTCCATACTTGTACCAAAAATACAGTGTGGAATCAAGCTGTTACCAAAAATAAAAAAAAAATAAAATAAAATATATCTGGAGAGAAAATGATATCCATGGATGTCACGTCTCTCTTCACTAATCTTCCTCTCACTGAAATTATTTGCTCTACATGTGAATTCATTGAGAATAATAATGTGGAGGTGGGTATTCTTATCCACTACTTAAAGGAACTACGATTGACAGGCACTTTCTAGGTGCACTTCGAGTTAAACAACATGCTGTGTAGATAAACATATGGGGTGGCAACAGATGGGTGGCAGTCACTGTGTAATTTGCTTGTAGACTGCTTCTTGGTCAAGTCTATAGAATAGTATGATGCGGCCCACTACCGATAGTTTCTTTTTCATTTTTACCAAAGATACATGAATGATACTTTCATCATATGTGACGAGAATACCAACATCGAAATGACAACTGACGGGTTCAACAACCACCATGGCGCTATCCAGTCTACGTCGGGATCAAAGATGACCTCGGAATTCGATTTTCTGGGTGTATTGCTATGGAGGAGGTCTGACGGTTCTCTCGACAGATCGACAGATTTATAGTAAACCTACAGGGAATGGTTAATACACGAATTTTCGAAGTTAGGTCATTTTGAGAAAAAAGAGGATTCTCATCCACTTCTAATGGTTAAGAATAAGACGGGTATGTTCCAGCGATGAAATCGACGGAGAACTGAAAACTACTCAAACAAACCCTAATGTGAAATGGATTTCCTCCAAGATTCGTCGAGGAAAACATGAAGGTGAAGCAGAAGCCTGAACGAAGGCAGACGGTGCGAATAAACTGCTTCTTATGAAGAGCGAACTCAAAGCTGATGCCGGTGGTGGGATCCTGAAGAATTGCTTATGCAGATCAGTGGGAAGAGCCTTGTTTACAGACGACCTAAGTTTCAATTTCTACAGCCGACAAATGATGAATGGATTTGTGGATGATGAACTACGGATTTCAGCCATTTCACTGTGTGTTCATAAAATTCACCTAGTCTTGCGGAGCTGCTTATATTGGCCGCACAAAGCGTACACTTTCCAAACGCATCTCTGAACATTACCCGGTGTGGTTAGAAAAAGGACAATGCAAGACAGTCACTAGTTCAATCCTCAGGCACTTGATGAACTCAAAGCAAATAGCTTCACCAGAATCGCCCCACAAGACTATCTACAAGATGAGGCAAAAAGCATAAAGGGCGTCAATTTTCACGATTTGTGTATGACAGAGGCGTTTGCGTTTCGTCAACTCAACCCCAAACTCTGAGTTACAGAAACAGGCAGTCCAGTCTCTAATTCTGCAATGGTCTTAACCTCTTCACTAGTAGTCCCCTGTAATTTTCTTGAATTTTTATGTTTAATGGTTAGTTTGCCTTAACTTTAGTATTTAATTCACTGTTATCACTCTCAGATGTTCCTCTCCTACACATTCTCATCCTCTTCACACTTTGTTAAACGGACACTCAAATATCCACCTTTATTCTCACTCAATAACAATTTTAGCTTACCAGATTTCGAACCCCTTCTTCCATTGTGCTGTTGAGTACTTTGTAACTCATAACTTTTATTTTCACTCGTAAAGCTAATTCTGAGGAATTATATCAATTCTCTCAGCTCAACTCTCAATACTCAATAATAGACTACCACACATTTATGGTAAGGTAGGTAGAAATACAAATGCACAGCCACTGAAGGTGATTTCATCGATGGCGAATGTTTATAATACACATATGTGACTACAAATCGGTCTGGTAATCACCACTGGAGTGTAACCGAGGCTTACTGCAACACTGAATGTTTATGCAGCATAAAGAACACTAAATGATCGAATCGAACCGTATAAATAGGAATAGATTCATTTGAGTCCCACTCAACTATATGTCATTTGATTTGATATTTGGACTGTTAGCAGCTGCATAGTGGCTATGAAACTAGAAATGAGCTCTTTTAATTCTGCGAATTCGATTATTTCTTAATTTGTTCAAACTTGTCAATGCAACTTGGTACCTGCCACCGGACTATTTCTTTAATTTCCCCTCCCATCCTTGACTAGTAAGTTCTGAGCTAAAACCGAATACTCCTAATAATTTATTAGTGAATGTAATGTCAACCATGTGGGGAATATTCGAAATGATAAAGTTATGCCGACTGCTTAATTCTAAACTATGTTTTGTCAAAACGTGAGAGTCAGGTGAACTATTTCTGGGTAACAAAATTCATGTAGAAGTAGGGAAAGCGTGAACAACTAAGTACGTGGACTGTTCCTGTCGTCAACTGGATCATAATTCAGACTATTCTGCTGAGAAATTGCGTAGCTTGAAGTCAACACAAATCTCCATATTTCAAAGGAGTGTGATTCATCTTGTATAGATAATAAAGTATGAGGCCCACAAAACAACCGTTTCTTTTCAAAATCAGTGGCTTTGTAAATAAACCAACTCAGTTTACTAGCTTGATAGCTCTCTACTCGCTCTCAAGCCCTAGTAAACGCGGAGGGTTGGGTGTGTGGCTACAGATCCTACCTCACAAAACTAATCGAACTGAGAAATGAATGTGAAGGGATTACCCTTTACCGACTTCTGCACTTTCATTGATATGGTTATCGGAGGTAGTGTATACAAACACAAGGATATAGACAAAGGCCAACTTAGGCCTGTACAACAGCTGGCATGAAATCATGCTCGTTAAAACAAAAACTACTCATATTGAAACTTGACAGCTTAGAATGTGGATTGATGTAAGGATACATAGTAAGCACACTCTGATCATTAGTCTACATGGCTGGTGTTACCAAGCAGTTTCTTTTCAATATTTCGAATAGTTGCTTTCAGCTACTAACGATCAAATGCCAGTAGTAAATGGAAATTGATGCTAAATACTTTTACCTCTCTTTCAATAAAAGGCAATCAAAGCACAACACGTAGTTCAGAGAAGAGTCTCTCTCAGGAGGCGAATTCATTCATTTATCAGCTAAACACAATTGCAATTATATACAATTGTGTTTGTGCATGCCTGTGTGTATTGTGTATGAAGTTTGTCCGATTAGAATAAGAACTCTTCGGCGTTGTTGTTGTTGTTGATAAGAATGTTGTCAAAAATGTGATGAAAAATCAAACTGTAAATAGTGACATTATGGGTGACGATTGGGAATAGTGTAGTGGTGATGATGAATTGTCAGACAACATGAATCTTGTTTTCAAATGAGACTGAACTCAAGAGGACGAATTTCAGAGAGCATTCTTTGCAGCAACTCTAAGAGTGGTGTGTTCTCCAGTCATTCTTTGATCTGAAGAAGCCTTACGATAAACATCCCATATCTGGCCAATAATATGTGCATATATTTTGTTACATAACTCTATTCCGCCTATTTCAGTTTCTCAACGTCTTGACTAACATAATTAAGCATGTTTTCTGACTACTCATCACCACCATCTCCTAATCAATCTTCACACACTACCGCTAGTTAGACCAAATTTTGTAACCTATCTATCAGTGACTCACATTTAACACAGGTACTAGTTGTTCGAATGGACATTATTTCACTGATTTCGTGTGTGGAGTACTAACCTATATGGCAATACATTAATTATTTCAAACCACAGTAGGCGTGTAATCACGTTGTCGGTTAATTCCGGTTGTATCAGTATATGTCTCAGATCAATATATGCTACGTCAAACATTGTTCGTGACATCAACTCCTGCCTTCTTATTCTGTCCTCCAACTGATCATCCCCTTCTGGACTACACCTAAGATTGTTTGGTACACACTTTCTAGAGCAAACTGTATAATCGACATTCTTCTGCCTGATTCACCTCAAATGTGCATGTTGTCTTCGTGTCACTTAAATTTCAGCTGTAGTTTCACAAGTGGAGGTGCTTCCGATAATACCGTTCTTCATGCAACTGTTATCCAGTGTACGCGATTCCATGTCTCACACAACTACATGCAATTTGAGTTTAATAATAATAATTATTATTATAACAGCTTTATTCCAAACGGTATTTGTGGTACAGGTATGGAATTTTCAGCGTGCATTACAGTATATTGCATCTAATTACCTCATAAATTATATAAGATTTTTAAAATCAAAAGATAATAAATAAATAAAAATAAATAAATAAACAATAAAAAATAAATAAAATAAATAAAAAAACAGCGTAGAGTTTACATTTCAAACAATGCACCACAGGATATGAAATATAAAGTTGATGTGTGATAGAAGATGAGAACAACAGTGTAATAGTAGCAAAGAAAGGAAAACAAAAACTAATGGGACTATTTGTTAGAGTGCCGCAGTAAGTTTATCGTGTCATACCTAACGGATTTCTCATCACATAACAGCTGTGCCAGATATGGTATTGTGGAGTTTTTGTATTTGGTAGTCCTAGCATATAGCCTCCTATAGCTGCTTCTAGTTCTACCAGATGAAATGCAAGGAGATAGCTGCGTATAGAGAGGATGCTCGGGGTCCGACAATATTGTATTCGCTAGTTTCTTACATGACATAATATGTCTATCTACAATAGTGTTAACCAGTTGGTTTAACGATATCCCACTTGCCCTACTAACGGCTTTTAGTGCCCTTCTCAGCGAAGCAAAGTCTTTCTTAAGTAGTCCAGGAAAGATTAATGGGGAGCAGTAAAGGGGATGGGTAGAATACAAGAATTTACAAACTGAGAAAGCAAAGACTGCTTTATGCCAGACTGCCTAAATTTCCTAATGTAGAACGTTAAGCGAAACATCTTTCTAGTAACTAGCAAGATGTGGGAAGACCAGGAAAGATCGGTGGAAAAACTCAGCCCAAGGTACTTGACATTAGATGTATTTTCAACCTCTGTGCCGTCAATGATAGTGGGGCCATGTGAGCTAACTAGTTGCTGTAGGTCACATTTACGTCTGAAAGTGAAATTGACTACCTGACATTTAGACGGATTAAGCTTAAGTCCGTTTGAAGAGGACCACTGACTAATTTCCGACAGAAAGTTATTTAATTTGGAACAATCTGACTGAGAGTTGACAGGCATAGAAACCGAGAGGTCATCGGCATACTTAACAAAAGTGGCTACATCAGAATGAGGCAAGTCATGTAAGAAAAACGAAAACAGAAAGGGAGAAAGAACAGCACCTTGAGGAACACCAGCTAAAGTAAGTGAGGTAGTGGAGGACTTTCCATTGTAGACGGTGTACTGCTTCCTATCAGAAAAATAGGAATGCAACCACTTATTTGTCCAGCTTTCAGCCTGTGTTGCAGCAAGCTTACTTAGCAAGAGAGACCTGGGAACAGAGTCAAATGCAGATGTGTAATCAAGGAAGGCACAGCGAACGTATTTAGCTCCTTTATCTAAACTAGAGACTATGCTATGGTGTAGGACAACAGCGGCATCTAACGTACACCTACTATGTTTATAAGCAAACTGGTTGGGGTCGTTGAAAGGCTTTAAAGAGGGTTCAAGATTAAGTAAAATAAGTCTTTCCATAACTTTCAAAAAGGTGAGGTAAAGCAATGGGTCTAAACTTAACATTAGGTCCACTTGTTGATTTAGGCACTGGAACGATCTTGATATTTTTCCATGATTCAGGTATAATACTTTTGGAAAACGATTCGTTGAAAATGTCAGTTAAGGGGAACACAAGATGTCGGCACACTTCTTAAGGATAACAGCAGGAACACCATCAGGACCGAGGGACTGAGTAGGCTTGAGAGATTGAAGACACTTGAGGACATCATTCGTGTTAAAGCATGAGAAGCAGTCATTGTTTACACTATTTGAGTTAGGAATCATAACATTTGCTGGGATACATATGAAGGATTCATTAAGCATGTTAACATCTACAGAAATATCATTCATCATTTGCTTACCACCTGTGATTTCCTTTAATAACTTCCACATATTTGATGGGGATTTACATGAAAGAAACTTCTGGTTATAGAGAGCATTCAATCTTTGTAATTCAAGCTTAATCAAAGTGTTCATTCTCTTAACACCAGATTTGTTTTTCATTTTGAACAACCTTTCTTTTTCACGGCGGAGCTTTTTGAGTTGAGAAGAGGAGAAGCGATCGAATTTTAAGAAGATTGTCTCTTTTGGACAACAAACATCAAGACAGAAATTAAGATAATGTGTTATGTTGGCAATTGTGTTATCAAGAGCTTGTTCAGTAAATAAATCCCAGTTTGTGTCTTTTAACATGGACCTTAGATTCAGTATGTTGTCATGGGAATAACATCTGTGTTGTGTTTTCTTTCCAAGGTATGAGAAGACCCTTTTGTGCTGCTTTCCATATACTTTGGGCAATATTCTTATGATACAGTGATCTGAATTTAGTAGTGGGGCTCTTTTTCGAGCTTCAAATATTCCTGCGTCATTTGTAAACACAAGATCAAGAGTGTTGTCCATTCTAGTCGGGAAGTTGACAATGTTATCGTGTCCAAGTGAAATTAGGAAGCTGTGATCACTAGAATTAAAATCACCAGTAACTATAGACAAGGAATTTCCGAAGGAGGTGGCAGCAAGGGAAGTAAATTCATCCGCAAATAAAGATAATTCTGTGGAGTTGCATCCAGGAGCAATATACATGTTCGAGATGTAAATGTAGTTGTATTTTGACAAATGTTTAGGTCGACACTTAACGGTGAGACAGTCAATATTGTCACTAGAGAATTTGAAACATACATTATTAGACGTACACCATTGTGAATTGATGAAGATGGCGACACCGCCACCGCGTTTCTTCCTGGAACTACACCGATCTTGTCTGTATAATTTGAAATTATTTAGATACACTAGATTGTCATCATATAGATCATGAAGCCATGTTTCTTGAAGTGATATGATCCCAGTATTATGATATATAATGGAAGACACCAGCGATTGAAGACAGTTAATTTTAGCCGGCAGGGAGCGACAATTGGTACTCATAATTGCGGGAACAGTCATGAATTGAATAGGGGTATTTTTTAATGCTCTCTGCCAGCCGGCATGATGCTTTTTCTTGTCTTTTTTATGGAGTTGCAGATCAGTAGGTTTTAAAGATATTAAATATTCACGAGAATAAATAATCCGATTTGAGGTCATATTTGAATAAGATTTATTGATTAAAATATCAATTAGAAATGAGAAATTAGATGCAATATGATTTGTAATGTTTAAGGTAATTGGTAGCCCAAGATTTAAGCAGGCCGCCAAGGTCAAATCTATATATATATATATATGATGACATAATATTTGATTGTCATTGCAATCACTACATTGAGGATAAACTATTAGCGAATCAAGATATTCATTTAAGCATGTTCAGATTTGCAAGAATGGAAATGTTATATGAAATGTGTGATAATATTGTTATGATACAGTCACATCACATTGAATTTTCATTCACCGACAACATCTGTGCTGCATGCTCTAGCAGCGTGGCCTTTCTTTCACCGTTTCATGATCAGGAAAGGAGAGAATTGGAGAGTCAGAGGATGGTGTGCAAACATGGAGTGGATTAAGCGATAATTATGCTTGTGAATGTAAAGGAGAATCGTAGGGAAGTCACAAGTAACTCAGACACCTTCACAAATGTGAAACTTCATCCACACTTGATAGAAAATTCAATACTCTCGTCGTGCTCTCGTCGCGAAATTACTTACACGTTTGGCAGGAAGTATTCAAATTGAGGAATTAAGCCATTGACATTTCTACAAACTGATATGATCTGCGCGTTAACCACTAAGTATGCAATTCTGATATTGCTCACACTGAGATTTGACAGTCGCCGCCAGTGAAACTCATAGAAATTACAAATTTCCATAGGTGTTTGCAGTGACTGAGTACTTAATCATACAGAAATGTGTGGTAGGCTTGTTTGCATTAAGATGAGTAAGAGAGGATTTGTTCTCTCTGAATGAGCATACACGACGAATAGTTGATCAGTTTTAATCAAGCACTTCCATTTTGAACCTTATTTTCTCACGTCTAATGTGAAGACGATTTTTCATATATGGATTTAAACGCTGTAATTGAAAGTGAGTGACAAGCTGCAATGAGAATTTTCCACGTGTGGGACATCAAACCATTTATCCTGTGTATTTCTATCAAATGACATGATATTATGTTAAGAGTGCATTAATATAGTAGGTATCCCAAACACATATATCTGCAGCGGCTTTCCAACCACTAACAAGTAGCGTCAAGATTATTCATTGAAGGGGCCATCATCATTTTAATGAATGTTGTAAGTGTAACAGCCAGCCCCATTCATTCGTATTCTACGATCTAATGGAAGGAAGGTTTTGAATCCAACAAGTGGTGTGGGGAACACGTTGTTTCCAAATCGCCACAAGGTAGTATAACTACCAGAATGAATCGCCCTACTGGGCTTCATGTGGAGAGATGACTCTGCAGCGAACTTCTGAATGATTCAACACCTGTCCCAGATATATGGAAAATTCTACTGCCCATACAACAAATAGGAGAAGACAGAGAAAACTATAAAAAATCAAATCTCGAATTCGTGTGACAAAAATTGATATGATTATGAACAATAAATTGTGTTCGAAACGTCATCCAGTATACAATACTGTTTCACTGTGTGATACATTTAATAATCAAACTAATATGGAACTTCTGAGTTATCAGAAGGGCAGGAACGTTGATTTGAAAACACAGGCAAATGTTGATGAAATCGCAACGTGATTATAACACCCTGTTTACAAATCCAAGTCGAATTTCACTCATAGAAGGAGGTGATCAGAAGATCCTATTCACAAACCTGATGGAAGTATAATTCGTCTGTTTGTCACTCAGACAGGCTTCTCATATTCATCCACCTACGACATTTGACAAAACTTCGCCATCCTGCTTTCTTGAACTGCTTCAACATTCGGTGAGATGTTTATGTGAAATGACTTCCATTCACATGCTCATCTGAAGCTATAAATCAATAGATTGACACATAAACAGAAGATGATGGCTGACGATTCACTGAACAAAAGGCATAGAGTCGAACGCGCTTTGAACCAGGGCAGACGCATATATTACTAAATTCGTCACTTCTACTGGTTCTCCGATGTCCCCAGTGTATGACACGGGAATATACAAAGTTCACATGAATGCAATTCAGCATCAAATCTGAATAACAGTTGATTAGGAGATACGATACCACGGATGTTTGAAGGAGGTATAGCGACTTTGTTGCCATTTTATGCAGGAACATATCGATTTCCTGTGAAAATTTGAGAGAAAGAGTGAAACAAGCAAATTATTGATTGTTCAGTGGATTCGAATCTGTTTACGTGAAGTTATATTTGAAGTTCACCAGTGGAGTTCAACTCAATGAGCAGGTCGACTGAAAGTTTTGAAATATGCAAGCAGAGTGATTGGATATAGTAAAGTGCGTGATACGACACAATGTTACAAACGTCTACACAGTAATTTCACACTAATGAGTGATTGATGCACCTATGGAAATAAAACAGAATTCAGATTATTAACTGTGAGTTATATGCATGTCATAACCACTGTGAATTGTTATTGTTAATCGACTGTAGCACAGGCTGATTGGCAAGAAAATGTCGTGCAGAGGAGATTGATGTCATTGATTTCTGAAGTTTTCATGACACACACACACACAGTAGGGGTAGGCATTGTGTCTAAGCTTTACACAAGAGGCAGGTTGCATGTCAGCCCACTGAGTGACACCAAAAAGCAGAATCCGTTGACTGTATGATCTAATGATGTCGAAGAGTCGTCAATTTGCAAATGCTGACTGGGGTGCAACATTCATATTGAAATTTCACATTGGCGATAAAGAAAATGCATCACTGACCTGAATATATTTCAGAAAATTGTATGTACTTAAGCAGCCTTCTGGTACTGCCTCACGGTCACCAACCAGTACGAACAGCTGTCCAGTATTCCTCGACTGGTTTCCCAGTGGTTCCCTAACTGATATCAGCTCATCATAAACTCTGTGGGAAACAATTCTGTGACAATCATCAAGCTTTGTTACTTTCAAATTTTCAATTATGAGGCCGTGTATGGCCTTTGTCAGTAATCGTGTACGCAAAAAATTAAATGGATTGATAAGTCTCACTTTCCAGTTACCCAAGGTAACTTGTAATAAAATGAGAAGTTCACAGGACAAAATTCACAAACCGATGTAGACACCTAGTCGATATTATTCTTCATAATTACCACTCTGGCATGATACATCTAGAAGGTCAAATCCTTCGTTCAGCAAAAATCATACACAGACACGCGATTATCATTGCACTTTGATTCGACGACTTTGCTTTCACATCATCTAGATTGGAAGAAAATAGTCATACAAACTGAGTATAACTCAAAATATCATGGAGTGGTTAGCGTGTGTCTGTCTTGACGATCGGTAATCAAGTGCTCAGTGATAAGCTGTTTAGCTTTTAGTGTGAATATAGTAATAAAACCTGAACCTCGTCGAATTCACATGGCTGTAGCTGCAGAATACCAAACTAGAACATGATAGCTACCTTTCACCTATCAACAGTTCTCCAATGAATATCTGCTCCTTTCCTAATCGACAGAGCAGATGAGGTCAACCCGTGATATCAGATGAGAACTTGACTAAAGTTTGATGATATATAGCAACACGCCATTGCATTCAGAATGAGAGAAATAGAAGAGCGTGGTTTTGCTGTGTTATACTAGATGTGGGGAAATGTCATCTTCTCTCATTTATTAATGCCAATCAGGCGGATAACCCATGTCAGTTGTATTGGAAGTATCTGTGAGTCGATTCCGTTTAGGAGGCGATGCTATATTTTGAAATTGAAATCCAGAGACGTGAGAGTCAAGATTCTGCGTGTTGATTGAGAAAGTTTCAGCGTTAATTCATGAAATTTATTCATACTCATTTATGGATTATCTGAGCTCACAGGCTATCGATATCAGCTGGATTCCGCAAGTGATAACAAATCAGTTACTCAATCGGAACACAGTGTCAATAAGAAGTCAATTGATTTCGAATGAATTTCATCAATAAACAATCTGAGTACTTGTAGTAGAAATACTCACTGATGATTTGTCTTCGCCTAGGTGAATATTCAATTGCATTTCACACTGAATTCTGTTCATTAATGATTAAAACGGAATGAAGAGTGATGCAACTTTCTGTTTGTTGACAGACAGACGGTAAAGCCTTTCGTGAGAGGCTGTACTACAGTGAGTGATTCACAGAAGAAAACTGGGATTCACCTGATCTGGTCATGTCTTCAAAATTTCATTTAAATATTTCTCTTTCTCAGCATATCTCCGAATTAAGTCTGTGAAGAAATGAAATTTATTCATCAATGAGATTTTGAGGATTTCGTTGGAGCTTGAAATATCAATGTCGAATGTCATTTGATGTAATAGAGGCATTTTCGACTTATCAATATTTGTGGAAGTAGTAAACGCATCTCAATGTTGGCAGTAATGTAGAGGTCGTCGTGTGATGACGTCGTGAATCTGGTTTTAGGGGAGAAGAAGGTTACAAGTAGACCTGTCAGTCGGTTATTCAATTGTAGTAGACTGGCGATACAAAAGAAAAGATTCTTGACAGTCACTCACGAACAGGTGATTTACTTCACTAGATAGTTTCAAGCCTGGATAAGAGGAAACGTTTCATGTGTTGCCAGAGACCTAAACGCATAAAAGCAGCACCATCACGACTACGGCCTCAAAAGCTTGAATTCGTGTGTCCAATTTAGAAAGTGGGAATGGGAATGAAACAAACAACGAAGGGACAGAATTTTTTAAAGCGTCTGTCTATGACACTGGGTATGGCTTTCTCAGAATAAATCGTACTCTGGTCATTAGGAGGACTTGTTGCACGAGATAGAGTCAGTAAATAGATTTAAAGTCATTTGAAACATTTCAACGTGAGAATCATAACAAATTGACGCATAATAAACGGAAACTGTTCTCATAGAGACGAACAGTCTCGTTGAAGTGATTGATATTATTTCTTCATGTGGAAATGTGAAGGAGGCAAGTCATGAAAGACGAGTTGAGATTCATCAATGTTTGAAGACCTTGCGAATGATAATAGAAACCCGCGTAGGAATTGATTCAGTTAATGTGAATAAGGTCTGTTCTTAGAACTTGTTATCTGCAGATGATTTGAACTCGAATGCCACATTCTTTTATTGACAAAGAGACGGGGGGAGAGTAGAGTCTTCGTAAACGGATGACTTCCAACCTCATTACACAGCTTCACCGTCTTTTCTTAAACTTTTGTCCTCCGACAAAAAATCACTTATGACTTAAATTGCTGAGGTTTTGCATATGAGGTATAAAATACACTCTGTCTCATAATAATCGATCGCCGTAGTTGTCCAAATTGTTGTCATCTCTGTGAATTTGTCAGCAGCCGATTGGCAGTGGATATTTTAACAGTCACAGGACACTTGTTGTCTTTTGATGTTTACGTCACTCAGTGAAAAGAAAGTTACAAATCACGGATATTCGTTCAGATTTACTCAAGACAGACTATCTAGTTGTTGAGTTACGCCATCAAGTTCATGGGATATCTGCATACAGCCAACAGAAATTGACATCCATGCTGCTATCTGTCCCTTATGTAAGTGTTCCTCATGCCGGTTCATGTCAATGAGGAAGCAAAAATAAAATGAGTGTTTTCCGATCAGTTCATATCACATGCTGATTAACAGAATGGAGATGTATGGCCCCGCTGAAAATTACTAAACATTTTAGATTGATGTAAATGAAATATAAAGTCGAGCAGTCAATGATTTTATCAAGGACAGAATCGGAGGGCTGTTTCATTCCAGTATGATCTTTTGGCTTACAAATTCTTCTCGAAAACAATGACTGACGTTGTATGCAACGTTGCAACAGACACCGCAAACAACTTGACAGTTATTTAATTAAGTCCATCAGGTTCCCGCATTTTAACGATCTGTGGTATTCGATCGTGCTGATGCAATATTACGTTTGTGAGTGCGTGACGTTACTGGAAATTTCTTTACAAAAGTGACAATAATGAGATAGAATGTGCAACCAGAGACTGTTGGACTCAAAATGATCTTTTAGCTTACAAATTCTTCTCGAAACGATTTACTGACGTTGTATACAGAGGTTGTACCAGATACCCCAAAAAAACTTGACAGTTATATGAACAAGTCCATCAGGCTCCCCCATTTCGATATTTATGTGCGTATTCGATCACGATGATCAAAGATTTTGACGTTACTGGGAATTTCTTTACAAAAGTGACGATGATGAAGATAAAATGTGCGATCAGAAACAACAAGGCTGTAGTTTTTGTATTTCACACATCATTTCAACATTGAACACAATTCCAAATTCCAACATCCAAATTTCACAAATCGTACGATTTTAGTTCAGTCGTCTTATCAGATCGAGAATGTTCTGTCAGTCTCATAACCCAGACATGACAGCCGAAAGTGACTGGAGGTCAAATGACTACCAACCGTTGAAGAGATAATAAGCTTCGTTCTATATATCTCACATCAAAGCAGTCACACTCCTAATGAGAGTGAAAAAGAAATAACACTCCCTCACACACACACACAAACAAACACTGAATGAACACATAAGGTGTTAATGTGAGCAAATGAGATTTCACAAAATCGTCTGATTCGTTCGTTATTCGAGCTCAATGAATCAATAAATAAGACAAATGTGTTGAATCAGTTAATTAGTGATGAAATGAACTTCAAATGGATTATCGCGTCGTGTGTATGTATTGATCTACTGATAACATTGTTATTCTCTGTCTGTCTGACTGTGTGTTTGACAATATGTGTGCCTGATGGTAAGATCGATGACCGATATGGATGATAGACGTACGATAAACGAAGTAAGTGGTGGGTGAAGGGAAGTATTGTGTAGCATATTGTAGAAGACACAAACTGAATTTTGTTAACTAATTAATTAATTAATTGGTTTATTAGTTAATAGATGAAGGTGATTTAATTCGGATTCTGTGGTGATTTAAAATCGATGATGAGTATTTAGGAGATGACAAATGACATGACTGCTCTATGAACATTACGCTGTCGTCTCGAAATCGCCAACGTAATGCACTGAAACTAGAGAGTATTTCTAAATCACTATTTCAATTAGCAAATCTCTGGTTAAGATGGTTCATGAGTTTCAAAACTGAAAAGAATTCGACAGTGTCATACATACACAGATATTCTCTGATGATCTCTGTGAATCGTAATCCTTTGTGACGAGATGACAATAATCCGCAACGCTTCACACTCTTCACGTTTGATATTGTAGTAATAATAATAATAATTGTATTAATTGAGTGGCAGGAATGATTGGATCAAATGGTGGTGTCATTTTACAAGTCAGTCTAAGTGGTGCCACAACTGACCTATGTGTTAGGTAACATCCGGTTGGTAGTCTTTCGAACATGTATGCGCTCCTCCTGCAGTAACATGCTGAAGACATCGTTCATTCCTTCAGCTGAATAAGTTGATGATGAGTACGACGGAATCACTGCTCTGCTAAAACAGTTCACACGAGAATTTCTTGAAATATGCGGAATTGATGATAGTGAATTTCGAGTGCATTTGGTGTTTACAAATGTCGTGATGATGGAAATCTGAGAATGTACGAGACGAATAAGTTCACAGAGACTTTTCAGGATGTCATGACCACCCGTCAACAATTGCAGCTCCATAGGTGTGTACATTTAGTAGTTTCGTATATTTGTTAAATCGAGAAACATTTTCGTCAATTGCGACATGAAACAATAAGAATGCAGAATTCATATTCTTCGAGTTATTGATTTCATTCATTGCTTTCACCTCACAGAGACAGAAAGAAGCAGGGAATGAATGATGATGATCAGACGGAAATGGGCTTTAGAAATTGGATTAAGGTATTTTATTTTTTTTTTTTTGATTACAGCTTGATTCCACACCGTATTCTTGGTTCGTGTATTGAATTTTCAGCATGTGATCTCGGTAGACCAAATTTTGCATGCCGTCCATTGATATCAGGTGTGCATCGACAGGGGAATGAACCGCGGACCATGTACATGATCGGCAAGTGTCCTAACCACTGTGCCACCGACGCATGACTGGAATGAGAAGACCATTGGAAACCAAGAATAACTGGTTACGATTTCCGTGCTTCTTGTGAATTCCTCTGCGCTATGCTCACGCGAAATTCGCGTGACCACTCAGACACTGGGAATTTATTTTCACTTTGACATTTCTCTCTAAACTGTTTTACTACGAGACAATGCAATCATCAGTGTTTATCTGTCCTCATACCCAACCTGGACTATTCTGCAGGTCACGACTTCTTACTGGGACTTCAGGAGAATTCAGCCTGTTTTCTGTCACAGGCGAGCACTCTGAACGCATTATTATTTTTTATTTCTTCATCTTTGATCATACGTTGATTTCACACGGTATTTTGGTTCGCGTATTGAGTTTCCAGCATGTGATCTCGGTAGACCGAAATTTTGCATTCCGTCCATTGATATCAGGTGTGAGTCGACAGGGGATCGAACCGCGGACCATGTGCATGGTTGTCGCGAGTCCTATCCGCTGTGACACCGATTCAAAAACGTGTTGATCTGCTAAAATGTATATTCCTATGAAACTGGAATTCCTAATGGAAGCTCATGAAATGCTTAAAACTTGGCGAAAACATATTCTTCCAATACATTCTCGAGTACTCGTCAACATGACATTTGTTAATTACTTCTGGGAATCGCAAAATCAAGAGGAAATCTAAACCACCTGAATGACATGATAGATCTATGAGGGTGAATCGTAATAACAGTTATGCAATGAGCTCAGTCATTGATGTATTCACAGAAGAATATACCAACAAATTGAAGGAGTAGACATGACTTCCTCCATCCCACCAGTAATAGCTCACATACTCATGGATTTTCGGGAAGAGGAGAATGCACACAGACCACATTCAGGTCATCAATGAAATGTTGATGGACATTTGTAGGCGACAAGTTAAAAACAATGAAAAAGAACGATGTCGTGAAATTTGTCCTCACACCTAGACAGTCACGTAGACTCAGAAGCATTCACTGAGTGGATAGTGAATGAAATCGGGTAACTGCCTCTGTCAGACTTTAAAGTACACAGAGTAACAGATGGCAGCAGGAAAACGTGACTGTATAGAAAAACTACACATTCTGGGAAATTCGTTGGTTATCATAACACAGCTCATTGACTCATGGTGAAATGATGGTGTAATACAAGGTTGTCCAGACACCATACATGGACTTACAACAGCATCAAATAATCAACAAGAAGAAAATAAACGTCTTATCCAAAATGTCACTGAACAATAATAACTATCCGAAAGGATTTATCCACGACAATATGAAGAAGGGGAGAAAACGAGTGTAAAGCAGAGATTGACAGGGAAGAGGGTGGTGAATTACTGATCGCAAAACCACACAAAGGCTGAGGAGTTTGTGATGTTCACAAGGACAGAAACGAAGGACTGTTTCATTCCAATATAATCTCTGCGCCCACACAACAAGGCTGTAGTATTTGTATTTTACACATCATTTCAACATTGAACACAATTCCAAATTCCAACATCCGAATTTCAAAGATCGTACGATATTAGTTCAGTCGTCTCATGAGATCGAGAATGTTCTGCCAGTCTAATAACCCAGACATAACAGCCGAAAGTGACTGGAGGTCAAATGACTACCAACCGTTGAAGAGATAATAAGCTTCGTTCTATATATCTCACATCAAAGCAGTCACACTCCTAATGAGAGTGAAAAAGAAATAACACTCCCTCACACACACACACAAACAAACACTGAATGAACACATAAGGTGTTAATGTGAGCAAATGAGATTTCACAAAATCGTCTGATTCGTTCGTTATTCGAGCTCAATGAATCAATAAATAAAGCAAAGATGTTGAATCAGTTAATTAGTGATGAAATGATCTTCAAATGGATTATCGCGTCGTGTGTATGTATTCATCTACTGATAACACTGTTATTCTCTGTCTGTCTGTTTGTCTGTGTGCCAGGTGGTAAGATAGAGCACCATCGTGAATGAAAACAGTACGGTAAATGAAGGGAGAAGTGAGTGAATCGAAGTATTGAGTAACATATTGTAGAAGACACAGACTGAATTTCGTTAACTAATTAACTAATTAATGAATGAGTTAATTAATTAATATATGAAGGTGAATAAATTCTGATGTTATGGTGAAGTGAAGCTCGTAGTTAGAAAGTATTGCCTAATCAACATTCCAGTTGGTACGTCTTCTCTGTTTAAAATGCTTCATGACTTTCCGGGTGAAGTGGATCCTACAGGGTCATACATACACAGAAACATCTCCATGATCCCTGTGAATCGTCTTCTTTTGTGACCAGATCATAACAATCCACTACGCTGAACACTCCTCACGTTGAAAATTGTTGTAATAATAATTGTAATGATTGAATGACAGTGATCATTGAATGAAATGTTATAATGGCGACTGTATTCTCAAATCTTAGATGAAGAAATGGAAATACAGACCAGTATCAGAATGTGAAATATTCATGATGGTTCTGGAAGATGGAAGCATTTAACAAAATTTGTTCATCAACACACCCGCCAACAACCTGGTATATATATAATCCTGGAAACTCAAAAGTGAATGAACAAAATTAAATTATACGTATGAGTACAAATCATCGAGGTGAGTATTCAAAATCGTATAACTGCAGCAGTTGATGTGATCACGGGCAGGAATTCCACTCGATGTGTTACAGAAAACTAAAACTAATCACTGTGTTTGAACTATTGACATAGAATAATCAATGCCCAGTCTCCTTGCGCATATCAACATTCTGCGTTTTTGTCTAGATTAAACCTAAAGCCACTCAGATTAGTCAGTGTCGTGGAGTATTTCCCCTGAGGACATGCGCCACAGACATAAACAAATGTTTTATTGATGAAAAATGGAGAACAATGAAACGCGTTCATTGAGCTGAGCTGATATTGACTTTTGAAGGTGCCTTCGATTTCTACTGGATTGAAAGTTGACAATGACTCATATGAGACTTGATCGAATGAGTTCTGTGTATACTGGTGTTTGTTCCATTCGACGGATAGTAAATTAGAAGTGGTGCACTCATCTTCATGAATGATTGTGAATTCTGACTTGTGTTCATGTCTAGAATACAGTTATCCCGAAAAATGTCTTCAGACAGCCTTTGATGTTTGTGACAGTTCCTAGTTGATACTCATTTCGAATGAGTGATAATCGCCATCTGAAAACAGTGTGAAATTCAATTCACTGCTCAGCCTGAACTGCAATCAAATAATTGATGCATCAAGGTGGATTCTCTAATCAGTGTTATTCAATCACTGCAAGACATCAACCATTCGCATAGATTACCAGATGACAACCCATGTATATGCGGTGATCAAGATGGTTCAGGCAGCCAACAAAGAATATCTCAGTTATCTGCGATTATCACGAATAAATTCTAATCGAAACACAATCTATGAATAAGGCTGAAAAACACTGTGCTCAAGCTCTATCCTTAATCTGTAGTGATGGTCGTTTGCTAAGTACCTGTGGAACATGTATGTTTTGATGAGAAATACTTGAAAAGATGTGCACGGAGAATCTCTGCATTCGCAGCCTGCATGATATCACTCAGTTAGCAGTTTGAATCCTCGTCGTCTATGAATACCAGCTGTATTAAACGGTGATGTCACACTGTCGTCATTCGACGTGACTGATGAGTATTTGTGGAATATTTGCGAACTGGTCGACCTCGTCGGTCACGACCGTTGGATTATATGGTCTGACTAACACTACAGGTGACACTGTCTGCTTCATTGTTCAACATTACATCTATTCGCACACACCACATCGCTTTAATACCTGCGTCATCTACAGTCTTCACATCACATTCATTCACCTCTAATCACTCATTTGAGTAGGAATCGGTGACTGGGAAGACGATCCTTATCACTTTGATTCACGCACTGACTGACTGACTGACTGACCTGGAGAGAGGTATGTGAAATGATGAGGAGAAAGAGAGTGTTTCGATGAAACAACTGGTCTAGTTGAATGGAACTCATCCAGTGTGGAGTGAGTTCGCATCGCCTACTCTTCGTTGACACATATTCTGTATTTCAGTTGCAATTCGAGTTTGGGCCAACAGAGAAGTCTAATGAAAGGCGTGGAACAATGAGAACTGAGCAGTTGCTTTGAATAAATTTGACGTTGTGTGATGAGTGGGTGGATTGTTCATCTGACCATCGCTGATCGTCAATGTGTTCGGTTTCCACATTGAAACTTCACAAAGAAATTCGCATTTGGATTTCGCCACCAACACACTGACTGTAGCTCGCCTCCTGATACCACCAATGAAGCCCGAATTCAAGACGCATTCTGAGGTTTACAGACATTTCATAACTAGTGGAGAATATCTAGAAATCACTGATATCCTGATCAACAGATTTCCCGGTGACATTCATCACATTCACTTGTGGAGATGAAAGAGTCCACAAAATTCAACTTCTCTTCAGCTTTCAATTTCCACCAATGATTGTACTGACGCATAACGTACTCTCTCCCAGTGTCTCCTCTACTGTTTCCACTGATCTCTATGCAGAATAAAGGACTCGCATAGAACATCACACTTTTCTAATTATTGTTATTTCAAGTGAAGTGATCGGATACAATACGGAAATGTTGCGAAGTGAGATTACATACTGGAGCTGTACTGTACTGGTTATATTCACTGAATTTCACCTGATTTCATTTCTTCATTTCTCTCCCGATGGGAGTTAATCTCTTCTCAACATATGACATCAAATATTGAGCGACATTCACGCAATACAATAGTCACTCACTGTCTGCATAACATAATGCTTCCCATTTATCTATATTGTGTTTGATCTTATGTTTGTCACACAGCTGATGAAATGATCCTGATACAGATGGAGCACTAGGTGACATTTCCTAATCACTTCGCTATTCATTTCGATTTGTGATCACTACCGTATGATTGAATAACTAGGCACTTCATTAATAGATTTATTAGTCCACGGTACGAGATTAGCGGGAGATTGCACTGTTGGATACAGAATATTTCACTGCGGTCTTATTCACTGCAGTGTACACTATCTCACCAGCCTTGTCTATCTCTCTCAATAGATCTTTAAAAGACTTCACAAACTAAACACTTCAAACGCGAGAAATCACAGGAGTTCAATGAAAACAACCAGATCTCTGTTCTGAGAGGGAACAGGTCCAGCCATCAATTATCACATCCCTCATTTTCTGTTCAAACTATGAATCCATAAATCCTGTACTATTATTCTTAGTTGACCTTACATTCAGTTCAGTGTTATCATATTTATGCCTGCTGTCAGGGACGCATGTTTTAGTCAGAAATCAACTCATTCCAATGATCCAACGTGACTTGAAACACCAACGTTTTCAATGACAATAATACTCTAATTATCATGAACACGTAACTGTAGAAGTCACTGAACTGGAAGGAGAAGAAGGAGGGGATGTCGGCGATGACTGATGGATGATTGAGTTCTTGTCTTCAACATTTGCTTCTTATTTGCTTCCAAGGAGTTCCCTAATTATTTGAATCAGTAATTGTCACGGTATACACGACAAGTTATCCTGTTGATCTGTCAACTCGACAGATAACACACTTCATCATTGAAAATCCGACATCATCACGACACTGTGCTTCAATGGTCGACATGTCGTTGGAATGTTTTCTTTAATGTGAAGGGGGAGATTCTGAATTCGATGGTTTTTGCTCACAGTTCAATAGAATTAAAGTTAATACTGTCCATGATTGGTTGAAGTGCATATCTGAATCTTAATGAAGATGTCTGTCACTCGCTTTCTCATCTTCCAATCAAATTTTACTTGAAGGCTGTCAGTAGAATACTCACCAGTATAAATACAGATGGTTTTACAAAAGACGAATTAATCATGGTGCATCCTACGCTGTCGCTTGTCACAGTCATTATTGTTCTGCTTAACTGTACCTCTCTGGTAACAGGTGAGTAATGGTGAACCGTTTCGTGCAAATTTATCCAATTATTTCATGCATGAAATGTGTATTGAATACTACGTGGTATCATAAAAGTCTACTCTATGATGATCTGACGGGTCATGAATCAGGAGGTAAATGTTGGATTTCGATACAAGCGGCTGTGCAACTTGCAATGACATCCACGTGTTTAATGTTGGCTGAGAAATCAAAGGCTCAGGCGTTTAGTGTTGTGTGAGCACTGGTTTTCTCGCGAAATAACCATGTTCATCTCCGAATCACAGCTACCGATAACTGGAAAGCGAGTTAACTAACCCTTCGAAATTCACAAGCCTTAAGTCATCTAACCTTCTATTATGGACGGACGGCTATCCAGTGATACAGTGATTCTGAAGGTAATACAGAGAACATGTGAGCTGAGTGTTCCGATATTCATATTGATTATAATTACATCATATATATCTGCTGTATTCAAGATATTCCCGGAATGTTTCATCCACACATATCTACTATTCCTTAATGTCTTTGTAGTCGAAGGATTTGGTAGTAAAAAGAAAGCGGAGGATTGCGTTGATGCTAAAAGTAAGTGGAAGTTTACGAGTATTTAGCTTAATTCGTATTATGTCAAGAAGATTGTAACAGTTGTAGATTTAGTAGAGATGTCAACTAACTCCACTCCCTTCCTCTCATATCGTCTGGACATTCAGAGAAGACGATTCCCATTCACCAAGCAATTTTACATATTTAGTATAACCTAATTTTGCCTGGCCCATATTCTTCTTCCATTGCGTTGAAATTTTAGAAACGAATTTGTTGAAACAACAGGCTGACAATTTCAGAAGGATTATCGACAGTTATAGAAGTGAGTGAATTCACGTTTGTCTCTCCTTGAAATGCCTCTTCAATGAGCAGTGAACAAGTCGGATAGAGCTTTCTTCATAGAAGATTCCTGCACATGTAGCAAATTCAGAATTGAGTAAAATCGATAGGTGTATTTGCAAGTGTTCACTTCTGCTGAAGTGTACACTCAGCTTGAGACAATATATAATGTGGGGATCTGTCTTGAGAATATCATGTAGGATTAGCGTGTGATCACAAGCATGACACTGGCGTCAGCGAAGGCTGATGTAATTTTTTAACAATTAGCTGACGCAAATTATTGTCACGGTGATAAGAGTATGTATGCCTGTGAAGGATTCTCCAAAATCATCGAACAACAACAACGCATATTTTAAACTATGAAAACGATACTATGGGATTGATGTATATTAACAAGTTATACTTCTTCACAGAGTTGGATACGAGATATGACGAGAGAATAACCCATCTGCGAAGAATTTCTGACATAATTACAGGTAAAACATGGAACATTCTATTTATCTCATTTCCTACTCTGATTCACGTTAACTCACTTTTGTTCATGGAAGGGTTCTCACCCTTTGAGCTATCTCTCTCATAGAAGTTCAATTCAGATCAGTGAAATAAACTCTGTCTTATTTGAAAACCAATGTGGCGTTTATAATTTGCTGCCTAAGTATGAACACAGCTCGGCTGGAAATCCAGATAAATACCTTTCCACACACACACACACAAATATCAGTGTGTTCTGTTGGTAGGAAATGAGTGAGTGAGTGAGTGAGTGAGCATGAAGCTCTCCGGCATATGCGATGATCAGATATAGTGTGGATTCTCTGAGCTCAGTCATCCGGAATGAGATGTGGACAGAAGGGGAGGAGAAGATATTCTCCTTCAAACTCACTTATTTCGTTTAATTGAGATGTATTCACAACTAGCGTTTAACGAAGGATTACAGCCTAAGCGAGTTAGCGAAATTGAGGGTGTTAACTCATCTGTTGCACATTCCTTACAAACTGGTTCATTGTCAAAGACACACAATATCAAAGAGAGTTAACTGACATTATTTGGCGAACTTATGCTCTCCACTCCCCTCATATTATTTCAAATCACTTATTTCGTTGTATTATTTGCAGATAATCTGAAAGACGCGTTTCCCAGTACATCTTACATCACTGATCAATGTAGGTGAATCACTTGTGTGTATTTCAATGAATTCACATTTTCAGATGTCGATTGTTTATATACAAATTACTTAGAATACTACAGACCGAACATCTTGAAGGGTTTGTGATTTTCCTCTATTGTCATTCTATAAAATCATCCTTCTCATGATATTCACCATTTCACACCAATGAACTGTCACGTTGATGGATTTCTTCATCAATTTACAGCTTTTGTCTACCCTGTAAACATCCATTCACAACAACTTTGTATCCTGCCTACTGAGGTACATCATCTATCTGACTAGTAAGGCACAGTGCTGACATCCGTCTACTTCTTTGTTTGACGCCTACTCAACTCAGAAATACGCTTACTGCATTACAGTCGTTGTGCTGACAGTGATTTGGAATCTAAAGAGTTAGATGTTCTTATCGTTTTGAGCGGAGAAACAGGTGTTTGCCACGACTGACATTGAGAATTCTACGGAAGACGAAAGACGGTGATGATGATTCGATTCATATTTACTTATATTTCTAATTATGTACATAAGAATAATGATTATAATAATAATTATTGCAAGAGGCGATTGTCGTCTATTGACTGTCTTCTCCATCGTTTTATACACGATTTCAGTGATGCTATCATCAGTGCTCGTCCTCGTAGAAGAATATGGTAAGCACATATATGCATAATTTTGCTTTGCAATAATTTGGAGTGAAATTTGAAAATGTAGTGTATTCCGAGTTGAATGGTGGATATGTGAATCACAAACACACTCACCTTCACCATAATCATCATCATCATCATGATCGAATTTGACACGAATTCTGCCTTAGATTCTACTATTTTTTTCGCATAACCTCTGAAATTTCACCCTCCGTTATTTTTCCAGGTGAACTTGTTCCGGACGTAAAAGGGGCTGTCGTGGATTTAAGATTCCTATTAGCGGGAACTGAAAGTATGTGTTTATTTAATCGAAAGCCATTCCCTCTGTCTGTGATTAGTAATAATTCTGGTCTTATTTAATGATTACACGCCTCGCTGCAACCGTCAATATGGTTGGTGATAACCTGTAATCACTGTCGTCTGAGCACAGATAGATGAAGAAGGTGGATCATTCGATTGGTGTAGCTGATGAATTTGATGCTCTCATGGTCGATACAGGCACTGGAATCACTATTTTGAATTAAACAGTAATATATGACTGTTTTGGTTAGAATTTGATGGAAATATCGAGGAGGTTGTCTGAATGATGATGGTGTCTAGTGGAGGAAGGCAGTCGGCTCTGATGCCTAGTGTGATGTCTAGTGGACAACATCCTCGATATTTGACAATATATATGTGCTGACTTGAAGCCTTCAAGTGGGAACATAATTACTTATTGGCAGTGAGCGTATATTCAACTATCGAATCCTAAGCAGGAAGAAATCGTAACCGAACTTTCGACTGTCATTACCTACCATTAACCTGATAATATCATATTTGTCTTCGGACATCGTTGGTGTTGTATTTCCACTTGGAGATGATATGTGAACAAAATCAAAACTTCAATCTTTAGAGAAACGTCAATTTTTTCTTCGCCATCGCCAGGATTCTTACTAACCTGTAGTTTCCACACACATATATCACTTAAATTTCAGTTGAGGTGAAAAGTACGTGAGTTACTACGTGATTTGTTTGAATAGCAGTTTCATGCACACACACACATTAACAATCTCTCGCACTTAGTAAACTAACTCTCTGTCATTTACCATTATCCCGTATGTCGATGCAGAAAGTGGATATGGACCTCAATATGCAGGATGTGATAAGTACCGGCCATTTATCTCTTCTCAAGGTATGTTACGATCTGTAAAAATATATTCATTCATGATTCTTTATACTTCCATGACTTTCATTTGATCAAGTACTTTGCATATTTGCAGAAATCACTAAGCACAATCCCGAGAATAGGAATGTAGTCGTTATCAGCGATAGACGATATGAAACAATCAGGGAGACAGAATCCCACTTGACGCCCGAATTGACGTTTTTGGAACTTGTATGATAAGTGAATGTAACCACAGAGTGATTGAATATTATCCTATCGACCTGTGTGCATCTCGTATTTGCGGAATAATGATGAAAAATTGACATCACTCAAAAACGATGCCACTTTCCTCAGTATTGTTCCACTTCATATCAGTTTCAGATGAGAGATGATATATTGCTAACTGTGGACATCACGTGCTTCCTTGATATAAGAATAAAACTTGTGCACTGTGGTAGAGTATAATTCCATGTTTCATAATCATATCACCACCTTGATATGATTACGAGCAATAAATTGTGCTCGAAACGTGGTCATCAGTAAACATTACTGTATAACACTGTGAGACTTTATCAAAACAAATATTTACCCATAATGGAATCACGTGCTTCTTCAAATGAAAGATCTGCCTTATTAGGAGTATTAAGTTGATAGAATCGTGGGAGAGAAGTATATTCCTGCTAGATGATTGAGGTGACAATGACGACTTAATCATCATCATTATCAGCCAGTGAAAATCGGTACACTATTACGCTAATGTTTATTTTTCTCTCCACATACTGTGGTGGTGTCTTGTAGGTATTCGAAGCTGGAATCTCTTAGTATCTCAAGCATATGACGAAATTTCTACACGTGAAGCTATACAAAGTAGGTAGTTGATTTTAAGAAAATGGACCTTCACTGTATTCATATGCGCATACTTTTATATATATATAAATGTGATATTCATGATAGAGTCTGCAAGCATCGTTAGATTATTTTGAAATATCGATGCATCCAAGTCTTTATTGTAATTCCGGATAACAACCAAATTGATGCAAATGTCTATGGATATCACATCCAAACACCTGAACAAGTGACATCACAGTGGGCGACTGATACTCACGAAACAATCTAACGGAAAAAGAAATCGAAAGCACGTGGGTATTTTCTGAATTCACGTTGTACTAGATGTTCTTCTTCTATATGTCACTGCAGTCCAAATAGGTAGCTCAAATTGAGTGTTTCATATTCTACATCGTATACTGTTCACTCACTCGCTCACTCACTCACACAAGATTTCAATCAAATTTCAGGGTTATTGCCAATATACAAAAACATCGCTGACAGACTGACGGTAAGATGTTATTGACTTCACTTGTGTCCTTCCTTATTCAGCAAATGTTTTCCTAATATCCTGATTTTCTTATCTGCATGAAACATGAAATGCTAAAAAGGAATCATGTCAGTCAGCTCAGAACTTGTCACATTCATACCGAAAACACTTCGAGATTCACATTGTGAATAATCATCTGCTCAGAGGTCTTCATCGACTGTATTCAACTCACTCACTGAGAACAAATATGGTGTGTGTCATTCGTATCGATCAGCACACACATAGCACTTCATCAATTCGAATCATGCCACTCAACGACTAAATTCTTAGTGAATATATCACTTCAGTTCTCTTGTATTCATCAAAATGCAATTTCATGTGGTCGTCATCCTGTGTTCAAATAGGTTTAAATGTAATTAATTATCTATTCAGTGACCTATGTGGAACTGGTGTGAATGTGCTCAGATGAGTCGGAGATTATGGTATTTTATGTGTGATGTGTGTTCATGTTATTCTTTTCCTGTATTCGTGATGTTGGCTGCAAGTATCTTCACATTCAGCCTTCCATATCACCTTCTACCACCATGTTTTGGATTTCTTTCTATAGTCTTCTCACCAGTGGTACCAATCGAAAGAACAGTGTTGACATGCGTCCTGGCAACTTCATTTTCTCATGTTTTACCAATGATTTAACAGTAATTAAAGAAGCACACGCTTCTTCATTTAATAATAATAGTAATAATTCAATAATTATCATAATAAAGTAATTATAAGCCAAGTGTCACGTTTTCTATCATTCTGTCCATGGGTAGGTAATTCGATCGGGACTTCAGTTGAATTCGTTCGCATCTAAGATTGATTCCATTTATGGGGTCAAATAACCGAAAGGGAAAATGATTCTTCAGTAGAACTCCTTATTGACCACATTGGCATTTTAATCAGGGAAGACGTGTAAATCGGAATAGGGATTAAACAATACTTTCTAACTTCTGTGCAACACGTCGGTGATTTCGAGGCGACAGAATTATGTTCACATACAAGTCCTGTCATTTGTGATATTCTAAATACTCATCATCGATTTCAAATCACCACAACATTCGAATTCAATCACCTTCATATATTAACTAACTAACTAATTATTGAATTGAATTTTTGATTTTCCCGTCGATTGATTGGACCGAAGTGCTCGGTCTCAGGTTGACATGTCGCCTTCTTGTGCTGGTACGCCCAGCTGACGAGTCCCAAATAGGACGAAATGCGCATCCTGGATTCCACTGCCAGCCACCATCCACCAATTGTATAACTAACTAATTAATTAATTATTGGCTAACTTCCGTCTATGTCTTTTACAATATGCTAAACAATACTTCCTTTCACTCACTTAATTATTCATTCACCGTACGTCTTTCATTCATGTCGGTCATCCATCTTACCATCAGGCACACAAATTGTCAAACACACAATCAGACAAACAGACAATTAGAATGTTATCAGTAGATCAATACATACACACGACACGGTAATCCCTCTGAAATTCATTTCATCATTAGTTAACTCAACACCTCTGTTATATTTATTGATTCATTGAGCTCGAATAACGAACGAAGCAGACGATTTTTTGAAATCTCATTTGCTCACATCAACACCTTATGTGTTCATTCAGTGTGTGTGTGTGTGTGCAAGTGTGCGTGTTATTTTCTTTTCACCCTCATTAGGAGTGTGATCCCTTTGTTGTGAGATAGATAAAACGCGGCTTATTATGTCTTCAACGGTTGATAGTCATTTGACCTCCAGTCAATGTCGGGGTTATGAGACTGACAGAACATTCTCTCTGATAAGACGACTGAACTAAAATCGTACGATCTGTGAAATTCGGATGTTGGAATTTGGAATTGTGTTCAATGTTGAAATGATGTGTAAAATACAAATACTACAGCCTTGTTGTGTAAGCGCAGAGATCATATTGGAATGAAACAGTCCTTCGATTCTCTCCCTGAGAACATCATATACTCCTCAGCTGGGTACTGCAGTAACGTCGACTTTATATGTTTAGTATTTATCAGCGGGGCCATACACTTCCATTCTATTAAGCAGTGTGTGATATCAACTGATCGGAATGCACTCATCCTATATTTTGTCTGTCGAATTGACAATGAACACGCATGAGATTAACTCACATAAGGAACAGATATCAGCATGGATTTTGATTTCTGTTGGCTCTGTGTAGATTCCCAATCAACTTCATGGCGTAACTCAACAAATAGATAGTCTGTCTTCAGTACAACTTCACTGAAATTCAATATACGATTATCCGTGATTTATAACTTCCGTTTCACTGAGCGACGTAAACACCAAAAGACAGCGAGTGGCCTGTGACTGTTAGAATATCCACTGCCAACAGCTTCCAAGAATAAGACAGAAGACGACAACAATTATGACGACTAAGAGGATCGTTTATTATGAGACAGAGTGTATTTTATACTTAATATGCAAAACATCAGGTACTTAAGTGATACACGAACCGATGTGATTGTTTCTTGGAGGACAAACGTGTAGGAAAGACGGTTAGGCAGTGTAATGAGATTGGAAGTCATCCGTTCTGTAGTCAGTGGTTTAAAATAAATGATTGCTGAAATCCATTTGTTCGGAATAGATCTTTAGCAAGGTGATATGTTAACAAAGTAGCAGACACCACGTCGCTCAAATATATATGTGCTGGAGGGAATGAATATTTTTTGGTCCATTTTTGTAGACACTGATGAGTGACAATATTCTGCACACTCTCGACTGTAACTTTAATGAGGAAGAAACATTTGGACGTCAATTCGAGGATAACGTGAAGGAGACTCTGTGATGAAAAGAGGAAGGTTTATGCACAGTTTCGAAGCTAGCTAATATAGATTGACTAGTACAGGATATAACGAGAAATGTAAGCTGAGAGAATATTTCAGACAACTGTCAATTCTGTGATGAGCAGCGACTAATTTCAACACCCTTCAGTCCAGTCAATTTGCCAATAATAAAAATGTACCATTTGAGTAAAATGCATCTGCAGATAACAAGCTCTGAGAACAGACTTCATTTGCATTAACTGAATTCTTTCTCAAGCTGTTGAAACATTCATGAAGTTCAACTCATCTTTCATGGTTTGCCTCCTTTACATTTCCAGATGAAGAAATAATGTCAATCATTTCAATGAGGTTGTTAGTTTCTATGATGGTGACTGGGTTTTCAATGCCTCAATTTGTTATGTTTCTCATGTTGAAATATCATGAATGAGTTGAATTCCATTTTCTGGCTCTATATCGTGCAACCAGTCCTCCTAATGACGACATGAGGATTCATTCTGGGTAATCAATGCTCACTCTAATACACAGACACGTTTAGAAATTATTCGCCTTCGTTGTTTGTCTTAGTCCTCCTCCCAATTTCCGAGTGGAACACACAATTTCAAACTTTTGAAGTGTTAGTCATGATGGTGCTGCTTTTATGCGTTTAGGTTTTCGCAATAGATGAAACGTTTCCTCATATCCAGGCGTGGTACTATCTAGTAAACTATGCGACCTTTTCGGCTGTGCCTGTCTAGAAAAATAATTCCAAACTCCCATTTGGATGCACATTCTTCTACACTTGATTAACCGACTCACAGATCTACCTGCATACAACGTGCATACGTACCTTATAACGAGATTTACAACGTCATCACGCTGGGATACGTTTACTATTGATAAGACCAAAATGCCTCTTTTACATCAAATGACATTCGACATTCATAATTCATGCCCCAACGAAATCCTAAAAATCTCATCAATAAATAAGACTCATTTGTTCACACATTCCATTCGGAAACTATTGAGAAAGAGAACGATGTAAATGGAATTTCGAAGACATGACAAGGTTACATGAATCTCACTGTAATTCTCTGTTACACTCACTGTAGTCTAGTCTCTCACGAAAGGCTTTACCGTCTGTTTGTCAATGAACGGAGTGTTGTATCACTCTCCATTCCGTTTTACTCATTGATGAACAGAACCCAGTTTAAATCCCAATTCGATATTCACTTAGGCGAAGACAAATCATCAGTGAGTATTGCCAACGCAAGTACCCAGATTGTTCAGTGATCGCATTCAGTCGAAATCCATTGAATTGTTATTAACACTATGTTGCGATTGAGTAACTGATTTGTTATCATTTGCGGAATCCAGCTGATATCGATAGCCTGTGAGCACAGATAATTCATAAGTGAGTATGAATAAACTTCATGAATAAACGCTGAAACTTTCTCAATCAATACACAGAATCTTGATTTCTACATCTCTGGATGTCAATTTCAAAATATAAGCATCGTCGCCTAGACGGAATCCGACATACTGATTCATCCCATTCAACTGACATGGGTTGCCCGCCTGATTGGCATTTATAAATCAGTAAAGGTAACATTCCCTCACATCTTGTCTAACTGAACAAAAACACGCTCTTCTACATGGCTCATTTCACTTGTAGACCTCATCTACTTTGTCTATTGAGCAAGGAGTAGATAGATATTCATTGGAGAATTGCTGGTAGGCAAAAGGTAGCTATCAAGTTCTAGTGTGGTATTATTCTGCAGCTGCAGGCATGTAAAGTCTACGAGGGTCTGGTTTTATTACCACATTCAGGCTAGAAGGTGAACAGCTTATCATTTAGCATTCAATTAGTAATCTAGAGGCCTGACACATGTTATTCACTCTGTGATATTGTGAGTTATGCTGAGTTTGTATGACTATTTTCTTCCAATCTAGATGATGTGAAGGGAAAATCAAACTACAATGATAAACGCGTGTATGTGAATGATGTTTCCTGAACGAAAGATTTGACCTTCTAGATGTATCGCTCCAGGTGGAAATTATGAAGAATACTATGAACCAGATGTCCAGACGGGATTGTGAATTTCGTCCTGTGAACTCCTCACTTTATTACAAGTTACTTTGATGTGACTGAGAAAGTGAGGCTCATCAATCGAATTAATTTTGCGGTCACGCTTATTGACAAAGGTCAAACATGGCCTCACGATTGCAAATTCAAAGTGACACAGTATAATGATTGTCACAGAATTGTTTCTCACACGTTTGGGAAACCAATCATTCGAGTCTTTCGTACTGGTTTGCAAATTTGTGGCAGTACAAGGAGAGATTGTGCACCATTCACAAAATGGCACTTCAACCTATGATCGTTGGATTCTGAATTCTGTGAATTCTTGATGGTGTAACGGAAGTGCCAGACAATGTCGTAGATAAGTGACCGTTTTCTTAGCTGACTTGGTGGACACTGTGATTGTTACGAGTTCTCACTAGAAATCCAGTCAACTTCCTATGTATAGCTGGTAACCAGGAAGCATCAGAATGCACATCACGGCCGGCGCACTCCTTTACCTCAATGAGCCAGAAATAATCCTGGTAAAGAGCAAAGGTTGGGCATGAGGCTAGCAACCCCATCCTGTAAAAATCAAACACTGCTACAGAAACTTCAAGCCACTAGCTTGGAGCCCTATGTTCCACTGGGAACGTGAAGGAAAAAAAAAATTTAAGTAATTAATCACGAGCCGAGGGAAGGAATCATTATTTATGCCACACAAAATTAAATGCAGTCATAGAACTTCTTCGGAGTGTTACGACAGCCAGTTATCAATATATACTCTCTGACATGTATCCAAACACTGCCCTATTTCAGTGTCCAGTGCTTGACATAATCACAAAAACAAAATCGTTTGGACACTTCATGTTTGCCAGTCATTGTTTTGATGCTCAAATTGAACACCACTCAGTTTATTCACTTTACAATGGTTTTGGTATATTTCCAACACTCACGTTTCAGTCTTCATTCCAGAGATGGTGGCAGTCAAACACGTTCATGGTGGGAATTCGCTTTGTTGTTTCAATCAGGGATAGTATTTGAGTTCAGAGCAAGTTCAGGCTATTGCGTTCAAAAATATTTGACTAGGAAGTATGCGGTGTTCATCATTATACAAAGAGATTTACACTCGACAATGAATAAGGAACAGAGCGACGGTAATTTCAGTAGTGTTTCGCTATTGAATGAATGCTTATAGATTTATCAAAGTGATAATAAGCCAGGTGACATCAGATCTCACCTCATAACTGTGCACCCAATCACAGTCCTACCATATGAGACAATTCTCAGTCATCAGCTCAACCAAGTGGCTAGCAATGATGACAGACATCTGAGGGTAGGCATTTAGTATACATTGGGAAGACTGTTACGGAAATCAAAGTCGGGAGAAAGTGAAACCGAGGTGCATCCATTCAAACCAGGAGAAACATGCGACTACTGAAAGAGTTTGCAATATCTTCTGTCGAAGCTTTGTGCACTGTAAGATCAGACTGTGACATTCATACAATTCGTGAATGAACTGTCTCAAATCCCAAATAACTTCTTTAAACGCAAGAATGTCTCACAAAATGGCATCGAAATTGCTTGCAACGTAATCACAGATTGTGTCAGAATTTGACATCCATCCAACAACCTCCTACTACCAACTAACAAAGTCATCTCGAATGTGATAAACATTCAACCTAAGGTGAGCAACTCCTCGTTTCATATCCCGTACAGTTAGAAAATCAAAATGTCTGCACATCCTTGTCACTCCTACGATATCCGTTCAGTTGACAACGCTTAATCACCTCAAAAGTTAGAAACATCATCGATTTACACAGTTAGCTGAAAACGGAAGTGAAGACGCCTGCTCACTACATCTCTACTTAACCTACTAGCAGTGAGTCCTGGAATTTCAGCGAAATCAGCATAAGTTTCTTTCTCACTCACAGCATATAACTAAATTGACTATGACGCTCGCTGTTCATCGCCGAATTCGATCATCAACTGCTTCAGTACATACACATGTCTGAAGTATATGCAGGTCAGTATTGCATTTTCTTTATCGCCAATGTTAATTTTCAGTATGAATGTTGCTCTCCGATCAGCATTTTCAAACTGACGACTCCTTGACATCATTAGATCATGCAGTCAACGAAAGTATGGTGGTGATTACTGATCCTGTTGTTGGTGTCACTTAGTTGGTTGACATGCAGTATACCTGTTGTGTAAAGTTTAGACACATTTCATACACTCAACACTCTGGGTTTTTGCCCTCCAGATATTACAAATCTGAAACTACCGATACCCTAGTGTGGTGAGAGCAGGCTTCTAGCCAATCGGTAGACATTAATCTACGTCAATGTCTAGGTCACTAATATTGGCCGTGAGAAAATATGAACAAGGCTGATTCAACAACCAATCACAGCAAACTTAACGTGGGCAAATATGATTCGCAGATAGATGGCTCCACTTTTCGAAGTTATCCGAAACAACCAATCAGAAGCCTGCGTTTGTCTACTTGAATAAGCTATAATAATGTACAGCAAATATATATAAATATGTGTTGATTTCCGTAATAAAAACGATCTGTTGCCGGCCCTTGTCTTCTGTTGTTACTCATAAGTAACAACACAGTTTTTTGATCAGCGAAGAAATTTCTTTTCAACGACTTCCTTTTTCAAGCTGTACAGTCGTATTTATATTACAGAAAAAGGTTATTAATTATTATTACTAGTATTACACTAGAAGTATGCTGCCCCGCCGCGTCTCAAGATAGAGTCAGGTAGGCCGATTCATTATGGATGTTATATTACTTTGTGGCGATTCGGAAACAACGTGTACTCCACCTAAACTGTTGGATTAGAAACGTTCTTCCGTTAGATCGTAGAATACGAATGAATGGCTGGCGGCTATTACACTCACAACATTCACCACAATGATGAGGGCCCGTTTGACAAGTAATTCTGACATTACTTGTTAGTGAGTGAAAACCCGCTGCAGATATATATGTTTGCGATACCGTATTACTGCACTCTTAACATAATATCCTGTCAGTTAAGAGAAACACACAGGATAAATGGTTTAATGTCCCACACGTGGAAACCTGTCATTGCATCTTGTCACTCACTTTCAAATACAGGACTGAAATCCATATGTGACAAAATCGCCTCCACATGAAACGTGAGAAAATCAAGGTGACAATGCAGATACTTGATTCGAATTGATCGACTTTTCATCGTCTATGCTGATTCAGAGGGAACAAAGCCTCTCCTTCTTATCCTAAGGCAAATAAGCGTATCACCTATTTCTGTGTGATCAAGTACTCAGTCATTGCAAACACCTCAAGAAATGTGTAATTTCTATGAGTTCCACTGGCGGCGATTGTCACCTCTCAGTGTAATCGATATCAGAAATGCACAGTTAGCGGTCAGTTGTTGCATCATATCAGTTTGTAGAAATGTCAATGGATTAATTCCTCAGTTTGAATACCTCCTGCAAATGTGTAGCTAATATCACGACGAGAGTATTGAATATTCTCTCGAGTGTGGATGAAGTTTCACATTTGTGACATTTGTGAAGGTGTCTGAATTATTTGTGACTTCGCTACCACTCTCCATTACATTCACAAGCATAATTATCGATTAATCCACTTCGTGTTTGCACACCACTCTCTGTTGTTCTGATTCTTTCCATTTTCCTTGAAAGGCTGAGTAGGATACAGTGTAAGAAAGATCATGCTACTCAAGCATGCAGCACAGATGTTGTCGGTGGATGAGCATTCAATGTGATGTGATAGTATCATAACAATATTATCATACAATTTCATATAACATTTCCATTCTTGTAAATATAAATACGCTTAACTACATATCTTGATTCGCTGATAGTTTATTCTCAATGGAGTGATTTCAACGACAATTGAATATAATCTTATCAAACTCAAATTTCATGTAGTTATGTGAGGCATGCGATCACGTACATTGGATAATGATCGCACGAAGAACGGTATTATCGGAAGCATCTCCGCCTGTAGAACTACAGATGAAATTTGAGCGATACGGTTGACTGATACCAGCGTGCACGAAGACAACATACACATGTAAGGTGAATCAGGAGAAGAAATGTCGATTGTGGAATTAACTCCAGAACGTGTATCGAATGATGTTAGGTGTAGTCCAGAAGGAGATGACTAATTTGTGTTATATGAAATCAATATACTTTGCTTCGCAGGAACGAGTGAACTATTCAATACACACTGATAATTTTAAAAGTGACATATTATCCCTAACGCCTGACTGGATTAACTGTCTGGTGGGGAAGTATCTTTCTCAAACATATAGAATGGCGGTTCCTCAGGATTCCTGCTTTAATATCACTTCTGAATTCTGGGTTCATGAAGAGAGTTTTCTTGGCAACAGTTGCAATTTTCAGCTACGGACGCATTTCTTTCATGTCTTTGTCGGAAAATATGGTTGAATGTCACGAAGTGAGTTTTTTTCATTCTCTATAGTTCCAATCCGATAGATTCTCCAAATCCTTGAGCACAGAGTGTGTACTTAGTCTTGCGGTATGATAATTGAGCGAAAGATATGGCAGTTAATAAACTGTCCACTCGAAGTTCGTTTGTGGTATACTAATCTTTCAATCGAGTGTTCTTGTCTTCTAGTGAGTGGTACATCCAGGAGTGGAACTGGCATAATAGATTCACGTTCTAAGGTGGATATTATTGGAATGTGTGGCGCATTGAAAGTTTTGTCACACAATCTAGATGCAATGTTCCATCGCGAATCATGAGTGTATCGTATACCTACCTCTTGTAGGAGGGTGATCGGCTGGTCGAATAGTCATCGGTGATGTTATCTAGACTCACGATGAAGCAGTTGTCCTATCCCCTCTGGCTCCCTGAATTGTTCATTGAATTCGAATTGGATATTAGATGTACATCTGAGAAGTATTTCCTTCAGGTGATCGTTGGGAACAGGAACTTCGTGGTTGTGGTTTTCGATGTAGTCAGAGATGAGATTTAGTCATATTGTCTCAGTCAGAGAGATGCCTGTGAACAGAGACGTAACGTCTAGAGAAAGCATTTGTATTTCGAGAACACTGATATCGAATCAAATGTATCATTAAGGGTGTACCTTGTCATATTTGTCCTTACCGGTTGAAGGATGTCTGGCAGCGTAAAGTCGTTTTTACTTCGGTAATGTTGTAAGGTTTTGTCTTCCTAATGGTGTCTTTCCGGGTGGGTGATTTGAAGAAGTAATAGCTAACGGTTGAAACCAGATTGATATTAGCAGAAGCAAAGTGTGATTTTGTCCGCCATACTTGGAAGACAGTCGTTGGAAAATACAAGTGACTGACTATGCTTCGACATCACACAAAATCCATCAAAATATACCACCATATCTGACTAAGGCCAGCAACAGTTGTGTAATTTCCTACACGTCGCTTTCTGAAATCTCCCCCGAAACTTGATTATTTGATAGTTAACTCAGATGTTTGGCAGCCTTTTCATCAATCAGACTGAGTGTATTCCTAGTTTAGTGCGAACGCCACTGTCATCTTATCTTTGGAACCCAAAACTGCTATTTCTGTGCTCTTCGAAACAGCAGTAGTGTGACCCGCTGAGATCGTTAGTAAGGACAACTTATCAAATGAGTTATTATATTCAGACTTCAATGACGTCGTAGAATTTCCAACATCCTCCTCAATATCTCAACACAACTTTCGGTAGCACGTCGTCAGTCATATTCTGTTGAATTGCAATTACTGTCAAAATTACTGTGAAGACGTTTGTAATATTGTGTCGCATTAGGCACTATTCTATACACATTCACGTACACAGATTCGAATCCGCTGAACAATCAGTAATTTTTTTGTTTCTTTCTTACTCTCAAATCTTCAGAGAAAATCGATTTGGTCGTGGATATACTGGCTGTAAAGTCTACATACCATCTGCAGACATACGCTGTATCCCCTAATCTACAGACATCCCGATTTCATGTTGCACAGGATTCGTGTGAACTTTGCATTTCCACACTTTATTCATGGGGAACATGGGGGAACCATGTAGAAGTGACGGATTTAGTGAGACATGCGTCAGTCCTACTTATGAGCGCATCCGTCTCTATGCCTTTTGTTAGGTGAATCATTGATCATATTCTCAATACACTCACTTCGTTTCATCCACTGTTTATGTGTCAGTCTACTGATTTACAACTGTAGATGATCATAGGCATGGAAGTCATTTTACGTAAACATTTCGCCGTATTTAAATTTTTATTTTTATTTTTGATTACAGCTTGATTCCACACCGTATTTTTGGTACAAGTATGGAAATTTCAGCGTGGATATCGGTAGCCCAAAATTCGAAGGCCGACCATAGATATCAGGTGTGCGTCGGCGAGGGCTCGAACACCGGGACATGTGCATGGTCAGCGAGAGTCCTAACCACTGTGCCACCGACATCTTGATGGCGAGTGTGCTAAAATGTCGTAGGTGGATAACATTGAGTAGCCCTGTCATTCTGAAAACATCAGATCTGTGTGGCATTTGAACCAGCGATTCCTGGATACGAAGGAATTGTAATGAAGTTTAGGCCTTGACTGATTGGTTGAACTCACTATCAAATTCGGTAGCTCATCATCAGTCACATTCTGTCGAATTTCAGCCATCTCCACTGTCATGATTATTCACAACAAAAACCACAACACACAATCAACCTACCACGTGCTATATCATCTGTAGCATGCACTATTCTCCATGCAATGTATCAAATGGTGTTTGACATTGCATATATTGATCTGAGATATACACCGATACAAACGGAATTAACTGTCAACGTGATCGGATGCATCAGCTGACTTGAACTAATGAGTGAATTGCCACATAGGTAAGTACTCTCACACACACTAATCAGTGGAATAATGTCCATCTGACTACTAATACTTCTGTAAAGTGTGAGTCACTGAGTAATTCCAGTAGCATGAGACGATACAATTGTAAAGTCTCCTCTCTTCGCTCGGCTCATCATTGTGCGCGGCACATCTCAATAAGAAATCGACTCATCAAGCCACAATCCACTTCGTCAGCTGAAGTGAAACACAGCGACATTTCTGGTCATATACAAAACTGTTTCAAGGTTTTCATACTAGGAGTGAACTGAAATGTTTGAGAGCTTCTTAAGCTACTTACTCACATCTGCTCAGTAGTATGACGTTGAACGCATAAACGTGAGAAGCATGAATATATTTTGGACTGAATTCTGGTCACACCATTTCCGATTCGAGATTCTGTGATTGCATACTATCTAGGGCCTACACCTACAAAAAATGATGCAGTGAATTCCTCTATCGCCTAATTCAACGATGATATGGTATATAAGGCGTTTATATTTAGCAAACAATTTATACATGAGTTGATAAATAACCTACTTCAAGGAACTCTCATTGAGATGCAAGTTTAACTGTCAGTTTATTTTCATCCATGAGATTGGTAGACAGAGATACGATATTGCTACGGGATCATTATCACTGCGTCCGCTACTGGCTGACTACTTCTGAGCGATGTTCAAAATAACTCAGTTTAGTGAAACCTTTAGTCATATTGGTGTCCAGAGAGGATGAGTAGATGACAGTTCCGTTATCCGCGACAAGGAAGATCTATTAGGATTTCACATTTTACCGTCATTCAACAACTGAATCTGACTGAGTCGGTGCAGAACTTTCTTACCATAAAGCCACACTTGCAGATTCATAGAAAAGCATCTTAATAAATTAGGAATTCAAAGGCAATTAGGATTCAGATATACGCTCAGAAATCGTCCTTCTCAACCAGTCAATAAGGCGTTCTCGTGGTCAAACTCAGCCGAATTTCACTAGCTGTAAGTCGTTCTCCGCTTGTATGAGAGAAACACCCCACATCTGGCTGCTAACACATGCACTATTTAATGCACCTGAACTTGTGCAGAATGAGACCTCAGTCTGACCATATCTAATGAACGTTTTTCAAGTGCGTACTAGGTCACATTCAGGCAAGGTAAGGTAAAACTGCTATGGAGCGAGAATAAAGGTGGATATTTGAGTGTCCGTTTAACAAAGTGTGAAGAGGGTGAGAATGTGTACGAGAGGAAGATCTGAGAGTTATAATACTGAATTAAATACTAAAGTAAAAGCAAACTAATCATTTAACATAAAATACAAAAAAATTACAGCGGACAACTAGTGAAGAGGTTAAGACCATTGCAGAATTAGAGACTGGACTGCCTGTTTCTGTAATACAGATTTCGCGGTTGAGTTGACGAAACGCAAACGCCTCTGTCATACAAAAATGCCAAAAATTGACGTCCTTTATGCCTTTTGCCTTTTCTAGTTGATAGTCTTGAAGGACGACTCTGGTGAAGCTACTTGGATGAGGATTGAGCTAGTGACTGTCTTGCATTGTCCTTTTTCTAACCATGCCGGATAATGTTCAGAGATGCATTTGGAAAGTGTGAGCTTTGTTTGGCCAATATAATCAGCAACGCAGGAGCAGGTGAATTCATGAACGCGAATTGAAGTGGCCGAAATCCGTAGTTTGTCATCCACAAATCCATTCATCATTTGTCCATTGTCGAAATTACGTCAGCTGTAATTAAGGCTCTTCTCAGTGATCTGCATATGCAATTCTTCATGGTCCCACCAGTGACATCATCTTTAATTTCACTGTTCATAAGAAGCAGTTCTTTCTCACCGTCTGCCTTCTTTCAGGCTTCTTCTTTACCTTCATGTTTTCCTCGACGAATCTTGGAGGAGATCCATTTTACATGAGGACTTCTCTGAGTAGCTTCAGTTCCCTGTCGATTTCATCGCTAGAACATACCCGCCTTATGCTTGACGATTAGAATTGGATCATAATCCTCTTTTTTCTCAAAGGGACCCATCTTAGATTATTCTTGTATTGACCATTCCTTCTTGGTTTCTTGTAGATCTATCTGTCGAGATAACCGTCAGAACTCCTACATAGCTGTACACCCAGAAAATCGAATTCCAACTTCAATTTTTATTCCGACGTAGATTGGATAACATGATGGCGGTTGTTGAACCCGTCAGTTGTTATTTCGATGTTGGTATTCTCGTCACATATGATGAAAGTATCGTTAATGTATCTTTGATAAAAGTAAAAGAAACTATCGATACTGGGTCGTAACATAAAAAAAAAAATCAAAAATCAACATACTATTCTCTAGACTTGACCAAGAAGCAGCCTACAGGCAAATTACACAGTGGCGACCACCCATCTATTTCCACTCCATCTGTTTGTCTACAGAGCAGGTCTTTGAACTTGAAGTGGACTTAGAAAGTGGATGTCAATCTCAGTTCCTTTAAATAGTGGATCAGAATACCCAACACCACATTATTATGCCCAATGAATTCGTATATAGTCCAAATAATTTCATTAACAGTAACATTGGTGAAGAGATAGACGCGACAACCTTGGATATTATTTTCTTTCCGGATATATTAGGGTTGTCAATTGAATCGACAAATCCAAACGAATCTGAAAGACTACTCAGACAGAGAATATTTCCGCGAGCAGTTTGGCAGCAGCATGATATGGCGACTTTGTCATATCGAAGATTTGACGTAGTGGTAGGTGCCGTTTGTGCACTGACAGTTAAACTTGCATCTCAATGAGAGTTCCTTGAAGTAAGTCATTTTTCAAATTATGTCTAAATCGTTTGCTCAGTATAACTGCCTCATCGCACATATCATCGTTGAATTAGGCGATAGAGGAATTCACTGCATCATTTTTTGTAGGTGTAGGCCCTAGATAGTATGCAATCACAGAATCTCGAATCGGAAATGGTGTGACCAGAATTCAGTCCAAAATATATTCATGCTTCTCACGTTTATGCGTTCAACGTCATACTACTGAGCAGATGTGAGTAAGTAGCTTAAGAAGCTCTCAAACATTTCAGTTCACTCCTAGTATGAAAACCTTGAAACAGTTTTGTATATGACCAGAAATGTCGCTGTGTTTCACTTCAGCTGACGAAGTGGATTGTGGCTTGATGAGTCGATTTCTTATTGAGATGTGCCGCGCACAATGATGAGCCGAGCGAAGAGAGGAGACTTTACAATTGTATCGTCTCATGCTACTGGAATTACTCAGTGACTCACACTTTACAGAAGTATTAGTAGTTAGATGGACATTATTCCACTGATTAGTGTGTGTGAGAGTACTTACCTATGTGGCAATTCACTCATTAGTTCAAGTCAGCTGATGCATCCGATCACCTGGACAGTTAATTCCGTTTGTATCGGTGTATATCTCAGATCAATATATGCAATGTCAAACACCATTTGATACATTGCATGGAGAATAGTGCATGCTACAGATGATATAGCACGTGGTAGGTTGATTGTGTGTTGTGGTTTTTGTTGTGAATAATCATGACAGTGGAGATGGCTGAAATTCGACAGAATGTGACTGATGATGAGCTACCGAATTTGATAGTGAGTTCAACTAATCAGTCAAGGCCTAAACTTCATTAAATTTCCTTCGTATCCAGGAATCGCTGGTTCAAATGCCACACAGATCTGATGTTTTCAGAATGACAGGGCTACTCAATGTTATCTCTTCAACGGTTGGTAGTCGTTTGAACTCCAGTCACTGTCGGCTGCGATGTCTAGGTTATGAGACTGACAGAACATTCTCGATCTGATAAGACGACTGAACTAAAATCGTACGATTTTTGAAATTCAGATGTTGAAATTTGGAATTGTGTTCAATGTTGAAATGATGTGTGAGATAAAATATTACAACCTTGTTGTGTAAGCACAAGGATCATATTGGAATGAAACAGTCCTTCGTTTCTGTCCTTGTGAACATCACAAACTCCTCAGCCTTTGTGTGGTTTTGCGATCGGTAATTCTCCACCCTCTTCCCTGTCAATCTCTGCTTTACACTCTTTTTTCTCTCCTTCTTTATATTGTCGTGGATAAATCCTTTCGGGCAGTTGTTATTGTTGAGTGACATTTTGGATAAGACGTTTATTTCTTCTTGTTGATTATTTGATGTTGTTTTAAGTCCATGTATAGTGTCTGGACGACCTTGTATTACACCATCGTTTCACCACGAGTCAATGAGCTGAGTTATGATAATCAACGAATTTCCCAGAATGTGTAGTTTTTCTATACAGCGTCGTTTTTCTGGTGTCATCTGTTACTCTCCGCACTTTGCAGTCTGACAGAGGCAGTCACCCGATTTCATTCACTATCCACTCAGTGAATGTTTCTGAGTCTACGTGACTGTCTAGGTGTGAGGACAAATTTCACGACATCGTTCTTTTTCATTGTTTCTAACGTGTCGTCTACAAATGTTCATCAACATTTCATTGATGACCTCAATGGTCTGTGTGCATTCTCCTCTTCCCAGAGATCCATGAGTATGTGAGCTATTATTGGTGGGATGGAGGAAGTCATGTCTACTCCTTCAATTTGTTGGTATATTCTTCTGTGAATACATCAGTGACTGAGCTCATTGCATAACTGTTATTACGATTCACTCTCATAGATTTAGGATGTCACTCAGGTAGTTTAGATTTCCTCTTGATTTTGGGATTCCCAGATTTAGTTAACAAATGTCATGTTGACGAGTACTCGAGAATGTATTGGAAGAATATGTTTTCGCCAAGTTTTAAGTATTTCATGAGTTTCCATTAGGAATTCCAGTTTCATAGGAATATACATTTTAGCAGATCAACACGTTTTTGAGTCGGTATCACGGCGGTTAGGACTCGCGACAACCATGCACATGGTCCGCGGTTCGATCCCCTGTCGACTCACACCTGATATCAATGGACGGAATGCAAAATTTCGGTCTACCGAGATCACATGCTGGAAATTCAATACGCGAACCAAAATACCGCGTGAAATCAACGTATGATCAAAGATGAAGAAATAAAAAATAATAATGCGTTCAGAGTGCTCGCCTGTGACAGAATACAGGCTGAATTCTCCTGAAGTCCCAGTAAGAAGTCGTGACCTGCAGAATAGTCCAGGTTGGGTATGAGGACAGATAAACACTGATGATTTCATTGTCTCGTAGTAAAACAGTTTAGAGAGAAATGTCAAAGTGAAAATAAATTCCCAGTGTCTGAATGGTCACGCGAATTTCGCGTGAGCATAGCACAGAGGAATTCACAAGAAGCACGGAAATCGTAACCAGTTATTCTTGGTTTCCAATGGTCTTCTCATTCCAGTCATGCGTCGGTGGCACAGTGGTTAGGAGACTTGCCGATCATGCACATGGTCCGCGGTTCATTCCCCTGTCGATGCACACCTGATATCAATGGACGGCATGCAAAATTTGGTCTACCGAGATCACATGCTGAAAATTCAATACGCGAACCAAGAATACGGTGTGGAATCAAGCTGTAATCAAAAAAATAAAATAAAATTCGTTGATCCAATTTCTAAAGCCCATTTCCGTCTGATCATCATCATTCATTCCCTGCTTCTTTCTGTCTCTGTGAGGTGAAAGCAATGAATGAAATCAATAACTCGAAGAATATGAATTCTGCATTCTTATTGTTTCATGTCGCAATTGACGAAAATGTTTCTCGATTTAACAAATATATGAAACTACTAAATGTACACACCTATGGAGCTGCAATTGTTGACGGGTGGTCATGACATCCTGAAAAGTCTCTGTGAACTTATTCGTCTCGTACATTCTCAGATTTCCATCATCACGACATTTGTAAACACCAAATGCACTCGAAATTCACTATCATCAATTCCGCATATTTCAAGAAATTCTCGTGTGAACTGTTTTAGCAGAGCAGTGATTCCGTCGCACTCATCATCAACGTATTCAGCTGAGAGAATGAACGATGTCTTCAGCATGTTACTGCAGGAGGAGCGCATACATGTTCGAAAGACTACCAACCAGATATCTATCAACCTTGTACAAGGGTAACTTGTGACACCACTTAGACTGCATTTCGACTTGAAATCATTTTATTCAATCATTCCCGCCATTCAATTATTACAATTATTATGATTACTACGATTTCAAACGTGAAGAGTGTGAAGCGTTGCGGATTATTGTCATCTCGTCACAAAGGATTACGATTCACAGAGATCATCAGAGAATATCTGTGTATGTATGACACCGTCCAATTCTTTTCAGTTTTGAAACTCATGAATCATCTTAACCAGAGATGTGCTAACTGAAATAGTGATTTAGAAATACTCTCTAGTTTCAGTGCATTACGTTGGCGATTTCGAGACGACAGCGTAATGCTCATAGAGCAGTCATGTCATTTATCATCTCCTAAATACTCATCATCGATTTTAAATCACCACAGAATCCGAATTAAATCACCTTCATCTATTAACTAATAAACCAATTAATTAATTAACAAAATTCAGTTTGTGTCTTCTACAATATGCTACACAATACTTCCCTTCACCCACCACTTATTTCGTTTATCGCACGTCTTTCATTCATATCGGTCATCGATCTTACCATCAGGCACACATATTGTCAAACACACAGTCAGACAAACAGACAACAAGAATGTTATCAGTAGATCAATACATACGCATGACGTGTGATACCCTCTCTGAAGTCCCTCCGTGTCATCACTAATTAATTGATTCAACACCTCTGTTTTTATTTATTGATTCATTGAGCTCGAATAACGAACGAATCAGACGATTTTGTGAAATTTCATTTGCTCACATTAACACCTTATGTGTTCATTCAGTGTTTGTTTGTGTGTGTGTTGGAGGGGGGAGTGTTATTTCTTTTTCACTCTCATTAGGAGTGTGACTGCTTTGATGTGAGATATATAGAACAAAGCTTATTATCTCTTCAACGGTCGATAGTCATTTGACCTCCAGTCACTGTCGGCTGCCATGTCTGGGTTATGAGACGGACAGAACATTCTCGATCTCATAAGACGACTGAACTAATACCGTACGATCTGTGAAATTCGGATGTTGGAATTTGGAATTGTGTTCAATGTTGAAATGATGTGTGAAATACAAAAACTACAGCCTTGTTGTTTCTGATTGCACATTTTATCTTCATCATCGTCACTTTTGTAAAGAAATTCCCAGTAACGTCAAAAACTTTGATCATCGTGATCGAATACGCACAGAAATATCGAAATGGGGGAGCCTGATGGACTTGTTCATATAACTGTCAAGTTTTTTTTGGGGTATCTGGTACAACCTCTATATACAACGTCAGTAAATCGTTTCGAGAAGAATTTGTAAGCTAAAAGATCATTTTGAGTCCAACAGTCTCTGGTTGCACATTCTATCTCATTATCGTCACTTTTGTAAAGAAATTTCCAGTAACTTCACGCAATCATCAGCACGATCGAATACCACAGAATCGTTAAAATGAGGGAACCTGATGGACTTAATTAAATAACTGTCAAGTTGTTTGCGGTGTCTGTTGCAACGTGTGCATACAACGTCAGTCATTGTTTTCGAGAAGAATTTGTAAGCCAAATGATCATACTGAAATGAAACAGCCCTCCGATTCTGTCCTTGATAAAATCATTGACTGCTCGACTTTATATTTCATTTACATCAATCTAAAATGTTTAGTAATTTTCAGCAGGGCCATACATCTCCATTCTGTTAATCAGCATGTGAAATGAACTGATCGGAAAACACTCATTTTATTTTTGCTTCCTCACTGACATGAACCGGCATGAGGAACACTTACATAAGGGACAGATAGCAGCATGGATGTCAATTTCTGTTGGCTGTATGCAGATATCCCATGAACTTGATGGCGCAACTCAACAACTAGATAGTCTGTCTTGAGTAAATCTGAACGAATATCCGTGATTTGTAACTTTCTTTTCACTGAGTGACGTAAACATCAAAAGACAACAAGTGTCCTGTGACTGTTAAAATATCCACTGCCAATCGGCTGCTGACAAATTCACAGAAGATGACAACAATTTGGACAACTACGGCGATCGGTTATTATGAGACAGAGTGTATTTTATACCTCATATGCAAAACCTCAGCAATTTAAGTCATAAGTGATTTTTTGTCGGAGGACAAAAGTTTAAGAAAAGACGGTGAAGCTGTGTAATGAGGTTGGAAGTCATCCGTTTACGAAGACTCTACTCTTCCCCCGTCTCTTTGTCAATAAAATAATGTGGCATTCGAGTTCAAATCATCTGCAGATAACAAGTTCTAAGAACAGACCTTATTCACATTAACTGAATCAATTCCTACGCGGGTTTCTATTATCATTCGCAAGGTCTTCAAACATTGATGAATTTCAACTCGTCTTTCATGACTTGCCTCCTTCACATTTCCACATGAAGAAATAATATCAATCACTTCAACGAGACTGTTCGTCTCTATGAGAAAAGTTTCCGTTTATTATGCGTCAATTTGTTATGATTCTCATGTTGAAATGTTTCAAATGACTTTAAATCTATTTACTGACTCTATGTCGTGCAACAAGTCCTTTCTAATGACCAGAGTACGATTTATTCTGAGAAAGCCATACCCAGTGTCATAGACAGAAGCTTTAAGAAATTCTGTCCCTTCATTGTTTGTTTCACTCCCATTCCTACTTTCTAAATTGGACACACGAATTCAAGCTTTTGAGGCCGTAGTCGTGATGGTGCTGTTTTTATGCGTTTAGGTTTCTGGCAACACATGAAACGTTTCCTCTTATCGAGGCTTGAAACTATCTAGTGAAGTAAATCCCCTGTTCGTGAGTGACTGTCAAGAAACTTTTCTTTTGTATCGCCAGTCTTCTACAATTGAATAACCGACTGACAGATCTACTTGTAACCCTCTTCTCCCCTAAAACCAGATTCACGACGTCATCATGCGACGACCTCTACATTACTGCCAACACTGGGATGCGTTTACTACTTCCACAAATATTGATAAGACGTAAATGCCTCTATTACATCAAATGACATTCGACATTGATATTTCATGCTCCAACGAAATCCTCAAAATCTCATTGATGAACAAGTTTCATTTCTTCACAGACTTTATTCGGAGATATGCTGAGAAAGAGAAATATTTAAATGAAATTTTGAAGACATGACCAGATCAGGTGAATCCCAGTCTTCTTCTCTGAATCACTCACTGTAGTACAGCCTCTCACGAAAGGCTTTACCGTCTGTCTGTCAATAAACACAAAGTTGCATCACTCTCCATTCCGTTTTACTCATTGATGAACAGAATTCAGTGTGAAATGCAATTCAATATTCATCTAGGCGAAGACAAATCATCAGTGAATATTTCTACTACAAGTACTCAGATTGTTCAGTGATGAAATTCATTCGAAATCAATTGACTTCTTATTGACACTGTGTTCCGATTGAGTAAATGATTTGTTATCACTTGCGGAATCCAGCTGATATCGATAGCCTGTCAGCTCAGATAATCCATAAATGAGTATGAATAAATTTCATGAATAAATGTCACAACGTTCTCAATCAACACGCAGAATCTTGATTTCTACATCTCTGGATTTCAATTTCAAAATATAAGCATCGCCTCCTAAACGGAATCCGACTCACAGATACTTCCAATACAACTGACATGGGTTATCCGCCTGATTGGCATTATTAAATGAGAGAAGATGACATTTCCCCACATCTAGTATGACACAGCAAGACCACGCTCTTCTATTTCGCTCATTCTGAATGCAATGGCGTGTTGTTATATATCATCAAACTTTAGTCAAGTTCTCATCTGATATCACGGCTTGACCTCATTTGCTCTGTCGATTAGGAAAGGAGCAGATATTCATTGGAGAACTGTTGATAGGTGAAAGGTAGCTATCATGTTCTAGTTTGGTATTTTGCAGCTACAGCCATGTGAATTCAACGAGGTCCAGGTTTTATTACTATATTCACACTAAAAGCTAAACACCTTATCACTGAGCACTTGATTACCGATCGTCAAGACAGACACACGCTAATCACTCCATGATATTTTAAGTTATGCTCAGCTTGTATGACTATTTTCTTCCAATCTAGATGATGTGAAAGCAAAGTCGTCGAATCAAACTGCAATGATAATCGCGTGTCTGTGTATGATGTTTGCTGAACGAAGGATTTGACCTTCTAGATGTATCATGCCAGAGTGGTAATTATGAATATGAATAATATCGACTAGGTGTCTACATCGGTTTGTGAATTTTGTCCTGTGAACTCCTCATTTTATTACAATTTATCTTTGGGTAACTGGAAAGTGAGACTTATCAATCCATTTAATTTTGCGGACACGATTACTGACAAAGGCCATACACGGCCTCATAATTGAAAATCGAAAGTAACAAAGCTTGATGATTGTCACAGAATTGTTTACCACAGATTTGATCACGAGGTGACATCAGTTAGGGAACCACTGGGAAACCAGTCTAGGAATACTGGACAGCTGTTCTTACTGGTTGGTGACCGTGAGGCAGTACCAGGAGGCTGCTTAAGTACATACAATTTTCTGAAATATATTCAGGTCAGTGATGCATTTTCTTTATCGCCAATGTAAATTTTCAATATGAATGTTGCACCCCAGTGTCAGCATTTGCAAATTGACGACTCTTCGACATCAATAGATCATACAGTCAACGGATTCTGCTTTTTGGTGTCACTCAGTGGGCTGACATGCAACCTGCCTCTTGTGTAAAGCTTAGACACAATGCCTACCCCTACTGTGTGTGTGTGTGTGTCATGAAAACTTCAGAAATCAATGACATCAATCTCCTCTGCACGACATTTTCTTGCCAATCAGCCTGTGCTACAGTCGATTAACAATAACAATTCACAGTGGTTATGACATGCATATAACTCACAGTTAACAATCTGAATTCTGTTTTATTTCCATAGGTGCATCAATCACTCGTTAGTGTGAAATTACTATGAAGACGTTTGTAACATTGTGTCGTATCCCGCACTTTACTATATCCAATCACTCTGCTTGCATATTTCAAAACTTTCAGTCGACCTGCTCAGTGAGTTGAACTCCACTGGTGAACTTCAAATATAACTTCACGTACACAGATTCGAATCCACTGAACAATCAATAATTTGCTTGTTTCACTCTTTCTCTCAAATTTTCACAGGAAATCGATATGTTCCTGCATAAACTAGCAACAAAGTCGCTATACCTCCTTCAAACATCCGTGGTATCGTATCTCCTAATCAACTGTTATTCAGATTTGATCCTGAATTGCATTCATGTGAACTTTGTATATTCCCGTGTCATACACTGGGGATATCGGAGAACCAGTAGAAGTGACGAATTTAGTAATATATGCGTCTGCCCTGGTTCAAAGCGCATTCGACTCTATGCCTTTTGTTCAGTGAATCATCAGCCATATTCCCAATAATTTCACTTTGTTTCATCTTCTGTTTATGTGTCAGTTTATTGATTTATAGCTTCAGATGAGCATGTGAATGGAAGTCATTTCACATAAACATCTCACCGAATGTTGTAGCAGTTCAAGAAAGCAGGATGGCGAAGTTTTGTAAAATGTCGTAGGTGGATGAATATGAGGAAGCCTATCTGAGCGACAAACAGACGAATTATACTTCCATCAGGTTTGTGAATAGGATCTTCTGATCACCTCCTTCTATGAGTGAAATTCGACTTGGATTTGTAAACAGGGTGTTATAATCACGTTGCAATTTCATCAACATTTGCCTGTGTTTTGAAATCAACGTTCCTGCCCTTCAGATATTACAAATCTGATAACTCAGAAGTTCGCTGCAGAGTCATCTCTCCACATGAAGCCCAGTAGGGCGATTCATTCTGGTAGTTATACTACCTTGTGGCGATTTGGAAACAACGTGTTCCCCACACCACTTGTTGGATTCAAAACCTTCCTTCCATTAGATCGTAGAATACGAATGAATGGGGCTGGCTGTTACACTTACAACATTCATTAAAATGATGATGGCCCCTTCAATGAATAATCTTGACGCTACTTGTTAGTGGTTGGAAAGCCGCTGCAGATATATGTGTTTGGGATACCTACTATATTAATTCACTCTTAACATAATATCATGTCATTTGATAGAAATACACAGGATAAATGGTTTGATGTCCCACACGTGGAAAATTCTCATTGCAGCTTGTCACTCACTTTCAATTACAGCGTTTAAATCCATATATGAAAAAATCGTCTTCACATTAGACGTGAGAAAATAAGGTTCAAAATGGAAGTGCTTGATTAAAACTGATCAACTATTCGTTGTGTATGCTCATTCAGAGAGAACAAATCCTCTCTTACTCATCTTAATGCAAACAAGCCTACCACACATTTCTGTATGATTAAGTACTCAGTCACTGCAAACACCTATGGAAATTTGTAATTTCTATGAGTTCCACTGGCGGCGACTGTCAAATCTCAGTGTGAGCAATATCAGAATTGCGTACTTAGTGGTTAACGCGCGGATCATATCAGCTTGTAGAAATGTCAATGGCTTAATTCCTCAATTTGAATACTTCCTGCCAAACGTGTAAGTAATTTCGCGACGAGAGCACGACGAGAGTATTGAATTTTCTATCAAGTGTGGATGAAGTTTCACATTTGTGAAGGTGTCTGAGTTACTTGTGACTTCCCTACGATTCTCCTTTACATTCACAAGCATAATTATCGCTTAATCCACTCCATGTTTGCACACCATCCTCTGACTCTCCAATTCTCTCCTTTCCTGATCATGAAACGGTGAAAGAAAGGCCACGCTGCTAGAGCATGCAGCACAGATGTTGTCGGTGAATGAAAATTCAATGTGATGTGACTCTATCATAACAATATTATCACACATTTCATATAACATTTCCATTCTTGCAAATCTGAACATGCTTAAATGAATATCTTGATTCGCTAATAGTTTATCCTCAATGTAGTGATTGCAATGACAATCAAATATTATGTCATCATATATATATATATAGATTTGACCTTGGCGGCCTGCTTAAATCTTGGGCTACCAATTACCTTAAACATTACAAATCATATTGCATCTAATTTCTCATTTCTAATTGATATTTTAATCAATAAATCTTATTCAAATATGACCTCAAATCGGATTATTTATTCTCGTGAATATTTAATATCTTTAAAACCTACTGATCTGCAACTCCATAAAAAAGACAAGAAAAAGCATCATGCCGGCTGGCAGAGAGCATTAAAAAATACCCCTATTCAATTCATGACTGTTCCCGCAATTATGAGTACCAATTGTCGCTCCCTGCCGGCTAAAATTAACTGTCTTCAATCGCTGGTGTCTTCCATTATATATCATAATACTGGGATCATATCACTTCAAGAAACATGGCTTCATGATCTATATGATGACAATCTAGTGTATCTAAATAATTTCAAACTATTCAGACAAGATCGGTGTAGTTCCAGGAAGAAACGCGGTGGCGGTGTCGCCATCTTCATCAATTCACAATGGTGTACGTCTAATAATGTATGTTTCAAATTCTCTAGTGACAATATTGACTGTCTCACCGTTAAGTGTCGACCTAAACATTTGTCAAAATACAACTACATTTACATCTCGAACATGTATATTGCTCCTGGATGCAACTCCACAGAATTATCTTTATTTGCGGATGAATTTACTTCCCTTGCTGCCACCTCCTTCGGAAATTCCTTGTCTATAGTTACTGGTGATTTTAATTCTAGTGATCACAGCTTCCTAATTTCACTTGGACACGATAATATTGTCAACTTCCCGACTAGAATGGACAACACTCTTGATCTTGTGTTTACAAATGACGCAGGAATATTTGAAGCTCGAAAAAGAGCCCCACTACTAAATTCAGATCACTGTATCATAAGAATATTGCCCAAAGTATATGGAAAGCAGCACAAAAGGGTCTTCTCATACCTTGGAAAGAAAACACAACACAGATGTTATTCCCATGACAACATACTGAATCTAAGGTCCATGTTAAAAGACACAAACTGGGATCTATTTACTGAACAAGCTCTTGATAACACAATTGCCAACATAACACATTATCTTAATTTCTGTCTTGATGTTTGTTGTCCAAAAGAGACAATCTTCTTAAAATTCGATCGCTTCTCCTCTTCTCAACTCAAAAAGCTCCGCCGTGAAAAAGAAAGGTTGTTCAAAATGAAAAACAAATCTGGTGTTAAGAGAATGAACACTTTGATTAAGCTTGAATTACAAAGATTGAATGCTCTCTATAACCAGAAGTTTCTTTCATGTAAATCCCCATCAAATATGTGGAAGTTATTAAAGGAAATCACAGGTGGTAAGCAAATGATGAATGATATTTCTGTAGATGTTAACATGCTTAATGAATCCTTCATATGTATCCCAGCAAATGTTATGATTCCTAACTCAAATAGTGTAAACAATGACTGCTTCTCATGCTTTAACACGAATGATGTCCTCAAGTGTCTTCAATCTCTCAAGCCTACTCAGTCCCTCGGTCCTGATGGTGTTCCTGCTGTTATCCTTAAGAAGTGTGCCGACATCTTGTGTTCCCCCTAACTGACATTTTCAACGAATCGTTTTCCAAAAGTATTATACCTGAATCATGGAAAAAATCAAGATCGTTCCAGTGCCTAAATCAACAAGTGGACCTAATGTTAAGTTTAGACCCATTTCAATTACCTCACCTTTTTGAAAGTTATGGAAAGACTTATTTTACTTAATCTTGATCCCTCTTTAAAACCTTTCAACGACCCCAACCAGTTTGCTTATAAACATAGTAGGAGTACGTTAGATGCCGCTGTTGTCCTACATCATAGCATAGTCTCTAGTTTAGATAAAGGAGCTAAATACGTTCGCTGTGCCTTCCTTGATTACACATCTGCATTTGACTCTGTTCCCAGGTCTCTCTTGCTAAGTAAGCTTGCTGCAACACAGGCTGAAAGCTGGACAAATAAGTGGTTGCATTCCTATTTTTCTGATAGGAAGCAGTACACCGTCTACAATGGAAATCCTCCACTACCTCACTTACTTTAGCTGGTGTTCCTCAAGGTGCTGTTCTTTCTCCCTTTCTGTTTTCGTTTTTCTTACACTTGCCTCATTCTGATGTAGCCACTTTTGTTAAGTATGCCGATGACCTCTCGGTTTCTATGCCTGTCAACTCTCAGTCAGATTGTTCCAAATTAAATAACTTTCTGTCGGAAATTAGTCAGTGGTCCTCTTCAAACGGACTTAAGCTTAATCCGTCTAAATGTCAGGTAGTCAATTTCACTTTCAGACGTAAATGTGACCTACAGCAACTAGTTAGCTCACATGGCCCCACTATCATTGACGGCACAGAGGTTGAAAATACATCTAATGTCAAGTACCTTGGGCTGAGTTTTTCCACCGATCTTTCCTGGTCTTCCCACATCTTGCTAGTTACTAGAAAGATGTTTCGCTTAACGTTCTACATTAGGAAATTTAGGCAGTCTGGCATAAAGCAGTCTTTGCTTTCTCAGTTTGTAAATTCTTGTATTCTACCCATCCCCCTTTACTGCTCCCCATTAGTCTTTCCTGGACTACTTAAGAAAGACTTTGCTTCGCTGAGAAGGGCACTAAAAGCCGTTAGTAGGGCAAGTGGGATATCGTTAAACCAACTGGTTAACACTATTGTAGATAGACATATAATGTCATGTAAGAAACTAGCGAATACAATATTGTCGGACCCCGAGCATCCTCTCTATACGCATCTATCTCCTTGCATTTCATCTGGTAGAACTAGAAGCAGCTATAGGAGGCTATATGCTAGGACTACCAAATACAAAAACTCCACAATACCATATCTGGCACAGCTGTTATGTGATGAGAAATCCGTTAGGTATGACACGATAAACTTACTGCGGCACTCTAACAAATAGTCCCATTAGTTTTTGTTTTCCTTTCCTTGCTACTATTACACTGTTGTTCTCATCTTCTATCACACATCAACTTTATATTTCAAATCCTGTGGTGCATTGTTTGAAATGTAAACTCTACGCTGTTTTTTTTTTATTTTATTTATTTATAATTTATTTATTTTATTTTTATTTATTTATTATCTTTGATTTTAAAAATCTTATATAATTTATGAGGTAATTAGATGCAATATACTGTAATGCACGCTGAAAATTCCATACCTGTACCACAAATACCGTTTGGAATAAAGCTGTTATAATTATTATTATTATTATTAAATTCAAATTGCATGTAGTTGTGTGAGACATGGAATCGCGTACACTGGATAACAGTCGCATGAAGAACGGTATTATCGGAAGCACCTCCACTTATGAAACTACAGCTGAAATTTAAGTGACACGAAGACAACATACACATTTGAGGTGAGTCAGGCGGAAGAATGTCGATTATACAATTTGCTCTAGAAAGTGTGTACCAAACAATCTTAGGTGTAGTCCAGAAGGGGATGATCAGTTGGAGGACAGAATAAGAAGGCAGGAGTTGATGTCTCGAACAATGTTTGACGTAGCATATATTGATCTGAGACATATACTGATACAACCGGCATTAACCGACAACGTGATTACACGCCTACTGTGGTTTGAAATAATTAATGTATTGCCATATAGGTTAGTACTCCACACACGAAATCAGTGAAATAATGTCCATTCGAACAACTAGTACCTGTGTTAAATGTGAGTCACTGATAGATAGGTTACAAAATGTGGTCTAACTAGGGGTGGTGTGTGAGGATTCATTAGGAGATGGTGGTGATGAGTAGTCAGAAAACATGCTTAATTATGTTAGTCAAGACGTTGAGAAATTGAAATAGGCGGAATAGAGTTATATAACAAAATATATGCACATATTATTGGCCAGATATGGGATGTTTATCGTAAGGCTTCTTCAGATCAAAGAATGACTGGAGAACACACTACTCTTAGAGTTGCTGCAAAGAATGCTCTCTGAAATTCGTCGTCTTGAGTTCAGTCTCATTTGAAAATAAGATTCATGTTGTCTGACAATTCATCATCACCACTACACTATTCCCAATCGTCACCCATAATGTCACTATTTACAGTTTGATTTTTCATCACATTTTTTGACAACATTCTTATCAACAACAACAACAACGCCGAAGAGTTCTTATTCTAATCGGACAAACTTCATACACAATACACACAGGCATGCACAAACACAATTGTATATAATTGCAATTGTGTTAAGCTGATAAGTGAATGAATTCACCTCCTGAGAGAGACTCTTCTCTGAACTACGTGTTGTGCTTTGATTGCCTTTTATTGAAAGATAGGTTAAAGTATTTGGCTTCAATTTCCATTTACTACTGGCATTTGGTCGTTAGTAGCTGAAAGCAACTATTCGAAATATTGAAAAGAAACTGCTTGGTAACACCAGCCATGTAGACTAATGATCGGAGTGTGCTTACTATGTATCCTTACATCAATCCACATTCTCCTATCTGAGTCATTCAATTCTGAAGACATATGGACACACGTTCAACCATTTGCACATTTCCGCCCTCCACGTGAACAGAGTGCATAATGTTCTAAGGTGTCAAGTTTCAATATGAGTAGTTTTTGTTTTAACGAGGATGATTTCATGCCAGCTGTTGCACAGGCCTAAGTTGGCCTTTGTCTATATCCTTGTGTTTGCATACACTACCTCCGACAACCATATCAATGAAAGTGCAGAAGTCGGTAAAGAGTAATCCATTCACATTCTCTTCTCAGTTCGACTAGTTTTGTGAGGTAGGATCTGTAGCCACACACCCAACTCTCCGCGTTTACTAGGGCTTGAGAGCGAGTAGAGAGCTATCGAGCTAGTAAACTGAGTTGGTTTATTTACAAAGCCACTGATTTTGAAAAGAAATGGTTGTTTTGTGGGCCTCATACTTTATTATCTATACAAGATGAATCACACTCCTTTGAAATATGGAGATTTGTGTTGACTTCAAGCTACGCAATTTCTCAGCAGAATAGTCTGAATTATGATCCAGTTGACGACAGGAACAGTCCACGTACTTAGTTGTTCACGCTTTCCCTACTTCTACATGAATTTTGTTACCCAGAAATAGTTCACGTGACTCTCACGTTTTGACAAAACATAGTTTAGAATTAAGCAGTCGGCATAACTTTATCATTTCGAATATTCCCCACGTGGTTGACATTACATTCACTAATAAATTATTAGGAGTATTCGGTTTTAGCTCAGAACTTACTAGTCAAGGATGGGAGGGGAAATTAAAGAAACAGTTCGGTGGCAGCCACCAAGTTGCTTCGACAAGTTTGAACAAATTAAGAAATAATCGAATTCGCAGAATTAAAAGAGCTCACTTCTAGTTTCATAGCGCCTATGCAGCTGCTAACAGTTCAAATATCTATTCCTATTTATACGGTTCAACTCGATCATTTAGTGTTCTTTATGCTGCATAAACATTCAGTATTGCAGTAAGCCTCGGTTACACTCCAATGGTGATTACCAGACCGATTTGTAGTCACATATGTGTATTATAAACATTCGCCATCGATGAAATCACCTTCAGTGGCTGTGCATTTGTATTTCTACCTACCTTACTATAAATGTGTGGTAGTCTATTACTGAGTATTGAGAGTTGAGCTGAGAGAATTCATATAATTCCTCAGAATTAGCTTTACGAGTAAAAATAAAAGTTATGAGTTACAAAGTACTCAACAGCACAATGGAAGAAGGGGTTCGAAATCTGGTAAGCTAAAATTGTTATTGAGTGAGAATAAAGGTGGATATTTGAGTGTCCGTTTAACAAAGTGTGAAGAGGGTGAGAATGTGTACGAGAGGAACATCTGAGAGTGATAACAGTGAATTAAATACTAATCATTAAACATAAAAATTTTAAAAAAATTACAGGGGACAACTAGTGAAGAGGTTAAGACCATTGCAGAATTAGAGACTGGACTGCATGTTTTTGTAATACAGATTTCGGGATGATCTTTACGAAACTCAAGCACCTCTGCCGTACACAAATGGCGAAAACTGACGCCCTTTATGCTTTTTGCCTCATCTTGTAGATAGTCTTGAAGGACGAATCTGGTGAAGCTATTTGCTTTGAGTTCATCAAGTGCCTGAGGATTGAACTAGTGACTGTCTTGCATTGTTCTTTTTCTAACCACACCGGGTAATGTTCAGAGATGCGTTTGGAAAGTGTGAGCTTTGTGCGGCCAATATAAGCAGCTCCGCAAGACTAGGTGAATTTTATGAACACACAGTGAAATGGCCGAAATCCGTAGTTTATCATCCACAAATCCATTCATCATTTGTCGGCTGTAGAAATTGAAACTTAGGTCGTCTGTAAACAAGGCTCTTCTCACTGATCTGCATAAGCAATTCTTCAGGATCCTACCAGCGGCATCACCTTTGAATTCGCTCTTCATAAGAAGCAGTTTCTTCGCACCGTCTGCCTTCTTTCAGGCTTCTGCTTCACCTTCATGTTTTCCTCGACGAATCTTGGAGGAGATTCATTTCACATTAGGACTTGTCTGAGTAGTTTTCAGTTCCCCGTCGATTGCATCGCTGGAACATACCCGTCTTATTCTTAACCATTAAAAGTGGATGAGAATCCTCTTTTTTCTTAAAATGACCTAACTTCGAAAATTCGTGTATTAACCATTCCCTGTAGGTTTACTATAGATCTGTCGATCTGTCAAGAGAACCGTCAGACCTCCTCCATAGCAATACACCCAGAAAATCGAATTCCGAGTTCATCTTTGATCCCGACGTAGACTGGATAGCGCCATGGTGGTTGTTGAACCCGTCAGTTGTCATTTTGTTGTTGGTATTCTCGTCACATATGATGAAAGTATCATTCATGTACCTTTGGTAAAAATGAAAAAGAAACTATTGATAGTGGATTGCAACATACTATTCTCTAGACTTGACCAAGAAGCAGTCTACAAGCAAATTACACAGTGACTGCCACCCATCTGTTGCCACCCCATATGTTTATCTACACAGCATGTCGTTTAACTCGAAGTGGACATAGAAAGTGCCTGTCAATCGTAGTTCCTTTAAGTAGTGGATCAGAATACCCACCTCCACATTATTATCCTCAATGAATTCACATATAGAGCAAATAATTTCAGTGAGAGGAAAATTAGTGAAGAGAGACGTGACATCCATGGATATAATTTTCTTTCCACATATATTGGCATCACCAACTGAATCGAGGAATTCAATCGAATATGAAGGACTACGCTGACAGACAACATTTCTACGAGCTGTTTGGCATTGATGGTAGATACTATCTGTGCACTTTCGGAAGACCATAATTTGGGAAAATTACAAAACCCGAGTGTCACATTCGATCAGTCGATTCAGAACTCATAGTCGATTCGTTCTTCATCTTCTTCAGCGCTTGCGTTATTTTCCCTGCAATGCGTTCCGTTTGGTCTTTCTGAATACTAACTTTTGAAAATTTGCTTCCGTCTTATATGATGGACATTTTATCGACGTAGACTTGGCGATTGATCAGGACGATGTCAGCACCTTTATTTGGACGGACCACAACCAGGTCTTCACTCCTGAAAATCTCACGTAGTTGCTTTTTATTTTCAGCTGTAATCAGTCATGTGACATTCGGTTTTGTATTGATACTGAATGACAACGACGTCTTTGACAACTTTTATTTTTACTTGTAAAGCCGCTTCTGAGTGGTTGTATCAATTTTGTCCCCTGCCCTCCTACTACTCACTAATAGACTATTATACATTTTCGGGAAATGTAAATACAACTGACTGTAAAGTCAGTGAAGATAATTTCGTCAGTTACGGAAATTTGCTCCGCTGAATCGCCTTCCCCTCTATTCATGGCTCAGTGGGTATTTTCTGTGTTCAGCCATTCTCTTGTGAATATCCTCTCCAAATGAATACTGACGGTCACTCCTCAAACAACACCTCTGTTCTGAGTTACTGCATTTTGTTTTGAAAAACATCAGGCGCACTTCATCATTTCATCATCTGCTCTTCTCACCAGTAGAGTACTTGAGATGAAAACACCCATGTGAATATGAGGAATGGCAACTTCGCTGAGCATGTTTGGGTAATGCTTGAACAGTGGAATGGTGTTTCGCTCTACGGAATGGTGAATAAGAATAATCAGTTATTTGTAATACTTAGCGTTGAACTTGAGCAGACACTTTATTCTAGTGGAGTTCGATATGAGATAAGTTTATTCTAAATATCACACACACAATGATGACACAGTATTACCAACGGGATTGCAAGGGTGGGTTTCGAGCACAAATTATTGCCAGTCATAATCATATCATTTCCAGTCACACCGTTTCACAATTTGTCCTGTACATATTTTCTGTCTATTTTGTCTCTCCAACTTCCATTGTTTTGTTTCTTGCTGCCTTCCATGTCTCCGGGAGTGGGCCTTGCATCATTCCGATTGCACATGTGCGATGTTGAGTCAATAAACGAAGCTTCAGTGATAAACAAATCAGCCTCTCCATCTCATCTCTCATTCTGTCCCACCCACCCTATTTTGTGATTACATGGAAGTGAATGCAATCCGATGCAATGGAGGAGTTTCTTTCAAGCTTATTTAACCAACCATCGTCAATCATTCTGCGTCTAGCCATATTTTCATATCCTTGAGTCGACAGAGTTTATCTCTGAGAGAGTTGGTTGGTTGTTTGGTTGTTTTGAATGTCACTTGAATTACAGTACCACTGGGAATCCTGCATTAGGCCTCTGATTTCCCTTACGTGTAAGGCAGTACTCACCAAGCTATGAATTCTATATTAGTTATGTTATTGTCATCATTTTTATTCCTAATTTTATTTTGTCTGTAGTTCTTCACATATTGTGAATATATTCTGGTGGGTAGTGTAATATTTACTTTATTGGTTTAATTTCATTACTTACGTCTTCCTATTGGCATGCTAGTCAGCCTCTTGGCCTGATTGTGCACTTATTTAACTAAACCCATCTTCGGTGATTCAGAACGGAATAAATCGAAGTCTAAGCACTCATTGAAGTGCGTGTTGGTATCCTATAAATGCTAGTAATTGCAAGATATCCACATGTAAGGCGTGTTTATCAAATGTACCGATTGTACATGAGCTGACTTTGTGTAAATTTGAGTTTCAGCTGATTTCACAATTACTAATACACAGAATTCGATGGTGTAGATTTTCGGGCGGTACCTCCACACACTTGACAGCAGAAGACAATCTGACTCAAATTGTTTATGCCAATAGTCATCGACGTCTGTTATCATGTCCCATTTTCCGACCGTGTTGTTAGCTATAAGACGATTCCAACAGTCATTATTTGGCGAGAGATAAGGTAAAGCAACAAAGAATTCCTTCAGCAAGCTCTTTCACCTACGAAAATCAGACATCAGTAATTAGTTGAGGAACGTTCAATTGTGGTGTAACAGGCCACCATTTTAACATTCCTCAAAACACCTTATGGAACATGACGTCACCATCCAAGCAACAATACGTGGAGTGGTAATTTCCAGTTTCTGAAAAATTTTCATTCGACTTCAGAACGATCTCCAGCAAAACCTAGTGTGATAGTCCATACGCGCTTTCAGTCAACATGAGATCATTCTTCTGAATACAGTGTGAGTAGGCGTGGCCAGTGCTTGGGATTTATGAATGTTTTCCTGTAGAATGGGTCATAGAATGCATAGATCGCTGAAAGCGATGCAAAATTTATAGGATTAACAGGCAAATAACAGATTACACAACATGGTGGGAATTTAGACAAGACAGTGAATTTGAACAACGCGACTTGAATTGGTTGATGACACAAGTGGGACAGTCCCTACAACTCTTCAAAATGAAAACAATTTCACTAACAATAATGGAAGGTGCATGGTTAAATGAGGGAAACCAAAAGTCGATGAACAAGTGTTAACTCCTCCATGGCTAATGTAGAAATACGGAATATTGTAAAAACGTCTTCTCTACACAGAAATCTGGTTTGAATAGATGGATGACCAAGACGACTTCTGTCCTCAGAATTTGGGACTGAGTAAACGGAGTGAGTTGGCATGAATTGATAAATGCTCAGAAAGTCAAGGTTGGAGTGACACGATTCGTTCAAGTTCTTTTGAAAAGCGTTTCTCACATCTTTCCTTCTTGTCTAGTAAAACAATCCCGGAATGTGCCCTCATACCCATTTGAAAGACGTTCATTAGATATGGTCACGCCAATGTCACATGCTGCACAAGTTCAGGTGAATTTAGGAAGGATGCACATGTAAGCAACCTGATGTAGGGCGTTTCTCACACAAGCGGAGAACAACTTATAGCCTGCAAGAACGCCTTATTGACTGGCTGAGAAAGACGATTTCTCAGAATATCCGAATCCCGATCGCCTTCGAATTCCTAATAAATGAAGATGCTTCTCTATGAATCTACAGGTGTGGTGTTTTGGAAAGAAAGTTCCGTATCAACGCAGTCAGATTCAGCAGTATTTCTAGTTGTATCAGTAAATGCCTATGTGAAACATTGTTTGAGACGTTATGTGGTAACAGTGCATGCCACAGATGATAAACCAGGTGGTACGCTGATTGTGTCCTGTTGTTGCAGATGACTATGACAGTGAAGAAGGCTGCAATTCGACAGAATGTAACTAACCACGAGCTACCGAAAATGGTGTTAAAATATTGAGGATGATATTGGAAATTATACGACGTCCTTGAAGGCTGAGTGTAATAACTCATTTGGTAAGTTGTCACTACTATTGACCTCAGCAGGTCACACTACTGCTGGTTAGGAGAGCACGGAAATAACAATTTCGGATACCAAATATAAGATAAAAGTAGTGTTCGCACCGAATGAGGAATACACTCAGTCTGATTGATGAGAAGGCTGTCCGAGATCTGAGTGATTTCATTACCGAATAACCAAGTTCAATTAGAGACACCTTAATTAGTCTATCTCGAGAGATATTTCAGCAAGCGAAGTGTAGGGAATTTCACAACTGTTATTGCCCTCGATTGTTTATGTGTCAAGTCGAAACATAGTCAGTCACTTGTATTTTCCGATGACAACCTTCCAACTGTGCCCGACAAAATCACAGTTTTCTTCTGCTAATATCAGTCTCTTGCAGCTGTTAGCCACTCACTATTCACCACTTTCTACGTTCTTGAAAGCAAACAACAGCATCTTTGGCTCCTACATCTTCACATCATCCACCCGGAAAGACATCAGAAGGAACCCAAAATCTTACAACATTACTGAATTAAAAACGACTTTACGCTAGCAGACATCCTTCAACCGGTAAGGAGAAATATGACAAGGATACATTTGATTTGATAGCAGTATATTCGAAAGACAAATGCTTTCGCTGGATTTTACGTCTTTGCTGACAAGCGTCTCTCTAACTGAGACAATATGACTAAATCTCATCTCTGACTACATCGAAAACCACAACCACGAAGTTCCTGTTCCCAACAATCACCTGAAGGAAATACTTCTCAGATGTACATCTAATATCCAATTCGAATTCAATGAACACCTCTACATACAGAGATAGGGAGAGCATGTGACAATTGCTTCATTGTGAGTCTAGATAACATCACCGATGTCTATTCAACCAGTCAACTGCACCTCGACAAGAGGTAGGTATACGATACATTTATGATTCGCGATGGTACATTGCATCTATCCATCAAAAACTTTCCATGTGGCACACCCTCCAATAAAATTCACCTTAGAATGTGATTCGAACATGCCGTTTCCATTCCTGAATGCACAACTCACTACAAGACAAGAAAAGTCGATCGAAAGATTTGTATACCACAAACCAACTTCGAGTGGACAGTTTATTAATAGCCAGCGCTTTCTCCCGATCCTCCGGAAACAAGTCTTAGTATGTATTCTATGGTCAGGTATTTGAAAAACTACCGGAAACATATGATGGAGCATGAATAAAAATCACTTGGTGACATGCTACCGCAAAATTGTTATTCACTCGGATTCATCGACAAAGACATGAAAAAATCCACCGTCGGTGAATATCGCAACTGTTGCTAAGAAAACTCTCTTCATGAACCCAGAATTCAGAAGTGATATTAAAGCAGAAATTCTGAGAGACCGCCATTCTATATATTTAAAGGAGGAAACTTCTCTACCAGACAGTTAATCGAGTAAGGCGTTAAAGACAATATGTCGCTTTTGAAATCATCAGTGCATATCTATTAGCTTATTTTTTTCTGTGAAGCAAAGTTTATTGGTAGCACATAACACCGATTAGTCATCCCATTCTTGACTACACCTCACACCACTTGATACACGTTCTGGAGAAAATTCCACAATCGATACTTCCTCTCCTGATTCACCCCCAAATGTGCATGTTGTCTTCTTGCACGCTGGTATCAGTCAACCGTGTCATTTCACCTCCACCTGTAGCTGCACAAGCGGAGATGCTTGTGATAATACCGCTGTTCGTTTGATTATTATCCAGTGTGCACGATTCCACATCTCAGACAAATACATGCAATTTGAGTTAGATGACATTAGATTGTCATTGAAATCACTCAATTGAGAATAAACTATCAGGGAATCAAGATATGCATTTAAGACAGGTTAGAATTGGCAAAATAGAAATGTAATATGAAATTGTATGGCAATATTGTTATAATACTGTGAAATCAGTGAATTATCTATTAGGTTTGTTTTAAATTTCCTATCCAAGAATCTCTGATTGGCAAGCTACACGGATCTGATGTTTGCAAAACTCTAGGATTCCTCAATGCTATCCACCTACTGCGTTTTTGCACATTTCACCATCCTGCTCTCCTTAACCACTACAAAATACGATGGAATGTTTCTGTGAAATGACTTCCATGCACATGCTCATCTGCAGCTAGACTGACACATAAACAGTGGATGAAACGAACTGACAGTATTGAGAATATGACTAATGATTCACTTAACAAAAGCCATCGAGACGGATGCTCTGTAAACTGGGACTGACCAGATACTGCAAAACCCGTCACTTCTACATGGTCGCTTCTTTCACCATGAACAACTGTTGATTAGGAGATAATGTGGATGTCTGCACGAGGTATATAGGCTTTACAGCCAGTATATCCACGACTATATCGATTTTATGTGAAGATAGATGTGAGAGAAAGAGTAAAAACAAACGAAATATTGTTTGTTCAGCGGATTCGAATCTGTGTACTTGAAGGCATACAAGAAGTTGACCAGTGGTATTCAACTAACTCTGCACGCTTTCTAAATTTTGAAAATGTTACATAACTCAAATAAAATGCAGAGGAGATTCTGAATTTAACTTAGGGACAGAATCGAAGGACTCTTTGAGTGAAATATGATCTCTGCGCCTAGAAATTATTCTTGAAAAAATCTACAGACGTTGTATGCAAACGTTGTAATACAACACCCAAACAACTTGACAATTATTAAAATACGTACACTAATCTTCCACATTTGGATGTTTCTTTGCATATTCAATCAGGAAGATATAAAAACATCGAGAGTATTAGCGTTTACTAAATCAAGCGTACAATAAGTAAATAGAATGTACAACAGGAGACAACAAGACTGTGGTATTTATATTTTACACATCATCTCAACATTCAACACAATTCAAAATTCCAACACACTAATTTCACATACCGTAGGTGTTGAGTTCAGTCGTCTCACCAAAAAGAATGACATGCCCATCTTATAACCTAGACACACCAGCCGACAGTGACTGCAGGTCAAATGAATACCGACCGTATAAAAGATAATAAGCTGCGTTTTATCTATCTCACATCAAAGCAGTCACACTCCTAATGACAGTGAAAAGGAAATAACACGCATACGCCCACGCACACACACACACACACACTCACCTACACACGCTGAAGGAACACATAACGGGGTTAATGTGAGCAAATGAGATTTCACAAAATCGTCTCCTTCGGTCGTTATCAGAGCTCAATGAATCAATAAATAAAAACAAAGGTGTTGAATCAATTAATTAGTGATGATACGGAGGGACTTCAGAGAGGGTATCACACGTCGTGTGTGTGTGGATGTATTGATCTACTGATAACATTGTAATTGTCTCTCTGTTTGTCTGTCTGTCTGTTTGTCTATTCTGCAGTCTGTGTGACAGATGGAAGGTGAGATAGATGACCTGCATGAATGGAAAGAGTACGATAAATGAAAGAAGAAGAAGAAGAAGTGAGTGAGTGAGTGAATGGAATTACTCTGTAGCATATTGTAGAAGAATTGTAGAATTTAATTAACTAATTATTTAATTTATTAGTTAATATATGAGTTGGATTATATTTGGATGTAGTGGTGATTTGAAATCGATGATGAATATTCAAAAGATTGTAACAAAAGAAGACGTGGGCTAGGCAACAGAACATTTATTGTGACTGTTTCTTGAATGTCAGGTCACCTTTATGTTAACTGTATGTGCCTACGCAAAGTCTGCTGTGATTGGTCGTTGAATCAGTCTTGTTCGTATTTTCTTACAACCAATATTGGGGACATAAACATTGACGTAAATTATTGTCTACCGATTCGGCTAGCAGCCTGCTCTCACCACACTCGTCCCCCCGTCAAATAGTTTGGAGTGAAGTCGGCTTGATCTTCTTGGTGCGGGCGTCATCGTTGGTTTGTCTCGCTGTATTCATTTCTGGAGCTCACTGATGTTCACCGGCTTCCCTCTGTTTGCATTTTTGATGGTATATACGTGACCCCGTCTCGCAGTGACCTTGTATCGTCCTCCCCACTTTGGTAATAGTCTTCGCGACCCTGGCATGCCTCCGCCGGTGTTTCGCCTATCTCTACATTTTACTTGATCCCCAAACTCGAATCCGGGGTCCTTCCACTTTACCCTCAGTTCGGCTTTCACAGCGTCTACTTTCTGCTTTCGTTTTACGTTATTGATGGCTTCTTTCCGCTCCGTCCTCCATTTCGTCATACTCCAGTGCTGATGGAGGGGCCAGGTCTTCTTATGTATCGGTAGTCGTGGTCTTCTTCAATACATCAACTGGAACGGTGCTTTCTTCGTCGTTTCTTTCGCGGACGCACGATAAGCTAGAAGATTCAGAGGAAGCTCTGTCTCCCAGTTACCGCTCTTTGTGGCCAGCCACTCTTTCATTGTTGGGTTATTTCTCTCCGTCAGTCCGTTCGTTTGTGGATGATATGGTGTTGTTCTGAATTTTCTTCATACCTAACTCTTGTAGCCGAACTTTAAACTCTTCGCTTTCAAAACACGGACCTTGGTCTGTCAATATCGCTTTTGGCACACCGTGATTTGAAACGATATGTCGAACCACTGCTTCTGTCACTGATCAGGGATCGCGACTGCGTCTAGCCATCGTGTGGCATGTTCTGTCATGACCAGAATATAGTGATTGCCACTGAACGTTTGGAGAAAAGGTCACTTTACATCTACGGACCACAGGTCGCCTACTGCTGTCACTAGGATCGTCTGTGGAGACGGTCGTATGTACTGATCGCCCTTCATCAGCTGACATTGCGTACACGCTGTTACGTACTTCTCGACGTCTTTTCTCATACCTGGCCAGTACATGCTTTGTCTCAGGAGACCGTTCATTTGGGCAAAGCCTGTGTGAGCTAGTGGGTGACATTCCTGTATCACCTCTTGGCGCAGGCATTGAGGTATTACTACTAAGCAGCTTCCGTCATCCTTCCGCCACGTCAAAATTCCGCAGGCATTCAAGCTTAACCGGTCCCTCTGTTTGAGTAGGAGATTTAGCTCACGGTTCACTGTGGGTCGATTCAACATTTTTTTGTTAGTTATCACTTGTATGACAGTTTTCAAGGTGTCATCTGATCTTTGAATCTGGACAAGTCTTGCTGCGTCTTGCTCTAAGGCATTTACACCATATGCTATTTCAGGTAAGTCTACCGCATTTGTTCTGGATGACATATCCGGTAACACGTTCTGTTCTCCTGGAACATGAGAGATCGTGAAATCATACTCTTGCAGGCGCAACATCCACCGTGACAACTTACCACGTGGGTCTCTGGAGGTTCCCAGCCACAGCAACGGCTTATGATCAGTCTCTACGTAGAACCGTTGACCAAATAAATAGGGTCTCCATTTTTCTAGCGCCCACACAATCGCCAAACACTCCTTCTCAGTTGCTGAATACTTCTGTTCCGTGTGCGTTAAAACACTGCTGGCGTATTCGACGACTCCGTCACACTGTCTGAGTACTGCGCCTATTCCGTAATCGCTAACATCGGTAGACACTATGAACGGCTCTCCCGTCACCGGTAGTCGCAGCGTCATCCTCTGGTGATCGATTGGCTGTTTGATGCGGTCAAATACCCTCTGCGAGTCTTCCGACCAAACAAACGTTGACTCGCCAAATAGCCGGTAGAGCGGAGCTGCTACTTCGTTGAAGCTTTTCACGAATCGACTGTAGAACGCTGCTCTCCCCAAAAACTGTCTTAATTTTCTTTTCGAATTCGGGGGCTCAATTGACTTGATTGTTAAGATTTTTTCCGGCAGCAGTGTTATCTCGCATTTTCCCACCTTATGACCCAAAAGCGTAACGTTCTTCTTGGCAATCTGAGATTTCTCCTTGTCGGTGCGTATACCGAAATCTTCGATGCGTCTTAGAAGTGCTTCTACATGCTCTACGTGGTCAGTCTCCCTCGTACTGTATATCACTAGATCATCTCCATAAACGTCGATGTTCCTCAAATTATTCAGCAGCAACATCATTAATCGTCTAAATGTAAATGGAGCACCTGCCAATCCAAAAGGCACGCGTTTAAACCGATACTGTTTTTGTCCCACAAAGAACGCCGTCTTATTTCTATCTCTTCGTTCTATTGGCAGTTGCCAGTACCCCGATCGCAGATCTAAGACTGTGAACAGCTTCGCACTTTGTAAGTGATCCAAAGTTTCTGCTATTGTTGGCATCGCGCACGGTCTCAGCTGCTTTATACAGTTCAATTGTCTGAAATCAACACAAAATCTGTATTTCCCGTTGCTTTTCTTCACCAATAGCACTGGAGAACTATATGGACTATCGGCTTCTTCAATAATGTCATCCCTCAACATCTCTTCAACCTGTCTTACAACCTCACTTTCTAAGTGACACGGGACTCTTCAAGTAATGAGTGGTCTCACTTTTCCGCTTGCTACTGGAATTTCGTGTCTCACTTTATCACAGTAACCATACGAATCTCCCTCTCCAGTGAAAAGATAATCGTATTTGCTAAGTAACTTTGCTACATTTAAGACTTCCGACACCGCAGTCCCTGCTAGCTCACCATACTTTCTAACGACAACCCTTTCCTTCATATTAATCACTGCATCCACTTCTCGCAAAAAGTCGGCCCCAAGGAATGTTCGGCGCAATTCAGGTACGACCAGGAATGGGAACGTCACATTATCCTATCATCATTAGATAAAGGTGACAAATACGTCCGCTGCACGTTTCACGACTTCACTTCTGCTTTCGACCCTTTACCTAGATGTCTCTTGCTGAATAAGCTCTCTATGACACAAACTGAGTTCTGGGTCACTAACTGGTTGCATTCCTACTTGTCAACACAGAATGCAGTATTCCGTCTACAAACCTAAATCCTCCTGTGCTGTGCTCACTGAAGCTGGTGTCCCCCAAGGTACTGTACTCTCCCCACTTCTCTTTTCTTTCCTTCCACATAACCTACCACCTTCAAATGACATTAATTTTGTCAAATATGCTGACCACCTGTCTGTATCTTTGCCTGTCAGATGTCAAAGTGACAACTCTATACTAAATTGCTTTTTATCAGAAGCCAACAAACGGTCCAAGGAAAACGGTCTTACCTTAAACCCCTCCAAATGCCAAACAGTCAATTTCACCTTTAGACACAAATCTGACAAAAATAAACTAGTTAGCACTCACGAGGTATGCAAGGTAGATGGCACTGAAATAGGAACCAAGTCGTATATATCGTAAGTTTGAACTCCAGTCGTCCCACCAGAAAGAATGTCATGGCAATCTCATAACCGAGACACACCAGCCAACAGTGACTGCAGGTCAAATGAATACCAAACGTAGAAAATATAATAAGCCGCTTTTTATCTATCTCACATCAAAGCAGTCACACTCCTAATGACAGTGAAAAGGAAATAACACGCATACGCCCACGCACACACACACACACACTCACCTACACACGCTGAAGGAACACATAACGGGGTTAATGTGAGCAAATGAGATTTCACAAAATCGTCTCCTTCGGTCGTTATTAGAGCTCAATGAATCAATAGATGGAAGGTGAGATAGATGACCTGCATGAGTGGAAAGAGTACGATAAATGAAAAAGAAAAAGAAGAAGTGAGTGAGTGAGTGAATGGAATTACTCTGTAGCATATTGTAGAAGAATTGTAGAATTTAATTAACTAATTATTTAATTAATTGCTTAAAATATGGAGGTGATTAAATTCTGATGTTATGTTGAAGTGAAGCCGCTAGTAAGAATGTATTGCTAAATCAATATTCTTTTTGGCATGTCTTCCCTGATTAAAATGCTTAACGATTTCCACACGGAAAGGGATCGACCAGTCTTATAGATACTCATATACTTTTCCATGATCTCTGTGAATCGTAGTCCTGTATCATCAGATCACAACTATCCACAACGCTGTACACCCTTCACGTTGAAAATTGCAGTAATAATTGTAATAATTGAATGGCAGTGATGATTGAATAAAATGTTATAATGGTGATTGTATTCTCAAATCTAATATGAAGAAATGGAAAGACAAACCAGTATCAGAATGTGTAATATTCATGAAGGTCGTGGAAGCTGGATGCATGTAAGAAGAGTTGTTCATCAGCACACCTGTCAACCAACTGGTGTATAATCCCGGATACTCAAAACTGAAGGGAGAAAATTGAATTATACATGTGAGTACTAATCATTCAAGTGTGCATTAAAATGAAAACAATCGCAGATTTTTTTTTCAGCCTTCATTTCCTACCAGTGATTTTACTGACTCATTCCGTATCCTCTCGCTGTGCCCCACCCCCCTTTGATTTCAACTACAGGCGGAACTGACGAGGACATCAAAGCCAGAATCGGAAAAGCAAGACAAGCTTTCATTACTCTCAAATCTGTGTGGAGGTCAACAGCACTCATCATCAAAAATAAGATCCGGATTTTCAACTCCAATGTGAAGTCAGTGCTACTATACGGATCAGAGACTTGGCGAGTCATAAAGAGCATCTCAAACAAACTTCAAACCTTCATTAACAACTGTCTCCGCTCAATACTCAAGATCAGATGGCCGGCCAGAAAAGATCAGCAACAGGGATCTCTGGGAGCGAACCAATCAGGAACCGATTGTGAAACAAATAGGCAGAAAGAAATGGAGATGGATTGGCCATACGCTGAGGAAACCATCAAGTGACATCACTAGACAAGCCCTCGAGTGGAACCCGAAAGGGAGGCGGCGAGTTGGTCGTCAGCGCAAGGGTGACTTGGAGGAGGTCATGCGAGGAGGAGATGAAAGCATGTGGACAGACCTGGAGCAGGGTGAAAAAGTTGTCAGAAAACCGAAGTCAATGGAGGTGCGCAGCTGAAGCCCTATGTTCCTCTAGGAACTAAAGGATACAATAATAATAATAATATCTCTATGTAGAATAAATGATTCTCAAAGAAGGCCACCCGTTCCTAATTATTGTTGCTTTAACTACAGGTCTCCGTGAAGGATATGGAGAGTGAGTTAAGTAATCGGAGAGAATGTGGAGATATCGCCAAGTAAGATTACATACTTGATCTGTGGCGGTTATATTCAATGCATTTCGCCTTATTTCACTTCCTCAGATTCTCCGCTGATAGTAGTCACCACACTGAATCGATTGTTCACCTTCTCACAGTGAAATCTGTGCTCATCATATGACTTCAAATACTAGGCGATATTCACACACACAATGCACAGTCACTGTCGGCATCACATAATGCTCCCCATCTATACTGTGTGTTTGAATCACACGGTGTAATAATGTTTTGTTGATAAAGATATTGCAGGTGTCGATCGACTAAGATTTCATAAAACACGGAAATGTCACTGATTGCTTGTTCAAATCGGACACAATTTTCGATCAGTCGTGGCGATGAAAATAGAACTATAATTACGAGCACAGTTAAACATTGGTGTTTTCAATCACATAACTACTTAGATGCCCTGTGTAGTTTCATCACTGCAAGAGTGTCCATCTGTTCATTTGCGATTTTCATTTTTTAATTTTGCGTTTTTCAAATAGATGGTAGAATGATCCTGGCACAAATTGAGCACTGGATGACATTTCCTGAATATTTTGTCAATCATTGTGATTTCTAATCACGACCGGAGAATTGAATAACTAGGCGTCTCATTGATTTATTAATCCACGATACGAGATTAGCGGAGACTGCACTGTTGGATGCAGAAACTTTCACTTATCTTATTCACTGCCGTCTATTCTGTCTCAACTGATTTGCCCTACTATCTCAGCAAACCTTTGACAGATTCCATAAAAATGAACAGTTCAAACACCAGAGATCACAGGATGTCACTGAAAACAACCGGATCTCTGTTCTGAGATGGGACAGGTCCAGCCAACAAGTAGTACTTCCCTCATTTTCTCTTCAAACCATAAATTCATAAATCCTGTACTATTATTCTTCGTTCACCTGACCCTCAGTTCAGTGTTATCATATTTATGCCTGCTATCAGGGAAGCATGTTTTAGTCAGAAATCAACTCATTCCAATGATCCGACGTCACTTGAAACACTAAGGTTATCAATGATAATAATACTCTAATTATCATGAACACATAACTGTAGAAGTCACTGAACTGGAAGGAGAAGAAGGAGGGGATGTCAGCGATGACTGATGGATGATGTGAGTTCTTGTCTTCAACATTTGCTCCTTATTTGCTTCCAAGGAGTTCCCTAATTATTTGAATCAGTAATTGTCACGGTACATACGACAAGTTGTCTTGTTGATCTGTTAACTCGACAGATAACACACTTCATCATTGAAAATCCGACATCATCACGACACTGTGCTTCAATGGTCGACATGTCATTGGAATGTTTTCTTTAATGTGAAGAGAGGAGATTCTGAATTCGATGGTTTTTGCTCACAGTTCAATAGAATTAAAGTTAATACTGTCCATGATTGGTTGAAGTGCATATCTGAATCTTAATGAAGATGTCTGTCACTCGCTTTCTCATCTTCCAATCAAATTTTACTTGAAGGCTGTCAGTAGAATACTCACCAGTATAAATACAGATGGTTTGGCAAAAGATGAATTAATCATGGTGCATCTTTCACTGTCGCTTGTCACAGTCATTATTGTTCTGCTTCATTGTTCCTCTCTGGTAACAGGTGAGTAATGGTGAACCGTTTCGTGCAAATTTATCCAATTTTTTCATGTATGAAATGTGTATTGTATACTACGTGGTATCACACAGGTCTATTCTATGAAGATCTGACGTGTCGTAAATCAGGAGGTAAATGTTGTATTTGGATACAAACCACCGTGCAACGTGCAATGACATCCACGTGTTTAATGTCATCTGAGACATCTTGGACTTAGTTTAATTAATGTTGTGTCAGTACTGGCTTTCCTGCAAAAAAACCTAGCTCATCTCCGAATCCAAGCTATCGATAACTGGAAAGCACGTTATATAACTCTTCCTATTTCACAAGCCTTAAGTCATCTAATCTTCTATTATGAACTGACGGACGGCTATACAGTGATACAGTGATTCTGAAGGTAATACAGAGAACATGTGAGCTGAGTGTTCCGATATTCATATTGATTATAATTACATCATATATATATGCTGTATTCAAGATATTCCCGGAATGTTTCATCCACACATATCTACTATTCCTTAATGTCTTTGCAGTCGAAGGATTTGGTAGTAAAAAGAAAGCGGAGGATTGCGTTGATGCTAAAAGTAAGTGGAAGTTTACGAGTATTTAGCTTAATTCGTATTATGTCAAGAAGGTTGTAACAGTAGTAGTTTTAGTAGAGATGTCAACTCACTTCACTCCCTTCCTCTCATATCGTCTGGACATTCAGAGAAGACGATTCCCATTCACCAAGCAATTTTACCCATATTCTTCTTCCATTGCGTTGAAATTTTAGAAACGAATTTGTTGAAACAACAGGCTGACAATTTCAGAAGGATTATCGACAGTTATAGAAGTGAGTGAATTCACGTTTGTCTCTCCTTGAAATGTTTTTTTTCAATCAGCAGTGAACAAGTCGGATAGAGGTTTGTTCATCGAAGATTCTTGCAAACGTAGGAAATTCAGAACTGAATAAAATCGATAGGTGTATTTGCAAGTGTTCACTTCTGCTGAAGTGTACACTCAGGTTAAGACAATATTTATGGGGTTCTGGTGTGAGAATATCATGTAGGATTAGTGTGTGTTCGCAAGCGTGACATTAACTTCGGTGACAGCTGATGTATTTCTAATAATTAGTTGACGCAAATTATTGTCATGGTGATTAGACTATACATGTGAAGGATTCTGCGAAATTATGGAACAACAACGCGTATTTCAAACTATGAAAACGATACTATGAGAATGATATATATTAACAAGTTATACTTCTTCACAGAGTTGAATACAAGATACGATGAGAGAATAAACCATCTTCAAAGAATTTCTGAAATAATTACAGGTAAAACATGGAACATTCTATTTATCTCATTTCCTACTGTGATTCACGTTAACTCACTTTTATTCATGGAAGGGTTCTCACCCTTTGAGCTGTCTCTCTCTCATGGAGCATCCCTTTCGACCAGTTAAATAAACGTCATCTTATTCAAAAACCAACGAACCCGTTAATAATCTGTCACTCACGCATGAACAGAGCTCAGTGCTAAATCCAGTTAGATGGTCACACAGCCTTACATGAATCTCAGTGTGTTTTGTCGGTAGGTAATGAGTGAGTGAGTGAGCGTGAAGCTCTCCTGGCATATGCGATGGTCAGATATAGTGTGGATTCTCTGAGCTCAGTCATCCGAAATGAGATGTGGACAGAAGAGGAGGAATAGATATTCTCCTTTGAACTCACTTATTTCTTTAAAGTAAGATGTAATCACAACTAGCATACAACATATGATTACAGCCGAACAGAGTAAGTGAGATGGAGGGTGGTAACTCATGGATTGCACATTCTTTGCAAACTGGTGCAGTGTCAAAGACACAGAATATCAAAAGGGTGTAAACTGACATTACTTGACAAAGTTACACCATCCTTCCATACTATTTCATATCACACTTTTCGTTGTATTATTTGCAGATAACCTGAAAGACGCGTTTCCTAGTGCATCAAACGTCACTGATCAATGTAGGTGAATCATTTGAGTGTATTTCAATGAATTCACATTTTCAGATGTCGAGTGTATAAACAAAAATTACCTAGAATACTACAAACCGGACATATCCAAGGGTTTGTGATTTTCCTCTGATGTCATTCTATAAAATCGTCCTTCTGATGATATTCTCTATGCAATTATTTCACACGAAGGAACTGTCATGTTGATGGATATTTTGATCAATTTACACCTTTTGTCTACCTTGAAAACGTCCATTCACAACAACTTTGTATCCTACCTACTGAGGTAGTTTGTCTATCTGACTAGTAAGGCACAGTGCTGACATCCGTCCACTTCTTTGTTTGACGCCTACTCAACTCAGAAATAGGCTTACTGCATTACAGTCGTTGCGCTGATAGTGATAAGGAATCGAAAGAGTTAGATATTCTCATCATTGTGTGCAGAGAAACAGTTGTTTGCCACGACTGGCATTCATAAATCTACGGAAGACGAAAGATTGTGATGATGACGCGATTCAGCATGCTTCGTCTAATTTGTCATAAATTCTTATATTGCTAATTATATGCCTAAGAATAATTATTGTAATTATTGCAAGAGGCGATTGTCGTCTATTGACCGTCTTCTCCATCGTTTCATACACGATTTCAGTGATGGTAGCGTCAATGTTCGTCCTCTTAGAAGAACATGGTAAGCAAACATACATAATCTTGCTTTGCAATGATTTGAATTGAAATTTGAACATGTAGTGTATTTCGACTTGAATGGTGATTATGAGAATCACAACTATATTCACCTCCACTATAATCATCATCAACATGATCAAATTTGAGACGAATCGATGCGAAATGCGCTGAATACTAGTGTTGAGAATATTGAGCATGAATTAGAGATCCTTCCTCAGATTCTACTATTCTTCGCATAACCTCTGAAACTTTACCCCACTTTGCTTTGCAGGTGAACTTGTTCCGGATATAAAAGCGACTCTCACTTTAAATAAATTCCATTTAGCGGGAAATAAAAGTATGTGTTTATTTAAACGAAAGTCATTCACTCTGTGAAAATTATAAATTCTGTTCTTATTTAATGAATTCACTCCTCGCTGCAACAATCAACATGATTGGTGATAACGTGTAATCACTGTCGTCTGAACATAGATGAAGAAGCTGGATCATTCGCTCGGTATAGCTGATGAATTTGAGGCTCTCATAGTCGATAAAGGCATCGGAATCACTATTTTGAATTAAATAGTAATATGTGACTGTTTTGGTTAGAGATTTGATCAAAATATCGGGGATATTACTTGAATGATGTTGTCTAGTGAAGGAATGTTGGAAGTTTTGATTTTCAAGTGACCTCGTGACAAACAACCTTGAATTTGGACACGATTTTCGCTGACTTGAAATCGCCATTTGTAAGTAGAGGAGGTATATTCGACCATCGAGTCGAAAGCAGGTCAAAAAAGGGGTCAAACTCTCCACTGTAAAGTAACCATCAACTGAATTACGTCAAGGTAGTTTTCAAACATGGTTGGAGTATCAGCAATTGAAGACGACGTGTGAACAGAATCACAATCTCCATCTTAAGAAAAACTCATCTTTCACTTTATACAGATTTCTCACTACCGTCTAGCTTACACACGCGCACACACAGACACAAATCATTTAAACTTCAGAAGGACTAAAAAGGACGTGATTCGCTGAGTGATTTGAATCAATAACAGTTTCATGCACACGAACATTACATTCTATCGCATTTAGTAAACTCTCCGTCATTTACCATAATCCCTTATCTTTTGGTACAGACAGTAGATATGGACCTCACTATGCTGGATGTGATAAGTTCCAGCCATCTATCTCTTCTCAAGGTATTTTCCGATCTGTAATAATATTCATTCATGATTCTTTGTACTTCCATGACGTTCATTTGATCAAGTACTTTGCATATTTGCAGAAATCACTAAGCACAATCCCGAGAATGAAAATGTAGCTGTTGTCAGTGATGGTCGATATGAAATCATCAGGGGAACAGAATCCCACTTGACGCTGGAACTGACGTTTGTGAAACTTGTATGAGGAGTGAAAGTAACCACAGAGTGATTGAATATTATCCTATCCCCCTGTGTGCATCTCGTATTCAGGAATAATGTTAATACATCGATATCACTCAAAAACGATGCCACTCACCTCAATATTGTTCCACTTCGAGAGTCTAAAGTGAGCGATGGCATATTTCTCACTGGAGACATCACGCGCTTTCAATGGAGTATTAAGTTCATAGTATCCCGTGAGAGAAGTATATTCCTGCTAGATGATTGAGGCGACAATGACTTCATCTTGAGTCAGTAGAAGTCAATAAACTATTTCACTAATGTTTATTTTTCTCTCCACACACTGTGGTGGTGTCTTGTAGGTATTAGAAGCTGGAATCTCGTAGTATCTCAAGCATATGACGAAATCTCTACACGTGAGGCTATACAAGGTAGGTAGTGCAGTTTGAGAAAATGGACCTTCACTGTATTCATATGCGCATACTTTTATATATATATAAATGTGATATTCATGATAGAGTCTGCAAGCATCGTTAGATTATTTTGAAATATCGATGCATCCAAGTCTTTATTGTAATTCCGGATAACAACCAAATTGATGCAAATGTCTATGGATATCACATCCAAACAGCTGAACACGTGACGTCACAATGACCCACTGATACTCACGAAACAATCTAACGGAAAAAGAAATCGAAAGCACGTGGGTATTTTCTGAATTCACGTTGTACTAGATGTTCTTCTTCTATATGTCACTGCAGTTCAAATAGGTAGCTCAAATTGAGTGTTTCATATTCTACGTCGTATACTGTTCACTCACTCACTCACACAGAATTTCAATCAAATTTCAGAGTTATTGCCAATATACGAAAATATCGCCGACAGACTGACGGTAAGATGTTGTTGAGTTCACTTGTGTTCTTCCTTATTCAGTAAATGTTTCTCAATATCCTGTCGATTTTCCCATCTGCATGAAACATGAAATGCTAAAAAGGAATCATGTCAGTCTGGTCAGCATTTGTCACATTCACACGAAAAACACTTTGAGATTCACACTGTGAATAAACATCTACTATGGAGTCTTCATCGACTCTATACAACTCACTCACTGAGAACAAATAGAATGCGTGTCATGTGTATTGATCAGAGCTCGCATAGCACTTCACGAGTTCGCAGGATACCGTTCAACGACAACAATCTTAGTGATTACGTCAGTTGTAGCTGTCTTGCATGCATCGAAACGCAATTTCACTAAGTTGTCATCCTGTGTTTCATAGGTGTTTATATTACTAATGATCTATTCACTTACTTCTACGGAGCAGTTGTGAATGTATTCTGATGAGGTGGAGATTATGGTATTATGTGTGATGTGTGTTCATGTTAATTTTTTCGTATTTGTCGTGATGTTTGCTGCAAGTATCTTCACATTCAACTTTCCATGTCATCTTCTAACACCACTTCTTGTTTGTTTTTTCTGTAGTCTGCCTACAATTGGTACCGGACTAAACGACAGTGTTGACGCGCCTCATTTCAACTTCATTTTCTCTTTTGTTGTAACGCCCTTCTTCAATGAATAATAAATTACAGTGAAATAATCATAAGACATGTGTGTCGCGTTTTCTATCGATTTGTCTGTCCATGGGTAGGTAATTCGAAGGGGACTTCAGTTGAATTCGTTCGTATCCATGATTTACTAGATTTATGGGGTCGAGTAACAGTGGTGATATTAATTCTTTTCTGAATCACCCCATTATTGACTTTGTTAGAGAGTCAGTGGAGGATCTGTGGTGTCAAATCTTGATTACAGTGTACTAATTCGACATCGTTCGCCATTCAGCATGTGTGAAATCACATTCGACCGCGCAATAATTACTCATCCGAATTAATGCTCAGTAATTTACACACTCAACTAACATTAAATATTGACTAACTTCATTTCGATGCTAGGTGCATCTCAATTCTTCACAGCACAGCATCGTAGACGAAACAGTAGTGTCGAGTTAAATTCACTTTCATGTCAGTGAAATTCCGGATTGAGGGACTACGACAATGAGACAAGAAATGGTCGAATTTCTCAGTGATATATGCTCAAATTTTACATGGAAGTATTGGATATGGATGTTGGTAGCACACAGCATATTTGAAATAGCTGTGATTTCCATGATGTTTATGAGATTATTGAAATCGAAGCTGTTTGCGATTAAAGCGATGTGTATCCCTCGGAGTGCTTACATGATGCAATCAAAGTGTCCAAATGGATGGAGAGTTTGGGATTTATTTGAGAGTGAACTTGCTGAAGTGATCATATCATTGCAGACAGAAAGCACAGTGATTCAAATTTTGTCCGGATTAGTCAAACTACTCAGTTGGCTCAGTAATTCAGTGTGAAGTCGATGACATGAAATGAACTCAGTTATTTTTTTGATGTACATCAACACTCCGACAGTGTACCGGATACATCGATTTCTGTCTATTGTTTCCCTTGTGTTGAGGATGTAACATAGAACTTCGTGTTTTGAAAATTAAGAGTTTTACTGTCGTCTTTGGAGTTGCTTTGTTCTCTGCAGTGGTATTGGTATCCTGATCATCAACCTTTCCCATTTTCATGTTTCCATCATTTCGTTAAACAAGGCGATGGATGTTTAGAGGTGGGCGTGTCCTCAGGAAATCGGGCCACGACCACTTGGCTATTTGTAAATAAATGTCTTCTATAAAAAATGCAGAATAATCACAAGCCTCGGAGTGTTATGTTACTAGTGGACTTGAGATTTCATTATTGACCACGGGATTTTTGCTTCTGCATTTATGCATAGCTCGCATTGAATAAATCCACGTGTACTGTGGATGTGTCCTTCAACTTCAGCAGGTGTAAATAATAATATAATAGGTGCGCGTGTACTTGTTCGTGTCGGTGCATACTGCAACATTTAACCTTGAAGTATTTGCTTACTGGGCAGTATAATGTGTTTTGATGTGACGTTGTTTGATACAGAAGTTGAAGCTGAGATTTCCAGTTTCTAACAGCTTATGGACACGTATCATTTGATTGATCATCCTCCATGATGATGTGAGGAACATTCCGTATGAAAGATATTCAAAGGAGAGTTTTTCGAGTAAATGGTGCATCCCTGTGTGCCTCTGTTTGCAACAACCTGACTAACTGCAGTCAATCCATTGATCTAACATACATAAACGGTTGAAACCACAGTCTTGTGTGGCATTTTGTAAGTTAAATTATTCTCTACAAATATGTCAGTGACTTCGCATGGATGGTTATCATGCGATGCGAATTCCTAATTTGTTGGGATTGCTTCGTAGGCTTTCAGCCGTCCCCTCCACAAACGGTTAATCTATAGATGACTGAAGTTTCTCCTTTTATACGTCATATTCGATAATTTCACCAGGACTTCATCTCAAAGTGTCAGCTTGTTGGAGAATCCTCATGATTCTTACAGGAGAACTATTTAAAATCAGTGATTCTAGTGCTTGTCTCATTTCACCCGAATTCCTGTGAAGTGAACTAAGGTGGATCTCACACGTAGTAGATGGAAGGGTGATCAAACTGTCAACCTCACAGAAATAAGTTGTGATGAGATGAAAGAACCTGTGAATAAATTAAACTTCTACGTGACACTGATAGTGAGTGAAAGGGTGGCCGGAGGAGTTCACTGTTAGCACTGAAGCAGCAATGAGGTTGATTCGGAAAGGCAACAACAGCTCAAAATGTTGAAGCGCAGTGTGTATCAGCACTGAGATGACAGATGAGAGTCATGTAGAAAGTAATGGAATTAGAATGGCTGGCTGATGAGAGAGAGAGAGTAAGCTGCAGTGAACAAGACAAGCGAAATAGTCTCTCTCCTACTTTGAAGTTTTTGCGAATCGCATCGGCAAGGCGCCTACTTACACAATCTTTCAATCGTGAAGACAAATCGGAATGAATGACAAAATATTCAGGAAATGTCACCCAGTGCTCCATCTGTGCCAGGATCATTTTGAGAGTCATATGAGACGAACAAAAGACCATCTGGAGAAATTAGGAAATGAACAGATCAAATCTATGGCATTCTCAGACGTAGACGGAGCGTCTGATTGGTAACACTACTGTGTAATTACGGCAGTAATTATAATTCTGTTTTCATTTCCACGACTGATCGAAAATTGTGTCCGATTTGAACAAGCAATCAGTGACATTTCCGTGTTTTATGAAATCTTAGTCGATCGACACCTGCAATATCTTTATCAACAAAACATTATTACACCATGTGATTCAAACACACAGTATAGATGGGAAGCATTATGTGATGCCGACAGTGACTGTGCATTGTGTGTGTGAATATCGCCTAGTATTTGAAGTCATATGATGAGCACAGGTTTCACTGTGAGAAGGTGAACAATCGATTCAGTGTGGTGACTACTATCAGCGGAGAATCGGAGAAGTGAAATAAGGCGAAATGCATTGAATATAACCGCCACAGATCAAGTATGTAATCTTACTTGGCGATGTCTCCACATTCTCTCCGATTACTTAACTCAATCTTCATATCCTTCACGGAGACCTGTAGTTAAAGCAACAATAATTAGGAACGGGTGGCCTTCTTTGAGAATCATTTATTCTGCACAGAGATAAGTAGAAATCAAAGGGGGTGAGGCACAGTGAGAGGATACGGAATGAGTCAGTAAAATCACTGGTAGGAAATGAAGGCTGAAAAAAAAATCTGCGATTGTTTTCATTTTAATGCACACTTGAATGATTAGTACTCACACGTATAATTCAATTTTCTCCCTTCAGTTTTGAGTATCCGGGATTATACACCAGTTGGTTGACAGGTGTGCTGATGAACAACTCTTCTTACATGCATCCAGCTTCCATGACCTTCATGAATATTACACATTCTGATACTGGTTTGTCTTTCCATTTCTTCATATTAGATTTGAGAATACAGTCACCATTATAACATTTTATTCAGTCATCACTGCCATTCAATTATTACACTTATTATTATTACTGCAATTTTCAACGTGAAGGGTGTACAGCGTTGTGGATAGTTGTGATCTGATGATACAGGACTACGATTCACAGAGATCATGGAAAAGTATATGAGTATCTATAAGACTGGTCGATCCCTTTCCGTGTGGAAATCGTTAAGCATTTTAATCAGGGAAGACATGCCAAAAAGAATATTGATTTAGCAATACATTCTTACTAGCGGATTCACTTCAACATAACATCAGAATTTAATCACCTCCATATTTTAAGCAATTAATTAAATAATTAGTTAATTAAATCCTACAATTCTTCTACAATATGCTACACAGTATAATTCCATTCACTCACTCACTCACTTCTTCTTCTTCTTCTTTCATTTATCGTACTGTTTCCACTCATGCAGGTCATTCATCTTACCTTCCATCTGGCACACAGACTGCCAAACAGCCGAACAGATAGACAGACAGACAGACAAACAGAGAGACAATTACAATGTTATCAGTAGATCAATACATACACACACACGCGACGTGTGATACCCTCTCTGAAGTTTCCTCCCTATCATCACTAATTAATTGATTCAACACCTCTGTTTTTATTTATTGATTCATTGAGCTCTGATAACGACCGAAGGAGACGATTTTGTGAAATCTCATTTGCTCACACTAACCCCGTTATGTGTTCCTTTAGCGTGTGTAGGTGAGTGTGTGTGTGTGTGTGGGCATATGCGTGTTATTTCCTTTTCACTCTCATTAGGAGTGTGACTGCTTTGATGTGAGATAGATGAAACGCGGCTTATTATCTTTTCTACGGTCGGTATTCATTTGACCTCCATTCACCGTCGGCTGGTGTGTCTAGGTTATGAGGTAAGACGACTGAACACAACACGTACGATATTTGTAATTAGCATGTTGCAATTAAGAATTGTGTTGAATATTGAAATGATATGTGAAATACAAATACTACAGCCTTGTTGTATAATCGTAGAGATCATATTGGAATGAAACAATCCTTCCATTCTGTCCGTAAGAGAACATCATATACTCCTCAGTATTTGTGTGGTATTGTGATCGATATTTCACCATCCTCCTCCCTGTCATTCTCTGCTTTACACTCGTTTTCTCCCCCTCTTTATATTGTCGAAGATCAATCCTTTTGGGTAGTTGTTGTTGTCGAGTGACATTTTGAATAAAACGTTTATGTCTTGTCGTCAGTCATTTGGTGTTTTTGTTGTGAGTCTACGTATTCTGTCTGGAAGACCTTGTATTAACCATCGTTTCACCATGAGTCAATGAGCTGTGTTATGATAACCAACGAATTTCCCAGAATGTGTAGTTTTTCTATACAGCCGCGTTTTCCTGCTGCCATCTGTTACTCTCCGCACTTTGCAGTCTGACAGAGGCAGTTAACCGAACACATTCACTATCCACTCAGTGAATGTTTCTGAGTCTACGTGACTGTCTAGGTGTGATGACAAATTCCACGACATCGTTCTTTTTCACTCTTTCTAACGTGTCGTCTACAAATGTCCATCAACATTTCATTGATGACCTGAATGTGGTCTGTGTGCATTCTCCTCTTCCCGAAAATCCATGAGTATGTGAGCTATTACTGGTGGGATGGAGGAAGTCATGTCTACTCCTTCAATTTTTTGGTATATTCTTCTGTGAATACATCAGTGACTGAGCTCATTGCATAACTGTTATAACGATTATGCTCTATAGATCTAGGATGTCACTCTCCTCTTGATTTTGCGATTCCCAGAAGTAATTAGCAAATATCATGTTGACGAGTACTCGAGAATATATGGTAAAGAGATATTTATGTAGTTGTGTTCTCTGAGCTGGCTGGATAGTTAATTTGCGAAGCTTCCATTGCCCCACCACTAGGCGACATCTTCCTTCAGCGCATACTTCAATTTGAATTGAAGTAAGCTATTCAGATTTCTCCACGAGTTTATTATTCATCTCTCTTGGTGGCCTTCGACGTGACTGGTTGTTTTTGTGTGTTTTCATACCTTCTAGGCTGTTACTTGTATTGGAACTGATTGCTTCTTTTACTTCAGCTTTGACCCTCTGTGTGTGAGGTTTCTTTCTTATCGGTTGATAAATTTTGTCTATCTTGATGTGTCTATTGATTGATGATTCACTGGAATACCAGTCAGGCTTCTAAAAATTGTCTAGCATTCTTGTTGTTTCCTCTGTCTAATATTTGAACGTTGGTTGTCCCAGTCGAATTGATGTCCGTGGTTGTCTGTATGCAGTGAGGCCATATGAGGGAGTGGATATCATGTCTTTTGACGGCTAGCTTATGTTTGTGGATACGAAGACAAAGGGGACACTGTCCACTTTGACCAATGTAGTGTTTTTCGCAGTTGTTACAATTTATTTCGTAGATGATGTTGGTTTTATCTTCTTTCGCTGTTGAGTCTTTTAGTTGACACAGAGCTGACTGAGTCTAGTAATTTTGTTGGTTTGTGTGCAACGTCAATTCCTAAAGGTTTGAAGAGTCTTGTAGTGTGATTTCTGAGATATCCTTTATATATGATAAGGCGATTTTCTTTGTGCTTTCCTTGGAGGCCTTTTGTTTGATAGGTTGGCTTGGGGGTTTATGTCTTTTGATGAAATTCCGTGGACATCCATTCTTTTGGAAGACGTCCATGAGATATCTTTCTTCGATTTTCCTTAAGATGGGAGTGTTGCAATGAGTCCTGGCTGGTCCTCTTGAATGGTGTTTGTATACAATTCCTTTTGTGTGTTATTGGATTGTTGCTGTTGTGTGATTGAGTATTTGGTCTATGTGAGTTGATTTTCAATTAACTTGAGTTTCTAATTCCCTTGTGGTTATTCACTTGACTAAAACGTCCAAAAGCGGGATTTCGTTCTCGGATTCCTCCTGTCTTGTGAATTTGATGTCGTTGAAGACGTTGTTTATTAAGTTGTGAGTTTTATCTAACTCGTTTCTTTTTATTATTACAAATGTGTTGTCTACGTAACGTATCCACATATTGGGTTTGATCTTTGGTAGAATTATGTTTTCGAGCCTTTGCATCACTGCTTCTGCAATCAAACCCGATATTGGCGATCCCATAGGTGTTTCCTTGACTTGTTCATATATTTGGTTGTTGAATTGGAAGTATGTTGTTAGGCGTAGGTTTATGCATTCCATCCAGCTTGTGTGTTACATTTTTGATTGTTTTGGGAGGTGTTCTTCGTTGCTAAGTAATTCCTCCATGGTTTTTTTGCTGGTTTTTGTCCGATTGAGGTATATAATGCTGTGACATCGGAGGATATCATTATCTCTTGTTCATCTATTTGGATGTCTCTGATTTTCTCTAGGAATTGGATAGCAGAGTTGATGGAGTGATCACAGGATTCCGTTAGATGTTTCAGTTTTCTGTATAACTCTTTGGATAAATTATATGTTGGAGTTCCTGGAAGTGATATAATTGGTCGTAAAGGGAAACTTGGCTTGTGTATTTTGGGTCTGGCTTAGAACCGGCTTAGGATTGGTCCACTGGATTTCATTCACCATTGGTCTTGTTTTGTGATCTGTCCAGTTTTGGTGAGCTTGTTTAAGGTCCTTTGGATGCAGTTGTCCAATGTTTGTATGAGATTTGTTGGAAGTTGTCGATATACATCTTCGTCTTTGAGTAGTTCTTCATCTCCTTTGGTGTATTCTTCTCTGTCCATGACTACTGTTGTTCTTCCTTTGTCGGCTGGTAAAATGACGATGTCCTTCCTATTTTTCAGCTTTTTGAGGGCCTTTAGTTCTTGAGAGTTGAAATGTGTGTGTGTGTTGTTTTTTCTTTTTGACCATTGGTACAATTGTTTGGCGTATCTCTGTGTTTCCTGTGTTTCCTCGTTCAAGTTTGATGATTTGAGTAATGATTCAAGGGCAGCGAAGAAATCAGTTTTCGAAGCATCTCCGGTGTTGTAGTTTAATCCTCTTTGTAGTAGTTGTTGTTCCACCTTTGATAGTGGTTGCTTTGATAGGTTGACTACGCAGTCTATAGGCGTATTGTCTGGTTGTTGTTTTCCAATGTTGGCTAGCTTGGTTTTGAGAACTCTTCGTCTTTGTTCTCTGTGTTTTCTACTTGACAGTGTGATTGCGGTGATCAGCGTTGACAGGTGTTCTTGGTTGAGGGTTTTCTCTAATTTTGCTTTTTGGACATCTATTATTTGTTGATATTTGTTGATCCGATAATGTGCGTCTGTAATCATTATTAATTTGACCATTCGTCTTCCACACATTGTTCGGCCAATTTCCATCCCATTGTGCAGTTGACTGGTGGTTAGTATCTCACACTGGTCGGTAGAATTTGATGACGAGGGCACCACTCATGGAGAAAGAATAATTGTTCTCTGGTGGATCCTTGCCTTTTGACGAAGTCTTTCCACTTTCGAACAGAGAGAAGCATGTCCTGATAGAGAAGACCTGTAGCTCAGGTGGATGATTTGGATGTGGTTATATTCTCTGAGCTGAATGGATAGTTAATTTGAGAAGCTTTCATCGCCCCACCACTAGGCGACATCTTCCTTCAGCGCATGCTTCAATTTGAATTGAAGTGAGCTCTTAGATTTCTCCACGAGTTCATTAATCATCTCTCACGGTGACCTTCGACGTGATTGGTTGTTTTTGTATGTATGGGAAGAATGTGTTTTCAGCGAGCTTTCAGCATTTCACGAGCTTCCATTAGGAATTGCAGCTTCATAGGAATATCCATTTCAGTAGTTCCATACATTTGTGCATTGGTGTCACGGCGGTTAGGATTCTTGCTGAACATGCACATGGTCGATCATGGGTTCGATCCCATATCGACGAACACCTGATACCAATGGATGGCATTCACAATTTCGGCTACCGATATCACATGCTGTAAATTCAATACTCGAACCGAAATACCCTGTGGAATCAAGCTGTAATCAATCATGAAGAAATATGAAAAATAGTGACAAGTTCCGAGTGCTCGCCTTTGACAGAATACAGGCTGAATTCTCCTGAAGTCTTAGTGAGAAGTCTTGACCTGCAGAATACTCTAGGTTGAGTGTGAATACAGATGGATAATCACTGATGTCATTGTATGTTAGTGGTAGACTAGTTCAGAGAAAAATTTCAGAAGTGGGAGTAAATTCCCAGTGTCTGAGTGGCCACATATTCACATGGTCACATGAATTTCCGTGCGCATCCTGCGGAGGCATACATAAGAATCTCGGAAAGCGTAAGCAGTTATTCCTGGTTTCTAATGGTCCTCTCATTCCAATCAGTCCGTGATCCAAACTCAAACGCCCACTTCCGTCTGATCATCATTCATTATTTCCTCCTCTCTCTGACGTGAAAGCAGTCGATGAAATCAATAACTCAAAGTATCTGAACTCTGTATTCCAGCAAGTTGACTTTCTTATTTTTAAGTGTCACAGTTGGCGAAAACATCTCTCGATGGAGCAAATATATGAAATTACTGAAATGTACACTCCTATGAAACTGGAAGTGTTGATGAGTGGTCATGAAATCTTGAAAACTCGCTGAAAACATATTTCCCTTCTCACACATTCTCAGGTTTCCATCAACACGACATTTGTAAACACAATGTCTCCAAATGCATTATCATCAATTATGCAAATTTCAAGAATTTCTCGTCTGGACTGTTTTAGGGGAGCAGTGGTTCCATCGAACTGATCATCACTTTACTCATCAGCTGGAGCAGTCGACGATTTGTTCACCGTGTTGCTGTCGGAGGAGAACACACATTTTCGAAAGACTAGCAAGCAGATGTCTTTAGACCTAATACATGGGTCAGTTGTGACACCACACTAAGACTGAGATGCAACATGACATCGTTTCACTCAATCATGACCGCCATTCACTTATTTCAATTATTATTATTGTTATTGTTATTTGAAGCGTGAAGAGTTTGTAGCGTTTTGAATAGTTGTGATCTGGTCAAACAGGATTAGGATTCACAGAAATCATCAGAAAATATCTGTGTATGTAGGACACTGTCGAATTCTTTTCATTTTCGAAACTCACGAAGCATTTTAACCAGAGAAGACGTGCCAACTGAAGTAGTCATTTAGCAATAATTTCTAACTACCAGCTTCACTTCACCATAACATCAAAATTTAATCACCTTCATATATTAATTAAATAACTCATTAATTAATTAGTCAATTAGTTAATACTTCCATTCACCCAATTATTCTTTCATTTATCGAACTGTTTCCACTCATGCAGGTCATTCATCTTACCTTCCATCTGGCATACAGACTGCCAAACACCCGAACAGATAGACAGACAGACAGACAAACAGAGAGACAATTACAATGTTATCAGTAGATCAATACATACACACACACGCGACGTGTGATACCCTCTCTGAAGTTCCCTCCCTATCATCACTAATTAATTGATTCAACACCTCTGTTTTTATTTATTGATTCTTTGAGCTCTGATAACGACCGAAGGAGACGATTTTGTGAAATCTCATTTGCTCACATTAACCCCGTAATGTGTTCCTTCAGCGTGTGTAGGTGTGTGTGTGTGTGTGTGTGGGCGTATGCGTGTTATTTCCTTTTCACTCTCATTAGTAGTGTGACTGCTTTGATGTGAGATAGATAAAACGCGGCTTATTATCTTTTCTACGGTCGGTATTCATTTGACCTGGGGGCATTGTCGGCTGGCGTGTCTAACTTATGAGATCGGCATGAAATTCTTTTTAGTAAAACGACTGAACTTAACACGTACGGTATGTGAAATTCGGATGTTGGAATTTGGAATTGTGTTGAATGCTGAAATGATGTGTGAAATTCAAGTACTACAGCCTTGTTGTATAATCGTAGAGATCATATTGGAATGAAACAGTCCTTTGATTCTGTCCTTAATAGAGCATCATAAACTCCTCACCTTTATACTGCAGTTATGTCAACCTCAATTATTTAATATTTTTCATTGCGGCCATACACCTCTATTCTATTCAGTGGAGTGTGATATCAACTGATCGAAATGCACTCATCGTATATTTCGTCTGAGTCATTGACATGAACTGGCATGAAGAACACTTATGTAAGCAACAGGTACCAACATGGATTTCGATTTCTGTTGGGTGTATGTAGAAATCTCATAAACGTGATAGCATTATTCAACAAATAGATAGTCTATCTCGAGGAATGGTAAAACAGTAAATTCGTCACTCTCGCCGACCATGCACATGGTCCGAGGTTCGATCCCCTGCCGACACACACCTGATATCTATCGTCAGCCTGGAAAATTTGGGCTACCAATATCCATGCTGAAAATTCCATACTTGTACCAAAAATACAGTGTGGAATCAAGCTGTAGTCAAAAATAAAAAATAAAATAAATAAATAAATCCATCGTGAACACTGAATCACAAATTCAGTGCAGTGAATCTGTTAATTGTAAATTACACACACTAGACCGGTTGATTTGGAAAATAATGGAGTATCACCTGCACTGGCTTGCGTGCTGTTTACACGCAATGAGAGAATGAGACTAATTAGTCAATATTACTGTTTAAGAAATCAAGTCTGTGAGGATCTCAGAAGACGGTGATGTCAGTTGGAAGCCAACAGGGGAATAACACTACAAATAATTGCAGTGGTAATTGCATCGGTGACAGGCGATGAGATATATTTCTGTGCCTCCTCATAACACGCATTCCATTTTGACCTGTGATGCCTTCGTTGAGGAATAATTGTTGCGTCATACACTTCAGATGCATTGAATATGACGGATACCATTGACAACATTCATACTCATATCACTATAAGAAAGCTAACTATCAATTTTACATGCTATCCACTAACAACGCTGAAATCTTTCAATTCCTCTCTATATCCTGCTGGGAAATCTCTCAATAAAGCATCCTGAACAATTAGAGTCGATGATCAGTTCTCTTCATGAATCACAGATTCTCTATGAATATTACTGTGAATGTGGTGGCATACCCTATTCAAGGGTATGCTATTTCTGACACATCTCATACGTGTCAGTCACACAAATATTCCACCAGGTGAATGTCACACAGCATGGAGATGATAGTTGTGCTTTGAAAATATATCGCAATACACTCAAATCAGGGTCTTCGCTAGTGTCGACCGATAAGTAATTTGTCAGGCGCCTCAACACTTTATGGAATATCTCAGGTCTTTATCAATCTCATCCAACGGCTAAATAATGATATCAGATGTCAAGTTGTCGACAACGGAAACCTCAGCGATGCCTTTTGAAGGAAAGACAAGAGGAAGACATAACTGAATTCATTCACTGATGAGAATCCCCATTTGAACTGACTAAGATTGACTAGCGAGAAGGCGGCAATAAGCCACAGTGACGGAAAGACTCTATGAAATTTAGACCTCGTGCTGATTTTTGTTTATTTATCACTCGAACTGGAAGGTCTGCATGGAAGTATCACCCATTGTGCGCTGGAGAAATGCCAAGATGTCATGACTTTAAGTGAACCTAGAGGGGATAAATGCTTTGAGGATACCCACACAACAACAATAACAACAGGTGTAGGTCAGTGTCAACTGCCATAATCTCGAAGAAGCTGTTTCTTTCACCTATCTGATGAGTATCGTGTCAACTGAGGGCACCACAGGTAGGATTCTCATATCGAAAAGTAGAAATACAAGACAGATTACTGCTCTGAAATCAATGTGAAGACCTGCTAAACCCAGCTAAAGCACGTTTCGGTGAGACAGTGCTTCTATGCTATTCAGAGACTCTGTTGTCACATGACGTAAGGTATATTCAACAAGCTTCCTACTTCCACCGTCCTGATTTTGACCTGTCATTAAATGACGTGATTTCGTTGACAGTCGACATGACCGTGTAGACATCCTCGTGAACATATTAACACTTAACTCAGTTGACAGTTCAACTGAAATGCTAGATACGATAATGTGCCAATTGTACATTTTTGGAATTATGTGAAAAATCATCCGATCAACAGGACGAATTCTGCAGCCACTGGCTTCAAATGTTGATTACCATTGTCCTCCGCTTTCTATCATTCCAGTTGTGGTAAGAGCTGTCTGCCATACAGAATTGTAGACAACAAATTACGTCAGTGTTTACGTCCCGAATTGGGACCATGAGAAAAAACAATAACAAAGCCTAACCTTGAGGAACTCAACAACCAATCACAGAAGACTTAACGTGTGCAAATACGATTCGCGGATATATGGCTTAACCTTCTGAGAAGCGGCCACAAGCAGTACAGAATAACCTTTAGCAAGAAAACAACCAATCAGCAGTCGTTGCTTCTCTGCTAACAATAACGAATAATAATGTGCATAAAAATCTATAAATATCTCTTGATTTTCTCAATGAACGATCTGTTACCTGATCCTTGTCTACTGTCGTTACATTTGGTGTCTCTGACTGTCGACAAATGGAAAGCCTATGCCCTGCAGTGTTCGGTGAATACATATGCACATTCGGGCAGGACTTCCAGGCTCTTGTGCAGTTGAGTGGCGTTGAAGATCCGTCAGCGATGAGGCTGTTACTTGGAAAGCTGCAACAAGGTCGGGTGAAAGCAGCTTGTGAAAGTGTGAGGCGAAACACCAACGAATGGGCTCCAAGGTCAGGCTAACAGCATCCCAAATGGGAAGGACCACACATGGTCACTGTGAGACGGGGTCACGTAGATATGATTGCAAATGTAAACAGAGAGAAACGCGTGAACGCCAGCGACCGCCGGAATTCCAGACAGCAAGACAAACGAACAAAGCCAATAGAACCAAGAAGACCGAGCAAACTTCAGTCGAAAGTCTTTGACGGGGTAGGACGAGTGTGGCTTCAACAACAAATAAAATCGCCGAATACAACTGATCCCATAGATAGATGTCCAACATCATCTATGGCAAAGCACATTGTAGAGACGGGTCATAAGTTTGATTTCAACAATACCTCTAAGCCCAAATATAAACAAAAATGTGTCACATACTTAAATTCGTTGAAGCTTTGGACATAAAGAGACTTAAACCTGTCTATCTTATGTGTCCAAACGTTATTTGTTATTACTTGAAATATGCCTTGATAACACAATTTAGAACCAAGGTTCAATTTACTTCATACTATTTTCAACCCCTTCTTTGTTTTGAATTTTCTTTCTCACCCTCACCTTTGCTTCATCTCCCTACACACTGTTTGTGACCTTGACGTGTACACAGTCTAACCTGTATTGTAATGATTCATGCCTTCTATATATATATTACTGTGTATGACAAGTACTCGTGTGTATGTTATCAGAATGTCCGAATACATTACACGTTTCAGATAAACTACGTCTTCTTATAGTGTGTTATCGTGATTCAGTGTTATTTAAAGTGACATTCATGTTGAACTGAATTTTAGACTTTCCCTTCGATTGACTAGACCAAAGTACTCGGGTCTCAAGTTGACATATCTGTCGGCTTCTTGTGCAGATGCTTCGACGATGTCTGGGCATGTAGTTAGAATTTGATTGGTGGATGGTGAGCAGCACAAGACGTGGCTCTCGCCCCCCAAGTGGTCTGGTGGATGACTCGTTTCGGCGTTTGAAACTATTGGCACCAGGTTCGATCCTCGGTGGGAACACCATGACTCACTACGGAATGCGGGTACATCCAGTTGACGAGTCCCAAATAGGACGAAATGTGCGTTATCCTGGATTCCAAGCGCTGCTAGTCACCATCCACCAATTAAATTCTAATGACATTCATGTTGTTAATTATAATTATTTTCCTTCACGTTCCCAGTGGAACATAGGGCCTCAAGCTGGTGGCTTGAATTTTTATTTATTATTTTATTTTTACAGGATGGGGTTGCTAGCCTCATACATGCCCAACCTTTCCTCTTTACCAGCTCTTTATTTCTGGCTTATCGAGGGAAAGGAGTACGTCACTGGCGGGAGATCGAACCCCGGACCATGTGCATGGTCGGCGAGCGTCCTGACCGCTATACCATCGACGCACATTAATTATAATAATTCCTCAATTTCCAAAAGAATGGTTTCTGATCAGAGAGAAATTTGCATTGGAAAAGCACCGTGGACAGGACAAAATACACATTTGCATAGCTTCGTTCCTCTCCACTATAAAAAATGTTAAGTAAGGACCCTTAGCTACAGGGCTAGATAGGACTATATCCTCAGATGACGTAATTGAAGATCAACTAAGGATTGTATATGATACCTTGATTGAAAATAGCTATTCAGACAAATTCATCAGGAAACATATGACTAAGAAAGTTGAAAAGGACTATTCACTATCCGTAAACAAGAAGCCTGTATAAGCATACGACTACAATTCAAGGGGGATATGCCTAATGCGTCGGTGGCACAGCGGTTAGGATGCTCGCCGACCATGCTCATGGTCCGGGGTTCGATTCCAGGCCAAGGCACTCCTTTACCTCGCTAAACTCATAATGAGACTGCTGAAGAGGAAAGGTTGGGTATGAGGCTAGCAACCCCATCCTATAAAAAATAAACACTGCTACAGAAGCTTCAAGCCATTGGCTCGGAGCCCTATGTTCCACTGGGGAACGTGAAGGAAAAATTATTATTATTATTATGCCTAGCGAAATGATTGCTTACAAGTTAAGGAAATCAGTTCAAAGAATTTTTAATACCGACAAACTACAAGTCATATTTTCTACACGACCGATAGTGATTCATTCCTTAATTGAAAGATGAAGTACCTAGACTAGCCACTTCCAACTGTATCTACTAATTTAGCTGCGTCTGTGGTGGAGCGAGTTATATTGGCCGTTGCTCTAGGAACTTGACTTTTCGTGCTCGTTGGGGAACATCTACCAGCACAGCTCGATATCAGATCACCTGGTCCAAACAGAACACAAAGACAGAATTGAAGAATCCATCTCTATCATCATCTACCGGGGACCAAATAAAGTGCGAAAAACATCCAGGTACCGCATACGCCAAACACCAGAGGCCATCGCGATTCACCTGAAACAACCAGTGCTCTGTGTGTGCAGAAGAAATGGGTCCAACCAGCCACTATTACTCCCCTGGCCGGCCTTCAGTAGAGACTATAAATTCATGAATTTGTAATATCATCTTTCCTAATTTCTCTGATATTCATTCAGCATACTATTATGTTGATGTTATCGAACTGTAATCCGTTGATATTGTTATTAGTATTGATTCGATGTTATTTTGAACAACAATAATGTTGTTAATAACACTAATTCCTTTACTGATGAAGGAGTATCCATTAATCGATCTTTTGAAATTTATAAATGGGCATCTTTAAATCAATATTGGTATTTTGTTGAAATACATCAACGTTACAGCACAGAATAAATAAAACTCTTAACATTATTTTTAATTAAGTCAATGCATATTTCGTCCTATTAGGGACTCGTCAGCTAACTAGATGTACCTGCGTTTCCGAGTGAGTGAGTGATGATGGTATTCCCACTGAAACTCAAATCCAACCAGTACTCATCGTTTCAAACGCTAAAAAGGGTTCCAAATGGGGAAGAAATGTACATCCTGTATTAGAAGAGTCCCTAATTGAAGCTGCCATGTCAAGAGAAGTTGAAGCTTTCGATTCAGTCGATCGCCCAATGGGAAAAACAAAACTGAATTAAAACACAAAATAATTGAGCAAAGAATATCCCCCTTTCGATAAATTCCTCTTCTGGCTCTACAATTACATGCATGTGTTTATATACATAGAATATTCTAGATTGGTAGTCAACAACAATATTAGTGTTTTTTAAGTAATATCAATTTGTTAAGTAAGATCACAGTGGAATTACAGTTCATTAAAGATGCTTAAATTATAATAGTAATATAAATAATAATAGCAAATAGAATATCATCTAAAATTAGGGAAATTTCCACAAATATTCAGGATCGTTCAAACCTAAATGGCCAACGGGGTAAGGATAATGTCCAAACCAACTTCTTTTGGGTGCACAAATTAGGCTTGTTAATATGGATCCGAACAGCCAACTTCAGCGATATTTAGTAATCGAACTCTTAAGACAAAATTGAGATTTGTTGGTATGCGGTAAATGGACCTGAAAGCAGCCTGGTTAACGTCAATCTTGTGTCTTCTGTATCCACAAGATGAGATAGAATAGCGTTGCGAATAGATTTCGCTTGTCCTTTACTTTACCACGCTGGGTGATGTTCGGAAATTCGACGAGAAACACGCCTAATTGGACGGCCTATGTTAACTGGTTCACTCCACAGGGGTAGTTAAATTGGTAGATACTCATGGAAGAGGCGAAATTAGGCAGTTTGTCTTTTACTCTCGAAAGCAAAAGAGGAGTGGTTGTGAAGACACAGAGTAATTCGGCAGCAGGGAATGCCCTTTTTACCGCCTCATTTCTAAGGCGCTGTGTTAGTATCTCGCTGATGTTGTCCCCAAGGAACCGCATTTGTAAGAATAAGGCCTTTTTTGGAACTGTTGGTAACTTGGGCTGCTTTGATTTTAGATACATATTCTTATCAATAAACTTCTCTGGATAACTGTTTTCACTCAGGAACCGTTTAATGTTATTAAGTTCCTCATGAAGACATTCATCAGGGCAGATTGCTTTTGCTCTGTAAACCAAGCAATTTAGAAGGTTGAGTTTCTGTTTCAAGGACACGAAGCTGAGAAAATGAGTATACTGACAGTCAGTTGATGTAGGTTTTCCACATACACTTCTTATTATGCCATCCTCTTTTCTGGTCATAAAGACGTCTAGAGTCTTTTCCTTTCTCAACAGTACAATTTATTGCAGGATGAACATCGTTAAATTTATCCAGGATGCTTTTTGCTTCCTCCCCATTCTTCGTAATCGAAAATGTATCATCCATGTACCGACAATAGAATTCGAGTTCATTAATAGCGTCCTTCAAAGGCCCAGTTTTACTTCCGCAAGGAAGATGTCGGCTAGAATGGGTCCTAGTGATGAGTGACCCTATTGCCACACCGTTGATTTGTCTATATAGTTCCTCATTAAATAAAAGGTGAACATTCATTGTGCATTTCAAGAGAAGCCCCTTCATAAAAGATATAGGAATGCCAACATCGATGTTTCATTTTATGAGTTCTTCGCATACAAAGTCAACTGTTTCCATAAGTGGTACATTGGCGAATAAAGAAGATACGTCAACAAATGATATCATGAATTTATTGTCAACATTTAAATCTTTTATCCTTTCCACAAATCCAAAAGTATCCTTTACAACACTTTATTTCACCAACTCTGTATGAAGAGGTTGTAAGAGTTCAACTAACCATTTGGCTACGGAATGGTATGGTGAATTTAACATATCTATGTTAATTCCTTTCCTACCTGTTCATTCTCTATCTTCCCTTTGTCCAACATTATACTACTTGTCATTAGTAAGTAGTAGGATTTTTATATGTTAATTTATAACAATGACATTTGCTTACAACTGCAGTTAAATTACTTGTTCTATTATCATTCTATTAATGTATAGTTCTTACTTTTCTTCTCCTTAAACATTATTTGCTGCATTTACCCTATAGTGTATGCTTTACTACTGAAAGTTGTTTGTTCATATTTGTTTATTCTTTGCTTGGCATTCGCGGTCCGTTTGAACCGACGCGTGGATCGACCTTGACACAGCAATGCTGTTTTTACTTATTGACTGCACAGTGGTTGTGCATTTAACGGCATTTAGCCACAGACACCTCACATTTTGAGGTTTGTATATCATATATCTATTTTATGTATTAAAGTACCGTATTGCAGAATATCCTGTATTTTTGGACTTTACGCGTCACTCTACGTGTGGTTAAATCTATAGTTTGGATTATCGTTTCGGATTTCTTTCGGGAGAAATTCACAATCTAATACTGGTCGTCGAAGCGGTACACCACTTTTGTGCACTTCAGGCGAGCCATATAGTCTTGGTGTGAACGTTCCAGTGGGTTTAAGTGATGTAAACTGACTCTATGAGATGTAGCCTTGTTGTTTCAGCCTTCTCAATGTTTCCGCTAACTGTTTCTCTATCTTTTTAATCGGATCCCGAGAAGAGGAGATTTTTCGGAATTTTAGATTATCATTAAGAATAGTAGTATTCATCTTCTCAAAGTAATCCGCTTTGTTCATGATAACCACTCCTGAGGCCTTATCCGGTCTTGCTATTATTATGTCATCATTTTTACGGAGAACATCCAGAGCTTCTCTATGCTTTTCGGTCAAAATACTATCTGAATTATTATTATTATTTTTTTTTCCTTTAATTCCTAGAGGAACATAAGGCTTCAGCTGCGCGTCTCCACTGCCTTCGGTTTTCTGCCAACTTTTTCACCCCGCTCCAATTCTGCCCACATGGTTTCACCTCCTCTTCACATGAGCTGGACACAAAAGTAAAAAGAGGAGCAGACGTTGGCTCAGACCACTATCTCGTTCAAGGGACAATCCAAATCAAATTGAAAGCTTTCAGGGAAACAAGAGCTGCAGATAGACCACAAGCCAAGTTCAACACTCAAAAACTGAAGGACCGAGATACATAGGACATCTTCAATGCAAGCATAAGGGACAAAGCTGAGACACAAATCAACACTAGCGAAGAGGTCGGCGTCGAAAAGCGCTGGGACAACTTGAAAACGGTGTGGAGTCAAACATGCATGGAAGTTCTAGGCAGAAAGAAGAGACAGGACAAACAGTGGCCCACTACGGACACTTGGAAAATAATAGAAGAGAGAAGGATAGTGAAACAAAAGATTATCCAGTTCATCGACGAGCAACAAAAACATGAGTTGAATGCAAACTACAATACGCTGGACAGAAGAGTAAAGAAGAGCGACAGGGAAGACAAAAGAAAATATTATGAAGCTATGACAAGTGAAGCAGAACAAGCTGCAGGTAAAGGAGACCTCACCGCACTCTACGAAACAACTATCAGAATAGCGTTTACTATTCATGTTGTTCAAGTGGTGGTTCTCCACAAATGATCTTGCGGATAATGCTTTGGCGTTTGAAACGATCGGTAATAGTTTTGAATTTACACGAAGAACTCCACCACTGTTGTGAATCCAGGTTTGTCCAACTTATGAGTCGTAAATAGGATGGAATGGGCATCAAGGATTCTATTGCTAGTCTACATCCATCGAACTACAAAACTTACGATGATTCGCTATTCAAATAAAGATAGTGTTTGATAGTGTTTCAGAACCTTTAATGCTTTGAGCAAATCTTACTGATAAACATCTTGGCGGATGAAACAGGTATCTACATGTAATTGGGGAAGGCATAAAATCTGGTAACGGAATGTTTATTTGTAATCCGATACAGACATATAGATAGGGAAATTGCGCATACCTTGATATTTAAATCAATTGTGCACATCTTCCGTATTGTGCTTTCTACTTCTGTCCTTCGTATGTTGTTTCTTCTTCTGCATTCTTTTCTTGTCTCCAGTGTTTTTCCAGTTCAAAACAGTTCACTTCCACTTTCTCTGACGTTAGTCTGTCTCTTTGCCAGTTGGAAATTTTGTTGTCGTTCTTATACTACTAATAAATCATGTCAGTAGCACATGTCACGCAAGTGCTGACTGTTAAACTCCCGCTAGAATATGAGGCTTCAACTTTTTTGAAATTTCAGTAGCATTAGGTTTTTTCCCTTTTTGCTTTTTAGTAAATGGGGCTGCTAACCTCAAGTTCAGTCATTTCACTCTTTTTGTACCTTATTATGGCGATAAATAGGAGATTAATGGATCTGTCGACTGGGAGGAATTGGAACTAGAACTCTTGGAACTCCCTTTATGGCTTCTGCCTATAAGACACTGTTATAATATGTAATAAGCCTTATTTTACTAGACAAACGAGGAATTAGCAACAGAGAACTCTGGCTAACGGATAGGATACACTATGAAGAGACCATTGAGTGAGTGTTATCATCTTTAGGTCCTCAAGTGGAACTAGAACGGAAAAAGGCTAGTTAGCCTTCTGCGGATGTCTGTCTGTTTCTGACATAGAACTCTGCACTAATGTGCAGCAGTTCAAATCGCCACACTCCCTCCCTCCATGTACCACACAAAGCAAAAGAAGAAAGTAGAAGAAATGCACAAGAGAGACAGGAAACAGAGGTGTGAGACGAAGGAATAGTAATAACGAAGAACAATATAGTTTCATTGGAAATCATAAGTCACAAGGAGTGGATGCATCTCTGTGCCAGCCATTGAGAACGATTTTCAGCCATTTCACCAACTGTCTCCAGCCTTCATTTGTTTTTACCATCCCGAGGACCCCAACCAGTCAGGAAGTCTACACCTTCCTACGTGGCTTGAACTAACTGTTGTAGACTTTATTGACTGGTTCCATGTTTTGGTTTGACCGCAGGTAGCTCTTTTCCAGCCTGACCCTATATCAGCTAAAATTGCCCATTGTAAAGGAAGGCGAAGACCAGGCATGCATAACACATGTCCTGGCCACCTCAGTAGATGTGATTTCACCGCCTCGTCGATTGACTTCCCCTCCTTACCTGGCCCTCGACGCCTAACCTCAATATTGCTCACCTTATTATACCACTTCACACAGGAGATAGAACGCAGGCACCTATGATCAAAGACAACTAATCTTTTCATGTCTTCCACACTTAATGGCCAGGTCTGACAGCCATGAAGGAGGACGGAGCGGACTGCTGCACTGCAATACACACGCCCTTTGGTCGATAACCAGCCGGATATCACGTCTACTCCAGAGACGGCGTAAACTGACATATCCGTACTGAGACTTCGTCAGAGATCAACCCGCTGGCGTTGGCTGATGGTACTTCCCAAATAAGTGAAGCGGTCAACGCGCTCCACCAGCCACTTCACTCCCTATTTCTAAACTAAGAGTCAGTGTAGTCCAGTCCTGTAACATCATCTTACATTTGGCGAGAGCAAATCGCATGCTAAACATTCGTAGATTGCAGCTCAAGGTGTTCATAAGTCGCCTGCTAAAACAACCATATCTGGACGTTTTGCTTTTTGCAGCAAATTAGACAGTTTCAGATAGAAATTATCCCTTAGTTCATCTAAACTTCAGTCTGTTGGGGCGTAAGTGGAGATTATGAAAAGGCAATGACGAGTAGCGCCGTCTTTCCTTCTTTTAAGGGACTCATTCAGACGGACCGCACATATACGGCTATCTACTGGGATCCAGTCGAGAAGTGATTTTTCCGCCCTAACACTCAGTGCTATCCCTACCTACACCTGCGAGTCCTCGCGAGCTAGCCGAGGGGTCTTCTGACACCCTTAAAGTGAATTTTGCAGATTCACCTTGTTGGACGGGTGAGGTTAAGTGACCACATTTCGGGTCTTGTATGCATGTCTCCGAAACACAACATACTTCCATGGCTTGAGATGTTAGAGTTCTTGCTAGTGATGCTTGTTGTCCGATTTGGCAGAGAGTCCTGACGTTAAATGCTCCTATATGAAGTTGGCGATGTGGCTTTAAAAGACTATCTGCGGTGTTTCTATGGCTCTGAGGATGACATGAAGGCTACCATATAAGGAAAAGATGAGAGCTTAAGGGAAATCCTGGAACAAGCTACAGGGAACAGGATGAAATGAAAATATGCTGAAGCAGTCTAATGCCCCACTGATAACCCATTGGGATACTTTTATCTGAAAGAAATTTATGCTACTGACAATTTGAAAGTAGCATAATAATAACTGCAACAAAAAAGGCAACCAAGGCTTTATTTGTAGTATACGTATTTTCAATGGAGAAATAACTAGTTAGTTAATATAAATAAATTTTCTGTAATTTTTAATAATAAAACAAATTTTTATTTTATTTCAATTTGATTCACTTAATATATATGTATATATATCTAAATATGAGAAGAAATATTCCCTCAATTAATTAATTTTCACCCACTAGCAATATATGTATTATATGTATTTCAGTGGCGGCCCCCTGTTGACACAATAATAACAGCAATCAACTAAAACGGTTTCAAATTCCACGGACGCATATACTGAAATAACTGCATCTCCTGCCAGTTTTCTGCTGACATCTCTAAAAAATGTCTGTCTGTCTACCTATCTGTCTGTCTCAATCATGAAACCGTATAGAGTGTTGAAAATAAATAAATAAATGCTTTAGGGGACGTTCTCCTTGTCTGTTAATTTAATATTATAAGATATATTTTTCAGGTTTTTCTTAATAATTAGAAAGCCATAAAACGGGGAGAAAGGGGACATGAGGTCCAACTGTAAAATTATTCCCACTCCATCCTATCCTATAATACTCCTCAAATTTTTTGGGCGGGAATATCAAACTACGCTATCCCACTCACTCAGACAAACTTCTTCAGCCTACAAATTTTATTGCTTATCATTATAAAACTTATTCCATCTTGTATATATGTACTCAAGTCCTTAGAACATATGGATTCTATGTGAATTACATATATATATGATTACACAATTGCATGATGAGATGTGAGTTCATCCCTGAATAAGAAAGACTACATACATAAACTCCTTCACCACTTGATATCCACATACAGACATAGTGAGACACACGTGCACACACACACACAACACCAGCTTGTTAAGTAAACTCTACAACAACAAAAAAGTTTCAGATATCAGTCTAAAAGAGAAAAAATGTTCAACAAGGGAAAAAGAAAGAGAGAAAGAACATACTCCGTTCACCTTCGAATTTATCACTTAAACTTTAAATTCATATAAATGACCAAATATGCTTCTATACATATGCATGCATAATATGTGTGTGTAAAGAGAGAAATTTAATCCCATTACGTTTTCTTTCAGAAAAGAAAAATCATCAAAGCAATTTCTCCTCTCAGACTAAAAATGGAAATAACAACGTCTGTCTATGTGTGTATGTCTGTGTGTGTGAGTATGTGTGTGGAAATATCGTGACAAATCAACCAGCCAGTGTAAATATATACAAATATACATATATCTCGGACGTTGAACATTTAACCCTACCACTTTTTGTTTTAATTAATCAAAAATCACTTCAAGGTCATTTTCATTCACAGATAAGCGAATCCATACTCATATATGTATTGATCGATAAATTAATAAATTCCTCACATTTGTATTAATGATGCTGACAGTGTTGATGATGATGATATCGACAAAAAGAGATCAACAGCTTTTCATTACAAAAAAATAATAATAATTAAGAATAAATGAGGTTTGGGAAAGGAAAATTTCAGATACAACAAGTAACTGAAAGGAAGAGAAATAATGAAAAATATTCAAACCACAAAGCAAATTGTAACACTTTTAGTCAATAATGATGGTGAGACAGTGAATGTGAGCCTAATATGTAGGGAAAAAAGGTTAGAAATAAAATGAAGCGCAAGATAGCGGGTTGTTGTTGTTGTTGTTGGAGGGGTAGAAGAAGAGAATAAAATGAAAAATGGGGAACGCACACACAACAATAATCCGATAATTTTTATTCTCCCCTCATTAGAATATGACTCACATTGCATAGAAATAACTCGAAGAAAAGAGAGAGAGAGAGAGAGAATCGAAATGTCATCATTTCTGTTCTTATATATCATTGTGGTTTCACAGAGAGGAAAATTCTCACCCCTCCCCACATCCCACGACCACTACCCATCGCCCCATGGGAATTTCACTTATCCTTGTTGAGTAAAAACAGAAATTAATTTATATTAAATTTATGCATATATATGTTGATTTAGCATATTAAAGTGTAGACTGCTAGTATTTGCGTAATTAGTATATAAAATTCTCAGAATTTGTCTCATCTGTGACCTTCATATTATTAGGCATACCTCCACACACACACACACACACACACACATACACACACTGAAGGGACGACAAAGTTGAAGTCTTCCGTGTACTCACAAATATTTGCCCTCCTTTTTCTTATTCATTTCTATTTCTTCTTTCAAATTTTTATTAAGGTCGAAAGCATAAAGGAGAAACTCAGATGTTGACCTTGATGGAATTGTAAAGGCGGAATATTTTTTTATCAATCTTGTGCTCAGTATCCACTAGATGCGTCAGTATGGAATTCCAGATTGACTTAACGACTCCTTTTCCAAACCACCTTGGACAGTGCTCAGGAGGGAGATGGTGGGCTTGTCAGGTAGTTCTACCTGCATAACTGCCTCCACGAAATCAGTTGGACTTATAATGAACACATATTGAAGTGGCCAGACTCTGTAGCTTATCTTTGAACCACATTGGAATTACAACGAGTGTTGTTGCGGCGCAAAGAATGTTTTAGAAAACAACCTATCACCACTTAATGTCCCGCTAACAAGAAGACGACGTGGCAGTTCTATGCCAGGTGTTTTCTCAAATAAGAATTCATGGGTTGTCCAACATGCCCATTTCAGATCGTTTGTATGTCTTGCATACAAGTGAAATCTCATCGGTATTCCGATGCTTACTGCTAGGGAAAATGCAATGACTAACACTGTGGACGATGAAATATAAGGAGGATAGAAAACTCATTATAATAGAACGGATATTCTCAAGAATTTTTGTTAAAGTCTTTATGATGAGAATAGAAAGATAGAGAAGAAAGGGCTTTCAAACGATACGGAAGAAACGTATATATAAGACTTTGTCTTTCAAAAGAGATAAATAATAAATAATAATAATTAATAATTTTTCCTTCACGTTCCCCAGTGGAACATAGGGCTCCAAGCTAGTGACTTGAAGTTTCTGTAGCAGAGTTTATTTTAGAGGATGGGGTTGCTAGCCCCATGCCCAAACTTTCCTCTTTACCAGGATTATTTCTGGCTTAGCGAGGTAAAGAAGTGCGTCGGCCGGGAATCGAACCCTGGACCATGTGCATGGTCGGCGAGCGTTCTAACCGCTATACCACCGACGATGCTGATACTAAATTACTAGCATCAGAAATCAGAAAAATAATAGCCAAAACAATCTCTGCTACGCAGAACTGTGTTTAAAAAATTCACTACCCGTTGTACAACGCATTATGAACAAAATAAACAACACCGATACAACTAAATTTTCATGAGTTAAAGGTGTGTTGGTATTCAAGGACTTTTAGATTTCAGTCTAAATTCTGCCTTCTAATTACTTCTCCTGCAGGAATTATAAGCAAAATATTAAAGTGACCGGCTTCCTTCTATTGGCCCTTTCAACAAAATTATTTAGCCAATAATTGTATACTATTTAAATAAAATATTAGTAGTTTAAAGAAATAACACAAATATTATGATTGTACTGTGAAAATGAAACCAATTATTCAGTAAATCGAATTTCACCAAAAAACACCTATGTCCGTTTTACTCTTATCTTAATTAGAAACTACACAAGAATTCTTAAAATAAGACTGTTTCTTCTGACTACCACCACTATTCTGCTTGGTAATATGTTCGTTCTTTCTTTATTTAATGTGATAAAGGGAACCGTTGTTTGAAACTCCGAAAGACTTGAGCTTCCCTTGTTTGCTTATTATTTTAAGGGAATTCGAGATGTCTAGCTGATGTCCTGGGGCAGTCAGATTTCACATGAATACGCTGTTCAAAGACTCACTTCCTCTCAATCACATACTCTTCGGTACATCTGTTCCCTAAAATCTACTATAGGTCTTTTCTTTCTGTTCTTCCGATGTTGTATCCGTTTTGGCAGCTACTCATGAATTGATATATACACAACTGGAGGCTATAAAGAAGGAGTATCTACTAAATTTCGATTGAGCTGACGAACATCCCGTTTGGTACAGACAGAAATCAATCTAGCCACAGGGGATGTTCTTAATTTCTCCAATGATCTAAAGGGCTATGTTAAAATTGTAATTAAAACCAAATACGAAAAAATGAGTACCTTTCATTGTTCAGCTTGTATACGGCTGAAGAGAAGATACCGTCGGCGAAATAGACAATTTGGATCCCTTGTGTGGTTTATCCACTGTGCTCCGTCATCTCTTTTTCTTCTTGGTTATCGCTTAATCCCTCCAAATGTGTCAGGTGGTTAATTTCAATTTGAGACACTCAAGCACGACTTACATGAACTGGTTCTTTCCTCATGATTCTACTATCATAGGGATGCCAAAGAAGTTGAAATTATATTGAATGTAAAACACCCTGAACTGTGTATTTCATCTGATCATCTTTCTTGCTCTTCCCACATCATGTTAGTTACCAGAAAGATATTTCGTTTGACGTTCTATGTAAGGAAGTTAAGACAATCTGGTGTCATCCCGTCTCTACTATTACAGTTTGTTAATTCGTGTATTCTGCATATCCTTCTTTACTGTTCTCCATACCTTAATCTTTCCTGGGTACCTTAGAAAGACTACTTTGTTACACTGAGCTAAGGCCACTAAAATCTGTCAGTAGACTGGGTGAGTGGGGTGTTGTAGATAGACACATTGACTCATTCATGCAAGAAATTAACAAATATTACCTCGTCAGACGCTGGACATCCTCTCCACATCCAACTCTCTCCTTGCTGCATCTCATCAGGTAGGTGGACCACAAGCAATTATAGAAGACTGTATACTCGGACGACTAAGTACAAAAACCCTACAATACCTTATTTGACAGGCACATATTTTATGTGATGAGGGCAGGGTACAGCAGGAACTTACCAGCCTAATGAGGAACTCCAAGTAAACCACCCGGTTTTTTCTCTAATGTAACATTGTGGTTATTTTAATTGAATTTGAGATTTTCCCTTCGATTGATTGATTAGACCGAAGTGCTCGGTCTCAGGTTCACATTTCTGTTGACTTCTTGAGCAGATGCTTCAAAAATGTCTGGGCATTTAATTAGAATTTAATTTGTGGATGGTGACTAGCAGTGCTTGGAATCGTCCTATTTGGGACTCGTTGGCGGCTGGATGTACCTGCATTCCTCACTTAGTGACTGATGATGTTCCCAACGAGGCTCGAACCCAGTGCCCACAGTTTCAAACACCAGCCAAAGCGTTATCCACTAGACCACATGGGCCACGAGAGCGATCTCTTGTGCATCAGGTCATATTAATTATTTAATTGAATTTTAGATTTTACCCTTAGATTGATTGGACCGAAGTGCTTGGTCTCAGGTTGACTTGCCCGTCGGCTCCTTGTGGTTAGTATCTTCACTTAATCTAATTTTTGTATTCATTCTCTTACTGAATAATATTATTATTAGTGTAAATGTCCTGTTTTTAATGATTACCGCTGTAATGAGAAAATTAGATGCCATATTGGAATATCACATGCTGAAAATTCCATATTTGTACCAATTTGTGTATGAAATCAATATTCACACACAATGGAATCATTGTCACAGTCATCAAAAGTGATGATTATCGATCCGTTTAGGTGGGGAGGCGGGCGGTGTGGTGGGGTATGGGGGTAGGTGGGCGTATTACAACTTCATATTTAAAGGAGAATTTATGACATAATATGTACTTGTACTCACCCTTCCCTTCGCTCCCCTTCCTTGTAAGCTGTGAACAGTTATAAAACACGTATTGTCACACGCCCACCGACCCACGCACACACACACACACAAACGAATAACACGTATCTCACATAGAGAATCACACATACATATATTCTGTGAGGAAGAAACACTTCTCGTCCATGCGTCTGTCCACCACTACCACCACCTCTGTCACTCCTCCTTGTGGAATTACAACTACAATGTGAAGATGAAAATACGCAGAGAGGAAGATGATGAGAAGGCGTAACTTAAGAGAAAAAAAAGAAAATTATTCAATTAATTATTTACTCGGATTATTATTATTATACAAGCAAATTTTCAAATCACAGGATGCATGAAATCATCCTGAGCATATATAACCCCCCCCCAACACACACACTACACAGACGCAGACACACATACAACGCATAACATGAACATGTCTGTGATAAGCCATAATTATCAGAACATGTAAGAGATTGTGAATGTATGACTTCGCGTGACTAAAATACTGTTACCTGGATCCTCCTCCTCTGCACTCACATACGCCCCCCCACACACACACAGACGCAGAAACACACATGTAAAGGAATGATGAATTCAACAGACAAAGAGAACCAGAAAGAAGCATTACATGAAGTGAAGTGAAGAGAAGAGAATAGGTGAGAAAAGGATCGGTAAATCACAGAGAATGTTATCTCACCACCTTAGAGTAAAATAAATAATTAACGTGTTATTATTATTATCATTATTAGTTAACAATAATAATAATAGCAGTAATATTAATCATATTCCACGTAAATGATACGTTGTTAAATAGTTGACGAATTAAAGTTGAAAAGTGTGAATTAACAACATCATCAACGCTCCCCACTCCCTCATCACCACCACCCCCATAGAATGGGCAGTATTCACCTGGGGAAAACATGAACGTGGATAAGAAGAGAATAACCAGGGGTGACATTGATATTTATGGTCATGAAGGTAATGAGTAATAAGAACGTTGACTAAATTTTATCACCTTTTGTTAATTATTATAATTATCAACGACTGCCCAACCGATCGATCGATAAATCACTCGGTCAATCAAAGGAGAGGCATATTCTTCTATGTGTAAATTCATCTTTAATTGTTTAAAAGTGTCCCAAACTATGATCCAAACAACAATACTGAGAAGATCAGTACTGTAATTTGAAGAAAAGGACGCGGAAATATCTATCCAGAGTATTTTACTTTCATTTCGATTGGAACACAAGGCTTCAAGCTTTGACACTTAAAGTTTCTAAAGAGATGGCGTTGTTTTTGTTTCTACGGCGTAGAATTCCTAGCCGATTAATCCCAAACTAGGAAGAAATAGCCCTCCAGTACTTCCAGCTGGTTTCCAATGGTTGTCTAACTGACCATGTACTTGTTAACTAACCGAATGAGGTCAAAATTCATGTTTAGCTTGTCAACGGTAGTATGTCACCTATCTGAAAATCGTCACACAAACGTGAATAACTTGAATATATTATGTCCTCAATTTTATGAGTGTCATTCCATACATAGTCAAAGATAAACAGACGTGCAATATTGATCGATATCTATTAGTCAAGCAACATCACTAAAGAAAACAAAAGGGAGATCATGATGTACTTGCTCTGGTGTTAAATAGAAAGAAGCCTTTTTGATTGGACACTAATCAGGAACTGGTATAATGTGTCTAGTCTTATCTTCGGTACAGACTGAACTCTATCCAATACAGTCCTGTCCTACAGGAGGTCAATTGCGAGGTTGAATAGCTCATTGGTGACGTTTATGACTGCCGTACTCACTGGGTGATGTGGGTTCGAATCTCAGGTGGGGGGGCGGGGGACATGAAATACTTCAAGGTTGCAGATACGCTTGCCTCGCTGACTGATGAGTGCCAACTAGCACGAAACCAAAGTCAGGCAAGGCTCCCTGTGGCCAGTTGCCTCTAACCATCAAATACCAAGGAAGGAGCCTTGCATGACGTAGATATTCCCTTTGCCTTCACTGCAATTAGTTAAGGCCTGCATGCAAACCACGAGGAGTTCAATTACTTACTTTATGAGATTTAATCCTTCCCCAATAAATTTACTATTAACATGTGATGTGGAATCATCATACCTGCGTGCGCAGATCTAGATCAGATAATATAATCAGAGGTGATTAAAAAACAAAACTGAAATCAAACTTGTCAACCATCTCATACGTTCACATTTCATATACACAACAAAATAATACCCTCCACAAATTCTTATCACTATTAATTAACCTCAATATCTCCAAATGTTAGAAATAACAAAACTAAATCAAAAACTCTCAGTTATTCGCCTTTAATTCCCTTATTATTAATAATGTTATTACTATTTATTACTATTAATCTTTCATCCTTTCAACTTTATCCAGTTGTTTTCTTCTTCCTTGATTACTTATTTATATTTCCCGCTTAATTGATTGATTGATTGATCGATCGATCGATCGATTGATCAATAGACTGACTGCCTGCCTGATTTAAAAATTTCGGCAAATATTCAATGTGTACAATATACTTGAATTTATCAAATAGCATGAAAAAATAATTTGAAATTTGATGACATTTTTACTGGGTTTTTTTTGGTAAATGAACAAGTGAAGGGAAGTGAAGAAAAGAGAAGAGAATAGTGCAAGTTAGGAAGAGGAAAGAGGGGGGAGAAGACGTGAAGAGAAGGAATAGAGAGAGAGAGAGGACGAGTGTGTGTGGGTTAGTGAGAGGTAGTCACTAGGATACAGTCAAATAAAATATTTTAGAAAAATAAATCAACTCATCAGAAATCAAAAAGTTAATTAGAATTAGAATTCTCATCTCATTTCATCTCTGCTTAACATAATGAATCTCCACATTCATTCACTCATTCATTATTTGAAATGAATATTGGTGATTTTTTTAAAAATTAAAAAAAAGCCTAAAAAATTGAAGTTTCCTTCTCCATTCTCAGAAGAATATTCATTCACATTTTTGATTTTAGTTTCCTCTGTCTCTATGTGTATATGTGCGTGTGTGTGTATCTATCCACTTCAAATGATAAATATGACAACAAAGTTGGTGTATGAGGTAAATTCCCCCATCCCCCACGAAAGAAATGAATCACCGATCGGACGATCCATCATCTCCCTAGTCATCGTCATCACTATTATCTTCATCAGCCTATCCAAATATGGCCACCACCAATACCACCACCTCAACTACTAAGGGTACTACTCATTCCGACTGACTTTATAAGTAGTATATATGATTGTCGAGGAAAAATTTTATTGAGAATTGAATATATTCCATTATTAATTTTGTCTTTATTATTTCGTAATCAATTATTTATTTATTATTTATACTGGAACACAAACTTGGTGCTTTATGGATATCAAAAGATCCGCCACACACTAACACACATCGTTTGTGCAACGGCTGGGATTCTCCTGGAACTTAGAGGGTCACATATGCGCACAATACCCTGAGCCTTGTACTTGAAGTCTGATCCATAAGACAGTGAAGAATAGTTAGGAGCTACAGGTGACTAAAATATGTTCATAGACCATTCAATCCTCCCGGATTCTGGAGACTATGTACAACACCATGGATTTGGAATCAGGGTTTTCGAGCTCCCTTAGGTGTTGGTAGACCTGAATGTTCAGAAATCCAGGCACCAGATGTTAGCATTGTCCCTTTTCTTTTTTGTCAAATAGTGAATAGGACTTACCTGACAGAGTCTGTGAACGCCAGGTCACTGAAGCGAGAGCGAAACTGAAGTCTAACCACCCTCAGTCATTTGCGGTGCCTCAAAATCTATATCTATTTTTGGTATAATGAAACTGTTTTGCCTCACTTATGCGCTTCATGCCCTCCTTCGTGTGATGCAGTGTATTGTGTCCATTAGTTGAGCAGTTTGTTCTCCTTCCTGTTTCACAGATGAAGCTGTTCCCCAGCTCCAGTTGTCCTTACACAAACACAGTCATACACAAACAGATGCACACACGTGTGTCAAGAGAAGCCGTCCTCTATGTTCTAGTCGAGTTTACGTTGTTTAATTGAGATGATCTACTGGAGGATGAACTTTTAGATCTGATCGTAATCCAAAATGCAAATCTGTCAATGTACAATGATCTCATGCTGACATCTGTGTGTAGTTTCAAAGTAACCAATAGAATTTGAACACTAGGTCGTCCAACTTTATGGTTCACAGACGATGTGTGTAACGCTTACTTCATACTGAAGGTACATTCTCCTGAATATACTTCAGATTGGAATAATATTCAACTGTTATATGATATCACTTCAACTCATGAGCTGCATAGATTCATGGAGTCAGCATAGCAACAAAGATGTGATCTTAATCTCTTTTAAAATTGTTCCAGTAGATAGATGAATTTCACAAAATCGATTTACAACCCTACCATGTTACATAAAAATGAAGGGCGGTAGGGTACAGAAACTCTAAGGGAACAGGATGTCATCATGAGCTGATGTCAGTGAGAGGACCATTGGAAAATCTGGCGATACAGGACAACCGTTACGTCAGCCTAGTTTGGGAATCTTTATCAGAGTCTCTAGACCATTTCAGTAGAGTTCGAACCTAGCAAGGTGAGCTCGTAGATCATTAGGCCACTGGAACCTGAGCCAATGACGCATGACAAATGATCAATGAATGTGGGATGGATAAACTGACGCTTTTGGCCATATCAGTATATGTTGAAGAATACATTTACTCCAATGAAGCTATTTATATTGACCGCATCCAGCTCACACATTTCAAACATTATTTGGAGTAGTTAATCAGAGGACCTGGTGAAGCTCCGTTAGAGTAATCTTTTAAGATTGCCTACAAGATGAGATCAAATGATTAGGAGTTAGGTCTCAGTATTTATGTCTGGTCGCGATAGTAGCTATTCGTCAACACAACCTCGAATTCTGGGTACAGAAAGAATTTGTTCAGTCTCTTTTGGCTTGCTACCAACATGCCAGTATGTTGTTGTCAAAACTAACTGAAAATATCCCTTATCTATGTAGAATTTTATTTATTGTTAATGCACTAACTGCATGCAATACTGCAGTAAAAAGCTGAGAATTCCATTCTGTATCACAAGTACTGTTTTGGAATAAAACAAATCATTATTATTATTATTAAAAGTAACCAATAGAATTTGAACCAGATCGTTCAAATTTATGGTTCACAGACGATGTGTGTAACGCTACTTCATACTGAAGGTGGTTTGATCTGAGTATACTTCTGTTCATAGAATTAGCTTTCCACTGAAAGAATATTCAAATGTTGCATGACGTCAATTCAGCTCATGAACTGCATTTTCGTAGAGTCAGAATAGCAACAAAATTATGGCGTTAATCTCTATGTTAACTTTGAAAAAATAATCATTCAAAAAGTGTGCCAATATAGAGATGAACCTCACAGTATCGATTTTTAACCCTACTATGTTACATAAAGATGAAGCGGGACGGGGTTGGGAAAACTAAGGAAATAGGACTTCCTCATGAGTTGATATCGGTTAGATAACCATTCGAATACCTGGAAGTAATGTTCAGTCTCAGTTTGGGATTCTTCATCAGTACGCACCCACCAGAGTTCCAAACCAGTACCTTCTGGTTATAAGGTAAGCTCGTAGATTATTAAGTCACTGGGGCCTATTCCAGTGCCCATGACAAATGATCAACCAATGTGGAAAGGATAAACTACCGCTTTGCGCAATTTCAGTGTATGTTTATGAATTAACTTGCATCATACACTCGAATCCACCTCTCCACTTTTGTGAGGAACTCTCCATCTGCTACATGAAGACAACGGTGAATAGAACTTACTTGGCAAAGGTTATAAATACGTGTGATCACATAGGTGAAAATGTTTCGAGAGGGAAACTGAAGTTTACTCGCCATCGGTTGTTTATAAGGGTTCAAAATCTATATCTCTTTGTTATAATAAAACACCTTTGACTCTTTTCTGCGCTCCAGTGTCATTTTGGCTAGTTGAGTAGTGTGTGTGTGTGCTCCTTCTTGTTTCACAGGTCAAGTTGTTCATCCATCTGCAATCATCCTTGCATATGCACAATCATTCACAGACATACGTAGATGTGCGTGAAGAGAAGCCGTTCTTTGTGGATCTAGCCAAGTTTACGCTGTCTAACTGGTATTTGCATGAAGAAGAACTAAGGTTAGGTAAGACATCTTTGAGTTGTTGGGTGAATATTGGACGGCTACTGAAGGATAGACACAGGCGTGCAGAGTAGAAAGTTTTCTTGATCGCCCTGGTCTAACGTTGCGATAGAATCTCCGCAGGAGTATCTCCCTTGAATTGGAGACGTAAAAACATAGGCTTTTTTCTTCACCGTTGGCAGTTCATGTTTACGACTATTGTAACCTATGTTGGCTTTAATGAACTTCTCTGAATATCGGTTCTCGCTTAGAATGTCCCGGATGACCAGGATTTCTTTCTCTACTCAGTCTTGGAAACAAATAGACCTCGCTCTAAATGCTAAGCACCTGATTAGATTACGTTCGTATTTTATCGGTACGAAGCTAAGGAAGTGTGTATACCGCTGAGCTCTGGTCTCTAGCTTTCTAAATATGGTTCTTTTGACGGAACCATCCTCTCTTCTCGTTAGTAGGACGTCGAGGAAGTGTAGAGAGTCGTTGTATTCTCCTTCGCAGGTGAAATGGACCACTGGATGGGCATTATTGAAGTTGTTCAAAATCAAATCACTATTTAACGCTTCATCATACGCTACAAAAGTGTCATCCATATAACGACAATACATTTCTATTTTTTGCTATTTCCTCTTTCAACGGACTATTTTCTAGTTTTGCTAGAAATATATTCGCGAAAATAGATCCCAGTGAGGATCCCATAGCTACTCCATCAACCTATCTGTATATTTCATTATTAAACAGGAACTGAACATTCGTTGTACACTTAACAAGTAGTTGTTTCAGATTACTAATAGGAATATCAGTGCACAATTTGCTTTCTATAATCTGTTCACAGATATAATCGATGCTTTTCACTGGAGGCACATTAGTGAATAGAGATGAAACATCAAGTGATGCCATATATTTGCCAGTTGCGTTCAAGTTTTTGATTTTACCAATAAATTGAAAGGTATCCTTGACGCTACACTTTACTAACTCGTCATGCAAGGGTTGAGGTAGCTGTACCAGCCACTTTACCGTCTCGTCATAGGGTGAAAGAGACATGTCTAGTATGGTATTTGATTGTGACGAAAAATGAATATCTCTCAGTCTACATGTTGACATCTAAGTATACTTCCAAAGTAGTGGAGGAATTATGAAACTGGTCGTTCAGATGTGTGATTCACTGAGTATGCACTTAATATAACTGCATACTGAAGGTACTTTCTGCTGAATATACTTCAGATTGGAATAATATTCAACTGTTATATGATATCACTTCAACTCATGAGCTGCATAGATTCATAGAGTCAGCATAGCAACAAAGATGTGATCTTAATCTCTTTTAAAATTGTTCCAGTAGATAGATGAATTTCACAAAATCGATTTACAACCCTACCATGTTACATAAAAATGAAGGGCGGTAGGGTACAGAAACTCTAAGGGAACAGGATGTCATCATGAGCTGATGTCGGTGAGAGGGCCATTGGAAAATCTGGCGATACAGGACAACCGTTACGTCAGCCTAGTTTGGGAATCTTTATCAGAGTCTCTAAACCATTTCAGTAGAGTTCGAACCTAGCAAGGTGAGCTCGTAGATCATTAGGCCACTGGAACCTGAGCCAATGACGCATGACAAATGATCAATGAATGTGGGATGGATAAACTGACGCTTTTGGCCATATCAGTATATGTTGAAGAATACATTTACTCCAATGAAGCTATTTATATTGACCGCATCCAGCGCACACATTTCAAACATCATTTGGAGTAGTTAATCAGAGGACCTGGTGAAGCTCCGTTAGAGTAATCTTTTAAGATTGCCTACAAGATGAGATTGAATGATTAGGAGTTAGGTCTCAGTATTTATGTCTGGTCCCGATAGTAGCTATTCGTCAACACAACCTCGAAATCTGGGTACAGAAAGAATTTGTTCAGTCTCTTTTGGCTTGCTACCAACATGCCAGTATGTTGTTGTCAAAACTAACTGAAAATATCCCTTATCTATGTAGAATTTTATTTATTCTTAAGGCACTAACTGCATGCAATACTGCAGTAAAAAGCTGAGAACTCCATTCTGTATCACAAGTACTGTTTTGGAATAAAACAAATCATTATTATTACTATTAAAAGTAACCAATAGAATTTGAACTAGATCGTTCAACTTTATGGTTCACAGACGATGTGTGTAACGCTACTTCATACTGAAGGTGGTTTCTTCTGAATATACTTCTGTTCATAGGATTAGCTTTCCACTGAAAGAATATTCAAATGTTGCATGACGTTAATTCAGCTCATGAACTGCATATTCATGCAGTCAGAATAGCAACAAAATTGTGGCGTTAATCTCTTTGTTAACTTTGAAAAAATAATCATTCAAAAAGTGTGCCAATATAGAGATGAACCTCACAGTATTGATTTTTAACCCTACTATGTTATATAAAGATGAAGGGGATGGGGTTGGGAAAACTAAGGAAATAGGACTTCCTCATGAGGCGATATCGGTTAGAGAACCATTCGAATACCTGGAAGTACTGTTCAGTCTCAGTTTGGGATTCTTCATCACTACGCACCCACCAGAGTTCCAAACCAGTACCTTCTGGTTATAAGGTAAGCTCGTAGATTATCAAGCCACTGGGACCTATTCCAGTGCCCATGACAAATGATCAACCAATGTGGAAAGGATAAACTACCGCTTTGCGCAATTTCAGTGTATGTTTATGAATTAACTTGCATCATACACTCGAATCCACCTCTCCAATTTTGTGAGGAACTCTCCATCTGTTATGTGACGACAACGGTGAATAGAACTCACTTGGCAAATGTTATGAATACGTGTGACCACATAGGTGAAAATGTTTCGAGAGGGATACTGGATGTGTACCTCATAGCATCGATTTTTACCCCTACCATGTTACATAAAATTGAAAGGTGGCGCGGTTGGGGAACACTATGGCAACGGGACTTCCTCATGAGTTGATATCGGTTAGAGAACTATTGGAAATCCAACAGGGAGTACTGGACAACTGTTTCGTCCTTGTTTGGAAATTTTCATCAGCGCAAATGCACCAAAGTTCGAAACCGGCACCTTCTGTTTACAGGGAGAGCACAAAGGCCATTAAGCCACAAGGACCTGATTCAGTGGACCATGACAAATGATCAACGAATGTAAGAAGGATAAACTGACGCTTTTGGTCATATTAGTGTGTGCGGAAGTATTCACTTGCTTCAATGTAGCTATTTATATACACTGCATAAAATACACACTTTGCAAATATTATTTGGCGTGGTTAACAGGAAGACGTGGTGTACCAAGCCAGGAAGCTCCATCAGAGTCGTCTCTTTAGATTATATAAAAGGTGAGATTGACTGACTAGGGGTTAGGTCTCGGCATTTATGTATGGCAGAGGTAGTAGTTATTCATCAACACAAAAAACTCGAACTCTGGGTACAGAATGAGTTTGTTCAGCGTCTTATTCTACAGAATGGTCTTAATCTCTTCCCTAATTATTCACTTTTATTTTTAGGAATGTGCTTAATTATTGATTTTGAACACTTTTTGGCACATTTGTAGACTTTACAATAGCCAATGAACTGATTAACTTCCAGTCTCCCCAGAGGATGAGAGAAGAACAACACGCCTGAATCTCAGTGACACTGATTAGTAAACTGTACACTACATACTACCACTCATATCTAACAGGGAGTAACTGCTATAAGAGTAGAAATTGTTCACTGTGGTGGTAGAGTATAATTCTATCATGGGCAAAATTTATTTCGATAAAGTCTCACAGTGTGTGTCATACAGTAAGTAATATTTACTGATGACCATCTTTCGAGCACAATTTATTACTAGTGCTCATAATCATATCAAGTTAAGTTTCTCACACAACTTTCTAATTTCATTTATGTGATTCCATTATTTTTCACTGCTTGATTTGATTGGTAGTAGTGTTTTCCATATTTCCGGTATGAGTAATGAGTCACTTGTATTGCTCATGTGTTGGATGTAGTCTCGATGACCCAGGATTCAGTAATCAATCTCTCTCTCTATCACCACCTACCTATTATACTTTTAAGAATTTTAACCCTCTTCCATCCTATTGTGTGGTTGTGTGTTAATGCATGCACTGCATGGTAGTGCTGAGCTTTTTTCTTCATTACTTATCTTCGCGAGTGTGGTCAATCATTCTAACCTTAGCTAAATTCTTATGTTCTGACAGACAATCTGACTACCCCCGATCTACTAGTTTGACTGGCCTATGTAGTCGACTTAACTCACACTCAATGTAAGGTATTTTGTAAATTATATAATTTTGTCTAACTGGGTCAGTTGGGTCCTTCAGCCCACAGAGCTTGTCCTACCTGAGTGAGTTTGTAGGTTCCTGCTTTATTAAGAACCCTGCATAGGGTCTCAGATGTCCCTTGCTTATATGGTATAACTGTAGATGACCTATATTCGCTCTTATTTATATTATCATAATTATTTTTATTTTGCTTTTGACCTTTTCTGATATTTCTAATGAATTTTATAGGATAGTTATTTGAAACCAAAGCTTCTTCTATCTGTTTATTCCATCATTTAGGTCTTTTCTTGTACTACTAAGTGCTATGGCTCGGTTTGTTAGACACTTAACTAGGCCTGCCTTCGCCAACAGACAACGATGGATGACATGAATTAAAGTCTAAATATCTATTAGCAGGATGCATTGGCTTGCTATAAACGCCACTAGTGTGCAGTCTGCCTTCTTCTATTCGTCTTATTTTACAATCTAACATGCTGGCTAATTCTCCTTGTTCATGTTCCGATTCAAATGTGAATTTTTTTCATCAGTAAATATTACTGTATAATAGTGAGTGCGTCGGTGGAACAGTGGTTAGGACTCTCGCTGACCATGCATATGGTCCGGGGTTCGAGCCCACGCCGACGCACACCTGGTATCTATGGTCGGCCTGCGAAATTTGGGCTGCCGATATCCACGCTGAAAATTTCATACTTATACCAAAAATACGGTGTGGAATCAAGCTGTAATCAGAAATAAAAAAAATATAAAAAAAGTAGGTAGAATTCTCCTTTGTCCTGATATAAAAGTGATTACGTCAGGGAGACAGACATAAGCATAACTGGTAAATTAGAAAATTATACAAATTGAAGAATATTGATGAGTAGGTTTAATAGCTTTTTGTCACCTCTCATACAATTTTACATAATGGAACTCAATTCAATGACAAGGTCAAGTCAGCCAGTATCATCTCTCTCTCTCTCTGTCTCATTTGACTACTCCTCATCTATCCACGTACATTCACTCTTTCTCCATGTCTCCCTATGGCTGTCACACACTTGAGGAGCATAATACTAGTTGCCTATCTACACATCCACAGACATAACTTGTTCAATAACATCTTGTCCATGTGCATATGTGTGTCTGTCTGCCTACTTTGTGTGTGTGCATGTGTCTATCTGTTCGTCTGTCTATCTGTCTATCTATCCACGCTCATATGCCCCTCCATTAACAGATTAAAATTCTAATTTCAAAGTTTCAATAACCAAATCATTTTAAATAATAATGATAACAAGTAAGGCCTTTTATATATGCGATGAAATAATTTGATGCATATAAGCGAGGATAACAATGAGCATATCACTACTCACTGGAGGGAATAATGATAATAATGCTAATAATAATAATAATAATAAGGGTTATGTCAACTCATAAGTCGATGGAATAATTGAAATGATTGAAAAGCAAAAAGAATGTTGAGAAAATTGGAAAAAAGAATAAGGGGGGGAAGGGGAAGGCGTGATGAAATTTAACTTATGCATCAATAATTCCTAATCAATTAAAGGTTATTCCCCTTCATCCATCCCCCATCACCACACCCACCACCATCACGGCAATAAATCGATTTTTCTACCATTGAAAGTTTAAATTTATTCGATTTTGACAAAATATCCCATTTAATGAGAACCTGTTTTATCAATCGATTCAGTCGAGTGAATAATATCCATGGGTTTCTATGTGTGTGTGTGTGTGAATGTGTGTCTCCCTGTACGTGTTGTATGCGTGGGTGGGTGAATGATTAGTAGTGAGAGTAGAGCTGTGACCACCACACGAGTGAAAGTGTTGTGTGTGTTAAGAGGATTCTCTGAAAGACGACCACACGAAAAATACACAAATGGAGAAGGGATTATCAATCAGTTGGTTTTGAATAATGAATATACATCCATTTTCCAACTCACATAAAGAGAGAAATTTAATCCCTCGTTGTTGTTGTGGTTGCTAGCCAAGCTGATTGAAACTCACTCACTTGTTGGCATTTTCCATTATATGCCCCCCATCATCAAGCATGACAAATCTCATAGATACATAAATATGAATAAAGCAAAATAAATAAATATTTATTTATTTATTCGGATGGATAGATAAGTACATGGGGAAAGTGGGGAAGTAATCGACGAGGAAGAGGAGGGGAGAGAGAGGGGAATGCTTTGAGTAGTAATCGTTATCCCACAGGGGAAAATTGAAGCCAATCAGTTTGTTACCTTCTCAAGTGATTAGTAAAATTTAAATCACCAGAGTGATAATTGTAATAATTGGAAATGGAAGATATTTTTCTTTCAATTATTTCTCAATGACCCCAATCAACTTGTTATCACCCTTCAATAGTCATTGTCAAGGTTTACACGAGCAGGTACACGTGAAAGTGAAACCATGGTAACAACAAATCTTACCGTCATTATTATTGTTGTTGTTATTTTTCTTTTCAGTGTCGACTAACTTTAAATCCCTGTGGAAATCAAACAGAATCTATTTACTTCAAGTTAGAAAACCAGTTGGAAGAACTGGACAGCCAACTGTCTTCTCCACCAGGGTCTGGGACTCTTCAACAGTACACACTCATGGGCCTACCCACTAGGGGTCGAGCCCAACACTTTCAGGTTACAAGACGAGGTTGTTGACCATCCAGTGAACAGCTAATAAATCCTAAATTCTGCCAGTTGGCGATGTGTTGCGCGGTTTCCAGCTAATCTCATAGGTGTGTATCTGTCTCCACGCCTAACTCGATGGACCCCACTGGTCAAAACTTCTTATGGGAACTCTACGGGACTTCATCCTGTAGTCAGTGAGCACTAGTGAGCATCAGATTAACTTTCAAGTTTTGGTTTACTTAGGGTCAATAATAAACTGGCTTTATTTAGAACTATAGGGCAATCAGTATCCATCCGGTCTTCGAGCTCACACTATAGTCCGAAAGTCCTGGATACGACTAGTGGGGGAGTCATGAGTATTTCAAGGTATGACGAAACATGGTTCCCAATGGATCCCTAAACTGAAATCACGTCGATATCAAACTTCAAATCAATCAGATCTCTTGAAAATCCACCTATATTCACTGCCAGTCTGAGGTCTTATCGATCAACTACCTTCTGAACTTTGATTTGTTCAGATGAATAAGATCCCCTCAGAGTTTATCAAAACACCTTCAAACTAACATGGATTATATCAATAAGAAAAAGTCACCAGCACAATCGTCTCAGTTCAATTCAGGGTCAACAAAGTTAACACAGATGTCAAATGATGCATGAAATTAGGCGACTCTATATCATGGCTGTGAAGTAAGTCGCCTTTTAAAGATGGAATACACAGTCGATGACACTTTGCTACATTGTGAATACTTCAAAGGATCGATATATATATCTTCCTTCTTCTGACATGTGACCATTCTACTTATTTGCATATTTCTAATCGTCAAATACTATTAAATATTAAGTAATAATAATGGCCGAAATAATTTATGATTTTTGGCCAGAGCAGATAAATCAATAAGTAACACACGTTTTATTCATTGATTCGTTTCTTTATTAAACACAAATTTCTAAATGATTCATAGAAATAAGTTGTAAAATGGCAATGGTACACTTATACTACTTACTCGCTGGTTGATATAAGTAGTTTGGGAGCACCTACGTAAAAACGAGATTGAAGTGTTCTAAATACCAGACAGCCATCTAAGATGTTTGAAATCACTTGTTTGACGTATATGACCTCAGACGACGAGGGGGGGGACATCACTGACCTGAACTCTTTAATCTTAAGTGACCGTTTTGTGTAGACTTTGCGGGAAGTGTGATGGTCAGGCTGTCTGTACGTTTCTACTCACATATGAATGAATGTTACTCAAAATAGTTGAAAAATATGCATACCTGTGTGTTTATGTTAGTCTTGATCTTGTGAACAACCACGATATTGGTCTGACAGCGGAATGTTTGATTCATGACACTACAGTGATGAACATGCTCCGTAATATGACAGGATTAGGTGTGCCATCTTTGAGATGACAGCGGCTCAAATTCAAACATCAGCCAACCCAAGCACTATCTTGTTCCCAAGTAACCACACCAAGTCAACTACCAGTCGAATGGGATCACATCATTGATTGATTCACTCATTTATTCCCCTAAGGCAATTTCCCTCAGATATTGACTTCAGTTACTTAAATCAGCATAGTGATAACGGTGTATGAGTTGGGCGGCAGATTGCTTATTCGTGAAATTCTTTCCTGATTACTGTATAGGAATCCAACTGGTTGCGTCATTTGACCTTCATACTAGAATATAAAATCAAGAGTAGGAATAATAAATTCAACCTACAGCCAACAAACTGTGTGACTATTAAACGTATCACCTGCTCCCACTCTACTTCACACCACTCGGATGAAAGATACAGTCCAAATGAAGTCGCTTGACGGCAAGTGTTAGATAGTTCGATAAAATGCTATTCAAGAGGATATTCAACGGTCAAATCGTCTTTGAGCTAAGTTCCAATACATGCACTCCTTACAGCTTGTGATAAACAGTCATGAATTATAAAGTTTCCCCTATCAGAAGAGAGAGAGAGAATGTATTACTTTTATCATTATTAATACTTTTACTCCCTTGTATTCCGAGTAGAACACAGGGCTTCAACAACACTTCTCCACTTCTGTTGTCCTCTTCATCTGGGTCCACGATTGCCCATAATCTCTCATTTCCTCCTCATCATCATCGTCACCACACGATCTCCTCTATGTCATCCTCGCACCGACGACCAACGCATCGCTTCCCATTGGGATGCCACTTGAACAATGGCTTAAACTGAACGCGATTTCATTCAACAACCTCCTCAACGTATACCCGATCCATTCATCTCCATTTTCTCCCACAAATTTGTTAAATAATCGGCTCTCGCCTGTTGGTTTGTTCTCAGCCAGTCAGAGTACCTTGTTACTAATTCTTTGTAGCTGGCCGTTTTATCTTCATTTTGTAGCTAGCGAAGGAGGCAGCTGTTGATGAAGGTCTGCAACAGGCTGTGGGAAATGCTTTTCGTGACTCACGTGCAGTGCAAGTTTCTGACCCGTACAGAAGAATCGACTAACTGAATTCACATTTGTGTTAAAAATTCAAATCTTGTTGATTTTGTTGAGTAAGTGAAGCAGATTTTCAAACTGGTTTCACTTTGTCTGTCTGTCTGTTTTCGACATAGAACTTTGCACAAATGTGCGGAAGTTCAAGTCGCCACATTCCGTGTAGCACGCGAAGCAAGAGAAGAAAGTACACGAAAAGCATAGTAGAAACAGTGAGCAGAGGTGTGAGACAAAGGAGTAATAAAGAAATACAAAACAGTTTCATTGAAGATCATAAGTCACAGGGAGTGGATGCATCTGCGCCACTGAGAACGATTTTGAGCCATGTCACCAATTGTTTCCAACCATAGATTTTTACCGTCCCGAGGACCCCAACCAGTCAGGAAGTCTACACCTTTCTACGTGGCTTAGACCAACTGTTGTGGATTTCATTGACTGATGCCAAGTTTTTGTTTGACCGCCGCTAGCTTTTTTCCAGCCTGACCCTATGTCCGCTAACATAGCTCGTCGAGGGAGGCGATGGCTTGGCATACGTAACACATGTCCTAACCATCTCAGTCTTTGTAGCTTCACGACTTCGTCGATAGATTTCCCCTGTTTACCTAGAACTCTACGCCTAACCTCCATGTTGCTCACCTTATTATGCCACTTTACACGGGAAATAGAACGCAGGCATCTATGATCAAAGACAGCTAGTCTTTTCATGTCTTCCACTCTCAGTGGCCAGGTCTCACAACCATAAAGGAGGACGGAGCGGACTGATGAGCTGTACACCCGCGCTTTGGTCGATAGTCGAACATCTCGTCTACGCCAGAGTCGGCGTAAACTAACAAATGCGAAACGAGCCCCCTGTATTCGTGCTGAGATTTCGTCAGAGATCAACCCGTTGGCACTGGCTGATGGTACTTCCTAAATAAGTGAAGCGGTCAACGTGCTCTACCACTTCACTTCCTATTTTTAAACTAAGCGTCGATGTAGTCGAGTCCTGTAACATCATCTTGCATTTGGCGGGAGCGAATCGCATGCCAAACATTCGTAGATTGCGGCTCAAGGTGTTTAGAAGACTCTGCATTTCGTCAGCGTCTTCGCCTAGAAGGACTATATCGTCTGCATATTCCAAGTCAACGAGATTTTGATGAAGGCGTATCTCGCCGTTCCGATTCTGGCCGTTTAACTGGCTTTGATGTCTTTATCCTTTCCACCTGTTGCTGAAACGGTGCTTCATTCAACAGCTATATGATAATGCCGTATGTCAGGTGAGTGAGACAGGCCTGTCTATTATCACCGATGATATTCTTAGTTCTGGTGGACCGGATTATGCGTCAGACTGTGTGTGGGCAGTGAGAAGGCGGGAATACTCTGTACTGACCGATAAAAAGACACTAGAAGATCTGGATTTCGCAAGTTTAATGTCACACAAACTCGAAGACTTACAGGCAGGCGAAAACCAACAAACTGGTAGTACAGGCTGACAGCGAAGACAAGACTCCAGGTGAACATAGAGAAGACGGAGGTAGGTGAAGGAGAAGATCACCAACCAACCAACCAACCAACTAACGAACAGCAACAACAAGCAGCACCAATCACCATCAACAGCAGAGATTTGACAGAGGTTCGTCAAACGCTCCACTTAGCAAAATGAAGGCTTTTATCTCACACATATGAGCCTCTTCATCGCACTTTTCAGTGCCGCTATGCGCTCAATCTCTATAATATTTCCTATAGACAAGAAGAACCTTAAAGGGTAGCTCAAATCAAATTGGATCGTACTGTAATCTACTGAATTCATCTTATTATTATATATACGCTTGAAATCAGCGAAGAAACTTATATTTCCCTAACAGTTTATGTCACTAGAATGAAGACATCGATTCCTGTGGGATTAGAGACATATCGGGATTTCTTGTTCACTAGAGTCCATCTTGAATGGAACACAGGGATTCAACCATTGAGTTGTGCAGTTTCAGTAGAATTGGTCGTATGGGGTTCCTACCGTCAACCAAACCGATCCCCACCTATAGTAAACTCAGTGAAATTTAAATGTACGTCCATTGGACAGGAACCGAACCGAAACCAACTTCATGGATGGTAAACAGTCTACTACTGAACCCACAGCACACTACACTTCAGCAAAGATCGAACCTAGAACCTTCAGCTAACAACCTCAAGCTCCCTTACCATTCACTCACAGACAGGTTAAACTGGATTACCTCCTACAAATAAGCAGGTGATCTTTATCCGATTTTCGTTTGTCATCAATTGCTGTCAGCCATCTTTAACCATTGTCATCAGAATTCTTTTCCAGGGAAGCCAATCTGTCCTCTAGGCCAGAAAATCTACCATTAGTCAATACTGAATGACTGTGGTATACACCAGTCAATTAGAACACTCAGTACACTGCGGAATGCAAGTGCAACATCCAGCCACCAACGAGTCCCAAATAGGACGAAATCCGCGTTATCATGGATTCCACTGCTAGTTACCACCATCCACCAATTAAATTCTAATTACATGCCCAAATATCGTCAAAGCATCTTCACAAGAACCGGATATGTCAACTTGAGACCGAACACTTCGGTCCAATCAATCGACTGGAAAATCTAAAATTGAATTAAATAATTAATATGACCCGTTGCATAAGAGGTGGTGACTCTCGTGGTCCAAGTGGTCGAGGAGATAACGTGCTTTGACGTTTGCAACTATGGACACTGAGTTCGAGCCTCTTTGGGAGCATCATCACTCACTACGGAATGCAGGTATATCCAGCCACCAACGAGTCCCAAATAGGATGAGATGTACGTTATCCTGGATTCCACTGTTAGTCACCATCCACCGATTCTAGAATTCCAAATATCCTCGGGAAATATTTACACAGATCAAATGTATACTACTTAACGAATTAAGTAACACGATGATGAACAAAGCTTGGAATGGCAGTCACCTCTCTATCTCAACTTCATCGACTTTGAAAAGGCCTTCGACAGCGTCGATCGAGAGGTCATTTGGAAACTACTTCGCTACTACGGGGTCCCATCGACAATTATACACCTCATCCAACAGTTATACGACAACGCTGCATGCCAAGTAATCCACAACGGGAAACTTACGGAAGCCTTCGAAGTGAGGACGGGAGTGAGGCAAGGCTGTCTACTATCACCAATGATCTTCCTGATTGCAATCGATTGGATAATGCGACAGACAACGGCAACCAACGAGGGAACAGGCATAAAATGGACTGACACAAAAGACTTGGAGGATCTGGATTTCGCCGATGATATATGTCTGATTTCCCATAAACTGGAAGATATGCAAATGAAAAGTAACAAATTGGCAGAAGAAGCATCAAAGATAGGACTTCACGTGAACATAGATAAAACAGAGATGATGAAGATTCCTTGCCAACATCAACAGCAACAACAGACCACAATAAGCATAAATGGGAAGAACCTGAAAGAAACAACCTCCTTCACCTACCTGGGAAGCATCGTCTCAACTACAGGCGGAACTGACGAGGACATCAAAGCCAGAATCGGAAAAGCAAGAAAAGCTTTCATTACTCTCAAATCTGTGTGGAGGTCAACAGCATTCAGCATCAAAAATAAGATCCGGATTTTCAACTCCAATGTGAAGTCAGTGCTACTATACGGATCAGAGACTTGGCGAGTCATAAAGAGCATCTCAAACAAACTTCAGACCTTCATTAACAACTGTCTCCGCTCAATACTCAAGATCAGATGGCCGGAAAAGATCAGCAACAGGGATCTCTGGGAGCGAACCAATCAGGAACCGATTGTTAAACAAATAGGCAGAAAGAAATGGAGATGGATTGGCCATACGCTGAGGAAACCAACAAGTGACATCACTAGACAAGCCCTCGAGTGGAACCCGAAAGGGAGGCGGCGAGTTGGTCGTCCAAGGGTGACTTGGAGGAGGTCATGTGAAGAGGAGATGAAAGCATGTGGACATACCTGGAGCAGGGTGAAAAAGTTGTCAAAAAACCGAAGTCAATGGAGGTGCGCAGCTGAAGCCCTATGTTCCTCTAGGAACTAAAGGATACAATAATAATAATAATGATGATAGGTGAAGTAAAATTCTTCATCTAAAAGCCTTCCTAAAATGATCATCTCTTTGAACTCAGGAATAAGCTGGTGAGTAGTTGAATAACTGGGGAAGGTTATGGATTATAAATAATAACCACGAGCTGTTTTTTCTTGTCATATATGTATGCCTCATGTCTAGGTGTAATGACTGACTCTCATAACTGTTCGTTAATCACTGAACTGCTCCAAATGGCTTTCTAGTAATCACATTATGGAATCCCGAGGAGCTCAACCACACAACATTTATTCGACTGTCATCATACGGTGATGCTGACTAAAAGCCACCACTGTTACTACCACGAGGAAGAATTGTTTTCAGGATAAATCTCTTTCTCTCTCTTTTGTCAATTTGTGAAATACACCGATAAATGTTGAAGAGAGGCAAATATCGTTTAACTAATCAATATGTCCAACTCCCAAACAAGTCACACTTCGAAAACATATCAATCTTCAATACTGAGAGTTTTATAGGACTGACCACAAGATAATATGAGTTTGAGAGAGAACCATAGGAAAACCAATAGGGAGTATTGAACAGCTGTTTCGTCCTAATTTGGGACTCTTAAGAAGCAGTTCACACCTACAATGTGGGTATCGGACCCAGGATCTCCCAGTTAATAGGCGAGGTCGTAGACACGTGGAACCCGATGAAATGGCCCATGAGTTTCAACTTCTACCAACTCATGATATATATTTCTGGTAACCGCAAGCCAGTGCCTGACTTGGTGGACGCCGGTGGGTGCATGCTCATGAATAGACCCAAACTAGAGAGAAACAGCTATCCAGTACATGGAGGTTTTCCAATGGTTCTCTAACTGATATCACCTTGTGGCCAATCCTGTAACCAATCAAATCCCTACAAACCAACACTTGATAGCTCTATAGGATTTGAGTCGTTCTATGATCCCGTGAAATTTAGTTCTCATAATTTACCAACGTCAGTGTGAGACAAAACATAAAGAGAAATGAAGGAGGAATTTCCCTTGTATTCCTCATAAAATGAATATTTCTCTCAATATTTTGTTTCGTTGCGTCTAACTCGACTCAGAAACAGAAACTGAACACACACTCTCTCTGCCTTCTTCTATTCCACCCACGGACAAACGCATAAGCCATTCCCTCACTCATCTATTCACTGTTATATGCTTATGAGTGATTATTGATAAAAACAGAGGAAGGGAGGCGGATAGACAATGACAGTGAGAAAGGCATAATTATTATGGTGACTATAATAATAATCATAATCTTCAGTAATTCATTCATTCAGCCACTTACGTCCCTCCCTCCCCTCCCTCCCCACTTAACACCTCCGCATTCACTAAAAATCATATTCATCCTTCCCTTCTGTGTTTTATCCAACAGGATAGAACTGTAGGAGAAGAATAGGCAGATATTATGTGATGATTGCAGTTATTATTATCAACATAATTGTTATTATTTCTATTTTACGAGTTGATCATTATTCTATTCCTACTGCCTGTACACAGGCAGCATTATGCCCACCCACACACTCACCATACTGTCAACCAATCAAATGCATATTTTCATTTTGAAGGCCGAATATCATAATCAGAATAATAATACTAATAATCATAACTTCTACTGTCTTACAATATGCTTATTGGCTAATATTAGAATTGGGCGGGTGGGTAGGCAGGTGGGTGGGCGGATTATGATTATGATGTGTGAATAGGCTGCCATGTGCATAGGCATACAACATACAAAATAGAATCGGATAAAACGACATACACCCGAATCCTGTATGATGAAGACAAGTGAAAAGAAGGCGTAGAGTGAATGCGAAACTTGTTCCTTTCTCATCCATTCAAAAATATGCATCTCATCGGCGGGGGCTGTCTAATTTTTATTATGATTATGTGAATAGAGGGGAAGCCATTGTCTTACCTTCATACTATTGAATTAAAAAACAACGTAAGATTAGATCAATTTATATTTGTGAATAGATTAGGGCTTCATTCTTTCTGCTGTGATTGGAATTTATGCGTTTGTGGTGGAGTGTTAGAAATGTGAGTTGTTCCCTCCCCCACCCCTCCAACACAAACTACTAAAATACGTGAAATAAGTAGGCATTATCACCTTGAGGGAAGAATACATAGAAAGTTATATTGAAATGATATAGCTGATATCTACATACAATCTGTATGAGAAAGTCGATCTGAGTATTTAGCTTCTACAGACAGTGTGTAGACAATGTTGGGTCATGTTAGCTGACATAGGATCAAGTTAGGAAAGAGCTAGTGATGACCAGACGAAAAATTGGCATCAGCCCCCGAAGTCTTTAACAGTTAGTTTGAGCCAATGACATAGGGGGGGGGGTGCAGACTATCTCAGGTTGGTCTACTCGAGATGTCATGAATCAGTGACTGGAGACAAGGAAATCGTTCTTAATGATGACGCAGATACATTTACTGTCTACGATCTATCATATTCAACAAGACAACCCTATTGTTTTCCTTTGTCACTATACTTTCTTCCTCACATTTCTGCTTAGGATCGTCCTTTTTCAAATCTCTTTCGTCTTCTTTTGTGTGCTAGGCATGGAGTATGGCAACTCGAACTGTCGCATTTCTGCACAAAGTTGGATGCTGTAACCAGTCAGTCATTAAGTAAGTAGACAATGGGAATCGTCATAGGGATAACCTGAGTAGTGTTGATGTTTGTTTCCGTATTTTTATTATGTATCTGTTAGTACTTGATACAGTTAGCTGTGCCTGTGTGTCGAATATGGAAGAATGAGAGTTGATCTAATGTGTTGATCACTTCCCCTATTGAAGGAGTTGCTCCAGCCATTCATTTCTAGACAAGTTGGTGATAAATATAGGCAGTAGTGACTTAACGTTAAACCTCAGACACCCTGGGGACATGAACTTACCAGCGGCTCTGGACGACTCAGTCAGTACATGGCAGTGAAACCAGATAAATATCATTATAATTATCAAAAAGAGTACTGAGTAGAGGGTAACATTGTTGGAGAGAATATTTAATTATTTTCAGGTTAGGTATGGGTTAGGCATGCATTATGGTTAGATTAAAGAAAGATTAAGGTTAGCGTTGAGTTAGGAGGCTAAATTTACCTTTCAGCGGTATGCCTCTTACCGAGGTCATTGGTGATTACAAGCCAATTAGGTACCATGAGTTTAAATTGACCTAAGCACAGACATATCAATATTGTAATAACATTTGACAAACTGTACTATCGTTGGATTATTCGTGTCTGTTAGAAACACATAGGGAATAGCATTCAAACTGTATATGAAGTAACTTATCAGTGTGAAATTAGTCAAGTAAACAGTGAACTTGTAAAGACCGATGAAGTTACGACATCCGCTTTCCAAGATGAGCAACATTTGCTGAAATAGGATAAAGTTGGTGTGGAGTTACTGACGGATTGATGAGTCAACTCATACACATAAACTCGTCGTCTAATCCTGGTGATATTTAGAATAAACAAACGTTACCAGAAACACTTATTGGGGATAAAAGCTACGCCAAGCATTAAAGTCTTAGACTGGCAAAGAATGTCCCATCCAGGTGAATGTTTGGAGAAACATATACCCCTCAGACACTCTCTAATGATATCGGTTCCATGGCAGCCATCCCAGTAAAAGCTCTTTCGGAGGAATCGGAAACTTCCTAGAACTCTACAATTCTTGTAATTCACATAGACCCTGGCGGTATTGGGCTCAGTTGTCCAACTCATATTTCCTCATCACAATCTTCAGTCAGAGGGTTAGGCGGCGGGGTGGGGGGCAAACTGTAATCTACTGACGTCATCATTATGAACAAAAAACATTTAATCCCTAAAATTAATTTTTTAAACACACATTATACATTTAATAATCACATTACACAAACAGGCAAGAAAAACGTCATCAACGGATCAACACGTTTAATATGTGACATGTTTTTTATTAATTTTCCTCAGGTTATGTGATGTGATTTGAACAGATGAGATCAGATTTGATGTGATTTGATGTGACTTGATTTGATTTTAGTCTTTTGTCAATATCCTCTTTAATCTTCTGAATACATGACACGATGGATAAATCATTTCCTCCACACAAACATAATCAGAAAGTGAGAGTTGAGTTATGCAATTAAACTCTTCTTTTTATATAAACACACACATATTATCTGAGTGTGATAGGGTGGAGGGGTTGAGTGGGGGGAAATGACAAGAAGAAGGTTCAGTGAAGTCATTCATCCACGCCTTCTCACCAACACGATCACCACCACCCGATCTCCGCTTAAGGATTATGAAATCATATATTTATTATTGTCTACATGAACAAGTTATCAGGAGTATTTTCAATTTTTTCTTGGTCTATTTGTTTGTGTCGCTGTTTTACAGATGATGACGTGTTTATTTTAGGTGAATATTTTGTGTTTAATCCTTTAGCTAATTAATTATTGAATCATTTCTGTGTTTCATGACACCTACGCAAGCACGCACGCATGCACACACGCATATTACAACCATCCACCCACCCACGCACACACATACAGAAATTGGCCAATCACAGGAGAGATATTGAATATAAACCAGTAATGACACTGATTATGATGTGGAGACGACATCAGTATAGCCGATGATCTCAAAGAGTAAAAAACTTGTCAAGTAATAAAAACGATAAATATAATTAATTAAAGAAATACCGCCCACCACACACAGCTACCTAAAAGATGTGTCAAAAGAACAAAGTGAAGAGATCAACGTAATATTGCTGAAAATCATGTAGCGAAAGAGGAGACCACAAAGATAACTCATTTTCCTCCTCTCAACAAGTAGAAAAGTAAAAGTAAAATGCACGAAAAACCACAAAATAGTTTGCTTCATTTAATTACCCTACACTCCATTTCATTCGACTGAATGAATAAGCCTCATTTAACAACTTGAAATGGCCCATTTGCTTGTTTGATGTGACAAGATTGAGTGTATTAATGTGATTTCACTGGTTTAATTATCACTGTTATTATTATTATTATGCTTAGTCACTTGTTAACAGTGAAGCTTGTTGAAAGGCAGATGGGTAGGTAGGTAGATAGGTAGGTGGGTAAGTGTGATTCCGTATAATTAAGTCAGTTATCAAAAATGATACGTCTACATAACAAGTGACATTAACAGATTAGACAGGTTACTCACAATGCAACAGATTTCAGTGAAGCATACTCATTTAGACGACTCAAAGTCATCAGTAGGATTTCTTAAGTGGGAGAATCAGATTAACATAGAGGAAGGCGTAACTCCATGGATAAACAGAGTCGACTTGATATTTGCAGTACAGTGCTCCCTGGTGGTGGTTTTCCAGCCGTTCTTTAACTGATATCAGCTAGCTCATCATAAATCCTGTGACCAATCAAACCCCTTACAAACCAACTATTGAAAATAATTCTGATGTTCACCAGCAAATGGTCATATACAGGAACTTACCTGGACTTCCAGGGAGAAGTCATAACCAGAGGGGTTCACTCCCCTGGGACATTGGCTGACGGTTGCGCTATATATATACATCTTGAATAGGCAGAAGTTGAAATTCATGGCCCATTGGGTCGGGTCCAAGTGGCTGAATGGTCTACGAGCTCAATTCCTAATCGGAAGGCTCTGAATTCGAACCCTGGTGGTGGGTGAGTACATAGTACATGTTCAGTCACTTGTTAATAATGAAGCTTTTTGAAAGGTAGATATGTAGATAGATGTGATTCCATTTAATCAAGACTGTTCTCAAAGACAATCGCATTGTGCAAAAAATGACAGGTTATTCACCATGCAACAGGTTAGAATGTGAGACATTCTCCTACTGGATGACACAAACTTCCTTGCGTGACCACTTTAATGGGAAAATCAGTTAGGCAGTTAGAAAAAATGAGCAGTTTATTAGTTGTACAAACAACAAGTGATATGTCGTGAATTCGATGAAAGAATTACGTGAGATTGAAGGCAAATCTCATCTTGAAACGAGATCCTCCGAAGAATCAATGGATACTGAAAGTAGCTAGGAGTGTCTTGATTTCGTCACATTCCAAAGAAAGCTTTAATCAGTTACTCATAAATCGTAAATGTTTTAGCTGTATGCAACAATGAGTGTGTTGTGGTGTTTCAAAAATAGAACAGTTGCTAACCATCCAACAGAACAAAGTTCTATTCCCAGCAGATCTATTCCTAGCCATCTAAATTAATTGCCGATAGTAAACCCGGAAAGATGAGATGTGAGACTGACAACTCCATCCCTAAAAATGCAGAAGTATACGTGGGTATATCAGTTGACTGATTAGCATAAAGTTAGTGAGCAAGGCACGACAGACTACCTCAAGCAATCTCTGAGAGTGAGATCTGACAAACTCACCTAACCGAAACGATACACAAAACACACCATCGAGCTGTAATATAACAATTTACTTTGGTGATATTAGATGGTTGGAGGTAATCGGCCACAGGAAGACCCACCTGACCTACGTTTCATGCTAGTTTGTACTCGTCAGCAATGTGACCTTGCTTCAACGTTGAAGGAACTCATATGGTGGTAAGCTACCTAGTGGAATGGTGGCCACATTGCAAACCTGACTGACAGAATAGAATTCAGTCTGAACCAAAGAAAGCACTAAACACATCACACTAGTTACTGACTAGCGTCCAGTCAAAGTATGCCAATTTACTATTAGACACAACTAGTTACGTAATATGCAGTTCTACAACATGTGTATGACAAGCATATTAAACACCATCTGTGTACACAGGGGAAACCTATTGAATTTCAAAAATATATGAGGATACGATGCTTTCTAACATAACTTCAGTCAAGTGAAATTATCATCTTCAGGGGCTGCAGGTGGAGCCTGGGGGGTATAAGCATCACTCTACGACTGAACGAATATCACACTCCACTATCAGAGAGTTCTGATCACTAACTTGCAACATTAAGGTTGTATTGATGACTGGAACTCGATTTAGAGATTTAAAAACTGCCTTCATTTCTGCATGATATTGACGGTTTACACTGTAATAATCTCGTAATAATACGAACAATATAAGGAGTTAGTTGGTTGGGAATTGATTCCCAACTGGTATCAAATCTGTGTAAAACAGATCTTCAACTGAGTAGTGTCAGCCGTAAAAATATGATAAATTATGGGGAAAGGAGAGGGCTTGATACTTAATATGTCATCATCTCTTATACATCGTATAATATATGGAAGAAAATCCCTCCCAATTCCTGCTGGGTCAATGTATAGCACCATTATTACTTATGTTATATATAGAGAGTCCTACAATGCGTTACTAGGTACAAAGGATAAACATTGGATAGATGAAGAATTCACTTGTGGAGATGCGTAACTGTCTCTCATAAGTGAGGTTAATTAAAATGATCATCTGCATACATATAGAAACACTATCTCATGTTCACAATGTCTATTGGGACGAGTTAGTTAGATTCGGATCGTACCACAAAAGTGAATTCGATTCATTGACTCAATGATTGCTTCAGAACCCATAAAATTGAATCCTAACACCAAATGATACAGAAGTCTTTTCAGTTGTTGGTTTTGCAGGGATTTAATTGATTTCACTCGTGATCACGAAACTGGCTTCAGGACGTCATCATGATCTGACATCAGTTAGAGGATCATTGAAAAACCACCAGGAAGTACTGGACAGCCAACAGTTTCATCAGGCTAGTTTGGGACTCTTCATCAGTATGCATCCATGCACCGAGGTTTGAACCCAGAACCCTCCTGCTACACGACGAGCAAGCTCGTAGACCATTAACCCACTGGGACCCGGTCCAGTGGTAAGCCCATGAATTCTAACTACTGCCAATCCATGAAATGGACCAACCACTAGCGAATGTCATCGTTGGCGAGTATTTCTCCTCACACGCGCCCAATCTGCTTTACCTCCCACCCCACTGGTCACGATTTCCCACTAGAACCCAGGTAACAATCTACCTGAACAGTGTCAGTCAATTTTGAGCATCAGATTGACATTCAAGTGTTGGTTTACAGGGATTCGATTGATTAGTTTCAGGGTTTCATCATGAAATGACATCAGTTAGAGAACCATTGGAAAAGCAACTGGGAGTCCTGAACACCTGTTACGTTCACTTCGTTTAGGACTCTTCAGTACTATGCATCTATGACCCTGCCAATCAAGGGTTGAGTTCAGGACCTTCAAGCTACAAGGAGGGCTGGTTGACCACTAAGCTATACTGGGACAGAATCCAGTTTGTACCTTTAATTCGTGATTAGTGGGGTCCACCAAGTTGGACTTGAGGACATATACTCCCTACTGATGACACTGACTGGTTGTCGTGCTTTATTGAGAATTAAAAAGAAGGTTAAATTGACGGGCAACTGAATACCGACCAAATGACTGAATGGTATACGATTCGCCTTGTAACTTGAAGGTCCTTAGTGAGTACTAGTGAAGAGTCCTCAAGAAGGATGAAACAGCCATCTATTACTCCCTAGTTTTCAATGATTCTCTGACTGGAGTCAATTCGTGGTTAAAAAACTGAAATTAAAATTCTTTGTCGATTGACACCAATCCCTCCATCCCACTAAAACATATAATAAGCCAAAAGAGAGGAGATAAGAAAGGTTAGTACATATTATGCAATCATTTCTCTACATCATAGAACACAAGATGACATACTCTTAAATCAATATTATCTATTGATCAAGGATAATGAGATAGTGTGGGGGGGGTGTTCATAACATAACACACCAACACAGTTTTACTACACATCTACACATTTATTATAATTTTATGTTTTGAATTTGTTGTTGTTGAGAGAATGATCAATATGACCCCACACAAGAGACGTTCTGTTTATTTTGTCTTGTTTGTTTTGTTTCCTACAGTGTGTGTATGTATGAATGTTCGTCGTTATTATATTGTTCACAATGATGTCATCATAGGATCTCGAAGGTAGATCACATCTAACCACCTACTTGTTCACTTACATATTGATCTGATTAGTTATTGTTTGTGTCGTCATTCGTGTGTGTGTGTGTGTGTGAGTCAGTAAGTTGTATACATGGACGGTATGTTGATGATTGCAATAAATAATCCACAAGACTAACCGATCATTAGTCATAGTCATCACCAACACCATAATCAACACCATCCCCACCCCATCTATCCAAATAGCACAATTATCTAAAGTGTTTGGGTTATTCATATGTAAATATCATCACAGTGATTACGTCAGGCATATGTTGACTTATGAAAGTCAACATATTCATTGGTAAGGTTCACCTTCATTCATTCATTCAATCCGTTCCACCTTCTTGCAATCACACACACAAACACATACATGAAGAGAGACTGACACACTGAGGTTAACTTTAATATCCATAATGGGAGGCTCATTATCTTAACAACACTTATGAATCACTTATACACTCCAAAGATGCATAGATAGTTTAACAAGAGAGAGAGAAAGAAGCTTCACTATGGAAATTAATGATGGCGTTGTATGTAATACGATGAAGTAATTATGTAGTCAGTGATGGATGGATGGATGGATGGATGGGTTGGTGGGTGCGTGGGTCGGTGGATGAGTAGACTGGAGTTCAACGATTATATTGTTATGAAATGAAGTGAATGTTATGGCATGCATTTACATATATATCCCTTTTGAAGAGAGATAATATAGCCTACTCTTCCATACACACACGCCTACCTACCTACCTACACATAACTACACACACACACAGAGAAATACTCTCTTCTCGATATTGCATAACATAACAGACATGGTAACTTGTAATTATGAGTACGGTGTTGTACATTTTATGGTCTAACACAACTATTATTACATAACATTACAATGTGAATTTATTCTATCCCATAGTCTCCGTGTGTGCGTGTATGTGTGTGTGTGATTTATTCACACTTGACTTTGAGTAGATAATTTGTCAACGGATGAATAAATAGTAATCATAACTCAGACAGAGTTAGATGACATAAGATAAGGATAAGATAAGCTAATACGTCTATACAGATGTCAGACTTCTAGAGAAGTTATACACAAACTGTATCCATCTATAACCTAGTGAAAGTCCTCATTGTCTTAATTAATCGATCCTATGTCACTACAGACTACAGTTAGAAAGAATAATCCATAGAATGTCCATAATTTTGAGATTGTATGCTAACCGCATTGTCCATTATGATAATTATGGTTTAGTAAGTACCCAAGTGATAGTCAGTGGTTTGTGCATACCATTCAGGGTTCAAATTCCCCACACACCCATAGCTGAACCTCGTTTGGCCGGTAGGGATATCAGTGAACAGAGAAGGATAGAATAGCATGAGTCATGCAACCCCACTGCAATATCAAAGCTCAAACATGAACACCAATGTTCCACTCGCAGCACATAAAGAGTCAAGGCTCTTCGATTTCAGCTCATGATGAAATCCTCCAACCAATCAAACTAAAAAAAATTCTCTACAAAACCAATACTTGAAAATTAATCCGATGCTCACTAGCAACTGGTCTTATTCAGACAGTTAACCTGGGGTTCTGGAGGGAAGTGGTGACCAGTAGGTTGAAGCAGGTTGAAGGTGAGGCGGTAACTCATCAAAGAAGACATTGCGAAGTGGTCCCACTCTGTCATAAATCGGCAGAAGTTAGGACTCATGGCCGGGCCATTGGATCAGGTCCCAGATAGTGGATTAGTGGTCTATGAGCTCACTCGCCAGCCTTGTAACCAGAAGGTCCTGGGATTTAACCCTGGTGGTGGGTGGGTGTGTACTGATGAAGCGGGGTCCGAAACTAGGCTGATGAAACAGTCGGCTGTCCAGTACTCCTAGCTGGTTTTCCAATAGTTCTCTAACCGATATCAGCTCATGATGAAATACTTCAAGCAATCAAACAATCATTTGCACAACTGTTCAATCGTAAATATATATGGTTGTTTTGTATGTGGGTGTACTTTAAATTTTGGTGCAGTTACGTAATACAAAAGGCGTTTAGATGAACTGGATGTTAATGTAGGTGGGTAGTAATAAGAATGATGAGTTTTCAAAAATAATTGTCAAAGAACAGTTACGTAAAAACATGAATAGTTTGATGAAAGAGTAGTGTTCAGGATGTAAATGAAATAACACAATAAAACGCGGAATTACGTAAGAGTTTCAGAGAAATACAGAAGTTTCAATTAGTTAGAAAAAAATAGGCAAATAAGCAGTCTTTTGTATGGATAGTTCTTGTAATTCTAACTGAATGTCTAGGTCTTCAGTAATGCAAAGAAGACGGAAACGTATTGTCTTTAGCAGGTTGTTCTTCACTTTGTCGATTACCTTGAAGGGCGGGCGTTTGTTGAGATGGAATGAACAATGTTGTTTAACGAGATGTTCGATTATTGCTCTTCATTTGGATAATGATAAAGGGGTTTAAACAAGAGGGGCGGAGGTAGGGCAGGCAAGAACTTTGTCCAATCTGATACTGAACCCATAGGGTTAATGATAAGATACATTCGAAAATATGACTACCTTTCGATTATTAAATAATCCAAATAAACATTCACAGGTTGGTTGTAAGTGCGTTAGAGAATAATTTCTACATCTAATTTATTCCGAATGACATTCATTCAAGAATGCTGCATTTATCCGGAGACCAACTGCAGTACAATCATTCTGACAATAAATGTCAACTGTGAAACTCACCGTAACCTCATTCCAAACAATTAGGAAATGTGAGACAGTTCTTCTACATAGACATTGGTTCACAACCGTTGTCCTTCATCTCTCAAATTTCTGTTAACATCTTGGGAATAATGTCTGTGCCTGTCACTTGAGAAAGCAATACATTCTGATCAATAGTGTCAAAAATTAACTCGTCTATCTTCTCTAATGTTAAAAAGAATTCCCTTCCGTCATTCATTTCCTTCTGTCTGTCTGTCTGTTTTTTCGACATAGAACTTTGCACAAATGTGCGGAAGTTCAAGTCGCCACACTCCGTGTAGCACGCGAAGCAAGAGAAGAAAGTACACGAAAAGCATAATAGAAACAGTGAGCAGAGGTGTGAGACAAAGGAGTAATAACGAAAAACAAAACAGTTTCATTGGAGATCATAAGTCACAAGGAGTGGATGCATCTGCGCCACTGAGAACGATTTTGAGCCATGTCACCAATTGTTTCCAACCATTGATTTTTACCGTCCCGAGGACCCCAGCCTGGAAGTCTACACCTTCCTACGTGGCTTAGACCAACTGTTGTGGATTTCATTGACTGGTGAGGCCAAGTTTTTGTTTGACCGCCGCTAGCTTTTTTCCAGCCTGACCCTATATCCGCTAACATTGATCGTCGAGGGAGGCGATGGCTTGGCATACGTAACACATGTCCTAACCATCTCAGTCTTTGTAGCTTCACGACTTCGTCAATTGATTTCCCCTGTTTACCTAGAACTCTACGCCTAACCTCCATGTTGCTCACCTTATTATGCCACTTTACACGGGAAATAGAGCGCAGGCATCTATGATCAAAGACAGCTAGTCTTTTCATGTCTTCCACTCTCAGTGGCCAGGTCTCACAGCCACATAAAGGAGGACGGAGCGGACTGATGAGCAGTACACCCGCCTTTTGGTCGATAGTCGAACATCTCGTCTACGCCAGAGTCGGCGTAAACTGGCAAATGCGAAACGAGCCCCCTGTATTCGTGCTGAGATTTCGTCAGAGATCAGCCCGTTGGCACTGGCTGATGGTATTTCCCAAATAAGTGAAGCGGTCAACGTGCTCTACCACTTCACTTCCTATTTTTAAACTAGGCGTCGATGTAGTCCAGTCCTGTAACATCATCTTGCATTTGGCGGGAGCGAATCGCATGCCAAACATTCGTAGATTGCTGTTCAAGGTGTTTAGAAGACTCTGCATTTTGTCAGCGTCTTCGCCTAGAAGGACTATATCGTCTGCATATTCCAAGTCAACGAGATTATTCCCCGGTAGCAAGTCAATCCCTGAATCGCTGAAGTCACCTAGGGTTAAGTCCATTAACACATCTATGATGAAGTTGAATAGAAAAGGAGATAATGGGCATCCTTGACGGACACCACTGGTCGTCATCAGTTCAGATGACAGCTCGCCGTAAGCCCTCACCTGGCTGTATGAGTACGAGTAGAGTGCCTTAATCAGTGCAATATATTTTCTTGGAATTCCCTTTACAGCCAAGCATCTCCAGAGAACTTCCCGATCGACAGAGTCGAATGCTGCCTTTAGGTCAAGAAATATAATGACTGTTGGACGCCGGTAGGAATGCCTATGTTCTAGAATCTGTCGGAGGGTGAAGATATGATCAATACACCCTCTTCCTGGTCTAAAGCCTGCCTGGCTCTCTCGTGTTTGTGCCTCCCGAGCACCACTCAGTCTACGCATGATTATTGAGCCTAAGACTTTAGATACTATATTAGTCAAGCTAATCTCTCTGTGATTATCGCAGGAAGACTTGTCTCCCTTCTTGTATATCATTTCCTTCAATGGTGTACGACGAAAAACTTAGGGAAGAAGCCTTTGAAATGAAGACGGGAGTAAGAGAGGACCACTGGTCAACTATCACCGATGATATTCATAAATATTGTGAACTGAATCATAGAAGAGACTGTGTGTCGGAAACGAGAAGACAGAAACACGTAGGATGTTTAATATCACACAAACTGGAAGAATTATTGGCCAAAACCAACAAGTTTGTGGAAGGGACTGCAGGCAAAGATAGAACTTCGAGTGAATATACATAAGACGGAGATGATGAAAATAACAAACCAACCAACCAACAACAACACCAACCCACACCAATCCTTGTCAGTGGGATAAATTTGAAAGAGGTTACTTCCTTCACCTATCTAGGCAGAATCGTTTCAACCACAAGCGACCGAATGGATGACGATTTCAACGCCAAATAGAATCGGAAAGACAGGACAGACTTTCATCACACTAAAACCAGTTGGGAAATCTTCTGCACACAGCCAGCGTAAAGAATAAAGTTCGGATTTCGAACATCAGTGTTAGTTCTTCTATATGGGCCGGAAACTTGACATCCACACCACGAAAGGCATTTCCAACAGGACACTGAAGACTTTTATCGACAGCTGCCTTCCTCGTTAGGTGCATATTGGAGACCAAATGGCCGACTGGCCAGAAAGAATTAGCAACAAGAAACTTTGGCAGGGAACAAACCACCAAGCAAGAACCTATTGCTCAAGAAGTAACCCTTGGAAGATGGGAGTGGATTGGACACACTGCTGAGTGACATTTCGAACCAGGAAAACCCTCACGTAGAATTAGAGTGGTAAATGACTAGTATGGCGTCACCTTGAGGTGACAAGGAGAAAATTGTGTGAGGAGGAAACAAGAGATTATGGGCAATTGTGAGGTGACTAGCTAAAGAGGACTAAGGAGGACAGGGTGGAACCGAGACGTGTTGTTGAAACCCTCCTATGATCCACCCGAAACCCAAGGGAAATGATAATGATAACCATTCCCTTCGTTCAACATACAGGTCGATGGATACATTTCAAACAGAAAAACTCTACTTCTTAGAGATTTCCAATAATTTTCAAGTATTGGTTTTGTAGGGATTCTGTTTGATCGCATGGAGGATTTCATCATGAGCCGGCATCACTTAGAGAACCACTGGAAAACTGAAAGTACTGGACAGCTGTTTCGTACTAGTTGGGGACTTTTCAGCAGTACGCGTCCACCGGGGTTCGGACTCAGGACGATGCGAGTTCGTAGACCATTCAGCCACTCTCTAGGACCCGATCCAGTTGTCCTTGAATTCTAACTTCTGCCAATTCACGACATAGTGTGACCCCTAGTCAATGTCTTCTTGGATAAGTTACTGCCTCACCTTCAACCTGCTTCAACCTGCTGGTCACGGCTTCCCATTAGAACCCCAGGTTAACTGCGGGAATAGGACCAGTCGCTAGTGAGCATCGGATTAATTTTCAAGTATTGGTTTTGTAGATATTTTTTTGTTTGATTGGTTGGAGGATTTCATTATGATCTGACGTCAGTTAGAGAACCACTGGAAATCACCTGAGAGTACTGGATATCTATTTCTTCCTAGTTTGGGATTCTTCAGGAGTAAGAAAAAGCGAAGTGGTCGCTCTGTATCATGAATGGACTGGTAGAATTTGGAATTCATGGATTGGCCACTGGATCAGGTCCCAGTGGCTCAATGGTCTACTCAAGGGAAGTGATAATAATCATCATTCATTTTCTTTAACATACAGGTCAATGGGAATATTTCCAACGGAAAGGACTCAACTTCTCAAAGATTTCCATTAATATCTGACATGTGAGAGTAATAATTCACCATTATCAAATTTCCTTCTCAATTAGTCGTTAAGTCATCTAACCACCTCAATACATAACAGATAAATTAATCTACCTACAGTCTTCCTGGTCAATTTTCTCTCCCAGACACACACACACCTACTCACAGACAGATGAACACAAGCAAAAATGAGACTTTCTTCTGTTGACATCATGAATCATAGATAAGAGAAGAATTTCCACTCTCTGTAATTGTCACAGATATGATACATTTCCTTATGAAAACTTTACTATCCATGAAATTGAGAAAAAAGAGATTGGCATTATCATGAACACACGCACATACACACACGCACGCGCGTGGGAGATTTTCATCACAGAGTTGATAACCATGAGAGTGATAATGATAACCGTGACACTTAGTTGCCTAGGCGGTGTGTATCTGTGTGTGTGTGCGTGCGCGCGCATGTGTGCCTATGTATCACTCCTTTATTCAATAGCCAAAGGATTTGAGTTAATAATTAGCCATTCAATTACTGTCAGTTGTCCTACTCACTCCCTCACTCACTCATTCACTCTCCTACCCACTTAGTCACACGAGTACTACACGACAGTATTGGAGTAAACTTTGTGCGTGTGTGTGTGGAAGGGGGGGGGGGAGGAAGCGGCTTTACTGTCATCTCATTATCGATAATTAACAACCGGTAAAACAATCACATAATACTATGACTACAATGAATGAAGTTGGTTGGATAAGGTTGACTCGTTGGCTGAGTGGCTAGCTGACTGGCTGGCTGGAGAAGTCCTTTTCATCTCATCAACACTCAACGCTCAATGGTATCAACTTGTTTCTATGGTGGTATTAAAGGAAAGGAGAATAAGTGAAAGTTTATTTATCTCTATTGATGATGATGACGACGATGATGTAATGACACCTGTGATAAGGAAGATAGACACACGCACACGCACGCACAGATAGACAGGTAGATAGAGAGATGTACAGACAGACAGCCATTGTTATCTCATATGTCAAATGCATATTGTTTCTATTATCTATCTCGATAATATGTTGTGTTCTAAGCTCCAACTGGCTCATTAAACTCACAACACACACACACACACAGGTAGACATAGACACTGATTGAATACTGGCCACAGTTACTCCTTTATTCATGCCTATTATTACTCAATAACCAAGACTAGGGTGGAGAATAAGACGCTTATCATTGTCATTAAATACAGTACAGTTGACAATATCATAAATAAACTCAACAACTCAACCACTTTAATTTCCCCTTGACAACTTAATCTTAATCGTCTTGTGCCTGTCTGTTTGTGTATGTAATTGCATGAATCTTTTTGACGCCTTGAGTATGTGTGCGTTTGTGTGGATGTGGGATAGGGTGCGGGTAGGGTTGATAGAGTAGTGAGTTGATGATAACTTTGATAAACAAAAAGAGAAAATAGTTTTCCAATTTTTTTGCTCATTTCTTGTTCAATTTTCTATTTTTCTTTGATTTGATATCCATGTCAACTTGTGTAGACTTGTATATTAATGCGTAAACCAGAAGAAAAAGGTTTTCTTTATGTGGGATCATAGATTGATGGTGTCACTTTTCGAATCCATTGCAAACCAGCTGGGGGTACCGAAGAGCTGCATCGTCCACCAAGTTTGGGACCCATCGGTGAAAAGCAAATAGAAGGTTTTGAACTCAGGATTTTTCGGTTACAAACAAGGCGACCTGTTAGACCATTCAGCCATTCAGACCCGACTCAATGGCCAACCCATGAATTCTATTATTATTATTATTATTATTGTTTCCTTGGGTTTCTAGTGGAACATAGGGCTTCAACTGCACGTCTCCACTTGCCACTTCTGTCTTCTGCTGTACTTTTCACCTACATCCATGTTAGTCCGTACTTTTTCAACTCCTCTTCCCACGATCTCCTCCATGTCACCCATACTTGCACTGGCCTCCCACTTGCCGCTTCCCCTTCGGCCCGGTTCCACTCGAGAAATGGCCTGACGCGCGCGCGATGTCACCCAGCGGCCCGGTATCCTCAGCGAGTAGTGTCCAATCCATCTCCATCCACTTTCTCCTGCATATTTGTTGGTTGGCAATTGGTTCTTGTTTTGTTTGTTCCCAGCCATAATTTCTTGTTGGTGATGCTTTGCGGCCCGGGCATCTGATTTTCAGTTGGTGAAGGTCTACAATATGTTGAAAGTATTCTTTGTGACCCGCCCGCCAAGTTTCTCATCCGTATAGAAGAACTGACTGACTTGATGTTTGTATTGAAAATCCGACCGAATTTTGTTGTTCAAGCTGAGTGACGAAGATTTCCAGATTGATTTCAGGTTGATGAATGTGTTTCTCGCTCGCCTTCCCGATTCTCGATTTGACATCCTCGTCCGTTCCGACTGCCTTCAGTTGAGACAATGCTCCCTAGATAAGTGAGTGAATGAAGTAACCTCTTTCAAATCCCTCCCGTTGATGGTGATTGACGCTGGATGTTGCTGCTGTTGTTGTTGGTTGGTTATTTTCACAACATCTATCTTGTCTATGTCCACCTGGTCTAAGAAGCAGCAAAGACAGGACTCCCATGAATTCTAACTTCTACCAATTCGTGACTTCAGCAGAGTGACTAGCACCAACCAATGTCATCCCTGTCGAGTAATCATCCTCACTGGCGACCTGATAGTGGGCCTCTGTGGTCACAACTTCGCACTAGAACTCAATGCAGTCAACTTCGTCCTGAAACCAGTCACTAGAGTGCATCAGATTAATTTGCAAGAGTTTCTTTGAAACACAAAACAACTGTCCAATACTCCCTGGTCGGTTTTCAATGATCCTCTGACACTGATATTAACTCTTGGTGAAAAATGATCAAACACGTCAGATCCCTTTAAGAAGGTATCCACCGTATTTTTTGGCCGGTAACTGCTATCAAAAGCCATTTGTAATTTATTTAACCAGTATCCTCTCCAAGCAGGATTGTTTTAACTGTAGTCTGACTGCACAGATGAGAATATCAAAGCTAGTCAGGATCGGATAAGCATGACAGACCGCTTTATTAATGTAACAATAGTGTAGAAATATGCCTCACACGCGTCGGTGGTTCGGAGGTAGAATGCTCTCCGACCACACATGTGATCCGGGGTTCGACCCCCCGCCACGAACGCCCTCTCTTACCTCGCTAAGCCAGTTATAAGACTAGTAAAGAGGGAAGGTTGGGCATGAGGCTGGCTAGCAACCACATCCTGTAAAAATGGAAACCACTGCCACCGAAACTTCAAATGTCTCTAGCTTGAAGTCCTATTGTCCCACTGGGAACGCAAAAGAATTTTTGAAAAAATACTATACTCAGCACAAGGAACATTATCGACATTTTCAACACTAATTTCATGTCAGTTAGTGCTTTTTTATGTGCTCCAGACAGTTTTGCGTGGATGTGTCGCTGATAGCATTTCCCATTGGCCACTGCAGACCCTTATCTACACCTCGATGTTCACTGCACACTGAAGATCAGATAGATGACTGACCCAAACGACAAAAACAACAACCTAACAATCCCTGTGATAGACAACGAAACAATCAAGAACCTATTGCCGAGAAGATATGCAGAAGGAAACGTAGACACATCAGACAAATACTCAGGAGACTTCCGGATGACATCACGCGCCAGACACACGCACACAGCTTAAGTGGAACCCGACTGGGGAAACAATGAGTTGAACGTAGGTCTTAAATATGATATACAGGAGATCGTGTGAAGAAGAAATGAAAGCTTATAGGTGATTGAGGAGTCATTTTAAAGAAGAACTAGAGAACGTTCTGATGAAGGTGTATCTCCGAGTGTATTGATATATCCTTTCAAGGGATCTGTGGTAATCTTTCCCCTCCCTGCTTTGTGATCGCATATGAATGGTCGATTTCTGTTGGCAATAACAATCTTAGGAAAGATGTCATGTATTAATTTCCTCAGAGCATAATTTCATTATAGAGTAAATGTATTTGATAGAGGAAACACACTGGTACAAAATTATTTACTAATAACTTTTCAAGCATAGTGCGTCGATGGTACAGCGGTAGAATGCTCACCAACCACGCCCCATGTCGTTCAGGATTCGATCCCCAGCCACTGACGCACTCCTTCACCTTGTTAAGCCAGTAGTAATAAGACTGGTAAAGAGGGAAGGTTGGGTATGAGACTGGCTAGCAACCCCATCCATCCCGTAAGAATAAACACACACCACTGCTACCGAAACTTCAAATGTCTCTAGCTTGAAGGTGCCCTATATTCCACTGGGAACATAAAGGAATAAAAATTAAAAAAAATAAAATTTTAAGCACAATTTAATGCTACTCAAAAGGTCATATCAGAGCACTTGTCACATAACTTTCAAACTTCCTTTATGTCATTCTCTTGTTTCTTTTCCATTGACTTTGAAAAAAGCAAGAACCACAGTTTTAGCGAAATAAAATGGTACCATCATTGCTTATTTCGTCGCATTCTCGTCAGCTGCTTACATGGCAAAGACATTATTAAATATGTCTACAAAACCAATTTTAACATACTTGCACAGAGTTAATTTCAAACAAAAATCGATCGACCAATATATATACATATGTAATATTAAACACTATTCCGAACAATAATAATCATACACAATGGAAACTTTTAGCATTTCGCATTCAGAAGAAAGAGGGGTGAAAAATATCCAGTTACCAGACAGGGCAAAAAAAAGACTGACAACCGCTTCTTTCCGGAAGCATAAATCAGGTTTCAGGCGCTTGATGGAAATGACTTCAGCAAACTTGAGGAGAATTGAACTCTTTTGCGCCTACTGATAATTTTGAACGACTTTTCGACGTCCACCTCATGACCCGTGTTGAGGAGATGCCTGGCGATGGCACTGTTGTTCGTAATAGTGTTTAATATTACATGTATATATATATATATATATTCAAAATTATCAATAGGCAAAAGAGATCAATTTTCCTCACGTTTGCTGAAGCCATTTCCATCCATCAAGCGCCTGAAACCTGATTTATACGTTCAGAAAGAAGCGGTTATCAGTCTTTCTTTGTCCCGTCCTGGTAACTGGATATTTTTCATCTCTCTTTCATCTGAATACGAAATGCTGAAAAGTTTCCATTGTGTTTGATTATTATTGTTCGGAATAGTGGTTAATATTGCATATTTATAAATGTATATATTTTTAGTGTATGAGTATATTGATCGATCGATTTTTGTTTAAAATGAACTCTGTGTGGAAGTATGTTAGAATTGTTGTTGTAGATATATTTAATAATGTCTTTGCCATGTAAGCAGCTGACGAGAAGGCAACGAAATAAACACTGATGGTACCACTTTATTCTGCTAAAACTGTAGTTCTTGCTGCTTGGTTCAAATTCAGAAAGGGGGAAAAAAATGAAATTTCCATTAACTTTATTGGCAGTAATATTTTTCATATATCTGACATTGACACTGCGTCATTTCTAATGCACGTGTTAAGTGTAGATTCGATGAACAAAAATTCAAAACAGTCAGCCGGAGGTAGTCACACTATCGGAACATAAGAATTTAGCTTAGTGTAGATTGATTCACCCAAAGGGAGATGAATAGGTTACAGGAAGACTCAGCTATCACAGCGTATGCGCTAATCTACAATCCTACAACAGGGTTGGATATGGCTACAGTTCTAAAAAGTTGTATGGGTGCGGTATGATATTGATGGAGAAGATTTGTAGCTCAGGTGGACGATTCTGATGTAGTTGTGTTCTCTGATCAGCTGGGTGGATGGTTTATTTGTGAAGCTTTTATTGCCCTACTGGCAAAGTTCAGCAATAGCGTCCCAAAGGATACGAATGCACGATTGACCTTCAGTCGACCAATTATGAAAATGAGGAGTTTTTGCATTAAAAAATGATGTATATTTAGAAGAAAATGCATGAAAACACATTTCAAACAGGGTGTCTTTCTCTGACATGGCTTTTAAAAATACGTCCCAGTTATAAAGAAGAGTATCAGTTGTTAAGTTAGACTAGTTTCTGTACATGTATTCACCGAGGTGACTGAAGATGATCTGTTTTTGTGAATCGTTTATCTCTCTTATCCTGTTGTACAGTTTTCCCCAAAAGCCCTCGGTTGAGTTATTATGTTTTCTAGTGAGAGGATCGACGACACTTACTACCAGGGAAATGTGAATAAGAAAATAATTAGAAATAAATGGCATAAACTCTAAATCTATCCCTAGTCATAACCCTAACCTTAATCCTGACCCTAATGCTAATTATGACCCTGATCTTAACCCTAACGATCTATTAACACATTGTCCAAATAGTATTTAAAAACGTGATTTGAGTGAAATTTGATCCTTAGTTGGTAAATAACTTTAATATTTCAGCTATCAAAATTGCAGGTGTCGTTAGCAAACGGCTAGCATGCGTTCAAAATCATTGGAGCGTTTGCACTCCTGGGACGCTATTGTTGAACTTCGCCGCCCTACAAGACAACATCTTCAGCGCATACTTCAATTTCCCCACGAATTGACTATCAGTCATCTCTCCTGGCAACCTTGAAAGTGATATGATTTTGGATGTAGTTGTGTTGTCTGAGGTCACCAAGCAAGCACAACTATTCATTTCGAATAATCAGTCAAACTTACGGTCATGAATGTATCCTAAATGTGTTAACATCGATTCTGTATCTAATACTTGCGACTGGAATGATGCAACACCAACTAATCAGTAATAATTGCATGCAGGATTTAATAATGAGGTGACATCAGTTAGAGAACCACTGGAGAACATTGGAGTACTGGACAGATGTTTCGTCCTAGTTTGGGACTTTTCAGCAGTACGCACACACACCACTAGGCTCCAATCCAGGACCTTCTGATTAGAAGGCGAGTTCGTAGACCATTGAGCCACTGGGACCCAATCCAATGGCCAACCCATGAATTCCAACTCCTGCCAATTCACGACATAGCGCGACCATTTCGCAGTGTCTTCTTCGATGAGTTACTGCCTCATCTTCGATCTGCTGTACCCTACTGGTCACGGCTTCCCACTAGAACCCCTGGTTAACTGCCTGAATACGGCCAGTCACTAGTGAGCATCAGTTCATGATGAAATCCTCCATGCAACTAAACAAAATCCCTACAAAAACAATACTTGAAAATCAATCAGTAGTTATCTTGATTAACCTGAGACTCGAAGTTGTTTTTATTGTTCTCACTTATCCTATTGAATCCTGTTGACTGACAATCAAAACTTGTTCAGTCATGCTTCATTTAACGAAATGAAGCAAAACATTTCGAATAAATCCCCTGAACTGCCAGAGAGAATACTAGAAAACTATTTGGCGTTAATATGAGACTTTTCATCAGTGTACTACATCTAAGACACCACGTTGAAGCTTGATAATAGTGGTTGATATCGAGACGAGAAAATCAGCCAATCAGAACTTCGCCCAATTAAAATAATGGGCCAAGTTAAACTTTAAGCACCACTAATTACCAAATGGAGTGTGACCGCCTCAATGACCTTGAAACGCTCACTAAGCAAGTTAGTGAAACCTGGCAAATAATGTTTTCATCATCAGTAAAATATGCTTATCGAAGCGTTATGCTATTAAATGAGATATCTGGCAAGTTTCAGCTTAGGTTTGGGAAAGATTCAGTTACTGTTTAGGCCAAGGACAAATTAGAGTTGGGTTAACCTAATAAAGGCGACATTAGGGTTGGTTCGAGATAGATTACAGGTGGTTTAGGGATATGCTCACGTTAGGGTTACATGCATAGAATGTGGTTAAATTACTCTGTTGATATAAAAATAGAACTTGTACACTGTGGTAGAGTATAATTCCATTGCGGATAAAATTTATTTTGATAAAGTCTCATGGTGTTGTACAGTAATATTTACTGATGATGTCGTTTCGAGCACAGTTTATTGTTCAGTAAATATTACTGTATAACACTATGAGAATTTATCAAAATAAATGTTACCCAGAATGGAATTATACTCTCTGTTGATACACCACCTTAAAACTGAAAGCTATTTTTATCACATGTGACAGCAAATTATCCTCTGTAACACTTTTCTACAGTTTTTATGCATTTTTTTTTCATAAATATATGTACGTATTCCATAGACAAAAATGCCTCCTTCACGTAATTGGTGCGTTCTAGGTTATTCGCTGATGATTGGTAGATAGTGGTGGTGCTTAAAGTTTAACTTTGCCAAATAATGCTCACAATTTTATTGATCATGACTACAGATTAACTGACATATTCTTGCTGGTGATATTTTGAATCACATATTATTATTGGCTGAAAAATACTTTTTGAATCCCCTTGTTGTGTTTTCTGGTTTAAGCGGTGCCGGATGAAGACATACAGGTAACTGTCGTGTTGTGTTGCTGTCGACGTAGTCAAGTGATAGTTGTGATCAGCGCCCCCCACTTGAATCTCTGTTATTGCGAAATATAACAGAGCTGAAACCCAACAACATTATGTTACATGGGCGATTACGTGAGCATACAGATACTGGATCAATAAGGATCTATTGAGACTTCTGATTTCTTATAGTTATAAATATCAGTTTAAGATTTAGGGTCACCAAAATCTAGTTTCATGGGTGTGAGTATTCCTTCTCATATCAAATTCGTTTCATTCTACTAGTCACATATTTTTAAGTAGAAAATAAAAGAGATTCATGGGCTGGCCATTACATTGGATTCCAGTGGCTTAATAGTCTATGAGTTTGTTCACTTTGTAACCAGCAGGTGCTGGGTTCGAACCCCGATGGGTGAGTGCGTACTGCTGAAGCACAGTTCAAAACTAGTCTGACAAAACAAATGGTTGTCCAATACTCCCTGTAGGTTTTCCAGTGCTTCTCTATCTAACTGATGTCAGCTCATGATGAAATCCTTCAACCAATCAAAGAAACATTCCCTACAAAATCAATACTTGAAAATATTACTCTGTTCTGGTGATACAGTAGGTAGTAGAGAAATGGCAGATTTTTTAGAAAATGCAGCAGTTTACAATCGATTCGTTATATGTATGTCCTTCAAGGAGATAGCAACGCTCCTCTATAAGTTGCTATGGCATAGGAAATTTCCTTGAACTGATGAGGCATAGAAAACATTTCAATGGATTATTATTATATTATTATATCCTTTAATTCATAGAGGAATATAGGGATTCAGCCGCGCGTCTCCATTACATTAGGTTTTCTGACAATTTTTCCACCCCGCTCCAAGTCTACCCACACGCTTTCATCTCCTCTTCACATGACGTCCTCCAAGTCGCCCTAACCTCGCACTGACGGCCAACTCGCCGCTTCCCTTTCGGATTCCACTCGAGCAATGGCTTGTCTAGTGATGTCACTTGATGGTTTATTTTCTCAGAGTATGGCCAATCCATCTGCATTTCTTCCTGCCTATTTGTTTCACAATCGGTTCCTGCTGAGTTGGTTCACTCATTACCAGAGATCGTTGTTGCTGATGTTTTCTGGCCAGCCATCTGATCTTGAGTGGTATTGAGCGAAGACAGCTAGCTGTTAATGAAGGTCTGTAGTTTGTTTGAGATGCTCTTCATGACGCGCAGTGCAAGTCTCTAATCCGTATAGTAGCACTGACTTCACATTGGAGTTGAAAATCGGGATCTTATTTTCGATGCTGAGTGCTGTTGACTTCCACACAGACTTAAGAGTAATGAAGTGATAATGAAATAATAATCCATTGAAATGAAAGAAAACATTTCAATGGATTAAGAAATTTAAAAATAGTCTATAAAACTGTAATTTAGATTACCAGTATTGTGAGTAGCCATCAGTTTATAGTTTCGATAGGCACAAGTGATTATATAGCGCAGAAGATATCTTAAGGTACATGAACTTAGTTGTTGCGAGTAGTCTAAACATGTTTTATATTATTTGCTGACAATATCACATTGACGATGATCATAAAGCTTTGAAGTTGTCGGGAACATCACGTGATCTCTAAAGGAATTTATCGTGATAGATATAACATCGATTGGGGTATCACGGATTCTTATAGAAACTCTAACCTAAAGCTGAATCATCATTGAAGGTAGCATGAAGATCCATTTCATTTTGTTCGTCAACAGATATCTGAGGCTTACAGGATTTCATCATGAGCTGACATCAGTTAGAGAGAACCTTTGGACAACCTGAATGGAGTACTGGACAGCTGTTTCGTCCTAGTTTGGGATTTTTCATCAGTACACACCCACCGGGATTCGAACCGAGGACCTTCTGGTTATAAGGCTAGCGAGCTCGTAGACCATTGAGCCACTGGGACTCAATCCAATGGCCAGCCCATGAATTCCAACTTCTGCCAATTCACAACATAGCGCGACGCCTAGCCAATATCATCGGTGGTGAATATTTGTCCTCACACCCGACCTGCTGCACTATACTGGTGACGACTTCTCACTAAAACCCCAGATATCTGAGGCGCTTAAGTTGTGATAATTTTTACTCATAACTTTCTAGAAAGTCCAATAAAGAATTCAGATTTCAGTGTAGATTTCCGTAGGAACTGGCAACCACATAGTATTGAATAACTGGCTCATCCTAATTTTACACTCCTGAGTAATATGCACCCATAAGTCAGGATTTTCAGGTTACGAGACGAAGTCGTTGACTATTCAGCCATTTGGATAGGAACTTATGACCCATGGAATTAATGAGAAATCCCTACAGTACGAAATAAATTCTGACTATCAATATCCTGATGACTAGTCATGACCTATGGGGTCAGTTATGCCAGAGTAACTCAGGTGCTCATCGATTACATTAGTTAATGGTAGCGCTGTATTGAGAATCAACAGGAGGTGGATTGCAACCAATGGATGAATAGTCGATGGGCTATCCTCGTACCCAGAAGTTCCTGGATCTGTCACAGGTGAACCCTGCTAAAATATCCCCCGAGTAGCTATCCACTACGAGATACAACATGACTACCAGCCAATATCATTGGCAAGTATCTCTCCTAACACCCAATTTGGGGTATATCCTACTGGTCGCCAATTGCCATTACAATTACAGACACCTTCATCGTACATTTATTGATCACTAGTGAGCACCAGATTAATTTTTAAGTGTGGTTTCGTGTAGAGAGTACAAGAAAACTGTTTCGTCCTTGTTTTAAACTCTTCATCACGCACATATGACTCCACTAGAGGTGAAACCAAAGGTATTTTAGATTATAAGACGAGTTCATAGACCATTTAGCCATTTTTGGGATAGAATCTAATGGTCCATAACATTCAGACACCGCGAACTGGCAGAAGTTAAGAGTAACGGACTCACTTTTTAACCTGGAGTTTATGTTTTCAGCCCCCAAAGCAAGTTTAAATACACAGTTGAGACAACTTGTTCAGTATTAAGAATGAAGTATTCTTGATTTTACTCCCTTTGACGGGTTTGATCGAATCTTATAAATGATTTTGAAGGATTTTTCGAGTGGCGCTGAATGTCCTGAATTCACCAGGTGTTCTGTCACCGAACTATTTACACGTTTTCGTACTCCTTTTACTAGCCAGGCTGGACAGTGTTCACGAGCATATACCAGTTTACTTGCTCTTATGGAGCTGAGTACGTTGGCCGTACCATGCGCCGACTTGAAAAACGCGCTCGTGAACACTGTCCAGCCTGGATAGTAAAAGGAGAACGAAAACGTGTAAATAGTTCGGTGACAGAACACCTGGTGAATTCAGGACATTCAGCGCCACTCGAAAAATCCTTCAAAATGAAGTATTCATTTACAGGTTTTTGGCATCAGTTAGGGAGAACCATCGGAAAGTCAGCTAGGAGTACTAAACATCTGTTTCATCCAGCATTTTTTTCAAAACTCTTCATCAGTAGACATTCATAATACCCACCAATCAGTGATGGAACTCATCACCTTCATGTTATAAGGTAACATGAAGTTTCTTTGTTCGATACCTTCATAGGGGTTACAGATGAGCACTGTAGAAGAGTTCAGCGCTTGAAAATTTATCAAAAACTCCTAGAAAAAAAAACCAAAATTCCGTGAAGCAAACAAAACTGAATCTTCCCCCAAATCAAAAATCTCTAACACCCATACATACATAATATAACACGTCTCAACTTGTTCAAATATTAAAAAGTTAATAGGACAGTTTAAAAAAACAAAACAATGAAGAACAATAACACCAACACGCAATCAGTTAAGGGTAAATTATTGTTACATAATAATAATAATAGTAATAATTACAAATTATCAATAGTATTCATCACCATCATAAAACAAGCATCTTTTATGTGTTTTAATCCCTACAAATAATAACAAGAATATCACACATAACATCATGTCACATGAATGAATAAATAAATTATAAAGACGACTTTGTTTCGTTTTTGTGTGTGTGTGTGTGTGTGGCTTTTTTTGATGATTTATCGAATCATCGGATTGTGTTCATCGCCGGAGAAAGTGTCATCCTTAGAGTATTAAAAAACGTATTAAAAAGTAAATAAATATTTACCTTGACTGGTATGTTTATATTTCTTATATAGATATAATCTAATAAATCCGTGTTTGTGTACATAAGGTTCGTTGTGTTCCTCACAGTTTTGACACTTTTTTTTATGACGGTAATCACACACACACACACACACACAGAATAAGAAACCGAATATTTTATTATTATTAAATCTGATTGATGCCGATTCGTGATGCGATGTAGTCATTGGAATTTTTATGCATTCAATGAATTATTTAAATTCATCTTAAACATAATAATAATAATAATGTTTGATGATTAGGGAGAGAGGAGTGTTTTTGATGCTTGGGTGGATAGGTGAATGTTCTGGTGAAGGGGGGGAGGCAGACACGTTGTATTACTTGTTTATTCAGTGTCAACTCAGTTTTCGTGATAATCTTAACTTCTTTTTTTTTAATTTGAAAGGGGAATTTTTAAAAAACTCATATTGCAGTTTTCCGCTGATTGATTTAGACCAAAGTGTTCGGCCTCTGTTATTGATGACATGTTGGCCCCTCTTTTGTGCTGTGAAGAGATGCTTCGATAATGTCTGATCATTTAATTTGAAGTAAATTAGGGGAGATGGTAACTAATATTGGAGTCGTCGAATTATCTGCACAAAGATCCAACATGAATGGAATAATGATTGATACACATTGCAAACCCAAGAGGTGGTGACTCCTATGGTTCAAGTGGCGTTCGAAACTACGGTTATTGAGTTTAAGCCTGAGTGGGGAATGCAGGTACATTCACAGTTGAAGAGTCCCGAATAGGACGAAATGCGCATACTGCATTTTTACCGCTGCTAGTCACTATTCACAAGTTTACTAAAATAGGAATATTTTTCGCCATACTAAAGACATCAAAGAGAATAATAATGAATCTAGTGCTTACCGGTGATGTAGGTAGTCATCACCAATGGGATCCATCAAGTTGGATGGAGAATGACAATGACTGGGTGGGGGTTCGTTGTGTGTAAGGCGAAATAACAAAAGTGTTGGAATTTATGCGCTGGCTTTCGGATACCGTCCCCTAATGTGTGGGGTCACAGAATACTGAAGAGTCCAAAACTAGGATGAAACAGGTGTATCCAGTACTCCCTATTGGTTTTCTATGCATCTCTAACTGACCTCAGTCTGCCACCAAACTTGAAAAAATAATACTAATGGTAGTAATAATTAGGGAGAACGGGTGTTAGAAATGTGGATAGATACGTGCGTTCGGGATTATACTACCTGTTCAACATAAAAGTCCTTTTCTCATGATAATTTAACTTTATGGATAATATCAGAACGAAAAAATGGACTATAAGATGAATATTTTTGTGTGTTTATAGTGAAGACATCAGTGAGTCGTTACTTCAACGATAGAATGCTGGCCAAACCACGCCTCCCGTGATCCACCTTGAATTCCTAGTGGACGCTGAGTGGACCCCACTTAGTTGGTATTAAACCTAGTAGTAAAGAGGGGAGGTTTGGCGTCAGGCCAACAGCCTCAATGAGTAAAATCATACAAAACTACAACCGCTGAAACTTCAAAACTCAGTGCTTGATGTCGTATGTCCCACTCGGAACGCAAAGCGATGAGACGAAGGTAACAGGTTCATGAAAGAGAATAATAATGTTACTTTTTCGACAGAAGTTAGAACTCATGCAATGGCCGTTGTTCGAATGGTCAGTAAATATGCCTTGTAAACTAAAGGTCCTGAGTTCGATCCCAAGTGGCAGGGGTCAGATGTGCATACTGATGACGGTGACAGTTTTGGAAACCAGCATGAAACAGCTGTCTAGTACTCTGTGATGCTTCCCTAGTTGACTTAAAACAGTAGTAGTGATAGTTCCAATGTAAATGACGTCACCAGCTAACATCATTTAAAGAGATCACTGAACACCAAATAACAGCTATTTCGTCCCAGATTTGGACTCTTCCAAAGTACACACCCACCAGGTTACGTGAATTCTTTGTTACTTCATGATATAGTGATATCCACAACTAATGCCTTCAATGAACATTCACTTCATCTTCATATATGGTGGACTGCAATGGTCACGACTTCTCCACCACAGATTCAGGACATCTGTTCATTTACCCTGAATAAGCTGGCGGTTAGTATTGAGATCATGAGTTTTGTTAGGAACTGAAATGACGACGAAATACCTGTTCAATGCTCCCTGGTTTTCAATGATCTCTCTAATCGATATTAGTTAGGGACAAAATCTAACCATTTGGAATGAATCGAAATCCCTACAAAAATCGATAATCTGAATAGTGGTAATAATAATAACAACAATAATTTCAGTTAGAGAATCCGTGGTGAAACTCGTAAAAAAAATCTAATGCTTACAAACCAACTAGTGAAAATTAATCTGATGCTCTCTAGTGACTTGCTACAGGATGAGGGAGTTTCCTCGAGTTATAGTGAGCAGTTGTGACCACAGTGAGGTCCATCCAGATGTCAAGTGTGTGAGGATGGATGTCCCACCGATAACATTGGTTGGTGCCTGTTGCGCTAAATGCATCACGAATTGGTAGATGTTAGAATTCATGCGGTGGCCATTGAACAGTCGGGTCCTAGTGGCTGAATGGTATACGAGTAAGCTTACCTTGTAACTGGAAGGTAGGTCTTGGGTTCGGACCCATGCGGGGGTGCATACTGGCGATGATTTCCAAACTAAGATGACAAAACAGCTGTCCAGTACTCCCAGGTTTTCCAATGGTTCTCTAACTAATGTCAGCTCATGATGAAATCCTGAAATAATAATTCACTTGAGTAAATTGTATGAAAAAATAGAGGGGGGGGGGTTACCACCTTTTATTAAAAACAATTTGTCTGAATGAATAAAAGTTGTTAATCTTCCTTGTCGGTTGTACTACTGACATATATCAGTAGTTAGTAGTCGATGATATCTTAATTCTTAAAGCTTACTAGCTAGTTCGAAGTCGTCTAATCGCTAGGGGACAGTTTCGTTCTTTTAAGGCTGAGCTAATCATTAGTAGTATGATTTAACTAACTCGGTTAAAAGAAACTCAGTATCGATTCAAACCACCCAAATTCTACCTGTCTACTCAAATGAAATGGTAATACATTGATCCATTGAAATTCGCCATTACGAAATTACGCAATTTGAGGTGAGGGAATGCCATATGTCTCCTCTAAAAATTAAAAATAAAAGTATTCAGATCATAAAATTTGTGATCTGGTCGATACGATAAATGTCAATCAAGAAGGCGAGCGAAATATTATACTACTGAATTATATAAGTAGTTAAGATGTATTGACGTAAAGCAATAGTACTTGCTATTCTTGATCGTGATGGAATGAATCAAACATATACTTTAATTTGACACTAGTAACTAGTGTGGCGTGTCTAGTCCTTTCTTTGGCGCAGACTGAATTCTATCATTCAAGTTTGCAATGTGGGCACCATTCTAGGTAGCTCAGCATCACGGTGCACATTGATTTGATGATATTAGATGGTTGAAGGTAATCGTGCCAGTTGACACTCACCAGTCAGTGAAGGAATTCATGTCCCTAGGTCTAAGGTTTCCTTGCCACTGATTGCCTCCATGTTATAACTGCACTGAATTAAGGTAAAACCCCGTCGCCAATTTGTTATAGCTGTGGGGAATTGAATGAAGACGTTTTCACCTTATTCTGTCTGCGCCTGAACTAATCTGCCTATCTGCTGGTCGTACCTTCCGATTTAGTAAAGCACGCAAATATCAAAAGACAAAGGCTGGACTGTGACTGTGTATTGAAGTGCAACAACGATAAAGAAAGCCATGGTATTTATACATTTTACAACAATATGGACAGCTAACAGCATTTGAAATAATTTATCTTAATAGCCAATAACAAAGTGCGTGAGAGATGATAATATACCATATGTGCGAGGTTGACAGTCAGTAACAAAATGTGTGGGAATGATAATATACCATATATACAAGATTAACAGTCACTACCAAAATGTGTGAGAATGATAATATACCATATATACAAGATTAACGGTCACTACCAAAATGTGTGAGAGTGATAATATACCATATATACAAAATTAGCAGTCAATACCAAAATGTGTGAGAATGATAACATACCATATATGCAAGATTAAACAGTCAATACCAAAATATGTGGGATCCTATCACTCCAACCATCTAATGTCATCATACCAATGTGCATCGTGATGGCGAGCTACCTAGAATGGTGACCACATACATTGCAAACTTGACTGATAGAATTCAGTCTGCACCAAAGAAAGGACTAGACACATCACAATAGTTACTGACTGGTGTCCAATCAAAATATCTACTACAGTTCTACAGGAGGTCAGTTGAGAGCCTGAACCACTCAGTGGTGACGTCTCTGACTGCAGTACTCACTGGGTGACGCGGGTTTCAGTCTCAGAAGAGATATGAGTTCCTTTAGGGCTACAGATACGCTTGTCTTGCTGACTACTGGTAAGTGCCAACTAGCACAAGACTTAGGTCAGGCCGGGCTTCCTATAGCCGACTGCCTCCAATCATCTAATACCATCGAATCATACATACATATGACAATGGGGATTGAGGAAACAGGTATATCTATATAGGAGCCCCACAAGAAGACACTTAGAAGATCCGGACTTCATTGTTGATTTATGTCAAATGTCATACAAACTCAAAGATTTACACACGAAAAGTAACATGATGGCAGAAGAGGCAGACAGGGAAGACAGGACTTCAAGTGAACAAAGAGAAGACAGAGATGATGAAGATACGTAACCAATGGCAACAAGCATAATAATAATAATAATCGCTTTATTCCAAGCAATAATAATCGTCATACAGAATGGAGTTTTCAGTGTTTTTATGCATATTGCAACAATTTAGCTCCTATTATAAATATGCAGATACATAAAATTGAAAAAAGTAATAAAACCACGGAAAACTGAAGACTAACAGAAACATAATGAATCATAAACAGATATCGTAGATAAAACATGTAATAATAATAATAATAATCTTTGCTTGTAATTTGCAGTTCAGACTATTGATTTAAACACCTTAAAAATTGTTTTCTGACATCTGACTCTCTCCCGCTTCACACACACACACACACAACTAACCATGCTAAATATGCTGGTATGGTAGAATTTTTACATTTAATAGCTTATGAAGTTTCTTTCGGTCTAACTGACAGTCCTGACTGAGGTCATTGGTAGGGCATTTCACCCTACTGGATATCTAAAGTTTAATATTACCCAGTTTGTAACACACAAAGTACAAAGAAAGAAGGAATCTTCACAAAAACATCCACTTGTGACTACCTTATAATATTCACTTCCCTGAGGAATTTCAAGAAGTGATCACACTATTAGAGGTGATATGAAATTTCGTTTCTGGGTAAATATTCCTTGTTGACATTTAATTATGACATAGCTACATTATGCATAGAGAAACCTTAAAAATCATAAACCAATGGATTAATTCGTTGGATTGTTTCGTAACCTGATGGTTCCCCATTCACCTCTTTGTGTAGTCGTAGAGGAATATATTTAGGAAGAGTTTTACTTTAGGACAAAATGACTGGCTGTATAGCATTTTCTTTGTTCAGTTGACGTGTGGCTCAGTGGTCTAGGGGTATGATACTCGCTTCGGGTGCGAGTGGTCCCGGGTTCGACTCCCGGCTGAGCCCGTCTGCGTTTTCTATTCTCACCTAGTTCATTAGCTGATCCTAAGTTAAGAAAATAATAATAATAAAACCACCACTATAAGCAGATTGATGGTGGGAATATAATGAGGTATATTTTGATAGTATTATGGATAATACATGTAATAATAATAATAATAATTTTTGCTTATACTTTGCAGTTCAGTTACCAGTTGATTTAAATAGCTTAAAAGTTCTTTTCTGACACCTCTATCTCTCTTCACACACACAAATACCCGTGCTAAATATGGTGGTAAGGTAGAATTTTTAAATTTTTAATAGCTGTACGAGCATAAATGCTTTTTATAAAGTTTCTTCCGGTTTCATCCCTGTCCCCTGAAGAGATTCAATGCAAAAGTTGAGAATAAGTAGAGAAGATGAGCAGTATCCAACAAGATAATTTTAGCCAAATGCTTACAAGAATTGAAATGCCCATTGACAACAACAGTGTCAGTTAGCTGGGTAAAAGACACACCGCTAAACCGACTTACAGCCTTCAATATTCCACCTAATATGACATAGTCTTTTTTGAGAAATCCAAGGGAGAATAATTGGTATGAACAATAAAGGAGAATAGGCAGAATACATGAATTAACAAATTGTAAGAGAAGGGGGTAAGTTTGGGTTATGTCAGCAGAAAATTTCAACTTCTTTATAAGTCATAAGTTAAAGGAAAATTTTTCTTAGAAGTCAACAGGATATGAGATGAAGACCAACAGAGATGAGAGATATTCGACTGACTCCCTATCACAGTGACGTCAAATATAACAGGAATCATGGGACTGAATCAATCCAGCATCAATCAACATCAACGGGTGATGGTTGATTCAAGAATCCTTTAAAGCGATCCACCCATTGTACAGAAATCTTAAAATACATACACTAATTGACCCATTAGCTGGGTAGCTATGAAGTTGTTTCATAGCCTGATTCTTGTGCATTCACCTCATTGTGTAGTCGTGGATGAACGTATTGTGGAACAGTTTCACTTTGCGGCAAAATTGCCGGCTGTGTAGCATTTTCTTTGTGCCATGCGACGTGTGGCTCAGTGGTCTAGGGGTATGATACTCGCTTCGGGTGCGAGTGGTCCCGGGTTCGACTCCCGGCTGAGCCCTCTGTGTTTTCTATTCTCACCTAGTTCATTAGCTGATCCTAAGTTAAGAAAATAATAATTCGGTTTATTCCAAAACTGTACTAATGATGCACTGCATCTAAATCACTCGATAAACAGAAAAAATCAAATAAAAAGTTGCATTACAGAGTACGCGTAACCAGGATTGGTAATAGCAGGTCTTTTGGTATTTTTGCATTGACAATAAATTCAAAAATGTACAAAACTTGTAAACTTATAGTGATAATAATAATAATAATAACTAAGATTATAAGTTAATTGACATTGTGTCACCGTAGATTACAGATACAAGAGAATAATAGAGTCAATTATTTAGCTAATAACATACTAATAGTAAGCTTTTCCTCTTAACACTATCTCCATCACATAGAACATGGGACAAATAGGGTATCGTTGATTGTCTGTACTTGACTGTACGAGGATATAATCTTTTATACTGACTTCTTCTCCTCTATCTGATGAGATAGATGCAAGGCAGGGAGAGATGTGAACAGAAACAGTGTTTGACAGTCAGACATTATCGATTTATTCCATTTCTCACATGAGTTGTTCAGGTGTCTATTGACTATATTAGTAAAGAGTTGGCTGACTAATCGGTACACCGCATACTCTCTATTGACAACTTTTCATACCCTTCACAATAACATATAGTCCTTTCTGAGTAGCCCACGAAAGACTAAGGGGCGGGGAGCAATAAAGAAGCATAGGTAGAGGATGCAAGAGTTAACAGATAGTAAAAGCAGAGGTTGAATGATTCCAGATTGTCTTAACTTCTCAATGTTGTAGGTTACACAAAACATTTTTAGAGGATAGAGCTATTCCAACTTTCGGGAACTATCTAGTAACTGAGTACCCGTAACGAGACCTACAAAATCCCTTGAATGCTAAACTCTATGATGTAGGTATCTTATGGAGAATGATCAGTTATAAACCGAACATTCATCAGTGTGCATTATTGTTCCAGGCAAAAAACCGGTCATTGAATAACTGGAATGAGTACAAATCCACTTCTATTTATTACTGTCTTCAAAAATCTTTTCCGTAAATTGATGTCATAAAGCCCCGTCTGTTTCGCCGACATTGATATAAGTATAACACTTGGGCACTTTGGTAGAGTATAAATCAATTATGGAAAAGATTTTATTTTGATAAATCGCACAGTGTTGTACAGTAATTAATATTTATTTATGACCACGTTTCCAGCACAATTTATCACTGTTCATAATCATATGAAGTCTTGGATCAGAGACTTGGCCAGTGCATCATAAACAGCATCTCAAACAAACTACAGACCTTCATTAACAGCTAGCTGTCTTCGCTCAATACCACTCAAGATCAGATGGCCGGCCAGAAAACATCAGCAACAACGATCTCTGGTAATGAGTGAACCAACTCAGCAGGAACCGATTGTGAAACAAATAGGCAGGAAGAAATGCAGATGGATTGGCCATACTCTGAGAAAACAAACCATCAAGTGACATCACTAGACAAGCCATTGCTCGAGTGGAATCCGAAAGGGAAGCGGCGAATTGGCCGTCAGTGCGAGGTTAGGGTGACTTGGAGGACGTCATGTGAAGAGGAGATGAAAGCGTGTGGGTAGACTTGGAGCGGGGTGAAAAAATTGTCAGAAAACCTAATGTAATGGAGACGCGCGGCTGAAGCCCTTTATTCCTCTATGAATTAAAGGATATAATAATAATAATAATATATGACCACGTTTCTAGCACAATTTATCACTGCTCATAACCATATCAAGTCACTAGTCACACAACTTTCTTGCTTCATTTATATACATGAGCAGGAATTGATGATTAGACATTTGAATAAAATCAACAATACAACATAAAGTACATTCAGAAATAATAATACGAGTGTTATTGATCAATTACAATCAGATACGAAATAAGACGAGTGTTTTTTATAATCAAAATAAGTGACTTTTTAGAATGTTGTGATGATCTTGAAATAGAATTTTGAGATTATTTATTATCCTCCTCTGATTTGACTGACAGACTGGTGGTAATAATATCCTCCATATCTCTGGTATTTATTTGCATTGAGTCATATGAAATGAACAGGAAACTAAATAACATTTAATTAGAGAATAACGAGAAAATGGTTAGTTTTGATATAATTTTTAAAATTTTTTATTTATTTTTGATTACAGCTTGATTCCACACTGTATGGAATTTTCAGCATGGATATCGGTAGGCCAAATTCTGCTAGCCGACCATAGATATCAGGTGTGCGTCGCCAGGGGGATCGAACCTCAGACCATGTGTATGGTCGGCAAGAGTCTTAACGACTGTGCCACCGACGCACATGTGTCAAGTAGCTAGAGATAGGTTCGCTTTTTAACACTGTGAAAGTGTCATCCATATATTTCCACCAAAGTTTTGGTGTAGGATTAAATGTATTTACAGCAATTTTTTCTCAACTGTCCATAAAGATATCTGCTACGATAGGGGATATTGATGATCCGTCGCATTACTACACCTTCAGTTTGTCTGACTGGTTTCAGCTTAGAACTTTTTACAGATGTATAATAGTTCGAGTTGCCACACTTCCTCCTTGTAGTACACACAGCAAGAGAAGAGAGTAAAGAGAGATTCGAAACAGGGAGATAATATGTGGCAAAAAGAATAGTAATATGGAAGAACAATAGAGTTAGTTGTTTTGGATATTATTATTCACAAAGAGTGAATGCATCTGAGCCATTATTGACAACGATTTTGACCCATATCACCAATTGACTCTAGACTTTATTGGTTTTTAACCTTCCGAGGATCCCAACCAATCAGGAAGCCTACACACCCATACATGGATGGCTGGTTTAAACTAACTGTCGTAGATTTCACTGACCGACGTCATGGGGAACAGGGATGTGATAGCAATAAGGTGTTTACCTCAGATGACCAGTATGTCAGCCAGCTATGCTATCTCTCCACTCTGCTGGAGAGAGGGGGTTACAAAAGAATAACCCCCAAAATTATGCATCCCGACTTATCCCACCTACGTTGATCCGTAGCCGACTTTAAGTTACTAATACGGAACCAAACCAGAAAGCCAGTTGAGACTGGCTGTGTGTGACCGGCTGGCCTCAAGCAGTTTTCCTCTGGGCTGTGCTGTCACTCAACACTTATTCTATTTCTGTTTCAAACACCCTGAAAATAAATCAACTTCCACGTTGTAGGCAGCTGGGAAGTAACAACCGCCCACATACTTCCCAAAGCAACACACGAAGCACTCATCATCATCATCATCATTCTTCTCTATCCCTGTCACCCTTATTATCTTGCTTCCGTACTACTGTCAGTACTAGTCTGCACTGGGGGGGGGGTGAGTAGAGTGGCAGCCATTTGACAGATGAAGTTAATATGCAGACTTTATTAGTTGTTGATTCATAAATTTCATTCGAAATACCCTATGTAAGTCTAAGTGGGCTAACATCAATAGAAACCCTCAGAGTCCAAGCAGATCCTTCAGACCGATCCGAAATAAGGCAAAATGGGGACGTCCTATATCTCAAGACTACCAGTTGACAACTAAATAGATTGGTAATAAAATTTAAAAAATTATTTAAATTATATCTATCTTATTCTACCCTCATAAGCGACCTGGTACGGTCGAGGGTGGGCAGCCTTTGATCAACCCCTCCCTCGAAATACTACAACTCATGTGGTCATGCACGTCTTATACACTGCTTTCATGTGACAGGGTATGTTCTTCACAAAAATGAAAAGACGTATTTTTACACATTTGGTTCTTACAACCCGAATTGGTGGACACCCAGGTCTATAGGGGAGTTGGATATTCATGACTCCAAACTTATGATGTACATGGATTCCCCAATCCGAGACGATCAGTTGGTGTGCAAACCTATTTCGATCGCTGGAAACCACTGGGAACATAGCTCCTGACGCTGTTCCACTGCCTTGTGGGTGGCCTCTCCTGCTTTGGTTTGGGCATCCAAGGAAGTAGCCTAGCCCTCACATAAACTATGAGGTTTTGTATGTGTGGTGCACCGACAGGTGCCCTTATGTACCAATCTTATAGGGAAGACTTTTAAATTAAGATTTTCCACTACACAAAGATTCTCCATCTCTCGCCCTAGAATGTTTTGTCTTTGAAAACGAACACTGAACCACCTTATTGATTTTCTTCCAAGCTATCATTTCATCTCAAAGAAAAAACTCTTGCTAAGACGTCTGTCGAGATACCTACCTTCTCCGCCGATGATATATATCTGATTTCCCACAAACTGGAAGATATGCAAGTGAAAAGCAACAAGTTGACAGAAGAAGCATCAAAGATAGGTCTTCAGGTGAACATAGATAAAAGAGGGGTGATGAAGATTCCTGGCCAACACTAACAACAACAACAACAGCAAACAACAGTCAGCATAAATGGGAGGAATCTGAAAGAAACAACCTCCTTTACCCACCCACCTGGGAAGCATCGTTTCAACTACAGGCGAACGGAACTGACGAGGATATCAAAGCAAGAATCGGAAAAGCAAGACAAGCTTTCATTACTCTCAAATCTGTGTGGAGGTCAACAGCACTCAGCATCAAAAATAAGATCCGGATTTTCAACTCCAATGTGAAGTCAATGCTACTTACTATACGGATTAGAGACTTGCACTGCGCGTCGTGAAGAGCATCTCAAACAAACTACAGACCTTCATTAACAGCTAGCTGTCTTCGCTCAATACCACTCAAGATCAGATGGCTGGCCAGAAAACATCAGCAACAACGATCTCTGGTAATGAGTGAACCAACTCAGCAGGAACCGATTGTGAAACAAATAGGCAGTAAGAAATGCAGATGGATTGGCCATACGCTGAGGAAACCATCAAGTGACATCACTAGACAAGCCGTCGCTCGAGTGGAACCCGAAAGGGAAGCGCTGAGTTGGTCATCAGTGAGAGGGTGACTTGGAGGAGGTCATGTGAAGAGGAGATGAAAGCGTGTGGGTAGACTTGGAGCGGGGTGAAAAAGTTTGCAGAAAACAGAAGGCAATGGAGATGCGTAGCTGAAGCCCTATATTCCTCTATGAATTAAAGGAAATAATAATAATAATAATAGTGTTACTTTCCGTCTAATAATAGATTCAAGCGTTGGTAATAATAGATTGATAGACAGATAGATAGATAGATAGGCATACAGACACGCATACATATATAAGACCAGTATGGAAAAAGTAAAGATGATATAATGAACGTATGTGGTACTGATGAAGTGTCTCCCACTAGGACGAAACAGCTAACTGGTTTTCCAATAGTTCTCTAACTGATATCAGCTCATGATGAAATCCTCCTCCAACAAGTTTTTAAGAAAAATCCCTACAAAATCTAATACTTGAAAATGTAAAGGAATACCAATTAAATTATTGTCATTTTTGTAATATTGCCATACTCAAATAGAGCATGATTCTTTTTCAATTGAGACACACAGCTAACAAAAGTGTTGCTCACCTACCTATCCTCTCACTAATCCTCTCTCTCTCTTCTCAATCCCTTATTCTAGCTATTTTATTCATTTGTGTGTGTGTGTGTGAGTTGTGTTTGTCAATAGACCTTACTAACTAACTGACTGACCATAATAATAAAGTAGTGAAAGGGATGTCCACTCCAGTGAATTTGATTGGTCAATTTACACGAAAAAAGACATGCATATTATCGACATTCTCTATTATCCTATTCGTCAATTATATGCATTAGAACAAGTTATTTTCTAAAGAATAATACGAATTTTTAAAAAATGTATATATTATATTATAATATTATATTCAATATATGTTATGATTAGCGTTATTAGTAGTATGAATATTAGAAGTAGTGGTGATGAGGATACAGACACACGCGTACATGACGGACGCGCACACACACACGCACGCACATATGTTTAAAATCAAATATACAGAGGCGAAGGGGGGAGGGGGAGAGAGATTGTGGAAATGTTATGCTATCTCACCCCCGCCCCCACCCCCGATTATGGCTTTCACACAGAGAGGATGATAATCATTTATAAAAAATAAGTTGTGGAAACGGTTATTTGTCCCACGCACGCACGCACGCACTCACACACACACACAGGTATACATAGATAGTTAGATGTACACACAATTTGTTGAGTCCATATAAATTGAATTCGGCATTGCCTATTCTCGCATTTTGTTATTGTTGTTGTTTATGCGATCGACTGTCAATCACAATGCTGAATAGTACCTTCAATCAAAATGATCACAACAATAACACTCATCAGGATCATTCGTCGAATTATCACCATCGTCGTCATCATCATCAGCCGACAACATCAACACTTCGAAAAACAAGGCATAAACATAAATTTACACAAAGAAAAAATAAATATTGGATTAAACGATTAAATCATTATCTTCGTTGTATGGATTATCATATGACTAGCAATTATTTACGTTTTCGTAAAAATTTGAAAACTCTAGTATCATCAGGAAAACATACTGATTTGAAAACATTTCATCATCTGGAAAATTATTTCATAAAACATTATTATTATTATGGTTGTTGCTCAGTGCGGGATAAAAGGAGTATGCGAAATAATAATAATAATAATAATGAACCATCATTGTCTGACGACAGTAATACGAGAACACGCCTTCCTAATCAATATGTCAATGAATGGTGGAATGGAAGGATTCTCTGGGACAGCAGTTCTTCACATGAGTATGGTGACAATTTGAAAGAACATTTTAAACAAGTTGTTAAACAGTCAAATGTGAAAAGTAAGTTCCCGTGGTACATCAGTTTCTTTGGTTTAGTTTTTCTTAAATGTTTATAGGGCTAGGAGTAATGAGTAATGATAGGTTTATTCTGAAGGGTGTTGGTAAAATCTACAGACTCTTCAGCGGAGTTTATTGCTCTTCGTCCAAGATCTTCAAATTAAAGATCTGATTGACGATAGAGATCGTCTGACACAGTTCTTTCCGACCTGAGGCACAAACCAATCCATCATTATAAATATCTTTCTTTGTCTCCTTCGGGGTACTTTACGACATTTAGTTGAATACCAACAGTTTGTCAACCACGAACACCTCTCAGCAGCGATTATCTGGGATAAAACTGCCATTCATCGAGCTGGATAATTAATAAAACTTCCAAATCAATAGGTTGTAAATGTTTTAAATACTCGTTAGAGTATATAACACTGCACGTCTCCACTTGCCACTTCTGTCTTGCTTCTGCTGTACTTTTCACCTGCACCCCCCATGTTAGTTAGTCCATACTCTTTCAAATCCTCTTCACGCGATCTCCTCCATGTCACCCAGTCTTGCACTGACATCCCACTCGCCGCTTCCCTCTCGGCCTGGTTCCACTCGAGAAATGACCTGACGCGCGCACGATGTCACACAGCGGTCCGGTCTCCTCAGCGAGTAGTGTCCAATCCACTCTTCTGTCCACTTTCTCCTGCATATTTGTTGGTTGGCGATTGGTTTGTTCTTGTTTTGTTTATTTGTTCCCATAGTTTCTTTCCCATAGTTGGTGATTCTTTCCGGCCCGGCCATCTGATTGATCTTCAGTATAGAGCCAGCGAAGACAGTTGTTGGCTGATAAAGGTCTGCAACAGGCTGTTGGAAATATTCTTTGTAACCCACCCGCCAAGTTTCTGATCCGTATAGAAGAATTGACTGACTTGACGTTTGTTTGTATTGAAAATCCGACCTAGTTTTGTTGTTGATTCTGGCTGAGTGACGAAGATTTCCAGATTGGTTGTTTCAGGTTGATGAGGTTGATGTGTTTCTTGCCTTCCCGATACTCGATTAACACTGTTAGAGGTCATATTTTATGCTAGATTCAAGCAGACCGCCTTATCACCAAGATGATTACATCCTGGTTGTCAATTTTCTAAGGAATGTGTTTGAATTCATTTCAGACTTTTGTATATCTACGATACAGTTGACGCTACTATCCAACTGTGTCTAGACTGTAGTGGATTGGATAAGATTTGAACATGGGACCCATTACACTCAAACTCCAGTAATATTATCACTAATAGTCTGTGGCTACCTAATCTAAGTGCCTGACTCCTAACCGTAGTGACCGTAGTAGTGACTTAGTGAAGTTTGAGCAGTCAGGTAGGAAGATATTTTTAAATACATCCACGTACGAAATCTTTAAGTGATTATTTGTTGTGTGTAATAGAACAGTATGGATCCATTATTTTTTATTTCGTGGTCTCTCTTCAACTGCATTCACCTTGTTTTGTTTGATACATCGAGTTATAAAATGTACAGGGTGCTAAGGTCATCTTAAAGAATTACAATATATCGATTTTTTATGTGAACGAAGTCTTTTCTAAGAAGAAATTATTGATATCATTCTAGTTTGGAAATCATTGGAAGTACGCACCTACACTACAGGAGCTCGAACACAAGACCTACCTTCCAGTTACTAGGCAAGCTGGCTCATATATCATTCAGCCACTCTCGAGGACCCACCCGATTCAATGGCCAGCGCATGAATTCTAACTTCTACCAGTTTGTGATGCATTTAGCGCAACAGGCACCAACCAATTTCATCGGTGGGACATCCATCCTCACACACTTGACATCTAGATGAACCTCACTGTAGTCACGACTTCTCACTAATATTGCTCCAAGAAACTCTGTCCGTCCTGTAGCTAGTGGTCACTAGCTAGCCTCAGATTGATTTTCATTATTTGGTTTGTAATTAAGTAGTGTCTCTCTGAGCTGGTTGGTTTAGTTGCAGCAGAGCTTTCGTCGTCCCCTATTCTGGAGAGAACATCCCCTTTCAGCACAATTTTTAGTATAAAGTTAACTGATTTAAATTTTTTCCATGACTGATAGAATTGCGCCTCCCGGTAACCATGTTTACATCTCATTTTTTTTATTGACTTGGATTTTAAACTTGGTTGGTAGGAATCAAATTTGTTTTCACGAGTTTCACCATGGATTGATAGCATCAGTTAGAGAACCAGTTGGGTAAGTCAATGACAGTTAGGTAATAGGTTATAATAAAACAATCTAAAATATGAGAGTAGAACTCAAAGGACTGAAAATCAATAGACTCAACAACATGATACAAGAGACTGGAAACAGAGTTACTAAGGTGGATTATTCACTTTCTTTTTTTGACACGTGATGGGCTTGCCTATTGTGTCAGTAAATTATCCTCTATACTCCCAACACTTCTACTTGGTTTCCTCTGTCTTTTAGACGTTTAATGACTGTGGAAATTTTAGTCTAATTTTATTTGGCTCCTTTCAGTCACTTTCTGTTGTCTCCCACCAGTCCCCTACCCGAAAAGCAACAAATGGTGAATTCTGTACAGAATGAGGCGGTTGTATCTCATTGGTCTAGATACTTAACTTTTAATCTGTAGATTATGGCAATGAACCTTGTGCCACCCACCCACACACACACACAGCAGGTGGGACTTATCCTCAACTGTGTATGGACTCATAAGTGGCTTTTGAGTATACAAAATGACGCAACACGCAGACACACGACATTTTTCAAGTAAAGGGAATATTGGATTAATAGTTAGGATTTATCGGTACAGTAGAGACAACACAAAAAATCGATAAAATCAATATATTGCATGCGAGTATTGTTACCGACACTGCATTTTACCTTTTAATGCCCAGGAATGATGACAAATGTAAAGTCAATCACGATGAAAACAATAAATATCTTTGCAATCATTCAGATGATGTAATGATAGGTAATGATTGTAGGTGGATTGAAAACGAAAAACTGGGAGACTGCAGGACTCGAACCAGAGACCCAAAATCCAATGGTCATTTCAATAAATGCCTCTTGTTTAACTTTCGGTTTACTACAAGCACTGACTGACTGTCCAACTGTTCAAGTTTTCTCACACTAGGGTGGGTGAAGTTGTCGATTCAACCTGATGGGTGCGCGTCAAACTCCAACTAAATGACACGACATGATGACTGGAGTGTATGATAGAAATCTCAAAAGTTTCAAGAATGTTTATATGACATCGTGTGTATTTTCTGTTTATCCATCTATCTATCTATCTAGGCAGTTGGGGTTCAGGATGGAAGCATATCGTTTATTCAGTTACTGATTTTTTCCCCTCACTTTCCCTACTTTCTTGACTAGTATCGACTTTTTCACTGCTGTGGTTAGTTAGATACCACCACACAGGTACACATAAGTACACTTCAACAAGTGGTACTTCTTCTAAATAACTTGAGTTGACCTCAATAACTTGACGGTTATTTTTCTCCATTTGTAGAATTTTGCCTATTATTCATGTCAACTCAACACAGCCAGATCAGTTTCAGACCTCTGGAATCTAGGCTAGTTGTATTTAGATGGTAGATTTGTAGCTATAGAAGATCAAATGACTCTTGCCTATAAACAATTGTACATTTTAAAATCACAGTCTAACGGAATCCCCCTAGTGCGATGTCATTATTAACCGCTGAATAATCTTGGATGTCCTTCAGGAGGTCGATTGCCAGCCCAAATAGCTCAGTGGTGGTAACGTCTCTGACTGCAGGCAGCATTGGGTGACGCAGATTCGAATCTCAGTTGGGGTGGGGGGGGCATGAGTTTTTCCAAGGTTGCAGATACACTTGCCTTATTGACTGGTGAGTGCCAACTAGCAAGAAACTCCATAGATCTAGTCAATGCTTCCTGTGGCCGACTGCCTCCAACTATCTAATTTGATTATAAATAATATTAAATAGACAGAGTGGGGTGATTTTTCGAAAGAACTTCACTGTAATACTGACAGCAGTAGTATAACTACAGAAGGCAAGACACAGAAGCCAAGGTATATTTTCCATTAATCAAACCGCTGTTGATATACATATGAAATGTGGGAATATGTGAGAATCATATTCTATTGGAATATATTGTCTGTATGACACCAACACCACCACCACCACCACAGTAGTATGATGATGGTGATAGGAATTTGGCCGCTTGTTCGAAATGCAGCATTATCTCAACTCTTTATTGATTTCTTGTGACAAATAAATCAATAAGAATTAAAATGTATAAGTAGATGAGGTGCAATATAAACTCTGTATTGGACGGACTCGAACTATAAACCTTTAGCCACATACAATAATATTTTTAACGAGTTTGACCACGGATTGAGAACATCAGTTAGAGAACCATTGAAAACCAGCCATAGGGAGTACTGGACAGCTGTTTTGTCATCTTAGTTTGGAAATCATTGGAAGTACGCACCTACACCACAGGGGCTCGAACCCAGGACCTACTTTCCGGTTACAAGTCAAGCTGGCCAATATACCATTCAGCCACTCTCGAGGACCCACCCGATTCAATGGCCAGTGCGCATGAATTCTAACTTCTACCAGTTTGTGATGCATTTAGCGCAACAGGCACCAACCAATTTCATCGGTGGGACATCCATCCTCACACATTTGACATCTAGATGGACCTCACTGTGGTCACGGCTTCTCACTAATATTGCTCCAAGAAACTCCATCCGTCCTGTAGCAAGTCACTAGCGAGCATATAATAATGACGAGTATCAATGACGATTAAAATCTTATAATGATGAGTAAAAATGTGATGAATGAATAACTAGAGATCTATGACATTCAAAGAAAATCTGATTTCTTTCTTATCGTTAACATGGTATTGATTTTCATCAAGTAGGAAACGTGATTTAATGACGTAACAAGAAAAAGATAGTGACCGCCTCACCTTCCCATTCATTGTCGTCATCTTTATTTTATTCTCCCTAATTCAAAATGCTCATTTTGTCACATTTTTTTTATTTAGTAACTATATGAAGTGGTGCATAAGGTAAAAAACTTGTTCATCACTTGACTTTTAAGATGATGCGTAATCCGATAGATTGAATGATTGATACCATGGCAACTGGTTAGATAAGAGAAGTCAATTTTTCCACTTCAAGCCTTATCGTTCCACCAAGTGTCATGCATGCACATCCAGATACATACAGAAAAGGGATTGCTCAATCTTAGGAAACTATAGATTGGAGATTAACAGTGTGTAGTCCTCTAGCATGTGAATGTCTCTTTTTGCCGGCTGTGTAATTTTGATCATCCTCGAAATCTACTTCAAAAATCCTCTCTCACATCTTTTTCCTCTCTAACCTCTATTAATCTTCACTATAATAAAATTATCTTTAAGTCACTCATTACCATTATTATTAATGTTATTATTATTATTGAAATTTGAATTTGTTATCGATCGATTAGACACTTAAAGTAATCAATAAACCTGTATGCAGACATCTTAATATACATTCATATTTCCCCCAACCTATCATGAATTAATAAAATTATCTTTAAGTAACTTATTACTATTACTATTATTAATATTATCATTATTATTAGGATTCAAATTTGAATTTAATTATTGATCAATTAGACACCTAAATTAATCAATAAACTCCTTCAGACATTATATTTAAGCATGTATAATAGGAAAATATTGTATAGAAAGAGCAAATAACTAACTAGCCTCTCTGGCTAAGCAGCTGATCGAATACTGGGATGATATATATATATATATAGTGCTCAGTCAGTTCTATCTTTTTTCCACACATATATTTTGATGATTATAGAGTCAAGAAAGAGTTCAGGGAGGGGGAAGAGGAGGAGGTACATACATATGGCTCAAATCAGAATATGCACCTGGGTCTCTAATATTATTTGAAAAAAATTGATTTGAATAAATGATTTGAACACCTGTCATCTGTCTTTCTCAATGCACGTGCACCTTATATTAGTATTAGTATTAGTAATGATATTAATGTTTGTAACGTATGACTTTCACACTTAATATTATTATTATTGTCATTACTTATTCGATAAACGATAATTTATTCGCTCTCTCGTTCACCTCTTTGTGTTCCTTCAAATCTTAACATAACAAGCCAACACAACACACCTGTGGTTAGGTTAGCCATGTGAATAATCAATCAGTGAGTAAATCTTGACTCTCTCTGTGTGTGTATGTGTGAGTGTGGAGGGAAAGTGTGATGTACTGACTTAATGTAATGCCTTAATGTATATATTTTTGAATATCATTGATCACACAAGTGTGTACAAGCATATATATCTAGTTGTCAACTCTGAATATTGAATATTATGATCGGTCGTGCATTATATGCATATTTTATTTTATTATGTATTGTATTGAACACACCTAAAAAGCCATAGATACGAATAATGACGAATAGTGTAAGAATTTATCAACACCACCAACAAGAAAAATCAACATATGCTTAAACAAAAGGCGTCAATAAACAACCCCCAAAATAGGTTACCCACCTATATTTAAAAATACATTTTCTAATCAATGTTGTATCGATTTTTTTTTTAAACCAACAACAAATATTGATTGATTGCATGGAGGATTTCATCATGAGCCGACGTCAGTTAGAGAACCACTGGAAAACCTGCTGGGAGTACTGGACAGCTATTTCGTCCTAGTTTGGGACTCTTCATCAGTATGCACTCACAGCCAGGGTTCGAACCCATGACCTACTGGTTACAAGGCTAGTGAGTGTGCTCGTATACCATTCAGTCACTGAGACCCAACTGTTCAATGGCCACTGCATGAATTCTAACTTCTGCTAATTCACGACATAGCGCTAGCATGATGAAATCCTCCATGCAATCAAACAAAATCCCTACAAAACCAGTACTTAAAAATATTGATTGGGCGTAAAGAATATTCATAGTTTTGATGACCTCATCATCATCTGCCTCTATAGCGTTATGCAATATTTAGTACTTAATATTATTATTATTATTACTATTGACACCATTGATACGTTTCTTTTGTTTAAATAATATTGACCTGTTCAAAAAAATCAATAAAATTGCGTACTAATCAAAAAAGGCATGTGTAAGTCAGTGGTAATATAATATGCATAAAATAATGTATATATACATAATACTAACAGATAAAATGAAGGGAAAAAACTGTTAATGCTACAATATAGTGAATTTGTAAACATTTTAGATCGGTTGTTTAGGTCTCCTTTTGCAATAGTAAGCACCTACACCGCAAGGTTAGAACTCTGGACCATCATGACTACAAGGCAAACTGGAGGACCATTCAGCCGCACTGGGATCATAATTTTGGGCGCAACTATCAACCAATGTCGCTGGCGTCTATTTATCTTCGTACCCCACTGGTTATAACTATTTTGGCTAGAACTCCGAGAAACTTCAACCAGTGGTCAGTCACTAGCAAACGTTAGATTAGTTTGAGTGAATTAGTCTGTTAGGATTTGCATAGAGGGAGTTATAATAATAATAAGAAGAACTTGTATAAGACTTAAAGGGGATAGGAGATGAGGTCGAGTGGGTGGGGGGGATGGATGGGGAAAGATTGTCCGATTTTTTTTTAACAATCAACTGGTGATGATAGCCAAGGAGGTTTGGAAAGCGACTCAACTTTTTGTTTTCGTCTTTTAAATGTCCTGATGGGAAACTTTTCCTTACATTTATTAGTGGTGTCTTCAATAACTGATTATCATTTCGATATTTTCGATCAATATAGTTTCTCTACGAAACTTGAACGTAAAACTACATTGAATTCGACACCTACTTCCCTAGGGATATATTCGTCTTGGAATATGCTAAATCCTGAAGTGGAGACTTTAAGGGATGTCCTGATTGACTGATAGAGTCATTTCAGGTTATATTTTATCACTAATCGACATCAGTTAGAGAGTCCCTCAAAAGCAAAGTTTCGTTGGATGGTTGTATTGTCTTTTGGGACATCAGGGGTCCTAAAACTAGCAGGGAACAGGTGTCTAGGCGTCTCTGGTTTCCAGTGATTTTTGGATTGATTAAGAAATTCAACTTGAGACTGATTTGAAGCCTTGACCAGTAGGATGCGGCAGGTTGAAGGTGGTCGAAGTGCTCACACTATACCATGAATTGGCAAAAGTTAGAATTCATGCGCTGGCCATTGGATTGGATGCCAGTGGCTTAATGGTCTACAAGCTCACTCGTCAGACTTGTAACCAGAAGGTCCTGAGTTCGAGTCCCGAGGTGTGGGTGCGTACTGCAAAGTGTCCCAAACTGGGACGAAGCAACTAACTGGTTGCCCAGTACTCCCTTTCGACTTTCCAATGGTTCTCTAACTGATATCAGTTCATGATGAAATCCTCCAACCAATTCTCGTATTGACTCAACTACAAGAATTGTCAAACTGCTCTCATCTCATTTTCTCTGACCAGTTTGTCAATTAGGATATATCTGTGATACAGCCAGACTGCTTAGAATAAATCGAATCTTACTTGGTATGTGGAGGGATAAGTTAAGCTAAAATTATATGAATGAATAATGATACAAATCTGCCCGACAGTAGGATTCAAATGAGTGACTTGCGACCGAATTCATTAGCAAAGTGGGAAACTAAAGCAGATATTTGAATTACAGGAGTCCTACGGAATAGTGTGTTATGACCCCGAAGAGCTGAGTGATAATGTCGTCTGACTGCAACACAAGGAAAGCGCAGTTTCGAATCCCTTCTCCGGCGGATGGGGGGGCATGAGTTACTACATGATTGTATATACTCCTTTCTGACAAGGGCGAACATCCACAAAGAGGAAAATTAAGTCAATCAAGGCTTCCAACTCATGAATCTAGTGAATGTTTTATTAACCTTATTGACCTAGTAGAGTGAACTCATAGTGAATGTCTTATCTTGGCAACTGAAGTCACTTTATTTCAAAATAAACTTTTTCGCATACCGTGAATAGATCATTCACTGTATACTTGACAACTGATTTAAAGCGCACGTGCACTCAGACACATAATTATACTTACATTAAACAGTACTCCTCTCGTTATTACGTAACCACTACTGGATACTCACTCACTTGAATGATTATCCTTCATATTTTTGCTTTTTATGCATAAGTGTGGCAATTAACTGAGTTTTTTTTTGACCAGTTCAGTTCATGATCACACCTTTCGAGTAGCTTTCTTTGATGAGTGAGTTTTAGTCGTAGCAACTAATACTTTCAACAAGGGTAATTAAAAAGGCAATAAAAATAAACGTGATTTCAGTATCAGTTGCTAAGGTTGATCCACTCTAGAAACTTGTTATTAAAGTGGTCATTATTATTATTATTATTAGTAGTAGTAGTAGGTGTGACGGAGCCACTTACGTCACCCTTCTTGTTGTCTATCCTCACGCCGATTACGTAACACACTAAGAATGTATTTGAAGTGCCAAGATACAGACTACAATTTGTACCATTCATTTTTTTAGAAATTAGTTGGGAGAAGACACTCACCCCCCCCCACCACCACCTACGCACATCACATATGAACACACACGTGTGCGCTAGTGTATACAGAAACTATATATAGTCGAAAATACCGAAATAATAACATTGAAAGAATAGCGATTATGTGCGTTTTCGTGGGTGGGCGTGGGCGTAGGCGTAGGTGGGTTGGTGTTTAAGGAGACATCATTGTTTCCGCAACTGTAATTTTCGCTCTCAATTAATTTCTTCCATGTTACTATGGTATTTATATTATGGAAAAATAATTATTATTTGTAGAGTGAAAGTGACACGTGTCTCTTAGGCGATTTGATTTTTCTTTTTTGTCAATAAGATTTGGTGACACTAATTATTGTCAATGCGTAATTACGTCACAGTGTCTTAAAAAAAATAATAACTGAGGGCGCTACACTTAAGACCTACCCTGGTAACATTAAAACTAACTATAATAAATTGAGGGATGAACTTAAATGAAAGATTCAACTAGAGTTGATTAGCACTGGGCAACATGAAGAGAATCATTGTGAATTAATGACTACTGGATTAATATTTCATCCTAATTCGACACTGGTCAACAGGATGTGCTCATGATCTCACCAGAAATCGATGACAGAACCTTTAGGTTACATCAGGTGAGCGTATTATTACTCACCCACTGGAATGGAATAAAAACTAATCACCCTTGAATTTTAATTTCTACCTATTCTGTGATACACAGTACGAATAATAATCGATGTCTTTCACAAGTATCTATGTGCCTTTTCATGACTTCTCACTAGAACTAATTAGCAAGCGACGGTTTTTGTGTGTCTGTGTGTGTGTGGGGGGGGGGGATAAATTGGCTGCAGTTTCAATTTCATACAGAATGGTGGCATATTTGCCTTTCGGGTTCGATCCTGGATGGGGTCTTCAGCGTATCTTGCTGAAGAGTCCCTAATCACGACGAAACAACCATGCTATAATTTCGGTTTTTCAAAGATTCTCTCACTGTTTGTCAGTTCATAGACAAGATTTAACTGTAATTTATTTCAAGTATTGGTTTGTAGGGATTTAGTTGATTGGTTACAGGATTTCAGCATGAGTTGACATTGCTTAGGGAGCCATTGGAAAACTTGGGAGTACCGGACAGCTGTTTCGTCCTAGTTTGGGACTCCAGTGGAAGTCGTGACCAGTAGGATGCAGCAGATCGGGCGTGAAGACAAATACTCGCCAAAGACATTGCCTAGCTGTTGTGCTATATCGTGAATTGGCAGAAGTTAGAATTCATGGACTGGTCATTGGATCGGGTACCAGTGGTTTAAGAGTCTACCAGCTCGCCTTGTAACCAGAAGTTCATGGGTTCGAACCCCACAGTGTGGGTGCGTACTGCTGGAGAGTGCCAAAGTAGGATGAAACAGCCGCCCAGTACTCCCAGTTGGTTTTCCAATGGTTCTCTAACCGATGTCAGCTCATGATGATATCTTGCAATGTATTTATTATTCAGGTGAATGATTCTTAGAGGAAGGAATACCGATTCACAGGGTATCGGTACCACAAAAGATTAGAGGATTACACGTTAGATAGTTTTGCATCGTTCACTCATTGTTACATCATTCATTCCATATGTGTTCGTGTGCTTGTTCATGTGATATGTTATCGTCTCCGGCAATGAAGATGTGATTTAAGCTGGCTTAAGCACTTGGGCTTTCGGTCACTAGGTCCTGGATTCAAAACCAACCCGCCTCCCAATCATACAACTAATTCCAGTGTCATTGAGAATTCTATTTAAGGCCTTTGACGTCCCTTCATTATACGGCAGTGTAACAGAGAGGCTTTGAGTTCTATATACGTTGTTTTCGCCATTTTTATTGCTAATCTTAGTTATTCTATGGTTCTTTATATAAATTCTGGTGGATAGTTATTTACTAGTAATACTTTCTTTCTTTGTTTGATTTCACTATTTAAATCTTGTGACTTACTAGTTGGACTCTTAGCCTGCCCGATTATATAAGACATTTAGTGTGGCATTCAAACCTACAAACTCACTCACGTAGAGACAAACTCTGTAGGTTAAAGGACCCAATCAGTTGACGCAATTAAACAAAATAATATAATTTATAAATTACCCTGCAATGACTGTGAGTTATGTAAACTGCATTAGTCATACTAGTAGGTCGGGGGTAGTCAGATTATCAGAACATAAGAATTTAGTTAAGGGAAGAATGGTTGACCCCACCTGAGAGAAGATAAGTAATTTAGAAAAAAGCTCAGCAGTTGTGCACTGCATGCATTAACACTCAATCACACAATAGAGTGGTAGGCAGAGGGTTAAGATTCTAAAAAGTAATCAATGTAGATGGAGAGCGAGGGAGACTGATTACTGAATCCTGTCTGGTTCATTGAGTCTATACCCGACTTATGCAATAGAAATGACTCAATGCAAAGACCAGAGATATGGAAGATATTATTACCATCAGTCTCTCAAATCAGAAGAGGATAATAAATAATCTTAAAATTCTATTTCAATTCAATTCATGTACATCATAACATTCTAACAAGTTACTTATTTTGACCATAAAAACACTCCTCTTATTTCCCATCTGATTGTAATTGATCAATAACACTCATATTATTATTTCTGAATGTACTATATCACATATTGATTTTTTATTCAAATGTCTAATCAGTTCCAGACATGCACACAAATGAAGCAAGAAAGTTGTGTGAGTAGTGCCTTGATATGACTATGAGTAGCAATAGTTTGTGCTGGAGACGCGGTCATCAGTTAATTTTTCTGCATAACAACACTGTGTATGACAGTTTATCAAAATAAAATCTTATCCATAATGGAGTTTAACTAAACCTATCTTACTTACTTACTTACTTACCGATTCTGGAGGGGGATGAATTAAAGTTAAGTATTTTGCATTAGAGGTGTGTGTGTGTGTGTCGGTTTCTTATAAATGGTAGCTAGGATCTAATCCCTACTATACCGTCCTATACCGAAGATATGGAAAGTGACAACAAATAATAAAAGGGAAGTTAGAGAGAGAGAGAGAAAGAGGGAAAATATGCATGAGACAAATTGTGAAGGCGTTCTTGTGGTGGTGTGATACAGACAATGTGTGTTCCAACGGAATATGATTTTTTTTAAAATAATAATAATTTGCTTTATTCCCAAACAGTACTTGCGATACAGAATGGAATTCTCAGCATTTCATTACAGTGTTGCATCCAGTTAGTAAATTAACTATAAATAAATTTCTACATAGATTAAGGGTAATCTCAGTTCATTATGACAACAACATTATTGGCATGTCGGTAGCAAAGCCAAAATTGAACAGAATGTTTCATGGTGTTAGAAAAGTAGATATGAGCATATTTACTGCCGTAAGTGGAAGAAAGAAACAAAGCAGCACATAACAGAGAAAAAAAAGAGAGAGAGGAAAGGAAAAGAAAGAAAACGTTGTACCTATAAATGATATGAGTTGGAAAGACGAGATCTGATTGTTCTACTGACTATTTAATATGTTGTAGGTATCACGCCTAATGCTCTCTTGGGTATGGTTGAGTTTTTGTACTTGCTAGTGCGAGCATATAGTTTCCTATATAGGCTTCTGGTTCTGCCTGATGAAATACAAGGAGAGAGTTGTGAATGAAGAGGGTGGTGTGAGTTAGATAGATAAAATGTATTTAGCCCACTTTTCACATGAGTGAGTCCAAGTGCCTGTCAACCAGAATATTAACAAGCTGGTTAAGTGGCACATTGCTTACCCTGCTGACAACCTTTAACATCCTGCGTAATAAGGTATAGTCTTTCCTCAGTAGCCAGCCCAGGAAAAACTAAAGCGGGGGGGGGAACAATAGAGAATAATAGGCAGAATACGGGAGTTAACGAATTGTAGGATTAAGGGTTAGGTTATTCCAGAATGTCTTAACTTCTTGATGCAGAAGGTAAGATGGAATATTTTCTTAGAAATCATCAAGATATGAGACGACAAGAAAGATCAGCAGATAGAATGACGCCAAGATATTTAATTTCCGACTTGGTCTCTATTTCAGTGCCATGAATGTTGCACACCTCGTGAGTGCTAACCACCAGTTTGTTTAGGTCAGTCAGATTTATGCCTAAAGGTGAAATTGACTGTTTGGCATTTGGAGGGGTTTAAGTTGAGACTGTTTTCCTTGGACCACTGGCTGATTTCTGATAAAAAGCCATTTAGTTTAGAGCAGTCGCTTTGACATTTGACAGGCAAAGATACAGTCAGGTCGTCAGAATATTTAACAAAATTAATGTCATTTTGAAGATTGTAGGTCATGTAGAAAGAAAGAAAGGAAGAAAAGAGAAATGTGGAGACTACAGCACCTGGGGGACACCAGCTTCAGTGAGCAAGGCAGAAGAGGATTTACCTTTGTATAGAGTGTACTGCATTCTGTGTTGAGAAGTAGGAATGCAACCAGTTGGTGACCCAGGACTCAGTTTGTGTCATAGAGAGCTTATTTAGCAGGCGATTCTCACATATTCCCACAGTTCAATATGAACGGCATTAGCAAAAGAATACTACATGTATATATTTGAGCATTATATTGCATATCGTTTAATATAAACCAAAATCAAGTGCTCTGTGACTAGTTAAAGAATATAAAACTGGGTATATATAAATTGTGGTTTGATCATTTGAAAATATACTTTGGCTTCCATGTTCTACACTTACATTAAAGCTATTATTGTTAGTATTATGATAAAATTTCCTAAATATTCAAACAATGTAGTACACAGTTTAGTTAATATTACGATCTTTGTCTCAAGCGTGGAATCTCTTCAGTGTGTTGTCGACAACTGTTATGCTATTAAGCGAACTTTATCTACATGATTCCTGTATTTATTTTCTATTTTTATATTTTGTCTTTCTTCTCCACCCCACTTCTAGGTGCCGACCAGGGTATCACATATACTTCAGGTGAAATTCACCCCGAAAACCTGCAACAATGTACAGAAGAAATACCCAACATCACCGATGATGAACAGTGTTCAAAACTCCACTCTGAAGAAAATGTTGACACTGTAAAAGGTATAAATAAGTCAACGAACTTAAAAGTCAGACAATCTGCCAGTCCATCGATCGACTTAACACATGACAATGTTAAAAGTTCAATCAATAGTACATCACATGACAGTGGATTGGGTAATTCAGGGCATATAAATATGAATCTAACAAATATGGATTCTTTCAATAAAGATACTTCTTATAGTACTGTAGTGAATCATAATAATAATACTATTTGTAGTAATAGTATGAGTAATACACAACAAGATGAATCTATTCATGAGTTGGCTTTAGATTTAACTGTCAATCGAATACCTGATCATAATTCTTTGGATAGATCTGGATCTCCTAGAGATAAAAACGAGTTGAATCAACGGGATATTAATCGAAATCAATTTTATCCCCCTCCACCACCGCCTTATCATCAACATCACCAATACCATAACTATTTCAAAGGAGTGACAAAAGATCAAATTCATGCAACAGGTACCATGGGAACAACAACAACAACAGTATCCATGACTACTGTCACTAAGTCAATTGATTCTTATACAAAAGGCGGGTCTATTGAGCCTTCGACTACTAGTACTGCTGTTATCAGCAATGATATCTGTTATGATTTACCCTTGTCATCATCATTGTATCCCTATCAACAAATGCAAACAACTTGTCCGACGAAATCAATGGATTTGTTCACAGCTGCTGCTGCCGCCTATGCAGCTGCGTCTTTAGTCCAACCATTTCGTAATGAAGACCACAAGAGAAGTATTAATTCTACGACTACAATCGGTACGAGTGGTACTCCAGCTTCACCGCTTCCGCTTACTACGCCTATGAATCATATTCCTCCAATGAATTCTTCAATGTATCCAACACATCAACTACTTAATACAAATATCAGTAGTACTGGCAATAATAATTGCAGTAATAATGATGAAATGAATCAAACATTAAGCCAATTTCCAGCCTTTCTTCAATCAGCAATACTAACAATGATGAAAAGTGCAAAATTATCACATCCAGATGACAATTATGCCTCGAAATCATTTATGTCACCGTATTCACAAACACTTTTATCGATTTTTAATCATTCAAATTATAATTGGCCACCGAAATCATCTACACCTGTGCCAGATGATTTAAGCAGTAACACAATAGGAATAATGATCACAGTAACGATAATAATAACAATAATAATAATATTTATGACAATGAGGCATTGTGTCGGTTTCAACAGTCCTATTGTCCTCTGCCGAATCTACCTCTTCCTGGAGCTTTATACAACCACAACCATCTACAACAACAACAGCAGCAACCGCAAGAACAACAAATTCATCCTTATGACCATCATCGTCACCAGTATCCACTCCAATTTGGCATGAATTCAGAAAATATCGATGAAGATTATTTGATGAATGAAGAGAATATTGATGATGAAATACCCCCGCTGGCATCATCACCAAGATCTTCATCATCATCATCGCCATTACCTCCACCGACGGTAGTACCGAATTCCAATGAAGGTGAACATAAAACGAATTCAAAAGAAAAGTCCTCCTCGACATCTCATCAACAACAGTCTAGTAGTTCTACAACACGATCATCACGTCCATCTGAAGATTATTTGGAACAGTTTATGAAAATTGATCAAACACAAAATATTCTATGGCGTCAATTGGCTGATCGATTTCAGCGTACCCTTGGACCGAATCAGTGTGGGGTTTGTAATAAAGTGTTAAGTTGTCGTAGTGCGTTGACAATGCATTATCGTGTACATACAGGTGAGTGATATTATGTATATATTTTATTATATTTATGGAATAAATTCAAAACAATCAATTTGTAGAACTAAATTCCCCAGGGAAAATTTCTCATATACCAGACTTTTCAAGTGAAACGTTGAGGTTCAAGTTCCAAGGTTTGAAGTTTCAGTAGCAGCGGTTTTGTGTATGCTTACATACTGGGGTTACCAGTCTCGTTCCCAATCTTCCTCCTTTTCCAGACTTACTACTGGCAAATAGACTAGGGGGAGGAGGATTAGAAGTGCGTCTCTGTCTTACAGGAATCGAAAGTGGTTTCTACCCATGTGTGGTTGACAAGTATCCTGTCATTGAATTGCCGATACACAATGTATCAGATTATGTATGGACAGCTTAGGTAGAAATAGGCGGAACAGGATTCGAATCCAAGACATATTAGCCCAAAGTTGAGTACTTAAGACTCCACAATGGCTTCTATGGGTAGTTTATTCATACCAATCATTTTAGTATTGGTTTCATGACAAATCGATATTATCAAGTGTTGGTTCTGTAGGGATTTGACTGGTCATAGGTTTGATTACGAGCTGGCTGACATCAGTTAGAGAACCATTGAAAAACCTTGGAATACTAGATAGCTATTTCGTCAGTCTAGTTTGGAAGTCATCAGTAGCGTGCACCCAAGTAGCGTGGTTCTAACCCAAGATCTACCTACTCGTTACAAGACAAGACATTCGGTTACTGGAACCCGATTCATTGGTCAGCCCATGAATTTTGACTACTGCTGATTAGCAATATATGTAGACCGACAACCAGCCAATGTTATAGGCGAATGACTGATCTCCACTGGCAACGATTCTCACTTGCAAAAGAGATGAAGCTGAAATAAAAGTCTACTTGAGGTTAGACGGTCAACTGATGGACTTGTCAACTTGAAAATATTTCTTTTCCGTAGTAGTAGTAGTAGTAGTAGTCAATTTTGAATAAGCAACAACCACAGGGAATTCATGTGATGGACTTGTAGAAAGATAGATTTATAGAAAGTCAACTTTGATAGGTCACTTCGTACATTTCAATAGCTGCGTCCTAAGTTCAGTATAAAAGGTGTCTAGTAAGAACATTATTTGATAGACTAATAAGAATATTTCAAGTATTGGTTTTGTTTGGATTTTGTTTGGTTGGTCGGAGGAGTTCATCATGGGCTGACATCAGTTAGAGAACCATTGGAAAACCATCTGGGAGTACTGGACAGCCGGCTGTTTCGTCCCTGTTTAGTACTCCTCTTCATCAGTACACAGTCACTCACTGGAGGTCGAACTTAGGATATTCTGGTTACAAGGCTAGCGAACTCGTAGACCATTAAGCCACTGCGACCCGATCCAATGGTCAGCCCATGAATTCTAACTTCTACCAGCCAGTTCATGCACGACATAGTGCGACCACTTCTCAGTGTCTTCTTTCATGAGTAATTGCTCTCACCTTCGACCTGTTGTACCCTACTGCTCACAGCTCCCCACTGATGTCCGCTCATGATGAAATCCTCCAACTAATAATGACATGTTCAAGTAGCAGACTAGACTACGATGAGGAGTTCTTGAAGAAGACACCAATGAGAAATGGATATTTGGAAAGGTTATATAAATAAGTATTCAAAAGATAAGAAAGGAAAAGTAATATCAGAGACTGTTTCTAAAAAGAAGATATATCTCTAAAGAAAGTTGCCTTTCAAGGGAGATAATGTTACTCGGTTGGTAAAATGATGCTTGGAGAAAGCAATTAAACGAACCAATTCTGTAGCTGATGTGTTCATAAACACTCACAACAAAGGGGGATAATGCAAGAAACAGGTAAAAACAAGATATTGATCCTCACTACATCAGAATGTGTATATCACTTTTTACATGTCTTTCTTGAAGCAAATACATATTAGGCGTATAGAAAGATGTCTTTTGGGCTGCCGTTGACAAACACTACCCTAAGTGGCTTTCTAGTACTCATGATCAAATTCCAAGGAACTCAACGACACAACACAATATATATTCAACTGTCATCATACGGTGACGTTGAGTAAAAGCTTTGTAATTATTATTAAGCAAGGTAATTTAAGGGTGTAACTGCATTCCGCAGTGAATGACGATTTTCCCATTGAAGTCCAAGCCCAGCGGAACGCAGGTACATCCAGATGACAAGTCCCAAATAGGACGAAATACGCATCCTGGATTCCTTTTGCTAGCGTATTAATTCATCATTCTACGAGAATAATCCTATTTTTTTAAATGTTAATATTGTAATACTTTGATGAATATTATTCACTCTAGTTATGATGTTAACAGATTATTATATTTGTCCATCACTTATAGATCGTGTATTTGTTCAAACTTTAAATGTGAATTTTAAACTATGACTGGTGATAATTCAAGGTATTATTGATTTCTTTGTTTCTTTCTCTTTCCCCATTTACAGAGGAACGTCCTTTTGTGTGTATTATTTGTGATAAACGATTTTCAACGAAAGGCAATTTAAAAACCCATCTAGGGGTAAGTTACTATTATTATTAATTATTTTTATTGATTTTTATTGTAATTCGACTGATAGCAGCTACCTTGGCTTAATGGTCTAACTTGCAGATCGTAATGACCAAAAGAGTTACACTGACTGAGACAAATGTGTTCTTCACTTCCTATCATGCCATGAAGGTCGTTTGAATAAACCTATGTTAATGGTCTGTTGGCTAAGTAGCAATGTTGGCGAATAGCGCTTTAACGGCAGTAAGATGTATTCCTCAAATGAACAGCAAACTACCTTTCAGCTGTTTAGATGGCGGGGTTAGAATGTCAACCCTGAAAATTGTTCACTAGTCAGCTGCCGACAATGAGGTCCTAATACAGATACAACTCCAAAAATTACTTCAGTTTTTCAATCGATTTATGAATAATTGGTTAGATTATTAGATGTCAGAAGTGGATCGATTACTAAATCTTAGATCTTAGAAGTGATTGATTATTATTGATTGATGTTTTCTCTAAATACCTCTTGATGATACCGAAAAGTGGGGGGGGAGGGAGGTAATCTCACTTGCCTAACAGGATATGAAGAAAGACGCTCATGCGCACATAGTACTCACCCATACTGAATGATGACTAGCTATAATTTACAACAGATATCAAAATGTATAAGGACTTAGAAGTGTAGGTGGTCTGGCCAGGTTATCAACTGAGAGTCTAGTAATGTCAGGTATCCATACTTTGTTACCGTCTACAACTTTCTTGTCCAGTAGAATATATATTATTAATAACATGTCCTCTTCTTTTCTTTGCCATTTCCCTCATAGCAACACCATGAGACAATCGAAGCATATCGAACCGCAGTAGCTATAGCAATGGCTACAGGTGGTACACTGCCTCGACCTCCACCAATGTCTTCATCTACAACAGTTTCACACGGGAATCCTGTCTCTTTACCATCGATTGTCACTTCGATAGCTGAGCATATCCCAGTCCCCGCCTCCACCTCCACAGCATCCTCACTGGTGTCTACCTCAGTATCATCCTCGTCATCTACAACAAACTCGTTACTATCCTCACCAAAATCCCAGTCAAATTATCCAGATTTCATGAAAATTAATCCCTTGGATACATCATCCAATATACTAAATCAGAATACATTTCCATTGTCATGGTTACCAACAGCATTAAACTCAAACTCACCTGTATTCAATTTTCAACAAAGACTAGATTCAAATGTGCTTGATCAACGAAGGATAACGCGTAAAGAAGAAGAAGAAGACGAAGTAGAAAAAGACAGTTATAACTACTACAATCCATATGCCAATATTGACCAATCAGAGCTGACTAAAATTTCCACCAATCAAATTCCAAGATGTCATAGTGATGAAAATCATCCTAATGAAGATGACGGTAATGCTGTTGATGAAGCTGATGATGATGATGATGATGATGACGTTGATGACGCTGAATCTATATTATCAGATATAAGACCAAATTATCGAATGAATGAGCAATCTCCAGGACCACTTAACTATGGACGTGAGACACCAGCTTTGTTAATAAATGGTGTCAACACATCATCACCGCCTTCAACAAGTCTGTCTGCAACATTCACTTCACAGCCTACTCATATCTCATCTTCTGCTATTAAAAAAGATTTATTCCTTGAATATACATCATCAAATAAATTTTTATCCGTTGCTAACTGTCTGTAAATTCCACCCAGCGACATACCCCCATTCACTCACTCCCTACCTACCTACCTCCCCTCTGTTATTTTTCTTTCATTGAAGAGGGTTTTGTCTTCGTTATTTGTTTCCGTCAGTTCTTTTTTCTCTATATTCTTTCGCTTGTCTCATATATCATATCTACATAATATATGCTATTTGTAAGTGTGTCAGTCTGCACAATATTCCCCTATCGCCGCCTATTTCCCCCGGCCGTCATGCGCTTCTAATTGTCCAAATATAAAAGGAAGTCAACATCACCATTACACACATGCACACACACACACATACAAACAGAGATAAATCTTATTCACCTGTAATAAAATAAATATTCTTAATATGTATACACAATGGTAATGACAATTTATTGTTTGAATTTTTCCATTCAGTCATTCATTCATTCGTTCGTTCCTTCATTCATTTATCAATTTACCCGCCAAAACAAAAACTTGATCATTTAAAAAAAAAGTGTGTAGAGATATTGAATGTGAAAAAAGAGTTCTTCATGCATACACTAGCTATATATTAATTACTAATAAATACATAAATATTCAATTTTCAATTGAAGATAAAAATAAATTCCTTTTCTCTCTCTCTCATTTTTATTCATATTAAATTATGTTTATATATACATATTTGCATATTATATACATAAACATATAGAAAATCTATGTATGCGCATTATTCTATCTTTAATATTATTATTATTATTATAGTAGAATATATACAAGCTGAGAAATCGAGAATTTATTTTGAATTTGGCGGTCAATTTTAAACGGATAGGAGACTTGGTGTAACACCAGGGTGGATGACTTCCACGCTTTGTTTACTCCGGTGAATAATAAATAAATAGTTTATCCTACTAGCTATGCTGTCTACTTCACTATCTCACTAATTAGCTGGGCTTAATTCTGATTGGATAACTGGTGTGATAACCTTGGGCGGCGGGAAGTAATTTATCCTTTGAGATGTTCGACATCTATTGACATGTCGAATTCTAGTATGGACACTTGGACGATGTCAAAGGATTAAGGTGTAATTGTTTCGATTGTTCTCTTGGGTTCCGAGTGGAAGATACGGGTTCTATCTTGCCCTCTTCTCTGTGGTCCTCTTTACCTGACTGGCCGCACAGTCTGTGATCTCCTCCCCTCAGGATCTCCTCCATGTCACGCTCGAACTGACTTCCCATTCGTCGCTGTGTTATTCGAAGGTCTCCTCAACGTATCTGATCCATCCCTATTTTCTTCGGATTATTTGCTGAGCAATAGGCATTTAGTTACAGAAGCCTAGCACTTCCTTGCTCGTGGCTGTCGCTCGAGTGGCTGAGATAGATTAATGACCCACCAGTTGACATTTTTGACAGCCCACATCCATTCCATCTACGCTCGCAGATAACCAGGACTTCTTTGCCATATCTTCCCATTTCTTTGGTTGCCTGGGTAGCCTTCCCAGTCTCTTACATTGCACGAACATTACACGTCCCGATACTTATGTTTGCTTTCATCAAGAGAAGATACATCAGCTGGCTGATTGGCTTCCCAAAGGCTTTCATCAGCTCACTTCATTCTGTTTGTCGATTCCAGAGGAAAATAGGTTCGTTTTTTAAATTTGTAATATTTTTCTTGTGCATTGGAGTTTCTGTAGCAGTTTGATTGATTTTCCGAGGTAGGATTGCTAACAACCACGCCCAACCCCTCGACTTTTCCTGGGGCTTGTGACCGGTTAAAACACTAGCGAACTAATAAACTAGGCGAGGTTGGTTTTGTTGTGACTACCTATGTAGTCTGAAATGCTCATTTCATACGCTCCTGGGACTTGTCAACTGAATGCACCTGCGTTCCAAATGGTTGATGATGGTGTTGCTAATGAGACTCGAACGCTGTATCCATGGATGAATTATCCACAATGGGAGCTGCGATAAGTCAACAGAAACCAGGGATTTCGGTAAAAAGAAATCAAATTACCCCAAAAACAAATAATGTATGGACAGCTGTTGCATAATAGGCGACTGTCGTAGCCTTCGTGGCATAGTGGACAGTAATTTGACATTTGAAACGATGGGAGAGAGGTTTGAGATTCATTGGGAACATCATTACCAACTGAAGAGCATGTATATCCGCCCAATGAGTCCCAAATAGGATGAAATGCACGTTCTAGATTCCACTGCTAATCACTTCTAACCGAAATGACTTATCATTCATTCAATCAAATTAAAACAGGTTATAGTGCTCCATTTAAGTTTTCGTCCTTGTTAGTACTCATCAGCGGAACATATATGTTACCTTATGTTATCCTTATATATATATATATATATATATATAGAGAGAGAGAGAGAGAGAATATTCTAGAATAATAGTCATTAACAATATTGGTGTTTTTTAAATAATATGGTTCTGTTAAATAAGATCAGTGGAATTACAGTGCAAGAAAGATGCATAAATTATAACAAGCATAAAAATGTAATAGTAAATAGAATGAATATCAAATAAAATATTAAGGAAATCTCTACAGTAACAAATTGAGGATCATTAAAACTTTGATTGACGGCCAAGGTAAGGAAAGCGTCTGGACCAACATCTTCCAACAGCCAGCCTCAGCAATATGTAGTAGACGAACTATTGAGGTAGAATTAAGATTAGTTAGTCTGTGGTAGATGACTTTGAAAGCCTTGTTTACATGAATTTTGTGTTCTATATCTACGAGACGGGATGGAATAGAGCTATGAATGAACTGTGTTTGTCCCTTAATCAACCACTATGCGGAGATGGTGTTCGGAAATCCGACGATAAACACGCCTAATTGTACGGCCTAGGCAGTTAGCTAGCTCCACAGGAGCAGTCAAATTGGTACATACACACATAGAATAAGCTAAATTAAGTAGATTATCTTGAAGTTCCGAACGCAAAATACGGGTGGTTTTCAAGACACAGCATACTTCAATAGCATTAAATGCTCTATTTTTTTTTACCACATTCTTTAGGCGTGATGTTAACATCTCACTGGTGTTATCCCCGAGGAATTAAAGTTCATCTCATCTTTTCGATACAGAAGACTAGATTGATGTCAACGAGGCGGCTTTCAAAGTCATTTATCGAATACCAACAAATCTTAACTTCGCCTTAAGAGTTCGTCTACTACATATTGCTTAGGCTGGCTGTTGGGATCCACATTAACAAGCCTAATTCATGTGTCCAAAAGAAGCTAGTTCAGACGCTTTCCTTACCTTGGCCATCTAGGCTCGATTGATCCTCAACTTTTTGTAGAAATTTCCTTAGTTTTATTTGATATTCTGTTTTCTATTATATCGTTATTATTATTATTATTATTTAAGCGTCTTTAATGAACTGTAATTCCATTATGATCTTACTTAACAATTCGATATTATTTAAAAAACACACTAATATTATTATTGACTACTATTCTAGAATATTCTATGTATATAAACATACAGATATATTTTTTATTTTTTTTTTGGTTACAGCTTGATTCCACACCGTATTTTTGGTACAAGTGTGGAATTTTCAGCGTGGATATCGGTAGCCCAAAATTCGCAGGCCAACCATAGATATCAGGTGTGCGTCGGCGTGGGCTCGAATCCCGGACCATGTGCATGGTAGACGAGAGTCCTAACCACTGTGCCACCGACGCACAATTGTAGAGCCAGAAGAGGAGGAAATTATCGAAAAGGGAATATTCTTTGCTCAATTTTTTTTGTGTTTTTTCTAAATACCTGAATGAATATTTTCGCCATATTGAAATTTCAAGAATGCTACATTGTCAAGGAACTTAACCCTAAGTTCCTACTATTTGCGAAAACGCTCCGAATCGATAATTCCTATGTATGTTTCTCGACTTTAACTCAAAAATCTTCAGTACTCGTTTGAAAGTTATATTGTTTGACAATTAAAATCAAAGTAGTTACAAATCTATAAACAAATGTTTTATACAAAATATAATAAATAAATAATTTTTCTTTCATGTTCCACAGTCGAACATAGGGCTTCAAGCTAGTGGCTTAAAGTTTCTGTAGCAGTGTTTATTTTACAGGATGGGGTTGCTAGCCTCATGCCCAACCTTTCCTCTTTACTAGCATTATTTTGGGCTTGGTGAGGTAAAGGAGTGAGTCACTGGCAGAGGATCGAACCCCGGACCATGTGAATGGTCGGTGAGTGTCGTAACCGCTGTGCCACCGATGCACGATACAAAATATAATGTACTTTTATTTGTATTCTTTCGTCTTCTTCCAACTTGTACACAATTGAACCATTCGCGCCTTCAAGTTGCCCACCAATGGCTACCAGTTCCAATAAACAAACGTTCAATGTTCGCGTCTATTGACATACATCTATGGTAAAAACAAAATTACTCACATTATCTGGAGAGATTAAAAACACCAAAATTGAGATGGATCAATCCCCTCGGTTCAGATATATGATTTTCAATAGTTGGTTTGTAAGGATTAGTTTTTGTTTTTGTTTTTTACGAGTTGATCACAGATTGTTATCAGTTAAAGAATCGTTGAAAACCAGTCACAGAAAGTACTGGACAGGTTGCATACTGCTGATGGATTCTCATACTAGGATGAAACAGCTGTCCAGTACTCCAGTGCTGGTTTTTTCAATGGTTCTATAACTGATCCGAGATACAAGGGTGTCAACAGGGTAGCTGTCATCATCACTCACTAATCTAGCTGAAGATTATGCACTAGCTTTGGAAGCAACAGGCACTAGGTTCGAGTCCCAACAGAAACACCACCAATACACGAATTCATAAAAAACCAAACATCTTCCAGTTTATTTTATTCCTATTTTTTAATTATTTTAAAACTAATGTGTTTCATTTAAAAACGATAAGGGAAAATACACCAAAAAATCTCGTATGTTTTGTTTTTTGTTTCGAAGAAAAAGAGGCGTGGGGAGGGGAAATATCTCCTTATTATAAATGAATTATAAAATAAGAGAATCTTTCTCACCACCTCCCACCCACCTACACACACACACATCATGTTATTTTATACTCATTCACTGTAATTATTTAAGTGAAAATTTAATACACCAAATGTACACGTGTGTATGTAAATTTGATCCTTTTCCCCCACCTCCGCGTACTTCTGTCTAGCCATTCACTTTTTCCGCTTAGTTCTCTCCCCTCCCACGCTCACTCCCTCCGTCTGTCTCTACATTCATTAGTAGCAGAATATTTGGTATGTTGGTGTTGAGTGTGTGCGTGTGTGTATGCATATGTGAGAAACACACACACACAACAGAAGAGGAGATGAAAATCGAGAGGAGAATAAGAGGTGAGGAAAAAAACACCCCCCCTACGCCCACCCCGGGAATACAACATATTTTCAGAGAAAGAATTATTTAAATAAGCTGTTTTTACAGTATTACAAGTGTAAGAAAGAGTAGGTTTCCGCGCGCGTGTTCATTTCTGTGTGTCTGTATGCTGACTGTTGCATAATTGAAATAAATGGATTTATACATTAAAAAAAAGACAATTATATTTAATATTTTTTTCATGCTTTTATGATAAATAAATAATTATTTTTTAGGATATAATTTCATCAGAAAATCAGATGGAGAGGGAATGAAATGAGTTGTTGTTGTTGTTAGTGGTGGTGGTGTGTGGGTCTGTGTGTACGGCGGAATGAGCAGTACTCAACAATTCTCTTTCAACATCCTAATTCATTTTTTCCTTTTAATCTTCTACACCCTGCTGATAGATATTACTGAACAGAAAGAAGTAAAATAAAGAAAGAAAGAACAGCATGTCGGCAAAGATTCTACCACCCCTCCTCTCCCCTCCCCCACTTTGTGTCGTTCCCTCGGTGTATGGATGAAGAAATAGGCATCACACCTGTTGTTCACATGGTTAAGTTTGATGATTAGATTTAAGTGTTAAAATTTTATTTTATTGAAGGTTTTTATTTTAGCGATATGTTTGTTTTTCCAGGGGAAATAACTATTTGCTTTTAGTGAGATAATGTAAAATGAGCTTTGATTCATAACTTCATATTGATATTCAGAGATTTGATTTGATTTGATTCAAGATTATCATCATGAACTGACATCGGTTAGAGAACCATTGGAAAACAGCCACAGGGAATACTGAACAGCCAGTTGTTTCGTCAGCCTAGTTTCGGACTCTGGTGCAGTTGTACGCGCCCATTGAAGTTCGAACCAAGGACCTGCTGGTTACAAGGTTGGCGAGCCAGTTGGTAGACCATTAAACCATTGGGACCCGATCCAATGGTCCACTAAACCGATGTAAGTATCTATCTGATTGATGGCCAGTCACTAGAAAGCGTCAGGTTGACTTTCAGTGGATCAGATGCCAGTGGCTTGAGGGTCTATGAGCTCTCTAGCCTTGTAGCTAGAAGTTCCTGGGTTCGAGCCCTGGTGGCGGGTGAGTGCCGCTGAAGAGTCCCAAACTAGGACGAAAAAGCTGGCTGTCCAATACTCCCAGTTGGCTTTCCAATGGTCCTCTAACCAGTTTCCTAATGATGTTACTGGTGAAAAGAGACACTTTGGTCGTTAACTGGCGGGATCACCAGCCATGTGTTTTATTAGGTTAGCCAAGAGACTGGACTGTAAACTATCATGAGTTATGTTCAAGTAAGCAATTGCTACTACTCCTTTCAACTGGCTTCATGACTACCTATAAACTTTGATTTCCTCGTCATACGACCGTCTTCAGTTAGTCATTTTCAATTTAGGTTGTAATCGAGAGTTTTGTGTGTGATTTAACTCGACAGTATCCTCAGTATGTGTCCAATCTATCTCCATTTCCTTCGGTAAACGACAGTCTGTCAGATGATTCGTTGTCTGGCTGGTCAACTCATCTTCACCACTGAGTGGCAGAAGATGTTGATGACAGTTTGCAGTAGCCTACCGGAAATGCTTTTAGTGGTGCATACACGCAGGTTGTGAACACGTATAGAAGAATTTAAGTCGATCTTAGTGTTGCGAATTAGGATATTTCAGTATCTGCACAAAACAAGGATCACTAGCTAATTATGAACACAATACATACATGACTTTCAGGATGGATGACGTGACTGATTGCTTCAAGATCATATTGATGATTTTTCAATCGACTTATTGGTGTTGGCCGATGTAGTTTGACTTCATCGGTAAGTTAAAGTACTGAACAAGTGAGGCGATAATAAATCACGATAGTAACTGAAAAAGACTTCAAAGCACCTACTTATCACTCCCAGCAATAGATATACTTTAGTGAGTCATGTACTAATGGCATTCAAAGTAAGTTTTGACGCGCAATGAAATCAGCGGTAAAAAAAACAACTTTGGAAATGAAGTTGTTTAGGCGTCTGTCTAGTTTAGTAACCATCAACCACCCTACCTATTCATCAAAGAGACTCAATGAGCATGTTATTATTCTGTTACTCACTGACCGTTACTCAATCCATCATCGCCACCGATGTATATTCACGATTACGCCTACTTTGTTATCATTCGAAAGTATCCATAAGCTTGAAACTAAAAGATATCTGTCAGTTTCTTTTGTTTATACTAATGTGGCATGTGCTACTGGTAAATTTTGTCAGTAGTACATAAAGAGACGTTCATCGGCATAAAAAAATCAAATAGCAGGGGAGATAGATTTGATGTCATAGGTAGCAAATGAAACAGCCTTGTGGGAGTACAGGGGAGACGTGAAAGGTGCATAAGGAAAGATAATATGAAGGCCAGAAATAGCTCAACATGAAAAATTTGTGCAAACGGTGATTTGAAGATAAGGTGTACATAATTTAGCTATATAGAGATACCAGTTTCCCTCAACAAGTCTCTCTCTCCTTATTCTACGGTTACAATAATGTATACATAGGGATCGCACGTGAAAAATTCAATTCACTGAAGGATCATTTCTCATGTGATAAAGTTTTGTTGGTAACCACTGATTAGCCACCTGAGTAAAAGTGTCAGTGTAGTCATGAGGGTTGGAGAATCGCTATTGTGGTGCATTTTGGACTCGAGTTATATAATTGGAAGCAATCAGCAAGAAGCCTTAAGCTTAAACTTAGTGATCACCGAGTCACTTGTTAGGGCCATCTGAACACACACACACACACACAATGCAACTGGTGCAGTCGCAGAGGTCACGCTTATACCAGCAATCAGAATAGAAAATGCCTTCCTACTGATCAGACGTGGGCTCACTTACCTCCCTAACCGCACTATTGGATTTCATACTTACCAACATCCATTTTAACTTTGAGACAGCTGGATTGCCCCCAAAATGATTTGAATCTCAGCCACCCAATAATACTGACGTATTCGCGGTAGTGATTGCTGTCTTCTAGACTCAGCTTGAATACATAATTATGATATCCAGCTTTTTAAACTTTATTACCGACTGGATTTTATCCATGAAACTTACATTGTGATCGACAAGCTAGAGTACCCATATTTATAGTGTACTTTGAACTGATGTGGAATCACTGAAGGTAATCATCTCCAAGTAGCCCTACAGCTATGCTTCTTGTTTGACGACATTACTCTATATCAGGAGAGTGGTTTCCTCAGATGGTTTCAGATACACTTGAATTCACATGGAGTAACTAGTGTCTGTGCTTCGGTGGCTCGCCAACCATGCACGTGATCCGGAGTTCGATCCCCGGCCATTGACTCCTTTACTTCGCTAAGCCAGAAATAATGATGGTAAAGGGAGAAGGTTGGGCATGAGGCTAGCAACCCCATCCTGTAAAAATAAAGACTGCTACAGAAACTTTAGGCCACCATCTTGAAGCCCTATGTTCTACTGGGGAACGTGAAGGAAAAAAACTATTGTTTAGTTGCAGAATCCTCAGGACTGACCAAATACATCGATCATATTATTCATTTTATAAGTAACTTGCTGCTGCCAATATTTCTATGATGTCGTGGTTAATAATAATAATAATAATAGATTCAGAATCTCTCTGCAGTTCAAACCAACTAACACAGACTGTATAATCACCATGGGAACCATGGAACGTTGAATACTACTTTCATCCTGACATGGTATTTATCCATGTTGTTGATGTATACTTCACTATGGGAACAAATTCATCCATCGATTAATTGATTATCAATCAATGGTGTATTGACTCCAGTGACTGTCAAAAATGAGTAATCATACTAACACTAGTGTGTTGTAGTTGTCGTCATCTTAAAGGCGGATTTTTTAAAGAGCTAATAGTATCCAACATGTTTTTAGATTATTTTTGATATATAAATAAATAAATTCGAATTATTCTATCCCATATTGCATTATTTTTGATCTTATACATTCGAATGTTATTCACCTCTATTTGGGTCCCGCTTAAACCGGGATTAACCTGGCCTAAGCCATCTAGCTCCTTTGTAATCGCTAGAGAAACTTCAGAGTACAGAATCGTCAAAACTTCTCAATTCATTTGAGGATAATATCCACCCGGTGGAAGTCTTCTGTGAACTGGTCGATCAGCAGAGAATGTTTTTATAGAGGTGTGCATATGAAGATGATCATATGGCCGGCCAGAAAGGAAGGACAACAACGAACTCTGACGGCGACAACAAATCAACAACCTTTTGCCCAATAGAAGCAGAGATAGATCACTTACACACCGATAAGTGACAGCCCGCGTCAGATCACCCTCTCGAGTAGAACCCGAATGGAAAATAACGAGTTAAGTTTGGGTGCAAAGGTTACATGAAAGAGGTCGTGTGAGAAGGAGAAGGGCAACCGTGGGAGGACGAAATGGACCTGTGTTGTTCAAGCCCTATATTCTACTCGGGATCCAAAGGAATAATAATGATCATAATATATTGTGGACGTGTGTATGTGTGTATTACTGGAACACTTCACCTAAATTTTTGTCATTTACTTTCAAACTCCTGTATTTTTGTTTCTTTTTCTGTACTGATGATTGTAACGACAGAAGACAAGGGTCAAGCAACAGGATCATTTTTTGAGAAAATCAAGGGATATTTATAAATTTTTATGTACATTATCATCCGTTATTGTTAGCAGAGAGGTAACGTCTTGTGATTGGTTGTTTTCTTGCTGAAGGCTATTCTGTTGCCGTTTCTTAGAAAGTTCGGTGATATACCTGCAAATCGTATCCGCCCACGCTAAGTCTTCTGTGATTGGTTGTTGAGTTCCTCAAGGTTAGCCTTCTTTGTTCTTCTTTTTTTCTCATGACTAATTTTGGCTAGCAGACAGCTCTCACCACATGATAACTTGACATGAATACATTTCATTCATCTCGAAGTAAACACACTGAAGATGTTATCTAGGTTGATAATGAAACATCCCCAGTTAAACTGCCTAACTGAAAAAAACACAAACACATCACTTCTTTCAAAGTTAATCCCTCCCTCCTTGCCTTCCAACCCACAAAAACCCCACACTGCCTTATCGACTAACTCCTTTTAATCTTTACATTAAACTAGACAATGCAAGACAGTGTTGATTGTGACGATGCTGGCGATGACAATATGAGTAATTCGATAAAAGTTAAATACGAATTAATGGATATACACTCACTCATTCACACGCACATACACACACACACAAACAGACAGAGACAGTCTCATCAAATGAAAGTGATCGGTACACTCTATAAACCACTTTATATTATTAAAAAAAAAGTTATTGAGTATAAGAAGATAAAAAGCTTCCTCTATTCATTATTTATTTATCAAGCTTATATATACAGTCCTTTACGCCCACGCATCAGAAGTCAGAATGTTCACGTGACTTATTAGATTTAGTATGGAAGTGATACATGTATGTGTGACACACATACACATAAGGCAATGATTGTTATAAGCATATGTCTGTCTGTTTAATTATGTCTATCTATCGATCCACTTATTGCCTGTCTAGGTATAGTAATAATAATACTAACAATAGTATCGAATACAAAGTATTAATTATAATAGTAGTTTAATTTAAATATATTAAATAGATATCATGGTAATCATCACTTAAATTGCCCATGTCAAACATACGTATATTATTATTTTTAATAATAATGATAATAATAATATAACGAGAATACGATATTCAAGGTTCAATATATAATATATTGATTTCAATTGTGTTAAACAAAAGAACAAATTGGACATTGAATAAAGTGACAAAGATAAACAAAAATAATTAATGAATTATTGAAAACTATTAGATAAATTAAATAAATTGTTTTTTCATTTTGGTTTTTATATATGTAAAAAAGGGAGAGAAAAGGTGAGAAGGAAAAGTAAATAATTATGATAATAGAAAGACCATGAATATAATTTGATCATAAATGAGGAATAGGTGAGGCGGTTAGGATAAACAACATCGGGGAAGTAAACATTTATACAGCGCGCGCGCGAGAGAGAGAGAGGGGGAAGAAAGCGAGAAGCTTACACTTTTGCAAAATATACAAAATTTTGAATAAATGTTGACATAAAATAAGGTGTTATTATGACAGATGAAAGAAGAAGTGACTGAGAGAGTGTAGGTGGTGGAGTAAGAAGATAAATACTAATAATAATATTGAAAACGGAAGTCGATTCTAGTGAATTAGGAAATTGAAACTATTATTATTCAAACAAGACAGAAATAATAATAAATTATATAGCAAGATTTATATTTACGTGTTTATTCACTAGTATATTCTGAAGAGTTCCCATAAACGACCTGATATAGCTGAGTTTCGGGTGGGGGAGGGGGAGGATAGACTTCGGTCTGTCTTCCTCTCGGAAAGCTGTCGTTCATGTGTCTGTACGCCTTCACATCCTTGGTCAGGTAAGTCCTACTCGTAGCTTTCAAATGGCGGTGGGGGAGGGTTCCTCACAAAAATCTGTAAGGCTAACAGCCCGACTGGTAGTAGACATGCTTAGAGGCGCTGAGAAACTCCAGAAGCTAAGTGGACGGAATAACCTGTCAATCTATTTTGGCCATTGGAAGCTGTGACTTTGAGGGTCAGAGATCAAGTCAAAGGCTTGGAGTGTGACCCTTAAGACAATAGCCTCTTTTGGTGTTGGCATCCCGATAGTATATATCTTAGCTTTCTCACAAAATTCGAGATTTCGTGTGCAGCGCAGCTCTCGGTTTGCATAATGTATAATTAGGTAAGCAACTTTAGTCACTGATTTGTTAAATCGGTAACAAATGAAAATCATACAGCCGTCAGTAGTCAGCCTATTTCAGATTTGGCTTTCTAAGCTGAGTCAGTCTGAGTACACGATTCGTGAGATGGACCCTAAACAAGCGAAACAGCCATCCAATGTTTAAGTCGTTTCTGTCTGCTTGATGGAAATATGAAATCAGGGGCAGAATTTATCACGAAACTACATTAAATGTAGGACAATAAAATAAGCTGAGAGGTACTCACAGTAGTAGAAGTAGGTCATAAGATGAAGAGTTTTTGTCTAGTATTCATTCCCCAGAAGTGTGCGTCGGTGGCACAGTGGTTAGGACTCTCGCCGACCATGCACATGGTCCGGGGTTCGAGCCCGCACCGACGCACATCTGATATCTATGGTCGGCCTGCAAAATTTGGGCTACCGATATCCATGCTGAAAATTCCAAACTTGTACCGAAAATACAGTGTGGAATCAAGCTGTAAATCAATCAAAAAAAAAAATCAAAAAAAAAAAGTTAAATTACTCACTTGTATGGTTAAATGTTATGTCAACAATCTCTTCAAATCATTATCGAGTCTTTTGTCTATGAGAAGATAAAATTGAACGTATCCGTTATGCTATTTTCTTAGGAATAGTATCTGAAGACAACGAGACAGACACGAATCAATGTGTTCTAACTTCTACACACTTGAATTAATTCCTATTGTAACAACAGAAGACAAGGGTCAGGAAACAAACCCTTTATTAAGGAAATCAACACATATTTATAGATTTTCATTTACATTACATTATAGATTATTGCTAGCAGAAAAACACCACAGTCTTCTGATTGGTGGTTGTTTCTCACAGAAAGTTGTTAACCCTTACATCTCTTTGTGACTGTCTCTTGAATGTCAGATCATCTATATGTTAACTGTATCCGCCTACGCAAAGTCTTTCTTCTCATTTTTCTCACGACCAATATTGGGGAGATAAACATTGACGTAGATGACTGTCTACCAATTTTGACTAACAGCCACCTCTCACCACACTATTACTGCAATTCGAGTCTCAGCACATAGGAAAAAAAATAGAGGAAATATTATATAATGTATTATTATTATTCCCTTGCCTTCCGAGTGGAACATAGTAGGACTTCAACAACACGACTCCACTTTGTTCTATTTTCTGCCATCCTTTTCAGATGGCCAGCTCCACGATTGCCCAAACTCTGCCATCTCTTTCTCTTCCCCCACACGACTTCATCCATGTCACCCAAGCACTGACGACACATTCATCGCTTCCCATTATGATTCCAATCGAGCGCTAGTCTGAATTGCCTTGCGCGCCATGTCATTCGACGGTTTCCTCAATGTAAGCTCGATCCATCCATCCATCCATCTGTCTCCATTTTCTCCCTACATATTTTTTTGAGAGATCGGCTCTCGTCTGTTGGTTTGTTCCACTGCAGAGGTTTCTTGTTACTAATTCTTTCTCGCCAGCCATTTGATCTTCACTTTGGAGTCAGCCATCGAAGGAGGCGGCTGTTGATGAAAGTCTGCAGTAGTCTGTTGGAAATGCTTTTCATGACTCAGGCGGAGTGGAAGTTTCCGACCAGTATAGAAGCGCTAACTGACTGACCAAACCAACTTCATATTTGTGTTGAACAAAATCCGAATCATGTTGATTATGCTGGCTGAGTCAGTGCAGAATGTCTCCAAACAGGTTTCATATTGATGATGAACTTAACTATTTCACCCGAGCAGTAAAAACTTGTTTAAATGACAGAACTAAAAAGTCAGATTCTTCATTTGATGTAAGAATTGAATTTAGGCACTGTGAGGGAGTATAATTCCATTATGGAGGAGATTTATACTGATAAAGTCTCACAGTGTTATATATTACAGTAAAATTTACTCTGATTGGACACTAGTAACTACTGTGATGTGTCTAGTTCTTTCTTTGGTGTTCAACCTGAATTCTATCAGTCAAGTGCCAACTAAAACGAAACTTAAATCAGGCTGGGCTTCTTGCCTCCAACTATCTAATATCACAGTAAAATTTATTGATAACGATTTGAGCATAATATATTACTGCTCATAATCATATCAGCTCGTCACGAATCGCTGTCATTCAGGGAACCACTGTAAACCAAATAACAATGGACACCTGTCTGCTTCTTCAGCAGCACCCCGAGAATCAACTCACTGATTATTTTTGGTACTGTTAAAGAGTGATATATTAGGACGAAACACCTTTATTCCTTAATGTACAAGAGATGGTCCTGAAATTTAAGGAGGGGGTGGTGGAGATGGATAAGACACAATGGTATCTTACAAGACATAAATTTTTTCGCATAATGGATATTCTAAAGCTGGTAAAATGTTGTCCCCAGGATCATTAGATCTCATAGTGATGAACACTTTTTGTTAAAATTCACTAGAGACTGGAATAAAACTGGAATCACCCTATCTATGCATCACTTCTAAAGTAAATAGATGACATGGAATTCTTATAGCTAATTATAGAGAACACACTGGTCAGTTGATACTCGCCTAATTTAGTAAGTCTAATAATGTCTAATGTCACACAGACTCCAAGACTTAGAGGCAGGTGAAAACCAAAAAAAAACTCTCTGAAAAGGCTGGCAGCGAAGACAGGACTCCAGGTGAATATAAAGAAGTCGGAGGTAATGACGATAACCAATCAACCAACCAACCAACCAACCAACCAACAACAGCAACAACCAGCACCAGTCACACCATCAAAGAGAGAGAGATTTCACAGGGGTTACTTCCTTCATTCACTTATCCAGCCAGGAAGCACAGTTTCAACTTCATGCAGTCAGAACAGATGAAGATGTCAAAATCAGCCAAGATTCGGATTTTGTTCAACACAAATGTGAAGTTGGTTTGGTCAGTCAGTTAGCGCTTCTATACAGGTCAGAAACTTCCACTCCTCCTGAGTCATGAAAAGCATTTCCAACAGGCTACTGCAGACTGTCATCAACAGCCGCCTCCTTCGATAGCTGACTCCAAAGTGAAGATCAAATGGCTGGCGAGAAAGAATTAGTAACAAGAAACTCTGCAGTGGAACAAACCAACAGACGAGAGCCGATCTCTCAGCAAATATGTAGGGAGAAAATGGAGACAGATGGATGGATGGATGGATCGAGCTTACATTGAGGAAACCGTCGAATGACATCGCGTGCAAGGCGATTCAGGCTAGTGCTCGATTGGAATCCCGATGGGAAGCGATGAAGTGGTCGTCAGTGCTTGGTTGACATGAGGAAATAAGATAGTTTGGGCAATCGTGGTGCTAGCCATCTGAAAAGGATGGCAGAAACTAGAACAGAGTATAGAAGTGTTGTTGAAGTCCTACTATGTTCCTTTTCGGAATCCAAGGGAATAATAGTAATAAAATAACAACTGTCAACATTGACAAGGAAGTCACTTGAAGGAGTATTTTTTGTTTAAACCTATTGTGTCTTCTAAATGCCGAGGTGGAAATTTCAAAATTTATCCAGATATACACATAGTTCGAAGAAGAGGAATTCTACCACAACAACAACCACCAACACCACCATTGTTTCCTTTGAAAACCGAGATTATGCAGGCCACAATCTGTAATGTGATCTTATTTATTTATTCCCTTTATTTATTATTCCCTTGGCTTCCGTTTGTCCTCTTATGGCTGACTCCACTGTTGTCCATAAGCTTTCATCTCTTCCATGTCATAGTTGAAGTTACACCCAACACGTTGTTTCCTAATCGAATTCCACTCGACTGACAGACAGCCTATTGCCCAATGTCACCTAACAGTCTCCTCAATGCGTGTCCAATCTATCTTCATTTTCCTCTGGATATTTATTGAACAATAGGTTCTCTCTCACCTGTTGGTTCGTTCATCGCCAGAGATTCTTGTTGGTAATTCTTCCTGACTGCTGACCGTCAATATAACAGGAATCATGAGAGGACTGAATCAGTTCAGCATCGACCATCATCAACGGGTACAAGTTGCAGGTGATGGCCGAATCAAGAGTCCTTTGAAGTGATGAAAGCCTGTGGGCAGACGTGGAGCCGGATGGAAAGGTTGGCAGAGAACCGAGAGCAATGGAGACGTGTGGTTGAACCCCTATGTTCCTCTAGGAACTAAAACAAACAATAATTTAGGTAGGTAGGTAGGTGGAGAGAGAGAGAGAGAGAATGATTACTGAATCCTACCTGATTCATCGAGTGTACACCCAACACATGCAACAGAAATGACCCAATGCCAATGTACCAGAGAAATGGAAAATATGATTGCCACCAGTCAGTCAGTAAAATCAGAAGAGGATAATAAATAATCTTAAAATTCTATTTCAATTCAAGTTCATCACAACATTCTAAAAAGTCACTTATTTTGACTATAAAAAACACTCGTCTTATTTCCCATCTGATTGTAATTGATCAATAACACTCAAATTACTATTGTTTTTGAATGTATATTATCCCATATTGATTTTTATTCAAATGTCTAATCATCAATTAATACTCATGTTTATGAATGAAGCAGAAAGTTGTATGATTGATGTCTTGATATGCGTATGAGAAGTAATAAATTATGCTCGAAAAGTGGTCATCAGTTAGTTAATATTACTGTATAACACCACTGTGTAATTTTATCAAGAATGGACATATTTGTAGGATAAAAACAACTCATCCCATTTGTAAATCACGTTTGTGTCTCACCTGTTAACAATCTAATGAAGTGACATAATATATTTTTTATAAATTATTTCAACTCAAATGGGTATAGAATTGAATTTTTGATTTTCCCGTCGATTGATTGATTGGACCGAAGTGCTCGGTCTCAGGTTGACATGTCGGCTTCTTGTGCAGATGCTTCGACGATGTCTGGGCATTTAGTTAGTATTTAATTGGTGGATGGTGACTAGCAGTGCTTGGAATCCAGGATAACGCGCATTTCGTCCTATTTGGGACCCGTTAGTAGCTGGATGTACCTGCATTTCTCATTGAGTGATGACGTTCCCACCGAGGCTCGAACCCAGTACTCATAGTTTCAAACGCCAAAGAGACCGAGCACTTCGGTTCAATCAATCAACGGGAAAATCAAAAATTCAATTCAATAATAATATGACCCGTCGCAGTGGGTGGCTCTCACGGCCCAAGTGGTCTAGTGGATAACACGCTTTGGGGTTTGAAACTATGGGTACTGGGTTCGAGCCTCGGGGGGAACGTCATCACTCACTGAGAAATGCAGGTACATCCAGCTACTAACGGGTCCCAAATAGGACGAAATGCGCGTTATCCTGGATTCCAAGCACTGCTAGTCACCATCCACCAATCAAATGGGTATAGTTTTCAAACAAGAGACAAAAATGTAAGAGGCTTAACGGTCCTTCTCACTCTCTCTCTCCCTCCAATAGGCAGTATATATTGACACACACTATGTGATGCAAAAATTTAGGCAGGAGATTATAAGGAGATTGAAAAGAAAGTGATTAAAGGTGAAATGATTACGTAAACAAAGTACGAAGTACAGGATTTCATCATGAGCTGACATTAGTTAGAGAACCATTAGAAAATCAGCTGGGAGTACTAGATAGCTGTTTCGTCCTAGTTTGGGACTGTTCATCAGTACGCACCTATCGGAATTCGAATCGAGGACCTCCTGGTTACAAGGTTAGCGAGCTCGTAGACCAATGAGCCACTGGACCCGATCAAATGGCCAACCCATAAATTCTATCTTCTGCCAATTCACAACATAACGCAACTCCCATTAGGCTAAGAGTGGAGTGTATTCGGACTTTAACAGGCACATCTCGATTTTATTCTGTTATGACTGGCTCCCCCCGATTGTTTATGAGCTTTCATCTCTTCCGTGTCATAGTCGAAGTGACGCCCAGCATGTCATTTCCTAATCGACTTCCACTCGACTGACAGACAGCCTATTGCCCGATGTCACCTAACAGTCTCTTCAATGTGTTTCCAGTCTATTTCCATTTTTGTCTGGTTATTTGTTGAGCAACAGGTTCTCACCTGTTGGTTCGTTCATCGCCAGAGTCTGTTGGTGTTAATTCTATCTGGCTGGCCTGGTGGCTATTTGATCTTCAATATGAAGCCAGAGTAGGGGACTGCTGTTGATAAAAGTCTTTGGTAGCCCATTGGAAGTCCTTTTCGTGACGTGCTGTCCAAGTTTCTAACCCATATAAAAAGAAGTGACTGACTGACAGACATAGCATTGGTGTTGAATAAAATCCGAATCGTGTTGTTTATGCTGGTTAAGTCAGTGAAGAAGATGCCCAAACTGGTTTCAGATTGATGAAGGTGCATCTTACCTCTCCAATTCTGTTCCTGACATCCTCATACATCCAGGATGCCCGTAGCTGAAATAATGCTGGTTGTCTAGACAAGTGAAAGAAATGATTCGTGCATAGCATGGTGTTGCTGTTTGGTTATCTCCAACACCTCCATCTTGTCTGTGTTTACTTGAAATGAGGTTGATATCAGTCAAGCCTTTCAGAATAATCAATATACAAAGAAAGAAAAAGTAACCCTGGTTACTTTCATTTTACAACAGATATTGCTATGCAACGAATTGAATCTAATCTCTGTATATAATACAGAGAGATTAATCTCTCACTACCCTAGTAACTAGATAGATATCCCTATTCTTTTTCTGTGTGCTTTGTTGTCCCAAATTTTTTCTCCTTTTTTTTAGATTATAACTCAGTGAGATTAACTCATTATTGATTTTTTTTGGGGGGGGGGGGGGTGGGTGGGAGTTTACTGAATTCTTTGTTTACGTAATCATCATTTTTCATTCTGACTTACTATTTCTTTGCATTTCTGCTGTCTTCTTTGAAAGCTTTCCATCATATTATTTGTATCAACAAACTCTGGTTGTCAGATTATTGATTTTAACTATTGGATAACATCACGAACCAACATCAGTACAAAAGAGAAAGGCCATTGAAAATTAGGGAGCAGTAGACAGTCAGCTGTTTCGTCCTGATGTGGGATAAACTATTCAGTCGTGTGGGCTCACATCCTCATCAGGGATCAGACTTGGAACCTTCAGGTTGCGAGGCTAATTTCGTTGACCATTTAGCTAATTGGATTGGTTGATTTCGATAACCCATGAATTATAGCTTTATTTCGTGGTATTATAGTGCCATGTGGCCCAAGCGGTCTAGAAGATAACACTTTAGGCGTCGTTGGCACAGCGGCTCAATCCCCAGTCACTAATACACTCCTTAACCTCACTAAGCCAGTAATGAGACTGGTAAAGAGGAGAGGTTAGGCATGAGGCTGGCTGGGAACCCCATCCCGTAAAAATAAACACTACTGCTGCTGGAACTTCAAAGCCCTATTTTCCACAAAGAACGCAAAGGAATAAGAAAATAGTGCTATACCCAAGAGTGCCTTTTATAAGCATCTCCTTCATTTTGACGGTAGGGGGGTGGTGGTGGACATATCCAGTCACAAATTCATTACACAGTTTTGAGACGAAACAGTTATTTGTACAGTGTTCTCTGGTTTTCATTAGTTTCTCTAAATGATGTTTTGTTCTTATCGAGGCTGCAGTTCATCCAAATTCAAATTATTCTACGGCAGTGTGTTTAAATCTCTAGGCTGGCCACCGAAATCTTTTATCCCTCAAGACGCATCATGTTTACTCCCTTTTTCATGCTGTTTTAATCAATTAATTACCTATAGGGAGTTACCAGAAGGTCCTGGGTTCGAACCCCACAGTGTGGGTGCGTACTGATGAAGAGTCCCAAACTAGGACGAACTCCCAGTCGGTTTTCCAATGGTTCTCTAACCAGTGTCAGCTCATGATGAAATCCTGTAACTCAGGAGTCTATTCTGTGGAGCGACAGGCACACTGTCTATCAGGACTCGATACCATTGAGGATAATTAAACTGTTGGTTTATGAGAGCTTGACCTGCGCCTTGTGATTTCTGATATTGTACCAAATACACACTTTTACCGATCTCTTGTTCTGCCTTCCTTCCTAGCGTGATTGTTGCTCATTGTGTTACATTAGGAATTTTTTCGAAGAAAATGGTGAAAGACCAACTGTGAAGTACTACTGGAACAAGATCACAGGTAGAACAGCATTGCTTCTGAAACGATAGACGACGAAAGACTTGATAAAGGAATGTTTCCTTGGAAATCGGCATCTTCTATATAGCCAAATTATGTGCACCTCATCTTCAAATCCCCACCATTTGCACAGATCTTCCGTGTTGTGCCTGCTACTTCTGGCCTTCCTACTTCATATTGTCTTTCTTTGTGCTCCTTTCACGTGTCTCCCATGGATCTCTGCAACACTGTATCATTTACCTTCTCTGACATCAAATGTATCTCCTCGCTATTTAGTGTTTTTATGCCGATAACCATCTCTTTATATCTGTACATACTACTGATAAATCATTATAAGTAGCACTCGCCACACTTCAAATGTTATATTATCGATTAAAGATTCTGCACAAGGAGTGAATATCTTGCAGTGAAATTTGCTTACATTTTCCAGAATAAAGCTATTATTAGTATTATAAACTTAAATAAAACAAGAATACCAGTGGTTTGTGTAGAATAAGATGGCATATGCCATCATTGCTTATTCCGTTGGCTTTTCATCAGCTGCTGCTTGCAGCCTAAATAAAATTACTAACCCTTTATGGGTGACTCTAAAGAATAGCGGCCCAAACCGAAACAACCTTTAAACGCAAAAATGACCTTGACAGGGACAACTTCGACCAATGAGAAGGCTCAAAAAGAAAGGCGCATAATTTTAAAAAACGATTTATATAAAAGTAATGCAATCATAATAAACAGTTACAAAGGATAGCGTTCGCGTATATGTTGCAAAAAAACCTCCCAATTTCTCATGGGAGTCTTCATAGTCATATAAAGCCAGTTTCGGTACATAAATTCATCTAGGTAACTGTAAATCATGGGATTTCTCGATCCATTAACCGCTCTTATACGTCTTTTTAGACGACTCCAAAGACTTTCGATGGAATTAGTGTGGGTTCCATCCAAAGGATTCCGGAAGCCGTCCGTATGATTAACAACATGCTGAATGTACCCATGATTCGATAATTGACGGTATCCGCTCCATTCATCTGTGTGAATAGTCGTCCCAGGCAGCACCAAACGCTGAATAATAGGCAATAATACAGCTGCACTGCGATTGGGAATCGCCTCTATATACCCTTTTTGCAGTGTTGTGTTGTAGATACCCAATATCCACTACTGGTTGGCTTGTAATCTCCCTCGGTTATATTTCCTTTTCATCAATACAGTCTCATCAATATGGACGATTATGCCGATTCCTCCTAGAACTTGAGTTAGGGTGTTCATTTTCCAGGAGGAAACGTCTCTGCAGTAATTGTACCATTGCACTGCTGACACCTCTGAATTTTCTGTTTCATAAGCTGTAGCTATAACTGGTCTTTTCAGAACCCAAAAGTTACAGATCATTAAAATTTTCGTCATAGGTAGTTTAGACCTAGAGAAAAAAGTTCCTAAAGGATCTGTAAACTAAAAAACAGCGACAAACCTTCTCGAACCGATTTCCTCCTTCGGCATTCAATATGTAGCGGTAAATAATTCCCCAAAATTATTGACCACAGCAATCACTCATTGGATGCTGACCACCACTGTTTAAGTCGACTTGTTTAGCTGAAGGCTTCCGGTCAAGCATCCCCGCCATTTGGTACCCCGTCGTGTAACGTGCACGATCACTAGCTAGCTAAGCGTTCGTCTATCGGCTGGTTTTGGTTCCTAAATACATTTCTTCGTTTGGACGACAATTATTGGCTTTTGCTTTGTCTTTGGTACGCGAGAATAAATTAATTAGAAGTTGTTGAACGAGATATCACGTCAGACCTTTAATATCCGTCAACCTTTAAAAATACATCTGTAGACAAAGCCATCAATGGCCTCTGTGTATTTTTGTATATGCATAACTCCTCCGCATTGGCAAATTTTCGACCTAACTATCAGTCCGTTATCCAAACAGTAATCGAAAACATGATCCGGAACGAATTTGCAACGTATAAGGTGTAAGGCATCCATGATTACTTCGGCAAATGATACAGTCAGGTGATTGCTTGCTCAAGGTCACTTTTTTGTTCAAAAGTCGTTTCAGTTTGGGCAGCTATTCTTTAGAGTCACCACTTTATGTACAGAAACAGTTTTAACACACTTGCAATTTTCGCATGATGTCAATTTAAACAAAACATCAGTGTATGGTTACCTATACCCTGTAATATTACTTCTTGTTTTTGCTGTTGCCGAGTAGATTAGATGAAGCATTGCAAGTGCAAGAAATGCTGAGAATTCCACAAGTACATCATAAGGATCACTTGGGAATAAAGCCGGTCATTACTATTATCCTGGCTTCGGATCAGCTAATGCACTAGGTGAGAATAGAAAACACAGACGGGCTCAGCCGGGAGTTGAACCCGGGACCACTCGCACCCGAAGCGAGTATCATACCCCTAGACCACTGAACCATACGTCGGCTGCGCAACAAAATGCTACAAAGCCAGACATTTTGTCTCAAAGTGAAGCTCTTCCTCAATATATATTCATCCACGACAGCACAAAGAGGTGAATGGAGAACCATCAGGTTACGAAACAACTTCATTACTATCTAGCTAATAGGTCCATTAGTGTCTGCACTTGAAGATTTCTCTACAATGGGTTGATCACTTCAAAGGACTCTTGATTCGACCATCACATGCAACTCGTACCCCCTTGATGGTGATTGATGCTCATCTGATTCAGTCCTCTCATGATTCCTGTTATATTGATGGCACTGTGATAAGGAGTCAGTCGAATATCTCTCATCTCTGTTGGTCTTTGTCTCATATCCTGTTGACTTTGAAGAAAATTTTTCACTTAACTTACGACATAAATAAGTTGAGACTTTCTGTTGACATAACCCAAACTCACCCCTTCTCTTAAAATTAGGTGATTCATGTATTCTGCCCTTTCTCCATGATTGTTCGCCCTGTATTCTTCCCTGGACATCTCGAAAAAGACTATGTCACATTACGTAGAAGACTGAAGACTGTAAGTAGGATAAACGATGTGACGTTGTTTCAACTCACTGACATTATTGTCAATAGTCACTTCAATTCTTGCAAGCAGTTGGCTAAGGTTGTCTTGTCTGATAGTGAACATTCTCTCTACTTATTCTCAACTTTTTCCTTGTATCTTCCCGCGGGAGTGTAACCAGAAGCAACTTCATAAGAAGCATTTGTGCTCGTACAGCTACTGAATATAAAAGCTCTACCATACCACCATATTTATCACGGGTAGTTGTGTGTGAAGAGAGAGTCAGATATCACAAAAGGGCATAAAAACTCTTTAAATCAGTGATCTGAACTGCAAATTATAAGCAAAGGTTATTCTTATTATCACACGTATCATCTATGATACTATCTCCACTTATACTTCATTATGTTTCCAACAACATTCTGGTTATAGTGGTGGTTCATTATTAATATTATTATCATTATTATTAGTATTTTAAATTTTATGTATGTACATGTTTATAAAAGGAGCCAAATTGTTACAATATGTATAAAAACGCTGAAATCTCCATTCTGTATAATCATCATTATTGTTTGGAATATAGTAAGTTATTACTATTACCCTGGCTTCGGATCAGCTAATGAACTAGGTGAGATTAGAAAACACAGAGGGCTCAGCCGGGAGTTGAACCCGGGACCACTCGCACCCGAAGCGAGTATCATACCCCTAGACCACTGAGCCACCCGCCGATTGCGCGAAGAAAATGCCACACAGTCGATCATTTTGTCCCAAAGTGAAGCTCTTCCTCAATATATATTCATCCACGACAGCACAAAGAGGTGAATGGAGAACCATCAGGTTACGAAACAACTGAAATACTATCCAGCTAGTGGATCCATTAGTATATGAATTTTAAAGCATCTCCACATTAGGGTGATCATTGTAAAGGACTCTTGAGACGACCACCCCCTGTAACTCTACCAGAAAAGCCACCAACAGCACGCACAGAACTGCCAGTGGACACCACTCTTCAACGAAAACAGAAATCCTGAATGGTAAAGGAGTTTCATAATGAAAACAAGAGAATAAAGCCAGAAATGACGTAATCAGATGAAAAAGAGACTGAAAACATCCACTCTCCAGGGAAGTAAAGAATAATGACTGCTTATTTCTGAAAACATAAATCAGGTTTCAGGTGTTTAATAGAGATTGCTTCAGCAAACTTGACGAGAATTCAGCTTTTTTTTGTCTATTGATAATTTTAAAGAATTTTGCGATATCCACCTCATTACCCTTGTCAAGAAGATGCCTGGTAATGCCTGAAACTATTAAAAGTGCTTGTTCCCTTGAGAAGTAAGCTTTTTGCTACATATTCTCTCTGTTCCCACAATGTAACTGCTCCCTCAGATACATGTATATTTGTATACATAGTTGGAGTTAATGAGTAGGGGATATTATCGACTTTTGACTGCAGCAAAGAACATATTGTCCAATAGACGGAAACCATCTTAGGCAGCTGCAGGATAGGCTCTGGCTAGTCACGTACTCAATCTTCTGTTGACAACTGCTGCAATATTTTCATCTTTAAAAATCGGTTTGAATGAAGACAGATTATTTTCGTCACTGTAATTTGTTTGACATTTTAGCCTTCACATCTTGCATATTTGTTAATGAATCTCTGAGAAATTAGAGGCGGAATTTCTGATTCTCGAAAAGATGTTGAAAAACAACGGTTACCCTCAGAGGTTCATCAACAAGTATGGAAGATGTGAAAGCTAAAATGTCAAACAAATCACAGTGAGGAAAACAGCCTATCTTCATTCAACTCAATTTTCTGTACATAAATTTAATAATAATTTATTTAAGCTGGAAGCAGCAGCTGATGAAAAGTCAACGAAATAAATAATGATGGTCCACCATCTTTTTCAGCAAAAGCCACTGTTGTTCTTACTTTATCCAAATTCACATAAATGGGAATAAATGTATGATTTCACGATTTCATCATGAGCTGACATTAGTTAGAGAACCATTGGAAAACCAGTCAGGGAGTACTGGACAGCTGTTTCGTCAGCCTAGTTTGGGACTCTTCAGCAGTACGCACCCACCGGGATTCGAACCCAGGACCTTCCGGTTACAAGGCGAGGTCGTATACCATTAGGCCACTGGGACCCGATCCATGGTCCTTGAATTCTAACTTCTGCCAATTCACGATATAGCGTCCCAAACTAGGACGTAGGAAACAGCTGTCCAGTACTCCCAGGTTTTCCAATGGTTCTCTAACTAATGTCAGCTCATGATGAAATCCTGAAACCAATCAAATCCCTACAAACCAACACCTGAATACCAATGAGATGCTCACTGGCGACTGGCCCTATTCAGGTAGGTAGTTACCTGGGTTCCAGTGGGAAGTCGTGACCAGTAGGGTGCAGCAGGTTGGGTGTGAGGACAAATACTCGCCGAAGACATTGGCTAGCGGTCGCGCTATGTCGTGAATTGGCAGAAGTTAGAATTCAAGGACCATGGATCGGGTCCCAGTGGCCTAATGGTATACGAGCTCGCCTTGTAACCGGAAGGTCCTGGGTTCGAATCCCGGTGGGTGCGTACTGCTGAAGAGTCCCAAACTAGGCTTACGAAACAGCTGTCCAGTACTCCCTGACTGGTTTTCCAATGGTTCTCTAACTAATGTCAGTTCATGATGAAATCGTGAAACCAATCAAATCCCTACAAACCAACACCTGAAATGTGTGATTATTGTTTAGTTGAATTTTAGATTTTCACGTCGATTGATTGGACCGAAGTGCTCGGTCTCAGGCTGACATGTAGGCTTCATGAGCAGATGCTTCGACGATGTCTGGGCGTTTAATTAGTATTTAATTGATGGATGGTGACTAGCAGTGCTTGGAATCCAGGATAACGCGCATCTCGTCCTATTTGGAACCGTTAGTAGCTGGATGTACCTGCATTTCTCAGTGAGTGATGATGTTCCCACCGAGGCTCGAACCTAGTCCCCATAGTTTCAAACGCCAAAGCGTATTATCCGCCAAACTACTTGGGCCACGAGAGCCACCTCATCAGTCACTGAGAAATGCAGGTACATCCAGATGACGAGTTCCAAATAGGACGAAATGCGCATACTGGATTCCACTTCTAGTCACCATCCACCAATTAAATACTATTATTATTATTATTATTATTATTATTAACTAATTATGAAGTCCTCACAAATTGTATTATTTGAAGTTTATTAATTATCTTTCATCTGTATCCCTTGTTCCACAGGTGGGCCCTTTGAGTTAAAATAATTCTTCTGAAGCATGTTGCATTATGTATTTTTACACTTACAGTAACTGATGTAATTCTTTAAGCTGTTGGGAGCTGAAGAAAAGACAAGAAATAATAGAACCATAAGCTATTTTTATCCCATAAATATATCTCCGATCGATAGCTGCCACCTTGACGTGGTGGTCAGGCTTGTATATCGCAACAAGCTACACTGGTAAGAACTATTGTTCCTGCAGGTTCTACCATGCCAGGAAGGTTGTTAGGATAGCGATTAGACTAAAAGCAGTTACCTGCATAGTGTAAGAATTTTTGTTTTACACTATACTGGAGGTCTGTGAGCGAAGTCGTACTGCTAGGGAACAGGGATGTAACAGCAATAAGGTGTTTCGTTTAGATGATCAGCATGCCAGCCGCCTATGTTGTTTCTCCACGCTGCTGGAGAGAGGTGGTTAGAAAAGATCGACCCCAATAACTGTACATCCCGACTCACCTCACCTACGGCGGTCCGTAGGCGGCAACACCAACCCTCTTTCTGTTTCAGATACCCGAAGAACGAATCAACTTCCACGAAGTGGTCACCCGGGAAGTAAAAACCGCCTACACACTTCCAAGAGCACACGAAGCCATAAATATATCTTAGTTCGAGTTCACGTTGTTTCCTGAAGGTTTGGATTCGATCCCTGCAGGAGGAGGATCATGGACACCTACTGCTGAAGATTCCCAGAAGTTTTGTGATTGTCTAACTGAGATATCAATCCGTGGCCATACTTGAAACCAATCAAATCCGAACAAAATAACTTTTGAAAATTAATCTGATACTTGCTAGCGACTGGCTATAAGACCGTAGTTCCTTTAATTTCTATTACGAAATCGTGATCGCTAGGGTCCGTTGAGTCATTTGGATGTGAGGACAAATACTCGTTGATAACACTGGTTAGTATTATTATGGTTATTGTTCCCTTGGGTTACTAGTGGAACATAGGGCTTCAATTGCACTTCTGTCTTCTGCTGTACTTTTCACTGCATCATCCATGTTAGTCAGTCCATACTGTTTCAACTCCTCTTCACACAATCTCCTCCATGTCACCCACCCTTGCACTGACGTCCCACTCGTCGCTTCCCTTTCGGCCTGGTTCCACTCGAGCGATGGCCTGACGCGCGCGCACGCGCGCGAGATCACCCAGCGGCCCGGCCTCCTCAAAGAGTAGTGTCCCATCCACTCTTCTGTCCACTTTCTCCTGCATATTGGTTGGTTGGCGAATGGTTCTTGTTTTGTTTGATTGTTCCCATAGTTTCCAATGGTTGGTGATTCTTTCCGGCCCGACCATCTGATCTGATCTTGAGTATAGAGCGAAGACAGTTGTTGTTGTTGGTGAAGGTCTACAACAGGCTGTTGGAAATATTCTTTGTGACCCACCCGCCAAGTTTCTCTCTGATCCGTATAGAAGAGCTAACTGACTTGACGTTTGTATTGAAGATCCGCTGGTTAGTGGTCACCCTAAAAATCAGGAATTAGTAGAGCTTGGAATTCGCTGGCCATTGTAACCTGAAGATCCTAGGTCCAATCCCTGATGGGATCATGGTAACGCACTGTTGAGGAGTCCCAAACTCATACGAAACATATGTCCACTACTCCCTATCAGTTCGTAATCAAAACTCGAAATATATGATTATATTCAAAAATTGAATACCCGATATATATATATATATTTCACATTTCATTTGTTTCCTTGTAGTCTTTCCTTTCTCCCCTTCCCTCCACCACGACCACGACCCTCTCACCGACCCACTTTCTTCTAAAGAAACTGAAGAAGATGGGGATAGAAAAGGAGTATTAGAAATCAGCGATGTGAAACATCATAAGTAGCACACCAATTATAAAGTTAGTGAGGTGATGATTAAGGATGTGGTTTTGAGAAAGTATTGGTTAATAGTGATGATTACTGCTTGGGGTTTAAATACTTTCCATAGATAGATGATTATCCATCATAATTATTGCTGTTGAATTGGAGTTGGGTTTTTCTTTTCTTTTCTACAACGGTTTATTTTAATCATCAAAATTAATGAAACCTTATTTCCACTTATAATAATAATAAATAATAAATCATATTAATATTGATAATGATAATATGAGCATTAATTTCGTTTATATATATATATATATATATCCCAATTAAAATGAATTCAATGTTCAGCCAAGCCAATATACGCCCACGCAGTGCACGCGTACACGTGTACGCGTGTTAACTAGGAGAGATCGATAGGCAGACACAAATAGATACATACTTAAAAAAAGACAGCTTCCATTTTCATCTTCCTGATAGCGTGTGTATGTGTGTGTGCACGCGTGTCTGTATGTCTATACGGTCAGTTATGCCCACGCTCATCATTCGTATCTGGATTTCATCAATAACTTTATGATAATAATGATATTGAAAATAATAATGCTAGAGAAATCAAAGAGTAATCACTGATGATTTGGTATTAAAGTGGGAAAGATGCTGAAATTAGAAAAACCTGAAGTGCTTGTGTGTGTGTGTGTGTGTGCGGTTATATTGTTGTTTTTTCTCGTGGGAAGAATACGAGAAAAATCATTTCATTCAAGCTACCAATTGAGAATATATTCATATTGAATTAATTTTTTCAAAACATAAGTTTATACTTAAGTAGTTAGTTATATTTGAGTGGTCAACTTCTCAGCCTCGCTGCTTACCTCCCTCCCTCCCCATCTACTCTACTCTACTCACCAGCCTACTAGCCACAACCAGTATGAGTACTACTACCACTACTCGTGCGTGTTTTTTCAATGATATCTGCCTAATAAATAAATTTAAAAAATTCGATTTAAGGGGAAAAAAGCTTACTGAAAGAAAAATTAGTGAAACAAGCTGATTTTATTCATTTTCATATTTCATTTATTAGATCTAGTCATGATGAGCTAACACTAGTTAGAGAGATAATTCAACAGTTGTTTTGTCCTATCTACTTTCGGGACTGTTTAGCATCGCTCACACACCACTTTAACTAGGGTCCAACCTCGGGAATCTAGAGATTATGAAACCATTCACCCACTTGAACTGGAATTCTGTGAGTCATGAATTTTCAAGCATTGATTTTTAGGGATTTAGTTTGATTGGATGGAGAATTTCATCATGAGCTGACATCGGTAGAAAGCCGTGACCAGTAGGGTACAGCAGATTGAAGGTAAGGCAGTAAATCATCGAAAAAGACATTGCAAAATGGTCGCGGTATATCGTGAATTCGCAAAAGTTAGAATTCATGGACTTGCCATAGGATCGGATCCCAGTGGTTTACTGGTCTACGAGCTAGCTCGCGTTGTGGATGCGTACTGCTCAAGAGTCTCAAACTAAGACGTAGGAAACAGCTGTCCAATACTCCCGGCTGGTTTTCCAGTGGTTCTCTAACTGATGTCAGCTCATGATGAAATCCTGCATGCAGTTATGAGTTAAGCGGGAAGTGGTTGTTCTATATCATGAATTGGCAAAAGTTAGAATTCATGGGCTGGCCATTGGATCAGGTCCCAGTGGCTTAATGGTCTACTCGCTCGCCTTGTAACCGGAAGGTCCTGGGTATTAATCCTAGCTGTGGGTGCGTACTGATGAGGAGTATCGAACTAGGACGAAAGAAACAGTTGACTGTCCAGTACTCCCAGTTGGTTTGCCCAATGTTTTTCTAACTGATGTCAGCTCATGATGAAATCCTCTAACCATTCAATCAACCAGGAAATTTAAAATTAAATTAAACACTTAATGTGACCCATTGCACAAAACGTGATGGCTCTCTTGTGGGCCAAGTGGTCTAGCGGATAATGTGCTTTAGCGTTTAAAACTATGGTCACTGGGTCCGCACTCAATGAATGCGGAATGCAGGTACATCCAGCTACCAACGTGTTCCAAATAGGACGAGATGCACGTTATCCTAGATCCCAAGCACTGCTAGTCATCTCCCACCAATTCACTTCTAATTACATGTCCAGACATCGTCGAAGCATCTGTACAAGAAACCGATAGACATGTCAACCTGAGATCGAGCATTTCGGTCCAATCAAACGACGGGAAAATCCAAAATTAAATTACAGCAAACAACATCCCTGGAAAAATCAGTACTTGAAAATTCTAACTTTGTTGTTTGGTGATACACCGTCACGCTTGGCCAGCGAGCATTGACTTCACCTTCACATGGTAGTCATAACTTCTCCTCACAGCCTCGGATTATTCATCCCGTAGTCATTATGAGTTGATGTGGATTAGTGAAATTAAATTAGCCCTAATTCCCCCACAGATCTCATAATCCAAGTATCATTTTATTTCCTTATATTATTGATTTAATTCAAATTGATTATTGATTTTTTTCAAGTATTGATTTTGTAGGGATTTTGTTTGATTGTATGGAGGAATTTATCATGAGCTGACATCAGTTAGAGAACCACTGGAAAACCAGCCGGGAGTATTGGACAGTTAGCTGTTTCATCCACCTAGTTTGGGACTCTTCAGAAGTACGCACCCACAATGCGGGGTTCGAACCCTGGACCTTCTGGTTACAAAGCGAGCTCGTAGACCATTGAGACACTGGGACCTGATCCAATGGCCAGACCATGAATTCTAACTTCTACCAATCCATGATATAGCGGGACCACTTCTCAATGTCTTCTCCGATGAGTTACTGCCTCATCTTCAACCTGCTGTACCCTACTGATCACGGCTTCTCACTAGAACCCCAGGTCAACTACCTGAATAGGGCCAGTCACTAGTCAGCATCAGATGAATTTTCAAGTATTGGCTGTTGTAGGGATTTTGTTTGATTGCATGGTGGATTTTATCATGAGCGGACATCAGTTACAGAACCACTGGAAAGCCACCTGGGAGTACTGGATAGCCGACCGTTTCGTCCCAGTTTGGGACTGTTCATCGTTACGCACCCACCGTTACTTTCAGGTTTCCAGTGGTTCTCTAAGTGATGTCAAGTCATGATGAAATCCTCCATGCAATTGTTATTAATTCAATAATAATAATAATTATTATTCAATTTTGATTGATGAGACCAAAAGGTTTGGCGTCTGTTATGCTCCTAGTACGGAGGCTTCGACAGTATCTAAGGATTAACTTGAAGTAATTTAATGGATGGTGACTGTCCTACTGGGGAATCATCATCTGAATGTACCTGAATTCCCCAGTGAGTGATAATGGTGTTCTCACTGAGACTTGCAAGTAGTACCCATTGTTTCAAATACCAAAGCGTTATTCACTAGACCTCTTGTTCAATGGATATCAGTAATTATCTGCTTTTCATGCAGTTTGGATTTTCCTACTGGGCCGAAATATCCGGTCCTAGGGTATGTACTGTCAGATGACGAGTCAGGAATGGGACGAAACGCCGATTTCTTCTGATTCTCAATGTCACTGTTAGTCACCATCCACCGAATTACCTCAAGTTTATCCTTGGACATCATCGAAGCCTCTGTGCTAGCAGCCGATATGTGGATAGAAGAGACCGGAAATTTTGGTCAAATCAATTAGCGGGAAAGGTTTGAATTGAATGCAATAATAACTGATAACTGTTGCACAAGAGATGCCTGTTATGGTACAACTACTCTACTGCATAACACTTTGGCGCCTGAAACGATAAGTACTGGTTCTAGTCTCACTGGGGTATACAGGTGCATCCAGATGAGGAGTCCTAGATAGGATGAAATATATATATATATATATATCCTGCATTATACAGCCTTTAGTGAACATTCATCAAATTACTTCAAGATTTAATCGAAATCGGTTTTTCTTAAGGATGACGGATTGAAGGAAAGACACATTGTTGATTGATAGATCGTGCGATAACCACACACACATGAAAGAGTGGATTCACGGTCCAGAAACACATATGAGTACATATATAAACATAAGTTTTAAAAAAGTAATAATTATTAAAATTTTGAAAAACTTCTGAAGAATTCTAGTGTGAAAATTAATGTAAATAAATAAATAAATCCATTTGAGAGTATTATTCAACCGTATATAATGACTGTTTTTTTCACTGTCCCCAGTCCTCCTCACACTTACACACTTTGACACACATTCACACACTTACAGAGTCTATACTCATTTATTTTTGGTGTACGTGCTCATGAAGAGCATAGCAACAGGCTTTAAAAAAATCAGGCGAAGAAAGCATGAGAAACAATGAATGATCTGAAGAAAGAAAGATCTAACCAAGAAAAATGATAATTATTATGACCTAGGAGATCTTCTTGAAGTGTTGTTAATTGTCCACTTGGATGGATTCTATAAGTAGTTATATACAACAGTGATAACTAATTGAGTAGTATGCGTGGATTGCTGTGTGTACCTCTGCGTGGGCGTGTGTGTATGTGTGTGTGAGCGTTCAAGAGTATGTCTATGCTCAATTTGTCACCTTTTTAATTAATAAACACAGAAGTAGCCATTTAATTGCCTTTTATTTTCACCTCTCCTCTGACTACTGGGCAATTATCAAAACTTCGGATTAAATAATTGATGTATTACATTTTTTCAAGGATCAACAACTTGAAATAACAAACAAACAAGCGAACAGACAGACAAACAGACAGAATAATTTTAAATTTCATTCAAGAGTTTTACAAATATTTTCTGTTTACGAACTGAAGTATCAGTGAGCGTGATAAGATATCGGGATGTCAACTTCGAGTGAAATGTATGTAACTCAATGAAATCAGGATGAGTTTGTCTATTTTCAATGAAACAGAATCCAATGGCCTACGAATTCCAGCTTCTGTTAGTTCTAGTTGCAGGTCGTGACACAGAGTGGTCCACAAAGTTGGGTGTCAGGACAGATACGCACTGGTGGTATCGACTAGCGGTTGGCACAAGTAAGAATTGATAGACCCATCAATGGATTCCTTTCCCCGTAGCTTAATGGTATACGACTTCGCTCTGTAATAGCCTGAATTCGATCCCTGGTAGGTAGAAAGATGGGTACGTACCGCTGAAGAGTTTTAAATCTGATTTTATCGATTTAGATAGAAAAAACACTTCACCAGTGACAATGAATACGGTGTGCGCATACTATTTATTATTCACCTGTAATCTATTAGAGTTCAACTGTATGACAGTGAAATTGTTGAAATTTCACCTTTGGAGATAGTCGTTAGTAAGGAAGAAGTAATTTTTGACGATAAAGTTTGTTCTATTTCGATCTAGAGGTGATTTGGAAACTACTTCGTTACTGTGGGGTGCCGCCGACAATTATACATTTCATCCAACAGTTGTACGACAATGCTGCATTGCATGCCAAGTAATCCACAATGGGAAACTCACGGAATCCTTCAAAGTGAAGACGGGAGTAAGACAAGGCTGGTTGCGTACTATCGCCAATGATTTTCTTGATTGAGTTAGATTGGATAACGCGACAGACAACGGGCAGTCAGGAAACAGGCATAAAATGGACTGACACAAAAGACTTGGAGGATCTGGACTTCGCCGATGATGATATATGTCTGATTTCCCACAAACTGGAAGATATGCTAGTGATGAAAAGCAACAAGTTGGCAGAAGAAGCATCCGGAGAAGACAGGACTTCAGACGAACACAGAGAAAACAGTGGTGATGAAGATTCATGGCCAACAGCAATAGCAGCAACAACAACAACAGAGAACAATCAGCCAGCATAAATGGGAGAAAGCTGAAAGAAACAACCTCCTTCACCTACTCACTTGGGAAGCATCGTTTCACTCCAGGCCAACGGAACTGATGAGGATATCAAAGCAAGAATCGGAAAAGGAAGACAGGCTTTCATTACTCTTAGGTCTGTGTGGAGGTCAGCAGCACTGAGCATCAAAAATAAGATCCGGATTTTCAACTGAAATGTGAAGTCAGTCAGTGCTACTCACTATACGGATCAGAGACTTGGCCAGTGAGTCATAAAGAGCACCTCAAACAAACTCCAAACCTTCATTAACAGCTAGCTGTCTTCGCTCAATACTACTCAAGGTCAGATGGCTGGCCAGAAAAGATCAGCAACAGGGATCTCTGGGAGCGAACCAACCAGGAACCGATTGTGAAACAAATAGGCAGGAAGAAATGGAGATAGATTGGAGAATGGAGAAAAAAACAATCAAATAACATCCCTAGACAAGCCACTGATCGAGTGGAACGCGAAAGGGAAGCTGCGAGTTGGTCATCCAAGAGTGACTTGGAGGACGTTAGGCTGAAGCCCCAGAGGAACCTCTAGGAATTAAGAGAAACAATAATATAATAATAATATTTCGAGGAGCATTAAAGTTTTACTGACGATAGGGTTGGTGGGGACATTAGTCCTGCCGGTTAGAATAATGTATAGCGACCCAAGCCAGCAACCATCAAAATGACCCTGAACAAATAATCAAGCGAGGCCATAGTAAAAGCGACGTATATTACGAATGTAATCTAGTCACCATAACCCCTATGACCACTCCATATGCATCAACAACAGCTACAAATCTCTGTAAAGTTATTACCCCCTCCATAAATGCATATTTTATTCCTTTCAATAAGCCTGTTATGCAGACAATAATAAAATATTAGATGAGGATAAAGTTTGCAACGTAATTCCTGCACTTCATTCATTTTTTTAAGGTTTGTCTGTGAATTGATATGATTGGTCGTCCAGGGTCATCTTGATGGTTGTTCACCTGGGTTACACTATACCCTACTCTAACCTTCCTATGACCAGAATTACCTCGTCTGACTCTCAACACCCTTTCTGTTCACAGCTCTCCCTTCTCATCTTCCTTACTATTTGCAAACGATATTTAGATATGGAAAACTGTAAATAATAATGACGATAGTTTGGTACTACAAAGCGATGTAGATAAATTGGCTGAGTGAGCTAACCTCTGGAGTCTGGAAATTAATTCCAAAAGAAGCTGTGTAATGCACCTAGGTTAGAGGTCTTACACGTCGTACTCCTTGGGAGACACAGGACTGACAGATATTAAAGAACAAAGCCGTGATTTAAAAACAATGGCAAATTGTATTGGAGCCGGAGCTAAGGCTTTTCGAATGCTATGTGAACTTCGAAGGGCTTTCAAACGATTAGACGAGGGTATGTTTCAAGTACTCAACATGCAACATATGCCAGGCCTCATCTAGAATACTGCATACAAGCGATGAATCCATGCTTCATAAAGGAGGCACATATCCTGGAAAGAGTAGAGAAGGTAGGATCCAAATTAGTTAGTGGTATCTAACACATTCCTTATGATATAAGGATGGAGAATTTAATTCTCTTAATTTTTGTGACTTATTTTTGGCATACCGCATATTAAAGGGTAATTTAGGGATTTACCTTTCAAACCTTTTTTTCTCCCTCTAGGATACATTTTACGAGGTCACTTCAAGAAGGTGCTGAAACTGAGGTCGAATAAAATGCATGTGCAATTTAGATTGTCTCATAGAATGGTCAACAACTGGAACTCCTTACCTGATTCACTAGTAACAGCTCCATCGGTGAACACTTTCACAAAGAAATTAGATTTCTGCAGAGAAATATATGGCAAGGAGGATTAACATAGACAACAAGAGTCTCCTATCCTTATAATTTGAATCTGCCTTCCATCTCATCAGGTAGAGGTATAGAAATCATTATAAAAGATTAGATACTCGTAAAACTAAGTACAAAATCTCAACGATACCCTATTTGGCCCGACTGCTATCTGTGTGATGGAGATAGTGTTAAGGATGAAACTTACAACTTAGTATGTTATTAGCAGAATAATTGACTCTATTATTCTCTCCTATTTGTAATCGGGTCCCAGTGGCTCCATGGTCTACGAGCTCGCCTTGTAACCAGAAGGTCCTGGGTTCGAATCCCCGTGGGTGCGTACTGCTGAAGAGTCCCAAACTAGGCTGACGAAACAGCTGTCCAGTACTCCCTGACTGGTTTTCCAATGGTTCTCTAACTAATGTCAGCTCATGATGAAATCGTGAAACCAATCAAATCCCTACAAACCAACACTTGAATACCAATGAGATGCTCACTGGCGACTGGCCCTATTCAGGTAGGTAGTTACCTTGGTTCCAGTGGGAAGTCGTGACCAGTAGGGTGCAGCAGGTCGGGTGTGAGGACAAATACTCGCCGAAGATATTGGCTAGCGGTCGCGCTATGTCGTGAATTGGCAGAAGTTAGAATTAAAGGACCATTGGATCGGGTCCCAGTGGCTTACTGGCATACGAGTTCGCCTTGTAACCAGAAGGTCCTGGGTTCGAACGTAGTGGCGGGTGCGTGCTGATGAAGAGTTCCACACTAGGACGAAACAGCTGTCCAGTACTCCCAGGTTTTCCAATGCTTCTCTAACTAATGTCAGCTCATGATGAAATCGTGAAACCAATCAAATCCCTACAAACCAACACTTCTCTAAAATGGGTTGATCACTTCAAAGGACTCTTGATTCGACCATCACATGCAACTCGTACCCCCTTGATGGTGATTGACGCTCATCTGATTCAGTCCTCTCATGATTCCTGTTATATTAACGGTACTGTGATAAGGAGTCAGTCGAATATCTCTCATCTCTGTTGGTCTTTGTCTCATATCCTGTTTACTTCGCAGAAAAATTTTCGTTTAACTTTTGACTTGTAAAGAAGTTGAGACTTTCTGCTGACATAAGTCAACCTCACCTGCTCTCTTACAATTAAGTGATTCATATATTCTGCCCATTCTTCTTTATTGTTCGCACCAATTATTCGTTCTTGGCACACTATGTAGAACACTGGAGATTGTAAGTAGGGTTAGTGGTGTGCCTTTTACTCACCCAACTGAAGTTATTGTCAATTTATTGTCATTAAACTCTTCAACTTTTGCCAGCATTTGGTTAAAGTTATCTTGTCTCTACTTATTCACAACTTTCTCCGGAGAGTGAAACCAGAAGCAACTTCATAAGAAGCATTTATGCTCGTACAGCTACTGAATATAAAAGCTCTCCCATACCATCATATTTAGCACGGGTAGTTAGTTGCGTGTGTGTGAGGGGGGAGAGAGTCACATGTCAAAAAAGACCTTATAAACAAACTTTTTAAATCAGTCATCTGAAGTGAAAATTATCAGCAAAGGTCATTATTTATATACAATTGGTGGATGGTGGCTAGCAGTGGAATCCAGGATGCGCATTTCGTCCTAATTGGGACTCGTCATCTGGATGTACCTGCATTTCTCAGTGAGTGATGATGTTCCCACCGAGGCTCGAACCCAGTGCCCATAGTTTCAAACGCCACTGCTAGCCACCATCCACCAATTGTATACAAATCAAATCCCTAGACATCGTCGAAGCATCTGCACAAGAAGCCGATATGTCAACCTGAGACCGAGCACTTCGGTCCAATCAATCGACGGGAAAATCAAAAATTCAATTCAATAAAGGTCATTATTATTATTATTATTATTACATGTATTGTCTGTGATACTACCTACTTATACTTCACTATGTTTCCAACATCATTCTGTTTATAGTGGTGGTTTCATTATTATTAGTAGTAGTAGTATTACTATTATCATGATTATTATTACTATTTTAAATTTTATGTATGTTCATAATTATAAATGGAGCTAAATTGTTGCAGTATGTATAAATAACGCTGAAAACTACGGTTTGTATAATCATTATTATTGTTGTTTGGGATAAGGCAAGTCATAAATACTATCTTGACTTAGGATCAGATAATGAACTAGGTGAGAATAGAGAACGTAGACGGGCTCAGCCGGAGTCGAACCCGGGACCACTCGCACCCGAAGCGAGTATCATACCCCTAGACCACTGAGCCACCCGCCGATTGCGTGAAGAAAATCCTACACAGTCGATCATTTTGTCTCAAAGTGAAACTCTTCCTCAATATATATTCATCCACGACAGCACAAAGAGGTGAATGGAGAACCATCAGGTTACGAAACAACTTCATTACTATCCAGCTAATAGGTCCATTAGTGTCTGCATTTGAAGATTTCTCTACAATGGGTGGATCACTTCAAAGGACTCTTGATTCGACCATCACATGCAACTCATACCCCCTTGATGGTGACTGATGCTCATCTGATTCAGTCCTCTCATGATTCCTGTTATATTGACAGCACTGTGATAAGGAGTCAGTCGAATATCTCTCATCTCTGTTGGTCTTTGTCTCATATCCTGTTGACTTCGAAGAAAATTTTTCGTTTAACTTATGACTTGTAAATAAGTTGAAACTTTCTGCTGACATAAGTCAACCTCACCTGCTCTCTTACAATTAGGTGATTCATGTATCCTCCACATTCTCCATTATTGTTCGCCCTGTATTCTTCCCTGGACATCTCGAAAAAGACTATGTCACATTACGTAGAAGACTGAAGACTGTAAGTAGGATAAACGAGATGTGACGTTGTTTCAACTCACTGACATTATTGTCAATAGTCACTTCAATTCTTGCAAGCAGTTGGCTAAGGTTGTCTTGTCTGATAGTGAACATTCTCTCTACTTATTCTCAACTTTTTCCTTGTATCTTCCCGCGGGAGTGTAACCAGAAGCGGCTTCATAAGAAGCATCTATGTTCATACAGCTACTGATTATAAAAGCTCTACCTTACCACCATATTTATCACGGGTAGTTGTGTGTGTGAAGAGATTGTCAGATATCAGAAAAGGGCATAAAAACTCTTTAAATCAGTGATCTGAACTGCAAATTATAAGCAAAGGTTATTATTATTATTATCACACGTATCATCTATGATACTATCTCCACTTATACTTCATTATGTTTCCAACAACATTCTGGTTATAGTGGTGGTTCATTATTAATATTATTATCATTATTATTAGTATTTTAAATTTTATGTATGTACATGCTTATAGAAGGAGCCAAATTGTTACAATATGTATAAAAACACTGAAATCTCCATTCTGTATAATCATCATTATTGTTTGGAATATAGTAAATGATTATTATTACCCTGGCTTCGGATCAGCTAATGCATTAGGTGAGATTAGGAAACGCAGACGGGCTCAGCCGGGAGTCGAACCCGGGACCACTCGCACCCGAAGCGAGTATCATACCCCTAGACCACTGAGCCACACGTACGTCCGCAACGCAAGAAAATGCTACAAAGCCAGACATTTTGTCCCAAAGTGAGACCATTCCACGACTACACAAAGAGGTGAATAGAGAACCATCAGGTAACGAAACAACTGTACTTCTGTCCAGCTAATGGATCCATCAGTATATGAATTTTAAGGTTTCTCTATGCACTATGTAGCTATGTCGTAATTAAATGTTACCAAGGAGTATTTACCCAGAAACAAAATTTCATATCACCTCTAAAGGTGATTACTTCTCGGAATACCTCAAGGAAGTGAATATAGGAAGGTAGTCACTAATGGATGTTTTGTGAGGATTCCTTCTTTCTTTGTACTTTATGTGTTACTAATTGGGCAGGGTTAAACTTTAAACATCCAACAGGGACAAATGCCATAACAATAACCTCGGGGACTGTCATATAGACAATAGCAGTGAAACAAAGTAGACAAAATTATATTCATGAAGAAAAGTGTTGAACGAAATGTAGTGATATTAGGCATAGATTTAACCTAGGATTAGGCTAGAGGAAGATTAGAGTTAGGCATTCGAATTGAGATTCTTTCCTCTTTTTTAATACAATTGCTTATTTCAAGTTCACTGATGCGTCCATGCTTCTTGGGTGTCTAAATTAAACCTTTGACAGAAATTCTATATTTGGTATTTCCTTACGAAACAGTGAAATCTTGAGATTGTAATGTGTGACGTTCATAAGATGAGAATAGTCTTTTCCAGCGTATTCACCAATCACTTAATAAATTAGGCTTTAAAATGAGATCACTTTGATCTGCCTGGGAAAGACGACGACTTTCTCCGAACCTTAGCATTATTTCTTCTCTCAGATTCCGAGGGAAAATAAGCTTACTTTTAACACTTTTTTCTCCCACTTCGAGGTCCATCTAGCTATATGGTTGGTTTTCCTGTTTAGGGTCGCTAGCCCCACTCCCAACCTTTCCTCCTTTTCTGAACTTAGAGCCAGCTAATAGGCGAATAAACTGGTTAGCTTAAGAACTATGTGAGCTGCCCTGATCAGCGCACCTCGGAACGATCATTTAAAACGACTAGATGACATAAGTGACTTTCAACTACTCATTCTCATATTATCAGTAGTACATGTCATAACTGATATTGAGAATTCAAACTACAGTAATGAAACAAACAAATTAGAATTCAAAGAAAATGTCCCCGAAGAAATCAATATCTTATTCAATTTTTTATTATTTATGACATATTGACATGTATCTGTTTGAAAAAGAAAATTAGATAAGAAATAGGCAAGCAAACAAAAGAAAAATTCACATTTTGATTACAAAATTTCTTCTTTGATTTGTTCAAGTTATCAACCATGACTCTTCCTCCCCCCACCCCCCCACACACACACAGGACAATTGTGATTGAGTTGTCAGGGGAAATTAAAGTGGTTGAGTTGTTGAGTTTATTGATGACATTGTCAACTGTACTGCATTTAATGACAATGATAAGCGTCTTATTCTCCACTCTAGTCTTGGTTATTGAGTAATAATAGGCATGAATAAAGGAGTAACTGTGGCCAGTATTCAACCAGTGTCTATGTCTACCTGTGTGTGTGTGTTGTGAGTTTAATGAGCCAGTTGGAGCTTAGAATACAACATATTATCGAGATAGATAAATAGAAGCAATATGCATTTGACATATGAGATAACATGACCTTCTGTCTGTCCATCTCTGTATCTACCTGCCTGTCTGTGCGTGTGTCTATCTTCCTTATCACAGGTGTCATTACATCATCGTCGTCATCATCATCAGTAGAGATGAATAAACTTTCTATTGTCTTACTTCTCTTTAATACCACCATAGAAACAAGTTGATACCATGAGAAAGCAGGAGAGAGAGAGAGAGTGGTGGTTATCCTTATGTCTTCATTGAGTGTTGAGTGTTGATGAGGTGAGATGAATAGGACTTCTCCAACCAGCCAGTCAGCTAGCCACTCAGCCAATGAGTCAACCTTATCCAACCAACTTCATTCATTGTAGTCACGTATTATGTGATTGTTTTACCGGTTGTTAATTATCGATAATGAGATGACAGTAAAGCCGCTTACTCCCCCCCCACACACACGCACAAAGTTTACTCCAATACTGTCGTGTAGTACTCGTGTGACTAAGTGGGTAGGAGAGTGAATGAGTAAGCGAGTGAGTAGGATAACTGACAGTAATTGAATGGCTAATTATTAACTCAAATCCTAAGGCTATTGAACAAAGGAGTGATGCATAGGCACACATGCGCGCGCACGCACACACACACACACAGATACACACCGCCTAGGCAACTAAGTGTCACGGTTATCATTATCACTCTCATGGTTATCAACTCTGTGATGAAAATCTCCCACGCGCGTGCGTGTGTGTATGTGTGTTCATGATAATACCAATCTCTTTTTTCTCAATTTCATGGATAGTAAAGTTTTCATAAGGAAATGTATCATATCTGTGACAATTACAGAGAGTGGAAATTCTTCTCTTATCTATGATTCATGATGTCAACAGAAGAAAGTCTCATTTTTGCTTGTGTTCATCTGTCTGTGAGTAGGTGTGTGTGTCTGGGAGAGAAAATTGACCAGGGAAGATTGTAGGTAGATTAATTTATCTGTTATGTATTGAGATTGTGGAATGACTTAACGACTAATTGAGAAGGAAATTTGATGATGACGAATCATTACTTTCTCTTATCAGATATTAATGGAAATCTCAGAGAAGTTGAGTTTATCAGCTGGAAATATTCCCATTGACCTGCATGTTGAAGAATATGAGTGATTATTGTTACTATCATTTCCCTTGCGTTCTAGGTGGAATACAGGAGGCCTTCAACACCACGTCGCCATTCCACCCCGTTCTCTATAGTCCTCTTTAACTGGCCGCCCCCCATAATGGCCCATTATATCTCGTTTTCTTCCTGCAAGATCTCCCTCCCCTTGTCACCGTCAAAGTGACGCCAAACTAGTCGTTGACCACACTGGTTCCAGATGAGGGTTTTCCTAGTCTTCTCAACGTGTGTCCAATCCATCATTCCCATCTTCTAAGGCTTATTTCTTGAGCAATAATAGGCTCTTGCTTGTTGGTTTATTCCCTGCCAAAGTTTATTTTTGCTAGTTCTTACTGACCAGCTGGCCATTTGGTCTCCAATATGCCGATAAAAGTCTGAAGTAACCCGTTGGAAATGCCATTCGTGGTGTGGGTGTCAAGTTTCCAACCCATATATATAGGAATTGACATTGGTGTTGGAAATACGAGCTATTTTCTTTATACTGATAGTGTGAAGAAGATCTCCCAGCTGGTTTTAGTGTGATGAAGGTTGTCCTGAATTTCCGATTCTGGTCGGCGTTGACATCCTCCTCCATTCTATCGCTTGTAGTTGAAACGATTCTGCCTAGACAGGTGAAAGAAGTAACCTCTTTCAAATTTATCCCACTGACAGCGATTGGTGTGGGTTGGTGTTGTTGTTGGTTGGTTGGTTGGTTTGCTTATTTTCATCATCTCCGTCTTCTGTATATTCACTCGAAGTCCTGTCTTTTCTGTCTGTCCCTTCAACCAACTTGCTGCTTTTGATTGCATGGAGAATTTAATCATGAGCTGACATGAGTTAGAGAACCACTGGAAAACCTGGGAGTACTGGACAGCTGTCTCGTCCTAGTTTGGGACTCTTCAGCAGTACGCACCCAGCGGGATTCGAACCCAGGATCTTCTAGTTACAAGGCGAGCTCGTAGACCATTGAGCCACTGGGACCCGATCCAATGGTCCTTGAATTCTAACTTCTGCCAATTCACGACATAGCGCGACCACTTCACAATGTCTTCTTCGATGAGTTACTGCCTCATCTTCAACCTACTGTACCCTACTGGTCACGGCTTTTGGCCGATAATTCTTCCAGTTTGTGTGATATTAAACATCCAACATGTTCCTGTCTTCTCGTTTCAGACTCACGGTCTCTCCCGTGATCCAGTTCACAATATTTATGAATATCATCGGTGATAGTTGACCAGTGGTCCTGTCTTACTCCCATCTTCATTTCAAAGGCTTCTTCCCTAAGTTTTTCGTCGTACACCATTGAAGGAAATGAATGACGGAAGGGAATTCTTTTTAACATTAGAGAAGATAGACGAGTTAATCCTTGACACTATTGATCAGAATGTATTGCTTTCTCAAGTGACAGGCATTCACAGTATTCACAAGATGTTAACAGAAATTTGAAGGATGAGAGACAACGGTTGTAAACCGATGTCTATGTAGAAGAACTGTCTTATGTTTCCTAATTGTCTGGAACGAGTCACGATGAGTTTCACAGTTGACATTTACTGTCTGAATGACTGTACTGCAATTGGTCTCCGGATAGCTGTAGCATCCTTGAATGAATGTCATTAGTAATGAATCTTTTTTGTTCCGTTAGGTTCCTAGTGGAACAGGCTTCAAACTAGAGACATTTGAAGTTTCGGTAGCAGTGGTGTTTATTTTTACGCGATGAAATCGCTAGCCTGATGCCTAACCTTCCCTCTTTACCAATCTTATTACTGGTTTAGTGAGTTAAAGGAATGTGTCAGTGACCGAGGATCGAACTCCGGACCAAATGCGTGGTCGGTGAGCATTCTACCGCTGTGCCAGAGATACAAAGTAATAAATTATCTGGAGAAATTATTCTCTAATACTCTTACAACCAACCTGTCAATGATTGTTTGGATTATGTAATAATTGGAAGGTAGTCGTATTTTTGAACGTATCTTCCTACTAATCCTATAGGTTCATTTTCAGATTGGACAAAATGTTTACCTGCCCACTCACCGCCTCCCCCCCCATTTTTATTAGATATCTTGTCGACTAAACGCTTTATCATCGTCATCGAAATGAAGATGTTTGGTGTAGAAACTATTTCAGTATCCTCACGGAGGAGAATATATCGACTTGTGAACAGAACAGTGAGTGAAAGAGAGCGGATAATGAGTCTTGACTGCGGTCTCAGTGGGGTTGCTTGGCTCATGCTATCCTAACCTTCTCTGTTTACTAGCATAACTGCCGACTAAACGAGGTTCAGAAGTGTGTGTGTGTGTCGGGGGGGGAGGTGAACCCTGAATGGTGTGCACGGTGTTCACTGACTCACACTATCATAATAAGCAATCCAATCACCACACAATCTCAAAATTATGAATATTTTATAGATTATTCTTTCTAACTGTAGTCTGTAGTGACATTGGATCGATTAATTAACACAGTGAGTACTTTCACCAGATTATAGATATATTCATTTCGTGTATAACTTCCCTAGTAGTCTGAGATCTGTATGCACGTATTGGCTTATCTTACGTCATCTAACTCTGAATGTGTTATGATTACCTCTTATTCAGTGTTAGTTGACCTAAGTCTGTTGACAAATTGTCTACTCAAAGTCAAGTGTGAATAAATCACACACACACACATACACGCACGCTCGGTGACTATGGGATAGAATAAATTCACATTGTAATGTTATGTAATAATAGTTGTGTTAGACCATAAAACGTACAACACCGTACTCATAATTACAAGTTACCATGTCTGTTATGTTATGCGATATCGAGCAGAGAGTATTTCTCTGTGTGTGTGTGTGTGTGTAGTTATGTGTTGGTAGGTAGGTAGGCGTGTGTGTATGGAAGAGTAGGCTATATTATTTCTCTTCAAAAGGGATATATATGTATATGCATGCCATAACATTCACTTCATTTCATAACAATATAATCGTTGAACTCCAGTCTACTCATCCACCGACCCACGCACCCACCAACCCACGCACCCACCAACCCATCCATCCATCCATCCATCACTGACTACATAATTACTTCATCGTATTACATACAACGCCATCATTGATTTCCATAGTGAAGCTTCTTTCTCTCTCTCTTGTTAAACTATCTATGCATCTTTGGAGTGTATAAGTGATTCATAAGTGTTGTTAAGATAATGAACCTCCCATTATGGATATTAAAGTTAACCTCCGTGCGTCAGTCTCTCTTCTACGTGTGTGTTTGTGTGTGTGTGTGATTGTAAAAAGGTAGAACGGAATGAATGAATGAAGGTGAACCTTACTAATGAAAATGTCAACATATGCCTTACGTAATCACTGTGATGATATTTACATATGAATAACCCAAACACTTTAGATAATTGTGCTATTTGGATAGATGGGGTGATGACTATGACTAATGATCGGTTAGTCTTGTGGATTATTTATTATCATCATCAACATACTGGTCATGTATACAACCACTGACTCACAAACAAACAATCAAACAAACACGCACACACACAGACACACAAATGGCGAGACAAACAATAATCTGATCAATAAGTCAGTGAATAAGTAGGTGGATAGATGTGATCTACCTTCGAGATCTTATGATGACATCATTGTGAACAATATAATAACGACGAATATTCACACACACACACACACTATAGGAAACAAAACAAACAAGACAAAATAAACAGAACGTCTCTTGTGTGGGGTCATATTGATCATTATCTCAACAACAACAACAACAAAAAACAAAACATAAAATTATAATAAATGTGTAGATGTGTAGTAAAGTTGTGTTGGTGTGTTTTGGTATATACACACACTCTCATTCAATGTTATCAACACCACCACATTTGCCCCACTACTTCATTATCCTAGACCGATGCATAATATTGATTTAGGAGTATGTCATCTGGCGTCCTATAATGTATAGAAATGATTGCATAATGTGCTGACCTTTCTTACCCCCTCTATTTTGGCTTATTATATGATTAAATAAACAAAATAAATAAATAAATGTCTATCCCTCTACAGCCAAGGCAGAAGTAGGGATTGTACATGCTTCTTTTGTACACAAAGCTTTGGCTTAAAGTCATGAATTACTAAGGCCTCAGCTGTGTTTTAGAAGTCTGTGACGAAGAAAACACCGGAAGTTAGCATGGATTCGGTAGACTATCTTAAGCATTTGTAATTCTGATTGCGTTGACTCAGAACTTGACTTACTAAAAGCCACGCTGGCGGAAAACGGTTACCCGAACCGATTTATTGACAGTAACACGAAAGATAACCAATCTAAACTGGTCACCGCCTCAGTTCTAAAGAAAACCATATTCATGAACTTGGAATTAAAAGGTGATCACGCTTCAGATATGCTTAAAAACCATCTCTCTTAAGCTGTCGGTAGGACATCTTTGCAGGAAAATAACGTTCACCAGTCGCAAGTTGTTCTCCATCTCTGTAAAAGATAAGCTCCCACATCTGGCTACCTCCATGTGTATCTGTCAGTTCACCTGCTCCTGTTGAGCAAGGTACATAGGCCATAGCCAGAAGTTGCTTTCCGCATGAATACATGGAAGTGTGTGAGAAGTTCTATTCTAGAACACCTGACCGACTTCTGTCACTCTACCAACCCTGACCATGATTTCAAGATCATATATAGAATCCATGCTAACTGACTGGTCGCGTTTTCTTCGTTACAGACTTCTAAAGACAGTGGAGGCATTGACCATTCATGAATTTAAGCCAAGCAGGCCTCTGTGTACAAAAGAAGTATGTACAATTTCTACTTCTTCCTTGGCTATAGAGGGATAGACGTTTATTTATTTATTATATGATTGATATAATTGACTAGAATATTCTTCAAGTATTGGTTTGTAGGGATTTGGTTGATTGGTTACAGGATTTCATCATAAACTGACATCAGTTAGAGACAACCTTTGGAAAACCTGGAAGTACTGGACATCTGTTTCTTCCTAGTTTGGGAATCTTCATCAGTAGGCACCCACCGGGGTTCGTTTCAGTGGAGTAATTGATGTCAGCCGACGAAGATTTTAATTTCAGTTTTTAAAGTACGAATTGACTCCAGTCAGAGAATCATTGAAAAGCAGGGAGTAATAGATGACTGTTTCGATGGTGTTGAGCACTCTTCATTACTACGCGTCTAGGACCTTCAGGTTACAAGGCGAACTCGTACATTATTCGGTTATTTGGTAGGTATTCAATCGCCTATCAATTTTAACTTCTGATAATTCTCAATGAAGCACGACAGTGAGCTAATGTCATCTGTAGGGAGTATCTATTGTCCCTTCCAACATGGTGGACTCCACTGATCCAGAATTAATGGTGAAAAACTGGATTCTATCCCAGTATGGCTTAATTGTCAACCAACTGTTCTTGTAGCCTGAAGGTTCTGTACTCAAACACTGATGGGTAGGGTCATAGGTGCATAGTGCTGAAGAGTACCAAACGAAGTGAACGTAACAGGTGTTCAGGACTCCCAGTTGCTTTTCCAATGCTTCTCTAACTGATGTTAGTTCATGAAGAAATCCTGAATCAAATCAAATCCTTGCAAAACCAACAATTGAAAAAACTTATGTGTCATGTGGTGCCGTCATATATATATATATATTATTATTATTGTATCCTTTAGTTCCTAGAGGAACATAGGGCTTCAGCTGCGCACCTCCATTGACTTCGGTTTTCTGACAACTTTTTCACCCTGCTCCAGGTCTGCCCACATGCTTTCATCTCCTCCTCGCATGACCTCCTCCAAGTCACCCTTGGACGACCAACTCGCCGCCTCCCTTTCGGGTTCCACTCGAGGGCTTGTCTAGTGATGTCACTTGATGGTTTCCTCAGCGTATGGCCAATCCATCTCCATTTCTTTCTGCCTATTTGTTTCACAATCGGTTCCTGATTGGTTCGCTCCCAGAGATCCCTGTTGCTGATCTTTTCTGGCCATCTGATCTTGAGTATTGAGCGGAGACAGCTGTTAATGAAGGTTTGAAGTTTGTTTGAGATGCTCTTTATGACTCGCCAAGTCTCTGATCCGTATAGTAGCACTGACTTCACATTGGAGTTGAAAATCCGGATCTTATTTTTGATGATGAGTGCTGTTGACCTCCACACAGATTTGAGAGTAATGAAAGCTTGTCTTGCTTTTCCGATTCTGGCTTTGATGTCCTCGTCAGTTCCGCCTGTAGTTGAGACGATGCTTCCCAGGTAGGTGAAGGAGGTTGTTTCTTTCAGGTTCTTCCCATTTATGCTTATTGTTGTCTGTTGTTGTTGTTGCTGTTGATGTTGGCTAGGAATCTTCATTATCTCTGTTTTATCTATGTTCACGTGAAGTCCTATCTTTGATGCTTCTTCTGCCAACTTGTTACTTTTCACTTGCATATCTTCCAGTTTATGGGAAATCAGACATATATCATCGGCGAAATCCAGATCCTCCAAGTCTTTTGTGTCAGTCCATTTTATGCCTGTTCCCTCGTTGGTTGCCGTTGTCTGTCGCATTATCCAATCAATTGCAATCAGGAAGATCATTGGTGATAGTAGACAGCCTTGCCTCACTCCCGTCCTCACTTCGAAGGCTTCCGTAAGTTTCCCGTTGTGGATTACTTGGCATGCAGCATTGTCGTATAACTGTTGGATGAGGTGTATAATTGTCGATGGGACCCCGTAGTAGCGAAGTAGTTTCCAAATGACCTCTCGATCGACGCTGTCGAAGGCCTTTTCAAAGTCGATGAAGTTGAGATAGAGAGGTGACTGCCATTCCAAGCTTTGTTCAATGATGATCCGTAGAGTGGCGATTTGATCAATACATGATTTGTTTCTCCTGAATCCAGCCTGTTCCGGACGAAGTTTTTCATCTAGGGCTTGTTTGATTCTCTCCAGGATGATGCGACTTAGTATCTTGCTTGGAATGGACAGAAGCATAATTCCACGCCAGTTTTTACATTGACTTAAGTCTCCTTTCTTTGGAAGTTTGAATAAGTAACCGTCATATATATATATATATTCTGATGTGAGCATTTAGTTTCATGGGTTTTGAATAAATCATTGAGTCAATAAATTGAATTCAACAGGAAGCCTTGATCGACCTAAGTTTCGTGCTAGTTGGCACTCATTAGTCAGCAAGGCAAGCGTATCTGCAACCTTGAAGGAACTCATTTCCCTTCTGAGATTTCGACCCATGTCACCCAGTGAGTACTGCAGTCACAGACATTACCACTGAGCAGCTATTCAGACTCGCGATTGACCATTTAATACCAACAATTCACAGTGTACTGTGATGATGAGCCACCTAGCATGTTGGCCACATTTCAAACCCGACTGATAGAATTCAGTCTGCACACACGAGTTACTAGAGTCCAATCAAAAAGATAATGTTTCTATATGTATGCAGATGATAATTTTAATTAACCTCATTTATGAGAGACAGTTACGCATCTCCACAAGTGAATTCTTCATCTATCCAATGTTTATCCTTTGTACCTAGTAACGCATTGTAGGACTCTCTATATATAACGTAAGTAATAATGGTGCAATACATTGACCCAGCAGGAATTGGGAGGGATTTTCTTCCTTATATTATATGATGTATAAGAGATGATGACATATTAAGTATCAAGCTCTCTCTGCTTTCCCCATAATTTGTCATATTTTTTACGGCTGACACTAATCAGTTGAAGATCTGTTTTACACAGATTTGATACCAGTTGGGAATCAATTCCCAACCAACTAAATGCTTATATTGTTCGTATTATTACGAGATTGTTACAGTGTAAACCGTCAATATCATGCAGAAATGAAGGCAGTTTTTAAATCTCTAAATCGAGTTCCAGTCATCAATACAACCTAAATGTTGCAAGTTAGTGATCAGAACTCTCTGATAGTGGAGTGTGATATTCGTTCAGTCGTAGAGTGATGCTTATACCCCCCAGGCTCCACCTGCAGCCCCTGAAGATGATAATTTCATTTGACTGGAGTTATGTTAGAAAGTATCGTATCCTCATATTATTTGAAATTCTATAGGCTCTCTCTGTGTACACAGATGGTGTTCAATATGCTTGTCACACACATGTTGTAGAACTGTATATTACGTAATTAGTTGAGTCTAATAGTAAATTGGTATACTCTGAATGGACACTAGTAACTAGTGTGATGTGTCTAGTCCTTCCTTTGGTGCACACTGAATTCTATTCCGTCAGTCAGGTTTGCAATGTGGCCACCATTCCACTAGGTAGCTTACCAACACATGACTTCCTTCCAGGTTGCAGCAAGGTCGCATTGCTGACGAGTGCAAACTAGCATGAAACATAAGTCAGGTGGGGCTTCATGTGACCGATTGCCTCCAACCATCTAATATCATCAAAGTAAGTTGGTACATTAAAGCTTGATGATGTGTTTTGTGTATCGTTTCGGTTAGAGATTCCTTGAATTAGTCCATCGTGCCTTGCTCACTAACGTTATGCCCATCAGTCAACTGGCATACTCACATATACTTCTGCTTTTCAAGGGGGGGGGTTGCATACAACTAAACTATTTACGACTTAGGAGTAATTGATCAAAGCTTTCTTTGGAATTCGACGAAATCAAGACACTTCTAGCTATTCTCAGTATTCCTTAACTCCTCGGAGGATCTCGCTTCAAGATGAGGTTTGCCTTCAATCTCACGTAATTCTTTCATTGAACTCACGTCATATCACTTGTTGTTTGTACAAATAATAAACTGCTCATTTTTTCTAACTATCTAACTGATTTTCCCATTGGAGGGAACACGCAAGGAAGTTTGTGTCATCCAGTAGGAGAATATCCCACATTCCAATCTGTTGTATGGTGAATAACGTGTCACATTTTGCACAATGAGATTGACTTTGAGAACAGTCTTGATTAAATGGAATCACATCTATCTACGTATCTACCTTTCAAAAAGCTTCACTATTAACAAGTGACTGAACATGTACTACGTACTCACCCACCACCAGGGTTCGAATCCTGAGCCTTCCGATTAGGAAGTGAGCTCGTAGACCATTCAACCACTTGAACCCAAACAAATTGGCCATAAATTTCAACTTCTGCCTATTCAAGATGTACATATGTAGTGCAACCGTCAGCCAATGTCCCAGGGGAGTAACTCTCTCCTTGGTTGACTTGGTAGACCCCTTTGGTTACGACTTCTCTCCAGAACTTCAGGTAAATTCCTGGTGAACATCAGAATTATTTTCAATTGTTGGTTTGTAGCCGTTTGAATGGTTAGAGGATTGATCATGAGCTAGCTGATATCAGTTAGAGAACGATTAGAAAACCTCCAGGGAGCACTGGACTCCAAATATCAAGTCGACTCTGTTTATCCATGGAGTTACGCCTTCCTCTATGTTTATCTGATTCTCCCACTTAAGAAATCCTACTGATAACTTTGAGTCGTTCAAATGAGTATGCTTCACTGAAATCTGTTGCATTGTGAATAACCTGTCTAATCTGTTAATGTCACTTGTTTTGTAGACGTATCATTTTTGATAACTGACTTAATTAGACGGAATCACACTTACCCACCTACCTACCTACCTACCTACCCATCTGCCTTTCAACAGACTTCACTGTTAACAAGTGACTAAGCATAATAATAATAATAACAGTGATAATTAAACCAGTGAAATCACATTAATACACTCAATCTTGTCACATCAAACAAGCAAATGGGCCATTTCAAGTTGTTAAATGAGGCTTATTCATTCAGTTGAATGAAATGAAGTGAAATGGAGTGTAGGGTAATTAAATGAAGCAAACTATTTTGTGGTTTTTCGTGCATTTTACTTTTACTTTTCTACTTGTTGAGAGGAGGAAAATGAGTTATCTTCGCGGTCTCCTTTTCGCTTAATGATTTTCAGCAATATTGAGTTGATCTCTTCACTTTGTTCTTTTGACACATCTTTTAGGTAGCTGTGTGTGTGTGTTGGGTGAGTGGTGGGCGGTATTTCTCTAATTAATTATATTTATGGTTTTTATTAATTGACAAGTTTTTTACTCTCTGAGATCATCGGCTATACTGATGTCGTCTCCACATCATAATCAGTGTGGTTGCTGATGTATATTCAATATCACCTGTGATTGGCCAATTTCTGTATGTGTGTGCGTGGGTGGGTGGGTGGATGGTTGTAATATGCGTGTGTGCATGCGTGCGTGCGTGCTTGCGTAGGTGTCATGAAACACAGAAATGATTCAATAATTAATTAGCTAAAGGATTAAACACAAAATATTTACCTAAAATAAACACGTCACATCATCTGTAAAACAGCAACACAGACAAACAGAGCAAGAAAAAATTGAAAATACTCCTGATAACTTGTTCATGTAGACAATAATAAATATATGATTTCATAATCCTTATGCGGAGATCGGGTGGTGGTGATCGTGTTGGTGAGAAGGCGTGGATGAATGACTTCACTGAACCTTCTTCTTGTCACCTTCCCTCTGCCATCCCCACCACCCTATCACACTCAGATAATATGTGTGTGTATATATAAAAAGAAGAGTTTAATTGCATAACTCAACTCTCACTTTCTGATTATGTTTGTGTGAGGAAATGATTTATCCATCGTGTCATATATTCAAAAGATTAAAGAGGATATTGACAGAAGACTAAAATCAAATCAAGTCACATCAAATCTGATCTCATCTGTTCAAATCACATCACATAACCTGAGGAAAATTAATTTAAAAAAAACATGTCACATATTAAACGTGTTGATCCGTTGATGACGTTTTTCTTGCCTGTTTGTGTAATGTGATTATTAAATGTATAATGTGTGTTTAAAAAAATTAATTTTAGGGATTAAATGTTTTTTTTTGTTTATGATGATGACGTCAGCAGATCACAGTCCCTCCCTCAACCGTTCGACTGGAGATTGTGATGAGGAAATGTGAGTTGGACAACTGAGCCCTAGACCGTGAAGCATTGTAGAGTGCTAGGAACTTTCCGATTCCTCCGAAAGAGCTTTTACTGGAATGGCTGCCATGGAACCGATATCATTAGAGAGTGTCTGAGGGGTATATGTTTCTCCAAACATTCACCTGGATGGGACATTCTTTGCCAGTCTAAGACTTTAATGCTTGGCGTAGCTTTTATCCCCAGTAAGTGTTTCTGGTAACGTTTGTTTATTCTAAACATCACCAGGATTAGACGACGAGTTTATGTGTGTGAGTTGACTCATCAATCCATCAGTAACTCCACACCAACTTTATCCTACTTGAGCAAATGTTGCTCATCTTGGAAGGTGGATATGCTAACTTCATCGGTCGTTACAAGTTCACAGTCTACTTGACTAATTTAACACTGATAAAGCACTTCATATACATTCTGAATGCTATTCCCTATGTGTTTCTAACAGACACGAGTAATCCAACGATAGTACAGTTTGTCAAATGTTATTACAACATTTATATGTCTCTACTTAGGCCAATTTAAACTCATGGCACCCAAATGGCGTGAAACCATCAGTGACCTCTGTAAGCGGCATAACTCTGAAAGGTAAATTTGGTCCCCTAACTCAACTCTAACCTTAATCTTTCTTTAACCTAACCCTAATGCATCTCTAACCTATACCTAACCTGAAAATAAATAAAATAAAATACTCTCTCCAACGTTGATACACTTCAATCAATATCTTTCTTCATGAATATAGTGATATTTAACTGGTTTCACTACCCTATACTGACTGAATCGTCCAGAGTCGTTGGTGAGTTCACGTCCCCAGGTTGTCTGAAGTTTAAAGTTGTTACCTTTGCGTATATTTATCAGCAACTGGTCTGCCAATGAATGGATGGTGCAACTCCCTGAATGGGGGAAGTGATCAACACATTAGATCAACTCTCATCCTTCATATTCGACATAAGTACTGACAGATACATACTAAAGATACGGAAACAAACATCAACAATACTGAGGTTATCCCTGTGATGATTCCCATTGTCTACATACCGACTGACTGATTGGTTACAGCATTGCACTTTGTGCAGAAGTGCGACATTTCGAGTTGTAATACTTCATGCATAGCACACAAAAGAAGACGAAGGAGATATGGAAAGGACGATCCTAAGCAGAAATGTGGGGGAGAAAGTATAATAATAACATAGAAAAACAATTGGGTTGTCTTGTTGAATATCACAGATCGTAGACAGTAAATGTATCTGCGCCATCATTAAGAACGATTTCCTGCTATACCATCACTTGTCTCTAGTCATTGATTCATGACATTTCGAGTAGACCAACCTGAGACAGTCTTCATCTCCCCGCGCGATTGGCTCAAACTAACTGTTAAAGATTTCTTGGACTGATGTTATGTTTTGGTCTGACCATCACTAGATCTTTTCCAACCTGATCCTATGTCAGCTAACATTGTCTATAGGTGGTCTATGGAATCGAAATACTCAGATCGACACAGGCATTTAAAGTCTGTAATTGAGACTTTCTTGGCAACTCTAAAGAATAGCAGCCCAAACCGAAACTACTTAGCGAACGGACAAATGACTTTGAGCAACCAATCAGATCAATCTGTTTTTTCCAGACTCACTTATGGGTGCTGTACACCTTTTCCGTTGCAAATTCGCTCCAGATCTTGTTGTGATTACTGTGTTGGAGAACGGACTGATAGGAAGGTAGAAAAATTGCCAATGTAGAGGTGTCATTCATATGTAAAGATACAATAGGTGCATCATCGATGGGTTTGTTTGTTGGTGAAATGAGTGCCGAACCAGAAAATCAGTTACCGAAGGTATGTCGTTCGCTTTTAATTTACAGATTCCTTAGGTACTTTCGATAAAAAGAAAATATAATCGAGGGAGATTGAGTGTGAATCAGCAATAGGTATTGGGGATATATGACACCGGCCTCCAGAAAGGATATATTGAGGCGATCCCTAATCGCAGTGCAGGTGTATTATAGCCTATTATCCAGCGCTTAGTGCTGCCCGGGACGACTACTCATACAGATGAATGGAGTAGTTACAGTCAGTTATTGAATCTGGGCTATATTGATCAAGTGGTCAACCATACACAAATGATTTTGTCAATCCTTTTGATGGAACTCACACTAATTTCATAGAAAGTTTCTGGGGTCACCTAAAAAAAGTATCAGATCTGTGAATGGATCAAGAAATGCAATGATATACAGTTATCTCGATGAGTTTATCTACAGGACTTGGTTTAACATGGGTATCAAGTCTCCTATCAGAAATTGGGAGGTTTTTTGCAACATATATGAGAACGTTGTTCTTTGTAACTATCATTTAACATTGCATTACTTTTATATAAATGGCTTATTACAATTATGCACCGTTTTCTTTGAGCATTCTGATTGGTCGAAGTTGTCACTGTCACGGTCATTTGTCCGTTCGCTAGGTACTTTCGGTTTGGGCTGCTATTCTTTAGAGTTGCCACTTTATTATATAGATTGTGTGTAAATATCAGCTGTATAATTTCAATATAACTTTCAATGTATTCTTCCCTCAAGGTAATAATGCCTACTTATTTCACCTATTTCAGTAGTTTGTGTTGGGGGCAAACAACTCACATTTCTAACACCTCACTATAAACGCATGAATTCCAACCACACCAGAAGGAATGAAGCCCTAACCTATTCACAAATATAAATTGATCTAATCATAAATTTTTTACAACTGAATAGTAGGAAGGCAAGACAATGTCTTCCCCTCCATTCACATAATCATAATAACATTAAACAACCCCTGCCGATGAGATGCATATTTTTGAATGGATGAGAAAGGAACAAGTTTCGCATTCACTCTACGCCTTCTTTTCACTTGTCTTTAACATACAGGATTCGGGTGTATGTCGTCTTATCCGATTCTATTTTGTATGTTGTATGCCTATGCAGATGGCAGCCTATTCACACATCATAATCATAATCCACCCACCTACCATCCTACCCACCCACCCACTTCTAATATTAGCCAATAAGCATATTGTAAGACAGTAGAAGTTATGATTATTAGTATTATTATTCTGATTATGATATTCGGCCTTCAAAATGAAAATATGAATTTGATTGGCTGACAATAGAAGGATATGACGATATGGTGATTGTGTGGGTGGGCATAATGCCGCTTGCGTACAGGCAGTAGGAATAGAAATAATAACAATTATGTTGATAATAATAACTGCAATCATCACATAATATCTGCCTATTCTTCTCCTACAGTTCTATCCTGTTGGATAAAACACAGAAGGGAAGGATGAATATGATTTTTAGTGAATGCGGAGGTGTTAAGCAGGGAGTGAGGGGAGGGAGGGACGTAAGTGGCTGAATGAATGAATGAAGATTATGATTATTATTATTATTATTATAGCCATCATAATAATTATGCCTTTCTCACTGCCATTGTCTATTCGCCTCCCTTCCTCTGTTTTTATCAATAATCACTCATAAGCATATAACAGTGAATAGATGAGTGAGGGAATGGCTTATGCGTTTGTCCGTGGGTGGAATAGAAGAAGGCAGAGAGAGTGTGTGTTCAGTTTCTGTTTCTGAGTCGAGTTAGACACAACGAAACAAAATATTGAGAGAAATATTCATTTTATGAGGAATACAAAGGAATTGGCTCCTTCTTTTCTCTCTCTATTTTGTCTCACACTGACGTTAGTAAATTACGAGAACTAAATTTCACGGGTTCATAGAACTACTCAAATCCTACAGAAGTGTTGGTTTGTAGGGATTTGATTGGTTACAGGATTGGCCACAAGCTGATATCAGTTAGAGAACCATTGGAAAATCCAGGGATACTGGATGGCTGTTTCTCCGTAGTTTGAGGCTATTGATGAGCATGCACCCACCGGCGTCCACCAAGTCAGGCACTGGCTTGGCAGAAGTTGAAACTTATCGGCCATTTTATCGGGCTGCAGTGGTTGAATGCTCTACGACCTCTCCTGGTAACCGAGAGGTCTTGGGTCCGATCCCCGCATTGTAGGTGCGTACTGATGAAGAGTTCCTAATTAGGACGAAATTGTTGTCCAGTAATCCCTATTGGTTTTCAATGGTCCTCTCTCCAACTGATATCATCTCGTGTGCAATCCTATAAAACTCTCAATATTAAACACCGATATGGTTTCGAAGAAGTGTAACTTGTTTGTGAGTTGGACATATTGATTGGTTAAACGATATTTATCTATCTCGTCACCATTTGTCGGCGTATTTCATAAATTCACAAGAGAGAGAGAGAGAGAGCTATCTTGTGCGTCGGTTGCACAGTGGTTAGGACTCTCGCCGACTATGCACATGGTCCGAGGTTCGACCCCCTGTCGACGGACACCTGATTTCTATGGTCGGCCTGCAAAATTTGGGCTACCGATATACATGCTGAAAATTCCATACTTGTACCAAAAATACAGTGTGGAATCAAGCTGTAATCAAAAATAAAAAAAAAAGAAAACAAAACAATTCTTTCCCGTGGTAGTAATAGCGGTAGATTTTAGTCAGCATCACCATATGATGACAGTCGAATAAATGTTGTGTGGTTGAGCTCCTTGAGATTCCATGATGTGATTACTAGAAAGCCATTTGGAGCAGTTTAGTGATAAACGAACAGTTATGAGAGTCAGTCATTACACCTAGACATGAGGCATACATATATGACAAGAAAAAACAGCTCGTGGTTATTATTTATAATCCATAACCTTCCCCAGTTATTCAACTACTTACCAGCTTATTCCTGAATTCCTTGAGATGATCATTTTAGGAAGGCTTTTAGATTTAGAATTTTACTTCACCTATCATCATCATGTTACTTAATTCGTTAAGTAGTATACATTTGATCTGTGTAAATATTTCCCGAGGATATTTGGAATTCTAGAATCGGTGGATGGTGACTAGCAGTGGAATCCAGGATAACGTACATCTCATCCTATTTGGGACTCGTTGGTGGCTGGATGTACCTGCATTCCGTAGTGAGTGATGATGTTCCCAAAGAGGCTCGAACTCAGTGTCCATAGTTACAAACGTCAAAGCACGTTATCTCCTAGACCAGTTGGGTCACGAGAGTCACCACCTCTTATGCAACCGGTTATATTAATTATTTAATTCAATTTATTTCTTGCAGTTGTCGTAATCGTTTTGAATTATTTGGTATAATTATGGGGATTTGTGGGGCAGTGTACTGAGTGTTCTAATTGACTGGTGTATACCACAGTCATTCAGTATTGACTAGGGTAGATTTTCTGGCCTAGAGGACAAATTGGCTTCCCTGGAAAAGAATTCCAATGTCAATGGCTAAAGACGACTGACAGCAATTGATAACAAACGAAAATCGGATAAAGTTCACCTGCTTTTTTGTAGGAGGTAATCCAGTTTAACCTGTCTGTGAGTGAATGGTTAGGGAGCTGGATGTGTTAGCTGAAGGTTCTAGATTCACTCTATGCTGAAGAGTACCAAGCTGGGGGTAAGACGGAAGTCTAGTGAGTTGGTGGTTCGCTGGTAGACTGTTTACGCCCATGGAGGTGGTTTTGGCTCGGTTCCTGTCCAATGGACGGACACTTAAATTTGACTTAGTTTACTACGAGTGAGGTTTTGTTTGGCTGACGATAGGAACTCCACACTGTAGAAAAAATAACACCAACTCTACTGAAACTGCACAGCTCATTGAGTGACCAAGAAACTCGGATGACCAGTCTGTCATTAAACCCACAGCAATTGGTGTGTTCATTCTAGTGACATAAACTGTTAGAGAAATACTAGTTTCAATAGAAAAATACCTTCACTTATTTCAAGCGTACACGTCGATGAGATGAATTCAGTAGATTACAGTACGATCCAATTTGATTTGAGCTACCCTTTAAGGTTCTTCTTGTCTATAGGAAATATTATAGAGATTGAGCGCATAGCGGCACTGAAAAGTGCGATGAAGAGGCTGATATGTGTGAGATAGAAACCTTCATTTTGCTAAGTGGAGCGTCTGACGAACCTCTGTCAAATCTCTGCCGTTGATGGTGATTGTGCTGCTTGTTGTTGCTGTTCGTTAGTTGGTTGGTTGGTTGTTTGGTTGGTTATCTTCTCCTTCACCTGCCTCCGTCTTCTCTATGTTCACCTGGAGTCTTGTCTTCGCTGCCAGCCTGTACTACCAGTTTGTTGGTTTTCGCCTGCCTGTAAGTCTTCGAGTTTGTGTGACATTAAACATAAATCATCCAAACGCGAAATCTGGATCTTTTAGAGTCTTCTGATAGGTACAGCGTATTCCTATCTTCTGACTCCCAGCGCATATTCTGATGCATAATACAGTCCACCAGAACTAAGAATATCATCGGTGATAATACACAGGCCTGTCTTACTCACCTGACATACGGCATTATCATATAGCTGTTGAATGCGAAACCGTTTCAACAACAGGCGAAACGTATAAGAATGTCAAAGCCAGCCAAACAGCCAGAATCGGAAAAGCGAGATACGCCTTCATCAAAGTGGAACCAGTTTGGAAATTTGCTTCACTTACTCAACAAAATCAACAAGATTTGAATTTTTAACACAAACGTGAATTCAGTTAGTCGATTCTTCTGTACGGGTCAGAAACTTGCACTGCACGTGAGTCACGAAAAGTATTTCACACAGCCTGTTGCAGACCTTTATCAACAGCTGCCTCCTTCGCTAGCTACAAAATGAAGATAAAACGGCCAGCTACAAAGAATTAGTAACAAGGTACTCTGATTGGACGAGAACAAATCAACAGGCGAGAGCCGATCGCTCAACAAATTTGTGGGAGAAAATGGAGATGAATGGATCGGGTATACGTTGAGGAGGTTGTCGAAGGAAATCGCGTTCAGTTTAAGCCATTGTTCAAGTGAAATCCCAATGGGAAGCGATGCGTTGGTCGTCAGTGCGAGGATGACATAGAGGAGATCGTGTGATGATGATGATGAGGAAATGAGAGATTATGGGCAATCGTGAACCCAAATGAAGAGGACAACAGAAGTGGAGAAGTGTTGTTGAAGCCATGTGTTCTACTCGGAATACAAGGGAGTAATAATAATAATAGTAATACATTCTCTCTCTCTCTTTTGATAGGAGAAACTTTATAATTCATGACTGTTTATCACAAGCTGTAAGGAGTGCATGTATTGGAACTTAGCTCAAAGGCGATTTGACCGTTGAATATCCTCTTGAATAGCATTTTATCGAACTATCTAACACTTGCCATCAAGCGACTTCATTTCGAATGTATGTTTCATCCGAGTGGTGTGGGGTAGAGTGGGAGCAGGTGATACGTTGAATAGTCACACAATTTGTCGACTGTAGGTTGACTCTATTATTTCTATACTAGATGGTATATTCTAGTATGGAGATCAAATGACGCAACCAATCACATTCATATACAGTAATCAGATGGTCTGCAAAGAATTTCACGAATACACACTCTGCCACCCAACTCATACACCGTTGTCACTACGCTGATTTAAGTAATTGAAGTCAATATCTCAGGGAAATAGCTTTAGGGGAATAAATGAGTGAATCAACGATGTGATCCCATTCGACTGGTAGTTGACTTGGTGTGGTTACTTGGGAACAAGATAGTGCTTGGGTTGGCTGATGTTTGAATTTGAGCTGTTGTCATCTAGACACTCAGAGAAGCTGCTGCACGATGACATAGTTGTCCATCGACTCAGAATTCTTACCACAGTAGACTACACATCACCTAACTTCAAGGTTGTCACTACACAGACAGTCGTTACAAAAGTGTGAAAGGCCGCCGAACAGACTCAAAGATGGCACACCTAATCCTGTCATATTACGGAGCATGTTCATCACTGTAGTGTCATGAATCAAACATTCCGCTGTCAGACCAGTATCGTGATTTCTCACGAGATCAGAACTGACATAAACACACAGGAATGCATATTTTTCAACTGTTTTGAGTAACATTCATTCAAGTGTGTGTAGAAACATACAGACAACTTGACCATTACACTTTCCACAAAGTCTACACAAAACGGTTATATAAGAGTAAAGAGCTCAGGTCAGTGATGTTCCCTCCGAGTCGTCTTAGCTCACATATAGGTCAAACAGGTGATTTCAACTGCATTAAACGGTTGTCTGGTGTTTAAGAACACTTCAATCTCGTTTTTACGTGGGTGTTCCCAAACTACTTATATCAACCAACAAGTAAGTAGTATAAGTGTACCATTGCCATTTTACAACTTATTTCTATGAATCATTTAGAAATTTGTGTTTAATAAAAAAATGAATCAATGAGTAAAACGTGTGTTACTTATTGATTTATCTGTTCCGGCCAAAAATCATAAATTATTTCGGCCATTATTATTACTTAATATTTAATAGTATTTGACGATTAGAAATATGCAAATAAGTAGAATGGTCACATGTCAGAAGAAAGAAGATATTTATCGATCCTTTGAAGTATTCACAATGTAGCAAAGTGTCATCTACTGTGCATTCCATCTTTCAAAGGCGACTTACTTCACAGCCATGATATAGAGTCGCCTAATTTCATGCATCATTCGACATCTGTGTTAACTTTGTTGACACTGAATTGAATAATGAGACAGCAGTTATGCCGGTGACTTCTTCTTCTTGTTTATTACTATAATCCATGTTAGTTTGAACCTGTGGGATAACGATTACTACTCAAAGCATTCCCCTCTCTCTCTCCCCTCCTCTTGTTCGATAACTTCCCCACTTTCCCATCTAATTATCTGTCCATCCGAATAAATAAATAAATATTTATTTATTTATTTTATTTATTTTGCTTTGTTCATACTTATGTATCTATGAGATTTGTCACGCTTGATGATGGGGCACATAATGGAAGATGCCAACAAGTGAATGAGTTTCAATCAGCTCGCCTAGCAACCACTACAACAACAACGAGTGATTAAATTTCTCTCTATATGTGAGTTGGAAAATGGATGTATATTCATTATTCAAAACAAACTCATTGATAATCCCTTCTCCATTTGTGTATTTCATGTGGTCGTCATTCAGGGAATCCTCTCAATATAAAACAACACTTTCACTCGGTGGTGGTCACAGATCTCCTCTCACTAATCACCCACTGACTTAATAATAATAATAATAAAATAATAATAATAATAACAGCTTTATTCCAAACAGTATTTGTGGTACAGGTATGGAATTTTCAGCGTGCATTAATCACCCACGCATACACCTACAGGGAGACACACATAGAAACTCATGGATATTATTCACTCCACTACATCAATTGATAAAACAGGTTCTCATTAATTGGGATATTTTGTCAAAATCGAATAAATTTAATCTCTCAATGGTAAAAAGTCGATTTATTATGGTTGAGATGGTGGTGGTGATGGTGGGGGATGGATGAAGGGGAATAACCTCTAATTGATTAGGAATTATTGATGCATAAGTTAAATTTCATCACGCCCCCCTCCCGCCTTATTCTTTTTTCCAATTTTCTCAACATTCTTTTTGCTTTTCAGTCATTTCAATTATTCTATCGACTTATGAGTTGACATAACCCTTATTATTATTATTATTATTATTATTATTATTATAATTAGCATTATTATCATTATTCTCTCCGGTGAGTAGTGATATGCTCATTGTTATCCTCGCTTATATGCATCAAATTATTTCATCGCATATATAAAAGGCCTTACTTATTATTGTTATTTAAAATGATTTGGTTATTGAAACTTTCAAATTAGAATTTTAATCTGTTAATGGAGGGGCATATGAGAGTAGATAGACAGATAGACAGGCGAACAGACAGACACAAGCACACACACGAAGTAGGCAGACAGACACACACATGGACAAGATGTTATTGAACAAGTTATGTATGTGGATATGTAGATAGGCAACTAGTATTATGCTCCTCAAGTGTGTGACAGCCACAGGGAGACATGGAGAAAGAGTGAATGTACGTGGATAGATGAGGAGTAGTCAAATAAGACAGAGAGAGAGAGAGATGATACTGGCTGACTTGACCTTGTCATTGAATTGAGTTCCATTACGTAAAATTGTATGAGAGGTGACAAAAAGCTATTGAACCTACTTATCAATATTCTTCAATTTGTATAATTTTCTAATTTACCATTTGTGCTTATGTCTGTCTCCCTGACGTAATCACTTTTATATCAGGGTAAAGGAGAATTCTACATACTACTCACTATTATACAGTAATATTTACTGATTAAAAAAATTCACATTTGAATCGGAACATGTTAGATTGTAAAACAAAACGAATAGAAGAAGGCAGACTGCACACTAGTGGCGTTTATAGAAAGCCAATGCATTCTGCTAATGGATATTTAGACTTTAATTCATGTCATCCATCGTTGTCTGTTGGTGAAGGCAGGCCTAGTTAAGTATCTGGCAAACCGAGCAATACCACTAAGTAGTACAAGTGTGGTGATAGCAGGCCGTGAGAAAATATGTACAAGGCAGATTTAACAACCAATCACAGCAAAGTTAACGTGGCAAAATATGATTCGCAGATAGAGAACTCTATTTGTCGAGGAATCCCTAAACAACCAATCCGAAGCCTGCGTTTGTCTGCCTAACTTCTGATAAACAACCAATCAGATGACTGCGCTTGTCTACTTGCATAAGCTGTAATAATGTGTGTGAAATATATATAAATACGTGTTGATTTTCATAATAAAACGATCTGTTGCCTGGCCCTTGTCTTCTGTTGTTACACAAGAAGAGACCTAAATGATGAAATAAACAGATAGAAGAAGCTTCGGTTTCAAATAACTATCCTATAAAATTCATTAGGAAGATCAAAAAAGGTCAAAAGCAAAATAAAAATAATTATGATAATATAAATAAGAGCGAATATAGGTCATCTACAGTTATACCATATAAGCGGGGGACATCTGAGACCCTATGTAGGATTCTTAATAAAGCAAGAATTAGAGTGGTGACATTTAAACCTACAAACTCACTCAGGTAGGACAAGCTCTGTGGGCTGAAGGACCCAACTGACCCAGTTAGACAAAATTATATAATTTACAAAATACCTTGCATTGAGTGTGAGTTAAGTCGACTACATAGATCAGTTAAACTAGTAGATCGGGGTAGTCAGATTGATGGAACATAAGAATTTAGCTAAGGTTAGAATGATTGACCACACTCGAGAAGATAAGTCATGTAGAAAAAAGCTCAGCACTACCTTGCAGTGCATGCATTAACACACAACCACACAATAGGATGGGAGAGGGTTAAAATTCTTAAAAGTATAATAGGTAGGTGGTGATAGAGAGAGAGATTGATTACAGAAACCTGGATCATCGAGACTACATCCAACACATGAGCAATACAAGTGACTCATCACTCATACCGGAAATATGGAAACACTACTACCAATCAAGTCAAGCAGTGAAAAATAGTGATGGAATTATCTAAACGAAGTTAGAAAGTTGTGTGAGTTACTCAACTTGATATGATTATGAGTGGCGATGACAAATTGTGCTCGAAAGGTGATCATCAGTAAATATTACTGTATAACACACTGTGAAACTTTATCCAAATAAATTTTACCCATGATGGAATTATACTCTACCACCACAGTGAACAAGTTCTACTCTTATAGCAGTTACTCCCTGTTAGATATGAGTGGTAGTATACAGTGTACAGTTTACTATTCAGTGTCACTGAGATTCAGCCATGTTGTTCTTCTCTCATCCCTGGGGAGACTGGAAGTTAATCAGTTCATTGGTTATTGTAAAGTCTACAAATGTTCCGAAAAGTGTTCAAAATCAATAATTAAGCACATTCCTAAAAGTGAAAGTGAATGATGGGAAGAGATTAGGACCATGCTGTAGAATAAGCGACTGAAAAACCCTTTTGTACCCAGAGTTCGAGTTTTTGTGTTGATGAATAGCTACCACCACGGTCATACATAAATGTCGATACCTAACCCCTAATCATTCGATCTCGTCTTGTAGATAATCTTAAAAGATTGACCTGATGGACCTGCATGGTCTGAGTTCACCAGGTCTTCTTGTTAACCACACCAAAATAATATTTGGAAAGTGTGCCCTTTATGCAGTTGATATAAATAGCTTCATAAGAGCAAGTGAATTCATAAACATACATTGAAATGGCCCAAAGCAGCAGTTTATCCTTCCCACATCATTTGTCATGGGCCGCTGGATCAAGTCCCAGTGGCTTAATGGTCTACGAGCTCACCTTATAACCAGAAGGTGCTAGGTTGGAACTCCTCTGTGTTCGTACTGATGGAGAATCCAAACTAAGACTGAACAGTACTTCCAGGTATTCGAATGGTTCTCTAACTAATGTCAGCTCATGAGGAAGTCCTATTTCCTTAGTGTTCCCAACCTCGTCCCCCTTCATCTTTATGTAACATGGTAGGGTTAAAAATCGATACTGTGAGGTCCATTTCTATATCTCTACAATTTTTAAATGATTTTTTAAAAGTTAACGATGAGATTAACGTCACATTTTTGTTGCCACGCTGACCCCGTAAATATGCAGTTCATGGGCTGAAGTGACGTCATACAACAGTTGAATATCATTTCAGTGGAAAGCTAGTTGCATGAACAGAAGTATATTCAGAAGAATGTACCTTCAGTATGAAATAATGTTACGCACATAGTCTGTGAACCATAAAACTAAACGACCTAGTGTTCAAATTCTATTGGTTACTTTGAAACTACACACGCAGATATCAGCGTGAGATCATTGTACATTGAGAGATTTGCATTTTGGATTACAATCAGATCTTAAAGTTCATCCTCCAGTCGATCATCTCAATTAAACAACGTAAACTCGACTAGAACATAGAGGATGCCTTCTCTTCCCATACATATGTGTATATATTTGTGTATGATTGAATCTGCGGGAACAGCTTCACCTTGAAAACAGGAAGGAGTACAAACTGCCCAACTAATGGACAACATACGAGGGAGAACATGAAGCCCCTAAGTAAGGCAAGTGTTTTCTTATAACAAAAACGGATATAGATTATGAGGCCCCATAAATAACCGATAGTAGGCAGACCTCATTTTCTCTGTCGAAATGCTCTGGCTTCCGTGAGGTCGCATTCATAGCCTTTTCAGGTAAATCCTACTTACAACTTGACAAAATTGAAAGGGACAATACTAACATCTGGTATTCAAGTGTTGGTTTGTAGGGATTCGGTTGATTGGTTACAGGATTTCATTATGAGCTGACATTGGTTGGAGAACCATTGGAAAACCAACTAGGAGTACTGGACAGCTGTTTCCTCAGTCTAGTTTGGGACTCTTCAGCAGTACGCACCCACATTATCGGGGTTCGAGCCCAGAACCTTCTGGTTACAAGGCTAGCGAGCTCGTAGACCATAAAGCCATTGGGACCCAATCCAATGGCCCATGAAATCCTGTAACCAATCAAATTCCTACAAACCAACACTTGAATATCAATCAGATGCCCACTAGCGACTTGTCCTATTCAGGTGAGTAGTTACCCAGGGTTCTAGTGAGAAGTCGTAGGGTGCAACAGGTAGGGTGTGAGGACAAATACTCGCCGAAGACATTGGCTAGTGGTCGCGCTAGATCGTGAATTACCAGAAGTTAGAATTCATGGATTGGCCATTGGATCGGGTCCCAGTGGCTTAATGGTATACGAGCTAGCCCGCCTTGTGACCAGAAGGTCCTGGGTTCGAACTGATTGTGGTGGGTGCGTACTGCTGAAGAGTCCCAAATTAGGCTGAGGAAACAGCTGTCCAGTATTCCCAGGTTTTCTAATGGTTCTCTAACCAATGTCAACTCATGATGAAATCCTGTAACTAACATCTAGTGCCTATAATTGGATATTTGGACATTCAGATCTATCTCCCTAAGGGAGATCGGAAGGGAGATCTGATTCCAAATCTATGGTGGTGTACATAGGCTGCAGAATCCGAAAGGACTGAAAGATGTATGAATATATTTTGGTCACCTGTAGCTCCTAACCCTTCTCCACTGCTTCGTGGATCAGACTTCACGCAGAAGGCTCAGGTGTTGTGTTTGTATGTGTGTATGTGTGACCCCCTAAATCCCAGCAGAACCCTAACCTTTGCACAAACTATGCGTGTGAGTGTGTAGCGCATAAAGTGCCAAGTTTGTGTTCCAGTAAAAATAATACATAAATAAATTTTTGATTATGAAATAATAAAGACAAAATTAATAATGGAATATATTCAATTCTCAATAAAATTTTTCCTCGACAATCATATATACTACTTATAAAGTCAGTCGGAATGAGTAGTACCCTTAGTAGTTGAGGTGGTAGTGTTGGTGGTGGCCATATTTGGATAGGCTGATGAAGAAGTAGTGGTGACGATGATGACTAGGGTGATGATGGATCGTCCGATCGGTGATTCATTTCTTTCGTGGGGGATGGGGAATTTACCTCATACACAACTTTGTTGTCATATTTATCATTTGAAGTGGATAGATACACACATAGACAAATACAAATAGAGACAGAGGAAACTAAAATCAAAAATGTGAATGAATATTCTTCTGAGAATGGAGAAGGAAACTTCAATTTTTTAGGCTTTTTTTTAATTTTTCAAAAAAATCACCAATATTCATTTCAAATAATGAATGATGAATGAATGTGGAGATTCATTATGTTAAGCAGAGATGAAATGAGATGAGAATTCTAATTCTAATTAACTTTTTGATTTCTGATGAGTTGATTTATTTTTCTAAAATATTTTATTTGACTGTATCCTAGTGACTACCTCTTACTCACCCACACACACTCGTCCTCTCTCTCTCTATTCCTTCTCTTCACGTCTTCTCGCCCCCGCTCTTTCCTCTTCCTAACTTGCACTATTCTCTTCTCTTTTCTTCACTTCCCTTCACTTGTTCATTTACCAAAAAAAACCCAGTAAAAATGTCATCAAATTTCAAATTATTTTTTCATGCTATTCGATAAATTCAAGTATATTGTACACATTGAATATTTGCCGAAATTTTTAAATCAGGCAGGCAGTCAGTCTATTGATCAATCGATCGATCGATCGATCAATCAATTAAGCGGGAAATATAAATAAGTAATCAAGGAAGAATAAACAACTGGATAAAGTTGAAAGGATGAAAGAATAATAATAAATAGTAATAACATTATTAATAATAAGGGAATTAAAGGCGAATAACTGAGAGTTTTTGATTTAGTTTTGTTATTTCTAACATTTGGAGATATTGAGGTTAATTAATAGTGATAAGAATTTGTGGAGGGTATTATTTTGTTGTGTATATGAAATGTGAACGTATGAAATGGTTGACAAGTTTGATTTCAGTTTTGTTTTTTAATCACCGCTGATTATATTATCTGATCTAGATCTGCGCATGCAGGTATGATGATTCCACATCACATGTTAATAGTAAATTTATTGGGGAAGGATTAAATCTCATAAAATAAGTAATTGAACTCCTCGTGGTTTGCATGCAGGCCTTAACTAATTGCAGTGAAGGCAAAGGCAGTATCTACGTCATGCAAGGCTCCTTCTTGGTATTTGATGGTTGGAGGCAACTGGCCACAGGGAGCCTTGCCTGACTTTGGTTTCGTGCTAGTTGGCACTCATCAGTCAGCAAGGCAAGCGTATCTGCAACCTTGAAGGATTTCATGTCCCCCGCCCCCCCCCCCACCTGAGATTCGAACCCACATCACCCAGTGAGTACTGCAGTCACAAACGTCACCATTGAGCTATTCAACCTCGCAATTGACCTCCTGTAGGACTGTATTGGATAGAGTTCAGTCTGTACCGAAGATAGGACTAGACACATTATACCAGTTCCTGATTAGTGTCCAATCAAAAAGGCTTCTTTCTATTTAACACCAGAGCAAGTACATCATGATCTCCCTTTTGTTTTCTTTAGTGATGTTACTTGACTAATAGATATCGATCAATATTGCACGTCTGTTTATCTTTGACTATGTATGGAATGACACTCATAAAACTGAGGACATAATATATTCAAGTTATTCACGTTTGTGTGACGATTTTCAGATAGGTGACATACTACCGTTGACAAGCTAAACATGAATTTTAACCTCATTTGTTAGTTAACAAGTACATAGTCAGTTAGACGACCATTGGAAACCAGCTGGAATTTTTAAATCAGTCAGTCAGACAGTCAGTCAATTGATCAACCGATCGATCGATCAATCAATCAAATAAGCGGGAAATATAAACAACTGGATAAAGCTGAAAGGATGAGAGAATAAATAATAATAAAAAATAACAGTAATAATAATAATAATAAGGGAATTAAAGGCGAATAACTGAGAGTTTTTGATTTAGTTTTACTGTTTCTATGATTTTGAGATTTTAAAGTTAATTAATAGTGATGGGAATTTTTAGGACATTTTTTTTTTTTTTAACCTGCGGTTGTGTTCTCTTGTATTATGAAATGTGAACGTATGAAATAGTTGCTCGGTTCAATTTTAACTTTGTTCGTAAGCATAACTCCGTTAGAAAATGGTTGGAAATTCCTGTCAAATGTCAGTGTTGCAACCAGTGAGAAGAAGGATAAGGCCTCATGAGTTATCTGGATGGGTCCCATCAGGTTTGAAGATATTCTCTTCTGATTTGTGAGGACAGACATGGACCTATGATTATAGAAGACTTCCAACTATCTACTGCCAAGGAGATTGTACTGCTACCTTCTTGTACTTTTCTTATTGACCATCTCATACACTTAATTGATAGGTGTGTTTTTCCCCCTCACGTTCCCAGTGGAACTTAGGACTTCAAGCTAGTGGCTTGAAGTTTCTGTAGCAGTATTTATTTTTACAGGATGGAGTTGCTAGCCAGCCTCATGCCCAACCTTTCCTCTTTACAATCATTATTTCTGGCTTAGCGAAGTAAAGGAGTGAGTCAATGACCGGGGATCGAACCCCGGACCGTATGCACGGTCGGTGAGCGTCCTAACCTCTGTGCCACCAACGCTAATAGGTGTGTACCAGTAAGATAATTATTATTATCATGGAAAGTATTTGCATATTCGTTTGTGCGGTTGTCTTCGATTAGGCATACAGTCATGTTCGTGGAATGAGATCTTGATTTATTCGAATTACAAAATAACTGAGCAAAAAAGAATATCCTTTTCAATAATTTCCTCCTATTCTGACTCTATAATTATATATATATATATATTATTCTAGATTAGTAGTCAGTAACAATATTAGTGTGTTTTTTAAATAATATCGATTCGTTAAATAAGGTTATTAGAATTACAGTTCATTAAAGATGCTTAAATTAAAATAATAATAGTAAGGATATAGTAGCAAATAGAACATCAACTAAAATTAAGGAAATTCCACAAAAATTGAGGATCATTCGAACCTGGATGGCCAATGGGGTAAGGATAATGTCTGAACCAACAAACTTCTTTTGGACGCATAAATTAGGCTTCTTAATTTGGATCCCAACAGCCAGCCTCAGCAATAACCAGTAATTGAACTCTTACGACGAAGTTAAGGTTTGTTGGTATGCGGTAAATGACTTTGAAGGCCGTCTCGTTGACATCAATCATCTGCTCTGTATCCACAAGTTGAGATAGGATAGCGCTATGCAAAAAGATTTTGTTTGTCCTTTACATAACCAACTACGATGTTAGGAATTATTCACACTTTGAGATGATTCTTAGATGGGTAGGTAACCTACTACTGTTGACAGAGTAAACACGTTCATAATCTTTTCAACTTCCAGTTGACTTGCTGAGTATTACTCATCATTCTCTTTTGTTTTACCCAATCAACAATGAGAGGTATATTGTCATTATTCTATGAATTCGTTTAAATTAAATTATTCAATTGTGTTTAATGAACGATTTCAATTATCCATTATTAAAGCCTGAATTCAGGAGAAACAAGTCATGTATTGATCAAATCGCCACACTATGGATCATCACTGAACAAAGCTTGGAATGCAGTCACCTCTCCACCTCACTCAACTTCATCGACTTTGAAAAGGCCTTCGATAGCGCAGCGTCGGTCGAGAGGTTATTTGGAAACTACTTCGCTACTACGGGGTCCCATCGACAACTATACATCTCATCCAACAGTTGTACGACAATGCTGCATGCCAAGTAATCCACAACGGGAACTTACGGAAGCCTTCGAAGTGAGGACGGAAGTGCGACAAGGTTGCCTAATATCACCAATGATCTTCCTGATTACAGTAGATTGGATAATGCGACAGACAACGGCTGGCAATGAGGAAACAGGCATAAAATGGACTCACATAAAAACTTGGAGGATCTGGACTTCGCCGATGATATATGTCTGATTTCCCATAAACTGGAAGATATGCAAGTGAAAAGCAACAAGTTGGCAGAAGAATCATGAAAGATAGGACTTCAAGTGAACATAGATAAAACAGAGGTGATGAAGATTCCTGGCCAACACCAACAGCAGCAACAACAACAGACAACAATCAGCCAACAGAAATGGAAGGAATCTGAAATAATCGACCTCGTTCACCTACCTACGAGACACAGTTTCAACTACAGGTAGACAGAACTGACAAGGGTATCAAAGCCAGAATCGGAAAAGCAAGGTAAGCTTTCATTACTCTTAAGTCTGTGTCTTAAGTCAACAGCACTCAATATCAAAAATAATATCCGGATTTTCAACTGAAATGTGAAATCAGTCAGTGCTACTATACGGATCAGAGACTTGGGGAGTCATAAAGAGCATCTCAAACAAACTTCAGACCTTCATTAACAGTTGTCTTCGCTCAATATCACTCAAGATCAGGTGACTGGCCAGAAAAGATCAGCAGTAGGGATCTCTGGGAGCGAACCAGCCCAGCAGGAACCGATTGAGAAACAAATAGGCAGGAAGAAATGGAGATGGATTGGCCATACTCTGAGAAGACCATCAAGTGACCCTCGAGTGGAACCGGACAGAAAGGGAAGCGGTGAGTTGGTCGTCAGTGCTAGGGTGACATGGAGGAGTTGATGTAAAGAGGAGATGAAAGCGTGTGGGCAGACTTGGAGAGGGGTGAGAAAGTTGGCAGAAAACCGAACGCAATGGAGGTGCACAGCTGAAGCCTTATGTTTCTCCAGGAATTAAAGGAAATAATAATAATAATAATTGTTATTATTATTAAAGCCTTATGCTCATGAAACACGACGTAGAAATGTCTCCTTAAATGAAACATAAAAGATTCACTAGATGCAGGACTACGCCATTTCAAATGGAACAGGCTGATACAGGAAACCAAATCATGTACTGATCAAATTGCAACTCTACGTATCATCATCGAACAAAGCATAGAATGGCAGTCAAACCTCTGTATACCTCAACTTTATAGACTTCGAAAGAAGGCCTTCACCAGACACAGTTAACCGAAAAGTAATTTGGAAACTACCTCAACACTACGGAGTGCAGTACCCAAATCAATATCAACCTCATTCAACCAGCCAACTGGCTATATGACAGTGGCAGGTGCCAGGTGGTCCACAACGGAAAACGTAGCGAGGCGTTCGAAGGGAACAAAGAAGTACCACAAGGCTTCCTATTATCATCATCATCGATGAAACTTCTAATTATAGTGGATTGGATTATGCGTCAGACTGTGCGTTGGGAGTGACGAAGACTTGCAGGCAGGCGAAAACAAAAGACTGGATAAAGAGGCTAGCATGCCGCGAAGACAGGACTGCAGGTGAACAGAGAGAAGATAGAGATAGATGATGAAGATAACCGACGAACTGCAACAGCAACAACAATATGCAGGACCAATCACCATCAACGGGAGAGATTTGATAGAGGTTACTTCCTGGCTTCACTTATCTACGAAGCATCGTTTCAACTAAAGGCAGTTGGAAGGCAGGCAGCCAGCCAGCCAGCCAGCTAGAATCGGGAAGGCGAGATATACGCCTTCGTCAACCTGAAACCAGTTTGGAAATCTTCTGCACTAATTCAATCATCATAAATAACAACATTCCGATTCTATTCAACACCAATGTGAAGTTGGTGGTTCTTCTATACGCGTCAGAAACTTGCAAAGCGTGTCACAAAAAGCATTTCTAACAGCCAGTTACAGACTTTCGCCAACAGCTGCCTTCCACATGACCAGCTGACCATCCAGAAAGAATTAGCAAAAGGAAATTTTGGCTGGGAACAGATCAACAGGAGAAAGCTGATTGGTCAACAAATATTTAGGAGAGAATGAAGATGGATGGGTCGGGCATATGTCACTGAGGAGGCCGTTGAATGACACTGAGCACAATGCAGGCTATCACTCAGCTGGAATCCCGACGGGAGGCAACTAGTGGGTCATAGATGCGAGGACAGCATCAAAGAGGAGATCGTGCGAGGAGATGGAGGATATGGGAGATTACAGGAAATCGTAGAGCTAGCTAGTTGAAGAGAACAGCAGAAAATGCAACAAAGTTGAAGCCGTATGTTCCAACTGGAAATAATAATAATAATGCGACAACAGAAGACAAGGGCCAGTCAACAGACTGTTTATTAAGGAAATCAACATATATGTATAGATTTTCATGTACATATTATAGATTATTGTTAGCAGACAAACACAGTCCTCTGATTGGTTGTTTCTCATTGAAAGTTAATCTTTCATCTCTTTTTGACTGTTTCTTGAAGTTCAGATCATCTATGTGTTAACTGCATCCGTCTACGCAAAGCCTCTGTTCTCATTTTTCTCACGACCAATATTGGGGACATAAACATTGACGTAAATAACTATCTACCAATTTTGGTTAACAGCCAGCTCTCATCACAATAATAGAGAAACTCAAAGCGAAGGACAGCATGAGATTAATCTTTGGCGGTGGTACAGTGGTTAGGACTCTCATCGACCATGCACATGGTCCTGGGTTCGATTCCCTTCCGACGAACACCTTATGTCTATGGTCGGCCTGCAAAATTTGGGCTACCGATATCACATACTGAAAATTCCATATCTGTACCAAAAAATACGGCTGTAATAAAAAAAGAAAGCTTAAAAGCTTCCCTGAATCTCAACTTATTGATTCTTCTCCGAGCTGTTAAGATCATTTTTGTATCTTCGATGACCCCTCCTAGAAACTCAAACTTTTGTCAACAACTAAATGGGGACTGGTCAACTAGTGGACCCTTGTCATCACAATTATTATCACACTCATTGAATAAAGTCAAAATGCTTCCTTCCTCCGTTTAGAAACTATTAGGTTTGATGTACTTAGTGGAGTATATTTACTATGATGGTGTTCTTATGATTTTATCATGTAATATCTTCCATGCGCGATAGGATAATATACGCAACTTTATGATTGTGTGGCAGGTGTGAAGACGGTTGGTTATTTGCTCTGTGAATGCGTTCCAACCTGATAATGTTTGTACATTCATGCATAGTTCAGTGCTAGAGTGCCATTTATTAAAGGAGACAGAACGTGAATGTCTGTTGTCAAAGACAGCTAGCCTATACAGGTGTACCACTTTCAATGACCATGTCTCACAGTCACAAAAGAGGACAGAGCGACTTGTTGCACAGTACATACGCCCCCTCCCTAATCGATAGCCAGATGTATGCCTACGCAAGAGATGATGCTTTTTGTATTCATGGTTAGATTTCGTCAACAACCAGTCCATTGGGGTTGATACAATCAAAAGACACACACATACACACACAATAATCCATACGCTTATCTCACTTATCATCAGAAGTCACTATAGCAACAAAAGTGTGACTGGATGTGTTTATTTTGTTTCAATATCCCAAATTTTGTCTGTTTCTAGTGAATTGCTATATTCTCTATTGATTGAAGCATTCGACACCTGAAAGCTGGTAGAATAATCGTCAGACCCGACGGAGCTCCAGGATTCGACTTCTGACTGCAGCACTAGCTGGTAGTAATCTCGGAAAAGAGGAGATATTAAGGATGGGACTAACAACTTGACGCCGTAGAAAAAAAACAACACAATCTCTACAGAAACTTCAAATCTTAAGGCTTGAAGCCCTGTGCTTCACTTGGAATGAAGGTAAAATACTTCGGGTAGATATTTCCCCTTCCTCGACCTCAAATTACACTCATGATCTCAGTATTTAGAACAACACATTTAAGCGCACAATATTGCTGTTTTCGAATAGATCTCATCACGCTTAACTCTAATATATATAAGTTTATAAATAAAATTCAAATATAAACCAATCATGGTGTTTTGTCTTTAGGATAATAAGATGGTGAATATAACTTGTGCAATTTGTCATAATAGTAGTAATGATAATAATAATGGTTTTATCAATAATAAGGATCAAAAAGTGAGGCAGTGTGTGATAGCACAAATAATGAAAAACAGCATGATTAAACAAACAAATGTTCAGGTGGAAGTAGTCGATAAAGGCTAATAAAAACAAATGAACCGATTGAGTAATAGTATACTGATTGTAAGGGAAGTAAGTGAAACACGTTTATAATGATGTGATGAGATTAAGGGATGATAAGAAGAGGGTTGAAAATATAAGTAAGTAAGGGGCGGTGTAGAAGTCATCAGTTGATTATGTCTTAATAGGCCAAGCAAGGGAGGAATAATGGCTGTACGAACTTCTTTTGAATGAGTATAGTTTAGGTTTAATAGTTCGAATGCCTATCTCCTGCCTCAGCTGTGTGCGTGCAGTAGACGTATACGAAGTCCATTGGAAAGATTCGTTAGGATACGCTGAATTATTTTGAAGGCTCTCGTTTTCTCCACTACATGACCACTATCAATTAAATGTGACAGAATCGAGCTACGGATTGTTTTTGTATGTCCTTTGCCAAACCACGATCTGAGATGTTTTCTAACACGTTAGCTGGCTAAGCTGTCCAGTAGTACGCTCAACATAACTGTCACCGCAGGTACAGTTGAATTGATAAATGCGCATAAATGTGTGGCGAAACTATCTAGCTTATCGTTCGTTTTCATCCCAATCATTCGTCGGCTAGAGAAGGAAAAACATAGGTGTGCTGAGTAAGATGTTTTTCGTATACTCCTGGAAAGTCTATGGAATAAAATCTCACTTGATAAGTCATCCTTCTTAATATTGTCATTTTTAAACATGAATTTACACATAGAAGAATATGCCTCTCCATTGAGTGATTGCCCGATTGATCGATCGGTCGGTCAGTCAGTCGTTGATAATTATAATAATTAACAAAAGGTGATAAAATTTAGTCAACATTCTTATTACTCATTACCTTCATCACCATAAACATCAACATCACCCCTGGTTATTCTCTTCTTATCCACGTTCATGTTTTCTCCAGATGAGTACTGACCATTCTATGGGGGTGGTGATGGCAGGGGGCGCGGTAATGATGTTAGTAATTCACACTTTTGAAATTTAATTCATCAACTATTTAACAACGTATCATTTACGTGGAATATGATTAACATTACTGCTGTTATTATTATTAGTGTTAACTAATAATGATAATAATAATAATAATAACACGTTAATTATTTATTTTACTCTAAGGTGGTGAGATAACATTCTCTGTGATTTACCGATCCTTTTCTCTTCACTTCACTTCATGTAATGCTTCTTTCGTGTTCCCTTTGTCTGTTGAATTTATCATTCCTTTACATGTGTGCTTCTGCGTCTACGTGTGTATGTATGTGTGTGTAAGGCGTATGTGAGTGCAGAGGAGGGGTGGTTCTACTTGACAGAATTTTAGTCACGCGAAGTCATACATTCACAATCTCTTACATGTTCTGATAATTATGGCTTATCACAGACATGTTTATGTTACACGTTGTATGTGTGTGCGTATGTGCCTGTGTAATGTGTGTGTGTGTGTGCGTGGGTTACATGCTCAGGATGATTTTATGCATCCTGTGATTTCAAAATTTGCTTGTATCATAATAATAATCAGAGTAATTAATAATTAATTGAATAATTTTCTTTTTTTCTCTTAAGTTACGCCTTCTCATCATCTTCCTCTCTGCGTATTTTCATCTCCACCATTGTATTTGTAACTCCACAAGGAGGAGTGGCTGAGGTGATGGTGGGGTGGTAGACAGAGGCATGGACGAGAAATATTTCTTCCTCACAGAGTATATATTCTGTGCATGTGATTCTGTATGCGAGATACTTGTCGTCCATACTTGTGTGTGTGTGTGTTTGGATGGGTGACAATACGTGTTTTATAACTGTTCACAGCTTACAAGGAAGGGGAGCGAAGGGAATGGAATGGAAGGGTGAGTACAAGTACATATTATGTCATAAATTCTACCTTAAGTATGAAGTTGTAATACGCCCACCTACCCCCATACCCCACCACACCGCCCGCCTCCCCACCTAAGCGGATCGATAATCATCACTTTTGATGATTGTGACAATGATTCCATTGTGTGTGAATATTGATTTCATACAAAAATTGGTACAAATATGGAATTTTCAGCATGTAATATTCCAATATGACACCTCAGGTTCTCATTACAGGGGTAATCATTAAAAACAGGACATTTACACTATTAATAATATTGTTCAGTAAGAGAATGAATACAAAAATTAGATTAAGTGAAAATACTAACCACGAAAAGCCGACAGGCAAGTCAACCTGAGACCGAGCACTTCGTCCAATTAATCGACGGGAATATCGAAAACTCAATTAAATTAGTATGACCTGTTGCATAAGAGATGGCTGTCGTGGCCCAAGTGGTCTAGTGGATAACGCTTTGGCTGGTGTTTGAAACTGTGGGCTCTGGGTTCGAGCCTCGTTGGGAACATCATCAGTCACAGAGTGAAGAATGCAAATGCATCCAGATGACGAATCCTAAATAGGACGAAATGTGCGTTATCCTGGATTCCAAGCACTGCTAGTCACCCTCCACAAATTAAATTTCAATTAAATGCCCCGACATTGTCGAAGTATCTGCACAAGAAGCCGACAGACATGTCAACCTGAGACCGAGAACTTCTGTCCAATCAATCGATGGGAAAATATCAAATTCAATTAAAATAACCACAATGTCACAATACAGAAAAAATGGGGCGGCTCACTTAGAGTTCCTCATTAGGTTGGCAAGTTCCTGCCTTTCACCTTTCTCACCATATAAAATGTGTGCCTGTCAAATAAGATATGGTAGAAATTTTGTACTTAGTCGTCCGAGCATACAGTCTTCTATTACTGCTTGTGGTCCCTCTACCTGATGATATGCAGCAAGGAGAGAGTTCGGTATAGAAAGGATATTCAGGGTCTGACAGGATAATATTTGCTAATTTCTTGCATGAATGAGTCAATGTGTCTATCTACAACACCCCACTCACCCAGTCTACTGACATATAGTAGTGGCCTTCGCTCAGTGTAACAAAGTAGTCTTTCTAAGGTACCCAGGAAAGACTAAGGTATGGGGAACAGTAAAGAAGGATATGCAGAATACACGAATTAACAAACTGTAATAGTAGAGACGGGATGACACCAGATTGTCTTAACTTCCTTACATAGAACGTCAAACGAAATATCTTTCTGGTAACTAACATGATGTGGGAAGAGCAAGAAAGATGATCAGATGAAATACACAGTTCAGGGTGTTTTACATTCAATATAATTTCAACTTCTGTGGCATCCCTATGATAGTAGAATCATGGGGAAAGAACCAGTTCATGTAAGTCGTGCTTGAGTGTCTCAAATTGAAATTAACCACCTGACACATTTGGAGGGATTAAGCGATAACCAAGAAGAAAAAGAGATGACGGAGCACAGTGGATAAACCACACAAGGGATCCAAATTGTCTATTTCGCCGACGGTATCTTCTCTTCAGCCGTATACAAGCTGAACAATGAAAGGTACTCATTTTTTCGTATTTGGTTTTAATTACAATTTTAATATAGCCCTTTAGATCATTGGAGAAATTAAGAACATCCCCTATGGCTAGATTGATTTCTGTCTGTACCAAACGGGATGTTCTTCAGCTCAACCGAAAGTTGGTAGATACTCTACTTTTGTTGCCTCCACTTGTGTGTATTTCAATTCATGAGTAGCTGCCAAAACGGATACAACATAGGAAGAACAGAAAGAAAAGACCTATCGTAGATTTTAGGGAGCAGATGTACCGAAGAGTATGAGTGAGTCTTTGAACAGCGTATTCATGTGACATCTGGCTGACCCACGATATCAGCTAGACATCTCTAATTCCTTCGAAATAATAAGCAAACAAGGGAAGCTCAAGTCTCTTGGAGTTTCAAACAACCAGTTCCCTTAATTAGTTTGAATAAGGGAAGAAAGAACGAACATATTTCCACTCAGAATAATAGTGGTAGTCAGAAGAAACAGTCTTATTTTAAGAATTCTTGTGTAGTTTCTACTTAAGATAAGAGTGAAATGGACATAGGTATTTTTTGGTGAAATTCGATTTACTGAATAATTGGTTTCATTTTCACAGTACAATCATAATATTGGTGTTATTTCTGTTAAACTACTAATATTTTCAGGATTTCATCATGAGCTGACATTAGTTAGAGAACCATTGGAAAACCTGGGAGTACTGGACAGCTGTTTCGTCCTAGTTTGGGACTCTTCAGCAGTACGCACCCACCGGGATTCGAACCCAGGACCTTCCGGTTACAAGGCGAGCTCGTATACCATTAAGCCACTGGGACCCGATCCAATGGTCCTTGAATTCTAACTTCTGCCAATTCACGACATAGCGCGACCGCTAGCCAATGTCTTCGGCGAGTATTTGTCCTCACACCCGACCAAATACTCGCCGAAGACATTGGCTAGCGGTCGCGCTATGTCGTGAATTGGCAGAAGTTAGAATTCAAGGACCATTGGATCGGGTCCCAGTGGCTTAATGGTATACGAGCTCGCCTTGTAACCGGAAGGTCCTGGGTTCGAATCCCGGTGGGTGCGTACTGCTGAAGAGTCCCAAACTAGGACGAAACAGCTGTCCAGTACTCCCAGGTTTTCCAATGGTTCTCTAACTAATGTCAGCTCATGATGAAATCCTGAAATCAATCAAATCCCTACAAACCAACACTTGAATACTAATATTTTATTTAAATAGTATACAATTATTGGCTAAATAATTTTGCTGAAAGCGCCAATAGAAGGAAGTCGGTCACTTTGATTCCCTGCTTATAATTCCTGCAAGAGAAGTAATTAGAAGGCAGAATTTAGACTGACATCTAAAAGTCCTTGAATATCAACACAACCTTAAGCCATGAAAATTCTGTTGTTTAGGTGTTGCTTATTTTGTTCAGAATGCGTTGTACAACGGGTAGTGAATTTTAAACACAGCTCTGTGTAGCAGAGAATGTTTTAACTATTATTTTTCTGATTTCTGATGTCACCAATTCACTACCAGCATCTCCTTTGAAAAATAAAGTTTTATATATACGTTTCTTCCGTATCGTTTGAAAGCCCTTTCTTCTCTGTCTATCTTTCTATTCTCATCATAAAGACTTTAACGAATTCTTGAGGATATCCATTCTCGTATAATGAGTTTTCTATCCTCCTTATATTTCATCTTCCAGAGTGTTAGTCGTTCCATTTTTTCTAGCAGTAAGCATCGGAATACCGATGAGATTTCACTTGTATGCAAGACATACAAACGATGTGAAATGGGTATGTTGGGCAACCCATGACTTTTTATTCCAGAGTACACCCAGGGTAGAACTGCCATCTTGCCTTCTTGCCAGAAAGACATCAAGTAATGATAGGTTGTTGTCTAAAACATTCTTTGCGCTACAACACTATGTTTAAAATTCACCTCTCGCTGGATAACTCCAGTACAGGTGAAGAATAATCTCCCCAGTCTGACCACTTCAATATGTGTTCATTATAAGTTTAACTGTGTTTTTGGAGACAGTTATACAGGTGGAACGACCCAACAAGCCCACCATCGCCTTCTTGAGCGTTGTTCAAGGTGATTAAATAAAGGAGTCGTAAAATCAGTCAGGCGTTCTGTGTTGTTGCATAATAAGATTGGTAAAAAAAATTCCGCCTTTACACTTCCATCAAGGTCAACATCTGGATTTCTCCTTTCCACTTTCTTCTTTAATAAAAATTTGAAAGAAGAAATAGAAATGAATAAGAAAAAGGAGGGTGGAAATTTGTGAGTACACGGAAGACTTCAACTTGGTCGTCCCTTCAGTGTGCGTGGGTGTGTGTGTATGTGTACGTATGTCTAATAATATGAAGGTCACAGATGGAAGAAATTCTGAGCATTTTATATACACTTTAATATACAAAATCAACACATATATATGCATAAATTTGTGAATATATATATATATTTAATTTCAACTTATTTTAGTAAAGAAATATAAATTAATTTCTGTTTTTACTCAACAAGGTATAAGTGAAATTCCCATGGGGCGATGTGTAGTGGCCGTGGGATGTGGGGAGGGGTGAGAATTTTCCTCTCTGTGAAACCACAATGATATATAAGAACGGAAATGATGACATTTCGATTCTCTCTCTCTCTCTTTTCTTCGAGTTATTTCTATGCCATGTGAGTCATATTCTAATGAGGGGAGAATAAAAATTATCGGATTATTGTTATGTGTGTGTATATACATATTCCCCGTTTTTCATCTTATTCTCTCCTTCTCCCCCTCCAACAACAACACCGACAACAACCCGCTATCTTGTGCTTCATTTTATTTCCAACCTTTTCTCCCCACATATTAGGCTCACATTCACTGTCTCATCATCCTTATTGACTAAAAGTGTTACAATTTGCTTTGTGGTTTGAATATTTTTCATTATTTCTCTTCCTTTCAGTTACTTGTTGTATCTGAAATTTTCCTTTCCCAAACCTCATTTATTCTTAATTATCATTTTTTTTTGTAATGAAAAGCTGCTGATCTCTTTTTGTCGATATCATCATCAACATTGTCAGCATCATTAATACAAATGTGAGGAATTTATTAATTTATCGATCAATACATATATGAGTATGGATTCGCTTATCTGTGAATGAAAATGACCTTGAAGTGATTTTTAATTAATTAAAACAAAAAGTGGTAGGGTTAAATGTTCAACGTCCGAGATATATGTATATTTGTATATATTTACACTGACTGGTTGATTTGTCACGATATTTCCACACATACTCACACACGCAGACATACACACATAGACAGACGTTGTTATTTCCATTTTTAGTCTGAGAAGAGAAATTACTTTGATGATTTTTCTTTTCTGAGAGAAAACGTAATGGGATTAAATTTCTCTCTTTACACACACATATTATGCATGCATATGTATATAAGCATATTTGGTCATTTATATGAATTTAAAGTTTAAGTGATAAATTCGAAGGTGAACGGAGTATGTTCTCTCTCTCTCTTTCTTTTTCCCTTGTTGAACATTTTTTCTCTTTTAGACTGATATCTGAAACTTTTTTGTTGTTGTAGAGTTTACTTAACAAGCTGGTGTTGTGTGTGTGTGTGCACGTGTGTCTCACTATGTCTGTATGTGGATATCAAGTGGTGAGGGAGTGTATGTATGTAGTCTTTCTTTTATTGAAGGATGAACTCACATCTCATCATGCAATTGTGTAATCATATATATATGTAATTCACATAGAATCCATATGTTCTAAGGACTTGAGTACATACATACAAGATGGAATAAGTTTTATAATGATAAGCAATAAAATTAGTTGAATGAACAGGAGTGAGGAGTTGGTCTAAAATTATCTGGTAGTTTGAAAAGTATTGCAGGATGAGGTATAGGTTGTTTTAGAACTGAACATCAGGTTCCTTTTCTGTATATTCTTGCCTCTTCTCATCATTTATTTGATGACAGATGTGAAATACACCAAAATTTCCCCCAAAGCGTCTATTTTCAGACCGCCTACATATTTTACAGAAAGAATATATGTATATATATATATATGTATATATATGCTCTACCCAGGGTGCCAAAATAGCGGTTACGCTGCCCAAGGTGAGAACGATGGATTGAGGTGAAGCTGCGCTGCTGGGTAGCACACAGTTGGGTTTTTGGGTAATAATAAAAAAATATATTTTAATATTAACATAATCATCGTTTATTTTCTAAGAGAATTAATGCTCTTTTTACTTTTTTATTCTACTTATATTTATTTTGATTGAAGTTACCAGATGTGTAGGCTAACTCAGACAGTCTCATCAATCAGTAGATCCATTGCTCAGTTCTACATGAGGTCAGTAGTGAACCTGAACCTCAGTGATAACGTTTTTTCCTGCAGCTCTAGGTGATGCAGATTGGAAACGCCAAGCTAACATCTTTCTCTCCTCGTTTATAGATACACTGCGCTGATGAGTCCTGGTAAACATGAAGTCTAGTTCAGACGACGTTTCCTGCCAGATTATCTACAACAGCCTATCATCAAATTATTATTATTATTACTGTTATTGCTTCCTTTAATTCCTAGAGGACCACAGGGATTCAGTCTCAAGTCTCCACTGCGTTCGGTTCTCTGCCGGCGTTTTCATCCCATGGCTCCACGTCTGCCCACATGCTTTTATCTCCTATTCACATCACCTCCTTCATGTCATCCTCGCACTGACGACCAACTCACCACTTCCCATTCGGGTTCCACTCGAGCAGTAGTTTGGCGTGTGATTTCATTTGATGGTTTTTTTTCTCAGCGTATGGCCAATCCACCTACCTCCATTTCTTCACGCCTATTTATTTCACAATCGGTTCCTGCTGGGTTGGTTTGCTTATTGCCAGAGATCGCTGTTGCTGATCTTTTCTGGCCGGCCATCTGATCTTGAGTAGTATTGAGCGAAGACAGCTAGCTGTTGATGAAGGTCTGTAGTTTGTTTGAGATGCTCTATATGACACGCAGTGCAAGTCTCTGATCCATCCGTATAGTAGCACCGACTTCCCATTGGAGTTGAAAATCCGAATGAATTAGATTCGCTTTCCTGGAAATAGGCACCCAACTATAAAAAACTAGTTAGTTGTCCATTCCATGTACGTTTCTGGTGGACAGATCCTAATTTGGATTTCTCTCAATCCCAGTGAATAATAACTCTAAGAATAGATATAAATTAAAAGGAATAGGGACTATAAATTCCCAAATGTTTGTTATTCTGGTAGCATTGACATGATGGTAATATAAATTCAATTTTATGTCTTAATAATGACAATGATAATAACAGTAATTTGGGAATTATCGGCAGCACCCATCTTCCGCCAGGGGTAGAACCCACGAACTTTTGGTTACAAGGCAAGTAAGTTCGTATACACCACTCAGCCACTGGGACCCGACTGTTCAATGGCCAGTGCGCATGAATTCTAACTTCTACCCATTCGTGATGCATTTAGTGCAACTGGCACCAACCGACCAATGTCATCGGTGGGACATCCATCCTCACACACTTGACTGGTTGGATGAACCTTACTGGTCACAACTACACACACTAGAACTGCTCCAGGAAACTCCGTCCGTCCTGTAGTTAGTCGTCACTGTCGAGCATCAGATTAATTTTCTGTAATTGGTTTGTAAGGAGATTAGATTTCAAATCTTTAAATATTCCCATATATAATATTAGAACAAGACATATAAGCGAACAATACTGTTGTTTTCAATTAGATCTTCTTCAGGCTTTACTCTAATTTACATCGACTTATATATAAAAAATTTTAACCAATGACGGTGATTTTGTGGATCAAATAATAATAATAATAATAGTGATGTGGTAAATGTTTTGAACGTAGTTAATAACGATGATTATAATGATAACAAAATATTGATAATAAGGTTTATGCAGGTGGCGATAAGAATAACAAAGCTAGTAATATGTGTAGACAATTCAATAAACAGATAATTAAGTCAAATCTTAAAAGTTACGTAATACTAAAGGTGAAGTGGACAGATAATCAGAGTTTAAATAAATATCATAAAAGTACCAAGGAGATAGAAAATAAGAAAGGGTGGGAGGGTATTGGATAGAATTCACCTAGGCCAAGTACGCAAAGACTAGGATTGTTCTCTCGAATTCTCCTATAGCTTTGTCTGTGTATAAAAGGTGGGTTCTGATTCCGTTCGAAAGACTCGATGGAATACGATAGATAACTTTGAAGGCACTATTTTTGTCCATTTGGTAACTGCTATCATCTCAATTAAATGAGCCAAAATAGAACTTCTTATAGATTTTATTTGACCTTTTCTGAACCATGAAGGAAGATGTTCATTAATGCGTTTGTTAAGCTGTCTAGTTGTTCGGCCTATATAGCTAGCTTCAACTAAATTTATAGATACACATGGTAGGTAGCTTGAGCACTTTCACTTGAGCAATCAAAATTGGTCGGTAGCTGGAGAATGACAAACAGAGGAAGGTGGCGACAGTATAACTGCATTTTCATCGCTCTCCATAATCTCTGATGTAAGACATCGCTAGCCACGTCCCTATTGATTAGTTTTGTTTTTACGAGTTTGACCACAGATTGATAACATCAGTTAGAGAACGATTGAGAACCAGTCACAGGGAGTACTGGACACTGATGATACTGGTCGCGGCGGTCGCGTTAAATGCATCACGAATTGGTAGAAATTAGAATTAATGCACTGGCCGTTGAATAATTCGGTCCCAAAGAATGGCTTAATGATCTACGAACTCAATAGCCTTGTAACCTGAAGGTTCTGGGTTCGAACCGCCACAATGTGAGTGGGTACGTACTGCCGATTATTCTCAAACTTTGGAGGGGTGGGTGTTTCGAGGTGAAACAGTTATCCAGTACTCCCTGTGACTGGTTTTTATTGCTTCTCTAACTGATGCAATCAATCCGTGGTCAAACTTGTAAGGAAAAAACAAATCTAATCCCTATAATAAACCAACTATTGAAAATAATGATAATATTGAAATACATCAAGCATTATAAGTGCTCTCGTGTGTGTGTGTGTGTATGTGTGTGTGCGTGTGTGCGGGTACTTGTACGCGTGTACATCCTCATCCACTTCCGCGAAGTATGTTTGGAATTACAGATGGAAGGCTTTAGAAGATTATATGCGCATTAATATGCAAACTCTTAACATTCCATTGAGAATTTCTCCACTTACTTCAATTATCCTGAGGATTTAAACTATTCCATCCTATTTTAAAAAATATACATATATGTTATGGTCATCATTCTTTTCTAAATTTATTATTATTATTATGATTATTTGATATAATTTCATAATGCAATCAAGTGAAAATAATTCATTTCATCTTATCTTTCTCTGTCAGTGTTCCTCTCTGTGTGTGTCCCCCTCCTTCAGGCCTCCCTCTCTGCCTCCCTCCCCTGACTCTCTGGCTTCCCTAACCGTCCTCCACCTCCTTGATTTTCTCCTCTCCTTCTCTGAACTGAATTATTAATCTAACTTATATTATTATTATTATTATTAGAATAAGTGAAATCAAACGAAAAAAGATGAGATAAGATGAGTTGAGATGTAATGAGATGTGGTGTGGTGTGGTCAGATGAGTGAGAAGCAAGATAAGAAAGAAAAAATAAATAAATAAAAGTTTTGATGTAATTACACTTAATTTCTCCTGATGGATGCTTTCTATAAACTCCCCACCCCCAAAAAACAGAGATAATGAGAAACAAAACCCTGAAAAAATTTCAGATTTTTGATTACGCATTGATATTCATTAGATGACAATTGAGACACTTCAGCAATAGGTTCCAGACACCCTGGTAGGGACCGAATCTAGAACCTTCATATTCGTTAACCATTCATTCAACTAGTGGGATGGAATCCAATGTTCAGTCCATGAAATCTAACTTCTGTCAGTTTGCCATACATATACATAGCGTAACCGTCAACCAAGGTTATTTATTAGTGGGTTGGTTATAGGATTTCATTATGAGCTGATATTGGTTAGAGAACCATTGGAAAACCAGCCAGAGGGAGTACTGGACAGCCAACTGTTTTGTCAGTCTAGTTTGTGACTCTTCAGAAGTACTCAAACACCTAGTGGGGTTCGAACCCAGACCTTCTGGTTACAAGGCCAGCGAGTTCGTAGATCATTAAGCCACTGGGAACCAATCTAATGGCCAGCCCATGAATTCCAACTCTGCCAATTCACGATGTAGCGCAACCGGCGAAGATATTGGATATTTCAATGGTTCTCTAACCAGTGTCAGCTCATGATGACAACCTGTAACCAGTCAACTAAATCCTTACAAATCAATGCTTGATTATTGGTGGGTGTTTGTCATCACACCCCGAAATGGTGTAGCCCACTGGTCACGATTTCTCATGCTAAGATACCAGACAACTTCTTCCTGTACTTAGTCACTATAAGAAATCAACCTACTGTGATCAAAAACTTGAAAAAAGTCTTTAAATGCTGCATACTGTTATCAACATCAGCTTCTGTCTCTGCCTCTAACCTCCCTTTTCTCTCTCTCTCTCTCTCTACGTCTTCTTTCACTTCGTTCTGTCTTCTCATGTGCTTTAAAGGAATTAGCAGAATAGGATAAAATAAATAAAACAGTGTTATGCAGTAGATAGGTTTCGTTGTGATTTAAGACTCGTCAGTGGCATTTACTTGGATTATATTCCTAGTCAATGATATAGTCTGTCTGTCTGTCTGTCTGGATTCAACATAGATTTTGGCACCGAAGTGCACCAGTTCGAGTTGCCACGTTCCAAATAGCACACAGAGGTAGACAAGAAGATGAGTGAAGAGAATTAATAGAGTTTGACAAGTATAAGAGTGAAACAGAATGGGTAGTGGTAGAAAGGAATATGAAAGATTACAGAGACTGAATACATCTGCGCTAGCCATTGACAACGATTTTGAGCCATGTCACCTACTGTCTCCAGCCATTGATTCCTAGAGTCCCGAGGGCCCCAACCCGGAAGTCTGCATCTCCCTACCTGACTCAGTTTAACTGTCAAGGATTTCATGGATTGATGAGGCCATGTTTTTGTTTGGCCACCACTTACTCTTTTCCAACCTGAACCTATATCAGCTAGTAATGCCCGTCGGTGGGGGGTGGCTATGGTTAGGCATGCGCAGCACGTGACCTAGCCATCTCAATCTATGTAAGTTTATAGCCTCGTCGATTGATTTTACCTCTTTGCCAACACTACGCCTAACGTCAACATTACTTACTTTATTAAACCACCTAACGTGAGAAAGAGATCGCAGACATCTATGATCGAAAGCAGTCAACCTTTTCATGTCTTCAACGCGTATTGGTCATGTTTCAGAGCCATAGACAAGGACGGAGCGAACTGCTGAGCAGTACACACCCGGTGAGATTTGGGATCAGAAGCCTTTCTTTCATCAAATGCAAAAGTGTTTGTTAACCATAAGAGTTATTTTGTATTGCTTGATGCTCAAAGGAACTTAGTTTTTTGTGCTTGCGAACACCTATCAATATGTTTGTGGGTAGAACGCCTACCAAAAGTTCAGTGTTATACCACCTGATTGAAAAATCCCATTAAACGACACTTTTGTTATCTGTGATAATAATATAATTCTTGATGATGTCTGATATACTTTCAACAACTGCCATCCTTCTTCACAATTCATTATAGAAAATAATCTGAACTAAGTATTCCATTTCTTGATGTGTGGTGCCTTAGTAGACATAATGATGATCTCTCAAAAAATTTATCCACCGGAAACGTACATGAAACGGACAACTAACAAATTTTTATAGTTGGGTGCCTCTCTCCAGGAAAGGAACCGAATTCATTCGTTCTGCTTCAGGATATGAGAAACATTTGTAGTTCTGATTGCATTGACTCAGAACTTAACTTATTAAAAGCCACACTTGCAGAAAACGGTTACCCGAACCGATTTATTGACAGCAACATGAAAGATAAGCAGTCTAAACTGGTCACCAACTCAGTTCCTAAGAAAACCTTATTCATGAACTTAGAATACATCATAGGTGATACGGCATCACAGATATTCTCAAAAGTCGTTTCTCTAAGCCATTCAGTGTAAGACGTTCTTTGCTGCAAAATCACAAATGACGTTCCAATGACCCTCGCAGGCACCATACCCAGGCCGATGAGGTGATGAAGTCAACTGGTGAATGGTGACCAGCAGTGGTCAAATCCAGGATAACGCGAATTTCGTCCAATTTTGGACTCGTCCTCCAGCTGGATGCACCTGCATTTCTCACTCAATCACTGATGATGTTCCCACCGAGGCTGGAACCCACTGCCCATAGTTTCAAACGTCAAAGCGCTTTATCCACTAGACCCATTGGGCTACAAGAGAGACAACACCTTTTGTGTAATGGGTCATATTTAATTATTTAGTTGAATTTTAGATTTTCCCCGTCGACTGACTAAAACGAAATGCTCTGTCTCTTGAATTAAATATAAGTTGGTGAAATTAACGAAAAGAATATTCTTTGTCTACTAATCAGTAAAAATCTTAATCGATTTATGTTGAACCAAAATGGTTAGTCTCCGCTGACATTTCATTTTCCAGTACAGATGCTGGACTTCCAGTTTCACCTCGAATACGGTGACACTAAAGAATAGCAGCCCAAACCGAAACGACCTTTAAACGCAAAAATGACCTTGACAGGGACAACTTCGACCAATGAGAAGGCTCAAAAAGAAAGGCGCATAATTGTAAGAAACGGTTTATATAGAAGTAATGCAATCATAATAAACAGTTACAAAGGATAGCGTTCGCGTATATGTTGCAAAAAAACCTCCCAGTTTCTCATGGGAGTCTTCATAGTCATATGAAACCAGTTTCGGTACATAAATTCATCCAGGTAACTGTAAATCATGGGATTTCTCGATCCATTAACCGCTCTTACACGTCTTTTTAGACGACTCCAAAAACTTTCGATGGAATTAGTGTGGGTTCCATCCAAAGGATTCCGGAAGCCGTCCGTATGATTAACAACATGCTGAATGTACCCATGATTCGATAATTGACGGTATCCGCTCCATTCATCTGTATGAATAGTCGTCCCCGGCAACACCAAACGCTTAATAATAGGCACTAATACTGCTGCACTGCGATTGGGAATCGCTTCTATATACCTTTTGCGCAGTGTCGTGTCGTATATACCCAGGCCATCAATGGCCGCTGTGTATTTTTGTATATGCATAACTCCTCCGCATCGGCAAATTTTCGACCTAGCTATCAGTCCGTTATCCAAACAGTAATCGAAAACATGATCCGGAGTGAATTTGCAACGCAAAAGGTGTAAAGCATCCATGATTACTTCGGCAAATGATACAGTCACCTGATTCCTTGCTCAAGGTCACTTTTTTGTTCGAAAGTCGTTTCAATTTGGGCCGCTATTCTTTAGAGTCACCCGTTGAAGTTGATTTGTTAACGCAGACAAGGAATTTCGGTTAATTAAAGAAATGTTGATATAACAAAAATCCGCGTTTAAGATATTTATTATTATTATTATTGTATCCTTTAGTTCCTAGAGTAACATAGGGCTTCAGCCTCACGTTCGCTTCTGTGCCAGCATTTTCATCACCTGACTCCACGTCTGCTCACATGCTTTTATCTCCTCTCCACATGACCTCCTCCTTCATGTAACCCTCGCAGTAGTGACCAACTCGCCACTTCCCATTCGGATTCCACTCGAGCAATGGCCTAGCGTGTGATGTCATTTGATGGTTTGTTTTTTCAAAGTGTGACCAATCCAATATTTGTTGCATAATTGGTCCTTGCTGGGTTGGTTCGTCTGTTCCCTGAGATCCCTGTTGCTGGTCTTCTCTGGCTGGCCATCTGATCTTGAATAGTATTGAGCGAAGACAGTTAGCTGTTGACGAAGGTCTGTAGTTTGTTCGAAGTGGCCTTCGTGACTCATCAAGTCTCTGGTCCGTAAAGTAAGTAGCACTGACTTCACATTGGAGTTGAAAATTCGCAGGTTATTTTTCATTCTGAGTGCTGAGTGCTGTTGATGTCCACATAGACCTGCCTTGCTTTCCCGATCCTCGCTTTGATATCCTTATTCCTCCCATCAGTCTGTAGTTGAAACGATGCTTTGTAGGTAGGTAGATAGTTAAAACTGTTTTCTGTTTCAGATTTCTCCCATTTAAGCTGATTGTCGTCTGTTAATATTTCTGTTGCTGTTGGCCAGGAATCTTCATTATATATCTCTGTTTTCTCTATGTTTATCTGAAGGCCTATTTTCTCTAGATGCTTCTTCTGCCACAACTTGTTGCTTTTCATCACTTGCATATCTTCCAATTTGTGGAAAATCAGACATATATCATCGGTGAAGTCCAGATCCTCCAAGTTTGATTTGAGTGGGTCGATTTTATGCCTGTTTCCTCATTGCCTTTCGGTGTCTGTCGCATTATCTAGTTTACCGCCCGCAATCAGGAAAATCATTGGAGAAAGTAGTCAGCCAATTTTGTCCTTCTCCCGTCTTCACTTCGAAGGATTCCATGAGTTTCCCGTTGTGGATGTTTAAAACATTTAAAAGACCAAAAAAATAGGTATTATTGACAGGAGTGGTACACTTCTGTGTTGAAATAATATCGACTTGTTCAGTTGTTCAACCGAATTGCGTACAGTTCAAGGAAGCATATATGAGTGAGCAGTAATAATGCATAAAAACGTAAACATAATACTAGAATGAATATCAGATGAAATTAAGAAGACAATTTGTACGACAATTAAAGACAGTTAAAACAATGAGATATCCAAGGTAGAGAGATTGTCTGAACAGACTTCTTCTGGCATACATAAGTTTCCCTTTTTGCAGATGGGCTTCGATGGCTCCAGCTATATATGTAGAAGACGACGAACTTGTAAGCCGAAATTGATATGAATTGGAAAGTCAGGAAGGGGAACTTCCAATGTTAGATTGCAACGTAAAAAGGAAAGAAGATGGGAAGTTAAACACTAATGTTTATAGGAAACTCACACATTCAAACAGATATTTGGACTCCCGATCATCCCATCCTATGTCAGTTAAAATAGGATTAGTGAAATGTTTAAATGACAGAGCACAAAAACTAACTAGTACCAAGGAAAATCTAAGACAGGAAGTGATACACATAAAAGAAGCCTTGAAACTTAGTAATTACACGGATAAATTAGTAAAGAAATATGTAAGTAAATGTAAAAATGAAATAAATAGTGATGGTAGCGATAGTGATGATAATAATAACAATAATAATGATAGTAATAATAATGGTAATAATAATAATAGTGATAATAATAATATTAATGACGACACCATCAATAAGGAACCTAAATCATCAGTAGTAATTCCATACAAAGAAGCAACATCGGAAGCCTTACGCAGAATTCTTAACAAGGCAGGAATAAAAGTGGCTAGCATTCAAATCCACAAACTCAATTAGAAACTAGCTTTATCGGTTAAAGGATCCCGTGGATCCTTTAAAACAGAACAATTTAGTGTATCTCATACCCTGCTGGAATGATTGTCAGGTCAAATACATAGGTCAAACTAGTAGAACAGGGCAGTCAGACTAGCCAAACATAAAAACCTAGCAGCAAAATCTAGATTGGTTGACCCAAATAAGATAAGAAATCTAGAGAGTAGTTCAGCTATAGCACTACATGCAGTTACACACAACCATACAATAGGATGGGATAGGATGACAGTTTTAAAATCTAATGTCACAGGGTATAGGGAGAGATTGATAACAGAAGCTTTGTTTATCGAATCAACTGCAAATACATGTAATAGAAATGATTCAACATCTGTCCCAGATATGTGGAAAATTCTACTACCATTACGACAAATAGGAGAAGACAAAGAAACATATAAAACTAAAATTTCAAAGTCGTGTGATCAAAATTGATATGATTATGAACAGCAATAAATTGTGTTCAAAACGTCATCCAGTAAACAGTAATACTGTTTCACTCACTGTGAGTGATGCATCTAACAAATAAACTAATATGGAATTACAGTTAAATACCTTAAAAACCTTGTTAACATCAACTTTATTATTTTTCGATATCTACAAGATAAGTTACAATAGAGTTGATTACGAAGAAACTTTATTTGTTCATTTTGCTTGGGACTCTCCAGGATTCGAAACCAGGACCTTCTGATTACAGAGCAAGGTTGTTAACCATTCATCTACAGGGACGCAGTCCAGTGTTCAATCCATGGACTGCAACCTCTCCGAATTCGCTATATATATGTTTTACGAGTTGGTCACGGATTGATATCATTTAGAGAACCATTGAAAACCAACACCGGAGTACTGGACAGCTGTTTCACCCCACCTCCTCCCAAAGTTTGGGAATCATCGAGAGTACGCATCCACCACCACAGTTCGAACCCAGGACCTTCCGATTACAAGGCTAGTGAGCTCGTAAATCATTAAGTCACTCTCTGGAACCTGACTGAGTGGCCATCGTATGAATTCTAACTTCTACCAATTATTGATGCACACGTGAATGGATGGACCTCACTGATTACGACTTCTCACTAGAACTGCTCCAGGCAACTCTGTCCGTCATGTAACAAGTCATTAGAGAGCATCAGATTAGTTTTCTATAAGTGGTTTGTAAGGATTAGATTTGTTTTTTCCTTACGAGTTTGACCACGGATTGACAGCATCAGTTAGAGAAGCATTGAAAACCAGCCACAAGGGTTACTGGACAGCTGTTTCACCCCACCCCCTCCCAAAGTTTTGGGAATCATCGGCAGTATGCACCCACTGGTTTGCAATGGTTCTCTAACTGATATCAATCCGTGATGAGTTCGTGAAAACAGAGCTAATCCTTTCAAACCAACTATAGAATATGTATATATAGCATGATCTGAAAAACGAATTTCTAAAAATAGTTAATTTATACAAAAATTTATATTTCATGACTTTATGAACTGATAGGTTATAAAATTGAGAGTAAAGGAGAAATCCAGAAGGCGTGTCATTTGTACTCAACTTAAGATGTTGGGTAAAGTTTCATTAAGGAATACCTACAATTCATTTGGATATTCTACAGATGAAGCATAAAATGGAAGGGAATGCTAAAGTCTCACTGATAACTTTAACTACTGAGTTTAAATAAATTTTATTTTGATTAGGCGGTATATTTGTCGACATAGTGACTTTTATTGAGTCGGTGGTTCAGTGTGTCGAATGTTCGCCGGTCACACAGAAGGTGTGGACTTATTTATTTCGCAGCCGACAAGTGTACTCTAAAACCTTTCCAAGTCGGAAGTAAGCTCATAAAAAAGGGAATGTTAGACAACATACGGCTAGCAACCCTAACCTGTAAAGACACCACCGCCATTACTGGGAATTCATAGCTTGAAGCTCTATATTCTACTCAGAATTCAGAGGAATTAAAGGAGAAGGATTTCATTCTCTAGGACTAGTACTAAGGATTAAACAAATGTATGTGTGTGTGTCTCCAATACAATGCTGACAAAGAATGATTGTAAAATAGAATAGCTGAGTGATAACATCTCCTCTGATTGTAGTACTGGGTGGCAAGGATACGAAACACTTAGGGGACATTAATTCCTTCTAGATTGTGGATACTCTTCACTGACCAGTAACAGATAAGCATTAGATCTAGGTCTACAGTTTCATGATGACTGTCTACAAATATCGATAGCTTAAAATTGTAGTGTTCACAATGAAAGAAACCTTCAAACTGCAAACTACAAACAAGACAAAATGTGATAAGATGAGATATTTAGACATGAGAAGGATTATCTATCATTTTATGTCTTTACTTTTTCAAATTCTTTCTAAATTTCAGGCTTAACCATTGATTGATGTCAGTTAAAGAACTACTGATAACCACTAGCAAGTACTGGACAGTCGTTTCGTCCTGACTCCGGACTCTTTAGCAATATGCGCCCACTGATTCATCCCCATAGACATTCCTACCGGCGTCCAACAGTCATTATATTTCTTCACCTAAAGGCGGAATTCGGTTCTGTCGACCGATAAGTTCTCTGGAGATGCTTGGCTGTAAAGGGAATACCGAGAAAATACATTACACTGATCAAGGCACTTTACTCATACTCATGCAGCCAGGTGAGGGCTTACGGCGAGTTGTCATCTGTAGTGGTGACGACCAGTGTGTTATAACTTGCTCTGTCTGCGCCTGAACTTATATGTTATATAGTTGCGCTGAACAGAATAAAAACTGTCGTCGTTTGCTTGCTATAGCTGCAATGAATTAAGGTAAAAAAACCCCGTCGCCAATTTGTTATATCTGTAGGGGATTGAATGATGACGTTTTCACCTTATTCTGTCTGCGCCTGAACTAATCTGCCTATCTGCTTGACGTACCTTCCGACTTGGTAAAGCACGCAAATATCAAAAGACAAAGGCTGGACTGTGACTGTGTATTGAGGTGCAACAACGATAAAGAAAGCCATGGTATTTATACATTTTACAACAATATGGACAGCTAACAGCATTTGAAATAATTGACCTTAATAGCCAATAACAAAGTGTGTGAGAAATGATAATATGCCATATGTGCGACATTGACAGTCAGTAACAAAATGTGTGGGAATGATTATATACCATATATACAAAATTAGCAGTCACTACCAAAATGCGTGAGAATGATAATATACAAAATTAGCAGTCAATACCAAAATGTGTGAGAATGATAACATACCATATATGCAAGTTTAAACAGTCAATACCAAAATATGTGGGATCCTATCACAGTGGTGTCCGTCAAGGATGCTCATTATCCCCATTTCTGTTCAACTTCATCATAGATGTACTAATGGACTTAACCCTAAGTGACTTCAGTGACTCAGGGATTGACTTGTCACCAGGGAATAATAGTGTCGTTGACTTAGAATATGCAGACGACAAAGTGCTACTAGGTGAGGAGTCGGAAAAAATGCAGAGTCTTCTAAACACCTTGAGCTGCAATCTACGAATGTTTGGCATGCGATTCGCTCCTGCTGTCAAATGTAAGATGATGTTACAGAACTGGACTGGACTACACTGGCTCCTAGATCAGAAATAGGGAGTGAAGTGGTTGGTGGAGCATGTTGACCGCTCCTCTTATTTGGGAAGTACCATCAGCCAGTTCCAACGGGTTGATCTCTGACGAAATCTCAGCACGGATACAGGGGGCTCGTTTCGCATTTGCCAGTTTACGCTGTCTCTGGCGTGAACGAGATATTCGACTATCGACCAAAGGGCGAGTGTACTGCACATCAGTCCGCTCCGTCCTCCTTTATGTCTGGCTGTGAGACCTGGCCACTGAGAGTGAAAGACATGAAAAGCCTGGCTAACTGTCTTTGATCATAGGTGCCTACACTCTATCTCCCATGTGAAGTGGCATAATAAGGTGAGCAATATTGAGGTTAGGCGTCGAGTAAGTGCTAGGTAAACAGGGGAAATCAATCAACGAAGTCGTGAAGCTACAAAGACTGAGATGGTTAGGACATGTGTTACGTATGCCTGGTCATCGCCTCCCTCGACGATTAATGTTAGCGGATGTAGGGTCAGGCTGGAAAAAAGCTAGCGGCGGTCAAACAAAAACATGGCACCACTCAATGAAATCCACAACAGTTAGTCTAAGCCACGTAGGAAGGTGTAGACTTCCAGGCTGGGGTCCTCGGGACGGTAAAAATCTATGGTTTGAAACAATTGGTGATATGGCTCAAAATCGTTCTCAGTGGCACAGATGCATCCACTCCTTGTGACTTATGATTTCCAATGAAACTAAATTGTTCTTCGTTATTACTCCTCTTTTGTCTCACTCCTCTGCTCACTGTCTCTATTTTGCATTTCTTGTACTTTCTTCTCTTGCTTCGTGTGCTACACGGAGTGTGGCGACTTGAACTGGTGCACATTCGTGCAAAGTTCTATGTCGAAAACAGATAGATAGACAGACAAGGCGTCGAATCCAGGAGCCTACGGTTACATAGACAAGCTCTTTGACTATTCAGCCACTTGGATTGGGATCACTGTTTTGTAGGTTAATACTGGTTTATTTGCTCTCTTTGACGTCAACTCTATCACTTCATTATTGTGGTGATGAACGTCTCGTTATATACGACTGGTAGATCTTATCAGTAGCTTACACTATATAGCTGTTATGTACTCGTCGCTAAATTAATGTTATGGACTGGTCGAGAAACTAATAGTCCTGACGCAAGAAGGCGGAAATCAGAAGACCACTAGGTTTGCGATGATACTTCTATTTTCCAAACACCAGGAGAAGCAATAAGTGGTATCACACCAAAGTGGTAAGTAAGTAAGTCACAAGATTGTGAGAACGAAATAGATATATGAATGTTCAGACAAAGGTGTGAACAATCATTCGACAGCCTTAACATGAATGGCTAATTACAATGAAGTATCGATCCATATATACATAGCGAAATATAGCAGACATGTCAACAACCACCATATATGGATATATGTCACTAAGCAACGGACTGTCAACAAACACTCATATTATATATAATATAAGGAGAATATACATTGTTAAAGGAGACAAGTTCATACAAGTGAAATGGTCACAGACTAAGCGAGCAAACAGAAAGAGAGACCAACATACACACACACACATAAATATATATATGTGGATACATATCAATAGCCACTGCTACTTTTCTGAAAGATAGTATTTTTGAAACCTTCTGGACGTAATACATAAGGAACAGTAAATATACCTGGCGCCAGGGGAGCACACAAAAGTGGTCAGATGTGAGATCTTGTCCTTAAGACTCTTTGCAGACCAGGGTGGCAATTGGAGGACAAAACTCCTCGTGTTACTGCGAAGAATGTTCTTCTCAAAGGTGCTAAAATTCTCCTCTTAAGGATTTCACAGGTTAAATCTCCCTTGAAATCATAACTCATGTAAAGTATTTTTTTTTCGGTACAAGTCATGTTTTGTTTCTCTGGACTTTTGGTTTGATTTTCTTGTCCATGAATCTTGGTGTGGGTGAGAATTTCTTTGCTTATAACTCCTAATACTTCTTTCGAACTTTTGTTTAATTTCATATGTTTGTGGAGTACATAACAATATGATTGTACACTCTTTTGTTAGATACTGAAATTAGAAATATTTTACATGACTTTTGTTTAAAACGATTCATGTTGTGGAATATAGATAACTTCCGAGTACAGTCTAAAAACACAGTGTGTACTGCTGTGGTCGTTTCGTCTTCCCATTAGCTTATGCTGTCTACTTGCTTCATACATAACCGTGTTGTATACATTGGATTTATTGCAGGAAACTCTTGTAGCGGTAAATAATTCCCCAAAATTATTGACCACAGCAATCACTCATTGGATGCTGACCACCACTGTTTAAGTCGACTTGTTTAGCTGAAGGCTTCCGGTCAAGCATCCCCGCCATTTGGTACCTCGTCGTGTCACGTGCACGATCACTAGCTAGCTAAGCGTTCGTCTGAAGGCTTGTTTTGGTCCGAAATATATCACGAAGTTTGGACGATCAATTATTGGCTTTTGCTTTGTTTTGGTACGCGAGAATAATTTAGAGGCTGTGTAAGAGAATTCCGTCACCTTTAAACTGGTGAGCCCAACCGCGAACTTCATCCACGATAAATCCGCAGATAACCCCGGTGAGTTCGTTCCATTTTGTATTTGTTCTTGTACCATATATTATTCGACATAATTTTCGTCATGAGTGATCTTAGTCCCAAGGTCATTCGTATCCGCTCAACTCCTAAAACCATTCAGCTCGTACCATACTGGCCAGATAATGCTGAAACGTGGTTTCTGCTAGCTGAAGCAGATTTTTGTGAGCATGGGATAACCGATCAACGTTCACAGTTACTTGCAGTTATTCACGCCCTACCGCGGGAATTCAGCAAGTACGTAACATCACAGATGTTGAGTCCCGAGGTAAGTAACTCGTACGAGTTGCTCAAAGCATCCCTCCTCAGGAGAAACGTTCTCACGGACCGACAACGTCTAGATGAATTATTTCGTAACATCGAGTTAGGAGATCAGTCAGCCGTGAGCATGCTGACAAGAATGAAAGAAATTGTTGGCCAAAGTCAGTTCGACGAAGGACTGTTTAGAGAACTCTTCTTAACCAAGCTGCCACAGTCTGTACAGACCGTACTTGTGACACTTCAGGGTACTGTAATAGAGGACTTAGCTATTACTGCAGATAGGATTCTAGAAATAACTAAACGGTCAGTTCCCGAAATATGCTCGATGACTAAGCAGACTTCGAGTAAGGATCCTGCAATGATAGAGTTATGCAACTCCATCCAACAGATGTTTAGGTCAAACATGCCTTCTAACTCCTCCGACCGTCGTCCTAAATCTCCTCAACGCAGGAACTCACGTGGTCGATCTAAGTCCAAACCACGTTCACTGAAAAACCCTGACTGGTGCTGGTACCACAACACCTATGGCCAAGAAGCGAAGTGTTGCCGTAAGCCTTGTAACTTCGGAAATGTCTCAAAGTCTGTGGGAAACTATCCCGCCGGCACGCGTTAGCGGCAACCGTCGCCGGTGGCACTAGCCGCCTACTTTACATCCATGATGTGATAAGCCAGACTCGATACTTAGTCGACACAGGCGCCGAAGTCAGCGTCCTTCCTGCTACAGCAGCAGATCGACAGAAGGAACCTACCTTCAACTTACAGGCTGCAAATGGAAAACCAATCGCAACCTTTGGTAGGAAATACGTCTATCTGAACGTAGGTTTACGCAAACCTATTCGGTGGATTTTCCTTCTCGCTGACGTTACAATGCCCATCATTGGCACGGACCTACTTAATCATCATGATTTACTCGTAGACGTCCGCCGAAAACGACTGATTGACAATACTACTAGTCTGTCTATCAAAGGCATCAGCTACATAGGCCCTAGTTTGTCACCCGTTAAGATAAAGGCAATTCTTGATCCAACTTTTCAACCTATGTTGACAAGTATCCGGAACTTAATTGCCCGTCGAACGACCTACCGTGCATAACCAGCAATGTTATGCACCACATCATTACCACAGGACAACCTGTGACATCTAAAGCACGACGATTAGCTCCTGACAAACTGAGAATCGCCAGGAATGAATTTGACCATATGCTTACCCTTGGCATCATTCGACCTTCGAATAGCCCATGGGCATCCCCACTTCATATGGTTCCGAAAAAGGATAGCAATGATTGGCGACCCACCGGTGATTACCGGCGAGTGAATGCCAAAACAACCCCTGATTGCTACCCGTTGCCTCATATACACGACTTGACGGCAACCTTATCCGGCGCGACTATATTCTCCAAAATCGACTTGGTTAAAGCGTATAACCAAATCCCGATGGCAACAGAAGATATCCCGAAAACGGCTATCATTACGCCTTTCGGACTTTTTGAATTTCTACGTATGCCATTCGGTCTCCGGAATGCAGCCCAAACATTCCAACGCTTCATTGACGAAGTATTTCGCGGTCTCGACTTTGTATACGCATACTTAGACGACTGCCTCATTGCCAGTCCAGACAAGGAAACTCACCTTAGGCACTTGGACTTGGCATTTGAAAGGTTACGCCAACATGGTGTTACCATTAATATTCAAAAGTGTCAAATCGGTGTTGACTCACTCGACTTCCTGGGTCACACTATTGACTGCAAGGGCATTCGCCCACTGGCTACTAAGGTCGAGGCTATACTGAAACCGGCTTACTTGGAGGGTAATCCTATTAGCATAGAGCTCAACGTACCCCAAAATCCACAAGTAACAGAAGATCGTTTAGACATCGATGAAGTCACTAGCACAGCGACAGCTACCGAACCTTCTATCGAGCCTCCCAAGAAAACCCGTTCTGGACGCACCGTAAGGTTCCCAGAATATCTGCACACTTATTTGACTTAACGAAGTCGTGTGATTCACGCAACTCATTCGTTTGTGGTACTAACTATTTTTTTTGACGTATCAATTTTTTTATATACAGTACCACCGAACACAAAATTTTTTTTCAACAGTTCATGTAACATACACAAAAAAATTAATTAGATGTATTTTTTTCGATGTTCTGAACTTAGCATTATTTTACTGTATAGTAAATGCACATCATTTTTTTTAACCAAAAAGCTCATTTCGTACATTTTCCTCGACATGGTTCTTAGCGTTCTTGTTTTCTTTTCCAGGTGCGACGGGCACTGGACAGGAAACAAACGAAGCACGGAATCCAACGAACAACAACAAGGAAGCTATGTACAAACACCCTATTAGCATAGGCAGACAAACCAGTAGGCATGCCACCAAGCCGCTCGGAAGATTTTTTTCACCCGAAAGGGAACCATCGAGTTTTTTTACTTCCGGCTGGTTCTGTCTTAGGGTCCTCACGACCCCACTAGGGGGGGAGTGAGCTGTAGCGGTAAATAATTCCCCAAAATTATTGACCACAGCAATCACCCATTGGATGCTGACCACCACTGTTTAAGTCGACTTGTTTAGCTGAAGGCTTCCGGTCAAGCATCCCCGCCATTTGGTACCTCGTCGTGTCACGTGCACGATCACTAGCTAGCTAAGCGTTCGTCTGAAGACTCGTTTTGGTCCGAAATAAATCACGAAGTTTGGACGATCAATTATTGGCTTTTGCTTTGTTTTCGGTACGCGAAAATAATTTAGAGGCTGTGTAAGAGAATTCCGTCAACATCTAAACTCTCTTATCCTCCTCATTCGAAGACTATTCTACAACCGGTGCACAGCTTCTACCACCAGTAGACACAACTCCAGGCGTGGACGTTTCTGTGGACTATATTAATAATTTTTAGCCGGGGACTTCAACTGTATATCCAAGTAACCGTTTAATTAATATAACTCATTACTGGATTGTTTTTTTATAATATGCTGTTACACTATCATCTCATCAATTTGGATTTTTATTCACATTCTTGTTATGTTATTGAGATCGCTAGAAAGTCCCCAACATGTTCCTTCGTTTCAATGTGCATCTTGGTTACAACTCAGTTCATTTAATTATTTGTCCTATTATGTAACTCTAATACACATACTCAACTACTCTTGTGCATTGACTCATGTGTATGACAACTCATCACTTTTGTTACTATCCTCTTTTACGAAAAAGAGACTGTACGTAAGTGCTGTTGTACTGCCTGTGACGAAAATGAATTCTCAAGTATTGCTTTTGTAGGGATTTTGCATTTGATTGCATGGAGGATTTCATCATGAGCTGACATCAGTTAGAGAACCATTGAAAAACCAGGGAATACTGGACAGCTATTTCTTTCTAGTTTGGGGCTCTTCAAAAGTACGCACACACACAGCGGGGTTGTAACGCAGGTCCTCCTGGTTACAAGGTGAGCTCGTAGATCATTGAGCCACTGAGAACCGATCCGATAGCTAGTCGATGAATTCTAACTTCTGGCAATTCACGACATAGAGCGACCATTTCGCAATGTCTTCTTCGATGAGTTACTGCCTCATCTTGAACCGTATAACCAGAAGGCCCTGGGTTCGAACCCAACAGTGTGGGTGCGTACTGCTGAAGCAGGGTCCCCAACTAGGACGAAACAGCTGTCCAGTACTCCAGTTGGTTTTCCAGTGGTTCTCTAACTGATGTCAGCTCATGATGAAATCCTCCATGAAAATGAATTCGCCGAAAAGAGCCTCTTCACTGGACTACATGTTTCGTTCTCCTCTATACTTCCGAAAGTATCTCGAATGCTAGTCAGTGCATGTGTTGTCTCCTCGAAGTCAATGCTAACTGGGTCACTGATGACCTCAGTCAGCTTCAAACGATAGAAAGAAAGTTAGTGTTAAGATCCTTTCAATTAGATGATTAATTTTCAATTACTGATATCATTTCAGTAGTACATATATCATCATCATCTAATTAGTAGTCACACTTTTTTATTCTTTAAAATACATCAATACTTTTCTTCTAAAGTAAAATGAAATTTAAAAATTCAAGGTCATTTATAAGCGTCCAATTTAAACAAACAAACAAACCCACAAAGTATTGAACATTTAATACATATTATAAATAAATTGAGAATATGATGCGTTATGTTATATGCAAACATTAGAGTGGAATGGATCACTTTTTGTTATATAATATGCAAATTTTATTTTTTTATTTATTGATATTTTTTGAGAAAAAAGTACAAAATACTTGAAAAAAATACATAAAAAACGAAGAGTAGAAATTATCAAGTTATTAGTAAGTGTTACAGGTGAAATATATTACAAGGTCAAGAATTTAAATGTATAATATACCCATATATCCATATATAGGTGTTTATATGCACGTTTTATGTTCAATGCCACCTAGTATTATGCATATTAATGTATATATTTGTGAAGAATATATCGTAAATTACCAACACATATATCCATATTTTCATGTACGCTTTAATGATTGTAGGTTTAAACATTATCATATTTTAAATGGATCTTTAAACATGTGATTTGAAATTAGAAACACACTCAAATGAAAGAAGTGCAATTGATATAAGAATAAAACTTGTACACTGTGGTGGTAGAGTATAATTCCATTATGGTAACATTTTATTTTGATAAAGTCTCACAGTATGTAAAGTATACAGTAATATTGACTGATGACAAAGTTTCGAGCACAATTTATTACTAATGCTCATAATCACATCAAGTTGAGTTACTCACACAACTTTTTAACTTCGTTTCATCGCTGGACTTGATTGGTAGTAGTATTTTCCATATTTCTGGTATGTGTGATGAGTCATTCTCCTATTGCATGTGTTGGGTGTAGACTCAATGAACCAGGCAGGATTCAGTAATCAGTCTCTTTCGCTGTCCACCTACCTATATCGCTTCTTAGAATTTTGACTCTATCCCACCACCCTATTGTGTGGTTGTGTGTTAATGCATGCAGTACAAGGTAGTGCTGAGTTCCTTTTTCTAAATTACTTATCTTCGCTGGTGGGGTCAATCATTCTTTATTATTTATTCATTGTTCCCTTGGATTCCTAGTGGAACATAAGGCTTCAACTGCACGTCTCCACTTGCCACTTCTGTATTCCTTCTGCTGTACTTTTCACCTCCATCCATGTTACTTAGTTCATACTCTTTCAACTGCTCTTCACACCATCTCCTCCATGTCACCCACCCTTGCACTGAAGTCACACTCGCCGCTTCCCTTTCGGCCTGGTTCCACTCGAGTAATGGCCTGACGCGCGATGTCACCCAGCGGCCTCCTCAGCGAGTGTCCAATCCATCTCCATTTTCTCCTGCGTATTTGTTGGGCGATTGATTGGTTCTTGTTTTGTTTGTTTCCCATAGTTTCTTGTTGGTGATTCTTTCCGGCCCGGCCATCTGATCTTCAGTATAGAGCCAGCGAAGATAAAGGTCTGCAACAGGCTGTTGGAAATATTCTTTGTGACCCGCTTGTCAAGTTTCTCATCCGTACAGAAGAATTGACTGACTTGACGTTGTTTGTATTGAAAATCCGACCGAATTTCGTTGTTTATGCTGGCTGAGTGACGAAGATTTTCAGATTGGTTTCAGGTTGATGGGTGAATGTGTTTCTCGCCTTCCCGATTCTGGCTCGATTTGACATCCTTGTCCGTTCCTCCTGTAGTTAAGACAATGCTCCCTAGATAAGTGAATGAAGTGACCTCTTTCAAATCCCTCCCGTTGATGGTGATTGGCGTTGGATGTTGCTGCCGTTGTTGTTGGTTGGTTATTTTCATCACCTCCGTCTTGTCTATGTTCACATGGAGTCCTTTCTTCGCCGGCTGCTTCTTCGACCAGTTTGTCGGTTTTCATTCATTTTCATTCTTACCTTAGTTAAATTCATATGTTCTAACAGACAGTCTGACTGTCGAATTTTTTAAGCTCTTCAATCACCGCCAAACACTTGATTGACACAGGACACCGAGTAGATGTGCTGGAATCACTCAAAATAATTAACAGACAAACTACCTCAAGTCTTCTCAGGTTTGTTGAATCTATAGATAACAATAATACGATTGAAGCCTGACTTATGGGTCCAGAAAGAATCCGTTGTTGTTGGACATCAATTACCCTGGTGACTCACTTCTTAGTAACTCTCTTTGTTTTCTAATTTTGTTAACTTATCTTTTCACTCCCTCCACACGCCGCTTTATTTTTCGCTTGACTCTCTTAAGAGATCATTTTTCTTGATCTTCTGAGTTCTGCTCACTGTATTACGTCATCAACTTCTCTTTCGTCTGACCTCATGTGCCCTGAAATTTTGATCTTCTCTTATCTAATTACGTAACTGTTACTAATTTCCTTTTGTTACCATCCCAACAACACAACTATTAATTAATTTTTTTCAAGAAACTTCTCTCTAACAAGATATATATATATATATAGCGTAACACTTTAGACACCTTGTACATCGCAATGCCTTATTTCACAATGACGCTCTGACAATATGCTTGCTAATGGACAAAAGTTTGTTAAAGTTGTACACTTTTTAAAATTTTTTTTTATTAAAGAATTCAGGTTTTACGCAGCTGCTGATGAGAACCAACGAAATAAAATGGATCCAGCTTATTATGCGCACCAATGTTTCTTCTTTCTTTGTTCAAATCTGACTACCCCCAATCTAGTAGTTTGACCTATGCAGTTGACAGCTCAACAAATCAACCCGGTGGACCCAATTAGACAAAATAGCATAATTTACAAAATACCTTGAAATGACTGTGAGTGGGGTCAACTATACAGGTCCCACAATTAGATCTGAGGTAGTCAGAACATAAGAATTTAGCTAAGGTAAGAATGATTGACCCCACCCGCTGATATGTATCCACATAATATGTGTATTTGTTTTTGACAGTCTGTTATATTTTGCTATGTATATATGGATCGATATTCCATTATAATTGACAATATGTTTTTGTCTGTCCACTAACTAAACAAACATGTCTGACCTTGTTGTCACATGACATTACAACCAATCATGTTAAGACTGTCTATTGATTCGTTCATTTTTGAACATTCGCTCATACACTTGTGTGACATTGATTTTCCTTGTTTGAAAAATACAAGTATCATCGTGAACCTGGTGGTTTTCTGATTTCCGCCTTCTTGCGTCAGGACTATTAATTACTCGACCAGTACATAACACCCGCGAAGATAAATAATTTTGAAAAAGGAACTCTGCGATTGCACTGCATGCATTAACACACAACGACTCAGTAGGATGGGAGACGGTTAAAATTCTAAAAAGTAATCTAGGCAGGTGGACAGAGAGAGACTGATTACTGAATCCATAACCAGAGCCTATCCTACAGCTAAGTTGGTTCCCGTATATCGGACAACATGTTCTTTGGTGCAGTCAAAAGTCGATAGATACCCTACTCATGTTAACTCCAACTGTGTATACAAATTTACGTGTATCTGTGGGAACAGTTACATTGGAAGAACAGGAAGAAGGACACTGACACCTCCGGTTTTCTGAACATGGGCCGAAAAGCCTACATCTCAAGGGAAAAAACTGTTATAATGTTGCTGTTACCATACATCTCCTCGATACGGGTCATGAGGCAGGTTGAAATCGCGAAATCCTTTAAAATTATCAATAGACAAAGGAGCTCGATTCTCTTTAAGTTTGCCGAAGCAATTTCTATCAAATACTTGAAACCAGATTTATGTATTCAGAAAGAAAGCAGTTAGTAGTCTTTCCTCGCCCACCTGGTAACTGGATGTCTTCTCTCGCTTTCATTCGATCACATAATCTTTGGCTCTAACCTCACCTCGCCCTTTGATATAGTGTATTTTTGCTTGTCTCTTGTTTCTGCGATTTGAGTTGAACTCAGTAGTACATGATTACCTAATTTATTAGCCACTCATCATCTTACGCATCTCTCGTCCTTATTACGTAATTCCCTTACCATTGCATGCATACATTTATTTTGTTTAAGCGTGAACGGTCTGTGTAAAAAGTATATAAGCGCAATTTTCTGAGTACTGTTCACTAATACCGAAACCTTCTGTCAACTGATATCATGAAGACAAAAAAATTTGCAAGTATGTTAAAACTCTTCTTTGCACAAACCTCATAATTTATTTAGGCTGTAAGCAGCAGCTGAGCTAATGAGAAGCCAACGAAATAAACACTGATGGTACCATCTTGCTATTCTGAACAAACCATACACTGTTGTTCTTGCTTTATTCAGATCCTAGCTATCTCAGTTGATGTAGCCCTACAACCTCATCGGTACGTGATGTCAATATTACTCATGATATGTATATATATATATATGTGTGTGTGTATGGTGGTCTCTCTTTCTATTTGCTCGCTTAGTCTGTGACCATTTCACTTTGATGAACCTGTCTCCTTTAACAATGTATATTCCCCTTATATATAATATGAGTGTTTGTTGACAGTCTGTTGCTTGGTGACATATATCCATATATGGTGGTTGTTGACATGCCCGCTATATTTTGCTATGTATATATGGATCGACACTCCATTATAATTAGCCATTCATGTTAAGACTGTCTATTGATTTGTTCACACACTTGTCTGGACGGTCATATATATATTTCGTTCTCACAATCTTGTGACTACTTACTTTGGCGTGATACCACTTATTACTTCTCCTTGTGTTTGGAAAATAGAAGTATCATCGCAAACCTAGTGGTCTTCTGATTTCCGCCTTCTTGCGTCAGGACTATTAAATTCTCGACCAGTCCATAACAATAATTTAGCGACGAGTACATAACAACTCATCATATCATACAACATAATACGAATGATAAAACTCAAATATCTGTTGTCAAAGACAGTTAATCGTTTCATAGCTTCTACTTTCAATGGTTCAAATGTCACAGGCATAATGAAGGATGGACCATATTGTTGCTCAGTGCATACATTGTTTATTCGATAATGTAGAAGACTTGTAGCTCAGGTGATTGATATTGAATTAGTTGCGTTCTATGTGGAGCTAGCTGAATTTAATTGCGGAGCTTCCGTTATCCACCTTCCAGACAACATCTTCAGCGTAGGTTTAGGTATAAAACGGATTTATTTTATATTCTCCATGAATGATATAATTGTATCTCCTGGCGAACACTGCCGTAACTGATTCTTGATTTACGTCTCTATTGATCACTTTTATTGATTTGGAATTTAAACTTACCTTTCATGTGATTTATTTTTTTATTGGCTGGTACATTTGGTCCAAAAGTAACTGGTGTGTTTATTAGTCACTGGCTGATCGAGTTGAGTACCAGGCTTCTAGGCATTCCTCGACTGCATTTTTTGGTGTTTCCTCTATTCAAAATGTCTAAATTATCCCAATCATCGAAAATCGGTGTCCATAATTATCCACATGCAATGATATGATAGAGTATATTACATGTCTTTTAACAAGTAAATTTGTGTTCATGGGTTAGAATAATAATAATAATTTGCTTTATTCCAAAACAGTACTTGTGATACAGAATGGAATTCTCAGAATTTTACTACATACAGTATTGCGCATCCAGTTAGTACATTAACAATAAATAGAATTCTACATAGATTAAAGGTAATCTCAGTTCATTATGACAACAACATATTGGCATGTCGGTAGCAAAGCCAAAATTGAACAGAATGTATCATGGTGTTAGAAAAGTAGATATGAGCATATTTACTACCGTGTTAGCGGTAACAAAAAGGTCGAGATATACAGAGTGTGAAAGAACGAAAAGAATGTTTTAAATACAGTTTGTAAGGAAGAGAGAAACAAAGCAGCACATAACAACAAAAAAAGCGAAAAGGAAAAGAAAGAAAGAAAAGCGTTGTAACTAAAAATGATATGAGTTGGATAGACGAGATCCAGTTGTTCTACTGACTATTAATAAGTTATATGTTTGACGCCTAATGCTTTCTTTATCGTACAGAACACGAGCTAAGTAGGGAGGGCATGGTTGAGTTTTTGTAGTTGTTAGTGCAAGCATATCGTTTTCTATATAGGCTTCTGGTCTGCCTGACTGATGACATACAAGCGGAGAGTTGTGAATGAAGAGGGTGGTCGTGTGAGTTAGATAGATAAAATGGATTTAGCCCACTTTTCACATGAGTGAGTCCAAGTGCCTGTTGACCAGAATCTTAACAAGCTGGTTGGTTAAGTGGAACATTGCTTACCACCCTGCTGACAACCTTTAACATCCTGCGTAATAAGGTATAGTCTTTCTTCAGTAGCCAGCCTAGGAAAAACTAAGGGGGAACAATAGAGAATAATAGGCAGAATGCAGGGGGACGCCCACTTTGACTGATGTAATATCTGTTACAGCTTATACAATTTATTTTGTATATGGTATTAAATTTGTCTTCTTTTTCTGTTGGATCTTTTGGGTTTGTACAATATTGAATTATGTGATTCGACTGGTTTGTGTGATATATCTATTTAAAATGGTGTTAATATTCTAGCTGTTATTTCAGAGATATTTTTTTATATAAGGTATAATGAAGTTTCTTGTAGTCTTTGATGATGGTCTCTTGTTGGCGTTATGACTCGAGTTTAAACAATTTTCGATGAAATTGTGGCGCAGGAATATCCATTTCATTTTCAAGACGGTTAGTAGGCATTTTTCCTCTATTCTCTTCAACATTGGAGTGCTAAAGTGTGTTTGAAGTGTTCGAGAACACAGCTAATTCAATGTTTATTTGATAGTCAGATATCATGTTTAACTCTGGAGGTGACGTAAGTTAGCAAGTGCCAAACGAACTTTTTCTATCCATACTAAGATTTTGTCACCAATCATCTCCTTCATTCCCTACCTTCAAACTAGGAGCCGGTCGGTGGTGGAGAACAGTCCTGAACTATCATATTACATGAACCAATAGTATGTCAAACATTCGTAAACTTCTGTTCAAGGTGTTCAGAAGACTCTGTATTTTATCAGCGTCCTCACCTAGGAAGATAAAATAATCTGAATACTCAAAGTCCCTAGGTTGATTGGGGTCACATTCATCAGTTCATTTATAGTGAAATTAAGCAAAAATAGGCATCACTGTTCGATACCACTGAATGTCATCATTTCAAATGACTGGTCCCCATAAGTACCGTTACACGGTTGTATATCTTGATGCCAGACACAGAGACGTTACCACTGATTTAGCTATTCAGATTCACGAACGATCTCATGGAGGTCTGCAATGGATACATCGATTATTCATGACGGAATAACATATGCTAGGGATTTAGTCCTTCGTTTTTGTGATGAGTGAATTTTGCAGTGTGATCACCAAGCTAGGCGACTGACAATCCCTATGCACTGTGAATTGGTGTTAGGTAGTTGGAAGCGGTTGGTAGGAAACCTAATTCATATTACCTTGTATAAATATGGCTTAACATGACGCATCTAGCGAAATAATTTATTATTACAAGTTAAACTACTTAATAATAATTAGTAGTGTGAAATATATAACACAAATGACAAAATTGTCATCATTGAGGTGATAGCAACATCAATGGATCATTCAAGGAACAAGCGATGTAGCATATTTCGTTCAGTCGTGAGTGTGTCAGTATCCAAACAGTGGTACTTTGTCTGAGTAGACCCAAATTCATGTATATTTCGATCTCTCTAGCTATAGGTGAAGAGCTTTCATAAAAACTCAAATCGAGGTGAAAAGGGGTTCGGATTAAATATAGTATGAATACTGTTCATTAAGGTATTGATAACAATTTTTCACCTTTCTATCATATTTAACGACACCGTCTCATCATCATCATCACAAATTCTCTCCAGCTGGCATTGGTTCTTACCTACTAGAGGAACACAATCAGTCAGGGATTTCAATGACTGATGAAGCCATGTTTTGGTTTGACCACTACCACATCTTTTCCAACCTGATCAATCAATCAATCCTATGTCAGTCTGCCAACATTGACCGTTGTCGCGGAAGGCGATTGATGACTGGGATCAGTCTGTTTCTTTTCAACATAGAACGCTGCACTGATGTGAAGCAGTTCAAGTTACACCACACTCCCTCCTTGTAGCACACAAAGCAAGAGAAGAAATGCAAAATAGAGACAGTAGACAGGGATATGAGGCCATATCACCGATTGTTTCCAGCCATTGGATTTTGCCGTCTCGAGGACCCCAACCAATCAGAAGGACTACACCTTCGTATGTAGCTGGTTTAAACTAACTGTTGTGGATTTCATTGACTGGTGAAGCCATGTTTTGGTTTGACCGCCGCTGACTAGCTCTTTTCCAACCTGACCTTATGTCAGCTAACATTACTCATCGGTCGAGGAAAGCAATCAATGGCTAGAAAATCAAAACAAGATTTTTCTGAACGTTTCGCCGTGTAAGCCACAGCTTCTTCAGCAGATTTATTCGGATTATACTTAATCATCAAAATATATAGTCAAATTTTTTTTACATAAAATGAAGTCTATATATATATATATATATTTGACTATATATTTTGATGATTAATTATAATCCGAATAAATCTGATGAAGAAGCTGTGGCTTACACAGCGAAACGTTCAGAAAACAGATCTTGTTTTGATTTTCTTAACACGCTGGGATTAATTTAAATAATTTATAATGAATCAATCTGACTCGGCGCTCAAATTATTCCAGGAAATTCGTAACACCTACGGTCTGGAAACCTATAATCAACGGCTAGGCATACATGCGTAATACATGTCCTAACGATCTCAGTCAATGTAACCCCACAGCCTCGCCGATTGATTTTCCCTCCAACTCACCTAGCAGTCGACCGATGCCTAACCTCAATATTGCTCACCTTATTATACCACCACCTAACACACACAGCAGATAGAAGGCAGACACCACCTATGACCAAAGACAGCTAGCCGGCCTTTTCATGTCTTCCACTTTCAATGTGGGCCATGTCTCACTCACAGCTACAAAAGAAGGATGCAGCGAACTATTGTTGTAGTGGTCCTGCCTAACCAAAGGTAAGATCTTCCCTCTGTACAGACATAACTCAAAAAAACCAACTCAAAAGCAGGTCAAATATACATAACTGGCCTCAAACAATTGTTTTATTTATCATCTCTGATCGGTCAGGTCAACACACTAATGCTCCACCAGTTTACTTCAAGTAGAATCATTCAAAAAACGACTAGGCATACGCATTTGAGAATAAAATTTTTCAGAAATAATTATTCGTTAAAATAAAAAGAAAGCTCAATAGAAATAAAATTAAGAGAATTTAAGAGATCTCATCACTCTCTGTGATGATTCCTCTTCAAAAGAAAATGAAAAGTAGAATTTAAGTAATGTAGAGGTATATCTATATAGGACTGATTTCATCAATTTAAGTAGTATATAGAATTTGGGAAAAAATTACACGGCAATAGAAACAAATCAACAAGAGAGAAACTATTTTCTCAGATGAAGTATGTATGGATGGAAAATATCAGCAGCAATGAAATATATATAGGTATGAGTATGTATGGATGTGTAGGTCACAAGGCCAAAGTGTATGTGTGTGTGTGAGGGGGGTGGGACAACGCAACATCCAGAGTTATATAACAATGAGAGACGTATATATATGAGTACTCTTTCTTTTACAAGCAATATATTGAATTGAGTAAAGAAAGAAGCATCTTCAAGCCAATAAGAATTCACCACGCCTCTTCTTCCCTTTCTCGTTTTCTTGTGAAGATTACGTAATACTTGGGCTAATGCCACAACTTCTGCAAAATAACACATACATAGTAAGCACAAATACTAGAAAGTTTAAACCAGACAAAAACAAAAAAATTATCACTTTAAATTGAAATGTTTTTAAAACAATACTCTACTTAATGAAGATCCAGCTGGGAGTAATGCAATTTCGAGTGTAGAGCTAAGTGAGACATCGATACAAGATAAACTGGAACATAGAGTTCCCTTCAACAACACACCTCCACTTTGTTCTGTTTTCCCCTGTCCTCTTCAGCTGGGTCCAAGATTGACCAAAAAACTCTCTCTTCCTCGCCGAACGATCTCCTCTCCATGTCACCACCCTCGCACTGACAACCCACACTCGTCGCTTCCCGTTTGGATTCCACTCGAGGCACTGCCTGGCGGGCAATGTCATTCGGCGGCCACCTTAATGTATGATCGACTTATCTCCACTCAGTTGGTTTATTCCTATAGTTTCTTCTTGCTTATTCTTTCTGGCCATTCGATCTTCATTATGCAGTCAGCCAGCAAAGGAGGCAGCTACTGATGAAAGTCTGCAACAGGCTGTTGGGAATGCTTCTCGTGACACTCTGGCCAAGTTTTTGACCCGTATAGAAGAACCGACTTCACTCTGGTGTTGAATGGAATCCGAATCTTGTTCCTTATGCTCTCTGAGTGCGGTAGATTTCCAAACTGGTTTCACGTTGATGAAGTTTCACGTATCTTGCCTTCCCGATTCTGTCTGGCTAACTTTGACAGCTTTGTCTCTTCCGTGTCTGTAGTTGAAACGATGCTTCCCAGATAATCCAGGATGTAACCTCTGTTAAGCCTCTCCCTTCGATGGTGATTAGTGCTTGTAGATTTCGTCACCTCCGTCTTCTCTATGTTCACCTGCAGTCCTGTGTTTTCGCTGCCTGCCAGCCTCTTCAACCAGTTTGTTGGTTTTCGCCTGCCTGCCTGTCTGAAAGTCTTCGAGTTTGTGTGACATTAGACATATATATCATCCACACGCGAAATCCAGATCTTCTGAAGTCTTCTTATAGGTCGTCCAGTGTATTCCGAACTCCTCGCTCCCTGTTCACAGTCTGACGTATAATCCAATCAGTCCACCACAATTAAGATCATCCATCGATGATAATAGGCAGCCAGGCTTATCTTACTCCCGTATGCACTTCGAACGCCTCACTGAGTTTTCTGTTGTGGATCATTTTGACACGTGGGATTGTCATATAGCCAGCCGCCGCCAGTTGTTGAATGAGGTTGACAAAGACTTGAGGTACGCCATAGTGTTGAAGTAGTTGTAGTTTGAAGTACAATTTACCATCTGGTGGTAATAAAACGCCTATGCCTAGTTACATATGCAAGCATCAGCGACAAGAAACTCTGGCTGGGAACAAACCAACAGACGGGAGCCAATTGCTCAACAAACATGTAGGAGCAAATGGAGATGGATGGATCGGGCATACGTTGAGGAGGTCGTTGAATGACATCGCGCTCAATGCAAGTCATCTCGCTCGAGTGGAATATCCAAATGGGAAGCGATGAGTGGGTTGTTGGTGAGAGAATGACATGTAAGACATTAGAGATTATGGGCAATCGTAAAGCTAGCAAGCTGATGACGTTAGCAGAAAATAAAACAATATGGAGATGTTTTATTGAAGCAGAAGCGGGTTAACTTCAGCCAACTACAGAAACGGATTCAGCGGGATAATGACGCTGGGACTAAGGTACAACAAGAACGAGTGGAACCAGGAAGGTGTGGACGGTTCCTTTCAAACCTATTTGATGCAGGGGACGAGTGTGGCGTATACTACTAATAAGATTTATCAGTAGTATATATATACGTATATACAAATAATAATTTGCTTTATTCCAAAACAGTACTTGTGATACAGAATAGAATTCTCAGCATTTTACTACATACAGTATTGCGCATGCAGTTAGTACATTAACAATAAATAGAATTCTACATAGATTAAGAGTAATCTCAGTTCATTATGACAACAACATATTGTCATATGTCGGTAGCAAAGCCAAAATTGAACAGAATGTTTCATGGTGTTAGAAAAGTAGATATGAGCATATTTACTGGCGTGTGAGCGGTAACAAAAAGGTCGAGATATACAGAGTGTGAAAGAACGAAGAAGAATGTTTTAAATGGGGTTTGTAAGGAAGAGAGAAACAAAGCAGCACATAACAGAGAAAAAAGAGAGAGAAAAGGAAAAGAAAGAAAGAAAAGCGTTGTACCTACACATGATATGAGTTGGAAAGACGAGATCCAGTTGTTCTACTGACTATTTAATAAGTTATAGGTATCACACCTAATGCTTTCTTTATCGCACAGAACACGAGCTGGCCAAGTAGGGTATGGTTGAGTTTTTGTAGTTGTTAGTGCGAGCATATCGTTTTCTATATAGGCTTCTGGTCTGCCTGCCTGATGAGATACAAGCGGAGAGTTGTCAATGAAGAGGGTGGTCGTGTGAGTTAGATAGATAAAATGGATTTAGCCCACTTTTCACATGAGTGAGTCCAAGTGCCTGTTGACCAGAATATTAACAAGCTGGTTGGTTAAGTGGCACATTGCTTACCACTCTGCTGACAACCTTTAACATCCTGCGTAATAAGGTATAGTCTTTCTTCAGTAGCCAGCCCAGGAATAACTAAGGGGGAACAATAGAGAATAATAGACAGAATATGAGAGTTAACGAATTGTAGGATTAAGGGTTAAGTTATTCCAGAATGTCTTCACTTCTTGATGTAGAAGGTAAGACGGAATATTTTCTTAGAAATCATCAAGATATGAGACGACCAGGAAAGATCAGTAGATAGAATGACGTCTAGGTATTTCATTTCCGGCTAGGTTTATATTTCAGTGCCATCAATGTTGCACACCTCGTGAGTGCTAACCACCAGTTTGCTTAGGTCAGTCAGATTTATGCCTAGAGGTGAAATTGACTGTTTGACATTTAGAGGGGTTTAAGGCAAGACCGTTTTCCTTAGACTACTGACTGATTTTTGATAAAAAGCCATTTAGTTTAGAGGAGTCGCTTTGACATTTGACAGGCAAAGATACAGTCAGGTCGTCAGCATATTTAACAAAATTAATGTCATTTGAAGATGATAAGTCATGTAGACAGAAAGAAAGATAAGAGAAGTGGGGAGAGTACAGCACCTTGGGGGACACCAGCTTTAGTGAGCACAACAGAGGAGGATTTGCCTTTGTGTATACGGTATACTGCATTCTGTTAATCGACATGAAAACATCAAATAACATAGTGATAGATTTGATATTAGAGAAAGAAAATGATACAGAGTTGCAGAGATACACACACGGGAGACATGAAAGGAACACAGGGAAACACAATATGAAGGAAGGGCCAGATGTAGCAGGCCCAACACGAAGATCTGTGGAAATGTGGTGCGTTGAAGATAGGGTGTAATTAATTTCGCTATATAGATATACCGAATTGCAAATAAGTATCCTTATGTCAAGCCTTCCGTTTTCTACCGTTAAGAGGGGAGCTAAAAAACCACCATCCCAAACGGTCCTGTGATGGACCTGTTTTGATCTCAGTGTCAACCATGGGGAAAGTAAATCCTGACGCTGTTCCACTGTTTTGTGGATCCAACTCCAAGTCAAAGACTCGGGAGGGAGTAATCCCTTAAGACAACCATCTGCCTTGTTTCGAGTCTCCGGGCAGTATTGCAGCCCACTTAAGCTTTCATTATTCTCAACAGCACTCAGTATCAAAAATAATATCCGGATTTTCAACTCCAATGGGAAGTCGGTGCTACTATACGGATGGATCAGAGACTTGCACTGCGCGTCATAAAGAGCATCTCAAAGAAATTTCAGACCTTCATTAACAGTTGCCTTCTCTCAATACCACTAAAGATCAGATGGCTGGCCAGAAAACATCAGCAACAGGGATCTCTGGCAATGAGGGAACCAACACACCAGGAACCGATTGTGAAACAAATAGGCAGGAAGAAATAGAGGTAGGTGGATTGGCTGGCCATAATCTGAGGAAAACATCAAGTGATTGACATCACTAGACAAGCCATCGCTCGAATGAAACCCGAAAGGGAAGCGGTGAGTTGGTCGTCGGTGTGAGGGTGACTTGGAGGAGGTCATGTGAAGAGGAGATGAAAGCAGCATGTGGGCAGACTTGGACCCAGGTGAGATCTCTAGCACAGCACCGAACGCAATGGAGATGTGCGGCTGGAGCCCTATATTTCTCTAGGAATTAAAATAAATAATAATAATAAAAGCTATGGGATCTTGTGTGACATTTCTTAAAGCCTATAGTATACCAAAAGTTTGTATTTTAATAAATAGTAATAATAATAATAATAGTGATAAAAGCCTCATTAATAGTAGTCAAATGGACTTACCGCCTTTGGATAGACAGACTTTTATGACGGGCCAGAAAACGCTATTAGAAAAAACACACAAAAGAAAATTTAAGTGTTATTATTTATGTTTAGAAGGATATGATTGATTTTATGTATATGAATAGATGGTACACTTTTTTATATTATATCGACTAACCTACTCATAAGTAATACGATATTTTGAATAAAAAAATGACTGAGTTGTTTGTCGTAAGGTTGGTTTCAAGTTCGTAATTTCATGACGAGCGTCGGTGGCACAGCGGTTAGGATGCTCGCCAATCATGTACATGGTTCGGGGTCCGATCCATGGCCGACGCACTTTCTTACCCCGCTAAGCCAGAAATAATGGTGGTAAAGAGGAAAGGTTGGGTATGAGGCTGGCTAGCAACCCCATCCTGTAAAATTAAACACTGCTACAGAAACTTCAAGCCACCGGCTTGAGACCCTGTGTTCCACTGGGGAACTTGAAGGGAAAAAATGGTGTAAATTGTATTCTGATACTATACATAACACTTTAATTTTATTGCATGGAGAATTTCATCATGAGCTGACATCAATTAGAGAACCACTGGAAAACCACCTAGGAGTACTGGACAACTGTTTCGTCCTAGTTTGGGACTCTTCATCGGTACTCACCCACTCAACTGGGTTCGAACCCAGGACCTTCTGGTTACAAGGAGGGCTAGCTCGTAGATCACTGAGCCACTGGAAACTGATCCATCATGATGAAATTCTCCATGGAATCAAACAAAATAAATCCCTTCAAAACCAATACTTGAAAATTAATCTGATGCTCACTAGCGGCTGGCCCTATTCAGGCAGTTAACCTGGGGTTCTAGTGGGAAGTCAAGACCAGTAGGGTACAGCAGATTGATGATGAGGCAGTAACTCATCGAAGCAGAAGACAGTGCGAAATGGTCGCGCTATGTCGTGAATTGGCAAAAGTTAGAATTCGAGGATCATTGGATCGGGGCCCAGCGGCTCAATGGTCTACGAGCTCGCTATCCCTGTAACCAGCAGGTCCTGGGTTCGAACTGTGGTGGTGGATGCGTACTGATGAAGAGTCACAAACTAGGACGGAGGAAACAGCTGTCCAGTACTTCCAGTGGTTCCCTAACTGATGTCAGCTCATGATGAATTCCTCCATACAATCAAACAAAATCCCTAAAAAATCAATACTTCCATTTTAATGAAGTAGAGCACTGAATAACAAGTAATTATTTCACATCTTTAATATTTAATGACATTCATTATCTGTCAGTGCTGATGAACATTGAATCGTATTCGTTTATTCGAACTTGCCTCCATTTGGCGGGAAACAAGAAAGCTATCGTTGCTTATAAGTAAAGTAAAATTACATTTGTAAAATCTCAGTGAGATTGAAATGAGTAATTCCAACGTTCCCTGTGGTGGACAATCTTCTCACACGGCGGCGCCCAAATATTTTAGAACTATACTGTTAAATCTTGACAACAGTTCATTTGATGAATTATTTTGCAATCGAATTAAATCAACAAAGAAACTACATATAATTGGCACAATCATCATGTTTTCACTCTCCGTTGTCTGCAACAGAATGCGTACCCTAAATCCGTAGTTGTCAAGTCACCTGACAACTTCAGTAGGTCGAATAAAGCAGCTCAATATTCAGAAAGAAGACAAAGCAATAAGTTCGACAAAGGTGCTTCAACTAAACTCTAATCCTAAACACCATAATTTTGAAAATACGTCTAATCATAAAATTCTAGATATACTAACAGTTTGAACAGACACGAAGAAGTGATGTTAACTGATACAAAGCCAAAATCCTGATTAATAAATAAAAAATGGATATGTATCAATAATTAATAATACTTGGTCAAAATTCCCGACTGTCTATATCTTCTTATGGAGACGTTAAGAAATGTTTTACAACTGTTTACCCACACACACATACACATTGTGTTTAAAGTGTTTGACAAAGGTAGACCTGGGTTCGAACCCCAGTGGGTGCGTAGTGCCGATGATTCCCAAACGAGGATGAAACAGCAGCTGTCCAGTACTCCCTGGTTTTCAATGGTTCCCTAACTGATATCAATCCGTGATCAACTCGTAAAAAGGTAGACCAATACTTATATGTTTGAGGTCAAATTTTGATCACAACTCATACAGTTTTGTTTATTATACTTGTTAATACTTGTTTGTATGACTCATGATTGGACAAGGCACTTTTTAAAAACAAGAGATGTTTCTTTTATGTATATAAACCTCTGTTATGTTAATTTCGATTAATTTCCCTGAAGAAGTTCAGGCCACTAGTTTGCCGAACGTAGAAAACGTTGGAATTACTCATTTCAATCTAGCTGAGATTGAAGAAATATAATCAGAAATATAAATTGGGCACACTGTCTATTAACGCTTGTTTACATACTATTTTTTAAATAGTAACCTGTATTTTTAACACGTTATCGGTGGAAGGCATAAACAATCGCAGTGCATTTCAATTTTCTGTTGTTCTGCGTATTAGGTCAAGTCTTCTGAAACCAGTAACAAGTCTAGGATCTTTACGATCTGGAGATTTGAAATTGTCTCTTCTTTTCTGCAGGAAATGATGATGGATGATTATTTACGAATAATCCCCATTGAGACGTTAATGAAAACAAAAGAACACACAGTTCAGTGAAGAGGCACTTCTCAGAGAATTCATCTCCCCTTTAGCTGTGCATAAAAAGAGAGTGGAATAAGGATAGTCGGCGTGTTACGTCGTAAGATGAATATTTTAATAAGTGAGTTGTCATCAGGATGGGCACATAGTAACGAAGGAAAGTGTATGGAATTATATGAGAGTTCTAAAGAAATATAACAAGAGTTATAAGGAGTTAGAAAAAACATGATACTAGAAGTGGTTGGATGACTGACTGACTCCTTTCAACATAGAACTTTGCACCGATGTGTAGCAGTTCGAGTTGCCACACTAGCACAAAAAGCAAAGGAAGACAGCAAACAGATATTCAATACAGAGATATGAGGCAAAAAGAATAGGGATATCGAAGAACAATATAGTTTTATTGGATATTATAAACTACAAGGAGTGCATGCATCTGCACCAGCCATTGAGAACGATTCTGAGCCATTGGTTTTTACCCTCCCGAGGACCCCAGCCAGTTAAGAAGTCTACACCTTCCTACGTGACTGGCTGATTTAAACTAACTGTTGTGGATTTCATTGACCAATGAAGCCATGTTTTTGTCTGACCACCACTGGCTGACTCTTTTCCAACCCGATCGATCCTATGTCAGCTAACATCACCCGTCGAGGAAGGCGATGGCTAGGCTAGGCACACATGCGTAACACATATCCTAACCATCTCAATCGACGCCGCCGATTCACAACCTCATCGATTGATTTCCCCTCCAACTCACCTAGCACTCCACCGATGCCTCACCTCCGTATTACTCACCTTATTATGCCACCAATTAACGTGGGAGATAGAACACAGGCACCTATGACCAAAGACAGCTAGCCAGGCTTTTCATGTCTTCCACTCTCAATAGCCAGGTCTCACAGCCATAAAGGACGACAGAGCGGACTGCTGAGTCGTAAACACGCCCTTTGGTCGACAGTCAGCCGGATACCAAGTCTACACCAGAGACGGGATAAACTGGAATATGCGAAACTAGCCTTCTGTATCCGTGTAGAGAATTCGTCAGCGATCAACCCGTTGGGGCTGATGCAACTCCCCGAGCAAATAAGTGAAGTGGTCAACACGCTCCACGAACCGCTTCACTCTCTATCTTTAAGCTAGTAGTGATTCGAATGTCAGTCATTCGCAGATTGCAGCTCAAGGTGTTTAGAAGACTCTGCATCTTGTCAGTGTCCTCGCCTAGAAAAACTATATCATCTGCATATTCTAAGTCAACGACACTATTATTCCCTGGTGACAAGTCAATCCCTGAGTCGCTGAAGTCACTTAGGGTTAAGTCCATTAGTACAGCTATGATGAAGTTGAATAGAAATGGGGATCCTTGAAGGACACCACTAGTCGTCACCACCTCAGATGGCAACTCGCCGTAAGCCCTCACCTGGCTGCATGAGTACGAGTAGAGTGCCTTAATCAGTGAAATGTATTTTCTCGGAATTCCTTTACAGCCAAGCATCTCAAGAGAACCTCTCGGTCGGCAGAATGGAATGTTGCCTTTAGGTCAAGAAATATAATGATTGTTGGACGCCGGTAGGAATGTCTATGTTCTAGAATCTGTCGGGGTGGGGGTGAAGATATGATCAATACACCCTCTTCCTGGTCTAAAGCCTGCCTGGCTCTCTCGTGTTTGTGCCTCCTGAGAACCACTTAGTCTATGCATGATTATTGAGCCTAGGACTTTAGATACCATATTAGTCAAGGTAATCCCCCTGTGATTATCACAGGGAGACTTGTCTCCCTTCTTGTATATGGGGATAATTAATGACTTATACCAACCCTGACGGGACTTCCTCTGATTCCCAGGCGCTGCCTAGTGGTTGGATGATTCTCTTTATTATGCATAACTCTGGTTTCTTCACCTTAATGGCAAGAGCTTTAACAATGCCAGAAGAGATGAAACAATAACACCTTCAGTAGTTTGTTCTTCACCTTGTTCAAAAACCAATGTATCTGGTTCCCCATCAACAGGTGAACTAATATACACACATAAAAAGTAGTCAGATACGAGATCTTGTTCTTCAGGTTTCTATAGATTAAAGGACCATTGGAGAACACTAATTAATTAGCACTGGTGCAAAGAATGTTCTCCTTCTGAAAAATGATGAAATACTTCCCTTAAGGATATCGCAGGTTAAGTCTCCCTTGGAATACAGGTTCACATGTGAAAGTTCAGAACACGTTCCTTTGAATTTTTGGCTTGATATTCTTGTTAATTAAATCTCGGTGGGTATCCATTTTGGATGAGGGTTTCTTCCAGAAGATCTAAACCTGCTTCTAGGGACTAAAAGACTCACAGATGTGTCGGATCCATGTGGCAAAGAATTTAATAAAATTGCGTTTTCGTTCAATAGACATACAACCGTTCCAAGTGGGTTTCTCCTATGGAATGGCCTTCTTAGGGTTCCACCGGATCTTCTTGTTAGTTCCACATCAAGAATTCAGGAGTGAATTTTACTGCTGGACGGCAATTTTTAAATACCTGTAGCAATTGAATGAGGTTAATGGTCAATTTTTTATGAATTAAACATACGTTGAAGGGACATTCAAGTGGCATTACGCATTAGGCCCTATAGTGGAACGTGAATACAAAGCAACGAGCTTAGTATCCAACGGTGACATGGAGAATATTATGTTAGGTGGGATGAAACATCGTCGGCAGTTGTGGAGCCAGCTAAAAATGACTGCCGAGGACAGAATACAGTGATGAGGATGCTGTCTCCTGAAGCATCATATCCCACCGGGAACCCAATGAATCAATAATAGTATTATTAATCTGTTTTAATAAGGATAAAACCATCACAACGGTTCCTAAGAAGACTCGCTTCATGAACCTAGAATTCAAAGGTGACATCACAGCGGAAATTCTTAGAAACTGCCTTTCAAAAAGTCTGAAGAAGACATTTCCAACAGCCACCCTACCTACGTATCACATTCTCCTGCAGAGACAGTTAATCCAGTCTAACGCTAAGGACAAGATACCGCTTTCGGCCACATTAATGTATTGTATTTATCAATTTATTTGTTCGTGTGGAGCAAAGTATATCGACCGTACGCGGCGTCAAGTCCACAAACGTATTCTGGAACACTGTCCAGCTTGGTTAGCCAGCCAGAGGAGAAAAGGAGAATAGCAACAGCTCGCGATCCTCGAACACCTTGTCATCTCCGGACATCGAGCACCCCCACCCCCGCATGAATGCTTCACAGTGGTACACAGACTCCCTTAATATCGTACAAAGGGACTTCGGATACGCCACCTCTGTACATAGCTGAAGCATTAGCTATTCCAGACCTGAAACCGGACCTGTGCATACAAAAGCGATACATACATTCTCTTGCCCTACCATGGCCAGAGTAAAGTTCTTACTACAATTTTGCTTCTTTCTTTTAATATGTAAGTTCACTATAATAATAATTATTATTATTGTTCTTAATACTTTTATTATCATTATTATTCCCATCATCCACATTTTATTACCACTGTATTACTGTTTATTAATAACATTGCTTTTTCATACAGATTTTATACACAAGAACACTTTATGGCCTTCCCACTAGCTTATTGATTAGTCATTATCGCACACTTGTTAAGACGTGCCAACTTTTGTCTCCCTTCTTACACACCTTAACATTATGTAATGCAATTTTTCAAGGACAAAGTTTACCAGTATCTGATTGGTCTAAAAAAAATTTCTGTGTTAATTATAATTACGTATGGAGGATTTAATCATGAGCTGACATCAGTTAGAGAACCACTGGAAAACCACCTGGAAGTACTGGACAGCTGTTTCGTCCTAGTTTGGGACTCCTCATCAGCACGCACCCACCGGGGTTCGAACCCAGGACCTTCTGGTTACACGGCGAGCTCGTAGACTATTGAGCTACTGGGACCCGATTCAATGGTTCTTGAATTCTAACTTCTGCCAATTCACGACATAGCGCGACCACTTCTCAATGTCTTCTTCGATGAGTTACTGCCTCATCATCAACCTGCTGTACCCTACTGGTCACGACTTCCAACTAAAACCCCAGGTTAACTGCCTGAATAGGGCCAGTCGCTAGTGAGCATCAGATTAATTTTCAAGCGTTGGTTTTGTAGGAATTTGGTTTCATTGTATGGAGGATTTAATCATGAGCTGACATCAGTTAGAGAACCACTGGAAAACCTGGGAGTACTGGACAGCTGTTTCGTCCTGGCAGAAGTTAGAATTCAAGAACCATTGGATCGGGTCCCAGGGGCTCAATGGCCTATGAGCTCACTAGATTTGTAACCATAGGGTCCTAGGTTCGAATACTGGCGGATGCACACTGATGAAGAGTCCCAAACTAGGACGAAACAGCTGTCCAGTACTTTCAGGTTTTCCAGTGGTTCTCTAACTGATATCAGCTCATGATTAAATCCTCCATACAATCAAACCAAATCCCTACAAAACCAACACTTGAAAATTATAATTACGATTGTACAGCAGCTCATTTGATAATGAATCGTCGAAAAGGGAAGATTTTCTTCGCTGTTTGCGCCTTTTTTTTCTTCTTATGACTTAATATGGGAATATTTCGTTCATTGAAAAACCATTATTACAAAGTCAAACAATACACTTAAAGCCTAAATAAATTGTGAGGTTTAAGTACAGACATGTTTTAACATACTTGCAAATTTTACATGTTGTCAGTTGACAGAAATTTCCACAATTAGTAAACAGTGTTCAGAAAATTGCGCTTATATAGTCTAGAGGGAACAAATGCTTTAAACAGTGCCATCGCCAGGCATCTCCTCGACACGGGTCATGAGGTGGATGTCGAAAAGTCATTCAAAATTATCAATAGGCACAAAAGAGCTGAATTCTCCTTAAGATTGCTGAAGCGATTTCTATCCAACGCTTGAAACCAGATCTATGTGTTCTGAAAGAAGCAGTTATTAGTCTTTCCTTTGCCTTGGTAACTGGATGCCTTTTTTTCTCTCATCCGATTACGTAATCTTTGTCTTTAACCTCTCCCTCCCTTTTACAATCTGTAATTTTGCTTGTCTCTTGTTTCTATGGTTTGAGTTCAACTCAGTACATTGTTACCTAACTTACTAGTCACTATACATCTAACGCATATCTCATCTCTATTATGTAACTCCTTTACCATTTTCTTCATACATTCATTTTGTTTTAACTTCAACTGCCTGTGTGAAAACTATATAAGCGCAATTTTCTGAGCACTGTTTACTAATTGTGGAAATTTCTGTCAACTGACAACATGTAAAATTTGCACGTATGTTAAAACATGTCTGTACTTAAACCTCATAATTTATTTAGGCTGTAAGCAGCTGATGAGAAGCCAACGAAATAAGTAAGCAATGATGGTACCATATTATTCTGCTAAAACTGTAGTTCTTGCTTTGTTCAAATTCATTAAGGGGAGGAATAAATGTATGAAATACACTTAAACTCACCTCATAAGCATCATATTGAGGAACATGATTGTTAGGCCACGTGGAATCGGAATCATTCAACGTTGAACTAGATGATGCTTCAGTGTGATGACGTCGGACAATTTTATTTATTCAGAAAACAAAAATAAATATAAAAAATAATAAAATAAAACATGGGAATCTTTTTTAAAAATTGATTTCACTTTAGGATATGTTGTGAAGAGATTTTTATTGAAGACACATATTATATACTACTTGTTAGTAGTTTGCTAATAAATGTTGAAATTTAGTTAAAATTCAGTTGTAGTGCTAGATGGTATTTATTTTTACGGGATGGATGAGGTTACTGCTGGCTTCATACGCAACCATCTTTCCCTACCAGTCTTATTACTGGCTCAGTGAGGTATAGGAGTGCGTCGGTCGGAGGTCGAACCCCCTGCGTAATTGGCGAGCATTCTATCGCTGCGCCACAGACGCATACCATTAGCACACCTAAATTGAAAAAATTACCTTAACTTCTTTCTTCATGCATCGACGTGTTGGAAAAGACTTTGCATTTTATCATCATTCTCACTTACAAGGATTATATAGTTGGGATACTCTAGATCGGTGAAAATGTATTCATGACGGGTAGGCACTCTAGTTGGCATCACTTCAGATGACCAACTCTATTTGCCATAAGTTCTAACAAGGCTGTATGAGAGTTTGAATAGTGTGCCTCAATTAATGCAATACACTTTCTTCGTACTCCTTTCACAGGCAGACACCATTACAGCACTTCTCGATCGACAGAGTTAAATTCCGTCTTTGGGTCAAGAAGTATCACAGGTGTCAGATGTTAGTAGAGTATGTAGAAGGGTGAAGGTGTCATTTAATACATCATCGTCCAAGAATGAAGCCTACCTGATTTTTATGGATTTATTTCTCCCAAGAACTGTACACAGAAGAAAACACTTGTTAATCTTTTTTACTATAGCCGTTGAAAGTGGAAGACATGAAAAGGCCTGGCTAGCTGTCTTTGATCATAAGTGTCTGCATTCTATCTTTCGTGTGTGTTAGGTGGTGTTATAATACAGTGAGCAATATTGAGGTGAGGAATCGGTCGAGTGCTAGGTGAGCTGGAGGTGGAATCAATCGACGAGGCTGTGACGTTACATTAATTGAGATGGTTAAGACATGTGTTACGTATGTCTAGCCTATCCACCGCCTTCCTCGACGACAAGTAATGTTAGCTGATGTATGATTCATCAGGTTGGGAATGAGTTAGTTGTGGTGAAACCAAAACATAAATTCATCAGTCTATGAAATCCACAACAGTTAGCCTAAGCCACGTAGGAAGATGTACATTCCCTGACTGGTTGGGGTCCTCGGGACGGTAAAAACCAATGGTGGCTGGAAACAATTGGTGATATGGCTCAAACTCATCGTTCTCAATGGTTGGCCGGTGCAGATGCATCCACTCCTTGTGACTTATGATTTCCAATGAAACTATACTGTTCTTCGTTACTACTATTCCTTTGTCTCATCTCACACCTCTGTTTACTGTCTCTATTATGCATTTCTTCTACTTTCTTCTCTTGATTTGTGTGCTACACAGAGGGAGTGTGGTGACTTGAACTGGTGCACATATGTGCAAAGTTCTATGCCGAAAACAGACAGACAGAAGTGCTATATCATGAACTGATATAAGTTAGAATTCAAAAATCACTGAATTTCAAATTGAAGTGTCTGAGTGATCAACCCAGCTCGTCTAGTAGCCTGGAATCGATTTCTGGTAGGATGGCGAGGGAACAGCTGTCTAGTCCTTCTCGATTTCCAGGGATCTCTCTAACTGATATTGATTCATGACAAAGTTTACACTGAAAGTAAATAAATTTAATGAATATTCATGTAAGTGTTGACTGGCAGGGAATTGATTTAATTGTTACCAAACAAGATTTCATCATGAGCTGACACATCGATTAGAGAACCATCGAAAAACCAACTTGGAGCACTGGACAGGCAGCTGTTTCATCTTGGTTTAGGACTATCCACCAGGGGTGGAACCTGGACCTTCAGGTTGCAAGGCAAACTCACAGACCATTAAAGCCACTGGCAACCAACCGATTCAGTGGCCAGTTCATGAACTCCAACTTCTACCAATTAACGATATACCGCGACTGGCACTAGCCAATGTCATCACCGGCGAGTATTGTTCCTCACATCCGGCCCAACCTACTGTAATCCCACCACCCCCCACAGGTCACAACTTCTCACTAGAACCCAGGCAACTAACTACCACTTGAATAGAGCCAGTCACTAGTGAGCATCAGATTAATATTCAAGTCGTTGGTTAACAGGGTTTTTATTTGATTAGTTACAGGATTTCATTATGAATTTATGTAATTATTATTATTCCTTTGGGTTCCGAGTGGAACATTGGGCTCCCCCCTTCAACAGCAAGCACATCTCCACTTTGTTCTGCTTTCTGTCATCCTCCTCTTCAGTTGAGTCCACGCACGATTGACCAAACTCTCTCGCCTCTTCCTCGCCACACGATCTCCTCCATGTCACCCTCGCACCAACGATCCACTCATCGCTTCTCATTCGGGTTCCACTTGAGCGATGGCCTGGTGCGCGACGTCACTCGGTGGCCTTCTCAACGTATGCCCAATCCATTTCCACTTTCTCCTACATACTTGTAGAGTGATCGGCTCTCGCCTGTTGGTTTGTTGCCAGCCAGACTTTCTGGCCATTTGATCTTCAGTATGAAGCCAACTGTTGATAAAAGTCTGCAGCAACAGCCCCCCTGGAAGTGCTTTTCGTGACACTATGGCCAAGTTTCTGACCTGTATAGAAGAACCAACTTCATTCTGGTGTTGAATAGAATCTGAATCTTGTTCCTTATGCTGAGGCGGAGTGCGGAAGATTTTCAAACTGGTTGTTTCAGGTTGATGAAGGCGTATCTTGCCTTTCCGATTCTGTCTGGCTAACTTCGATATTATCTTCATCCTTTCCAACTGCCTGTGCTTCCTAGCTGGATAAGTGAATGGGGAGAAGTAACCTATTTTTAAGTCTTTCCCGTTGACGTTGATGGTGATTGGTGCTGGTTGATGTTGCTGTTTCTGTTGGTTGGTTATCTTCTTCACTTACCTCCGTCTTCTCTATGTTCACCTGCAGTCCGGTTTTCGCCTGCCTGCTTCTTCAAACAGTTTGCTGGTTTTCGCCTGTCTGCCTGAAAGTCTTCGAGTTTGTGTGACATTAGACATATACCATCCACACGCGAAATCCAAATCTTCTAGAGTCTTCTTATTGGTCGTCCAGTGTATTCCTGACTCCTCGCTCCCTGTGCACAGTCTGACGCATAATCCAGTCGACCACAATAACAAATATCATTAGTGATAGTAGGCAGCCAGGCTTATCTTACTCCTTCATGCACTTCGAACGCCTCGATGAGTTTTCCGTTGTAGATCATTTGACACATGGAATTGTCATATAGCCAGCCAGTTGTTGAATGAGGTTGATTAAGACTTGAGCAGTGAACGCCGTAGTATTATTATTATTATTTTATCCTTTAGTTCCTAGAGGAACACATAGGGCTTCAGCTGCGCGCCTCCATTGCCTTTTGTTTTCTGCCAACTTTTTCACCCCACTTCAAGTCTTCCCACACGCTTTCATCTCCTCCTCGCATGACCTCCTCCAAGTCACCCTCACACCGACGACCAACTTGCCGCTTCCCTTTCGGGTTCCACTCGAGCAATGGCTTGTCTGGTGATGTCACTTGATAGTTTCCTCAGGGTATGGCCAATTCATCTCCACTTCTTCCTGCATATTTGTTTCACAATCGGTTCCTGGTGTGTTGGTTCCCTCATTGCCAGAGATCCCTGTTGCTGATCTTTTCTGGCCGGCCATCTGATCTTGAGTGGTAGTGAGCGAAGACAACTGTTAATGAAGGTCTGAAATTTGTTTGAGATGCTCTTTATGACGCGCTGGCCAAGTCTCTGATCCATCCGTATAGTGAGTAGCACTGACTGACTTCACATTGGAGTTGAAAATCCGGATATTATTTTTGATGCTGAGTTCTGAGTATTGACCTCCACACAGACTTGAGAGTAATGAAAGCTTGTCTTGCTTTCCCGATTCTGGCTTTAATATCCTCGTCAGTTCCGTTCGCCTGTAGTTGAAACGATGCTTTCCAGGTAGGTAGGTAGTTGAAGAAGGTTGTTTCTTTCAGGTTCCTTCCATTTATGCTGATTTCGTCTGTTGTTGTTGCTGTTGGCCAGGAATCTTCATCACCTCTGTTTTATCTATGTTCATTTGAAGTCCTATCTTTGGACTTCAAGTGAACATAGATAAGAACGCCGTAGTGTTGAAGTATTTTTCAAATTACTTCTCGGTCATCACTCCCTGTCGAAGGCTTTTTAGAAGTTGATGAAGTTGAGGTAGGAAGAGATTTGACTACCATTCTATGCTTTGTTCTGTGATAACGATGATTAGCCTTTCCTGAATCCAGCCAGCTTGTTCCGAATGGGCTGGTGAAGTTCTGTACCCAGTGCATCCTTTATTTTCTCCAGGATAAATCTTTCAAACAGCTAAAGACAAAACTTCAACATACAGAAAATATGTATATTAAAAGTACAAAAACTTCAAATGGCAACAATTTTATTCTTCACTGGAATCGGATAGGTGAAATGACGCGGTGGGCTGGTGAAAGCCAGTCTTCGAGCAGACAGTCAGCCTGCCGATGTCTCTTCTCTCAGTGAAAGCAAGAGTAAGAATGGGTACGTGGAACGTCCGTACAATGCACGAAGCATGCTGGGAAGGCTACCCAGGTAGCCAAAGCGATGCGAAGATATGGCTTAGAAGTACACTGGGTATCTCTGCGAAAGCGCATGGAATAGATGTGGATTGACATCAACGGGAGAGTCAATTATCTACCTCCGGTCACCCAGACAACAACCCAACTACGAACACACTGAGGCAGTGAGTGGCTATCATGATGTCATCAGTGGCAAAGAAAGCACTAATGCAGTAGGAACCAATTTCATGAAATATAAGAGTGAAGAATGAAACAACTTACACGTATACTGTGGTATAAGACAATCTTTACTTAAACTCGATAAATTCTCTTCATTATTCACTAGAATGTTTAATTCATTCCTGTTATCTTGATTATCACCAACAAGTGTTGAAGCATCTGGTTCGTCTGGTTGTTCTTGTTGCAGTTGTTGTTGTTGTTGTTGCTGTTCTTGAAGTTGTCTTAATTGTCTTTGTTGTCGACTTAATGCTGCATCTAATATTGGCTTCTTTTTAGCATCTAAATTAGCCAAGTGTATACGCCATATTGTATTACAACCACGTATACGATTGTACAGATCATGATTGCATAACATAAGTGAACCAAGTGTAGACAATGACAGACAGGATAAGATCTGACTCTGGAAAAAAGTAATAAGCACTAAAAAATAGCAAAAATACAAATATATACGTGAACATATATACATTAGATAAACTCAAAGAGGATTGAACATAGACTGCTTTCCTTTAGAGAATCATTGAATACCAGCTGGGGCAGCTGGTTTCGTCCATGTTTGATACTCTCTCATCTTACGCGCACTCACCACCAGGGATCGAACCCTGAACCTTTCAAGTTGCCCAAAGTCCTGGTGGGTAGTCGTAACCAAGGGGGTTCCACCAAAGTTGGATGGGTGTGAGGACAAATATTCACTGATAGGTGAAATCGACTGGTAGTCGGGCACTGGGTAAGGAATCTCGAACTAGGCCGAAATAGCTGTCTAGCTATCTAGCCACCTACTACTTCGGAGCAACGGAAAGGACAGACTTCCGCATATGATCACTTCAATGTGCTCTTACGGAGCTAGGTACATAGGTTGTTCTATGCGGGTCTTATCAAAACGTGTTAGAGAACAACATGGCAGCATGGCTGCAAACAGGAGGCATTGGTTCAATCAGAAGCACCATAACTGAACACCTCGTCAATACCTTTCACAGCATCTCAGCCAACTTATCCATCATTCAGAGTCATTTACAAAGTAAACAAAAATCTACCAAAGGCAGTCAGTGTGTTTCCGACTTCTTTGTACTGTGGAAGCTCTCGCCATATGCACCGAAAAGCCGGAGCTATGTGTTCAAAATAACTAGTCCAGCCTTTACAACTACCGTGAACACCTAGTTCGGTATGTTCCCTCATCCTTCAGTTCTTTTTTTGTTCTCTGTTTGTGTATAATTTTCTCTCTTTGTCTTCATTCAATTCATCCCATTTTTTCCAGTTATAAAATTTTTGTTTCTATGCCTCTTGTAATCTATATTCACACCTTCTAATTTACATTTCAAGTTGGAAATTTTTGATTTCAATTTGTTTCCATGCTCATTTTGTTCACACCTGTAATTCGTTCTATCCCTGCGTAACATTGTCTATAAGCCTCTTGTAATTCATATCAAGTTGAAAATAATGATGGTCACCTTTTATTCGCCTTTAAAATTATTATTTTTCCAGTTATCAAATATTAATTTTGTACAGGTTGTAACTGTTTTCTAATCCTATGTGTAATCTTGTCTCTAAGCCTCTTGTACCTTCAAACTTTCATCCTTCGTTACTATGTGGAATTAAATAAATAAATAATAATTATATCCATGTAAACTAATGCATATAAATGCGATCGTACAGCTTTTGAGAATGATCTCACTGAAAAGATCGCCATCTTTGCTGAACTTCTTGTTCTTTTCCCTCTGATATCTAGTAACTTTTGGGTTTCATTGTGGTTCTCTTTTTTGATCGTGCTCAGGAAGGCTTCGTGTGCTTTTGGAAGTGTTTGGGTGGTTGTTACTCAAGGCTGCCCACACCGTGGAAGTTGATTAATTCTTCGGGTGCCTGAAACATAGAGTGTTGCGTGACCGCAGAGCCCAGTCGGTCACACACGGTCTGTATGAACTGGTTTCTAGGATTGGTTCCGTATTAGTAAACTCATCGCCGGTTACAGACCACCGTACGGTAAGTCGGGATGTACAACTTTTGGAGTAGACCTTTTCTAACCCCTTCCTTCGGAATGGAAAAACGGCATAGCTGGCATGCTGGTCATCTGAAGGAAACACCTCACTGCTGTTATACCCCTGTTCCCCAGCAGTACGACATCGCCCTCAGACCCCAGAATAGTGTAAGAAAGATTCTTAAACGATGCCAGTAACTGCTTTTAGTCTAATCGCTATCCTAACAACCTTCCTGGCATGGTAGGTAGGACCTTCAGGAACATATATGTTCCAGCCAGTATAGCTTGTTGGGTCATCACAATGTGCAAGCCCGACCACCACGTCAAGGTAACAGCTATAGGTCGGGATTGTGGTTCTCTAACTAAAATCACTTCATGAACAGTCTCTACAATTGATCATTGGCTTTCATCTAGTCCTCAAACGATCTCCTCCATGTCACTATCGAAGCGATACCCAACACGTGGTTTCTCATTCGGGTCACACTTGAGCAATGACTTAGTGAACGATCCCACTCAACGGTCTGCTCAGCATGTGTTCAATCTATTTCCATTTCCTGGAACACGTTCATGTTTGGCAATATGTTCATGGTTGGTCCGTTCCCATGGTTTTTTGTTGCCTATCCTCTCTGATTGGCTATCTGATTTTCAATATCGAGCGTAGGAGGGGGGGGGCAGACGTCGATGAAAGCCTACAGCCACATTTATTATCTGATGGGTAATGCAGGCAGTGTGGGAGCCAATTGGCTGAAAATCAATCCAAAGCCTGAGTTAGTGAATCGCATCTCTACAACTGATATCAATGAACACTGACCAAAAAACATCATGTCCTCTAGCCATCATGACATTTTGAAGTAATTTTGGTAGATCACCGGTGACCAGTAGTGCTTGGAATCCAAGATACGCACATTTTATCCCTATTTTGGATATCCGTCAGCTGGGTGTGGTTCCACTCCTCCCCCATCCCAGTGAATGGGCGAGTGATGGTGTTCCACCATTTTAGTCCAACCAATCATTATCAACAGGAGAGATTTGAAAGAGGTTACTTCTTCCCTTCATTTATCCACACAAAAAACATGGTTTCAATAGGATGAATATGCCAACACCAGCCAGTCAGAATCGGAAAGGGAAGATACACCTTCATCAACCTGAAACCAGTTTGGAAATCTTCTGCACTCCTCAGCAGTATAAAGAAGAAAATTCGGATTTTCAACACTAATGTTAAGGCAGTTCTTCTTGTATGCGTCATAAAATTGGCATTCGTGTCACGAAAAACATTTCCAACAGGCTACTGTAGACTTTTACCAACAGCTGTCATCTTCGCTGGATGCCTTACTGCAAGATCAAATAACAGGCCAGAAAGAGTTAGTCACAAGAAACTCTGTCTGAGAACAAACCAATAGGAGAGAGTCGATTGCTCGACAACGAAGATATGTAGTAGAAAATGGAGACGGATGGGTTGGGCATACACGTTGAGGAGGCTGTCGAATGATATCGCGCGCAATGCAGACCATCGCTAGAGTGGAATCCCAATGGGAAGTAACTAGTGAGTCGTCGGTGTGAGGGTGACATGGAGGGGATCGTGTGAGAAGGAGATAGTAGATTATGGGCAAACGTGGACCCACAGGGAAGAGGACAGCAGAGAACAGAACAAAAAAACAAGGTGGCTTCTCTTGTTCAACTGACCTAGTGGATGACGCTTTGGTGTCTGAAGCGATGAATTCTCTGTTCGGGTCTGATTGGGTAGATACCACCAGTCTCATATAGGATGATATGAACATTCCGAATTCCGCCATTGTTAGTCATACTATCCACCAAATTACTTTAAATTAATCCTTAAAGATCATGACATTTCCAGAGTACAACCTTTAATATATACGATCACTATGTGCGATCCAAAACAGACAGAAAGATGTTTGAATCAGAGATATCGGTGTTCAGCCCATTATCCAAAGCGTATAAGTAATAATAATAATAATAGTGTAACAGAGTTGATCATGAACTGACATTAGTTAGAGAGAAACCGTTGGAAAACTTGAAGGGAGTACTAGAAAGCTACCTGTTTCGTCCCCGTTTGAAACTCTTCATCGGCACTCATCCACCGTCACCAGGGTTCGCATTGGCAGCAGTTGGAATTCACAAACCATTGGGTCTACGAGCTCACCCCATAACCGGATTGTTCTTGGCTTAAAACCCCAGTGGGTGCGCACTGATGAAGAACACCAAACCAGGACGAAACGGTTAACTGTCTAATACTCTCTGATGCCATCGCTCCTCGTGGTCATTTATGTAACCAATCAAATCAAGTCCCTAATAGCTTATACATCTCTCGAAAATACTTAAATAGCACAAATATAACAAGAACTTACAAATAATTCATTCGGTAGTGTGCATAAATGTATTCTAGGTGGGAGTTTGTATTCTGTAGAGAAAATAAAAAAGAAATAAAAGATTATATGGGTAAAAAAAATTTTAGGAAGAAACGAAAATTTAATCAGATGACATAAGTATCTCAAGTAAAAAGCGATTATGATTTTTTTCAAATGCAGGAAAATCGATGGTAGGATTACACCAACCTTAAAATAAAATTTTCAATTTACACACATACACACACCATAGTTAGTTAGTTAGTTACCTTTGGAAATGTGATCTGATTGATATAATCGATAGTAATCAGGAGAAAGTAAGCTTATGCTTCTTGCCTAAGACTTTATACTATTGTAACAACAGAAGACAAGGGCCAGGCAACTGATCATTTATTTAGGAAATCAACAGATACTTATAAACTTTCATGTTTATTATTATACATCATTGTAAACAAACAAACAAACAAACAAACACAGCCTTCTGATTGGTGGTTGTTTCTCATTGAAAGTTAATCTTTCATCTCTTCGTGGCCGTTTATTGAAATCCAGATTATCTATCTCCAAAATTGTATCCACCTACGCAAAGTCTGCTGTGAATGGTTGTTGGAGTGAGTCTTTGTTTTGTTCTTATTTTCCTCACGATGAGGACACGTAAACATTGACGTAAATTACTGTCTACAATTTGTGTCAATGTTACACGTCCTAAAGCGGAGTCATGAGAATGAAAATAATAACGAAGTTTAACTTTGAGGAACTCACTAACCAATCACAGCAGACCTAATGTGTGCAAACATGATTCGCAGATATATGGCTTAACTTTCTTAGAAACGGTTACAAAGAGATGACAAAATAACCTTGAGCAAGAAAACAACCAATCAGAAGACGTTGCTTCTCTGCTAGAAATAATGCTAATAATAATAATGCACATAAAAGTATGTCGTTACACTACTACCATTGATTGATTGCAATGAGTGGTTGTATACCACCACTGCCAATGCTAGCCAGATTAAGGTACACCATAGATGATGACGTAGACGTAGACATGATATCCGACTGGCTGTCGATCAAAGGGAGTGTGTGCACTGCACTTCAGTAGTCCACTACGTCCACCATTACGGCTGGCTGTCAGAGATACATGGTCCACATTGACAGTGGAAGACATGAAAAGCCTGGCTAGATGTCTTTGATCATAGGTGTCTGCGTTCTATCTCTCGTGTGTGTGTTAGTTGGTGGTATGATAAGGTGGGCAATATTGAGGTTAGGCATCTGTCGAGTGCTAGGTGAGTTGGAAGTGAAATCAATCGACGAGTCTGTGACGTTACATCAATTGAGATGATTAGGACATGTGTTACATATTCCTAGCTTGACTATATCGCCTTTCTCGACGAAGGCAATGTTAACTGACACAGGATGGATTAGGTTGGAAAAGAGGTAGTAGCAGTCAAACCAAAACATGGCTTCATTAGTCAAAGAAATCCACGAATCCCGGTGGGTGCGTACTGCTGAAGAGTCCCAAACTGGGACGAAACAGCTGTCCAGTACTCCCAGGTTTTCCAGTGGTTCTCTAACTAATGTCAGCTCATGACGAAATCCTGAAATTCACAACAGTTAGTTTAAGCCAGCCACGCAGGAAGGGTATATACTTCCTGATTGGTTGGGGTCTTCAGGATGGTAGAAGCCAATGAAGGCTATAGACAATCAGTGATAATCATAGCTCGAAATCGTTCTCAGTGGCGTAGATACATCCACTCCCTGTGACTTATAATATCCAATAAAATCTTGTTCTTCTTTTATATTGCTATTACTTTTTGCCTTATATACATCTATTTTGAACCTATTTTTACATTCTTTTCTTGCTTTGTGTACTACATGAAGTGTGGTTACTTGAACTGTTGCACATCGGTGAAAAGTTCTACGTGTTGATATACCAGTGAGTCAGTGAAGACAATCAGATACCACTGATGATGACACAGACATGTGTGTTGCACTCGGAACTCAAGGGAATAATAATGAATAATATAACTGGTAATCTTGTTTAATTCAATTTGGAATTTCCTGTTGATTGATTGATTGAACCGAAGTGCTCGGTTTCAGGATGACATATCGGCTCCTCATGCAGATGCTTTGACGATGTCTGATTATTTAACTTGAAGCTTAAAAAACTATGGGTAACTGGGTTCGAGCCTCAGTAGAAACACCATCAGTCAGTCACTGGGGGAATATGCAGGGGTGACATCCGGTTGACGAGTCCCAAGTGGGACGAAATATGCTCATCCTGAATTCCACTGCTAGTCACCATCCATCAATTAATTTCAAGGAGTAGTATTGTGTCTAAAATTGTTTCCTGTTTTAATACGACTGAATTCATTCTTCGAAACACATACCGTATCACACCTACACACAAATCAATGTATTCTGACGAGGAGCGGAAAAGAAAATACGGTTTAGTTACTTGGTGAATAAAGATTCTATGTCAATCGAACACATAACCTTTTCCTTAATGTTCAAGGTGTCTAGCATTTCTGTAAGATCAAATGAACTTTTTACAGAATGATTTGATAGTGAGTCTCTTACAGGCGTAAGCACCTCTGTAATCCATTTGGCGATTTTATGGTAAGGAGGATTTGACATGTCTAAGATGGGTCTCAGTGGGTTCCCAGTTTTGTGGATCTTCGGAAGACCATAAAGCTGAGGAGTATGTGACCCAATTGGTTTAAGTTGTTTATAAAGTTTTTCATTTATAAAACCATGCATCAGTAAAATCTGAAGCTGACGATTGATCTGCTTTTCCACAAGCAGCACATTATCAGTAGCATTGTCCAGCAGAAATTTGGACTGATCTTTGAGGATATAGTTCATTTTATTTTGATGATCCGATTTGTTCATAATGACAACGCCTTCTCCCTTGTCAGGTTTAAGGATCACAAGATTATCTTTTTCGATTAATTCCTTAATTGCGGCGTGGTGTTCTTTTGATAAACCATTTTTCTGGTGTATTCTAGCATTTAGAAATTGATGAGAAATGTCCCCCAGTTTAACTTTAAACCAGTCCAGATTATCTTTACTAGAGGGAGTTAAATCAGAGATTTGATCATAGAGGTTTTCACACTGTGACTGGACTTCCACTTTGTTCATTTTCATGGGAATAGTTTTGTACTTCATTCCATAAGATAATGCTTCCAACTGTAGTTGGGATAGAGTGCATGTAGATAAATTAATTATATGTTTGTGGATATCTTGAGGAAATTCCAAAATATGATTCGAGTCTTTCAAAGATTTTGTTAATTTTTTTTCGGTAGAACTTATGGTCTTTTTTACCATATCATTGCAAAATACTGTGAATTTAACTCGACATACTAAAGATAAATTATCCAAAACGGGAATTAGTCTTTGGTGTGTTTCAATAAATTTCGAAAGTTTGTCATTAATTTCATCAATTTCTAATTCAGCAAGATGCTGAAGGTTGGAGAGTGAAGATTTTGACTTATTCCGACGTAGTGATTTGTAAAATGATATAGGATAATGTTTATTTTCTATGCAGTTGCGATAAAACCTTAATCGTTCACGCTGAATTACAATTTTATATCAGAGTTTATAGATAAATAGTTTCTTGTATACAGATAGTGTTGTGTTATACGAGATCCTGGAATGAAATTCATAGCACATGTCCAGGTGATTGGAGCCAGTGCTTACAGATGAACCACACTGAAAATAGAAAGGTGACCTCCATTGTTTCGAAACACACGCAAACATTGTCGGAACATAGAATTACTTATACGAAGATGACATAGGAGAAAAGCACTCCAAATACTCAGAACCACCACCACTACACATTCTCATGTCGGAGAGACCAGAGCAAAGTTACGCGCAGTATCAAATCATTGTTAACCCGACTTTTAACAGCCAGGCTGATGTGATGTCACGACGGTGTCAGAGATAGCTGAAATTGGCGTATGTCTAACAAAACTCCAAGGATGTGTGCACGCACAAAAGGGCTCTTGCCAATCTTGTAATAATACTATGCAATTAGACAGCGCAGCGCACATTACTATACTTGTAGACACTGCTAGCCAACTGAATGAGATTTCGTCAGTCTGCATCTTGTCACAGTCAGACGATATCGTCTTATATATATTAGACAAAATATAGAATACAATATTCCCACTAACCTGAATGCAATGCCAATAGTATAGGTTCAATTAATTCATCTTTAATACGTACGGCTAATAATCGTAATCTTCGAAATAGAAGACTTGATTTACTGGCAACGGCTTAATATAATAGTTGAAGGAAAAATAGGAAAACAAGAAGCTAAATAACTAAAATGTATGTGTATACTACTCACGCTCCCACTCATATTAGTAGTATATATATATATATATATATGGCTACAGAATTTCATCATGAGCTGACATTGCCTAGAGAACCACTGGAGTACTTGATAGCTAGCTGGCTGGCTGGCTGTTTTCTCCTAGTTTGAGACTCTTCACCAGTACGCACCCCCCTCCAACAGGGTTCAAACCCAGGACCTTACAGTTACAAAGGCTATCGAGCTTGTAGACCATTAAGCCACTGGGATTGAACCCCGCTGGGTGCGTACTGTTGAAGAGTCCCGAACTAGGCTGACGAAACAGCTAGCTAGCTGTCCAGTACTCTAGTGTTGGCTTCCAATGGTTCTCTCTCTCTAACTGATGTTAGCTTATGATAAAATCCTGTAGCCAAGCAATCAAATCCCTAAAAGCCAATATACTTGAAAAATATACACATTTGCAGGATAAAAAGGCGTGAATATAAAGTGTACCCCCTTATGTTGCACCAGTTCCACTAATCTCCTATCAGTTGGCTAGAAGAGATACATAAGTTACAATAAGCATAAAAATGTAATATCAAATAAGATATTAAGGAAATCTCTACAATAACAAATTAAGGATCATTAAAAACTTGATTGACAGCCAAGGTAAGGAAAGCGTCTGAACAAACCAACCAACCAACCAACCTCTTCTGGATACATAAGTCAGGTTTCTTAATGTAGATTCCAACAGCCAGTTTCAACAATATGTAATAGATGAACTCTTAAGATATACCATTCAGACATTCAGCTTGCCTTATAACTGGAAGGGGTCTGAGGTTCGAAACCCAGTGGGTACGTACTGCTGATGGTTCCCAAAAACTACGATGAAACAGCTGTCCAGTACTCCCTGTGGTTGGTTTTCAATGGTTCTTCTCTAACTGATATCAATCCGTGGTCTAACTTGAAGTAAATACATCTATTTTATGCCCAAGGATAGCTTCTCTCGTGTGATTGGTGCGTTCTAGGTCATTCGCTGATTAGTAGTTACTCGTGCTTAAAGTTTAACTTTGTCGAATATTCTTTGCTCAAATATTTTCTTTTGTCTTCTCAATTTCTGAGTGAGTATTTTCTCTCTATCAAATATTTTCATTAAAAAAAAATTTATTCCCATGAATTCCTAATGAGATAGAAGGCTTAAAACCACCATTGAGCTTTGAAGTTTCATTGGTATTAACGTTCTTTATTTTCTAGGGGATGGAGTTGTTAGCCCCACCTTCAAAGTTTCCCCTTTATCGAGTTAACTTACTACCCGGCTGTAGATGCGTTTCAGGAGTATGTTGGCCAGAAATCGGACGTTCTCCTCCACATCCCAGGTCACGTACGTGTCTGACACCACCGATGCACACTATTAAACATGTATAGTCCGCTTTTAATTTTATCACAGGGTATGAAACAATACAGTGGATTAATACTGACTGTGTAGTACTCGTTAATGTATAAACCGAAATATATATATATATATATATATTGGTTTTGTAGGGATTTTGTTTGATTGTATGGAGGATTTCATCATAAGATGACATCAGTTAGAGAACCACTGGAAAACATGGGAGTACTAGACAGCCATCTGTTTCGTCCTAGTTAGGGATTCTTCACAGTACGCACCCACCGGGGTTCGAACCCAGGACCTTCTGGTTACAAGGAGAGCTCGTAGACCATTGAGCCACTGGTACCCGATTCAATGGTTCTTGAATTCTAACTTCTACCAATTCACGACACAGAGCGACCATTTTGCAATGTCTTTTTCGACCTGCTGTACCCTACTGGTCACGACTTCCCACTAGAACCTCAGGTTAACTGCCTGAATAGGACCAGTCGCTAGTGAGCATCAGCTGTCCAGTACTCTCAGGTTTTCCAGTGGTTCTCCAACTGATGTCAGCTCATGATGAAATTCTCTGTACGAAATATATATAACAGAAAATAAACAAAAATAGACTTTCCTCTATAGTTTGATTTTTAAGGATTAGTTTTGTTTTTACGAGTTTGATGACGGATTGATATCATCAGTTAGAGAAAGCGAAGCATTGAAAGCCAGCCACACGGAGTACTGAACAGCCGGCTGTTTCATCAGCCTAGTTTGGGAATCATCAGCACTACGCACCCACACTACGTATGGAGTTTGAACCCAGGACCGCCCAGTTACACGGCAAGCTGGTTCGTATACCATTCAGTCAGTTACTGGGACCTGACTGTTCAATGGCCAGCCCATGAATTCTAACTTCTACCAATTCATGATGCATTTAGCGCGACTGGCACCAACCAATGTCATCGGTGGGACATCTATCCTCACACTTGACGTCTGGATGGATCTCACTGGTCACGAATTCTCACTAGAACTCCAGGTCCCACGAATGTCATTGGTTGGTGCTAGTCGCGCTAAATGCATCACAAATTGGTAGAAATTAGAATTCATGGGCTGGCCATTGAACAGTCGGGTCCCAGTAACTGACTGAATGGTATATGAGCCAGCTTGCCTTGTATTCGGGAAGTCCTGGGTTCGAACCCCATACGTAGTGTGGGTGCATAGTGCTGATGATTCCCAAACTAGGCTGATGAAACAGCCGGCTGTTCAGTACTCCGTGTGGCTGGTTTTCAATGCTTCGCTTTCTCTAACTGATGATATCAATCCGTCATCAAACTCGTAAAAACAGAAATGGAGGCAAATGAAAACGTTATATTCAGTAAAAGGATACACTTACATTGGTCTATTAAACTTTGATTAATCAGATAATCCTTTGTCAGTAGAATAAGCTGTTTTCGTACAGGAAGAGATTGAACACTGCCTTAAAAAGAAGATAAATAGGAAATAAGTAGTACATAGCAGTGGTAGTAGTAGTATTTGTAGCATTAAGCTGTTCTATAATTTATGCAACGGCTGAGGTATTAACTGCCCCAACGGATAGACTAAAGGTTAGGTGGTTGTTTTAAAGGACCATTCATTGGGTCATTGACTTGAAATCGAATCTACAAGGGACACTGTGGGGCAGTGTTCCTATGGTTACCAGTGACTATTCAATCATTTTGAATTATGGACCTCATGTAGACCACATAGATTTGAAATGTGGGTTTTTCAGCTTCCCTAGGTAGACTCGATGAGGTACACTTCCAGGCCTTGTGGAGGTGATGAACACGACTTAACACTAGTAGAGGTTATGAATGCATAGCTACATTGAAAGATTTTTGAAAACAAGACTGGTGTCTAACCACTATCAGCCATAACCATGTCATTTATGGGGGATATAAACAGTAGAGTGAAGAGTGAAGATACTTGTCTGTCCATCACCTAAGAATAGATAAAGTTATGAGCTAGAATGTGCTATCTAAGGGTTTTAAGGATACGAAGCTTCAGTAAATTACACCTTTAGACGGTACTATAATATGCTATACACAAAACCAAGTATGGTTCGGCGTCCAGAAGATGCGCCGCATAATTATAATAAAACATATGAAAAAAATAAGTACAGAATGAATAAAGGACTTCATCTGGAAGGGAAGCAGTTATATTTAACAAGACCAAACAGCATTCGTCGAATTAGTGTGTTAGCACATTCGCTATTAATGATTGTGATTCTCGACCATATCCGATAACATTTCGAGCCATCACCGAGACTCGAGGCTATCTTTCGAATCCCAGTCAAGGAGTTGTGATGTACCAACCGACACTTCATCCCACGACAACGCCAAGACATGGGCTAACCACCTCTCTCTCTCTCTGCTTTTTCCATCCCATTCTAGGGCTAGCAAACAGAGACCGGTACCGAATCTTTTGAGATGGTATTCGTGGCACAACGCTACCAGACTTTTTTTGATTTTTGATTTACAGCTAGATTCCACACTGTATTTTTGGTACAAGTATGGAATTTTCAGCATGGATATCGGTAGCCCAAATTTTACAGGCCGACCATAGATATCAGGTGTGCGTCGGTGCGGGCTCGAACCCTGGACCATGCGCATGGTCGGCGAGAGTCCTAACCACTGTACCACCGACTTCAGAATCATAACTAAGAATACAAGAAAGGGATAGATTTCCAGACTGGTTTCAGAGTAATGAAAGTTTGCTTTCCTTTCCCGATCCTGGCAGGCGTTGATATCTCCCTCCACCTGTAGTTGAAAGGATGTTTCTTAGATAAATGAACGGATAGCGATTAGTGCTTGTTGGTTATCTTTATCACCTCCAACCTCTCCACATGTTCCCTTAAAGTCCTGTCTTTGGCTGCCTGCCTACCTTTTCTGCAAGTTTGTCGCTTTTCGTCAGGAGGGAAATACAAAACTACAAACTTAAACAAATATATTTTTCTGGGAGCAAACCAATCCACCAGGAACCGATTGTGCAACAAATAGGCAGGAAGAAATGGAGGTAGGTGGATTGGCTGGCCATACTCTGAGAAAACAAACCATCAAGTGAGTGACATCACTAGACAAGCTATTGCTCGAGTAGAACCCGAAAGGGAAGCGGCAAGTTGGTCGTCAGTGCGACGTTGAGGTGACTTGGAGGAGGGTCATGTGAAGAGGAGATGAATGCATGTGGAGGACAGACTTGGAGCCAGGTGAAAATTCTAGCAGAGAACTGAATGCAAAGGAGATGTGCGGCTGAAGCCCTATGTGCCTATAGGAATTAAAGGAAATAATAATAATAATAATTTTCTTGTTTAGTAAAAGAAAAAGGAGGGATATTTAATTTAAATCTACCTGTAATAATAGATAAATTTCCATTCTGATATAAACTGAATACCACTCTGTTAGGTACTTGAGGATAAGTGAATACCAATCGGACAATTGTCGATATACTTCTCTGATGATAATGTTCATTTATGCTATCTACACTCTAAGGGGAGCAACGGGTGCGGGGGGGGGATGCGGAAAGAAAGACGGATAAAATTTTCAAGGCAAAAACAGAGGCAACTTACATTCAATCCTTTGTCAAATGCAAATACATAAAGTGGTATAGCTAGAAAATAAATCGAAGAGTACTGTTGTGAAGTAATCAATTCATTTGCTAATCGAAATATGGGATCAGCTAACTATTTATTGATTTTTAGGATGATGATGATGATCAATAGAATTAGAATAGTGCAACATACTTCAGCTTCTAATGACTTTTTAATATCATCTAACTTTTCCAATGAACGAATGTATATAATGTCACCATTGACAACGCCAAGTTCAGACAACAGACGTGGATGTGAATCACTTGAATCATAAAAATCTTTAGCATTTAAACTAATTTGAACATTATCTCTACAGATAAAAATACGAAATCAAACAAATTTACATGCAAATAAAGAAAATTTTAGTGGATTGTAATATATATATATATATTAGAACAAGACATAAGCGAACAATATTAACGTGTGCGTAAAACTTGGGCACTGTGGTAGTCTGTCTGTCTGTCTGTTTTCGACATAGAACTCTGCACATATGTGCACCAGTTCAAGTCGTCACACTTCCTCCTTGTAGCACACAAAGCAACAGAAGAAATGCATAATAGAGACAGTAAACAGAGGTGTGAGATGAGACAAAGGAATAGTAGTAACGAAAAACAAAACAGTTTCATTGGAAATCATAAATCACGAGGAGTGGATGCATCTTTGCCAATGAGAACGATTTTGAGCCATGTCACCAATTGTTTCCAAACATTGGTTTTTACCGTCCCGAGGACCCCAACCAGGAAGCCAGTCTACACCTTACTACGTGGCTTAGACTAACTGTTGTAGATTTCATTGACTAGTGCCATGTTTTGGTTTGACCACACTGTGGTAGTAAGTAATTCCACATTAATTTGTTTATGAGATATATTACACAGTGAGTGAAACATTATTACTATTTACTGGATGACAGAGTTATGAACACTATCTAGTATTGTTTACAATCATATAACCAATTATAATCACACGACTTTGAAACTTGTGTGTTATAGTTTTTCATAGTTTGGTTTTAAAGGGATAATTATGTTTTTTACGATTTGATCACGGATTGATATCATTAGTTAGAGAGAGAAGCATTGAAAACCAGCCACAGGGTGTGCTGGACAGCCAGCTGTTTCATCAACCTAGTTGGTATGGGGTTCGAACCCAGGACCTTCCGGTCACAAGGCAAGCCCGTATACCATTCATCCATTGGGACCCGATTCTTCAATGGCCAGCCCATGAATTCTAACTTCTACCAATTCGTGATCTAGCGCGGCCCCAACCATTGTCCTCGGTTCGAACCCCATAAGTGTGGGTGCGTACTTCAGATGATTCCCAAACTAGGCTGATGAAACAGCTCGCTGTCCAGTAATCCCTGTGGCTGGTTTTCAACGCTTCTCTCTCTAACTGATGATATCAATCCTTGATCAACTCGTAAAAAAACAAAATTAACCCTTACAAACCAAACTATAGAAAATTAATCTGATGCTCGCTAGTGACTTGCTGCAGGATGGAGTTTTCTGGAGTTAGTTCTAGTGAGAAGTCGTGACCAGTCAGGTCCATCCAAATGTCACATGTGAGGATGGATATCCCACCTACGACAATGGTTGGGGTCGCGCTAAATCACGAATCGGTAAAGTTAGAATTCATGTAGTGGCCAGTGAATCGGGTTCCAATGGTTGAATGCTATACGAGCCTACCTTGTAGTCAGAAGGTCCTGGGTTGGAACCCCATAGTGTGGGTGCGTAGTGCCAATGATTCCCAAACTAGGGTGAAACAGCTGTTATAGTTTTCTTTATTCTTTCCTATTCGCCGTCGCGGTGGTACTAGAACTTTCCAGATGTCCTGATGGACAGGTGTTTAAGATGAATTTATGAATACATATGACGCCGTGTATGCATCGGTTGTTCAATGGTAGAATGCGCGTCAACCACGCCACACGTGGTCCAGGGTTTGATCCTCGGCCGACACATTCCTAAAAAACCTTACCAAGCAAGTATTAAGGCCGGTAAGAAAGGGGAGATTAGACATGAGGCTAGCAACCCCACCCCGTAAAAATAAACACCACTGTTACAGAAATTCCGAAGCTCTGGCTTAAAGCCTTATATTTCACTCGAAACTTAAAGGAACAAAATAAATTTAAAAAATAATGTGGAACCTTAACTGAAAACAGCTGTCGACAAATGCTCATGATGAAACACATAGCCAAGAGACTAGAAAAGAATTATTCCCTATCTGTAAACAAAAAGCTTTTGTATGTGTGACTGCAATTCAAATGTGACATACCAAGCGAGAAAATCGATTTAAAGTGCTCTTAAATACCTGCAGATTGGCTGTAGCTCATATTTCCCACACGACCGGCTGTCAATCTCCAACTGAACGACGAAGTACCTAGGCTAGCCACCTATGCAGCCAGTTATATTAGTCGTTGTCGCTCTAGGAATTTAGCTCTTCGTGCTCAGGAACACCTGTCAGTGTGTGATTAAATAAAGATGTTGTAGTAGTAAAAACCACCAACAGTTCGACATAGGACTATCTCACCCAAACGGCTGTACAGTTAACATTAACGGATAGATTTTTAAGCATGTATCCGGTACTGAATAAATTACCAATAGCTTCTAATTGCCGAATACTCCAAACAGCAGAGGCTATTGTAATTTGCTGAATATATTGAATATATTCACGATTCCCTGACGGAGATGGGCTGGCTATCCAAGTAGTTTCATAAAGAAACATGAAAACATCCGAGAAAAAACCTGAGACTCTGACTGCACGTAAGAAACCTCTATTTATTGAGTTACAATTTAATGGTGACTTATCAAGTGAGATTTTATTCCAAAGACTTTCAAAGAGTATATGAACAACATTTTACGCAGCACACCTGTGTTTGTCATTCTTTAGTCAACGAATGATTGGGACGCAAACGAAGGACAGGCTAGATAGTTTTGCCAAATCTATGTGCATTTATCAATTCAATGCATCTGCGATGACAGTTATGTTGGGTGTACTACTAGACAGCTTAGCCAACGTGTCACTACTGAACATCTCCCATCGTGGTTTGGCAAAGGACAGACAAAAACAATCCGTACCTCGATTTTGTCACATTTAATTGATAGTGGTCATGTAGTGGAGAATCAACGAATCTATCCAATAGACTTCGTATTCGTCTACTGCACACAGCTGAGGCAGGCGATAGGCATTCGAACTATTAAACCTAAACTATGCATTCAAAAGAAGTTCGTACAACCATTATCCTTGCCTTGCTGGTCTATTAAGACATAACCAACTAATGACTTCTACACCACTCCTTGTTTATATTTTCAACCCCTTTCTTATCATCCCTTAATCTTATCTCATATTCATTATAAACGTGTTTCATTTCCTTCCCTTACAATCTAACATTGCGTAATCGGTTCATTTGTTTTTATTAGCCTTTATCAACTACTTCCACCTGAACATTTGTTTGTTTAATCATGCTGTTTTTCATTATTCTTGTTATCACACACTACCTCACTTTTCCATCCTTATTACTAATAAGACCATTATTATTATTATTACTCTTATTAATATTATCATTACTACTATTATGACTAATTGCACAATTTATAGTCACCATCTTATTATCCTATAGACAAAACACCATGATTGGTTTATATTTGAATTCTTATTTGTAAAGTTTTGTGGGTATATTACAGTTAAGCCTGATGAGATCTAATTGAAAGCACAATATTGTTCGCTTAAATGTGTTGTTCGAAAATAAATCGTACAAATGATATAGGTCCAACCAGCTACTATTGCTACCCTTGGACTGTTGCGAAATCTATACATTCATAAATATTGCATTGTCGCACTCCTGACGTATGACATTTCATCTTGTGCGTATACATTACACATTTGTTTATTTGTATTGGTATACAACTGAATTGTTTTCCTGCCTACCTTCAATTTCATACCAATACGCGTTACTTATTTTAAGCTTCCACATATATCTGCTAGTTTCACACGATCTGACAAAGGATTATTCGGAAGTGTTTCGTGCATAAAAAAGCTGTGAAGTTATTCAAAGGATGAATAAGCATATTCGAGTTGCCATCAATAAATGATCTGGTATGGTTAAGAGTTGATAGACTCCAGTCTTCCTCTAAAAGTGCTCTCTTATATGACCACGTGCGTTCATAACCTCTGACAGATAAGTCTTATTCACTATCCTCATGTGGCGAAGGTGTTCATCACAAAAAGTGAAAGGATGAATGCAAACGTCTAGCGCTTACAACCGGATTGGTGGATACGCAGGTCTACACCCAGTAGGAAGGCTGTAAAACTCTGATTCCAAATCTATAGTGAACATGGGCTTTAGAATTGGAAGAGACCGAACAGCGTATCAACCTGTCTTGGCTACCACAAACCATAGAAACGTAACTCCTGACGCTGATCCGCTATCTCATTGATCAAATTTTAAGTCAAAGGCTCGGGACAGGGTGATCTCTTAAGACAAATATCTGCTCCAGTCTGGACAGTATTTCAACCCCCCCCCAAAAAAAGTAAGGGATTTTGTATGGTGCATCTCTCTGTGCAGTCGGATGCAAAACAACTACAACTTTTAGTCTTTATGTGTCTACCCTTGGCCGCAACTATGCACTGCCATCTAAGACTAAACTATTTATTCATCTAATTAGATAGATATCACATGTGATCTGGAATGGGTGTCCACTAATTCTGGTTCTCACATATTTATTCTAAGACTTCAAGGAAAATGTAACAAGAAAAACATTAACGAAGGCAAAAAACAGAACATTAGCTCCCAAGGAAGTCATACTACAAGGAGGGAAACAATATTCTTGAGGTTGAAGGCATAGTTAAAAGTACAATCGATGCCAAGAAATATCTTCCATAGTTTTAACTATTAATTTTGGTTGTTTCATGGATGCTATATCATGAAACCATCTGTTTAGTTTTGCAGACAACATCTCTTTCCTTAATTCATTTATACTTTAATTTTCTGCTTGGGATTGTAATTTTGTATACAATAAGGCGTAAAATTAAGTGGTAGAAGTAACGTGTAGTTTGAGTACAACCCTACAATCTGAGAGCAATAACCCAGTAAGAATATACTCCTGTAAACAGTATGACATTATCATAAATAATTTAAATTAATCCCAGCGTGTTTAAGAAAAAATTAAAACAAGATGTTTTCTGAACGTTTCGCTGTGTAAGCTGCCATAGCTTCTTCAGCAGAATTATTCGGACTTTATTAATCAAAATATGTAGTCAAAATGTTTTACATAAATTGAAGTCAGTTTATTTGAAGGTCACTTATCCATATCGACAGGACACAGCTGAACAACTTCAAAGACTATTTGCTTCATATGATAATAAAGTCTATTTCAAGCCCTCTCTAATTATCTGGAGAAAGCGTTGGTGCATGTCAAGCATATAGTTCCCAAAATGTCACAAAGTAATTGTGTCAACAGGATAAAATGTTCGGAATGTGAAGCTTGTTATATAGGGGAGAGCAGTAGGCAGGTGAAGGTCAGAGTGAATGAACATAGACTTTGCACGAAACGTCCACCTAGAAATGAAGTAGAATTAAAAAGTCTAGAGAAAAGATCGGCTATGGCAATGCATGCGATAGACAGCAGACATAGGATTGATTTCGACAATGTTGAAATTCTTGGAAGAGGATTTCATTCACATAAAGAAAGGTTGACCTCTGAAGCCTTGCACATATTAGCCACATCGAATGCAGTAAATAGGAAAGAAAAGATAGACTTATTCCCTATATGGCAGATTCTAATGAAGCAAGACAAATGAAAAAACAAAAACCTCTATGAGCCTCCGTGACCTTTAAAAAATGTATTATGATGTTTATTACATGTGAACTGACATCTTTTCCATATGACAAATAAAATACACTCACACACACGCATACAAAAAATATACACAATAACAATTTGACATTAGTCATTACAAATATATGATGACTGCTTGCATATTTCTATTGGTACAAATGTCCATAGACAACTGGCTTTCAAATAAACTGACTTCAATTTATGTAAAACATTTTGACTATATATTTTGATTAATAAAATCCGAATAATTCTGCTGAAGAAGCTATGGAAGCTTACACAGCGAAACGTTCAGAAAACAGATCTTGTTTTGATTTTTTTTAAACACACTGGGATTAATTTAAATAATTTATAATGAATCAATCTGACTCGGCGCTCAAATTATTCCAGGAAGTTTGTAACATCTACGGTTTGGAAACTTATAATCTTAATATAACAATAGCTGACATAGCAAAAATGTGCTCATCCCACATAAGTGAGGAGAATGTTTAGATACCTCGACAGGAACAACAACCTTCCAATTATATTCAAGACATTCCACGGAATCCACCTTAAATTTATTTGAAGCCAGCGATGACAGACTGAATGTAAGCAGCATTAATTCCATAAGGACAGGAATATCAAATATGCTTAGCAACTTCTACACTTCATATTTTGAGACTTTTAAAGCGCCTTGTCGATATTTCTATAATTTACCAAATTTAGTTGTAGTACTTATTTTACTGGCTTAGACATTTTATCTATTTTGGCTAGGATTTCCATTATTATCTTACAGAAAGATGCTATAGATTGACTTAAAAGCAACATCCCTTGAAATTTCAGCATCTCACTTAAATACAGAGCAGCAGTTTTCTTAAACTGTGTTTCTTCAAGATAAAATAGTGATAATTTGAAGAAAACTGGGTATACTCACTTTTTAATACAAATGCTCCGGAAACTACCAAAGATAACTGATTATTTTACCGAGGGGATTGATTTGAATGTACACGCGATGCAGAAATAAGTGACATGAAAATAACACCTGGTTCACAAACTTCATGAAGAAGAAATGACATCCAAGAAAATGCCATGCTCTTGAAACAGAAATATATTCCACAGAATCCTTCTCAAGTAAATCTGGGGTTTTCTGTGGCAGGTTAATGTAATGAAGCATTCCCCTAATATTCCATCTTGAAGATAACTTAAAATTTCAATAGCATACTACTGAAAATGACAGACATTATCCTGCACACATGAGAGACGGAGGCCCGTGCATGAACAATCTCGGTGGGTCAACAGGAGACTTTATAAAGACGTATAAATAGATGTCTACGGGCATGAATCTAACAAATCTGTCACGTAAAAATAACTCCACTACTATTGAGACTTCAAAGCTCACTCTTGAAGCTCTATGTTCTTCTCGGAACTGTCTGTCTGTTTTCGACATAGAACTTTGCATATATGTGCACCAGTTCAAGTCGCCACACTTCACTCCATGTAGCACACAAATCAAGACAAGAAAGTAGAAGAAAGGCATAATAGAGAGACAGTAAATAGAGGTGTGAGACAAAGGTATAGTAATAACGAAGAACAACATAGTTTAATTGGAAATCATAAATCACAGGGAGTGGATGAATCTGTGCCAGCCATTGAGAACGATATTGAGCCATGTCACCAATTGTTCCCAACCATTTGTTTTTACCGTTCCGAGGACCCCAACCAGCCAGTCAGGAAGTCTACACCTTCCTACGTGGCTTACACTAATTGTTGGCGATTTCATTGATTGGTGCCATGTTTTGGTTTGACCTCCGCTAGCTTTTTTTCAGCCTGACCCTATATCCGCTAACATTGCCCATTGTCGAGGAAGGCGATGACTAGGAATACGTACCACATATCCTAACCATCTCAGTCTATGTAACTTTACAACTTCGTCGATTGATTTCCCCTGTTTACCTAGCACTTACTCGACGCCTAACCTCAATATTGCTCACCTTATTATGCCATTTCTCGGAACGTAAAGGAATAAAACAAAATTAGATATTTGCACACACTGATATACAATAGTTGCTACGAATTCTCCTCCATTCAAATGAACAATAGCCAGGTAAAGACAAACTGCTAAGCATACTACGGTTTTTTAAAAATGACGAAGCATTAATTGTGTCCATAAGTATTTTTAAATATCCACTATGGTTTTACAAGGTAGTGTAAACTAAATTGATTCCTTTGCGCTCGCTTCTTAGTTGTAAGGTAAAGGTTCCTGCTTTCCGGAAGACTTTTGTGTGGTTCATCCCACCACTCGACTGTTACAACTTTGATCGACTCTAGGGGAAACGGTGCTGGGATTGGTTAGGTGCATATTGTAATATGCGGTAGGTTAAAACCATGTCTTTACTGAGAATGGAGTTGATCCTTCAATTCATTAGTCGTCCGGTGTGGTGGAAAAGAGATCTCCTTCCTATTATTACTATCTCAAGATAGTAATTACTATTATTATCTACTATCAATAATATATATATTTGCAGATTATGTGAACTTAGATCTAAGTTCACATAATTCATATGTTTAATTTTTCGAAAAATTAAACGTATAAATTTATACTTATCCGTTAACAGATAGATAGTGAAATCTCTGTATATATATATATGTATGAATGATATAAGTGAATGAATAGATAGAGTAGGCAGAAAAGTAAAACAAAGGGGAACAGGTAGTAGTAAAACTACGAGTTACTAATAATCTTAACCCCAGACTGTATGATGAATAATCTAAACCTACTTTCTTAAGCCAAAAATTTTGGAGGTGCACTCCAGAAGCTCGATGACTGTTGGATCAGCTACACTCGTCTCGTAAACATGAAATTTGTTCAGAAATTTCAGTCGCAGACGCATTTTTAAGCAGCCGCTTATGCATGACCTTCAACCGGGAGTTTCAATATCCAATATCCTGATTACGAGCTAGTATAAACCAGTGATTTCTTTGAGCTCGCTTCTTGATTGTGAGGTAGAGGTTCCAGATCTTCGGTGAGCTTCTGCGTAGTAAGTCCCGACACTCGACTGCTTTAGCTCTGGTAGACTCCAGGAGGAGTGGTGCGGGGATTGGTCGAGATGTGGTTTGTAGTATGCAGTATGTTAGGACTGTATTGCTGCCGTGAATGGAGTTTGACCTAACTCCCGTTGGTCATTCGGTGTAGTCATAAAAGCAGAATAGTAATAATAATAATAATAGGTTGTAGTGTAGATAATATAGGTTGAGATAAGTGGAATAATAAAGGTGACCTAAGGAAAAGATAGAGTGAGAGAAGGCAGAATAGGTCGTGGGGATTTAGTTAGTACGCTTATTCATTGACAGTTTGGTTTCAAATTTTATGAGGATAAGCCATTGAGACACAAACCTTGCATTTCTGCATGATTGTCTAGCTTCCGCTTAAAAATCTCCAGAGATGGCGCTGTAGTCACGGCCGCCGGTAAAGCGTTCCAGAGACGGCAAACACGAAGCGAAAAGAAATGTGATCGCACTCGAGTCTTTGGTCTCTGGTGTGCTATCCTTAGCGGGTTACCTCGTGGAAGCCTATAATCGCTTAATGGCAGGATGCTTTTATTTGGGTGGGCCTGGTCATTTAGGATCTTGTAGACGGTGATGAGGTCTCCCCTGTGCCTACGGTAACTGAGTGTGAAAAGACCTAATTTCTTTAGTCTTTCCTCATATGATTTGTTGCGGAGGCCGATCACCCATTTTGTCGCTCGTCTCTGGACACTTTCTAGAATGTTAGCATCCCTTTTGAGTAGCGGAGGTGCAATGATATTATGCACCTCAAGGTGTGGCCTCACATATGCCTTGTATAGCCTTAAGAACAGTTCGGGAGTGAGAGCTCCCAGCTGCCTGTGCATAAAGTGTAATGTTGCGTAGGCTTTGGCGACGTCCCTCGAGTAATTTCCACTGGTGTCTAGCTTTTCTGTTAGAATAAGACCTAGATCACGCTCTGATGGAACACAACTCAAGTTCTGGCCACCAAGGGTGTAATTTACACTCTGTGACCTGCCGGAATGAAGCTGCACTACTTTGCACTTCTTTAGATTGAAAGGCATTCCGTTAGCCAAAGCCCAATTTCCCAGAGTTTGCAGGTCAGCCTGCAATCTATCTGAGTCTTCCGATGAGTTTATTGCTCTCCAAATCTTTACGTCGTCAGCGTAAAGAAGCGCAGAGCAGTTTAGTTGGGGGGGCAGGTCATTGATAAAAATCAAAAACATCAACGGCCCTAGGATAGAACCCTGAGGAACCCCTGATGCCGAGGTGTGCCAGGATGATCGGATGCGGTTGACTTTGGTGCAGAATTCTCTCTCGCCTAAGTAATTTTCAGCCATGCGAGAAGTGCTCCAGAAACTCCCGCCTTGCCTATTTTGTGAAGGAGCAGACCATGGTGAACTGTGTCGAATGCTTTCGCAAAGTCGAGAAAGATCACGTGGGCTGGTACCTTTTTGTCCCAGGATAGTGTCCAATCGTTCCAGGCTAGTAGAAGATTCGTCACGCAGGATCTTCCCCTCCTGAAACCGTGCTGTGCTTCGTGAAGAAGGTTAGTCCCATCGAAGTATTTTCTCATGTGGTCGTCAATGAGACTTTCCAATATCTTCGATACCACTGGAAGTAGAGCAACTGGTCTGTAACTGGTCACATTCTGCCGGTCACCACCCTTGAAGATAGGGGATAGGATTGCACGTTTCCATTCACATGGAAGTTTCCCTACATCAAGGGAGTGTAAGGGAGTTTCAGATATTCTATGTTTATTGACTGGCGATAGAAAGCTTGAAATCTACCTTAATCCTGTTCTGATAGGTTTCTGCGTTAGCTTAAAACTTCCTGAATAGGTCGATTGTATGCAGTGACGCTACTTCATCTGATAGTAGCCCCTGGAGACTGTGACTTTTAGATTCAGATTCAGATTATTGGGATAGGAGGCTCTTGTTGCCTATGTTAATCCTCGCGATATATATTTCTACAGAGATCCAGTATTTTTTGAAAGCGTCCACCGATTGAGCTGTTACTACTTCCAGCTGTTGCCCACTCTGTGAGACAGTCTAAATTCCACACGTATTTTATTCGACCTCGGTTTGAGCACCTTCTTGTGGTGACCTAGTAAATGTATCCTAGATAAAAAGAAAAGGTTTGAAGGGTACATCCCTGAATCACCCTTTAATATGCGGTGTGTCAAAATTAAGTGGTCTATCCTGCTTCGGTATGAAAATGGGAAGAGATTTAAGTGCTCCATCCTCTTATCATAAGGAAGGTGTGAGATACCACTGACTGATTTGGTTTCTACCCTCTGTACCCCTTCCCGGATATGTGCTTCCTTTATGAAACATGAACTCACCGTTTGTATGCGGTGTTCTAGATAAGCCCTAACATATGTTGCATTGAGTACTTGGAACGTACACCTGTCTAATCGTTTGAAAGCCTTCCGAAGTGCCCATAGGATTTGAAAAGCCTTAGCTGTCGCTCCATTACAACTCACTGTTGTTTTTCAGTCATGGCTTACAAAAATTCCTAAGCCCTTTTGTCCCCTAGCATCTGGTAGTTCTATCTCCCCCATTGAGTACGGCGTGTAAGAATTCTGACCTAGGTGCATTACCGCGCTTTTCTTGCAATTAATTTCCAAACTCCAAAGGCTAGCACATTCAGCTAATTTATCTAGATCGTTTTATGGTACCAACCTATCGTCGTTACTATTTACGGTTTTCCATATCTTTATATCGTCCGCAAATAGGAAGGAAGATGAGGTAAGAGTTTTCGGCACTTCATTTACGTCTAATAGGAATAGCATGGGGCGAAGTACAGTTCCCTGAGGTACTCCACTTAGTACTCCTTTCAAACTTGACAGTACACCATTTAACCCTTACCTTCTACCTTCTATCCATCAAGTTGTCGCTAAACCAAAACGTTTAAGTTTACTAAGAAGATCTAAATGGGACACCTTATCGATAAGGACAACGTCCAGTAGATGGTTCTCGTCCCTGGACTCTACCCAATCTTCCCTGTCTGACTGTAAGTTTGTCAAGCAGGATCGTCCTGGTCGAAATCCATGCTGTTCCACTGCTAGTTTTACATATGAGCTAAGAGCTGATCCCCTATGAGTTTTTCTGACACCTTTGCTATAATGTAGGTCAGACTTACAAGCTGGTAGTTAGATACTAACTGCTCCTCTCTTTGAATATGGGGCCTATAAATGCATCTCTCCAGTCCCCAGGTAGCCTTTCGGTAGGTGGAATGTATGTTATATCCACCAAGGATATTAGCAGTCTAGGGTGAAGTCCATTGAGTCCAGGCGCTTTACATGGCTTCAGCTTAGACAGCAGTTTGAGAACCACCGCATTTTAGTGGCTATATTAGTGACCTCGCTACACCTGTGAGTGGTACGATTAGGCAAGAAAACATCGCGAAAGTATTGCGAGAGCATTTCAGCTTTTGTTTAGTCTGACCCGGCCACCTCTCCACTGTTGCTTATGAGGCACAGTATGCCACTGATAGTTTTAGTTTTGCGTTTGATATGCGAGTACAGTCTTTTTGGACAATGCACACAATCCAGTACTAACTGTCTCTCATACCCTATACGACGTTTGTCAATCTTATACTTTGCGGTATTGCATTTAAAACTCAGCACTCCCAGTCACAGCAAACCGGTCCCATAAGTTCTTTCGTTTTCTTAACGACCTCCTTATTTCATTAATAATCCAAGGTGACTTATGAGATAGTTTTCGAGGCGTAAACCAAGGTACAAAGGATGCAGTGACACAATCTAGTGTATTCCTAAATCCCAGCCAAGCCTCCTTGACAGTCTGGTGTATAAACAAACCAGTCAGCTAAGGTTGCTGCATTTCGGATTGCAGGTGCATTCGCTTTCCAAACGTTTGGACAAGCCGCTGTTGATCTATGTATGACAGCGTGAATCCTGAACATAAAAGTGATAACTACATGGTCAATACTGCCTAGCGGTACGTTCAACGTTTGCGTTACATTTTTGCGTGATTCGTTACATAAAATTTATTTTGTTGTATTACTTGCACAAGTACTATACTACTTCCATACCTATAACCTTTAACTCTCATTTCAAATAGTTATGGTTAATAAGAGTAAAAAGCAACGAACCCAATCCCCTGTAAATCTGGCGACTAATTTAACGTCCTTGTTTGCTACATCAAGCAACACACCCCCTACAAACGGTCATAGTGAGTCACATAACTCACTCGTATGCCGTAAGCGTCGAGCTGGAACTGAGGATAAAACTGTACTGACAGCTAGTATAAGCACTACTCCTAAAAATTCAGTACCCTCTGATCATGCAGAACCCCTCCCTACACCTTATGTGATTATCGAAAAACTCCGGCCATCAAGCTCTTTTTCAGCACTATCTTCAGAAATAGAACTTCTAAAGTTCTCTATAGGAGAACTTAAGGCTGAGTTAAGGGAAATAATAAACAGTAAGTCAGTAAATGCTGGAAATATTGAAACCAATACCAAGATATCCAAATTATTAGATCAGATCAGCGATATCAGATCGCAGGTCTGTGAACTGATACCTCTAACTACCCTCATGAAAACAGTAAACCCTAACAAACTTGACACAGGATCAGTAACTAAGGTAGATAACGTCATTAACTTCGTTACTGCAGAAGTATCAAAGTGACTCGATGCAAAGCTGAGTGCTATTGTCTACAACGTTCCGGACAATGAGGCACTAAAAAAGGTACAGCGCATCTTACTTAGTGAGGCGAAAATGCCTAACTCCAAGACTAAGTGCTATAGGCTGAAGAAGATTCAACATGAAAAGTGTTGTCCTATTCGTTTTCAGTTTGAAACATCGGCAGAGACCAGAAAATTCATCCACTCCCAACACACCCTATCACAAGCCAGAAACTACAAACATATTAAGGTCGGGGTTGACAAAACAGTCATAGAAAGGCGCGCATACAATTATCTCGCTAAGACTAATTGTGAAATAGGTAATAGGACATTGCAAACAGCCGTTATTCCCAACCCTGTGAAAGATACAGTAGACCCCACCGCATCACCCCTCTCAAAACACAGAATTATCCCATCAGAGTGAAGCACCAGCCGAAAGGCTACTAGATTGTAACCAAATAACTAATAAAACCCATCACCACAGATTCTAACATGCCACTAAATAACCTCGGAAAAAAGTCAAAGTCCCCCGAAAGTCGACATTGTCCTCTCCTAGCCATAACTCCATTGGTAAAGATAAGGACAATATGACCCCAAATCACGCCAGCAAAAACAGTGGCAGCTTAAATAAGCCCACACTCCCTACGGTCAATAGTATTAGCACTCACAACGTGCTAAATCGCACCATGGCACACACTAATATCCAATGTCACAACAATGCCAATCTCAATAGTACGAGTGGCAATAGTCAGAACTCGGCCACCAACAACTCAGGGTCTTCAGAGTGTGGCACACAAACAAATTTTGATCGGATATATGGTACAAGTCTGCTGGGAACTAACCCACAATGCAGTACACATGAAACCCACACAAGGACACAACTAGCATCAAATAATACGTGGAATAATAAGCCACGGTCATCACAAGGATCCAATCATTTTTTATCCCCCGCGTCCCTGTCAGCGTTGAAAAAACAGCTGGTAAGGATGTCAACACTCCTAAACCACTAGTGCTGGCTCCCTCCTTGCATGAAAACAGGAACGGTCTAGTGCACCCGTATCCATTAAGCACACTTGACACTTGCACAAGCATAGGTCAAATAAAGAACCCTAACCAATTCTCTAGCCTAACTAAAAATAAAAATTCCTTAGTCTATAGCAAATCTAGTATTCCAACTCTTAATTCTTCACCGAAAACAGCACACACCAACTCGATAGACATAGGTGAGCATGATGCTGGAACTCCTCTTAACATAGGATTGTCATGTCCAAAACAACTACTGGGTGCTGAACCATATTCGGGGCTGACTAACGAACTTGAATACTTCAAATGCTACTTCAGCTCTCATCTTTACGTAATCCTCATAAATGCTGGATCTGTTCTAAATAAATTGCCGATGCTCAGAGCACTCACAGGAATATACAATCTCCCTGTAATTGTCATCACTGAATCTTGGTGTCATTCGAACATCCTGGATGTAGAAATAAGCTTAGATAACTACACACATTTTCGGTGTGACAGGGAAGGTAGTAAGGGAGGGTGTCAATGTAGTTGAAGATTGAACGATCAATTCATGGTTGTTTGCTCAAAACCAACTTCCCCAATTTTCGCGGAGGCATCAATACGACAGTCATCGTCTCATCGGTCGCTGTTCAGAAAGAAGAGTGAAACACCGTCAGAAGTAATATTGTGATTTATTATTGTAATATTTGTTCACAGACCTTGGTCATACGTCATTTATATGTTGGTGTAACAATAAAGAATCCTCGAGTCAACAATTGGTGTTTTGGATATTTCGTCCGTTATTACTAAGCGTTTCTGAGAAAATTCAAGCGACAGCGTGAGCCCGAGAGTAGCAAGAGTTGGGCATTAACGGTTTACGAGACGTGGCTGACAGTTTCTGACGGTAGAAACAGATTCTGGAGGATTCAGACAGTTGGTGAAAGTTTGGATAGTCACCGTTCATCTTTCCTGGTGCCAGTGAAGTCCTCTTTGAACAAGCAATATCTGGAACGTTTTCGGAATTGGGTCAAGTTCAACAATGCCTGGGTCAAAGAAGGGACAGAGTGTCTTGGATGCAAACAGGAAAGTAAGTCATTGTGACTTGTCTGTTAACTGTAACGATGTGTCTGATGTTAAGCATGACATGGTTGATGTTACTGTTTCGCCGTTCAGGGATAATAGGAACATCAAACTCCCTAAATTTGAACCACGGTGTTTTGATGGAAACCCGGCTGATTATTTACAGTTTGTAAAGGAGCTTGAAATCATGTTGAGTAGTTTTCTATTAAGTGATGAATTGAAATTGATGTATTTGATGAGGTACAGCACTGGAGATGCTTCAAGAGCTATGCAGGGCTGTAAGCTCATGCCCCTAATGAGGGATACGCTGAGGCTATGAGCATATTACGTCAAAGGTTTGGAAGACCTTCGATGATTGTAAGGAACGTATACGAAGCTGTCAAAGGTAATGGTAGTCAACTTCAAGATGACTCCAAGGCACTTACTGAGTTTTTAGATAATCTTATGACCTATAAGAATACCTTGATTTCGATGAATTTCATGAGTGACCTCAACTCGAGTTTTATACTAGAAGTAATAGCAAGACGCCTACCTACTCGACTGCAAAGGAAGTGGGTGAAGATAAGCTCCCGTATGGAGGATGAGGGTATCGAGCCAAAATTTGATAATAATAATAGTATATTAGTCAAGACAATTAAGTGCTAGGGTAGTAACAAAGGTGATGAGTTGTCACAAACAGTTGTTAAAAGAAGTTATGCAATAATAATATGAATAGTTTTATGAGTGAGTTTTACTCAGGATGCACATAGAAACAAAGTAGATAATACGAAACTATGTAAGAGATCTAAGTGGATACAAGAATTATAAGCAATTAAGGAACAGGCAAAGAAACAAAATTAAGTCATCAAAATAAAAATAAAAATAAAAGCTCAAAACAAATCAAAACATTGTTACCATGAGAGTAGAAGTGGTTGAGTAATCTTCTTTTGTATGCACAGCTCCGGTTTTTCCATGTGAATGGCCAGAGCTTCAGCGATGCAAAGGAGACGAAACCGTATTGCCTTTGATATGTTATTCTTGACTCTGTAGATTACTTTGAAGGAGGCGTTCGTTGAAATGCAATGATCAGTGTTGACCAGGTGTTCAATTATCGCACTCCTTATTGCACCAGTATTGCCTTTTCGCAACCATGCTGGATAATGTTCTTGAATTCTCTTGGACAGGATGCGCGTCGAACGACCGATGTACCTGGCTCCACAGCAGCAGGTGAACTGGTATATGCACATAGAAGTGGCCAGATGCGGGATCTTGTCCTTGAGGCTTCTGCAGATCAGTGGGCGACTGGAGAACACTATTCGTAGCGTTGCTGCAAAGAACGTTCTTCTCAGAGATGATGTGATCCTTCTCTTGAGAATATCGCTTGCTAAATCTCCCTTGAAATCCAAATTCATGTAGATTTTCTTTTTAGGCGCAGTTAAAGTTTCGTTTTTCCGAATTATTGGTTTCATATTTTTGTCGATAAATCTTATTGGGTATCCATTTTGGATGAATATTTCTCTCAGAATATCTAATTCTGTTTCCAGAACGTCGGGACTACAGATGCGTCGGATGCGGGTAGCAAGTGATTTAATTAAGTTTCGCTTTTGTTGAATGGGCACCCAGCTATAGAAGCTTTTTAGTTGACCATTCCACGTAGGTTTTCTATGGATTGATCTTCTTAGGCTCCCATCAGCTCTTCTTGTCAGTTCCACATCAAGAAACGGAATTTTAGACTCGTTTTCCATTTCAAGAGTGGATTTTATTGCTGGATGGCAATTGTTAAATGTCTTCAGCAGCAGATTGGGGTCGTTGTTGTTGTCACAAATAATGAAAATGTCATCCACGTATCTTTTATACAGTCTTTTATACAATACTGGTGCAATAAGGAGTGCGATAATTGAACACCTGGTCAACACTGATCATTGCATTTCAACGAACGCCTCCTTCAAAGTAATCTACAGAGTCAAGAATAACATATCAAAGGCAATACGGTTTCGTCTCCCTTGCATCGCTGAAGCTCTGGCCATTCACATGGAAAAACCGGAGCTGTGCATACAAAAGAAGATTACTCAACCACTTCTACTCTCATGGTAACAATGTTTTGATTTGTTTTGAGCTTTTATTTTTATTTTTATTTTGATGACTTAATTTTGTTTCTTTGCCTGTTCCTTAATTGCTTATAATTCTTGTATCCACTTAGATCTCTTACATAGTTTCGTATTATCTACTTTGTTTCTATGTGCATCCTGAGTAAAACTCACTCATAAAACTATTCATATTATTATTGCATAACTTCTTTTAACAACTGTTTGTGACAACTCATCACCTTTGTTACTACCCTAGCACTTAATAATAGTATATTCTCATTTTGTACATGAGAGACGCCAGTTTACATGCATCATCAATATGATAAATTACATATACGATCAGCAATCATAATTAATAATAATGTTTTAATAAAATACACATTTTTTCCTACTTGTGTAGGACACACCAAATGTACAGGCATGGATAAGCATTATTTAAATTTCACAAATTTGGTTTATGGTTAAGTTACATGGTTGCTGGCGTTTTTATCTTAGGTCTGTGGGAACAGTATGATAACCAGTCATTCAATGGAGCACGTCATGAAATATAGGAATATTGACTTCGCATTAACAAAAAAACCCAAGTATGTTCTGGGTGGATTAAAAATACTTGGGAAAAAATAAAGCTTGAAGTAATTCCTCAATATAACTTGGGTGTGTACAAATCCGAATCTTATTTTTGATTTGATTTATATCCGAATTGGGTAACAAGGAAGCTATTTTACAGATACGATCAGTTATGTTATAAGCTACAATCGTGACGTTGTATTACAAATAGATACTTTTCCATTGGTATAAGAGTATATTCCACAAATGTAAACCAGGTTGCGTCGTGGAGAAAGTTAATTCGTTATTAACCAGGCAACTGAAAGATACTGGACCAATAATGTTTGCAGATCAGATGATATCCTGAAACTAGTAAAAGATAGTGTCAACCAATCTAAGAGCAAGTTTGCCAGTATATTGAATCTCACCCCTAGAATAGAGAAGTCTGAGGGTTAAATGCAATCATTGATGACGAAAGGGCCTCAGAGAGGTGGATATCGAGAAGACTCCATGATGTCTAGTAATGCATATAGACCTAGTGAGTGTAACAGGTTTCGTAGTACATGCTCAACAGATAAGTTACAAGATGCAAGACAAACACGGTTGTTTTTCACACGTTTGCAAGAGGTGCATACAAAGGTGAACTGTGAGCCAGTTAGCAAGTTCAGTGACAAGCTAAATGTAAACTCCAGGCCTGACTCCGAATGGTGTGACGATAACGGTGCGGTGAAGAAGTCTGTAGTTGCAACTGGTAAGCCATTGTTGAATAGAGTGTCATAGAATAGAGTTGCTGCTTCAGAGTGCAGTTCTGACTCCACAAGTTTACAAAGTATAACTAGTCAGAGTGAAGATATAGAACCTTTAATGATTTGTGAGGAGGAGCCAAAATTGTCTACTTCTGTTATTAAAGAGTTTGAAAATGATGAAGTCGACGGTAAAGTGAATATTCGTGATAATGATCATGACACTTCACAGTTGTCTTTGGTTGATCAGGATGAGATGATAGATATGCCTACTACTGCTGAGTTGAACAAAAGTTCTGTACAACTTGAACGTGAAGTGGAAATAAATGGAGATGCAGTTGCAGAAGGCATGCATACTTGTCAGACCGTCAGTGTGAGTAATCAGTATGTAGCCCACCTATCATCAGATGCTAGTGCCAAACCTGAGCTGATAGTAAAAGGCACCAGTGGTGGTGGTCTTGCAGTTAGACAACTTTCTGAAAGTCGAGCAACAACAGCTTCTGATCCACCGCTAACTTCATCAACTGGTATCAATCGGTCATCGTTGGTGTTGTCATCCACAAAGAAACAGTCGCCCATCAACTCAAGTATCTTGTACAATGACTATGAGAGTATTGGTGAATTTGAAAGGACGAAAGATATTGCTCAGTTTAGAGAGGATAAGCCAAGTGTAAACGAAAGAGTAATTGTTAAATTGACTTGCATGAATAAAGGCATTTCTAGTTCCAAGTTAGTTTTTGAATGCTATTATCTTTGGTGGAAATTACTCTGCGCCTACGCTTGGTTGACCAGATACGTCGTGTGTTTGTTCGTCATCTATATTCTATGATACAATGACATGGGCATGTTACCGTTCAGATTTGAGGATATAGCTGATAGAAGGAAGTCAGCAAATGAACTCTGCGACGATTTTCCAACCTAGAGCGTCAACCTGAGAAGGGTTGTAGGCGTACTGCTGTAAGTCCTACAGTTCTACAAGGGTAGTTTGTCGTGCCAGAATCCACAACATTTGATGTGTTGATTGTACACATGTTTGTGTTAAATAATTGTGTGAGTTCCAATTATTGTAATTGTTGGTTAATCTTGTTTATGTCCGGACATTCCACAAATTACAATCGTCATCTCTCATGTATCTCTTGGTCAATTTTGTTTGTGTTTGGACGTTCTTCAACCCACAATTGTCAACCTGAGAAGGGTTGCAGGCGTACTGGTGTAAGTCCTGCAATTCTTCAAAGGAATTCCATGGAGACACGATCTGCGAGTTTGTGTGTACTGTTTGTATATATGTTTGGTGTGTCATATCAATTGGTGTTTTTTGGATTCATTGTGTTTACTCGTTGTTTTCGTACCTTGTTTTTATTGCATAATTTTGTTAAAATTTTAGTCGTGATTACTTCTGAAGTTGTGTCCACTCTTCTACATCCATGAATGAATTGATTGATGTTAGGGACAGCAGATGGGTCGTATACGCCGGGGAGGCTAGGCTATTGCTGAGAATGAAATGCATACGGCGATAATTGTTAGCTGCGGTCCGACACGCCAGGGAGCGAGAGTGTAAACGACTGAGGCTCGCATACGTCATCGTTACTGGAATTGAGGCAGAATGAGTGACAAGCGATTGCAGTGGTAATTGGTAGTGAGTAGATAAGAGGATGAGCGTAGAGTATCGTGAAATACTACCATAGTCACCTAATCAAACATATGCTTAGCTGGAATATTATAAGTCCAAACCAACATGGATTCCTGAAATCCAGATCATGCTTAACATGTCACCTAGACTTCTTCAATTTTGTAACCAGCAGTCGTGACAGACGGCAACTAGTACTCGTCATCTACTTTGACATTTCTAAGGCATTTGACCGTGTTGACCATATACTGCTAACAAATAAGCTGAACTCCTTAGGAATACGTGACCCATTATTAGGATGGCTTAAATCATTCCTTAACAACAGGTCCCAAATAGTTAAACTCGGGTCTGCAACCTCCAAACCTAGCCCTATCACTTCTGGTGTAGTACAAGGTAGTGTCATTGGACCCCTACTATTTACACTATACATCAATGACATATGCGCTTGCTTCACGCATGGGAAGCCATTCATCTTTGCAGATGACCTAAAAGTAGCCTATACATTCCAAAGTGATGACTTAGGGAACTTCGAGAATGTAGTGCAGAAGGAATTAGATAAAATGACTGCTTGGTCGTCCCTATGGAACCTCCAATTCAATCTGAAAAAATGTGGCTGGATCTGCTTCGGTGCACCCTCAATTGACCTGAATTTAACGCTTCGATCCGCTAACCTAACCAGACTCCGAAGTGTCGTTGACCTAGGCCTGAGGTACTCTAGTGACTTGACATTCTCTGAGCAAGTAGCATCACAGACTAGAAAATCGAGGATGCTCTTAGGATGCATACTCAGGAACTTCCACGACAATGAAGCCAAGCTAATTCTGTACAAAACATGTGTCAGACCACTACTAGAATACTGTCCATTTATTATAAGCAGCACTCGCACACGTGATAAGCTAAGGATGGAAAGTATCCAACGATATTTTACCTCAAAACTACTTGGCTACGATTGTAAGAAAGACTACATCTCACGGTGCATGATCCTAAAACTCGACCCACTTTGGACAAGGCGACTTATTATAAACCTAGTATTCTTCTTTAAGGTCCTTCACAAAATATCATTCTCAGGTAACAGGGACATACAATTCGCACAGGAACGTTCTTACGATCTGCGTAACCAAACTTGCACAGTGACAACTCATTCTTTTAAGTCAACACTCCGTGAAAACTTCTTCACAGTCATGTATTCTAAAATATGGAATAGCCTACCCCTAGATATCAGAACTTGCTCTTCGGTTACAAGTTTCAAACGCTCTCTGCATAGACTGTTTCACTCTACTGATTATATCAATAAACTATTTACTCCTAAAACGAATCAACTACTAATCTACTACAGCACCTAAAAAACGCACTTCAACACCCTTAACAATCTAAAAACCATAAATAAACTAGCAGCATGGATGCATAAAGACTTAGTACGGAACATACAGGAATAGTTTACCCTTAGAAATAGGACGTGTTACTTTATTGTAACCTTCAAACGCCTGCTATATAAACTGTTTTATCCCAAAGTCTATCCCTACCAGAACTCAATACTTACTTCTAAAACGCATCAGTCATTAGAACACTAAAACGCTCAGACTCATTAATACACATCATGACACTAAATAGACTCTAAGACTTCGCATAAATACGTAAAAAGAACTATAACTAAAAATAATTTCCTAATAATTTATTATAAAATTGACATAAACAATTATATATATACATTAATGTCCTTTTAATGTTCACATACTTTCTCTTTTTGGTACTCTGATACTCCTATTCCTCTTCTGGTCGAGGTCGAACAACCCTGCATCTAAACTGAAATGAGGATTAATTCCAAACCATCTACCTCATAACCACCCAAATTCCATGAACGATCCAATTCTACCATTTGAAGACGCTGGCGAACATGCTGTAAATGAGTATTCATGATCTGAAATGAAGAAGCAACTGGTTTTCAAACAGTTTTCAACATTTTTCTGAACTTACGAATGCAGTCCGCCATGCAGACACAAATGGAGCAAATGGAGAATTCTGGAACCGACCTCAGCACCATTTGATGCAGTAAAACAACTTCACATGACCTCATCTAGTTTTCGCATCCACGATCAAATTTCTTTCCTGTTATAAAACTACGACAAGACTACTGAAAAAATGGAATAAATATATCACTGATCTCAACATAATACATCAATAAACTTTGAGCCGAGGGTGCTGTTCACAACAAAGTTATGTAAGAGGATTGACTTCAAGCTTTTTTTCCCAGATATCCGCATTACATTCATCTGATGTCTGGGTTTTTTTTAATGCGAAGACAATATCTCTATATCTCTTTATGTGCTACACAAACAGACTTTATAGCAGACTGTTCCGACTGACTTTGATGTCAGAAAGAACAACTAAACTGTAAATTCATCATACATCAATTTGTGTAATTTATATAAAAACTTATCCATGCCTGTACAATTGGTATGTTCCTGCATAAACAGGAAGAAATATATTATTATTATTATTGTATTCTGCAAGAGTCATTCTGGCAAGTGGAGATTGTGTTGCAAGAGGATGCCTTTAACTGGAAGGCGGAAGTCGTCATTGATGTGTGAGATTGTTCTGTGAGTATGCTTGTGGTGTGTTGGCTTTTCTGTTTGTTTTCCATTTCAGCTCTGTCCGTGTGACCCAGGTTCTCTCAATGGCATCCAAGTCAACGTGTATTGGTCGTGATGGAAAAAAAGGGTTGGATCCCATTTTTGCCGGGAAGTGTCAATGGAGTAGAAGATTGAACGATCAATTCATGGTTGTTTGCTCAAAACCAACTTCCCCAATTTTCGCGGAGGCATCAATACGACAGTCATCGTCTCATCGGTCGCTGTTCAGAAAGAAGAGTGAAACACCGTCAGAAGTAATATTGTGATTTATTATTGTAATATTTGTTCACAACTACAAGATGACTCCAAGGCACTCACTGAGTTTTTGGATAATCTGATGACTTACAAGAATACGCTGATCTCGATGAATTGCATGAGCGATCTCAACTCGAGTTCTACCCCAGAGGTGATAGCGAGACGCCCACCTACCCGACTACAAAGGGAGTGGGTGAAGATAGGCTCTCGTGTGGAGGATGAATGTTTAGAGCCAAAGTTCGACGACATTCTGAAACTGGTAAAGGAAAGTGTCAACCAAGCCATGAGCAGGTTTGCTAGTATACTGCATCCCATCTCTGGAATAGAGGAGACAGAGAGCGAAACGCAATCATTTATGACGAAGGGGTCCGAGCCAAGTGGATATCGAGAAAACCTTATGGTGTCTAGTAATCCATATAAACTTAGTGAGTATAACAGCTTTCGTGGGATATCGCCAACAAATAGGCTGCAAGTTGCGAGACAAACACGGTTGGGTTTTACACGTTTGCAAGAAGTGTACACAAAGGCGAACTGCGAATCAGTGACCAAGTTTATTAGTTAGCTAAATGCGAGGTCAGAGCCATTTGGGTCTGACAACGAATTGTGTGACGATAATGGTGCAGTGAATAAGCCTGTAGCTGCAATTGGTAAGCCATTGTTGAATAGAGAGTCACAGACGACACCACAGTTTGTGCAGGAGAAGAGAGTTACAGTCTCAGAGGGCAGTTCTGACTCCACAAGTTTACAAGGTATTACTAGTCAGAATGAGGGTGTAAACCTTTAAAGATTCATGAGGAAGAACCCAAATTGTCCACTTCTGTTATCAAAGAGTTTGAAAATGATGAAATTGACGGTAAAGTGAATATTCGTGATAATGATCATGATAGTGCACATTAAGATAAGATAAGATAAGTTAAGTGAAGCTTTATTCCAAATCAGTACTTGTGATACAGAATGGAATTTTCAGCATTTTACTACAATATTGCATCCAGTAAGTACATTAACAATAAATATAGTTCTACATAGATTAAGGTTATCTCAGTCAGTTTTGACAACAACATATTAGCATGTCGGTAGCAAAGCCAAAATTTAAACAGAGTGTTTGAAGGTGTTAGAAAAGTAGATACTACTAGCATATTTACTAACGTAAGCGATAGCAAAATGGTCGAGGTATACAGAGTGTGAAAGAACGAACAAGAATGTTTTAAGTAGAGTTTGTAAGGAAGAGAGAAACAAAACAGCACATAACAAAAATGAATACAGAAAGAGAAAAAAAAGGTAGAGAGAAAACGTTGTACCTGTAAATGATGTGAGTTGGAAAGACGAGATCCATTTGTTCTACTGACTATTTAATAAGTTAAAGGTTTCCCGCCTAACGCTTTCTTTATCGCACAGAACACGAGCTAGGTAGGGTATGGATGAGTTTTTGTACTTGCTAGTGCGGGCATATAGTTTCCTATATAGGCTTCTGGTTTTCCCTGAAGAGATACATGGGGAGAGTTGTGAATGTAGAGGGTGTTGTGAGTCAGATAAAATGGATTTTTCCCATTTTTCACATGAGTCCATGTGCCTGTCCACCAGAATATTAACAAGCTGGCTAAGTGGCAAACTGCTTACCCTGCTGACAACCTTTAACATCCTACGTAATAAGGTATAGTCTTTCTTCAATAGCCCAGGAAAGACTAAGGGGGAGCAATAGAGAATAATAGGCAGAATACGGGAGTTAACAAATTGTAGGAGTAAGGGTTGGGTTACACCAGAATGTCTTAACTTCTTGATGTAGAAGGTAAGACGGAATATTTTCTTGGAAATCGTCAAGATATGAGACGACCAGGAAAGATCAGAAGATAGAGTGACGCCTAGGTATTTAATTTCCGACTTGGTTTCAATTTCAGTGCCATCTATGTTGCACACCTCGTGAGTGCTAACCAGTTTGTTTAGGTCAGATTTGTGCCTAAGGGTGAAATTAACTGTTTGGCATTTGGAGGGGTTTAAGGTGAGACCGTTTTCCTTGGACCATTGGCTGATTTCTGATAAGAAGCCATTTAGTTTAGAGCAGTCACTTTGACATTTGACAGGTAAAGATACAGTTAGGTCATCAGCATATTTGACAAAGTTAATGTCATTTGAAGATGGTAGGTCATGTAGGAAGAATGAAAAGAGAAGTGGGGAGAGTACAGCACCTTGGGGGACACCAGCTTCAGTGAGCACAGCAGAGGAGGATTCGCCTTTGTATACGGTGTACTGCATTCTGTTTGAAAAGTAGGAATGCAACCAGTTAGTGACCCAGGACTCGGTTTGTGTCATGGAGAGCTTATTTAGCAAGAGACATCTAGGTACAGAGTCGAAAGCAGAAGTGAAGTCAAGAAACGTGCAGCGGACATATTTGGCACCTTTGTCTAATGATGAGACAATACTGTTGTGTAAGACGGCTGCAGCGTCTAAAGTACTCCTACCCTGTCTGTAGGCAAATTGTTTGGGGTCTTCGAAGCTTTTAAGGGAGGGTTCGAGTTTAAGAAGTACTAGTTTTTCCATGAGCTTTAGAAACGGGGAAGTGATGGCGATGGGTCTGAACTTTACGTTCTTGCTATTTCCAGGTTTAGGGACAGGGACTATTTTAATGTCTTTCCATGGAACAGGTACAACGTTTTCGGAGAAAGAAGCATTTAGGATATTAGTTAGAGGAGAACATAAAGCATCTGCACATTGTTTTAGAACATATGCAGGTATGCCATCAGGGCCAAGACTATGTGAGGGCTTAAGAGTTTTAAGACATTTCAAAACATCGAGAGTATTGAAGTCCTGGAAGTTATCAGCTACAAGATTAGTAACGTTAGAAGTGGTTATAGTAGAAGGAGAGCGTATAAAAGACAGATTAAGAGCATTAACATCACAAGAGGGAAAAACATTACATCGCTTACTATTGCCAGTAATTTCATTGAAAAATTTCCACATGCTGTTAGGAGATTTGCATGATAAAAGTGTTTGGTTATAGATAGCATTAAGATTTTTGATTTCAGATTTGATTTGAGCATTAATCTTTTTAAGTCCTAACTTGTCTTTGCATTTATATAACATTTCTTTTTGCCTGCGAAGTTGTTTGAGATGGGGAGACGAGAAGCGGTCGAGGCGTTTGAACAGTGTTTGTTTGGGACAGCATATGTCGAGGCAGAACTTAAGATAATCCATTATATTGGTGATTGAGTCATCTAATGTACTTTCATAGAATAGATCCCAGTTAGTATCTTTTAACATGCATCTTAGATTGAGTAAGTTGTCAGATGTGTAGCTTCTTTGTTGTGCCATCGTAGACAGGTGTGAGAAGATTTTAATATGTGTTTTGCTGTATATTTTTGGCAAAACGCGGACAATGCAGTGATCGGAGTTATGTATCGGTGAACGTCTACGTGTTTCATATACTCCTTCGTCATTAGTAAAAACTAAGTCGAGTGTTTTGTCAAGTCGAGTGGGAAATTTGACTATGTTTGTGTGACCAAGAGCTTCAAGAAAGGAGCAATCTGAGGTGTTGAAGTCTCCAGTAATAACGGATAGAGAGTTGTCGAAGTTGGCAGCAGCAAACATGGTGAATTCATCAGCAAAATTAGATAGATCAGACGGAGAGCAGCTAGGAGAAATGTACATGTTTGTAATATAGATTTGTTTATATTTGGGGAGATGTTTGGGGCGACATTTGACAGTAATACAGTCAATGAAGTCATTTGAGAAGGTGAAGCAGACGTTATTTGAGACAGACCATTTGGAGTGAATAAAAGTTGCAACGCCACCACCATTTTTCTTATTACAACATTGACGGTCTTGACGAAATAAAATAAAGTCCTTTAGTGAGATAAGGTTGTCATCATACAGTTCATGCAACCACGTTTCTTGTAATGTGATTATGGCGGTGTTATGATACGTATCAGTTGACATCAAGGATTGTAGGTACATTATCTTGTTTGGCAGAGAGCGACAGTTTGTGTTCATTATGACGGGGACCGTAGTTAAGTGTATTGGTGTACGTTTGAGAGCTCTCTGCCAACCACTACGATGTTTCCTCCTTGGTTTCTTTGGAATATGAAAGTCATTTGGTCGTAAATGATTAATAAAGTTACGAGAGTAAATGATTCTGTTAGAATTCATGTTTAGGTGATAAATAAGTGTTGGTAAACAGAAGACTGGATGCAAAATGTAGATATTATAGTAGCAGGCCCAAAAATTCGAACAGGCCGCCAAGGTCAAGGTCAAGGAAAACATTTGTCTTTGGCTGATCATGATGAGATGAGGGGAATGCCTACTACTGCTGAGTTGAACAAAGGTTCTGTACAACTTGAACGTGAAGTGGAATTAAAGCCAAATGCAGTGGCAGAAGGTATGGATACTTGTGGGACCGTTAGTGTAATTTATCGGCGTGTAGCCCACCTATCATCAGATGCTAGTGCTAAACTGGAGCTAATAATAAAAGAGAGCAGCGGTGGTAATCTTGCCGTCAGACAAACTTCTAAAGGCCGAAAAACAACAGCTTCTGATGCACTGCTAAGTCCATCAACTTGTGTCACTCAGTCGTCGTTGATGTTGTCATCCACAATGAAAGGGTCATCCGTGAACTCACGTGTCTTATGCTATGACTATGCCAGTATCAGTCCGTTTGAAAGGACGAATGTCAGTGGTCAGTTTAGTGGAGGTAAGCCAAGTGTGTACGAGAGGGTAATTGTTAAATTGACTTGCATGAATAAAGGCATTTCAAGTTTCAAATTAATATTTGAATGTTATTATCTTTGGTATAAATTACTCTGTACCCAAGCTTGGTTAGTCAGATACGTCATATGTTTGTTAGTCATCTATATTGTGCGATACAATGACATGAGCGTGTTAACGAAAAGTAAACACAATTTATACAAAAACACCAATTGATTTGACACACCACATATATACACACAATACACCTGACTTCGCAGATCATGTCGTGATGGAATCCCTTTGGAGAATTGTGGGACTTACACCAGTTCTCCTGCAACCTTTCTCAGGTTGACGATTGTAAGTTGAATGTTGTCCGGCCACAAACAAGATTAACCAACGATTACGTTAATTGCAACCCATTCAATTACTCAACACAAATTTATATGTACGATCACTACATCAAATGTTGTGGATTCTGGCTTGACGAACTACCCTTGTAGAACTGTAGGACTTACAGCAGTACGCCTACAACCCTTCTCAGGTTGATGATACAGGTGGAAGACGTCCAGACGCAAACAAAGTTACGAACACATAGATGAGAGATGATACCAATTCAGCATACACAGCATGAATATATGTACAAAATCCCACACCAAGTACGATGGACTAAGCTTCGACTCACTACCCTTGAAGAATTGTAGGACTTACAGGAGTGCGCCTACCCACGATTTCCGCAATAGCCGAGGTTGTAATATGCCTGTAGGTTCATATAACCTGAGGACTGGACCAATGTTTAATAATGAAAACGCATGGGCTACTAGAAGGGACACCACTGAGTACCATATCAACGGAAATGTATACTCAAACCCTCGTAGTATTTATGTGAAGCCCCATCAGAATAACGTGTACAGATTGGCCCATGATCCTTCTAGGTACACACACGAAATGAGTCAGCGAATGCACAACTACGTAAAACCTAGCACGCACTATCCTCAAAATAACCTAAAAACAGGGTACTATGGCCCTGCAAATTACAATGTGAACAGTGAAACGGACTATCTTATGCAGAGAAATGATCCTAGATACCCACCTAATGCAGCCAGAAACCAATATGTTCAACAGGATTATTTTCGGTTGCAGCAAACAATAGGCCCCCTCGCAGCGCAGTTTGTTCAGGGGATAGTAGACACGCTGACAATGCCTCATCTGATAATCCCTTTGAACATAGCATAGGGGTTAGGGATAGTAACAAGAAAACCTAGTAACTATCCTCCCAACAATCCTGGTTTTCTGAAAATTATGCTCTTAAATGCTCGATCTCTCCTTAACAAAATAACTTCCCTTTGCAGCTTGGTGTACTTGGAGCAGCCAACACTGATTCTGGTAACTGAAACTTGGCTTACTACTGATATAACCGACACAAAGCTGATAATTGATTACTATAACATCCACAGGAATGACAGAGTGGACAAAAGAGGGGGCGGGTGTCTAATATATGCTTCTAAATCCACTGACTCCAGTACTTCTACAAACCTAACTATCGACAAACTCCCAGAATCCAAGTGGATAAGCACCCTTGCGAATGAAGATAAAATTCTCGCGGGATGTATATACAGAGCCCCTAACAGCCCTAAAACGACTGATACAGTTATCGGAGAAATACTAGATTTTGTACCTAAGCTGGAACTCGACTACAAAATAGTTTGTAGGGATTTCAACCTCCCTGGAGTGAACTGGGATACCTGCACTGGACCGAGAACCTACGAGGTGATCCTAGAAGCCATAGATGTAGGAGGACGAAAGCAGTGCGTACGCCTCCCAGCACGACACAAAAATATTCTCGACTTAATCCTCTGCCACAAAATTGAACCGATCTCGATAGAGGTGGAGGATAAACTTGACAGCAGTGATCACAACATACTGTACTGCACCCTACCTCTACAACTAACAACTAAACACACCTAAAATTCCCCCGGTTTACTATCAATATAGGGACTGTCGAAATGCCAACTAGGAATTCCTACCAACACTCTTGAGAAGCTCTGACTGGGGTGAATACTTCGCCAATAATAACTCAGAAGTAACACTTGATATCTTCTACAAGACAATCAGTTCGGTAAGAGATACAATCGCACCCCTGAAATCTGCCCTAAAGACACCAACTCCATTCATAGACCGCAAAACGCGATTAAAACTAAGGAAACTGAAAAAGAAATTTTATTTATACTTAGAATTTAGTGCATTACACCAGATGCATGAAACATTTAAAAATCTTGAGGAGACATAAAATGAAGGCACACCTCGAGGAAAATAAAGCCCTAGGGGGCACCTCCAAAACTCAGGAACTCTGCAAGATCTTGCAAAAACGGCTGGAGAAGGGTGAAGACAAAATTATTAGCCACTTGGAACATGAAGGCATAATTTATGATGATCCCCAGATCATTAGTGAACTCCTGAGTGAGTGGTTCTCCAATAACACCAAAGCGCATCCGTAGCCAATTCTCGACATAACCTACAAAAATAACTTCTAGTTAGGTGAAATCAACTTTAACATACAAAATATAGCATCGGTGGTAAGGACATTAAAAGCTAACGGTAGTTGTGGGATAGACGATACACCATCCGTCATATACAAAAACGGCGTTACGGATATGATGCTATTATCACTCAGAATCCCGGGCCCGTGTGTGCCTACGTCTCAACGGACTCAGAAAACAGCTGGCGGCAAACCTATCACGCCCCCAGCTCGATCAAGAAACTAAGTCCCTATTTGAGGAAGAACTAGCTAAACACATATCTGAGTTCGACAGCTGTGCTCACCTTGAAGAAGCTTGGAAGAATATTCAGTCAGCCACAGATACAGATGTGAAAGCTGTGAATAAGGTAAATCCAAAGGTGAGTAAAAACCACTGGATCTCTACCGCCTCATCCGAACTGATAGATGCTAGAAGACTTATTCCGGCGAGCTCCGAATTCAATGAGGAGCGAAAGCTGCACAAAAGGAAACTTACTAAAAGTCTCTGCAAGGACCGTGAACAGTGGTGGGTGACAAAGGCGAAAGAGATGGAAAAAGCATCGGCGATAGGCAATATTAGGCAACTCTTTAGACTCATCAGGGAAACGGGTGGGAGAAGACAAATCATAAGTAAAACAATCTCGGGGAAAAATGGCACCATAATTAGCTCTCAGATTAGACGCCTTGACCGCTGGAAAGAACACTTTGAGGAACAATTTAACTTGCCTACAGCCACACTGAACTTCCCCGCTATCCAGCACACAGCCGAATGGGATATAGACATAGGTCCGCCGTCTGTAAGTGAGGTCACAAAAGCTATCTGTAATTTGCAACGAGGCAAAGCGGCAGGACCCAACAGAATTATTCCGGAGGTATTTAAATATGGGGGTGACATACTAGTTTGTAGATTAACTGACGTACTAGGCAAAGTCTGGAATCAGAGACGGTTTCATCAGACTGGGGTAAGTCACTTATTATACCGATATTCAGGAAGGGGAACAAGTCCTCGTGTGATAATCATAGGGGGATCAGTCTAACGAACATAGTTTCTAAAATCCTAGGCTCAGCAACCATGCATAGACTAAACAGAACTCGGGAGGAATAGGCGAGGGAAAATCAAACAGGCTTTAGACCAGGTAGAGGGTGCACAGATCATATCTTCACTCTCCGACAGATTCTAGAAAACACACACTTTTCGACGTCCAACAATTGCCATATTTCTTGACTTGAAGGCGGCCTTCGACTCCGTGGATCGAAAGGTACTATGGCAATGTCTGACTGTGAAGGGAGTGCCAAGAAAGTAGATTGCACTAATCAAGGCACTCTATTCAAACTCACGTAGTCGTATAAGGGCTTATGGGGAATTGTCATCTGAAATGATAACAACGAGTGGTGTCCGACAGGGATGTCCACTTTCCCCATTTCCGTTTAACTTCATCATAGATATGCTAATTGAAGTCTCCTTAACTGAAATTAACGCCTTAGGAATCGGCTTGTTACGAGGGAATGATCTTATGGACGCAAAACGTAAGATGCTGCTACATGACTGGACTACGTCAACTCCTAGTTTAGTGATAGGAAGTGAAGTGATAGAACACGTTGTGACCACTTCACCTATTTGGGAAGTTGTATCGGCACCGACGGACTGATTGGCGACGAAATCTCAGCACGATTTCAAAAAGCGTGAGCTGCTTTCGCTGACTTACACCATCTCTGGCGTAGGCGTGACATCCGGCTATCAACCAAGAGAAGTGTGTACTGCTCAGCAGTTCACTCCGTCATTCTCCATGGCTCTGAAACATGGCAAATACGAGTTGAAGACATGAAAAGGTTGACTGTTGTTTTTAATCATAGATGTCTACGATCTCTTTCTCACGTTAGGTGGTTTAATAAGGTAGGTGTAAGTAATGTTGACGTTAGGCGTAGAGTGTTGGGCAGGCAAACACGGAAAATCAATCGACGAGGCTATAAAGTTACATAGATTGAGATGGCTAGGTCACGTGCTGCGCATGCCTAACCATCGCCTCCCCCGACGGGCATTACTAGCTAATATAGGTGCAGGTTGCATAAGAGTAAGTGGTGGACAAACAATAACATGTCATCAATCCATGAAATCCTCGACAGCTAAACTGAGTCAGGTAGGGAGATGCAGACTTCCGGGTTGGGGCCTTCAGGACTCCAGGAATCAATGGCTGGAGACAACAGGTTACATGGCTCAAAATCGTTGTAATTGGCGCAGATATGGTATTCAGTCTCTGTAATCTTTCACATTCCTTTCTACCACTACCCATTTTGTTTCGCTCTTATACCTGTCGAACTCTATTGATTCTCTTCACTCATCTTCTTGTCCACCTTTGTGTGCTGTTTGGAAGGTGGCAACTGGAACTGCTGCACTTCAGTGCCAAGTTCTATGTTGAATCCAGACAGATTACTTGGAATATTTAATATCTCACTAGAGACTGGGACCTACCCTGAAACTTGAAAAAACACATATATATTCCCTAAGCATAAAGGAGGGCCCAAAACTAATTCATGTAATTATAGGCCTATCAATATAACACCTGTCATGTCAAGAGTCATGGAGAAAGTATTCAAAGACCAAATGTCAGACAACTTTCTGAAACAAACTCATCAACCTGTCACAACACGGATTCCTCAAGAAAAGGTCTTGCGTCACTTGCCATATAGACTTTTTCAACGAAGTCAGCTGTAGAAGAGATAGGAGAGGGTTAGTAATTATCCTCTATTTCGATATTAGGAAAGCCTTCGACAGTCCCACATAGTCTGCTAGTTAGCAGGCTATGCTCATTAGATATATGCAACCCACTCTACAATTGGATAAAATCATTTCTCTATGACAGGAATCAGACAACCAAAGTTGGTTCAATGACCTCCAGACCTAGGCCAATCAGCAGTGGCGTCATCCAGGGAAGTGTATTGGGACCCCTTCATTTCATTATATACATAAACGGTATTTGTGAATTTTTCAGTATAGGCAAGCCAATACTGTATGCAGATGACTCAAAGGTGACGTATAGCTGCACAAATACAGATATCGGCACAACTATGAACTCCATACATGAAGAATTGATAAAAATGGATAGATGTTGTGACACCTGGAGACTTGACTTTAGTGTTGAAAAATGTGGATGGCTCTGCATAGGCTGTTCCCGCCTTGAACTCGACCTAGAGATTCAGGGCCACAAAATCCCCAGACTAAAATCTGTACTAGAACTAGGACTGAAATGTTCACACAATCTATCATTTTCAGAGCATATCTCGAAACACGTATCGAAATCACGCCGGCTTATTAATTTCCCACTCAGGAAACTCCACAGTGGCGAGGAAATACATAAATCCATAGCTACTGTTGTAAACACTCAGTGGAGGTATAAGCCAACAAGGTAATGCATTTAAAGCACATGTATACTTCCCATGATCACGGCTACTCTATGCGGAATACGTCAAAATCCTAATCACTGCCTATACAGTGCCAATAAGCCTTGATATCCATGAAATAACCAAAATGTGCTCAAAGCTGCATCTCAGATCACACTGATTCATTCGATGGTAATATTCTGCTCCTGCACGTCTTATTCGACATTTTGTATGGAATGGTTCACGGTCATTCTGGTTCCAGATCGAAAAGAATAAAAAACTTACCGGTCGCTGAATCAATAGTACTTCTCTGCACGTTTAACTGTATTCTAACTGCTGTGATGAGCTCTCTGCACCGTTTACTGTAAACTAACTAACGTTTTATAAGCCATTTTTACACTTTTGTGAGTAGCCCACCATATCGACCAAATGTAGCTTAACACTCAGTTGTCACGCGCATTTTCGGCAAATCCAAACAATAATGGTGCGTAGGATTACATCATATAAATTGTTTTAACTTATGCAAAGTGTGTTAACTATTATTATTCCATTATCCTCCCTTGTATATATATATCTTGTGTCAGTGAAAAAATGTTAAACATGCTTACTCCACATGTACATTATTTTCATGTTGATGATGCCTGTCAACTGTCATGTGCATTAAAAGACAGTATATTATTATAAAATTCATTTTATTGTTATATTAGAAAATTGACTTCAAGCTTTATTTATTTATTCAAGTAAATGTGATTCATTCAACGGATACATGGGTTTTTTCTGTTAATGCGAAGTCACTATCTCTTGATGTGATCCATTGAATCAGCAGTTATCAGATTTTTCCCACAAACTAAAGACAAAATGACAGCAACCGTTATTCATGTAATTTAAACAATATGAATGCTTATACAACTGGTGTATCTTACATAGCTAGGAAAAAATATATACCTTATTATATTATCTTTACTAACTATGCTTACTAATCGTATGTATAATTTATCGAATTGATGAAGCCTGTTAACTGGCGTTCCTCATGTAAAAAAATGAGAATATATAATATTAATATTAGCCCCACTCAGATTTACGCCCTAGGTCGAAAAATCGTCGTTGAGTTCATTCCCTGACCTCCTTCCATCATCTTTATCCTCAAATTTGAATGGCAACAGGCCCATGTCATTGTATCGCACAATATAGATGACTAACAAACATATGACGTATCTGACTAACCAAGCTTGGGTACAGAGTAATTTATACCAAAGATAATAACATTCAAATATTAATTTGAAACTTGAAATGCCTTTATTCATGCAAGTCAATTTAACAATTACCCTCTCGTACACACTTGGCTTACCTCCACTAAACTGACCACTGACATTCGTCCTTTCAAACGGACTGATACTGGCATAGTCATAGCATAAGACACGTGAGTTCACGGATGACCCTTTCATTGTGGATGACAACATCAACGACGACTGAGTGACACAAGTTGATGGACTTAGCAGTGCATCAGAAGCTGTTGTTTTTCGGCCTTTAGAAGTTTGTCTGACGGCAAGATTACCACCGCTGCTCTCTTTTATTATTAGCTCCAGTTTAGCACTAGCATCTGATGATAGGTGGGCTACACGCCGATAAATTACACTAACGGTCCCACAAGTATCCATACCTTCTGCCACTGCATTTGGCTTTAATTCCACTTCACGTTCAAGTTGTACAGAACCTTTGTTCAACTCAGCAGTAGTAGGCATTCCCCTCATCTCATCATGATCAGCCAAAGACAAATGTGCACTATCATGATCATTATCACGAATATTCACTTTACCGTCAATTTCATCATTTTCAAACTCTTTGATAACAGAAGTGGACAATTTGGGTTCTTCCTCATGAATCTTTAAAGGTTTACACCCTCATTCTGACTAGTAATACCTTGTAAACTTGTGGAGTCAGAACTGCCCTCTGAGACTGTAACTCTCTTCTCCTGCACAAACTGTGGTGTCGTCTGTGACTCTCTATTCAACAATGGCTTACCAATTGCAGCTACAGGCTTATTCACTGCACCATTATCGTCACACAATTCGTTGTCAGACCCAAATGGCTCTGACCTCGCATTTAGCTAACTAATAAACTTGGTCACTGATTCGCAGTTCGCCTTTGTATACACTTCTTGCAAACGTGTAAAACCCAACCGTGTTTGTCTCGCAACTTGCAGCCTATTTGTTGGCGATATCCCACGAAAGCTGTTATACTCACTAAGTTTATATGGATTACTAGACACCATAAGGTTTTCTCGATATCCACTTGGCTCGGACCCCTTCGTCATAAATGATTGCGTTTCGCTCTCTGTCTCCTCTATTCCAGAGATGGGATGCAGTATACTAGCAAACCTGCTCATGGCTTGGTTGACACTTTCCTTTACCAGTTTCAGAATGTCGTCGAACTTTGGCTCTAAACATTCATCCTCCACACGAGAGCCTATCTTCACCCACTCCCTTTGTAGTCGGGTAGGTGGGCGTCTCGCTATCACCTCTGGGGTAGAACTCGAGTTGAGATCGCTCATGCAATTCATCGAGATCAGCGTATTCTTGTAAGTCATCAGATTATCCAAAAACTCAGTGAGTGCCTTGGAGTCATCTTGTAGTTGACTACTGTCAGATACCGTCTCATAAACCGTTAATGCCCAGCTCTCGCTACGCTCGGGCCCACGCTGTTCTTAGAAGATTTCTCAGAAACGCTTAGTTATAACGGACGCAAAAACCAAAACACCGATCTGCCGTTTGATATTTTGTATTGTTACACCAACATATAAAAGGAATAAACGAACTAAGCAACTAAGGTCTGTAAACAAATATTACAATAATAAATCGTTATGTTACTTCTGACGATGTTTCAATCTTCTTTCTGAACAGCGACCGATGAGACGATGACTGTCGTATTGATGCCTCCGCGAAAATCGAGGAAGTTGATTTTGAGCAAACAACCAAGAATTGATCGTTCAATCTTCAACTCCATTGACACTCCCCGGCAAAAAAGGGATCCAACCCTTTTTTCCTTCACGACCAATGCACGTTGACTTGGATGCCATTGCGAGAACCTGGGTCACACGGACAGAGCTGAAATGGAAAACAAACAGAAAAGCCAACACACCACAAGCATACCCACAGCACAATCTCACACATCAATGACGACCTGCGCCTCCAGACAGAGACCTCCTCTTGACATCTTGCAACACAATCGCCACTTGCTAGAATGACTCTTGCAGAATGCAACGTGACCATAGCACCAACTCATGATACTCTACGCACATCCTCTTATCTACTCACTACCAATTACCACTGAAATCGCTTGTCACTCATTCTGCCTCAGTTCTAGTAGCGGTGACGCATGCGAGCCTCAGTCGTTTACACTCTTTCTCCCCGGCGTGTCGGACCGCAGCTAACAATTATCTCCGTGTGCATTTCATTCTCAGCAATAGCCTAGCCTCCCCGGCGTATACGACCCATCTGCTGTCCTTAACATCAATCAATTCATTCACGGATGTAGAAGACTCGAAACAACTTCAGAAGTAATCACGACGAAAATTTTAACAAAATTATGCAATAAAAACAAGGCACGAAAACAACGAGTAAACACAATGAATCCAAAATCACAAATTGAGAAGACACACCACACGTATACACAAACAGTACAAATAACCTCGCGGATCATGTCTTGGTGGAATTCCTTTGAAGAATTGCAGGACTTACACCAGTACGCCTACAACCCTTCACAGGTTGACGATTGTAAGTTGTGGAATGTCCAGACACAAACAAGATTAACCAACAATTACATCAATTGGAACTCACACAACTATTTAACACAAACATATGTACAATCAACACATCAAATGTTGTGGATTCTGACACGACAAACTACCCTTGAAGAACTGTAGGACTTACAGCAGTACGCCTACATTCCTTCTCAGGTTGATGATCCAAGTGGAAGTCGTCCGGACACAAACAGAATTACCAACAGCTAGATGACAGATGATATCAATTCAGTATATACAATATGAACATATGTACAAGATCATACACCAAGCACATTGGACTGCTCATTGATGCGCTACCCTTTGAAGAACTGTAGGACTTACAGCAGTACGCCTACAACCCTTCTCAGGTTGACGCCCTAGGTTGGAAAATCGTCGCAGAGTTCATTTGCTAACTTCCTTCTATCAGCTATATCCTCAAATCTGAACGGCAACACGCCCATGTCATTGTATCGTAGAATATAGATGACCAACAAACACACGACATATCTCATCAACCAAGTATAGAAACAGAGTAATTTACACCAAAGATAATAACATTCAAATAGTAACTTGAAACTAGAAATGCCTTTATTCGTGCAAGTCAATTTAACAATAACTCTCTCCTTTACACTTGGCTTATCCACACTAAACTGACCATTGATATTCGTCCTTTCAAACGAACTGATACTACCATAGTCATTGCACAAGATACTTGAGTTGATGGGCATCTGTTTCATTGTGGATGAAAACACCAACGATGACTGAGTGACACAAGGTGATGAACTTAGTGGTGGATCAGAAGCTGTTCTTGTTCGGCTCTCAGATAGTTGTCCAACTGCAAGATTACCACCACTGCTGTCTTTCACTACTAGTTCGGGTTTAGCACTATCATCTGATGATAGGTGGGCTACACGCTGATCAATTACACTGACTGTCTCACAAGTATGCACACCTTCTGGAACTGCATCTGCGTTCAATTCTACTTCACGTTGTAGTTGTACAGAACCTTTATTTAACTTAGCAGTAGTAGGCATATCCCTCATCTCATCATGATCAACCAAAGACAAATCTGCACTATCATGATCATTACCACAAATATTCAATTTACCGTCAAGTTCATCATTTTCAAACTCTTTAATAACAGAAGTAGACAATTTTGGTTCCTCCTCAAAAATCATTAAAGGTTTTATAACTTCACTCTGACTAGATATACTTTGTAAACTTGTGGAGTCAGAACTCCACTCTGAAGCAGTAACTCTATTCTGTGACACTCTATTCAACAACGGCTTACCAGTTGCAACTACAGACTTCTTCACAACACCGTTATCGTCACACAATTCGGAGTCAGACCTGGAGTTTACATTTAGCTTATCACTGAACTTGCTCACTGGTTCACAGTTCACTTCTGTATGCACCTCTTGCACACGTGTAAACAAACCGTGTTTGTCTTGCATCTTGTAACTTATCTGTTGAGGATGTACTACGAAACCTGTTACACTCACTAGGTCTATATGCATTACTAGACATCATGGAGCCTTCTCGATATCCACCTCTCTGAGGCTTATTCGTCATCAATGAGTGCGTTTTACCCTCAGACTGCTCTATTCTAGGGGTGAGATCTAACAGACTGGCGAACTTGCTCATAGATTGATTGACACTAGTATTTACCAGTTTCAGGATATCATCAAACTTTGGCTCGATACCCTCATCCTCCATACGGGAGCTTATCTTCACCCACTTCCTTTGCAGTCGAGTAGGTAGACGTCTTGCTATTACTTCTAGTATAAAACTCGAGTTGAGGTCACTCATTCGATTCATCGAAATCATTCCATTCTTGTAAATTAGCAAATTATCTAAAAACTCAGTGAGTGCCTGGGAGTCATCCTGTAATTGACCACCATTACCCTCAACAGCCTCGAATAATTTCCCTGCAATCATCGAAGGTCTTCCAAACCTTTGACGTAATATGCTCATAGCCTCATCGTAGCCCTCCTTTGGCTTCATAAACTTACAACACTGTATAGCTCTTGCAGCATCTCCAGTGCAATATCTCATCAAATACATTAACTTCAATTCATCATTTAATAAAAAACCACTCAACATGATCTCAAACTCCTTTACAAATTGTAAATAATCAGCCGGGTTTCCATCAAAACACCGTGGTTCAAATTTAGGGAGTTTGATGTTCCTATTATCCCTGAACGGCGAAACAGTAACATCAACCATGTCATGCTTAACATCAGACACATCGTTACAATTAACAGACAAGTCACCATGACTTACTTTCCTGTTTGCATCCAAGACACTCTGTCCCTTCTTTGACCCAGGCATTGTTGAACTTGACCCAATTCCAAAAAGTTCCAGATATTGCTTGTTCAAAGAGGACTTGACCGGCACCAGGAAAGATGAACGGCGACTATCCAAACTTTCACCAACTGTTTCAATCCGCCAGATCTGTTTCTATCGTCAGAAACTGTCAGATACCGTCTCATAAACCGTTAATGCCCAGCTCTCGCTACGCTCGGGCCCACGCTGTTCTTAGAAGATTTCTCAGAAACGCTTAGTTATAACGGACGCAAAAACCAAAACACCGATCTGCCGTTTGATATTTTGTATTGTTACACCAACATATAAAAGGAATAAACGAACTAAGCAACTAAGGTCTGTAAACAAATATTACAATAATAAATCGTTATGTTACTTCTGACGATGTTTCAATCTTCTTTCTGAACAGCGACCGATGAGACGATGACTGTCGTATTGATGCCTCCGCGAAAATCGAGGAAGTTGATTTTGAGCAAACAACCAAGAATTGATCGTTCAATCTTCAACTCCATTGACAACTACCATTACCTTTAACACCCTCGAATACGTTCCTTACAATCACCGAAGGTCTTCCGAATCTTTGACGCGGTATACTCATAGCCTCAGAGTATCCTTCATTTGGGGCATGAACTTACAGCACTGTATAGCTCTTGAAGCAACTCCAGTGCTGTACCTCATCAAATACATTAACTTCATTTCATCACTTAATAAAGAACTACTCAACATGATTTCAAGCTCCTTTACAAACTGTAAATAGTCAGCTGGATTTCCCTCGAAACTGCGAGGCTCGCAATATTCCTATTATCCCTAGACGGCGAAACATTAACATCAACCATATCATGCTTAACATCAAACCTATCGTTACATGTAAGAGACGAGTCAACATGACTTACTTTCCTGCTTGCTTCCAAGACGCTCTGTCCCTTCTTTGACCCAGGCATCATTGAACTTGACCAAATTCCAGAAAAGTTCCAGATGACGCTTGTTCAAGCAAGACTTGGCCGGCACCAGGAAATACGGACGGAGACTATCCAAATGTCGAAAACTGTCAGAAACTGTCAATCACGTCTCATAAAGCGTTAATGCCCAGCTCTTGCTACGCTGGGCCTCACGCTGTCTCTCGAAGCCTTTGAGAAACGCTTAATTGTAACGGACGCAGAAAGCGGATTACAGATTGGCGACTCGAGAATTCTTTATTCTTACACCAAAATATAACCAGTATTGTTAGCATTAGAGACTAAGGTATAAGAACAAATATTGCAAAAAAAATTGCTGTAGGTCCTTTCTGAACAGCGACCGATGAGACGATGACTGGCAGGTCGATGAGCCGCGAAAAATTTGGAGTTGGTTTTGAGCAAACAACCATGAATTGATCGTTCAATCTTCAACTTCATTGACACAAGCTCAGACATCTTGTAGGGTACTACAATAAGAATGTGGGACCTTTGAGAGCTGCTGAATAGGAAGCGTGGGGTGAGATTGCCAATGATGATAGTTCTGATTTCGCAGATTTCAAGGCGCTGTTAGATCGATTATCTCCGATAGTTTCCGAAGGGATCGCTAGAGTTTGTGGACGTCTACAGTTGTTAGAATCATCATATGAGACCCGTCATCCGATCTTATTACCTTGCTACCATCCAGTCGCTGATCTCAGCATAAGACACCACCATGTTCTTGTAGGTCATTTGTGTTCTTCACAAATACTCTCAATTATTCGATGTAAGTTTTGGCTATTGAAGGGAGGTACTGCTGTCCGTAAAATAATTGATAATAGCACGGAATGTAAACTACGGAACGCTCGCTCAGCACAGTAGATGATGGCACCACTCCCAGCGTGGGATGTTTCTGAAGGGAATTATCCATTCGAGTACGTCAGAATGGATTTGTTCAGACCTTTTGTAGTGAAGAGAGGCAGAACCCTATGTAAAAGGTATGACTATTTCTTCACCTGTTGGGAAATGAAAGCTGTGCATAATGAGATGGCTCATACGTTAACTGCTGATTCATTCATTCTAGCATTACGTAGATTTGTAAATCACCGATGTGCATCGAAGTTGATGTTCACTGATAGGGGGACCAATTTTGTTGGCTGTCACGCCGAGCTTATAGAGTATTTCGAAGGTCCTCAAACGAGAGTTCATGAAGAGTTGCTGAAAAGATACATCGAGGGGCACTTCAACCCACCACATGCCAGCCATAGAGGTGGGCTATGGGAAAGACTTATGGGGGTTGTTAGGCGTAATTAAAAGCCAGAGTTAGGCCTCCATTACCTGTGAGGGACGACTTCATGGATTTCGATGTGTTAACTCCAAATAAATAATTATTATTGGGGAAATACTGCCATAGAGGACTTGAGCGCGGAATGAACACCTACTATTAAAAGATGGAAACAAGCCAGGCACATGAAAGATATATTTTGGAAAAGACGGTTAAAGGTGTATGTTCTAACACTGGAAACCAGAGACAGGTGGAAAAAATTGTGCAGAAACTTAAAGGTTGGTGATATAGTCTTAGTGGCAGATAAATGCGTCACAGTTAGATGGCCTTTAGGAGTGATAGAAAGGCTACTCTGTAGTGGCGATGGGTTGGTGAGGACGGTTGAGGTGAGAACAAGTTGTGGTATGTTGGTACGAGATATTAGGAAACTGTGTCTGCTAGAAGGTGCTGAGAGTCGAGAGTCAGAGGATGAACCACTTTACGATTTTCCAACCTAAGGCGTCAACCAGAGAAGAGTTGTAGGCGTACTGTTGTAAGTCCTACAATTCTTCAAGGGGTAGTACATTGGTTAGCAGCCCAACGTGCTTAGGGTTTTGTTTTGTACATATGTTCATGTCGTATATATCGATTTGGTATCATCTCTCATGTATCTCTTGGTCAATTTTGTTTGTGTTTGGACGTTCTTCAACCCACAATTGTCAACCTGAGAAGGGTTGCAGGCGTGCTGGTGTAAGTCCTGCAATTCTTCAAAAGAATTACATCGAGATACGATCAGAGAGGTTATTTGTACTGTTTGTATATACGTGTGGTGTGTCATATCAATTGGTGTTTTTGGATTCATTCTGTTTACTTGTTGTCTTTATATCTTGTTGTTATTATATAATTTTGTTAAATTGTTCGTCGTGATCACTTCTGGAGTTGTTTCTAGTCTTCTACATCCGTGAATGAATTGATTGATGTTAAAGACAGCAGATGGGTCGTATACGCCAGGGAGGCTATTGCTGGGAATAACATGCACACATAGATAATGATTAGCTGTGGTCCCACACGCCAGGGAGCGAGAGTGTAGACGACTGAGGCTTGCATGCGTCACCGTTACTAGAACTAAGGCAGAATGAGTAACAAGCGATCGCAGTGGTAATTGGTAGTGAGTAGATAAGAGGATGTGCGAAGAGTGTCATGAGGTGCTGCTATGGTCGCGTTGCTTTCTGCAAGAGTCATTTTAGCAAGTGGCGATTGTGTTACAAGATGTTAAGAGGATGCCTTTAACTAGAAGGTGTAGGCCGTCATTGATGTGTGAGATTGTGCTGTGGATGGGCTTGTGGTGTGTTGGCTTTTCTGTTTATTTTCTATTTCAGCTCTGTCCGTGTGACCCAGGTTCTCTCAATTGCATCCAAGTCAACGTGTATTGGTCGTGATGGAAAAAGGGATGGATCCCTATTTTGCCGGGGAGTGTCAATGGAGTTGAAGATTGAACGATCAATTCTTGGTTGTTTGCTTAAAATCAACTTCCCCAATTTTCGCGGAAGCATCAATACGACAGTCATCGTCTCATCGGTCGCTGTTCATTGGAAGGGAGAAAAACTATCAGAAGTATTACTGCGATTTATTGTTATGACATTTATTCTTAAACTTTGTGTACAATAACCTAATGGTTAGCTCTGTATCGGTGCAAGAATAAAGGGTTCTTGTGTCCCCAATATGTGTTCTCGTTTTTCGCGTTGGTTATTGAGCATAGTTCCTGAAAGTCTTCCAGGGAGGGTAGGAAGTCCAGTGTAGCTAGACCTTGACATTGCCAAATTCCATTCGAGGTGTGCCGCATTTTTTGTCTATGGATGCTGTAGGCATTTTGTTAGCCAAGTCGAATTTGCCGTTAACAAAAATTCCGATGGGTGTCATTCGTGTGTGTTGAAGAGATCAGCTGCAGCAGCGGCGTTCTAGACCAGATTTCACTGATTTCGCAGCGCAGAGATATATTTCTGTGAAAAATTGACAGTGTGACATAGGCACTTGGTGGCGTCAGCTTAATTTTCACTTGGACGAAGCCCTCATGATGAAGAGGAAATATAGTCGCTATAGATTAATCGTCAACCAGCAATGGGTTTTAGGATTGTATGACACCAACCTGCAGGAAGGATACATTCGGACGATACCTAATGGCATCGCGAATGTTTTAATATCGGTTGTCCAGGGTTAAGACTCACTTGGTACAACCATACGTACAGATCAGTGAAGTATCTACAGACAGCTCTCATCCCTGGGTTATATTTAAAATGGTCAATCACGCAGACGATTTCACAAATCATTTCGATGGGACCTGAACGAATTCCATCGAACGTTTGTGCAGTCACTTCAAAAAAGGATCACAGCAGCAAATGGGTCAAGTGATGCGACGATTTACAGTTGTCTGGACGAATTTATGTATGGAAATTGGTTTGACCTATCTACGAGGACTGCAGTGAGAAATTAGGAATCTTTTTGCGACACATGAAGCAACGTTACCCTTTATAACTATATTTTAGTATTATATTAACTTCCTGTGAGTTTTTGAAGTTGCGCGCTTTTTCTTCAAACTATTGCGATTGGTTGATAGAGATTTCCCCAGGCCATTTTGGTGATAATTAGTTTTGGATCGTTAAAGTTTAGGGTTACCGGTATACTTATTGACGATAACTTGAAGAGAGTATAGGGACCTTGAGAGCCCTTGTCCCTTGAAGATCCAATCCTGTGCTGTGTTTCAATCCTCAGATAAAAAATTGATCGTTGAGGATGTGACGGTTGAGGTTCAGTTGGTTCTGATCCTCTAGAATGCGAGCTTGCTTACCTTAATTCTAAAGTTTCTGATGCCGTTACAAAGGCATTTGGTGGTTTCCGTCAACTGGTAGTTGTTTTTGCGGTTGTTGATGATTTCGTGTATAGTTTATTTCAGCGGTTTACAGGTCAGACCATCCCACTGAAACTAGCCTTGGTTGGTTATCCTAAACTATAGCCATCTAAGAGAGCGACTATCATAATTACCTTTACAGACAATAAAATGATCCCACAGCAATCGCGGTATTAAAATCTTTCCATAGGAATCTGGTTTAATGTTAAAATGTAGTTAGACGGAAAGAGGTTCCAAGAGTACCTTCCACCTCTTCAAAAATAGTCCAAAACAATTTTTCTAGATAAATTCATCCTGATAACTTCAAATCATGGTGTTTCGTGACCCGTTCCTCGCTTTACAGCACCCAAGAGCTTTGAAAACGGACTGCATACTTCATTGGGCAGATTTTCTGCAACGACTGTTTGGTCACCTGTAGACATACACATCAACAGTGGCTATGGGTCACTGTGAAGACATCACTTTACATCTGCATGTTTTATCACTTCCTTCTTATGAGATTATTACCCAGATAGTACTGAAATAGTAGGTCCTGATGGAATCTGCAACATGATTCAGGTAGCGCACCCATAATTTAGCCTATTTGCTGTGGTTTCATTTAATTGCTTTACCAAGGTCGTTATGACACCCGTCTACTTAGGTCGCTCTAGAGTCTAGGGTAACCACTCACTTCATTTTTTGACGTTCGGTTATCGTTTGGAACCACTTGCCGCTGCCATGTTACCACATAGGCTTGGACTTGTTGGAATAACCCTCTTTGATATTTAGAACAAAGGGTAAGCGTGCTGGCCCTACTAAAGTTTTAATTCAGCTAGTGGATGGATAATTAAGAAAGCTGTCATAGTTTGTCTTGGAAATGACAGTTAATTGTCTGACGCACAACATAGATTTGGGGGAAAACTCTCCTGTTTGATGAGCCTCACAGCACGAGACACCAGCTTAGCTAGGAAAAAACGAGAGGCTCACTGAAGTTTTCACCATAGATTTTACCGATGCATTTGACAGAGAGAGAGAAAGCTTGACATCATGGAACCAGAAAGCTTTTGATTCACTGGCATCCTGCCCATTGGATCAAAGAAATCGATGTCGGTAGGATATGGGAGCTAAGAGTCAACTCTTAATTGTCTTTCTGGGAGGTAGTACAGGAAGTATTCCTTAAGGCACCACACTGAGGCCTCTATTATTCCTTCTGCCATTCAAAGAATTCCTAGACTCATCAAATATCCTGTGATTTACCACACCGGAGGCCTAAACACTTGAGAAACCTGAAAGAAGACAGCGACATAATCAGATTGCAAACACATCTCATCAGCTTGCTGGTCCAAGCATGGCCTCTAGTTCAAGTGATGAAGAGACAAACATACATATATGATATGAGAGGATTAACATGAACCTCAATCTTTCTACTTGTATTTATCACAGCCGATATCTCCACACGTATTGGGTTTAATTGAGGTGCTGCACGTGTTGTTCTGCTTAATACACGAGCAGTCATATCTGAACCATTGAGTTATTTCGTTATGGTCGTCAGTCACATGTAGCATATAATAGTAGCTAGACAGAGGGAGAGAGAGAAATTTTATTGGGATGCTTACGCAAGGTTAAGTGGTGTATTGAACGACAAGGTAAGGATGTCCGAATTAAGATAGGATTATTTTGGGCCTACCTTTTTAACTAGGAAATAACGAATTCTGTTAGGATTTTCCATTAGATTGGATTTCACAGTTACCCTACGACATATAGGTAATGAAACGGACTTGGAGGTTTCTCAGAGCACTCACAACACCATGGTCTCATGTAATGGGCATTTAGATGTTGTGATTGTCATTTTCACCTCCATTAGTTTAATGGAAACCATTATACAGCTATCGGAATCAAAACCATCATTCAATAGATTTCAGATTTATTGTTTAGCAAAGTTTAACTACATTGTGCATGTTGATGTGTTACTGAGGTAAACTGGGATGATAACATTCAGATTTTTGTACATCTATGCATTCGAAAAGTGTTGTAACAAGTGGTTTACTGTCATTGATGACATGGACAAGCTCTGTAGCTACTTGTTTTAAACGGTGGTGGTGGCGGTTTCCATCTTAGCTCCATTAATGCCATCAATAGAGATTCCTAATATGGTTGATGAGTCTAAAGGACAGCATGTAGTTGAAAATAGCAACGGTGTGAGTGGAAATAACTCAGATGCTCATTCTTCCCCCGAATGTGACGAAAAACCGGCTAATGGAGGCGGTGATGTTGTACCGGATGATAATGATGACGACAGCAGGTATACTTTTTACATGCTTTTTAATGGTTGTAGAAAACTTTTTGTCGGTGGTCTTAGCTGGGAAACTAGTGAAAGTACGGTCGTTCAGGATTATTTAATTATTTTTTCTAGACGATTTGAAAGAATACTTTTCCCGTTGGGGCAAAGTTACACAGTGCATTATTAAGTTGGACAGGTTCACAGGGAATTCAAGAGGATTTGGCTTCGTTACATTGGAAAGTGAAGACTGTGTGTCCAAAGTATAACTTATTGTTCTTATAACTGTACAGGTTCTTAGCGTTCCTGAACATTGGCTTAAAAATAAGAAAATTGATCCTAAAAAAGCAAAGCCTTCACGAGAACCTTTGAAAAAAGTTTTTGTCGGAGGCATTGATCCTGAGGTAACGGAGGACCAAATACGAGAGTATTTCAGTAACTTTGGGAAGGTAAGTAAGGTTTGTCTTCCTGAGGCTGTCAATAGGTTGAGTCCTTAGACCTTCCATACGATACTCAAAAAGGAAAGAGGAAGCATTACATTTTTGTTAGCTTCTCCACAGAAGCAGCTGCTAAGAAGGCAATTTCAAAGGAGCGTCAAGAGATATTTGGGCGGCAGGTAAGCTAACGACTGATCTGGGTGGTTTTTATTGACACCGTTTTTTTTTGAGTTCTAATTCCATGTTTTTTTCTTCCGTAGTGTGATGTAAGAGTCGCGGTAACACGGGATCAGGCAAGCAGACAGAAAGGTTTGTGAAGTCTTACAGTATATATTGTCCTTTTAGTAGCCTTAAAACAGTGGTACAATTGGTTTGATCCCAGCTATGCGTACCCAGGTTACACTTACGGGGAGTATGCAAGTGCTTATCCTGGTTTCGATCCTTTTGCTTACAACTATTATGGTTACGATTACTATGGGACTGCTGCTGCCGCCGCAGCTGCTTCAGGTTATGGTAAGTAACTGGACTGTAAACAGTATCTTATCATTGTAATGTTTTTGTACAAGTTTTTTTAAAACCTAAATCTTGTGCGCAATAGGATTCGTTTGGTTGTAGTTTGGTTAAATTATAGCTTCTTGTAGGATACCTATCAATCGCCATTGTTTCTAGTCTGCTTATGTTTCCGTTACTACTGATTTCCAGTGGTTACTCGTATTTCGCTGTTTTGAAACCTTTTTGGCGTTTGACATTTATTTCAGTCTTTTCAACCCTGGTGTGTTATTCAGATGGTTGTCAAATTTTTCAAGGATAATGCATTTGTTTCCATCATGTTTGTAGAGACAATCCATGTACTTAAGTTTGTATTAATTAGCCATTTGTTGAGTGTAGGCAACGTGATGTGTTTAGTACAGTTTGCACATTCTACTGTGGGAATAGTCGTTAAGGTAAACTAAACGTCTCCGATCTTGTAGTCTTTATAAAAAGGACAGGGTAAATTGCTGCGCAATACTCACGACCTTTGACGAGTAGTTGAGTGCCCCCCTTTTGTTGAAGGACGCGTAGGCTGGTAAACGCCAAATAAGTATTTTATATTCAACCCATTGGACCTGATTACAAGTACTACCGTTGTGCTTCTCGATCAACAGGGTTGACTAAAGTAGAGAAGTGACAGGTGTCAGACATTGTTAGGCATGGCTTTTTCATAATTTGATGAGGTGTAAAGATATGGTCTATACGTCCTCATCAAAGTTTCCTTGTTTGTCTCTCCGATCATGTTCATTCCTCTCAGAAGTATGAGAACTAGAGTATTGGATAGTATATTAGTAATTTATTATAGATTATCCCATAAACATTAGTCTTGATCAGTTTGTTAGAACTATTCTGGATTTAAATACGCTAGCTGTTATCTTGTTTGATCTGGCCAGTAGTTTGTCGTCACCAATCTAAGACACATGGAATCACTTGGATTTAATTGCTGTCAATTTGTCTTAGTTGAGGCAGTTTGTCCTATCTCAGATACAGTTGGGGGGTTGATTAGCTGCATTCCATTCAGGTAGGGATTGTGTGGTAATGCTTTTCAGTGTTCCTCACAGTGTTTCAACTGCCTCTCCTGAGTTGTTAAAGTTCCATCTTTGGAAATCGTTTTACATCCTATTGGTGTTTCAAAACCTTTTTACTTAGTCTAATTAGTTGACTGATACCAACACTTGCTGCTGCCTAATTCCCTTCTCCAGTCTTCTCGGTCCACTAGTGTTTATAGTAGCCGCATTGGCTTAAACAGCTTGCGTTTGAGTTAACTACACCCTTTGTCATATATGGAGTCTGCTGGAACTACTCTCCTTGCATCTGTCAGTTTGAATGAAACTGCAGAAATGCTTTTCCTTTTTTATGTAGTGGCTACCAGTCATCAGCAGCGTGCACTACTGTTTCTACAGCTAGTGATTAGGTACTGGACTTCCTGTGCATCAGTAGTGATGTTATTCCCAGTTGTGTCTGGCTTTCCCCTGCGTAGATACAAACTTCGCAATGTCACCGTTTAGCTCGGTGCGTAAGTGCTTCTCAGCTGGTTGATGATTGCTTCCACTCAGTCTCTGGAACACAGGTACGGGTACTTGGATTTGCCTTCTAGTTTATTTTGGTGTCTGTGACCACTGAGTGAGACTGTCTCCTAATGCCTCGAGTTACCTCTTACCAAGAATAGAAAAAGCAAGAGACGGTCCATATGGTCGGTTCAGGAATCCACAGAGACTTTTTTGTCCTGTCTCTGTTTGAACACTAAAATCAGTTGCTAGAATGAATGGGGGCAGTTCAGTGCAGCCCGTGTGGCTTGACTTTGATTATTGCCGTATGCAAGTCTGACCATCACATAAAGGTGTCGACTATGGGTCTGTAGTTTTTATGGATGCACTCATTCGAAACAGAACAGATTTCGTCTCTTGCAAGATAGTAGTCGGCGATGAGGTAAATGCGTGAATGTATTGCTCTGATGTTCGTGTAACTTATTTTAGGAAACCATATAACGTGGACTGAGATCATTTGATTGGTAGTCAGTATGCCACACATTCGTTTGTGAGGGGTTTAAAGAAATGTAAGTCCCGTTATACCAATGGTTTTTAAAGTCTCTTAGTTTACACATTCACTACAGCCCATAGATGACTGACTGATTGACTGGTTTCAACGTAGGACTTTTGGTCGACAGCCAGCCGTATATCACGTCTACTAAGTCAGGGATGGCCTAAGTTGGCCAGCATATGCCAAACGAGTCTTTTGTATCTGTGTTGAGATTTCGTCAGCGATCAAATTGCTGGCGTTGACTGATGCAACTCCCCAAATAAATAGGTGAGATGGTTAACACGCTCCACTAACCTCTTCACTCCCTATCTTTAAGCTAGGAGTGAGTCAATTTAGTTCAGTTCAGTCTTGTAGCATCATCTTACATTTGACAGCAGCGAATCGCTTGCCGGATATTCAAAGATTGCTGCCCAAGGTGTTCAGAAGACTGCTGGATTTTGTCAGTGTTTTCTCTTAGAAGGACTATATCATCTGCTTACTCTAAGTCAACGAGATTACTCCCTGATGGTAACAAGTCAATCCCTGAATCTCTGAAGTCACTTAGGGTTAAGTTTATTAGTACATCTACGATGAAATTAAACAGAAATGGGTACAGTGGGTATTCCTGATGGATACCATTGGTTGACACCACTTCAGATAACTCTCCGTATGCTCTCACTCGACTGTATGGGTTCGAGTAGAGAGTCTTGATCAGTGCGACGTCTTTTCTCGGCATTCCTTCATAACCGGAAATCTCCATAATACTACTTGGTTCACAGAATCGAATGCTACTTTCAAGTCAAGAAATATGACGATTGTTGGACGCTGGTAGGAATGTCTATGTTCTAGAATCTGTCGGGGGGGGGGTGAAGATATGATCAATACACCCTCTTCCTGGTCTAAAGCCTGCCTGGCTCTCTCGTGTTTGTTCCTCCCGAGAACCGCTTAGTCTACTCATGATTATTGAGCCTAGAACTTTCGATGTCATAGTAGTCAAGCTAATCGCTCTGTGATTATCACGGAAAGACTTATCTCCCTCAAGGTTCCGAAGCTTTTGTTTCACTGAAGGCAGGTGCTATTGTTTTGTGTAATTTACATGATTAGATTGACTGTATCAGAATCAGAGGGATCAGTGCTCATCATTCGCATGTAATAGTAGGCTTTGGTGAGAAAATAACAAAGCGGACGACATTCACTTTACTAGAAGTCTCCTAATCTAAAGGTGAGTAAAAACCACTGGATCTCTACCGCCTCATCCGAACTGATAGATGCTAGAAGACTTATTCCGGCTAGCTCCGAATTCAATGAGGAGCGAAAGCTGCACAAGAGGAAACTTACGAAAAGTCTCCACAAGGACCGTGAACAGTGGTGGGCGACAAAAGCCAAAGAGATGGAGAAAGCTTCGAGGATAGGCAACACCAGGCAACTCTTTAGACTCATCAGGGAAACGGGTGGGAGAAGACAAATCATAAGTGAAACAATCTCGGAGAAAAATGGCACTGTAATTAGCTCCCAGGATAGACGACTGGATCGCTGGAAAGAGCACTATGAGGAGCAGTAAAATTGACCTATAGCCACCCTCAACCTGCCGAACATTCAACACCTTCCTGAATGGGATATAGACACAGGTCCTCCGTCCCTAACTGAGGCTACTAAAGCTGTCACCAATCTGAAACTAGGCAAAGCAGCGGGACCTGATGGAATGACTCCAGAGGTATTTAAGCACGGTGGAGACAGCTTACTGTCTGCATTAACTGAGGTACTAGGCAGTGTCTGGGAATCAGAAGAAGTCCCATCGGGTTGGTGTAAGTCACTGATTATCCCCATATACAAGAAGGGAGACAAGTCTTCCTGTGATAATCACAAAGGGATTTGCTTGATTATTATAGTCTCTAAAGTCCTAGGGTCAGTAATCGTGCGTAGACTAAGTGGTGCTCGTGAGTCACAAACACGAGAGAGCCAGGCAGGCTTTAGACCAGGAAGAGGGTATATTGATGATATCTTCACCCTCCGACAGATTCTAGAACATAGACATTCCTACCGGTGTCCAAGAATCATTATATTTCTTGACCTTAAGGCGGCATTCGGTTCTGTCAACCGATAAGTTCTCTGGAGATGCTTGGCTATAAAGGGAATGCCGAGAAAATACATTTCACTGATCAAGGCACTCTACTCGTACTCATACAGCCAGGTGAGGGCTTACGGCGAGTTGTCATCTGAGGTGGTGACGACTAGTGGTGTCCGTCAAGGATGCCCATTATCCCCTTTTCTGTTCAACTTCATCATAGATGTACTAATGGACTTAACCCTAAGTGACTTTAGAGACTCAGGGATTGACTTGCTACCAGGGAATAATCTCGTTGACTTAGAATATGCAGACGACAAAGTGCTACTAGGTGAGGAGTCGGAAAAAATGCAGAGTCTTCTAAACACCTTGAGCTGCAATCTACGAATGTTTGGCATGCGATTCGCTACTGCTGTGAAATGTAAGATGATGTTACAGAACTGGACTGGACTACACTGACTCCTGGATTAGAAATAGGGAGTGAAGTGGTTGGTGGAGCATGTTGACCGCTCCTCTTATTTGGGAAGTACCATCAGCCAGTGCCAACGGGTTGATCTCTGACGAAATCTCAGCACGGATACAGGGGGCTCGTTTCGCATTTGCCAGTTTACGCTGCCTCTGGCATGAACGAGATATTCGACTATCGACTAAAGGGCGAGTGTACTGCACATCAGTCCGCTCCGTCCTCCTTTATGTCTGGCTGTGAGACCTGGCCACTGAGAGTGGAAGACATGAAAAGCCTTGCTAACTGTCTTTGATCATAGGTGCCTACATTCTATCTTTCATGTGAAGTGGCATAATAAGGTGAGCAATATTGAGGTTAGGCGTCAAGTGAGTGCTAGGTAAACAGGGGAAATCAATCGACGTAGTGGGGAAGTTACAAAGACTGAGATGGTTAGGATATGTGTTACATATGCCTGATCTTCGCCTTCCTCGACGAGTAATGTTAGCGGATGTAGGGTCAGGCTGAAAAAAAGCTAGCGGAGGTCAAACAAAACATGGCACTAGTCAATGAAATCCACAACAGTTAGTCTAAGCCACGTAGGAAGGTGTAGACTGGCTTCCTGGTTGGGGTCCTCGGGATGGTAAAAACAAATGGTTGGGAACAATTGGTGACATGGCTCAAAATCGTTCTCAGTGGCGCTGATGCATCCACTCCTTGTGATTTATGATTTCCAATTAAACTATGTTGTTCTTCGTTATTACTATACCTTTGTCTCACACCTCTGTTTACTGTCTCTCTATTATGCATTTCTTCTACTTTCTTGTCTTGATTTGTGTGCTACATGGAGTGGCGATTTGAACTGGTGCACATATATGCAAAGTTCTATGTCGAAAACAGACAGACAGACAGACCGAAGTTTTCTAAGTAATGTAAAAACGAAAGACCAGTATGATCTAACTAGCTAATGCTAAAGGTTCTAAAGGAAAAGAAATCAAACTCAACACAGGCTTATCTAGCATGTGAAAACCGTACATGACACTTCACGTAACCCAGTTTCGGTTTAGCGAAAATGAAGTTAGCGTCGATATCTTTCTGGTGACTTCATTCCCAGTAATTGTGCATTTGTAACTGCATACATTTTTGTTCTACGAGTTGGAAGTGTTACCTCCATTCATTTTCCTCTCTTACTCTATCCAGTTATATAATATTTTTAAAATCTCCAATAAACCTGTTGTCTCTAATGTCCCAATGGACGCTTTCATGTTTTTTCTAAGTCAGATGATTTAGTTGAGGAACTTTCATTGTCTTTGTAGGCATTTTAATACTGAGGTTAAAGAACACAACCACATCAGAAACATCCCCTTGAGCTGCGAATCGCTGTTTTTTCATTGAGTATTTTGTCGGTGAGGTTCGGGTTTATAAGTCTAAGCTATTGACCTCGAACCAAGTGGGTCACAGGTTCGGACCCCACTCCACGCACTGAGGTTTAAGCAGCTTCAGCCTTCACAATATATGTGTGGCTGAGTGTCAACTGCATGACGTTGCAAGTGGGTGAGTGACATGCAATATTAACTCTACACAATAATTCTCTGTTAGTCAATCTTAGTCATAATGTATGTTAACCAAATCACTATTGTATCAGACCCATCAAAATGGTTACTAACACCTAGCTTTGTTTCTTCGTAAAATTCATCAGTAATGTCTTATTTACGTAGTTGGTTGGTTTCATGCTGAGTGGTAGATCTTAAGCTTCAGATGTATTGGTCACTTAGACGCCAACTTTTGATTGAAGGGAAAACTGGTTCAGTATCACGTCTAGTGACAAGAACCTAAGTGATTAAGCACACCGATAGCCCATATTTGAATACAGGTTAAAAATTTCGGTTCTGTTTATTTCAACTGAGACAGTATCATACTAACCTTGTGAGGTTGCTTGCTCTGTTCATTTGTTAGACGTGAAAAAAACTTAATGGCTAATTGAAGCAACACAGGGGGCTTAGACTGTCTGGTTGGCGACCTTGAGACACTAAGAAGCAATGGCTTTGAAACTGTTGGTGCTATAGTTCAAAATCGTTCTCAGTGGCGCAGATGCATTTTCACTTCTCGTGGTCTCTCATATGCACTGAGCCGTCATGTTTTTTTCGCATATTATGGTACTTTTGGATCCTTTTTTCTTTTGTCTATTTTGGTGTGCTACATGGAGTGTGGAAACTTGAACTTCTGCACTTCTGTGCTGAGTTCCATGTTGGGATCGATCGGTTGGTTAGATGCATTATGGTACAGATAACTTGATACTTAATACTTGAATGGGTGCATACTGATAAAGAGCCCCCAAACTGTTCCTTTAACTGATGTCAGCTCGCGATCAAACCTGACTTCCTTGAAATTGTTATCATAACTGTATCATCTAAGTATTCGGAAATCGCACTTGGAAATTATATGATGAGCATAAGTTACAATAGCATGCCTAAAATACATCTAATATGTTTAGGAATTGTTTTGATGTATCATTTGTGAGAGAGTTCTGTTCAGTGGATTTATCCAGGCCCATGCATTCAAAACATAGTGTAGAATCTTTTCGAGTCGTAGTTAATTTGCGGCCAATATCTTGAAGTATTCTAGAAAAGTCTTTTTTGTTTCTTGTAAATTTAGACTGTTTTTCTGGAATGTGGCGTTGTGTTTTAGAGTTTTCTGAATAATATATTCTCACCAAGTTGCAGTAAATTCTGTCCTGTTGCTATTGTTAACTTTCTTACTAGGTGCATATACCAATTTAGCAGCTAATCAATTCCGTGGTGTTATTAATGCCAACAAAGTGAACCAAAATGTACGCACGCCGAATGCAGTAACAGCTGGCGGGAATACTCGTATGATTAATAGCGGTGCAGCGCCTGGTACAATGGTCGGAAATCCCCATCAAAACCAATCTCATCCACACTTGAATTATACCAGTTTGCTTGCTTCTCAACTAGATCCCCATCATACAGCTATGCCGGCTGGTTTGGACTTTTCTGTACCACCACATCCTCAACCTGGTCAAGGAATGGTCGCTGGAGCAGCGGCAGCAGCCGCCGCCGCCGCAGCTGCTGCTGGTTTTCCCCATCCACAGTAACAAAAAGTAATAATATCCACAGTGTGTGTTTTTGTATGGTGTGTCACAAACACCATAACACATTCACAAGCCAACTTTCACATGGAGAAAAAATAGGTGTACTCAAATTGACTTGATGATGATGACTACTCTTCTCGCCGCCCCCCTTCGCCCCCATTATCTTGAAGCTCTCTCCCAGTCGACTGACTTGTGTGTGCGTGTGTTTCACTCATGTCAGCGTTGAGGTTCGTGTGAATACATACTTTCATATATCTTTCAACCGGTAAAACAGTTTATATATATATATATATATATATATATATATATATATATACATATACATAATATATTACTAGTGAAATGTATCCTCTCAGCTCGTACGTGTAACGCGCGTACATTGTGCCTAGTCTGCTGAGTAAGTATGACACTTAATAATTTGATTGCTCAATGATCACCAACACCACTATCACCACCTCTGTGTTTATTTCTCATCATTATCATCATGTGATCATCAGTGTCGTTATAATGGTTTCCAGGTTGACTTGGATATATTGTATATGTATGTATGTATGCATGTATGCGCGGCTTTGAATGCCTTGTATTGTATTGTATTGGACTGACTGTAACGTATGAAAACAGTTTATTGTTTATCCTTCAATCCAGTAATCCAGCTTCAGCCTGATGCTGCTTCTTCCTCTATCTAACTTTTTTTTCTGAAACCAGTTTATGGAATATATATATATATATATATATCCAAATTTGTGTACAGACAATTAATTTCAACACCCTTCCTAATATTTCCAAATGCAATAAACGATGTTTTAATATCCTTTCTATGTATGTGTGTATCTCCCCCGCGCATCTGTCGATCTATCCATCTCTTGTACAGATTCCTCCTCCTCCTCCCGCCTTCTTTGTTTGTTTATTTTATAATTTTGTGCAGTTTATTTCAGCTAATTTCCTTATTTCAGAATGCCAGCTAACGGTTACCGATTTCTAGACCGTGCATATATATATATATAACCTGTATATTTCTTTTGTTAGTGAGTGAGTTATGCAGGTAACGTCGTCTTCTTGATGAGTGATGATGACGTTTTTTCTCTTCTCTTGTCAGACCAAATGTGAAGGTGTTTTGCTATTGTAGTTAATTTAACCTGTGTTTCTTTTTTGTAACAATATTTTATACTTGAATTTGCTTGAATTTCCTGTCCAATCACAAAACAAAAACGAGGACAGCAGCAACATTTTTGAACAGTTTGTATTACCCCCTGGTTGTTGTCGATATTGTTATTGTTTTCCCTGAAGAGCATGTTGATGACTGGTAGTTGACTCTGTTTGCGGGATCGTGTTGTAAGATTGATGATGAGAGAAGTGTGTGGATTTTCATATTTTCTTCGTCTGTCTGTCTGCCTGTCTGATGATGTCTACCCAATTTCGTTTCTGTTGACCGGTACACAATGCACACTGGTCACTGTCTTCTGTACACACACACACACACACATGGACACGCAAACACATACATATATACACAAACACACACCATTTGTGCTTAATTGAAGAGGCTCGTGATATATAATATTAACCTGTTCTTCTACCAATATTGTCTTCTTGTAGTTATTTTTCACAGTGTGATTACTTTTTATCTTTATATATATGGTGGGTTATCATTTCAGTATCATAAAGTATATTGGTGGTACGCGCTTGTCAGCTGGTTGAAACAGTATTTATATACATTGACTTGACAGCTACAAATCTCTTGTCCTGACTTCTTTGCATTTTTCAGGTCAGCCTATAAATTAGTGAATAGTGGTGGTATTATTAGTTCTTACTGCCTGGTGGTGGTGAATAGGATTTACAGGAATCCGGTCGATGCACTCCTAAACCTCACCTACAACCGATAGTAGTGAGCCTTTGGACGAGGGAAGATAGGGCTATCGTTGAGGCTAGCTAGTAACCTACTCCGTAGGAAAGAATAGCATTGCTATTACTACTGTGGTGAGAGGTGGCTACTAGCCAAAAGTGGTAGACAGTAATTTACGACAATATTAACGTCCCCAATATTGGTCGTTGGAAAAATAAGAACAGAGACCGATTCAACAACCGACCACAGCAGACTTTGCGTAGGAGGATAAAGTTAACACATAGATGATCTGACATTCAAGAAACAGACACAAAGAGATGAGAGATTAACTTTCTGTGAGAAACAACCAATCAGAAGACTGTTTTTCTGCTAACAATAAGCCATAATAATGTACATGAAAATCTCTAAATAAGTGTTGATTTCCTTAATAAACAAGCTGTTTCCTGGCCCTTGTCTTCTGTTATTACACTACTACTGTAACGAGAGAAGGCGAAGGTCAAGCAACTCATTGTTTATTGAGAAAATCAAGAGGTATTCATGTATTTTTATGTATAATATTGTTAGAGGAGAAGGATCTTCTGCCGAAGGTTACTTTGTGATCTGTTTTTAGTCGTTTCTCAGAAAGTCAACGCATGTCTCTGCGAATTATATTTTCACACGTTAACTCCACCGTGATCGGCCGGTGTTTTTCTCAAGGTTAGGCTTTGTTATTGTTTTCTTTTCTCATGACCCTGATTCGCGGCGTTAACATTGACGTCGGTTGTTGTCTACAATTTTGGCTCGTTCATAGACAGCTTTCACCACACTGCTAACAACTGGAGCTTCAAAGTTGTGAGCTTAAATCGGCTGTATGTTCAGCTTCGAAAGCAAATGCATGAAAGTAACTAAGTACGATTTTCAAGCTCATCGAGTCGTTATACTGGTTTCACAAGGATTACAATATGTAAATATGAGACGTGTAAACTGTAACTGGAGTGATTGTTCCACTTTGTTTATCCTGCTGTTTTTTCCACAGTGAGATAATCATTCTGATAAACTTTTCAAAATGAACCACGAAACAATAAACATGTATTAGAAAATAAATCATGCTGTGCACAGGTCTGTTGTGCGATAAGATCAAACTGAGCTTTATGCGAGGGGGCAACACTGGAGACAAAGGACGAGTGTTTAAGCCGATGTATCAACCAAACATTGTTCGGCCAAGTTAAACTTCAAGCACCACTAACCACCAATGGAGAAGGGTGATCGCACCAGTGACCTTGAGACGCTCACTAAGCAAGTTAGTGAAATCCGACAACTAATCCTGTGATCATCAATGTCTGCATCGAAATGTTATGCTATCCAATGGATATCTGGGAAGTTTCAACCTAGGTTTGGGAAAGATTAAGTTACTCTTTAAGCCAAGGAAAAGTTAGGGTTAGGTTAACCTAACACAGTGACAGTAGGTTTGGTTCGAGTTAGATTGCAGCTAGTTGAGAGATTTTCACATGTTGGTGTTATGTTCAGGAAAGATTAGAGTTATTTTTAGGTTTAGAAGACGTAAATAATTACATGGGCGACATGAATGCGAAGCTGGGGGAGACAACACAGGAAGAGAACTCACCATGGGTCGTGACGCCCTCGGTGAAATGAACGACAATGGTGAACTCTTCTCAGACTTCTACGCCTTCAATGATTTGGTGATTGGTGGTAGTGTGTTCAAACACAAGGATATACACAAGACGACATGGATTTCACCAGATGGAAACACCAAGAATCAAATAGACTTCATCTCAATTTCAAGAAAGTGGAGACGGAGCCTACTGGACACAAGGTCAAGGAGAGGAGCAGATGTGGGTTCAGACCACTATCTAGTACAAGGGACTTTCAAGGTGAAACTAAAAGCCTCGAGGATAGCTGGGGATAGGCCACAATGCAAGTTCAACACTCGATTACTGAAGGACACAACCACAAAAGACACCTTCACTGCAACTGTCAGAGCAAAGCAGGAAACACTACGCGACAGCACTGAAGAATCATGCGTGGAAGAACATTGGAAGTCTCTGAAGGCGATTCTCAACGAAACGTGTTCAACGGTTCTAGGAAGAAAGAAGAGACAAGACAAGGAATGGCTCTCAACGGACACTTGGAAATTAATAGAGGAGAGGAGAATGGTGAAAGAGAAAATGATTCAATGCAAGGACGGACAGGAGAAAGAGACGATGAGCTCAACTTACACAACACTGGACAAAGAAGTGAAGAAGAGTGCTAGGAAGGACAAAAGACGATTCTACGACAACCTGGCCACTGAAGCTGAGAAGGCAGCAGGCAAAAGGGACCTGAGGACACTATATCAGATAACCAAATCTCTATCCGGGAAGAGACCAACACAAGCGAAACCTATAAAAGACAGCCAAGGGAAGCCCATTACCAAGGAAGAAAAACAGATTAAACAATGGGCGGATCACTTCAAAGGACTCTTAAACAGACCGCCACCTGCAACCCGTCCAGAAATACCAACAACAACGCACACACAACTGCAAGTTGACACCAATCCTCCAACGAAAGCTGAAGTCTTGAATGCAATCAAACTTCTGAAAGCTGGAAAAACAGCCGGACCAGATGGAATACCACCTGAAGCACTGAAAGCAGACCCAGAGACTACAGCAAACATGCTGACTCCATTATTGCAAAAGGTCTGGAAGGAGGGAAAGGTGCCTACTGACTGGAGGAAAGGTTACCTCGTGAAACTACCAAAGAAGGGCGACTTAGGACTCTGCAAGAACTGGCGAGGAATCATGCTCCTATCGACGCCAAGTAAAATCCTGAGTCGCATCATCCTGGAGAGATTAAAGGACGCACTGGAGACAGAACTCCGACCAGAACAAGCTGGATTCAGGAAAGGCAAATCATGTACTGACCAAATTGCAACTCTACGCATCATCATCGAACAAAGCATGGAATGGCAATCAAACCTCTACCTCAACTTTATAGACTTTGAGAAGGCCTTCGACAGCGTTGATCGTGAAGTAATTTGGAAATTACTCGAGTACTATGGCGTACCCCAAATATCCATCAACCTCATTCAACGGCTGTACGACAACGGCACCTGCCAAGTGATCCACAACGGAAAACTCAGCGAGGCGTTTGGAGTAAACACAGGAGTCAGACAAGGGTGTGCTTATTATCACCAACGATATTCCTAATTGTGGTGGACTGACTGGATTATGCGTCAGACAGTGTGTGGTGAGTGAGAAGAGAGGGATATCCTGGACTGACCGACGTGAAGAACCTAGAAGACCTGGATTTCGCGCGTGGATGATTTATGTTTGATGTCACACAAAATCGAAGACTTACAAGCGAAAACCGACAAACTGGTCGAAGAAGCAGCCGGCGAAGACAGGACTCCAGGTAAACATAGACAAGACGGAGGTTATGAAAATAACCAACCAACAACAGCAACAACATCCAACGTCAATCACCATCAACGGGAGGGATTTGAAAGAGGTTACTTCATTCACTCATTTATCTAGGGAGCATTGTCTCAACTACAGGAGGAACGGACGAGGATGTCAAATTGAGCGAGAATCGGGAAGGCGAGAAACACATTCATCAACATGAAACCAATCCGGAAATCTTCGTCACTCAGCATCAACAACAAAATTGGTCGGATTTTCAATACAAACGCCAAGTCAGTCAGTTCTTCTATACGGATCAGAAACTTGGCGGGTCACAAAGAATATTTCCAAAAGGCTGCAGACCTTTATTAACAACTGTCTTCGCTCTATACTGAAGATCAGATGGCCGGGAAGAATCACCAACAAGGAATTATGGGAACAAACAAAGCAAGAACCAATTGCCCAACAAATATGCAGGAGAAAGTGGAGATGGATCGGACACTCGCTGAGAAGACCGCTGGGTGACATCGCACGTCAAGCCCTCGAGTGGAACCCGAGAGGGAAGCGGCGTGTGGGACGTCCAAGGGTGACATGGAGGAGATCGTGTGAAGAGGAGTTGAAAGAATATGGACTAACATGGATGCAGGCGAAAAGTACAGCAGAAGACAGAAGAAAATGGAGACGTGCAGTTGAAGCCCTATGTTCCACTAGGAACCCAAGGGAGCAATAATAATAAATAATAATAATATAAATAATTACATGCATAGAATGTGGTTAAATTACTTACTCTCTGTTGACATAGGGATAGAACTTGTGCACTATGGTCGGGTATAATTCCATTGTGAGACTCAGTGTTATGCAGTAATATTTACTGATGACCACATTTTGAGCACAATATATTGCTCAGTAAATATTACTGTATAACACTGTGAGAATTTATCAAAATAAATTTTACCTACATTGGAATTATACTCGGTTGATACTCCAACCTAAAACTGAGAGTTTTTTCATGTCATTTGAGAGGAAGGTATCTGCTGTAATACTTTTCTACAGTTTTAATGCATTTTTTCATAAATATATGCATTGCATACTCAAGAATGCCTCTTTCACGTGATTGGTGCATTCGAGGTCGTTCGCTGATTGGTAGTTAGTGGAGGTGCTTAAAGTTTAGCATTGCCCATTGTCTGTTGTTTTGGTACTTACAGTTGCGTAGGATGATTATGACTGTTATTAGCCAGTTAGTTGAGATTTATGTTTGTATGTATGTTATTCGAACATTGAACGGTGTGTCATCATGTCCAAACTCATGATCACAAAGTCTCTCACTGTAGTTCTAGACTGTTAGCTACATGCTTGAAATGTTGTATCTGGGTTAGCATAGATGTCAGAAGAATGGAGTTATTAAATAACACGTTCTAGGTGAAACAGTTGTTTTAAGTCACTGTAGACTTTTGTTCCAACTGGAACGTGTTTATACAGGGCTTCCAAAACAATAAGTTCAGGTATATCCTTCTCTGTTAGATAGTTACAAAGTATGATCCTGTCCGTTGAATTTAATATGCTTCCAGTTTCTTGAAGCATTGACTTTGGTCAGTAATGCGAATGACACTTCATGCAACTGGCTGAGATGGAACGGAACACTTAATATAGAGATGGGTGATTATGAAAGCCTAGTGTTTATCATGTGAAAGGTTCTAAGCTGTAAGCGACCCAATTTATAATCTTGTCACCTTGTTTAATACTGTTTCCGGAGGTCAGTCTCTAGTTTCGGTATTTGGCCGTGGTCGTATTTGAGACTTATGCTCTTACGTCCCCAATTCGACAAAAATGGGGAAAATCGTGTTCAAAATGGGGACAGAATGGGGACATTGCATTGAGTAAAAATGGGGACAAAATGGGGAAATAGGAAGATTTTCCCCATTCACCTCATTTTGTCCCTATTTTTGTCGCCTTTTCCCCATTTTGTGAAGTCCCGTTATCCCCATTTTGTCCCCACAATTACCCCATTCTGTCCCCGGAATTCGCACAGTTTCCCCATTTTGTCACCGCAATTACCCCATTTCGTCCCCAGAAATCGCATAATTTCCTCATACTGTCCCTAGAATTTCTCCATTCTTTAATCGAATATTACCACCATAATTTGTCCCCCTTTTTAACGCATATTCCACCGTTAACCTGGTAAATTTCCCTCCTATCACTCATTCACTATAGCCTTATATTGATTACGTCAAACAACTCAAAAGTCAAATCAAGGTTTTTTACCGGAAAAAATTATATTTGATTTTTTTTGAGTTAAAGGAAAACAGTTTACAAGATTTCGGTAAATTAATTCTTTAGGATTAATGAACAGTTATAGTTGCGATTAATACACACAAGTAGAATGATTGCCTTGTAATTCGATATCTCATTGCACTTGTACTAATTCTCCCCATCGTCAAGTAGATCCATTGAAGTGTCCTGTAAAGAAAGAAAAATTATTGATTAAGATAGTAATCCACATTGGCACTTATACAGACAGTTGACACTGTAATAATGAAATACTTAACGTGTTTATTCAGCTTTAAAATTTTATTTCATTAATGAGTATAATTAAAATTATTTGTCTATATAATAGAAAAACTCACACTTAAAGACCTTAAGTTTCAGTAATTTCTACAGTATTTACTTGTTTAAATTGTAACTTACAGGAGAGATCCTCTGGTCACTCTTCTTATTGTCAACTGCAACCTTTAAAAAATAAAAATACAATTTAGTTAATTGATATTTATAACATGAAAGGGTTTGTAGTGTAGTAGCATTAATTTAACAATAAATGTTTACTTACTCTTCGCCAGCTCTCCCTTTTGTCTATGCGATCACGTATGTCATGGAAGTAGGCCTTCACAGTCTTCTTTAAAATTTTCTTAACTTCGTCATCAGACATTGTAGCTGAAACGAACTTGCTGACAATGACGGTTGAAAGAAATAATTAAATAAAGTAAGCTTACACGTTATAACTGCATAAAAGTTGCATTTAGTGAGAGCCAACTTCTTTGGTGTTCCAAATGCTGTAAAACGACTTGACAGCTTAGGCTCCATAACATAATTCAGCATCCCTCTCAACGAAGACTCCGGATTGAAAGATAATTTCTAGTTCAGCTAACATTTGACAAACTGATCAGTTTGTGGCTAATTCAGTAGTGAAGAAAATATAGTTTTTTTAAGTTGGTTTGATGTGAGCAAGCTGCTAAAGCGACATATCTCCCCACTGAAGTCGAATTTAAGAGTCTAGTAAGTCAAACAAGAGAGTAAGTCGGTTACAGGATTTCATCATGAGCTGACATTGGTTAAAGAAACATTCCTACAAACCAGTACTTGAAAAGAATTAGTCGCTGTCTCTGATGAACAACTACAACATACTTCAAGCCTGCTGTACTGTTGACTGTTGTCAGAAGTTCAAAGAACTCACAAGATATAATTATTTGAGTCAGTAAGGCGATTGGTTATGATAACAATTAAATTTGAGAATACTGTTGAGTCATCTTTAAGAATATCTGTTGAGGAATAATCGATCGATTAAGCATAAAATCAGAATTTACTAAAAACCAGTTGATTTCTGCAGTTTCCTAAGATTGTGATATCCATTTTACCTGATTATGACTATCAGGTGCAGCGGAATTTATAAATGCAACTTCGTTGCACAGTAGGCTACATGTCACACCTAATGGTACTACCGAGGCTGAGGTGAAGAGTGTGTTGAAAACTGAGCAGTCGAAAGCATTGGCTAGGAAAAACCCAAGTATCAACTTGACATGTTTTTCGTAATGAGCAAATGTAGAGAGAGACAGAGAGAGCTGTTCATTATAATAAAGGTTTTTTTGTATTTCTCAATGAATGAAAAACAAAACGATACTGCTGGTTTTACTGACGTTTCGCTATTTAATGCTAATAGCTGCTTTCTCAAAGTATTATTAAACCGAATTTTACAAAATCTCAGCATATATATAACAAGATTTTGAGCGAACAATTGTTTTCGATAACTTCTTCTTCAGGCTCTACAGTTATAAATCCATGAATAATAGAGTACATATAGCCAGTAAAGGCAAATGAAAATAATATCAGAAACTGTATTGGGGTGTATGTGTAAGTTGAGGTGAGTTAAGGGGTGAGAAAATAGACTACTTAGGTCAAGTTAAAAGGAGGACATCTTAAAAGTCAAAATTACAATGAAGATCACTAAACTAAATATCAAAGGTAATAGTACATCTGTTATGATATCAAAATAAGGTTTACTAAATTTATCATCGTTCGTTAGTCTGGGGTCATTTGTGGTTGTCAAGTTGGAGAATAGGTAAAGTAACCAAACTAAGTGTAGATTGTGAAATACTTGATTGTCGTTCGTCAGTATGAGGTCATTTTGGTTGTCATGTTGGAGAGTAGGTAAAGGTAACTAAACTAAGTGTAGGCTGTGAAATACTTGATCATCGTTCGTCAGTCTGGGTCGTTTTTTTTGTTGTTGTTGTTGTCAAGTTGGCGAACTGGTAAAGATAACAAAATCAAGTGTAGATTGTTGGATTTTGTCAGTGTGTAGAATTATGAAAGTAGTGTGTGTTTACATAGTGAACTTGTTCATCACATTTGCGTTGATTTTGCTACTTCATGGGGGAGGGTGTTGTACCCAGGTCAGATTCTGTTTTAGTCCATCATTCCTATTCAGGTAATTTGGATTCCACTTGATATGAAGTCCTTCTGATATTAGACGTTCTTTGTGGTTTCTGAAGTTTTTCTGGATTATTTCAATATTGTCAAAATCAATTTTGTGGCCTGATTCTATAGCGTGTAGACCTATGGGTGATGATTTTTCAAGTTTTTCTAGTTCAACTGGATTTCTCGGTGGTCGAAGAGATGCTCTACTGTGTTCATTTCTTCTGATTTTGATTTCGCGAGATGTTTGTCCGATGTATACCGCATCACATTCCAAGCATTCAATTTTATAGACACAATTAGATAGAGAATCTTTGGGGATATGGTCTTTTATATGGGCAAGGTTATTTTGAAGTGTGTCTGATACTTTGAAGAAAACTCTAGTGTCGAACTGATTGAGTACTCTTCTGATATCATATGACGTCTCTGCTCTATATGGAATGACCACCCCTCAACTGTTTGTTATATATATATGCTGAGTGGATTTTGTAAAATCCGGTTTAATAATACTTTGGGAAAGCAGCTATTAGTATTAAATAGTGAAACGTCAGTAATAGCAACAATATCGTTTTGTTTTTCATTCATTGGGAAATACAAAAAAACCTTTATTATAATGAATATCATATACCCAGTGCTCAAATTTTTTCAAACCGTCAGAAGTGAACTTGGTTTGGACATATACAAGAGAGAGCTGTTGGTAACATATTAAGCGAAACTTGAGAGTTTATATACGACATGCTTGTTGTTAAACTAATATAACAAGGAAGATGCTGGATCAGAAACAGTTCACACCTGATCCAAAGTCAAATTTTAGTTCTTCCATCAGTCGACTTCAACACTCAACGAGTTGTTGATTATGGTTTTTCAACTTTTAACAAACGGGAAAGTCTTTTCGGTAAGTTCTACCTTTTGGTTCTCAAGTCTTTTTGGCAATGATGTAGATGGCTCATCCCATAATCAAGGTTTTACAAAACTGAAATCAGGTGTTTATAGCATACCGACAACCCTATCACGAATTCCATATCGTAGACCACGTTGCACTGGATGTGGAACTCTCCAAAATTTCCCTTTAATTTCAACAGTGGACTGAATGATTTTGATTGGACACTAGTAACTAGTGTGATGTGTCTAGTCCTATCTTTGGTGCAGACTGAATTCTGTCAGTCAGGTTTGCAATATGGCCACCATTCTAGGTAAATCCCGATTACGGTGCACATTGATTTGATGATATTAGATGGTGGTTGGAGGCAATCAGCCACAGGAAGCCTTGCCTGACCTAGACTTCGTGGTAGTTGGGACTCACCAGTCAGTAGTCAGCAAGACGTCCATCTGAAATCCTGAAGGAATTCATGTCCCTTCTGAAATTCGAACCCGCATCACCACCAGTGAGTACTGAAGTCAGAGATGTTACCACTGATCTGTTCGGGCTCGCGAATGGCCTGTTGGGCTATAGTGGATAATGCGACAGACAACGGCAACCAACGAGGGAACAGGCATAAAATGGACTGACACAAAAGACTTGGAGGATCTGGATTTCGCCGATGATATATGTCTGATTTCCCATAAACTGGAAGATATGCAAGTGAAAAGTAACAAGTTGGCAGAAGAAGCATCAAAGATAGGACTTCACGTGAACATAGATAAAACAGAGATGATGAAGATTCCTAGCCAACATCAACAACACCAACAGACCACAATAAGCATAAATGGGAAGAACCTGAAAGAAACAACCTCCTTCACCTACCTGGGAAGCATCGTCTCAACTACAGGCGGAACTGACGAGGACATCAAAGCCAGAATCGGAAAAGCAAGACAAGCTTTCATTACTCTCAAATCTGTGTGGAGGTCGACAGCAATCAGCATCAAAAATAAGATCCGGATTTTCAACTCCAATGTGAAGTCAGTGCTACTATACGGATCAGGGACTTGGCGCGTCATAAAGAGCATCTCAAACAAACTTCAAACCTTCATTAACAACTGTCTCCGCTCAATACTCAAGATCAGATGGCCAGAAAAGATCAGCAACAGGGATCTCTGGGAGCGAACCAATCAAGAACCGATTGTGAAACAAATAGGCAGAAAGAAATGGAGATGGATTGGCCATACGCTGAGGAAACCATCAAGTGACATCACTAGACAAGCCCTCGAGTGGAACCCGAAAGGGAGGCGGCGAGTTGGTCGTCAGAATCAGGGCGACTTGGAGGAGGTCATGCGAGGAGGAGATGAAAGCATGTGGACAGACCTGGAGCAGGTTGAAAAAGTTGTCAGAAAACCGAAGTCAATGGAGGTGCGCAGCTGAAGCCCTATGTTCCTCTAGGAACTAAAAGATACAATAATAATATAATAACTAGTGTAATGTGTGTCTAGTCCTATCTTTCGTGCAGACTGAATTCTGTCAGTCAAGTGTCAACTAGCACGAAACCTCGGTCAGGTCGGGCTTGCTTTGGCCGGTTGCCTCCAACCAACTAATATCATCAAATCAATTGAGTGATTGATTGTTGCGTGTATATAGTTAGTCAGTTTATATTTGTGTAGCCATCACTTATGTAGGCAGCATCTCGTTTCCATTACAGTCAGCTGTATGGATGAGGATGTCGAAATTGGCCAGAGTCGGTAAACGAAAGCGAATTTTCATTACACTGAAATCAAGGTGGAGATCAACAGCACTGTAGTACAAGGAATGCGATCCTGGTCTTCAGCACTGCTGTCAAGTCAATGTTTCTATATGGTCCAAAGGCTCGGGACGTGGGTTACCCTTTGCAGTCGCTACTGAAGATCAGATGACCGATTAGAAAGGACAAGCAACTAAGGACTCTACTTGGCAATGGACCAAACATGCCGAGGAGACTTTCGTGTGGAACTCAAATGAGAAGACAATCAGTTGAGCGTCGATCCGAGGGTTTGGGGGGTTGGGAGCGACATGTATTATTATTATATTATTATTTCCTTTAATTTCTAGAGGAACATAGGGCTTCAGCCCCACACGTCTCCATTGCGTTCGGCTTTCTGCCAACGTCTTCACCCCACTCCAAGTCTGCCCACAAGCTTTCATCTTCCCTCTTCACATGACCTCCTCCAAGTCTCCCTTGCACTGAAGACCAATTCGCCGCTTCCCTTTCGGGTTCCACTCGAGCAATGACTTGTCTAGTGATGTCACTTGATGGTTTCCTCAGTGTATGGCCAGCCAATCCACCTCCATTTCTTCCTGCCTATTTGTTTTACAATCGGTTCCTGGTTGGTTGTCTCATTGCCAGAGATACATGTTGCTGATCTTTTATGTCCGGCTATCTGATCTTGAGTGGTATTAAGCGAAGACAGCTAGCTGTTGATGAAGGTCTGAAGTTTGTTTGAGATGCTCTTTATGACGCGCCAAGTCCCTGATCCGTATAATAGCACTGACTGACTTCACATTGGAGTTGATAATCGTGATCTTAGTTTGGATGCTGAGTGCTGTTGACCTCCACACAGACTTAAGAGTAATGAAAGCTTGCCTTCCTTTCCCGATCCTCGCTACTTTGATATCCTCGTCAGTTCCGTCAGCCTGTAGTTGAAACGATGCTTCCCAGGTAGGAAGGTGGGTAGGTGAAGGAGGTTGTTTCTTTCGGGTTCCTCCCATTTATGCTGGCTGATTGTTGTCTGTTGTTGTTGTTGTTGTTGCTGTTGGTGTTGGCCAGGAATCTTCATCACATGTAGGAGATCATATTAGCAAGAGATGATGGAAGGGTTAACGGGCAGTGCTAGATCCAACTAAAAAAGACGGCGAAGAACAGTGAAATCGAGGAATGTACTGCTGAAGCCGCATGATTGCGTTCCTCGACAGCCCATCTGAAGAAGGCAGACGCAATCATTACATGTTAAGTTTTCCAATTGCAGGTATTGTTGAATCTCTTAATCCTATTTGTTATGTTATGTATGTTATGTTATATTATGTAATAAATGAAGGTAAATTATGCCTTCCTATCGTCTATTTGTATCTGTGTGTGTGTGTGTGTGGTAAGTGTGTAATCAATAAAGGTGTGTACATGTATAGTATTGCACACATGAGATATGTATGTGCACAATTCAGGTTGCTTTTCTCTCTCTCTCTAAATGCTGTAATTGTTTGTATACTGCATTTTGTATTTATTTGCTTTACTTTACCGTCATAAGAGAGAAGACATCATATTTGAGAATTTTAAGAAGGCTATATATATATATTCTCTAAGGCACTTTTTTCGATTATCGATTCTCTTTTCTAGAGCGTGCACTCCTTTTAATTCTATTTCTGTCTATTGTCTCAACTTCATTATTGCTGTAATATAATTCATTCTATAATATTATTTTTATAAGTTTATGCAGAAGAATTCTCCGCTTGCCTAGAAATGCATTATATATAAAGGTGAGAAGGATATTGTTAATAATGACAGTTTTCTCCATTTTGTGCAATCATATTCATCAGTGTCTGGTTGTCAATCAAGTAATAGTTTGGTTTAGTTGTCATTCTTGTTTCTTTTAGCATTTAGTTTGTCAAAGTCTGATTCGTTTCAAATTTTGACCTAAGGATTGGATTGATATTAGAGTTGGAGGGAAATATTTGAAAGCTAGAAAGGAGTGACTGGACAGCTGTTTTGTCTGTCTGTCTGTCTGTTTTCGATATAGAACTTTGCACCGATGTGCGGCAGTTCAAGTCGCCACACTTCCCACCTCCCCCTATGTAGCATACAGAGCGAGAGAAGAAAGTAGAAGAAATGCATAGTAGAGAGACAGTAAACTCAGGTGTGAGATGAGACAAAGGAATAGTAATAACGAAGAACAATATAGTTTCATTGGAAATCATAAGTTACAAGGAGTGGATGCATCTGCGTTAGCCATTGAGAACGATTTTGAGCTATATCATCAATTGTTTTCCCGAGGACCTCAACCAGGGAGTCTACACCTTCCTATGTGGCTGGCTTAAACTAACTGTTTTGGATTTCATTGACTGATGAAGTCATGTTTTGGTTTGATCACTGCTGGCTAGCTCTTTTCCAGCCTGACCCTATGTCAGCTAAGATTGCCCTCATTGTCGAGGAAGGCGATGACTAGGCATGTGCAACACATGTCCTAACCATCTCAGTCGATGTAATTCGACAGCCTCGTCGATTGATTTCCCCTCCTTACCTAGCACCCGACCTAAACATACCTCAATATTGCTCACCTAATTATACCACTTCACACGGGAGATAGAACGCAGACACCTATGATCAAAGACAGCTAGCCAAACTTTTCATGTCTTCCACTCTCACTGACCAGATGTCACAGCCATAAAGGAGGACGGGGCGGACCGCTGACCCTTTAGTCGACAGTCAGCTGGATATCACGTCTACGCCAGAGAAGGCGTAAACTGGTATATGCGAAACTAGCCCTCTGTATCCGTGCTGAGATTTCATCGGAGATCAACCTGTTGGCACTGGCTGATGGTACTTCCCAAATAAGGGAAGCGACCAACGTGCTCTACCACTTCAATCCCTATTTCTAAACTAGGAATCAGTGTGGTCCTGTCCTTTAACATCATTTTGCGTTTGGCTGGAGCGAATCGCATGCCAAACATTCGTAGATTGCAGCTCAAGGTGTTCAGAAGACTCTGTTAGATTTTGACAGCATTCTCGCCTTGAAGGACTATATCGTTTGCATATTCTAAGTCAATGAGACTATTATTCCCTGGTAGCAAGTCAATCTCTGAGTCTCTGAAGTGAGTTAGGCTATTTTGTCAGCCTAGTTTGACCATTGCGTTAGGTCCCAGTGGCTGAATGGTGGTGTCTACAAGCTTGCCGCCTTATTTGTAACTGGAAGATTGGTCCTAGGTTCGAACCCCCTGTGGTGTGGGTGCTTACTGCTGGGACGAAACAGCTGTCCTGTACTAGTTCCAGCTGGTTTTCAGTCGTTCTCTAACTGGTATCAATCCGTGATCAGGTTTGATAAACAAATGGAATCCCTGCAAACTAATTTGAAAATTAATCTGATGTTCGATGGTGACTGGCTACGGGTAGAAGTTACCTGTGATTTTAGTAAGAAGTCATGACCAGTGGTGTCCATCACCCTGTTCTAATTGAGGATGACTACTCGCCGATGACATTGCCTCATATTTGTGCTAAAATCACGGATCAGTAGGATATTCATCTTATTATTTTATTATTTTTTATTATTAAGTGGAGAATGAAGATTCGATTATTTGTTTCGATAATCTCAGAAGTCTGGGGTGGGGTGGGTGTGTGGGTGTCATTTCCTTCTTGAAGATACGCCATGGTGATGAGTGCCAATGTAAATACGAGCCTCATGTTATCTAAAGTTCCAGGTTCAATAACATGCGCACACTAACTGGTACACGGAAGACACAAACTCGAGAGAATCATGTGGGCTTTAGGCTCCCGACCGATAGCTGCTACCTTGATGTGGTGGTCGGGCTTGCATATCGCGATGACCCAACAAGCTATACTGGCTGGAACATATGTTCCTGAAGGTCCTACCATGCCAGGGAGGTTGTTAGGATAGCGATTAGACTAAAAGCAGTTACCGACATTGTGTAATAATCTTTCTTACACTATTCTGGGGGGTCTGTGAGCGAAGTCGTACTGCTGGAGAACAGGAGTGTAACAGCAGTGAGGTGTTTCTCTCAGATGACCAGCATGTCAGCCAGCTATGCTATCTCTCCACTCTAGAGAGAGGGGGTTAGGAAAGGTCGACCCCAGAAATTGTACATCCCGACTTACCCTACGGTGGTCCGTAACCGGCGGTAAGTTTACTAATACGAAACCAATCCTAGAAACCAGTTCATACAGGCCGTGTGTGACCGGCTGGCCTCCAGCAGTTGTCCCCTGGGTTCTGCTCTGCGGTCACGCAACACTAACTCTGTTTCTGTTTCAGGTACCCGAAGAATCAATCAACTTGTACGGTGTGGGTAGCCGGGAAGTAACAACCGCCCAGACACTTCCAAAAGCCCACAAAGCCTTCCTGGGCTTTAGGCTTGGAAGAGGGTGTATTGATCATACATATATTCACTCACCCAGATTCTCGAATATTAGAATACTTGCCGGTGTCCAATATCTTCCATATTTCTTGACTCTGTCGGCCGATAGGTACTGTAGGGGACTAATACTAGAGTTCACTAACATTCCAAATATAAAAGTAATAATCCAAGTCAGTGGAGTGTTAAATAACAATATATTACCAAAAATGCAGTGACGAGTTGTATCAACAAAAAGGATTACTTGGATATAAAGTCTAAGTCCTCGGCTACAAATTATGTATATAATCCATGGGTACGTTAATTGTTTGGGTTGCGTCTGCTGTAGCTGCTGTGTTCCGGTTGTAGAAATGTCTTCGGTTGAGAGTAGTAGACTCCTACAATAAATCCGAAGTATACAACACGGTGTGAGTGGAGCAAGTAAGCAGAAGTGACCAGGGAGAAGACGAAGTCTCCAACAGCAGAGTGTATTTTTCAATTGTACACGGAAGTTATGTATATTTCAACAAGAAGCGTTTTAAACAAAAATTATGTACAATATCTCGAATTTATACAAATAACCAAAAAGTGTACAATCACATTGTTACGTACTCCACACGGCTCCCCCCTAGAGGTCCGGAGAGACAACCGGAAAATGATAAGTAAAACTGTGAAGTAAATAATAATAGTAATAGCAATTTTTGGATAAAAATAGGGATATATTACAACATGCATAAACGCGAGAAGGTATGTGAATCATGTAAAGTCTGAAAGCATATACAATGAGTTCAGCAATAAAAATTGAAATAGAAAGTCATGTCACTTAAATTTGCACTAACCATGAACATAGATTTTTAATGTATAAAGAAAAATATGTAAATACACAGTAATTAAGGAGGGGAAAGAAACATTAAAAAAAATATGGATTAAAGATCAATAGTTTTTGAAAAGGACAATACCTGTTTTTTAGGTGAGGTACATATAAATAAATAATAGTGATAGTAACATCAAAGTTTACGACGAAATACTAACGGTCATGATAATAATGTCTAAACGAAAAAGATAATAATAATTTTTAATTATTTTTCTTTTGTTAGTCCTCAAAATGAACGTAGCGAGCCGGTTTACTGATTTGCCGACCACTACGTGTTTGATATGGAGGGAGGATAAGACTTGGTGCCGGTGGAGTGGAATCGGATGTTTGATTATTTGATTGCGCAGCTGCCGATGTAGATTCGAAGTCGTTGTCGGTGTATGCGGGTTTGATTCGATCAATTGAAACAGTCTCTCGTCTTCCATTCTTGTTCACTGTAAAGTGTTTGTCTGAACGTTTAATAACTTGAAAGGGTCCTTCGTATGGAGGTTGCAATCCTTTTCTGATGGCGTCGACTCGAATGAAGACGAATTTGCAAGTTTGTAGATGTTTGTTGATCTGATCTCTTCGGGGAGATTGTCGAGGTGCTGTTGGTTGAAGTTGAAGCATTTGTCTAGTTAATCGGTTAGTGAAGTCGGCAATGTTCACGTCTGTGGAATCGGCTGAGGGGACTAGCTGTCCAGGCAAGGTTAGGTTGGTGCCATAGACAAGTTGAGCCGGTGTACATCCTAAATCTTCTTTGATAGTAGAACGGATACCAAGTAAAATCAAAGGTAAGTATTCACTCCACTTAGATGTATCATTCTGCGCCATCAGGGAGCTTTTCAGTTGTCTGTGGAATCTTTCCACTAGACCATTCGCTGCCGGATGATAGGCTGTTGTGGAGATATGTTTCACTCCCAGAAGTCTCGTCAGTTCGCGAAAGAGTGTCGATTGGAATTGAGGACCGCGGTCGGATGTAATAGTAGTTGGTACACCGTAGTTTGACACCCAACGGTCGAGAAAAACTAAAGCAACGTTTTCAGCAGATATGTCGTTTAAGGGGCATGCAATAGCCCAACGAGTAAATCTATCAATCGCTGTCAGGATATGTGTATATCCCCTTGATGTTGGCAATGGTCCCACGATATCTATATGGATATGCTGAAATCTCCTTTCGGGTAATTCAAACGTCTTCGGGGTTGTAATAGTGTGGCGGTGTACTTTGGAGCATTGGCATTGGAGACATTCTCGTGCCCATCTCCGAATGTCAGAGTTCATTTTAGGCCACACGAAGCGTTCGCTGATCAGTCTGACCGTGGCGCGTACTCCAGGGTGAGAAAGCGAATGTAAATGTTCGAACAATGCTTTTCGGCAACTGAGAGGGACAAATGGACGATTAGTGCCGGTAGATACATCGCAGACTATGGTTGCATCTGATAAGGGGATAGGCACATCTTTGAGCTGTAAGGAAGAGTTTCTGCGGCAGGTTTGGAGTTCAACGTCATCTCTTTGTAATTGAGCCATACGATCAAGACTGATGTCTACCGACGTTTGAAGCTGGTTAATGTCACTTCTTGAAAGAGAATCGGCTACCACGTTCGCATCCCCTTTGATGTACTGGATGTCGGTTGAAAATTGGGAGATATAATCCAACTGTCTGGCTTCTCTAGGGGAGTGTTTATCGAGTGAAGTAGTGAAAGCATGACACAGGGGCTTGTGGTCAGTAAAAATAGTGAAATGCCGGCCCTGTAGTAAGTAACTGAAATGCTTCACTGCAAGATATATGGCCAACAATTCTCTCCCAAAAGTGCTGTATCGTGTCTGAGCCGGTTCCAACTTCTTAGAAAAGAATGCGAGTGGGGTGACTTCGCCCTTCATCTTTTGTTGTAATACTGCCCCTACAGCTACTTGGGAGGCATCTGTGCACAAAATAAGCGACGCTTCGGGGTTGATATGGGATAGCATAGTGACTTTGGATAAGGCATCTTTTGCGTTGCAAAATGATTCGTGTGCTTCAGCTGACCACTGAAACTTTTTAGGATCATTTTTAAGGAGGTCGGTTAACGGCTGGACGATGGAGGCACACGAAGGAATGAAACGCCGATAGAAATTAAACATCCCCAAAAAACGTCTGACCTTCTTGAGTGAATCTGGTTCGGGGAAGTTTTTGATGGACTCTATCGTTTCCTCCGTAAGCGTAGGGGACTAATATTAGAGTTCTCTAACATTCCAAATATAAAAGTAATAATCCAAGTCAGTGGAGTGTTAAATAACAATATATTACCAAAAATGCAGTGACGAGTTGTATCAACAAAAAGGATTACTTGGATATAAAGTCTAAGTCCTCGGCTACAAATTATGTATATAATCCATGGGCACGTTAATTGATTGGGTTGCGTCTGCTGTAGCTGCTGTGTTCCGGTTGTAGAAATGTCTTCGGTTGAGAGTAGTAGGCTCCTACAATAAATCCGAAGTATACAACACGGTGTGAGTGGAGCAAGTAAGCAGAAGTGACCAGGGAGAAGACGAAGTCTCCAACAGCAGAGTGTATTTTTCAATTGTACACGGAAGTTATGTATATTTCAACAAGAAGCGTTTTAAACAAAAATTATGTACAATATCTCGAATTTATACAAGTAACCAAAAAGTGTACAATCACATTGTTACGTACTCCACACGGCTCCCCCCTAGAGGTCCGGAGAGACAACCGGAAAATGATAAGTAAAACTATGAAGTAAATAATAATAGTAATAGCAACTTTTGGATAAAAATAGGGATATATTACAACATGCATAAACGCGAGAAGGTATGTGAATCATGTAAAGTCTGAAAGCATATACAATGAGTTCAGCAATAAAAATTGAAATAGAAAGTCATGTCACTTAAATTTGCACTAACCATGAACATAGATTTTTAATGTATAAAGAAAAATATGTAAATACACAGTAATTAAGGAGGGGAAAGAAACATTAAAAAAAATATGGATTAAAGATCAATAGTTTTTGGAAAGGACAATACCTGTTTTTTAGGTGAGGTACATATAAATAAATAATAGTGATAGTAACATCAAAGTTTACGACGAAATACTAACGGTCATGATGATAATGTCTAAACGAAAAAGATAATAATAATTTTTAATTATTTTTCTTTTGTTAGTCCTCAAAATGAACGTAGCGAGCCGGTTTACTGATTTGCCGACCACTACGTGTTTGATATGGAGGGAGGATAAGACTTGGTGCCGGTGGAGTGGAATCGGATGTTTGATTATTTGATTGCGCAGCTGCCGATGTAGATTCGAAGTCGTTGTCGGTGTATGCGGGTTTGATTCGATCAATTGAAACAGTCTCTCGTCTTCCATTCTTGTTCACTGTAAAGTGTTTGTCTGAACGTTTAATAACTTGAAAGGGTCCTTCGTATGGAGGTTGCAATCCTTTTCTGATGGCGTCGACTCGAATGAAGACGAATTTGCAAGTTTGTAGATGTTTGTTGATCTGATCTCTTCGGGGAGATTGTCGAGGTGCTGTTGGTTGAAGTTGAAGCATTTGTCTAGTTAATCGGTTAGTGAAGTCGGCAATGTTCACGTCTGTGGAATCGGCTGAGGGGACTAGCTGTCCAGGCAAGGTTAGGTTGGTGCCATAGACAAGTTGAGCCGGTGTACATCCTAAATCTTCTTTGATAGTAGAACGGATACCAAGTAAAATCAAAGGTAAGTATTCACTCCACTTAGATGTATCATTCTGCGCCATCAGGGAGCTTTTCAGTTGTCTGTGGAATCTTTCCACTAGACCATTCGCTGCCGGATGATAGGCTGTTGTGGAGATATGTTTCACTCCCAGAAGTCTCGTCAGTTCGCGAAAGAGTGTCGATTGGAATTGAGGACCGCGGTCGGATGTAATAGTAGTTGGTACACCGTAGTTTGACACCCAACGGTCGAGAAAAACTAAAGCAACGTTTTCAGCAGATATGTCGTTTAAGGGGCATGCAATAGCCCAACGAGTAAATCTATCAATCGCTGTCAGGATATGTGTATATCCCCTTGATGTTGGCAATGGTCCCACGATATCTATATGGATATGCTGAAATCTCCTTTCGGGTAATTCAAACGTCTTCGGGGTTGTAATAGTGTGGCGGTGTACTTTGGAGCATTGGCATTGGATACATTCTCGTGCCCATCTCCGAATGTCAGAGTTCATTTTAGGCCACACGAAGCGTTCGCTGATCAGTCTGACCGTGGCGCGTACTCCAGGGTGAGAAAGCGAATGTAAATGTTCGAACAATGCTTTTCGGCAACTGAGAGGGACAAATGGACGATTAGTGCCGGTAGATACATCGCAGACTATGGTTGCATCTGATAAGGGGATAGGCACATCTTTGAGCTGTAAGGAAGAGTTTCTGCGGCAGGTTTGGAGTTCAACGTCATCTCTTTGTAATTGAGCCATACGATCAAGACTGATGTCTACCGACGTTTGGAGCTGGTTAATGTCACTTCTTGAAAGAGAATCGGCTACCACGTTCGCATCCCCTTTGATGTACTGGATGTCGGTTGAAAATTGGGAGATATAATCCAACTGTCTGGCTTCTCTAGGGGAGTGTTTATCGAGTGAAGTAGTGAAAGCATGACACAGGGGCTTGTGGTCAGTAAAAATAGTGAAATGCCGGCCCTGTAGTAAGTAACTGAAATGCTTCACTGCAAGATATATGGCCAGCAATTCTCTCCCAAAAGTGCTGTATCGTGTCTGAGCCGGTTCCAACTTCTTAGAAAAGAATGCGAGTGGGGTGACTTCGCCCTTCATCTTTTGTTGTAATACTGCCCCTACAGCTACTTGGGAGGCATCTGTGCACAAAATAAGCGACGCTTCGGGGTTGATATGGGATAGCATAGTGACTCTGGATAAGGCATCTTTTGCGTTGCAAAATGATTCGTGTGCTTCAGCTGACCACTGAAACTTTTTAGGATCATTTTTAAGGAGGTCGGTTAACGGCTGGACGATGGAGGCACACGAAGGAATGAAACGCCGATAGAAATTAAACATCCCCAAAAAACGTCTGACCTTCTTGAGTGAATCTGGTTCGGGGAAGTTTTTGATGGACTCTATCTTTTCCTCCGTAGGCGTAATACCATTCGCGGTTATGTGGTGTCCCAGAAACTGTATAGAGGAGACACCGAATATGCACTTTTTGGGGTTAATGACGACTCCATATTGCTCAAATCGTTGAAATAAGATGGTGAGGTGATCAGTATGTTCTTCGGGCGACGAGCTAGCAATTAAAACGTCATCGATATATACAAATACAAAGTCCAAACCTTGTGTGACCTGATCCATGAAACGTTGGAAGGATTGTGCTGCGTTCTTTAGGCCAAATGGCATGCGGAGAAATTCAAACAAACCGAAAGGTGTGATGATGGCCGTTTTTTCGATATCCTCTTGGGCAACTGGTATTTGGTGATAGGCCCTGACCAAGTCTACTTTAGAAAAAATGGTTTTTCCGTGTAATGTCAGGGAGAAATCATGAAGATGAGGAATAGGATAACGGTCGGGAACTGTGGCATTGTTTAAATGTCGGTAATCCCCACATGGCCTCCAATCATGATCAGCTTTAGGCACCATGTGTAAGGGCGAAGACCAAGGACTATTGGAGGGTCTGATGATGCCGAGCTGCATCATGTGTTCAAATTCTGCCTTGGCTGCTGCCAATTTGTCCGGGGGTAATCTACGAGGACGAGCACGAACTGGTTGACCCGTAGTAACTATCTTGTGAGTAACTGTGTGAGGGACGTCCTCGATGTTGTACGACGGCTTAAGAATTTTAGGGAAACGGTGAAGTAGGGAGGAAAAAGGGCAATCTGCTGGTCTTTCAATACTGATATTATAGACAGAATAGCTGGAGATAATTCCATGGATCTTTAGATGGGTGTTGTTATCAATCAGTTTTTTATTGTTGACGTCAACTAACAGGTTGAAATTACTCAAGAAATCTGCTCCGAGGATGGCGTGACTGACGTCGGCTACTATGAAAATCCATGTGAAACGCCGACGTAAACCTAGATCCAGTATGAGGGATTGCTCTCCATACGTCTGTATGCTTGTGTGGTTAGCTGCCCGGAGAGACAGTTTTCCGGGTGTCCGTGTAGATCGCCTGGATAGTGAAGGAGGGATTACGCTAACTTCTGCTCCCGTGTCTACCAGGAATAAAGTGTCTGAAGTTTTATCCTTCACATAGAAGAGGCGACTTGTTTGCTTGCCAGTAACAGCTGTCGCCATCACTGTCTGGCTGAGGCGTTTCCCTGAGCCTGGTTGGCTTCGCTAAAGCTGCACGGTTTTACACATTTCAGGGCATGACGTCCAAACTTCCAGTGATACCAGCATATATTGCTATCCCGAGAAGACGTGTAAGAACGCTGTCGTGAGAAGGATCGTCGTCGTGATGGTGACCTTCTTTGTGAACTCCGCCTCCGGACTCGTCGATCAGACCTATTAGTTTCCAACTTGTCAATCCTTGCCGCTAAGTCTGCAATGGCGGCGAGTATCGGTGTGTCTGCCGTGGGTGTGGAATGACACGGTGTGGCACTATCAGATGCTACGTGACTTATGGTGTTATCGGATAAAACATCCATAATACTATCTGCCATGTCACTTAGTTGGTCTAAGTCATACGACTTTCCTGAGATGATTAAAATTTGCTGGACATTTCTAGGTAAACGTTGCAACCACATCTGTTTCAGCACTACCTCGTCTACTTTATGATGTCCGATTAACTGGCGCATGTGCCTGAGCAGCTGGGATGGTTTACGTGGGCCTAGTTCACAGCCTGTGAGCAATTGTTGGATTCTTTTCTCATCCGACAAACTGGTACGTTGTATGAGGAGGGCTTTAAGTTTATCAAATTGATGTTCCGTCGGAGGATCTTCGATGAAATCGCTGATTTCTGTCAATACTGACGGAGGGAGTTCTGCCAGCACCATACCATATTTGGCTATTTGGGACTTAATGCCCCGTGCTTCTAGCAACGGTTCAATTACCGCAAACCAAATCCTTGGTTCTGCGAAACCGTATTGGGGTAAACGAAAATCAGTGATGGCATTTATTGTGGCATTTGTCTCGCTATTAGTTGTCTGCTCGTTTGATGTACCGGACTGAGGTGATGACATTATAAATATGAGGTTATTGGTGCAAATTAGGATACAAATATAAACCACACACAAAATCACAATGAATATACAAAATAGCAAAAATAAGAATATGAATATGCCAAAATAATCCGTGTTCTTATCGGGCTCACCAATTAATTTGTAGGGGACTAATATTAGAGTTCACTAACATTATAAATATAAGAATAATAATCCAAGTCAGTGGAGTGTTAAATCACAATATATTACCAAAAATACAGTGACGAGTTATATCAACAAAAAGGATTACTTGGATATAAAGTCTAAGTCCTCGGCTACAAATTAATTATATAATCCACGGGCACGTTAATTGTTTGGGCTGCGTCTGCTGTAGCTGCTGTGTTCCGGTTGTAGAAATGTCTTCGGTTGAGAGTAGTAGGCTCCTACAATAAATCCGAAGTATACAACACGGTGTGAGTGGAGCAAGTAAGCAGAAGTGACCAGGGAGAAGACGAAGTCTCCAACAGCAGAGTGTATTTTTCAATTGTACACGGAAGTTATGTATATTTCAACAAGAAGCGTTTTAAACAAAAATTATGTACAATATCTCGAATTTATACAAATAACCAAAAAGTGTACAATCACATTGTTACGTACTCCACAGTACTGTGTCAGTGTCTAACGATGAAGGTAGTATGATGAGAAAGTGTAGTGAAACTAATCAAGGCACTCTACTGGAACTCAATCAGGTGTGTAACAGCTTCTGGAGAGTCATCACCTATAGTGGTGTTCGTCAGCGATGTCCACTGTCCTCATTTTTGTTTAATTTCATCATAGATGTACTAATGGAATTGACCCTAACTCTCTTCAGTGATTTAGGAATTGACTTGCTCCCAGCGAAGAGTTTTGTCGACTTACAGTATGCTGTTGATATTGTTGTTTTAGGGGGGGGGTGAGATACTGACAAAATTCAGTCTTTTGAACACCTTCAGCAGTAATCCACTCCGTCTTCCTTTATGGCTATGAGACCTGGCCATTGAGAGTAGAGGACATGAAAAAGCTAGCTGTCTTTGATCATATGTGCCTGCGTTCTATCTCCCATATGAAGTGGTATAATATGGTGAGTATTATTGAGGTTGGGCATCGGTCGAGTGCTAGGTGAGTTGGAGGGGAAATCAATCGATGAGGTTGTGAAGCAGCTGCATCGATTGATATGGTTAGGACATGTGTTACGCATGTATGCCTAGACATCGATCGATCACCTTCCTCGACCGACGGGTAATATTGGCTGACTGACATACGATGAATCAAGTTGGAAAAGAGTTAGCCAGTGGTGGTCAGACAGAAACATGGTTTCATCAGTCAATGGAATCCATAACAGTTAGTTTAAGCCACGTAGGGAGGTGTAGACGTCCTGACTGGGTGGGGTCCTCGGATGGTAAAAATCAATGAAGGTTGGAGACAATTGGTGATATGACTCGAAATCCTCCAATAGCTGGCACAGGTGCATCTGCTCCTAGTGACTTATAATACCTGATGCAACTATATTGTTCTTCGATATTACTATTCCTTTTGCCTTATATCTCTGTTTGCTTTCTCTATTTTGTTTTTCTTTTTACTTTCTTCTTCTTCTTCTCTGGCTTTGTGTGCTGAGAGAAGTGTGGCGACTCGAACTGGTGCATATCGGTTCAAAGTTCCATGTTGAAACGTTAGTCAGTCAGCAGTAATCTTAGAATGTGTGGTATGAGATTCGCTCTTGTCAAATGTGAGATGATGCTGCAGGAATAGGCCGCATCAACTTCTACCTTAAAGAATAATAGTGAATCGTGTGGGTGTGTTTTCACTTATTTCACTTATTTGGGAAGTAGCAGCAGCCCTAATGGACTGATTATCGACGACATGTCAACACAGATATGAAAGGTTCGTGGGGCATTTGTCCATATGTCATATCTGGAGTAGGTGTGATATCAGGCTATCGACCACTGCTCAGCAGCATTTGCTCTATCCTTTTTTATGACTGTGAGATATGGTCATTGGCAGTGGGAAGATGTTAGAAGGCTAGTTGTCTTTGACCACAGATGTTTGCTTACTATCTTCCGTGTTAAGTAATATTAAAGTTAGGCGTGAAGCGTTAGGTAGGGAGGGAAAGTGAATCGATTGAGATATCTCTAAGACTGGTGTTGCTCAAACTGAACTGAACGTAGTTAGTTTTCAAGTCCTGCTTTGCAGGGATTTGATTGGTGTTCCAAATTTGGTCAGGGATTAATATCAGCTAGGGAACTACTGGATGGCAACAGAGGGTGCTAGACAGCTATATCTTCCTAGTTTTGGGACTCTTCAGCAGTCTGCACTCATGATCCCACGCTGGGGATCAGATCAGAGGCCTGAAGGGTATCAGGTGAGTTTGTTGACCATTCATTCAGTGAGACGGAACCCACTAGCCAGCTCATGACTTCTAACTTTTCTATCGATTCATGATATTCAGCGCCATTGCCAGTCAGTGTCATTGGCGAATATTAATCTATTATCCAGTTCCTACAAACTAGCGCCTGAAAGTCAATATCATACTTACTAGTAAGTGTGGTTACCAGGACGAAGTTTCTTAGAGTTCTCATCAAAAAGTCGTGAGCAATGGGTTCGATCAGGTCGGTTGTAAGGAACCAATACTCGCAAACAACACTGACTGACGGTGTCAATAGAAATCTCAGATTGATGGAATTTAGTCAGCACCAATGGTTACTACAAGGCACATGAGATGAATTACTTCTCACTGACCAATTAGTCTGTCCATTGTAGTCTTACAGGAGTAGGAAGGGGTGGAACATGGACCTGAATACCACAGTGGCGACATCTCCGACTATAGCACTGGGTGGCGCGTGTTCAGATCCGACGAGAAACATCAGTTCTTCTGAGATTACTGATGAGTGCCAATAAGTGGAAAGTCTAGGTAAACGGCTTCTTGCCAAATACCTCCTACCACCTAATTTAATAATGCATGAGAGCTGATTAGATAAAAGTAGATGGTCTAGTATGGATTTCACCCTCGGGATCTATCGACTAAAATTCGAGTGCTTCGACCAATAGCCCACATCCCAATCTGTTGCGGTTTAGCCTTCCGATGCATTTTAACAATGACGTTAAGGATAAATTTAAGGAGAGGATTACTTCGTCGAAATTCTCTTTACTGTAATGAGGACATTAATGTAAGGATTTGGACACTAGTAGGGGCTCAATCTATACAGGGAAAGTTTATGTGATATTAGGCACATATTGATACTGCAATGGTGGCTGGATAACACTTCGAGAACGATATATTCATCACAGTCATATCAATGTGTGCTTGGGTGTTTGTGTTCTGTCTGCTGTGTTAAGCAGTATAATATAGTGAGTAATATTGAGATTAGGGAAGATCGATCGATTTCGTTATGAAGCTACATCGATTCGGATAGCTAGATCACGTCTTGCATATAATGAGCAATCACCTCTATCGACGGTCAAAGTTAGTCGACATTGGATTAGACTTGAAAAGGGGGTAAGAGTTGGTCAAACCGGAACCTGATACTAGTCTATGAAATCTTTGACCTTCAGTTTGAGTTATTCACGTGAGGAAGTGTAGACTGCCTGTCTAAGGACCTCGAGATGCTAAGAACCAATGGATCACACTCATTCAGTAGTTTCCCACGCCTATTGAAATCCTCAGGTTTCTTCACGTAATACAAAGTAATCAATGAATTGGATGGAGGATTTCATCATGAGCTGACATCACTTAGAGAACCATTGAAAAACCTGCAGGGAGTACTGGATAGCTGTTTCATCCTAGTTTGGGACTCTTCAGCAGTACGAAACCGCCAGGGTTCAAACCCAGGTCAGCTCATGACGAAATCCTGTAACCAGTCAATCAAATCCCTACAAACCAATACTTGAATATCGATGAGATGATCACTAGCGACTGGTCCTATTCAGGTAGGTAGTTACCTGGGATTCTAATGGGAAGTTGTGATCAGTAGGATGCAGCAGGTCGAAAACATTGGCTGGCGGCCGCGTTATGTCGTGAATTGGCAGAAGTTAGAATTTATTGGTCATTGGATCGGGTCGCAGTGGCTTAATGATCAACGAGCTAGCTTGCCTTGTAACCAGAAGGTCCTGAGTTTTAACCCTGGAGGTGGGTACGTACTGCTGAAGCAAGTTACCAAACTAGGCTGACGAAACAGCTTTCCAGTACTCCCAGATTCTCCAGTGATTCTCCACCTGATATCAGTTCCTGATGAAATTCTCCATCCAATCAAACAAAATCTCTCCCTACAAAACCAACACCTGAAAATCATTGAATTGCTTATCTCTTTTGTTGTCCTTCACTATGACTGTTTGTTCAGATAAATTTCCGTTATGATTGTATTGATGATTGTTCTTGTGCTATTATTGTTATTATTGATCCATTTGTTGACCTGATATTTGATTTCTTTTATTCATGTGATTTATTTTCGTTGTTGTATTGATCGATGCATACCCGCGTGTTTAACCTTTCTAATCAACATATTTTAACGTTACACAGAGTATAATTTCATCAGGATTATATTTAGCTTTTATAATGGAATACTTATCTTGAGAAGCATTGATTCAAAATGAAAATCAAAACCAGGATTGAGGCGGTAAGACATACCTTCATCATTCTGAAACCAATGCTGGGAATCTTTTGCACTCTGCCCCTGTATAAACAACAAAATTCGAATTTTTTCAACACCATTGTTAAGTTAGTCAGTCAGTCAGTCACTTCTTCTGTATGAATCAGAAACTTGGCGGGCACGTCACGAAAAGCATTCGCAACAACCTTCTGCAAACGTTGACCAACAGCCACCTCCTTCTCAGGCTCCATCGTGAAAATCAAATGGCCGGCCACAAATAATTGATAACTGGCAATTCTGGAAAGGATCCAACGGATGAGAACCTATTGTTCAACAAATACGTAGGAGAAAATGGAGTTGGGTCAGACACACACTGAGAAAACCGTCGAATGACATCGCGAGTCAGGTCATCGGTCGATTGGAAGATGGATGGGAAACGACGAGTTGGGCGTGGATCTGAGTATGATATGACGGAGATAATGTGAGGCGGGCATGAGAGCCTATCGAAAATCATGAAGCCAACCGAAGAGGACTGCATAGAGCTGGACAAAGTGGGGATGTGCTGTGGAAGCCCTATATTCTTCTTATTTTTATTGCTACTCCCTTGGGTTCCGAGTGGAACATAGGCGTTTGACAACACATCTTCACCCCGTTCCATTTTCTCCAGTCCTCTTCGGCTAGGTCCATGACTGCGTGTAATCGCTTCCCATTAGGATTCCACTGGGACAGTGGCCTGCATTGATCACGATGTCATTCGACGGCCTCCTCAACGTGTTCCTTATTCATGTCCTGTGCGTTGGTGGCACAGCAGTCATGACTGTCGCCGACCATGCACATGGGCCGGGGTTCGATCCCCTGCCAATGGTAGCGCTTCAAAATTTGGGCTACCGATATCACATGCTGAAAATTCCAAACTTGTACCAAAAATACGGTGTGGAATCAAGCTATAATAAAAAAAAATGTATTTGTTGAGCAATTGGCTCTTGGTTGGTTTGACACCAGCCAGAGTTTCTCGTTGCTAATTCTTTGTCGTCTTCATCAACCTAAAAACAATTTGGAAATCTTCTGCACTCAGCACAAAGAACAAGATTCGCATTTTCAACACCAATGTGAAGTCGATTCTTGTATACGGCCAGAAACTTAAACTGCGGTTCACGAAAAGGATTCCCAACAGCCTGTTGCAGAGTTTCATCAACAGCTGCCTTCGCTGGCTGGCTCTATACTGAAGGTCAAATGACCATTAAGAATTAGTAACAAGAAACTCTGGCTAGGAGCAAACCAACAGGCGAGAGCCGATCACTCAACAAATATGCAAGAGAAAATGGAGATGGATGGGTCTGTCTGTCTGTCTGGATTCAACATAGAACTTGGTACCGAAGTGCACCACTTCGAGTTGCCACGTTCCAAATAGCACACAGAGGTAGACAAGAAGATGAGTGAAGAGAATCAATAGAGTTTGACAAGTATAAGAGTGAAACAGAATGGGTAATGGTAGAAAGGAATATAAAAGATTACAGGTGTGGTGAGAGCAGGCTGCTAGCCAATTGGTTGGCACTAATCTACGTTAAGGTCTAGGTCACTAATATGGGCCGTGAGAAAATATGAACAAGGCTGAGTCAACAACCAATCACAGCAAAGTTAACGTGGCAAAATATGATTCGCAGATAGAGAACTCTATTTGTCAAGGAATCCCGAAACAACCAATCAGAAGCCTGCGTTTGTCTACCTAACTTCTGATAAACAACCAATCAGATGACTGCGCTTGTCTATAATAATGTAGTTGAAATATGTATAAATACGTGTTGATTTTCATAATAAAACGATCTGTTGCTTCGCCCTTGTCTTCTGTTGTTACATTTGGTGTCGCTGCCTCCAGAAAATGAAGATCCCGTGGCCAGCTGCGTTTGAAGAAGGAGACATAAGGAGCTTCTTACGTGACTTCGAGGCTGTTGCTGAGCTGGTGGGTGTCAAGGAGCAGGCAGCGAAGGCAGTTGTCTTGGGGACGCTGTTGAGAGGCCGAGCGAAGGCTGCATATGACAGCGTAGACAGGTCAAATGGCACAGCGTCTTGGAAGAAATTGGTTGAACGACTAGTGTCCGAGTTTGACAGCGAAACAGACAGACAGCTAGCAATGCAGCAGTTCCGGTCAATGAAGCTTGGACCTGATGGAGACCCGCTAGTGTTGGCGGTGAAACTGACTAATCTACTTCGACGCGCGCTTCCCACTTTAGATGAAGAATCAGAAGCGCAGTTACTGTCTTCCCAATTCATCGAGAGTGTCCCAGACCACATTTCTCAGCGATTACAACTGGTTAACGCAACGCAGCCGATGGATATTAGCGAGCTGGCGAAGGTGACCAGACAGCTGCTGAGCACAACGGTAGCCGCTATAGACCAACCAAAACCAAACGAATATGAGCAGAAAATTGAAGCATTGCAGCGGGAAGTGGCGGCGTTAAAGTTGGCTGATAGAAAAGACCGGTGTTTTGAATGCGGTAAGCCGGGACACTGGAGAAGATACTGCCCAGAAAGGCGAAAAAGAAAAAATTTCAGACGGTATAATGCTTGTTCTTTCTTTCGTATGAACCTAGATTTAGTGGGGGCTATTGAGAAAGGGCTCTGTATTCGAAGTTGCGAGTGAATGATCGAGAAGTAGTATGTTTGATAGATACAGGGGCGGCCGTGTCGTTAATAGATAAGAATTTATGTAAGAGTGTTAGCCCGTGTTCATTGACAGTACAAACAGTAGGCGGGTATGTGTTGCGTATCACGGGTAGATCGAACTGTACGGTCGTTGTTGGTGGCTGCGAGGTGACGTTTCCTTTCATTGTTGTACCCGAACTACAGCGAACGATATTAGGAGCGGATTTTCTGCGTGAGATTGGTGCCATAATCGACACGCAAGCGAACGTGGTGGTCACGAAATACGGGCATATCAACATGTATGAGACCAGCGAGATAGCAGCGATTAAGCTGCCGACGGTACACAATGTGACAGAGTTAATTAGTAAATACGATCATCTGTTCACTGGAGATGGCGACCCATACGGTTATTGCGATAAGGTGAATCATGAAATTCCGTTAAGTGATCCGAAAGTAAGGTCATTTACAACGCGAAGAGTTCCATGTCATCTGGAAGGCGAAGTGGAGCGACAAGTGCAAGAGATGTTAAAAGATGACATTATTGAGGAAGCTGATAGCCCGTACAACTCTCCAGTGCTGTTAGTAAAAAAAGCGAATGGGAAGTATAGATTCTGTGTTGATTTTCGACAGTTAAACAGTATGACAGAGTTAAGACCGTGTGCCATGCCAACAGTGGTAGAAACTTTAGATCGCCTACAAGGTGCGAATGTGTTTTCGGTTCTCGATCTTCGCTCAGGATACTGGCAGATACCGATAAAACAAGGTGATAGAGATAAGACGGCTTTCATCGTGGGTCAGACACAATATCGATTTAAACGCATGCCGTTTGGACTAGCAGGTGCACCGTTTACGTTCAGACGACTGATGAAGCTATTACTTAGGAACTTGAAAAACGTGGAGGTTTATGGTGATGATCTCGTCATATACAGTCAAAACGAAAACGATCACGTCAACCATGTAGAAGCCGTGCTGCGACGCATCGAAGAGTTTGGACTACGCGTCAACAAAACCAAGTCCCAGATAGCCAAAAAGAATGTTACTCTGTTGGGACATAAAGTGGGAAATGGTGAGATTAAACCACTGCCGGAGAAAATTTTGACGATTAAAACGATTCCAGCCCCGAATTCAAAGAGAAAACTGAGACAATTCTTGGGTAGAGCAGCGTTTTATAGTCGCTTCGTGAAGAACTTCAATGAGATAGCAGCCCCTCTATACAGGCTACTAGGTGAGCCAAAGTTTGTTTGGTCGGAAGAATCGCAGAGGACATTCGACAGAATTAAACAGCTGCTCGACCACCAACAAATGACGCTAAAACTACCTGTGCCAGGAAGACAGTTCACAGTGTGCACAGATGCCAGTGACTACGCTATAGGTGCGGTCCTAAGACAGGACGAGGGAATCGTTGCGTATGCCAGTAGGGTTTTGACACTCGCAGAGAGAAAGTATTCAACGATAGAGAAAGAATGTTTAGCAATGGTATGGGCAGTCGACAAATGGAGACCTTATTTACTCGGCCGGCGGTTCCACATCGAAACTGATCATAAGCCGCTACAATTTTTGAAGACAGCGAGAGACCCACGGGGGAAGTTGTCACGGTGGATGTTGCGTCTTCAGGAGTACGATTTTACGATCTCACACGTTCCTGGAAGTGAAAATGTCTTGGCAGATTTGTTATCGAGACCAGAAGATGAGTCTGAGTTGCCCGAGGTCGCTTACGGAGTGCATGCAGTAGAACAAGACCCACTAAGACTTGCACGTAGGCAGAGGTTGGACGATACGCTGAATACAGTAATACAGGTGATCACCAACGGAATAGAAGTGGATCAAACTACGGCGAGTAAGGAGCTAACCACACTACTCAGACAGAGGGATCGACTCAGAGTGAATGCCTACGGGACTCTGACCTGGCGAGAGAACGACGGAAGCTGGCTGGCTGTCATACCTCAATCGTCGCGCCACGACATGATAGAAGAATGTCACCAGCTAGCGCATACAGGCGTGGCCAGAACGACCGATCTCCTAAGACAAAGTATGTACTGGCCAGGTATGAGAGAAGACGTAGCAAGATACGTACTTGGATGTCCACGGTGCCAGCTGATGAAAGGTGACCGGTGTATACGACCACCACTTCAGTCGATTCCAGTTACCGCGATAGGTGACTTGTGGTCCGTAGATGTCATGGGTCCATTTCCTCAGACATCCAATGGTAATCAGTACCTCTTGGTGATGACGGAACACGCGACACGATGGGTAGACGCCGTAGCAATCCCAGACCAACGTGCAAGAACCGTGACAGATGCAGTAGTTAGACACATTGTTGCAGACCACGGCGTACCGAAGACAATACTGACAGACCAAGGTCCCTGTTTCGAGAGTGAAGAGTTTACTTCCCGTTTGCAACAGCTGGGCATCAAGAGGATCAGAACGACCCCATACCATCCACAAACGAATGGCCTAACGGAGAGAAACAACCGTACACTGAAGGAGTGGCTGGCCTCGAAGGGCGGGAACTGGGAAACGGAGCTTCCACTGATTTTACTAACACATCGGGCTACCACTCAGGAAACAACGAAGAAGTCACCCTTCCAACTGATGTATGGTAGAAAACCACGATTACCGGTACACAATGAGACCTGGCCCATGCACCAAAAGTGGAGTACGACGAAATTAAAAGCAGAGAGGAAAGAGGCAGTCAAGAATGTAATACGGAAGCAGCGCAGTGATGTCATGAAGTCTCAGATGAAAGAAAGGACGCAGTGCATTACCTTTGCAGTCGGGGACCAAGTGAAGTGTAGAGACAGGAGATATACAGTTGGAGGCGGGCTAGGTTCACGGAAACTCCTTCCAAAGTGGGAAGGACCATACACAATCACAAAAAGACGGGGTCAAGTATATACCATCCGAAGAGGTGATAAACAGAAACGAGTTAACGCCAGTCAGCTCCAAAGATGGGTACAGTGGGACAAGCCGGTCAGTAACAATCCTCAACTAGAGGATGTAGCACCCAGAAGGTCGGAACGTCTGCGCACGAAGCTATTTGACGGGGGGACGAGTGTGGTGAGAGCAGGCTGCTAGCCGATTGGTTGGCACTAATCTACGTTAAGGTCTAGGTCACTAATATGGGCCGTGAGAAAATATGAACAAGGCTGAGTCAACAACCAATCACAGCAAAGTTAACGTGGCAAAATATGATTCGCAGATAGAGAACTCTATTTGTCAAGGAATCCCGAAACAACCAATCAGAAGCCTGCGTTTGTCTACCTAACTTCTGATAAACAACCAATCAGATGACTGCGCTTGTCTATAATAATGTAGTTGAAATATGTATAAATACGTGTTGATTTTCATAATAAAACGATCTGTTGCTTCGCCCTTGTCTTCTGTTGTTACACAGGGACTGAATACATCTGTGCCATTGACAACGATTTTGAGCCATGTCACCTATTGTCTATAGCCATTGATTCCTAGAGTCCCGAGGGCCCCAACCTGGAAGTCTGCATCTCCGTACCTACCTGACTCAGTTTAACTGTCAAGGATTTCATGGATTGATGAAGCCATGTTTTTGTTTGGCCACCACTTAACCTTTTCCAACCTGAACCTATATCAGCTAATAATGCCCGTCGGGGGAGGCGATGGTTAGGCATGCGCAGCACGTGACTTAGCCATCTCAATCTGTGTAACTTTATAGCCTCGTCGATTGATTTTCCCTCTTTGCCCAACACTCTACGCCTAACGTCAACATTACTTACCTTGTTAAACCTCCTAACGTGAGACAGAGATCTCAGACATCTATGATCGAAAGCAGTCAACCTTTTCATGTCTTCAACTCGTATTGGCCATGTTTCAGAGCCATAGAGAAGGACGGAGCGAACTGCAGCTGAGCAGTACACACGTCCCTTGGTTGATAACCGGATGTCACGCCTACGCCAGAGATGGATGGTGTAAGTCAGCGAAAGCAGCTCGAGCTTTTCGGATCCGTGCTGTTCAAGTGGTATTCCAATGGGAAGCGACGAGTGTTTCGTCAATGTGAGGGGTGACATGGAGGATATTGTATGAAGAAGAGATGAGAGATTATAGGCAGTCGTAGATCTAGCTGAAGAGTATGGCAGAAAACAGAACAAAGTGAAGATGTGTTGTTGAAGCCCTATGTTTCACTCGGAACGCAAGGGAATAATAACATATATATTAATAATTCTTTCTGGCCAGCTGGCCGGCTGGCCATTTGATCTTCAGTATGGAGCCAGCCAGCGAAGTTGACAGTTGTTGATATTAATTAGTCTGTAACTTGTTGAAAATCGTTTTCTTGACACTCTGACCGTGTTTCTGACCTTTATAGAAGAACTGTCTGACTCCATATATATGTTGACTAGAATCCAAATATTGTGTAGTTCTTTTTGTTTTCAGCGAATTCATTTCCCTCTTCAGCTGAACCCTCTCAATTTATATACAATTATTCTCATTGAAGACGTTAGTAACGAAAGTGATGAGTTGTCACAGATATAATTGCTCACTAGTGATTGGTCCTATTCATGTAGGTAGTTACCTGGGTTCTGGTGGGAAGTAGGGACCAATGGGGTTCAGCAGGTCGGGTTTAAGGAAAAATACTTACCAACGGTGATATTAACTAGCGCCAGTCGCATTATATCGTCAATTGGTAGAAATTATTATTCATGGACTAGCCATTGAACCGGGTCCCATTAGTTTAGTGGTCTACGAACTTGCCTTGTAACCGGAAGGTGCCGGGTTGGAGTCCCTGTGTGCGCGTACTGCCAAGGAGTCCCAAACTAGGACATAGGAAACAGCTGTCTAGTACTCCATGCAGATCTCGCAATGGTCGTCTAACTGATGTCACTTCATGATGAAATCCTGAAACAAACAGACCTTGTGTATATCCTTGTGTTCGAACACAAGGATATACACAAGGTGACATGGACTTCACCAGATTGACACAACGAAAACCAGATAGACTTCATTTCAATCTCAAGGAAGTGGAAACGGCGCCTACTGGACACAAGGTCGACTTTGAGAAGGCCTTCGACAGCGTTGATCGAGAAGTAATTTGGAAATTACTCGAGTACTACGGTGTACCCCAAATATTCATCAACCTTATTCACAACAGCTGTACGACAACGGCATTTATCAAGTGATCCACAACGGAAAACTCAGCGAAGCGTTTGGAGTGAACACAGGAGTCAGACAAGAGTGATGGCTTATTATCACCAACGATATTCCTAATTGTGTTGGACTGTATTATGCGCCAGACAGTGTATGGGGAGTGAGAAGAGAGGGATATCCTGGACTGACCGACGTGAAGAACCTAGAAGACCTGGATTTCGCGCGTGGATGATTTTTGTTTGATGTCACTGTCACAAAATCGAAGACTTACAAGCGAAAACCGACAAACTCGTCGGTCGAAGAAGCAGCCAGTGAAGACAGGACTCCAGGTGAGCATAGAAAAATGGAGGTTATGAAAATAACCAACCAACAACAATAACTGCTTCAACATCCACCGCCAATCACCATCATTGGGAGGGATTTGAAAGAGGTTACTTCATTCATTCACCTATCATCTAGGGAGCATTGTCTCAACTACACGCAGTAGTCGGATCGGACGAGGATGTCAAATTGAGCGAGAATCGGGAAGGCGAGAAACACATTCATCAGCCTGAAACCAATCCGGAAATCTTCGTCACTCAGCCAGCATCAACAACAAAATTCGGTCGGATTTTCAATACAAACGCCAAGTCAGTCAGTTCTTCTATACGGACCAAAAACTTGGCGGGTCACAAAGATTTCCAATAGGTTGCAGACCTCCATCGAGAACTGTTTTCGCTCTATACTGAAGATCAGATGGTCGGGCCGGAAAGAATCATTAACAAGAAACTATGGGAACAAACAGACAAAACAAGAAGCAATCGCCAACCAACAAATATGCAGGAGAAAATGGAGCTGGGTCAGACACGCACTGAGAAAACCGTCGAGTGACATCGCGCGTCAGGCCTTTCCTCGAGTGGAACTCGAAAGGGAAGCGGCGATTGGGTCGTCAATGCAATAGTGACATTGAGGAGATCGCGTGAATAGGAGTTGAAACAATGTGGACTAACATGGATGCAGGTGAAAAGTACAGCAGAAGCAAGACAGAAGTGGCAAGTGGAGACGTGCAGTTGAAGGCCTATGTTCCACTAGGAACCCAAGGGAACAACATTAATAATAATAATAATAATGGAATTTTCAGCACGTGATATCGGTAGCCCAAATTTTGCAGGCTGACCATTGATATCAGGTGTGCGTGTCGTCAGGGGATCGAACCCCGGACCATGTGCATGATCGGAGATAGTCCTAACCGCTGTGCCACCGACGCTCACAGTCAATCCATTAGACGAGTTGAATAAATCTATTATAGTTAGCTATTACAATGGATGGTTTAATGAATTAGTGGTAATCAGGATGCACATATAAACGAAGGGAAATATACAGTCGCATAAGAGTTCTAAACAAATACAAGAGTTATAAGAAGTCAGAGGAGAACGCAAACGAACAAACTAAAATCAAGTCAGTAGGAATCAAGAAGTTTTTTTTTACCATAATAGTAGAAGGGATGGGACAATTTTCGTCTATGTAAAAAGCTCCGGTTTTACTAACTGATTGGTTAAAGCTTCAGCAATTTAACAGTGAGCATCTGAATGAAGCTATTTGATACGGGTTATAAGATGGACGTCGCAACATCGTTCAAAGTTATCAGTAGGCTAAAGAGTTCAGTTCTCCTCAAGTTTACCGAAGCAATATCTCTATCAAGTGCCTAAAACCCGATTTATGCGTTCAGAAAGAAGCAGTTTTTTCAGTCTTTCCTTGCCCTCCCATGGTAACTGGTTATTTTCACCCCTCTCTCTCTCATCTGATTACGTAATATCGAAAGTTTCCATTTGTGTATGATCATTATTGTTCGGGATAAAGTTATTATTATTATTATTATACGTATCATTATTGTATGCATATATTGATTGATTTTTGTTTAAAATTGAACTGTCTGTGCAAGTATGTTAAAATTGTTTCTGTAGATATATACTTAATAATGCCTTCGGTCTGTAAGCAGTTGATGAGAGGCCATTTCATTCTGCAAAATTTGTTGTTTTCGCTTTATTCAAATTTCTTTTATATGCAAAGCTACGGTTTCTTTATCTAAGTGGCCAGCGGTGAAAAGGAAACGAAAATGTATTGACTTTATAAATTTACTCTTCACTTTGTAGATTACTTTGAAGGAGGAGTAGAAGGCGTTTGTTGAGATGGAATGGCGGCCAGTGTTGTTTGACAACGTGTTCCATCGATTATCTCACTCTTTATAGGGACAATAAATACTACCTCTCTGTAGCCATGAAGGATAGTGTTGTTGAATCCTTTTAGGAGACAGGATACATTTCAACCGACCAATACATCTGACCTCACAGTAGCAGGTGAACTGATTTATGCACATAAAAGTGATCTGATGCGAAATCTGAAAGAAAAGATGTTGCATCTTTGACTTGTTGAAGCCTTAACCAACCAGTTAGTAAAACTGTAACAACAGAGGACAACAGCCAGGAAACAGATCGTTTATTAAGGAAATCAACATATATTTATAGATTTTCATGTCCATTATGATAGATTATTGTTAGCAGAAAAACACAGTCCTCTGATCGGTCAACCTTGCATGTCTTTGTGACTGTTTCTTGAATGTCAGGTCATCTATATGTTAACTGTATCTGCCTACGCAAAGCCTTTGTTCTCATTTTTCTCATGACCAATATTCGGGACATAAACATTAACGTAAATTACTGTCCACCAATTTTGGCTAACAGTTAACTCTCACCACAAAACTACTTTTGCTACCATGGTAAAAAAATCTTGATTCCTACTGGCTTGATTTTTGTTTGCGTCTTCCTCGTGCTCCTTATAACTCTTGTATTTGTTTAGAACTCTTATGCGATTGCATATTTTCCTTCGTTTCAATGTACATTCTGATCAAAAGTGACTCATTAAATTATTCACCCCATTACGTAACTATGATACAGTTATTCAACGCAACTATGTTTGTGACAACTCATCACTTCTGTTACTAGCCTCTTTCATGAGAAAAACTGTATATAAATTGAAAGGGTTCATCTAAAGAGGAAAATTAATTCGCCTAAAATAGCCTCTTCGCTGAACTACGTGTTTTGTTCCTCTTACTAAAGTTTAAACGGGCATTATTCATGGTCTTTTTATTTTTGTCACCTAATTTCAACAGTGCGTCGGTGGCACAGCGATAGAATGCTCGCCAACCAGACAAGTGGTCCAGGGTTCGATCCCCAGCCACCGACGCACTCCTTTATCTCGCTAAGCCAGTAATCAGACTGGTAAAGGGAGGAGGTTGGACATGAGGCTAGCAATTCTATCCCGTAAAAGTAATAAACACCACAGCTACCGAAACATCAAGCCTCTAGCTTGAAGAAGCCCTCACTATGTTCCACTGGGAACGTAAAAGAAATGAAAAAAAACACTTCAATTATTCTTCCTCTGGTTTCCGAATGGTTGTTCACCGCTTAGCTAGTTAGCTAGCTGTCAACCTTCCCGATTACTTAATATTATTGACAATTTTAAGAAAAATTGTTATTCATCATATACTTTGATTTAATTTTGTTACTAACTGACAATAATTTTTGACATATGTTGTCAATCTACACAGCATTGATGCACACACACACACTCCTGAAAAGAAACTTTGATTAAAAATCCAAATAGTGTCAAGCATCCAGTCCTACAGGATGTCAATCACGAGCCGGAATATTTAAAAAAAAATATTTTTGATTATAGCTTGATTCCACACCGTATTTTTAGTACAAGTATGGAATTTTCAGCATGTGATATCTGTAGCCTAAATTTAGCAGGCCGACCAATTGATATCAGGTGTGCGTGTCGACAGGGGATCGAACCCCGGACCATATGCATAGTCAGCGAGAGTTCTAATCGCTGTGCCACCGACTCACATATCTCAGTGATATTAACATCTCTTACGGAAGCATTCACTGGGTAAGGCAGATATGAGATCCTTCAGGAGTGCAGAAACGCCTTACTGACTGACTGGCTGACTAAGTGTTGAGTAACAACAAGCACGAAAGCTAGATCCCGACAAAGCTTCCTGCCGATTGCATTCAACCATCTAATAACACACATATCAATCTAGTAATCTTTTGGTTTAGAGTGGTCAGTCGTGAACCCGAATAGCTCAGTGCTAACGTCTGTGACTGCAGAACTCACTGGTGGTGACGTGGGTTCGAATCTCAGAAAGGACAACGCCTTGTTGTCTACTGGTGAGTGCCAACTACCACGAAACCTTGATCAGACAGGCTTTCCTATGGCTGATTGCCTCCAACCATAGAATATCATCAAATCATTGTACATCGTGATGGTGAGGTACCTAGAATGGTGACCACATACATTGCAAACTTGACTGATAGAATTCAGTCTGCGCCAAAGAAAGGACTAGACACGTCAAACTAGTTACTAACTAGTGTCCATTCAAAGAGTATTTTTTCTCTAGCTAATGTTAGTTTGTGATCAAGTGTACGTTGATTGAAATTGATTACAATCCCTACATACATACACACACACACACACACACACACACGTAAATCTGAATTATTGATCCTTTTTTGAAATAAAAGACATTTATTGAGTAACTGCCGTATTTTAAAAGTACTGAAGAAAAATGTTGGTTAATTGTGTTGTTACTTTTTGTCTTCTTTTTTGAAAGTCACAAATTGTAATAAATTTCATTTGTCCTTAAAATATTTCTAAATGTGAGTTTAGTTATTCTTTTACGGTGATTTATATTCCATTCCATTCCATTCCATTCGATTGTTCTTCTCCTTTGTGGAAACAATTTACACAAACAAAACATAATTAAAGTTATTTCTAGTATTACGTAATTAGATCATATGAGAAAAAAAATATTTCTTTCCAAACTATTACTCTGCTCGACTATTATTATTATTATTATTAATATTATTATTACAAACACAATAGAAGTACTTTAGATGCAGCTGCAGTCTTACATCATAACATCATCTCTAGTTTAGAATTGAAAACATTTATTTCCCCATACGAATTTAAAACAAGCAATAAAAGCAGGATGATTTAATGATGCATTCATCAAATTTCGGTAGAACTCCTCCTCAGCTGAATACTCTACATACACGGATATACATATGTACTTTTGAAATTACATTGGGAGATATAAGACTGATAAGTAAACAAATTACTACATTGAATTAGTCATGCAGAAAGAAGACACGTGCGAATGTTTTCCAGGTCATGTTCAAATAGATAAGTGGGGGAAGGGAATGTGAGAGATTGAAATTAAGATAAATTGCATTACACTTCAATTACATCACTTAGATAAACAATTAGTCATTAGAGAATATATATCAGGAATTGCAAACAGAGTAATATCAATAGTAATAGTTATAATAATAATAATAGTAGTAGTATTGAAGTGATTACTGATAATGGATAGTTTTAAATGAATGAATAATAACAATAATAATAATAATAAGAGGTAGAATAATAGTAATAACAAGTAGAGAATAATAAGTAAAACGTATTACCATGATAGATTCAGAGTCACGACCATCTCCTTTTGTATACAGAGAGCTGGTTTATAAATTCGAATTGCACAAGCCTCTGCAATTGCAAGCATCTTCTTGTTTCTTTGTTTGATGACAATGATGAATGACTTGACTGCGTCGATGTCATGTCCGTAATCTACAAGATGTTTTGTTATTCAAGATTTTGGCACTTTGAACTCAGCTGTTTTCAACCATTTTGGCAAATGCTCCATCATACGAGTAGACAATCGCCTTTCCGTACGACCTGTGTATTTGCTGCCACAAACATACTCAAATTGATATACGCAGTTTGGAGTGTTGAGGATTGACGACTGGTATTTCACAGATTGTTGAAGCACTCGCTTGGTGGTGTTAAGGATAACAAGTTTTGCAGCATAATAAGTTCTCTTGATGGCTTTGTCGAGTCTTCTTTTGACTAATTCCTGTACATCATCTCCTTTGGACGGCAAACTGATATAGACAGATTTCTTTGGAACTGTTTGGATAGTTTTGCAGAGGGTAGTTTCTTCAGAGCATTTACTAATGAACCTCTCAGGATATCCATTCTTAGATAAAATACCCTTCACAGCTTTTATTTCATGCTCAGTTGTACTATCAGAACAAATTTTCGGTGCTCTATTGAACAGTGTTTTGACTAAGTTCTTTTTGTACTGGATTGGAACAAAGCTCTTGAAATGCATGTACTGTCCTGTCCATGAAGACTTTCTAAATATAGATCTTTCGATTGTGCCATCATTCATTTTGGCTAGAAAAACGTCTAGGAATTTCATAGTATCGTTTTCCTCGTGTTCTACTGTGAAATTGAGATTTGGATGGCATGAATTGAATTTTATCAACATGTCTTCCGCTTTTGATCTGCTTTCACAGACAATAAAAATGTCAACAACATATCTTAGGTATACATCCGTTTCTTGTATATGTTGCTGCAAGGTACCGGTTTCTAGGCGTGACAAGAATAAGTCTGCGAAAAGTGGTCCTAAAGGGCTTCCCATCGCGACACCATCAACTTGACGGAACAGACGCCCGTTGAATTGGAATTGGACATTTTTAGTACATAAAAGTAGTAATTTCCTCAATTCTGATGTTGGAATGGGTATGCCTTTAGCTTCTTTACATATGAAGTCGATAGTCTCAATGACTGGCACATTTGTGAAAAGGGAGGTAACATCGAAAGAAACCAAATGCTTATCAGATACATTGAAATCTTTAATTTGATTGACAAATTGAAATGAATCAGAGACTATATATGTTCCGAAACGTTTCAGCAAGGGCTGCAACAGTTCACATAGCCACTGTGCTGATTTGTGGTATGGTGAGTTTATCATAGAGAGTATGGGTTTTAACGCGGCGCTCATGGTTTGTGTATTTTTACGCGTCAGTATAGTTTTGGGATTTGTGACCCAATCGGTTTGATATTTCTATATGTGTTTTCGTCGATGTATTTATTTTTGAAGAGTTGTCGTAGATGCTGCACAATTTTCCTTTCGGTTGATAACGTTTGGTCTTTTGCTTGGTTATCCAATGTAAATTCAGATTCATCAGAGAGAATTTGATGCATTTTTTCGAGATAATCTATCTTGTTTATTGTCACTACACTTTGTCCTTTATCAGCTCTATCTATCTCTAGACAAGGGGGCTAGATTTGTTCGCTGCACCTTCCTGGATAACACATCTGCTTTCAATTTAGTACCTAGGAACATTTTGTTAAACAAGCTTACTGAGACTTAAACTGACTATTGGGTTGTAAAATAGCTGCATTCTTATTTCTCAGGAAGAAAGCAGTACACTGCATGTCCCAGGGAAAGTCATCCACTTCATTGCTTAATGAGGCCGGTGTCTTTCAAGGCACTATCCTTTCTCTTTTTCTGTTTTCTTTCTTCTTGCATGACTTGTTTCACTCTGATGATGAAATTAACTTTGTTAAGTAGGTGGACTATCTAACTGTTTCCATGCATGTCAACTCCCTATAAATAGTATTTGTCTAACGGACTTCAACTAAGTCCTTCCAAATGTCAGACTGTTAATTTCAGTTTCCAATGTAAAAGAAAGTTAAATGACGAAGTTGTTGGTTCCTATGACCCTTGCAAAATTGATAACAGTGATATAGAAATCAAATCTGAAGTTAAGTATCTTAGATTAATTCTTTCTACTGACCTATCCTGGTCTTCCCATGTCTTAGCGATTTCTAAAAGAATATTTCATCTGACTTTCCACATTAAGAAGTTAAAGCACTCAGGCATATAACCCAACCAACGCCTCCTCCTACCGTTTGTCAACTCGTGCATCTTACCTATTCTTCTGTACTGTTCACCTTTATTCTTTCCTGGATTGCTTAAAAAAAGACGATGTCATACTACGTAGAACTCTGAAGACTGTCAATAGGACGAGTGGCACTCGGTGTCATGCAATAAACTTGCTAAAGGAATTTTGTCAGACTGTGAGCATCCACTTTACCCGAAGCTTCAACCTTGTGTCTCCTCTTCAGGTAAAACAAGAAGTCTTTTCAAAAGACTTTATGCACATACATTTAAGTGTAAAAATTCCACTATACCATATTTAGCACGTAGTGTATGTGATGGAAATGGTGTCAAGCAAGAACTAACTAACTAACCTTCTTTGCACTAATAAATAAACCATTTCCTCCATCCTTATTTCACCAAGCTTTATTGTTATTGTACTTCTTGTATTTATAATCCTCTCAATATTTTGTTTTTATTTATTTATTTTTCATAAGTGTGAACAATATTTAAGCTGTGTTACCACTGTTAATCTTGTATTTCCCCTCACCATACTATATCACCAGAACATTAGATTCAATACTCTATGATAACATGCTAAAATTTCTAAACCGAATCGCCAATACTGTTTGAAACAAACTCACTGTTATTATTATATTTAATATTCTCAATTCGTACTTCGAATATTTTTGACTTTATATCGTAAACGCTGACAGATTCCTCTGATTTATTTTGTTTTAATTTTATTTATATTTTTGAGTAAATCAGATGGAATATTATGACAAATGATGAGAATTCCATTCTGTATTATAAGTAGTACTGTTTTTGGAATAAAGTAGATTATTATTATGTCTCGTGAATGAATTGGCTTCTTTACAACAAAAATGATATTTATATAAATCATAGGTGACCTCACACTGAAAGAGAGAAAGAATATGCCATCATCTGTTTGTGAAGTCAACGTATATATATATATATATATATATATATATATATATATAGGGTATTGCATCAGCCTACCTCAGAGGGTTGATTGCTGACGAAATCTCAGCACAGATACAGAAGGATCGTTTAGCATATGCTCGCCAACTTACGCCATCTCTGGCTTAGTAAACGTGATATCTGGCTGGTTGTCGATCAAAGAGCGTGTGTACTGCTCAGCGTCTGTTCGCTCTGTACCCCTTTATGGCTGGCTGTAAGCGAGAAATGACCATTCAAAGTTCAAGATGTGAAAGGCCTGGTTAGTTGTGTTTGATCACAGGGGTCTGTGTTCTGTCTTCCGTGTGTGTTAGGTGAGTTGGAGAGGAAATTAGTCGACGAGGTTGTGAGGCAGCTGCATCGATTGAGAAGGTTAAGATATGTGTTACACACATATGCCTAGCCATCGATCGCCTTACTCGATGGGCGCTGTAATATTATTATCATTGTTCCCTTATGTTCCTAGTGGAACATAGGGCTTCAACTGCACGTCTCCACTTGCTTCTGTCTTCTACTGTGCTTTTCACCTCCATCCATGTTAGTTAGTCCATACTGTCTCAACTCCTCAACTCTTCACACGATCTCCTCCATGTCACCCACCCTTGCACTGACGTTTCACTCACCACTTCCCTTTCAGCCTGGTTCCACTCGAGCAATGGCCTGACGCGCGCGATGTCACCCAGTGGCCTCCTCAGCGAGTAGTGTCCAATCCACCTCCACTTTCTCCTGCATATTTGTCGGTAGGCGATCGGTTCTTGTTTTGTTTGTTTTTTCCCATAGTTTCCAATAGTTGGTGATTCTTTCCGGCCCGGCCATCTAATCTTTAGGATAGATCCAGCGAAGACAGTTGTTGATAATAGTCTGAGTTAGCCTGTTGGAAATATTCTTTGTGACCCGCCCGCCGAGTTTCTCATCCGATCTGTATAGAAGAACTGACTGACTTGACCTTGTTTGTATTGAAAATCCAACCGAATTTTGTTGTTGATGTTGGTTGAATGACGAAGATTTCCAGATTGGTTTCAGGTTGATGAATGTGTTTCTCGTCCACCACCCGATTCTCGCTCAATTTGACATCCTCGTCCGTTCCTCCGTTCCTGTAGTTGAGACAATGCTCCCGAGATAAATGAAGTGAATGAAGTAACCTCTTTCAAATCCCTCCGATTGATGGTGATTGGCGCTGGATGTTGCAGCTGTTATTGTTGTTGTTTGGTTATTTTCATAACCTCCGTCTTGTCTATGTTTACCCGGATTCCTGTCTTCGCTGGCTGCTTCTTCGACGGACGAGTTTGTCGGTTTTCGCTTGTAAGTCATCGATTTTGTGACAGTGACATCAAACATAAATCATCCACGCGCGAAATCCAGGTCTTCTAGGTCCTTCACGTCGGTTAGTCCAGGATATCCCTGTCTTCTCGTTTATGGGCGTAGTAAGCTGACTGACAAAGGATGAACAAGGCTAGAGAAGAGCTAGCCATTGGTGGTCGAACCAAAACATGGTTTCCCCAGTCAATGAAATCCACAATAGTTAGTTTAAGCCAGCCGGCCAGCCACGCGTAGGGAGGTGTAGACTTTCTAACTGAGTGGGGTCCTCCGGATGGTAGAAACCGATTGAGTGCTGGGGACAGTCAGCGATATAACTGAAAATCATCTTTGTCATTGGCTAGCGCAGATGCATTCACGCTTTGCGATTTGTCAGTCATATCCAATTAAACTCTATTGTTCCTCTTCCTTCACTCACACTTATGTTTATTGTCTCTCTTTTGAATCGCCCTTCACTCTGTTCCCTTGCATTGTGTGCTACATGAAGGGAGCGTGGGAGCTCGAACTGCTGCAAATATGTGCTAAATTTTATGTTGAAACCAGTCATACATATATGAATAACTCACTAACTTTAATAGTAAACTGTGTCTATAAACAAAATGAAATTCAAGTGTTGGTTTGTCGGGATTTAGTTGGTTACAGGATTTTCATCATGAGCTGACATTAGTTAGAGAACTATTGGAAAACCACCTGGAAGTACTGGATAGCTGTTTCGTCAGCCTAGTTTGGGACTCTTCATCAGTACACACCCACCGGGATTCGAACCCGGGACATTCTGGCTACAAGGCTAACGAGCTCTTATACCATTAAGCCACTGGGACCAGATCCAATGGCCCAGGAATTCTAACTTCTGCCAATTCACGACATAGCGCGACCCCAGCCAATGTCTTCGGCGAGTATTTGTCCTCACACTTAATCCGTTTTTCGAGTCACAGAATCCGTAGCATTTTGCAACTATGATACTATGGATGGGGTGGAGTTGAACATTCTGAAAAGAATTTTCCTCAGAAATGGCTAGCCTGGATGTTTCACTACAAAATCCTTGAAACCTAAACCATTTAAACAGCCCACACTTTCTACTTCTAAAAGAGTTTCCTACCTGAATCTATCTGAATTTAATGGAGACTCATTTAGAGAAATACTGAGTAATTGCTTGTCCCTCCATATTTAAGAAAACCTTCTTCATGGTTGAAATTCAACTCAGTTTCTCCAGAAAACCATTATTGTGTATCTATCAATTCACCTACTGGTGTGGAGCTAAGTATGTCGTCTGTACTCAGCGTTTGCTATCTAAACGTGTCACCGAACGTTTAATCTCATGGTTTTATGAAGGAGAAAAGAGATACCCCGTGTCACAGCTCTAACCTGGAACACCTGATTGAATCTGAGCATCAAGCAAACCCACAAACCGAATTCAAAGTCATCTTTGGGATACATGGGGATCTTTCTGAAAGAGTATGAATCGAACTTCTTCAAACTGCAGAAATGGTGGCAATTCACATGCTAAATCCTGATCTCTGCATAGAGAAGAAGTTTGTCGCATCACTATATCTACAATAGACCTGATCTGTCTTAATAAGGGATCTGTTTCGCGGCGATTTTTCAATCAGTCACCCCCAATTTATCGATCAGGTAGTCTGCCCACCAATCTATTAGTCCTGACCACTTCTCAGGTTACCTTCTTAACCTTCGCTTACACGACTTGCCTTTTTCATGGTGTGGTGAGAGCAGGCTGCTAGCCGATTGGTTGGCACTAATCTACGTTAAGGTCTAGGTCACTAATATGGGCCGTGAGAAAATATGAACAAGCCTGAGTCAACAACCAATCACAGCAAAGTTAACGTGGCAAAATATGATTCGCAGAGAGAACTCTATTTGTCAAGGAATCCCGAAACAACCAATCAGAAGCCTGCGTTTGTCTACCTAAACAACCAATCAGATGACTGCGCTTGTCTATGATAATGTAGTTGAAAGATGTATAAATACGTGTTGATTTTCATAATAAAACGATCTGTTGCCTGGCCCTTGTCTTCTGTTGTTACATTTGGTGTCGCTGCCTACCGACAAATGAAAAGCCTATACCCTGCAGTTTTTGATGGAGACATATGGATCTTCGGGCAGGACTTCAAGGCTTCTGCGCAGTTGAGTGGCGTTCAAGATCTGTCAGCGATGGAGCTGCTACTTGAGACGCTGCTGGGAGGTCGGGCGAAAGCAGCATATGAAGGTGTGGGCCGAAGTATGGACGAATGTTCGACAGGGTCAGGCAAACAGTTTCCAAAGTGGGAAGGACCATATATGGTCACTTCGAGATGGGGTTACGCAGACACAGTCGCAATGGCGAACAATGAGAGGCGCGTGAACGTCAGCGAGCTCCAGAAATGGATACAGCGAGACAAGCCAACGATGACGCCTGCACCAAGTAGATCAAGCCGACTTCAGTCGCACGTATTTGACGGGGGGACGAGTGTGGTGAGAGCAGGCTGCTAGCCGATTGGTTGGCACTAATCTACGTTAAGGTCTAGGTCACTAATATGGGCCGTGAGAAAATATGAACAAGCCTGAGTCAACAACCAATCACAGCAAAGTTAACGTGGCAAAATATGATTCGCAGAGAGAACTCTATTTGTCAAGGAATCCCGAAACAACCAATCAGAAGCCTGCGTTTGTCTACCTAAACAACCAATCAGATGACTGCGCTTGTCTATGATAATGTAGTTGAAAGATGTATAAATACGTGTTGATTTTCATAATAAAACGATCTGTTGCCTGGCCCTTGTCTTCTGTTGTTACAATGGGAAATCAATTTCGATAAAAATATATACTGATGAAGTGATTGTTTCATTGCCGGTTTCTTTCTAATCTGATTGCCCTAAACTGACTGTATAGTTCTTTTTGTTGGACATAAACCATTTAGTGGTGTAACTTCAATAGTCTTACGTTAAATCCTATCAACTGTGGGACAAGCAACTCCAGATCCAAGCTTAAAGATGATCTATACAAACTTGTTTGTTCACATGAGGGCACTGAAGTGGACACTAAGTCAAGCATCAAATCCCTTGGAATAGTTCTATCCAATAACCTTTTTTGGTCATCTCATTTCTTGTTGATTTCTAAAAAAAATGTTCTGTATAACCTTCTACATTAAGAAGTTAAGGCAATCTGGAATCATTGAATCTCTACCGTTACAGTTTTTTTAACTCTTGTATCTTACCTATTGTTCCTTATAATAATAATTATTATTATCATTATTACTACTACTCCCTTGGGTTCCAAGTAGAACATAGGGCTTCAATAAAACATTTCCACTTTGTTCTACTTTCTGCTCTTTTCTTCATTTGGGTCCACGGCTGCCTATATTCCCTCATCTCCTCGTCCTCGCCACACGATCTCCTCCATGTTACCCTTGCACCGACGACCCACTCATCCATTCCAATTAGGATTCCACTGGAACGACGGCCTGCATTGCACGCGATGTCATCCGACGGCGCCCTCAACGTATGCCCAATCCATCCACCTCCATTTTCTCCTACATATTTGTTGAGCAACCGGCTCTTGGTTGGTTCGTCGCCAACCATAGCTTTTTTGTTGCTGATTTCCTCCGACCGACTAGCCATTTGGTCTTCAGTGTGAAACCAGCCAACGAAGGAACCTGTTTGTAACTTGTTTGACATCTTTTTTGTGACACTCTGGCCATATTTCTGACTCATATAGAATAAGTGACTAACTGACTGACTGACTTCACATCGGAGTCGAATAGAATCCGAATCTTGTCGTTTATTTTGTCTGAGTGCAGAAGATTTCCAAAGTGTTCTCAGACTAATGAAGGTGTATCTACCCTTTCCGATTCTGACTGGTTTTGACATATCCATCCGTTTTGACTGCGTGTGGTTGAAACCGTGCTCCCTGGCTGGATAAGGGAAGGCAGGAAGTAACCTCTGTTAAATCTTTTCCGTTGATGGTGATTGGCGCTAGTTGTTGTTGTTGTTGTTGTTCGTTGGTTATCTCCATCACCAACCTCTATCTTCTCTATATTCGCCTGGAGTTCTTTCTTCTCTGCGAGGCTCTTCAGCCAGTTTGTTACTTTTTGCCTGTAAATCTTCTTGTTTTTAATGTTCTTTATTACTCCCCCTTAAGCCTTCCTGAACTATTCAGAAAGGACTATGTAATATAGTGAAGGGTAATAAAAGTAATAAAACCATCTTTTGGTTCTGATATTAAATTTCGGCCTATTGCAATTACTTCCCCCTTTTTAAAATTGATGGAAAAATTACTTTTACTTCGTCTTGAACCCGCTTTGAAACCTTTTAATGATCCTAAACAATTTGCATACAAACATGGTAGAAGTACCTTGGATGCTGCGGTTGTCTTATATCACAATGTTGTCTCTTGTTTAGACAAAGGTGCTAAATATGTTCGTAGTGCTTTCTTAGACTACACATCTGCTTTTGACTCTGTACCTAGGGGCCTTTTGTTAAATAAGCTATCGTTGACACAAACAGGATCCTGGGCTAAGAGTTGGTTGCATTCCTATTTTTCTGATAGAATGCAGTATACTGTATATAACGGCAAATCTTCTTCTACCTCGCTTACAAAATCCGGTGTTCCACAAGGTGCTGTCCTCTCTCCTTTTCTTTTTTCTTTCTTCCTACATGACCTGCCTCATTCAAACGAAACTAACTTTGTCAAATATGCAGATGATCTGACTGTATCACTGCCTATCACTTCCGAGTCTGACAGCTCCAAACTTAATAGCTTTCTGTTGGACATCAACAACTGGTCCAAGTCAAATGGTCTTATATTAAATCCTTCCAAATGTCAGGCGCTTGACTTTACTTTCAAGCATCGACGTGACTTACTTGAACTAGTTAGCTCGCATGATCCCTGTAGCATAGATGGCACGGAAATTGAAACCAAATCAAGCATTAAATACCTTGGATTAGTTCTTTCCTCTGACCTTTCATGGTCATCCCACATCTTATCTATCTCTAAGAAAATGTTTCGTCTTACCTTCTACATTAAAAAGTTAAGACAATCAGGTATCAACCAACCTTTAGTTTTGCAATTTTTAAACTCCTGTATTTTACCTATTGTACTCTATTGCTCTCCATTAATCTTTCCTGGGCTTCTCAAAAAAGATTATATCATATTACGAAGAGTATTAAATGCTGTGAGTAGAGCTTGTGGTCTGCCACTGCATGAGCTCGCTAATACTATAGTCGAGAGGCATATAAATTCCTGTACGAAATGGGCAAAGGCTATAATGTCAGACCCTCTGCACCCCCTTTATTCACACCTGTCCCCTTGTATCTCATCAGGTAGGACGAGAAGTCAATATAAAAAGATATATGCTCGTACTACTAAGTATAGAAATTCTACAATACCCTATTTAGCGCGTACTTTATGTGACGAAGACTCTGTTAGACGTGAAACTTACAAGTTACTATGTAATTAGCACAGTGAATCGACCCTTTTATCGTTCATCTTTCTGTATTTTATGGTGTCACACTTTCTATCGTTTAAATCGTTACTCTGCTATTTTATTTTAGTTGGTATTACTATTATTACTACAATTTTGTACTTTATACATATTTTTCTCCGTATGGCATACAGTATGTTGCTATGTAGCTGCTATAACAATCGTTTTATTACTGTTGTGTAATGTGTATTTTTAATTTTTTTGTTGTTGTCGTTTTTGAGTAAACTAGATGCAATATTGTACTGAATGCTGAAAATTCCTTGCTGTATCATTAGTACTGTTTTTGGAATAAAGCAAATTATTATTATTATCAGTAGGACAAGTGGTGTGTCACAAAGTCAGCTAGGTCGTTAATATTGTAGTCGACAGACATCTGAACTCATATGGGAAACGGGTTAAATGCGTATTTACTCCACGTCTCTCAGCATCCTCTTAATTTACATCTCTCTTCATCTTGCATCTTATCTGGTAGTGGACTAAAAGTCATTTTAGAAGATTATATACTCGCATAACTAAGTATAAAAAATCAATCATACTCTGCTTGGCCAGCTTTATATGTGATAGAGATAGTGTCAGGTGTGAAATTTACAACTCAATATGGAATTAGAAAAAGACCCGCTACGATATGGCGGGTGAATATATCTACCGCTTTTGAATGCAGACGTCCAGCTTCAGATGCCAAATAGCCGGCCAATGATTCAGCTATGCATAGGTGGTGTATACGAAGTCTCCTTGTACGATATTGATGGTTCTATGTAGCACTGTGAAGCATTCATGTGGGGTGGTGGTGCCTGATGTCCAGAGTTGACAAGGTGTTCGGGGATGGAGCTTTTATCATTCTTCTTTATCCCTCTAGCCGGCTAGCCAAGCTGGACAGTGTTGCAGATTACGTTTGTGGACTTGACGTTGCGTACGGCCGATATACTTTGCTCCACACTAGCCAGCAAATTGATAACTACACATTGAGGTAACCAAAAGCGGTATATTCTCCTTAACGTTAGCCTGGATAAACTGTCTACTGGACAACGTAATGCATGGTAAGGTGACTGCTGCTTGAAATGTCTTCTTCAAACATTTAGAAAGGCAGTTCCTAAATGTTTCTGCTTCAATGTCACGTCTGAATTCCAAGTTCATGAAGGAGAGTTTTCTTAGGAATAGTTGTGATTTTTGGCGACGAAGGCTTTTCTGCCTTCATATTTTTATCTCTGAATCTTGGTGGATATTGACATGGTGAAAATGAATCGTCGAAAAGAAAATCTTCTTCGCTGTTTACGTCTTTTTCTCATTACTCACTATGGGAATATTTCGTTCATAATATGTAATGAACAAAATAAGTGGTTCTTTTATCTTTGGTAATTCAGATATTGTCTTGTCCAGGTGGGTTTTCTATGAATAGATCGTTTTATTGACCCATCATGCCGTTGACTAAGCAATATGTCTAGGAAAGATAAACACTTATCTTCCTCTTCTAGAGATGTAAGTGATATGCTATTCTGAACTTCATTCATCCGATTCAAAATTGAGGTGGCACAACAAGACTTATCGCTTATGATTAAAATATCATCTACTTACCTTTTATAAAGTGGCACATTTTCGAATAAATCCTCCGACAAACTCTCAGTGTACGACACATAGATATCTGCTAAAAGGGGTCCTAAAGAACCTCCCATAACAACAGCATCAACTTGGCGGAAACAAACACCTTCAAATGTAAACCTAACACTGTTAGTACATAGAAAGTAATAAATCCCTTAAATAGGATACATAGGGAACGGGATGAAAAAATTGTTTGCTTGTGAAAATGTAATCACAAAAAATGTCAACTTTTTGAGCAAAGGCACATTAGTGAATAACGAGTTTACATCAAAAGAGTACATATTCTTCAGAATATAGTAATATCGTCAAGAGAATTTATTATTATTATTATTTCCTTTTATTCCTAGAGGAACATAGGGCTTCAGCTGCGCGCCTCCGTTGCGTTTAGTTCTCTGCCAACGTTTTCACCCCGCTCCAAGTCTGCCCACATGCTTTCATCTCCCCTCTTCACATAACCTCCTCCTCAATGTCACCCTTGCACTGACAACATATTCGCCACTTCCCTTCCGGTTCCACTCGAGCGATGGTTTGTCTAATGATGTCACTTGATGGTTTCCTTAGAGTATGGCCAATCCACCTAACTCCATCTCTTCCTGCTTATTTGTTGCACAATCGGTTCCTGGTTGGTTCGCTCCCAGAGATCCCTCACTGTTGCTGATCTTTTCTGGCCGGCCATGTGATCTTGAGTAGCATTGAGCGAAGACAGCTGTTACTGAAGGTGTGCAGTTTGTTTGAGATGCTCTTTGTGACGCGGCGCCAAGTCTCTGATCCATCCGTATAGCAGCACTGACTGACTTCACATTGGAGTTGATAATCGTGATCTTATTTTTGATGCTGAATAGTTCTGTTGACCTTCACACAGACTTAAGAGTAATGAATCAAGAGAATTAACCAATTTCAAATGTATCTTTTGTAATCACAAGTGATAAGTCTTGTTCTGCAACCTCAATTTTAAATCGAATGAATGAAGTTCGGAATATCATGTCACTTACATCTGTAGAAGAGTAGCATAACTGTTTATCTTTCCTAGATATATTGCTTAGTCGACGAACGGCTTGATGGGTCAATAAAAAGATCTCTTATGTTTTCAAGTATTGGTTTTATAGGGATTTTTATGTTTGATTGCATGGAGGATTTCATCATGAGCTGACATCATTTAGAAAGAGAACCACTGGAAAACTTGAGAGTACTGGACAGCCATCTGTTTCATCAGCCTAGTTTGGGACTCTTCATCAGTACGCACCCACGCCATGGATTCGAACCCAGGACTTTCTGATTACAAGGCGAGCTAACTCGTAGACCATTAAGCCACTGGGACACGATCCAATGAACACTGAATTCTAACTTCCGCGAATTCATGACATAGCGCGACCATTTGGCAATGTCTTCTGCTTCGATGAGTTACTGCCTCATCTTCAACCTGCTGTACCCTAATAGTCATGGCTTCCCACTAGAACCCCAGATTAACTGCGTGAATAGGGCCAGTCGCTAGTGAGGATCAGATTAATTTTCAAGTATTGGTTTTTGTAGGGAGTTTGTTTGATCTCTTATCTTTGCCTATTTGTAATTTATGCTGACAATAATTTTATTATTTTCTAATTTTTGTTATTAATAATGATAATATTATTATTAACTTTATTGTCACCCGTAATACCAAAAAACTGCTATAATAAGTTTTGGTTAAGTCTACCGGCTAATGTATGACTTATTGTTATTGAGTTAATTAGATGCACAGTATTGTGCCAAATGCTGAGAATTCCACGCACACTATCATATGTAGTACTGTTTTCGAGTAAAGCAAGTTACTGTTATTATTACTATTACTATTATTATGTTTTTAAATACCTATCCGTCTTTTGTCACCTCTGCTCACACTACATATATATAAACTTGTCTGGTATGTAGTGTCCTTAAAACTGCTAATGATATTTATGTGAAGTATCTTAACCTGATAGTATTACTAAGACAAACTATTTAAGTAATATAACTGGCAGGGTAGCTATTAATTATGCAGCTATGATAGTTAGTGGTGTAGATTTGAGGTTATCATAGCTGCCTTAAAAATTAGTCGATCTAAGCTCGACTCCTGGCAGTTTCACAAGTGTTGGTTTTTGCATCGTTAGTTCAACCAGTTGGTAGAATGCTCACCAACGAAACTGCAAGTTGTCCGGCGATCGATTCACAGGCAGTGAGACGCATTGCCAACTCTTGTTTAGCCGACAGTAAATCTGGAAATGGGGTGGTGGTTTAGTGTGAGGTTAGTAACCTTCATCCTGATGAAAATAAAGCACTACCGTTAGTGAAACTACAAAGCGCAAAGCTTTGAAGTAAGAAAGTTATATTGTAGTGAGAGCTAGCTGCAGGCTAAAATTGTATGAAATTCAACGAACAGAACAATACTTTGCAAATATCTGATAGAAAGCGATATACCTGAACTTATTACTGTGGAAGCCCTGTACAAACACGTCTCAACTAGAGTGAAAGTCTGCGGTCACTTAAAACAGCTGTTTCACATAGACCGTGTTAACCAATAACTCCGTTCTTCTGACATCTGACATCTATGCCAACCTAGATGCAACATTTCAAGCATGCAACTAACAGACTAGAACTACAGTTGGAGACTTTGTGATCAAGAGTTTGCACATGATGACACACCGTTCAATGTTCGAATAACATACATACAAACATAAATCTCAACTAACCGGCTAATAACAGTCCTCATCACGACCACCACCATCATCATCCTACGCAACTGTAAGTACCAAGACAACAGACAATGGGCAAGGTTAAACTTTAAGCACCACCACTAACTACCAATCAGCGAACGACCTCGAATGCACCAATCACGTGGAGGAGGCGTTCTTGAGTATGCAATGCATATATTTATGAAAAAATGCATTAAAACTGTAGAAAAGTATTACAGCAGATACCTTCCTTTCAAATGACATGAAAAAAGCTCTCAGTTTTAGGTTGGAGTATCAACAGAGTATAATTCCAATGTAGGTAAAACTTATTTTGATAAATTCTCACAGTGTTATACAGTAACATTTACTGAGCAATATATTGTGCTCAAAATGTGGTCATCAGTAAATATTACTGCATAACACTGAGTCTCACAATGGAATTATACCCGACCATAGTGCACAAGTTCTATCCCTATGTCAACAGAGAGTAAGTAATTTAACCACATTCTATGCATGTAATTATTTACGTCTTCTAAACCTAACAATAACTCTAATCTTTCCTGAACATAACACCAACGTGTAAAAATCTCTCAACTAGCTGCAATCTAACTCGAACCAAACCTACTGTCACTTGTGTTAGATTAACCTAACCCTAACTTTTCCTTGGCTTAAAGAGTAACTTAATCTTTCCCAAACCTAGGTTGAAACTTCCCAGATATCCCATTAGATAGCATAACACTTCGATGCAGATATTCATGATCACAGGATTAGTTGTCGGATTTCACTAACTTGCTTAGTGAGCGCCTCAAGGTCACTGGTGCGATCACCCTTCTCCATTGGTGGTTAGTGGTGCTTGAAGTTTAACTTGGCCGAACAATGTTTGGTTGATACATCGGCTTAAACACTCGTCCTTTGTCTCCAGTGTTGCCCCCTCGCATAAAGCTCAGTTTGATCTTATCGCACAACAAACCTGTGCACAGCATGATTTATTTTCTAATACATGTTTATTGTTTCGTGGTTCATTTTGAAAAGTTCATCAGGATGATTATTTCACTGTGGAAGACAGCAGGATAAACAAAGTAGAACGATCACTTCAGTTATATATAGTTTACACGTCTAAGATTTACATAATGTAATCCTAGTGAAACCAGTATAATACGACTCAATGAGCTTGTAATCGTACTTAGTTACTTTCATTCCTTGGCTTTCCAAGCGGAACATACAGCCGCCTCAAGCTCATAACTTTGAAGTTCCAGTGGTGGTAGCAGTGTGGTGAGAGCTGTCTATGAACAAGCCAAAGTGGTAGCCAGTAATTGACGTCAATGTCCACGTCATGAGAAAAGAAACCAATAACAAAGCTTAACCTTGAGAAAATCACCAGCCAATCACAGTGGAGTCAGGGTGTGAAAATATGATTCGAAGATATATGGCTTGATTTTCTGAGAAACGGTTTTCAAAGAGATAACAGAATAACCTTCAGCTAGAGAACGACCAATCAGGAGAGGTTGCGCTTCTCCTCTGACAATAATATGCATTAAAATCTATGAATATCTCTTGATTTTCTCAATAAACAATCTGTTGTCTGGCCCTTGTCTTTTGCTCAAAACGTCATCAGTAAATATTTTACTGTATAACACCATAAGAATTGACTAAAATAAAATTTTATCCATAATGAAAAAAATCAGATTTCTCTACCGAAATAATTCTCTTTCTCTCTCTCTGGTGTTAAGTGTTGCAATTTGGTGAATAATGTTTAGGTTGGATGTAGAGTCCTAGGTGTGAAGGGTAGGTCAGTAGCGGAACAAAGTAGTGGAGCATTTTTTAGATTGAGATAACTAGGACAAGGGTTGTGCGTGTCAAGCCATTGCATTCCTTGACAAGCAATGTTTGTTAGCTGAAATCGGACTAGTAGTCAAACTAAAACCTGGCATTGGTCCATGAAATATCTGACAGCTGGGTTGAACCAGACACGTATTTTGGTGTAGATTGCCTTATTGGGGGCCAAGCTATGTTAAGAACCAACCATTGGCTGGAGACAACTGATGATTTAGCTCAGAAAGTTGTTCTCATTGGCGCGGATGCATTCCTTTTTTGCTGATCTCTAATTTTCATGTAACTATTCTTTCTTCCCCACTTTTCTGTTGAATATAATTTTTTCTGATTTCAGGATTTTATCATGAAGTGACATCGGTTAGAGAGCCACTGGAAAACCAACTGGGAGTAAAGGATAGCTGTTTCTCCAGCCTAGTTCGGGACTCTTCAGTAGCGCGCACCAACTGGGAAGGTCGAATCTGGGACCTTCTGATTACAAGCCGAGGGAGCTCGTAGACCATTAGGCCACTGGGACTCTGTTTAGTACCCAGTGCATGAATTCCGATTGGCAGAAGTTGGTACTCATGGACTAGCCATTGGATCGGGTCCCAGTGGCCTGATGGTCTACGAGCTAGCACGCCTTGTAACTGGAATGTCCTGGGTTGAAGGCCCGTCGTTGGCTGAGTACTGATGAAGAGTCAAAAAACGGGTTGAAGAAACAGCTATCCAGTACTCCCAACTGGTTTTCCAATAGTTCTCTAACCGATGTCAGTACATGATAAAATTCTGAAACCAACACTTGGATCTTCCCTCCTCTCATTTCTTTACCTTTGTCTGCAAATGGAGCTTGGCAACATGAACTGCTGAACTTCTGTACAGGGTTCTATGTTCGAACCTAGTCATTTATGTCTTAAAAATATTATTATTCCCTTGGACTTCGAGTGAAACGTAGACCTTCAATAGGACAACTCCATTTCACTCTGTTCTGTGTAGACTTTTTCGTCGGATGCGGCTTGACGATTACTTGTAAGCTTTCACTTCTTTCTCCTCACACGTTCTCCTCCTTTTCACCCTTGAATAAATGCTTAACTAGACGTTTTTCATTCGGATTCCACTTGAAGGTTTGCCTGTAGCCTCTTATCACCCAGCGGTTTCCTCAGCTCACTATATCATATTCATCTTCATTACCTTCGGCATATTTATTGGGCGATAAATTCTTCTTTGTTATGTCACCAGAGTTCCTTGTTTTTTTTAGAAGATTATGAACCATTGCAAAACCTGGCAGTAATGGAAAGCTGTGTTGCCAGCCTCGTTTGGGACTCTTCATCAGTACGCACCCATCACCAGGGTTCGAACCTAGAACCTTCTGGTCACAAGGTGGTCAGTGAGCCCGTAGACCAATGAGCCACTGGGACCAAATTCCCCAATGGGTAGCGCATGAATTCTAACTTCTACCAGTTCATGACATGGTGCGACTACTTCACAATATCTTCTTCGGTGAGTTACTGCCTCACCTCCAACCTGCTACACCGTACTAATCACGGCTTCCCACTAGAACCCCAGGTTAAATGCCTAAATAGGGCTAGTGGCTAGTGAGCAATAGGTCAGTTTTCAAGTACTGGTTTTTCAAGGAATTTTGTGTGACTGGTTGGAGGATTGCGAACACCATGGCGTGGGTGCTCACTGATAAAGAGACTCAAACTAGGCTAACGAAACAACTGGCTGTCCAGTACCCCCAGTTGGTTTTCCAATGGTTTTCTCTTTAACTGATGTCAGCTCATGATGATGATGAAATCCTCCAATCAATCAAACACAGTCCCTACAAAATCAATACTTGAAAATTACAAATTAGCTTTTGGTCTAATATTATTTGATAGTCATATTATATCTTAAGCTCTCCGTAGTTATGTTAGTCAAGTGTATTTTATCTTCGGTAGATGAACAGAAAGTTAAAAATATGACATTTTGAAGTAATTACATAATAATTTGTAGGGTAGTATTATTATTTATTTGCTTATTAAAACTCAAACTTAGTGCATTATGCTCACCAATAGATGTATCACACAAAATCTCATAGTTTGGGCTAAGGGCTGGGATGTGTACTGCCTGTACACTGAGACCAAGACAGGTGGTTGTCTCAAGAAGTCACCTCCAGACTCTTGGCCTTTGACTTAAAGAGTGACCCAAAAGGCAGTAGAGCAACATCAGGAGCTGAGTTCTCTTCAATCCTTCCAGCTTTTGGAGCCCATGAACACCGTAGGTTTAGAATCAGGGTTTTCTAGTTCACTTAGATAGACCAGCTTATCGATTAGTGCAATTGTAGGCGTCAGACGTTCTCATTCGCCGTCTCCCTCCCTTCTGTGACGAACACTCCTGCTGTCGCATGAAGACAGTCAATATTTCTTACCTGGCAGAGTCAATGAATTCATGTCCTAATGGGCAAGAGCATTTCAAGAGGAAAACTGAAGTCTAACTAGCGTCGACCGTACCAGGTTTTTGTTGGTGTAGTATTATACTTCTCTTTAGTCGGCGGAAAAGTTTGAATATACACATATATATATATATATTATTGTTTCCTTTAATTCCTAGAGGAACATAGGGTTTCAGCCGCACGTCTCCATTGCGTTCGGTTCTCTGCCAACGTTTTCATCACCTGGCTCCATGTCTGCCTACATGCTTTCATCTCTCCTCTTCACATGACCTCCTCCTCAATGTCACCCGCGAACTGACGAACAACTCACCGCTTCCCAATTCTGTCGGGTTCCACTCGAGCAATGGCTTGCCTAGTGATGTCACTCGATGACTTGTTTTCTCAGAGTATGGCCAGCCAATCAACCTACCTCCATTTCTTCCTGCCTATTTGTTTCACAATCGATTCCTGGTTGGTTGTCTCATTGCCAGAGATACATGTTGCTGATCTTTTCTCGTTGACCATCTGATCTTGAGTGGTATTGAGCGAAGACAACTAGCTGTTGATGAAGGTCTGAAGTTTGTTTGAGATGCTCTTTATGACGCACTGGCCAAGTCTCTGATCCGTATAGTAGCACTGATTGACTTCACATTGGAGTTGATAATCGTGATCTTAGTTTGGATGCTGAGTTCTGAGTGTTGACCTCCACACAGACTTAAGAGTAATGAAAGCTTGCCTTCCTTTCCCGATCCTCGCTACTTTGATATCCTCGTCAGTTCCGTCAGCCTGTAGTTGAAACGATGCTTCCCAGGTAGGTAGGTGGGCAAAGGAGGTTGTTTCTTTCAGGTTCCTCCCATTTACGCTGGCTGATTGTTGTCTGTTGTTGTTGTTGTTGCTGTTGGTGTTGGCCAGGAATCTTCATCACCTCTGTTTTCTCTATGTCCACCTGAAGGGCGTCGTATCTTTGATGCTTTTTCTGCCAACTTGTTGCTTTTCACTTGCATATCTTCCTCCAGTTTGTGAAAAATCAGATATATGTCATCATCGGCGAAATCCAGATCCTCCAAGTTTTTCGTTAGCGTCCATTTTATGCTTGTTTCCTCGCCTAGTGACCGGTAAGTGTTGGGTTTCAAACCCACGATTCGGGTGCGTACTGATGATGAGTCCCAAACTAGGAGGTAACAGCTGCTTACTACTCCAGTGCTGGTTCTTACTGGTTCTGTAGAGTCGAATATGAAACAAATCAAATTCCTATACACAAATTCATGAAGATCGTAGAATTCTTTTTATGTAAAAAGTATTATATTAAAAAAAAAATAAATATTCTTTATGTTCTAACCGGGATATGGAGAGGCTTCAGTGGAATATCTCCAGTCCAACTAGTTCGCAGCCAACAGTTTCAACTGCCTCAATGACTACTCGTAAGCTTTCGTTTCCTTTTTGATCCTTAGGTCTTCTTCTCGTGAATCTCGGGGACACGTTCAACTTGCTGCTTCCCATTCGAGTTCCAATAGGGGGTTTGCGTAGCGCATAACGGTAGTCAACGGTTTCTTCAGTAAAAGTTCAGCCTATCTCCATTTTCTTTGGTATATTTACCGAGCATTAGCTTTTTGTTTGGTTCTTTACACCAGTGGAGTTCTTTGTTTTTTTTTCCCATCAACCGTCAAATCGTCTGGGTTGTAGGAAGCGTTGGATGTTGATGATGGTAGATAGTAGCCTATCAGAAGCGCTTTTTGCAATGCTCAGGTCAAGTCTATGAACCATAAGGAAGCATTGATTTGACCTTGGAGTTGAAATTGCAAATCTTGTTCATTATGATAAGATCCTCACTGAATACCTGTACTTCAGAAAGGCTATTTTCAGGTATAAAATACCTATATTTATGAAAACAAAACGTATAAAAGCTGTATAAAAGTGTGTTACACAGGCTACCTTTCTTCGACGTTCAATAAAAATGATTCTCAGTTTTCTGTAGGACTATAAATAGAGAAATTGTATCATACCCTATATATGTATTCATCTAAATGACTGTAAATAACATCCTTTTGATATCTATTGATAGCTCTAATCCCGCCTTTTCAACCTTCTCGAAAACACTTCATTGGAATTGGTACGGGTCTCTGTAATATTATTCACAAAATCACTCTTGTATTTTACGAGTTGATCACGGATTGATATCAGTTAGAGAAGAACCATTGGAAATCAGCACTGCAGTACTGGACAGCTGCTGTTTCATCAGCCTAGTTTGGGAATCATCGGTAGTACGCACCCACTGGGATTCACGTGACCTCCTCCTCCATGTCACAATCTCATCGATGATCCACTAACCGCTTCCCATTCGGGTTCCACTTGAGCCATGGGTTGGCTTGATGGTTTGTTTTCTCAGAGTATGACCAGCCAATCCACCTACCTCTATTTCTTCCTGCATATTTGTTGGACAGTTGTTTCCTACTGGGTTGGTTGTATTGTCTACTCTGTGATGAATATATCTCAGGGATGACAAGGAGTTATAACTTCCTGATACGTATCCACATAATATGTGTGTTTGTTTTTGACAGTTTGTTATATTTTGCTGTGTATGTGGATCGATATTCCATTATACCTCACAATATGCTTTTGTCTGTCAACTAATTAAATAAATATGTATAACCTTGTCGTCACATGACATTACAACCAATCATGTTAAGACTGTCTATTGATTCGTTCCTTTTTGAACATTCGCTCATACACTTGTGTGACATTGATTTTCCTTGTTGTTTGAAAAATACAAGTATCATCGTGAACCTGGTGGTTTTTCTGATTTCCGCCTTCTTGCGTCAGGACTATTAATTACTCGACCAGTACATAACAATAATTTGGCGACGGGGATGACTATGGATTCTTCTAAATTGGAATTACTATTTGAACAACAAATGAAATTAATGGAAATGTTCGTCAACCAACAGACTGGTCCAGCTTCACCTTCAAGCAATCCCAACCATACCATGCTACCATCTGTCGACGGCATTGTGAATAGTATTTCACAGTTCAATTATAATCCAGATGCTAATGTCACTTTTGACACATGGTATCAACGATATGAGGATTTATTCACAGTTGATCTCGCCTCACAAGACGATGATTGGAAGGTGCGAGTGTTATTACATAAATTGGGTCCCGCAGAATATGAAAGGCACTGCAACCTAATTTTACCCCAAAAACCACGTGACAAGTGTTTCGATGATACAATAAAGCTGGTGCGTGAACATTTTGGAGATCACTCCTCATTATTCAGCATACGTTATCGTTTCCTCAAGCTGACAATGAATGAAAATGATGATTTTCTTACTCACGTTGACACAGTCAACCGAGAATGTGAGAGATTTCGACTCAGGTCCTTAACAGATAATAAATTCAAAGCCTTGATCCTCATATGCAGTCTTCAATCTCCTCGTTTCACAAATATCCGAACTCGACTGCTCATTTATGTGTATTGTAAATCCTTGTTTCACCATTTGACTGATAATGGGTAATAAAGTAGTTGACTTTGCACCTGTTATTCTCTCGATAAATCCTTTCTGTAGAGAGGTTTCATATAATGCAACCACTCAAATATTATTTGCTCGTTCACGACTACGGCTGTGTATTTCATCTTTTTAATAAAACTGTTTCATCTACACATGTACAATGATGCCTTGTCTTCTCAATAAGGAAGTAAGTCTTTCCAATTCCCAAGATGCAATATCTCTGCAGTTCTGGTACCAGTGACCAGATAAAACCAGACTATTTTGTTTTGTTTCAGCAGCTGTAGCTCTCACAGCGCGTTTTAAAATCCATTAATTACAAATATGCGAAATCTGGGTGGGAGGAAGTTCAACAGTAGCGTCCAAGTAGTGCAAACTTTGCAATGACCTTGGCCTCATGTTGGTCGTTAGCTAACAGCACCTGCCATTATCATACATGAAATATCAACGCTATTCACCAACTAAGGAGTAAATTTAACACAGATCATGTTTCTAAGTACTGTTTGGACAATGTGTTAATATCTCGATAGGGTTAGGATTGGGGTCAAGGTAAGTATTGGGGTTAGGATTAGTATTATGGTCATAATTGGGATAAAAGGCTGAGTTTACCGTTGGGATAAGGGTTGTCATTAGGGTTAAGATTAAAATTAGGGCTAGTGTTAAGTTTTGAGTTAGCGTTACGATTAGGAATAGATTTAGAGTTGATGTCTCATTTATTTTAATTTGTTTTCTTATCCACATTTTCCAGATAGCAGTAGTCGTCGATCCTCTTGCTGGAAACCATAGTAATCCAACCGAAAGCTTTCCGGGAAGACTGCAAAACGGGAGAAGAGAGATAAACGATTCACAGAAACAGCCCATCTCCAGTCACCTTGGTGAATGCATGTACAGAAACTAGTCTAACTTGCCAACTGATACTCCTCATTATAACTGGGACGCATTTTTAAGTCATGTCAGAGAAAGATACCCTGACTAATGTGTTTTCATGCATTTTCTTGTAAATATACGTCATTTTTTGTGCAAATGTTCCCTGTTTTTATGATTGGTCGACTGGAGGTCACTCGTGCGTTCGCATATCATCGGAGGCTGGTGTTGAAGTCTGCCAGATAATGAACCTACGAAATAGTATAAATCATCAGCTTACCTTCTCTCACACTGACTAGTCCCAAACAGATTCCACAACTATGAATATGTCCAACAGCTGATCTACTGTAGCATTTTATACTCATGATACATCCACAGGGAATATATTCTTTCTTTACCAGTCAATCTCACATCTAAGCAATACTGGAAAACTTTACCTTCATCAAATTTTAGACGCAACTGCATTAAAGCGGACAATTCACTTGAATTAAGCGGAAGAAAAGCTTGGGCTGACGCGCAGAAACTCATTGGTCCATTCAAGGTCATTAGTGTGGCCGCACTCTATTGATGGTTACTGGTGATTAAACTTTAATTTCGTCATCCAAAACTAACACGAATTCGCTGTCCAGTACTCCCTGGTTTTCAATGATTTTTCTTTAAATGATGTCAGTTTCACACTTATTTTAAATCCTATTTGGAAGTAAAGAGTTCACAGTTACAAGGACTAAACGTTGCCTAACAGTCCCCTGAATCAAAATGGCTACAATAAGGACTAAATGATCGGAAAACATTACCAACAGGGAGCTCTGGAAAGTAAAGAAGCAGCCAAGTGAGAAATGATTAATTCACTGCCCCAGGGTGACATGGAGGAGATCGTGTGTGAGGCAAATTAAAGCTTGTGTGCAAATGAGACCTGAATTTTCCGTAATTATAGAATTGATTTTCAGGCCTACGACCTGTAGCCCGAAGTCCGACTCTTCCTTTTTACTCAGAATTAAGATCGCCTAAACAGACAGGACGCACTGGATACAGAAATCCGACCAGAACAAGCTGGATTCAGGAAAGGCAAATCATGTTCTAACCAAGGTGGAGAGATGCTGCTGAGGCTGCCCTACTAGGAACTCATGGAAACAATAATTGTAACAAGATGTGATAATCGCAACGAATGCTGATGCACGTCCAACATAGCCAGAAATGTAGTTTAGTTATAATGGTAGTCGTGGGAGTGATCTCAGGTTGTGGACATACTGCTGGGGAAAAGAATTTAACAGCAGTATTTGTTTCCCGTGGAGGACTAGAATTCTAACCATGATACCTCTCTAATCAGATCAGCAGACAGGGATCTAGAAATTGTCCAACTCAACTAACTCTGAAGTGGTTCGTAGTCTGCATTAACTTCTAGCAGATATAAGAATAAAACTTGTGCACTGAGGTACAGTGTCATTCCACTATGTAATGTAAACATTACTGTATAACACTGTGAGACTTTATAAAAACAAAATTTACCCATAATTAAATTTCTTCTAACAGTCACAACTTATTCAGATAAAACTAACTTCTAGGTAAATTAAATACAAAATATTTAATAGAAGAAAATAAATTATCAACGCAGCATAACTCCAATAGCCATGAGGCAGTCAATACATGATTACCAACACACTGAAGGTAGTAGTCCTGTTCTATATGATATTATACTATTAATTAGATGTGCATATCGATAGTTTCTCTTGTAATAAATAGATTTCATTTGAGTGCCAAATACCTGGAATCCATCAACTGTCAGAAATAAACTCACTAATGAACCAAAATATGTAAAAAGAGCTGTGCATATGGTTTATTATCAATATCGTTATTATTATTATTATTGTTATTCCTTTGAGTTCCGTGTGGAATGTAGGGCATCAGTAACAGATCTCCATAGCATGATGTTCTCTTACGTCTTTCCCTTTTGAGCTGTCTTCACGACCATCTGTAGGCTTTCACTTCCTTTCCACGTGATCTCCACAATGTCATCCTCAGACGCGTATTGCGTCGTCTCCCATTCCAATTCTATTTCGAGGGATAGTTAATTTGTGAGGCTTTCATTGCCCCTCTCCGTACTAGACAACATCTTCAGCTCATACTTCAATTTGGATTCGAGTGAGCTTTTAGATTTCTCCATGAGTTCACTATTAGTCATCTCTCCCGGTGCTCCCCATGAACGTGATTGATTGCTTTCGTTTGTTTTCACACCTTCTAGGCTACTTACTTGTATTGATATTGATGTTGATTGTTTCCTTGACCTGAACTTTGACCCTTTGTGTGTATGAGATTTCCTTATTATCGACTGGTAAATTTTGTCTATCTCGATGTGTCTACTGACAGATGATTCACTGGATTACCAGGCAGCCTTCTAAAAATTCTCTGGCATTCTTGGTGTTTCCTCTGTCTAATATTTGAACGCTGGTTGTCCCAGTCGAATTGATGGCCGTGGTTGTCTGTATGCAGTGAGGCGATATGAGGGAGTGGATATCATGTCTTTTGACGGCTAGCTTATTATCGTGGATACAAAGACGCAGACGACGTCCAATTTGGCCAAAGTAGTGTTTTTCACACTTGTTACAATTTATTTTGTAGATGATGTTGGTTTTATCTTCTTTCGTCGTTGAGTCTTTTGTTTGACATGGAACCAGCTGAGTGAAGTGATTTTGTTGGTTTGTGTACGAAGTCAATTCCTAAAGGTTTGAAGAGTGTTGCAGTGATTTCTGAGATGTCTTTTATATATAGTTGGGCGATATTTTTTGAGCTTCCCTTGTAGGCCTTTGGTTGGATAGGTTGGCTTAGGGGTATATGTCTTTTGATGAAATTCCTTGGATATCCATTCTTTTGGAAGGCATCCATGAGATATCTTTCTTTAATTCTCCTTAAGGCCGGAGTGCTGCAATAAAGATAAGAAATAAATTAAAGCAGCTGCGAAAATCACTATATTGGCCAAATTGGACGTCGTCTGCGTCTTTGTATCCACGATAATAAGCTAGCCGTCAAAAGACATGATATCCACTCCCTCATATCGCCTCACTGCATACAGACAACCACGGCCATCAATTCGACTGGGACAACCAGCGTTCAAATATTAGACAGAGGAAACACCAAGAATGCCAGAGAATTTTTAGAAGGCTGCCTGGTAATCCAGTGAATCATCTGTCAGTAGACACATCGAGATAGACAAAATTTACCAGTCGATAATAAGGAAATCTCATACACACAAAGGGTCAAAGTTCAGGTCAAGGAAACAATCAACATCAATATCAATACAAGTAAGTAGCCTAGAAGGTGTGAAAACAAACGAAAGCAATCAATCACGTTCATGGGGAGCACCGGGAGAGATGACTAATAGTGAACTCATGGAGAAATCTAAAAGCTCACTCGAATCCAAATTGAAGTATGAGCTGAAGATGTTGTCTAGTACGGAGAGGGGCAATGAAAGCCTCACAAATTAACTATCCCTCGAAATAGAATTGGAATGGGAGACGACGCAATACGCGTCTGAGGATGACATTGTGGAGATCACGTGGAAAGGAAGTGAAAGCCTACAGATGGTCGTGAAGACAGCTCAAAAGGGAAAGACGTAAGAGAACATCATGCTATGGAGATCTGTTACTGATGCCCTACATTCCACACGGAACTCAAAGGAATAACAATAATAATAATAATAACGATATTGATAATAAACCATATGCACAGCTCTTTTTACATATTTTGGTTCATTAGTGAGTTTATTTCTGACAGTTGATGGATTCCAGGTATTTGGCACTCAAATGAAATCTATTTATTACAAGAGAAACTATCGATATGCACATCTAATTAATAGTATAATATCATATAGAACAGGACTACTACCTTCAGTGTGTTGGTAATCATGTATTGACTGCCTCATGGCTATTGGAGTTATGCTGCGTTGATAATTTATTTTCTTCTATTAAATATTTTGTATTTAATTTACCTAGAAGTTAGTTTTATCTGAATAAGTTGTGACTGTTAGAAGAAATTTAATTATGGGTAAATTTTGTTTTTATAAAGTCTCACAGTGTTATACAGTAATGTTTACATTACATAGTGGAATGACACTGTACCTCAGTGCACAAGTTTTATTCTTATATCTGCTAGAAGTTAATGCAGACTACGAACCACTTCAGAGTTAGTTGAGTTGGACAATTTCTAGATCCCTGTCTGCTGATCTGATTAGAGAGGTATCATGGTTAGAATTCTAGTCCTCCACGGGAAACAAATACTGCTGTTAAATTCTTTTCCCCAGCAGTATGTCCACAACCTGAGATCACTCCCACGACTACCATTATAACTAAACTACATTTCTGGCTATGTTGGACGTGCATCAGCATTCGTTGCGATTATCACATCTTGTTACAATTATTGTTTCCATGAGTTCCTAGTAGGGCAGCCTCAGCAGCATCTCTCCACCTTGTCCTCTTCTCTGAGGTCCTCTTCAGCTGTCCCCATAATTCCCCATAGTCTTTCATCTTCTCCTCCATGTTCCCACTGATGCTTGAACCCATTACCCATAGTTCCAAACGTCAAAGAGTTATCCGCTAGATCACTGGGGACACGAGAGTCGCCTCTTTAAACGACTGGTACTGGATTTGAGCCTCAGTGAGAACATCATCATTCACTGGGGAATGCAGGTACATCCGGATGATAAGTCCCAAATGCGCATTCTGGATTCCACCACTTCTAGTCATCATCCAACAGCTGACTTCAGGTTAAATCCTCAGACATCGTTGAAGTAACCGCACAAAGAGCCAGCTGACAAGCCAACAGAGACTGAACACTTAGGTCCAGTTAATCAACCCAGAAGTCCAAACTGAATTAAGTGATTTCTTCTTTTTTGCCTAGATAAACTGGTATGCTGATTGGTTATTCGGCAGATAGCTAGTTCCAGATTCAACTGCTGGCAGATGCACTCCTAAATCTAGTTTATTTTGTTTGTTGACAGTAATCCCCCGGTAATAGCGAAGATTTATTGTGAGGTTAGCTATTCTCTCTCACAATTAAAAAAGTATCAAAACACCTTCGATACTGGAACTTTGAAAGCTTGAAAGCACTTTAAACTCGGACTAGTCAAGACTGTCTATTATAGAGCGAGGAGAATATACTCTAAAGAGAAATTAGAGGAGGAGTTTGAGCTCCTTGAAAAGATATTGAAGAGCAATGGGTACCCTCTAAGGTTCATCAACAAGTATGAAAGATCTGAAGTCACAAATGTAAAACAAATCACAGTGGGAAAAAAGCCGGTTTACGTTCAGCTTGATTATAAAGGTGAAAATATTGCAGCGATGATCAACAGAAGGCTGAGTACATCGCTAGCCGGAGTCTATTCTGAAGATAAGCTCGTCCCCGTCTATCGAACAAATCGCTCTTCTTTGGTGCAATCAAAAATCGATAGATATCCTTCTGATGTTAACAAATCCAACTGTATATACAAATTTACATGTATCTGCGGTAGCAGTTACATTGGAAGGACAGAAAGAAGGGCATATCTACGATTTTCTGAATATGTTTCAAAAAGCTTATGTCTAAAGGGAACAAATGCTTTAAACAGTGCCATCGCTAGACATTTCCTTAACACGGATCATGAGGTGAGTATCGAAAAGTCGTTCAAAATTATCAATAGGCACAAAAGAGCTCAATTCTCCTTAAGTTTTCTGAAGCCATTTCCATCAAGCGTCTGAAACCTTATTTAGGCGTCCAGAAAGAAGCGGTTATCAGTCTTCCTTTGCCCTGTCTGGTAACTGGATATTTTCATCCCTCTTTCATTTGAATGCGTAGTGCTGAAAAGTTTCCATTGTGTATGATTATTATTGTTTGGAATAGTGTTTAGTGTTATATATATATATATATATATATATATATATATATATGTAACGAGAAGGCAACGAAACAAAAGATGATACCACTTTATTCTGCAAAAACTGTAGTTCTTGCTTTGTTCAAATTCATTAAGGGAAATAAATGTATGAAACCACTTTTTCATTCATTGGTGATATTATTACCATCGTCACTGGTATGGTAATTTTCAAAATTTCAGTATTTGAGCATTGGTTTGCAGAGATTTGATTGGTTACAGGATTTCATCATGACCTGATATCGGTTAGAAAAACATTGAAAACCTACCAGAAAGTTCTGGACAGTTGTTTAGTTCTAGCTGGGGAATCTTCAGCTGTATACGCACCCTCCGGAGGTGCATATAGAAATACTTGCCAGCGATAACATTGATTAGTGGTCACAGTACATTGTGAATTGGATCGGGTCCCAGTGGCTTAATGGTCCACGAGCTCGCCTTGTAACCATAAAGATCTGGGTTCGAATTTCTTGGTATGGGTGCGTACTGATGAGGAGTCCTAAACTATGGAACAAAACAGATGCCCAATACTCCTAGCTGGTTTCCAATGATTCTCTCACCTATATCAGCTCATGTTGAAATCCTATAATTCAATATTTATTTTCAATCTTCCATTTGAGAATAACAATTAGTACTCCTTACATATTTTTCCGATGCACATTTTAATTCTTAAACAGTAGAAATCAATGTATTTCTTGTTACATTTCAGGCATATTTTTTGATTGCCTTAACTTATTTGATTACGTAATCACGTGATTGCAGAAATTATTTACTCAAAGACTGCAATGAAAGAAACATAGTTTCGTTTTTAGTGATCATACCTAAATTAACAGTGAGACAAACTTTGAGAATGTTTTAGTTATACAGACTGATATTGATGTAAAAGACGGTTATCTTAAGTGAGATTTGAGGATTTTGCATTGCACCGAATGTACAATAGGTAGGTGGCTTATTTTATTCGATAATAGTGCTTTCCAAACTCGATTTCACCTGGTTTCATGTAATCTTCAACAAAGTTATATTTCTAAGTGTTGGTTTTGTAGGGATTTGATTGGTTTCAGGTTTTCACCATGAGCTGACATTAGTTGGAAAACCAATGGAAAACCGCCTGGGAGTACTGGACAGCTGTTTTGTCCTAGTTTGGGACTCTTCATCAGTACGCACCCGCCGGGATTCGAAACCAGGACCAATCAAATCCCTACAAAACCAACACTTGAATAACAATGAGATGCTCACTAGCGACTTGCCCTATTCAGGTAGGTAGTTACCTGGGGTTCTGGTGAGAAGTCGTCACAAGTAGGGTGTAGCCGGTCGGGTGTGAGGACAAATACTCGCTGAAGACATTGGCTAGGGGTCACCAACAAAACTTTTCGATTTAAATTCCAAGATTCCCAATAGACAGGTGAATATGATGCCTCCCTCTTGAAGTGCTGATTATGTATCATTTTTTCCCGTGCTTTGAAGTTCCTGCAGTGACTTGACTGATTCTCCGAGTTAAGGTTGGTTGCTAGTCACATGGCAGTACTTTCTAAATGTTTCGCGTTCTGTGATTAGCCAGTAAAGTGGGCGATGCAGGTCATAGAGATACCTAACCACGACCACCAACACCAACAACAAGTGTCAATAACCATCAACGGGAGCGATGTGAAGGAATTCACCTCTTTCAGTAACAACCCCAACAGGCAGCAAGGCTGATGATTTCAAAGCCAGCCAGGTCCAAGAAAAGCAAGACAAATTTTCATTACTCTGAAATCACTGTCCACAATTTCAACGTTAGCGCAAAATCATTGCTTCTATGCTGTCTAAACATGTGGCACACAAGTCCTCAGAAGCATTTCCAATGAGCTACTGCATACTATCAAACAACAACAATAGCTTTCGCTTAACACTGAATGTCAGATGGCCTACCAGAAGTGATATGTGACTAGGATCTCCGCCTACTAGGCAATGAACTAACAAAGAATCTATCACCTAAAAAATAAACCTAAAGAGATGAAGATGGATGAGACACACGCTAAGAAGGAGACCGTTGAGTGACGGCATGCACCAGCCAATCCCTCGAATGGAATTCGAATGTAAAAAGACCAATTGCGCATTCCAGAATGTCACGGTGGAGAATACGCGAAAGGGAGATGATAGCTCATGGCTGATAGCGAATACAGCTCAAAAGAAACACTTCAGATAGCAGATTGAAATGGCAACATCCTTTGAAAGTCCCTTGTTCCACTCGGAAACCCAAGAGAATAACACGAAATGACAATAATAATAATCTTAATGTGCTTAAAATCAAATGAGACTTTCTTCGCCATCTTTATTCACAAATCGTGTTATCGTTGACTGTCATCACTACCATATGACTTTTCAAGTTAAATCAACTGATTAAAATGTGTGACATGCTTCTAAACAGAAATATATCTTTGCATTTATGCTTACTTGCTTACTTGCTTACTTTCTATGCTCTATTGATATCTACAACTCAACCAACAATCGGATCAATAAATTTTCTGCTTTTCACACGTGGACATTCTCATTCTGCGTGTTCATTCTTCACTGCTTATCTAAGCAAATGTTTACACTGCTACATTCATCCTGACTGACAGTCTCTCTCTCTCACTCGCTCTCTCTCTATCTCTTTGTATATCTGACATATAACTATGCAAAATGTAAAACGTCAGATCAGTTTATTCTACTCAATGAGGGGTGGGGTGAGGTGGGGTAAGAGTAAAAGCTATAGGCGACCTAATTTCTACCTTTCTTACACTTCTCTGGATGTGGTTGTGTTCTCTGAGCTGCATAGTTGTTTAATTACCAAGATGTGGTTGTCGTTCTACACAACATCACTTCGACGACAGTTTTAATACGGATTGAACTGATTTGCAACCCTTCACCATGAATGATAAAGGTTTGTCTCTTCCAAGAACATTTGCTGCGATTGGTAAGCATATAAGATAAAATGGCTATTAGATGCTATATCTGTTCTTTGAAGTGGCATCATCTGCTTTATCTGGTAGATGTCGGAGCCTTTCAATAAACAGTTCAAAATATACCAGAATGATTTCATGAAAATTCAAAGGGACACGTTTAACTTCTGAACCTACTGCCTCCTTTAATCCATGACACTGTGTAGATATCAGTATCAAATCAGATTTTCCGATGAAAGTGTAGCAAATGTAACATACTTCATGAATATAATTCCAGTGGTAATACGTACGTCAGAAAAGAATTTTCAGGGCAACGTTTCATTTAATAAGTATTACTATTACTCCATTGGGTTCCGAGTGGAACATAGTGATTCACCGACACATCCCATTTCGTCCTATACTTTGCGGTCGTCTTCAGTTGGCTTGCAGTTTCTTACAAGCTTTCATCTCCTCTTTTCATGACCTCCTCCATGTCACCCTCGAAGTGATTCCTAACTCGTCGTTTCCCATTTGCACACCACTCGAGCAGTTGCCAGACTGGAGTGCGATGTCATTTGACGTATTCTCTTCAGTGCGTGTTTCTAAGACATCTAGATTTTCTCCTGTAGATTTTCAAGTATTGGTTTTGTAGGGATTATGTTTGATTGCATGGAGGATTTAATTATGAGCTGACATCTGTTAGAGAACCACTGGAAAACCTGGGAGTACTGGACAGCCGTTTCATCCTACTTTGGGACTCCTCAGCAGTATGCACCCACCGGGATTCGATCCCAGAACCTTCTGGTTACAAGGCGAGCTCGTAGACCACTGAGCCACTGGGACCCGATCCAATGGTTCTTGAATTCTAACTTCTGCCAATTCACGACATAGCGCGACCACTACTAAATGTCTTCTTCGATGAGTTACTGCCTCATCTTCAACCTAACTTCTGCTGAATTGGCAGAAGTTAGAATTCAAGGACCATTAGATCGGGTCCCAGTGGCTCACTTGTCTACGAGTTAGCTCGCCTTGTAACCAGAAGGTCCTGGGTTCGAATCCCAGTGGGTGCGTACTGCTGAAGAGTCCCAAACTAGGCTGATGAAACAGCTAGCTGTCCAGTACTCCCAGGTTTTCCAGTGGTTCTCTAACTGATGTCAGCTCATGATTAAATCCTCCTATAGATTTGTTGAACCCATCCTCGACTTTTGGTTCCTCCCAGGAGTTTCTCGTTGCCAATCCTTTCCTACCGGTGGTCTGATGTTGAGTATGGAGTGAAGCCAGCTGTTAATAAAATTCTGCAGTAAGCAGTCTGAAACGCTCTCTGTGAAGAAATCGCCAAGTTTCTGACCAATATAGAAGAGGTGACTGACTGACTGGCTTAACATTGGTGCTGCGAACCTGAATGTTCTTGTTTGCACTGGAGAACATTTCTAAACTGATTTCACAGTGATAAAGCTGTGCTTCGCCTTTCCGATCCTGGTTTTAACATCCTAATCTTTGACAGCTGCTGGTGGTTGAAAGGTTGATGACTGTCTAAATGAGTGAGTGAACACAGTGATCTATTTCAAATTTCTCGCGTTGATAGTGGTTGGTGCTGGTTGTTGTTGTTGTTGCAGTTCATTGGTTATTTTCATCACATGCGGTAAAAAGAGTATTCCCTGCTGCTGAATTAGTCTATGTCTTCAGAACCACCCCTATTTTGCATTTGGTAGTAAAAGAGAAACTGCCTAATTTCGCATTTTCCATGCGTAACTACCAGTTTGACTGATCCTGTGGATTGAACCAGTTACATAGGCTGTACAATTAGGCCTGTTTCTCGTCGGATTTCCGAATATCGTCCTGCGTAGTTAAGTAAAGGACAAACAATGTCCATTCATACTTTTATTCCATCTCATCTTGTGGATACAACAGAACACAGGATTGATGTCAACGAGGCTTTCAAAGTTATATACCATATACCTACTAATCTTAACTTCACCTTAAGAGTTCGTCTACTACATATTCTTGAGGCCGTTAGGATCCCCACTAAGAAGCCTAATTTATGTTTCCAAGAGAAGCTAGTTCAGACGCTTTCCTTTCCTTGGCTATCAGTCAAGGTTCGAATAATCCTCATCTTTTTGTGGAAATTTCCTTAATTTTAGTTGTTATTCTATTTGCTATTCTATTTTTATTATTATTATAATTTAAGCATCCTTAATGAACTGTAACTCCATTGTGATCTTACTTAGCAGATAGATATTATTTAAAAAACACCAGTATTGTTACTGACGACTATTCTAGAATATTCTATGTATATAAACACATATATGTGTATAATTGTAGAGCCAGAAAAAGAAATTATCGAAAAGGATATTCTTTGCTCAATTATTTTGGTTTTTAATGTCAGGTAGTTGTAGTCAATCATCGTGAAACCTTCTTTACGGATGAGAAACTTGGCGAGCGGGTCACAAAGAATATTTCCAACAGCCTGTTGCAGACCTTTACCAACAACTGTCTTCGTGCTATACTGAAGATCAGATGGCCGGGCCGGAAAGAATCACCAACAAGAAACTATGGGAACAAACAAAACGAGAACCGATCGCCAAACAACAAATATGCAGGAGAAAGTAGATGAAGACGGATTGGACACTACTCGCTGAGGAGGCCGCTGGGTGACATCGCGCGCGCGTCAGGCCATTGCTCGAGTGGAACCAAGCTGATAGAGAAACGGCGAGTGGGACGTCCATGGATGAGATCGTGTGAAGAGGAGTTGAAAAAGTATGGACTAACTAACATGGATGCAGGTGAAAAGCACAGTAGAAGAGAGAAGCAAGTGGAGAAGTGCAGTTGAAGCCCTATGTTCCACTAGGAACATAAAGGAACAATGATAATAATAATCGTGAAACCTTAGACGTATGTCTTGGGCTACTCGACACTCACAGGTCATCAAAGCGTATCTACAGTCTTTAAGGGATTCATGTTCCGTCTAAGATTCAAACCAACGTCTCTCAGTACTGATCAAGGATTGTTGTGCTAATTTTCTCTGTATCGTTCTAATTTTATTAGATGTACTGTCGAAGCAAGTACAGCTGTGTCTGTTTCATAGTAAAGATAAAATGGCTGGCTAGAAGAAATTAGCAACAAGAAACTTTGGGACCAAACTTACAGACGCGAAACTACTACCTAAGAAATCTGCCGAAAAAATGGAGATGTATTGGACGTGTACTGAAGGGACTGAGTCGAATGACATCGCGTGCCAACTAGGCTATCAGTCTAGTGGAACTCAATTGGGAAACGATGAGTATGGCATCACTTTTAGGGTGACATGGAGGAGGAATCTAGTGGCTAGCTGATAGGGAGGGACCGCACGGTATAGGACAAAACAGAGGTGTATTGTTGAATCCCTATGATCCTCTTAGGAACCAAGGAAAAAAAAATAATAACAATCATACATCCAGTGCTGCAACCGGAGACTCTACGACTGAGGAATCCAGATTCATGATTGACTTATAAACTGCATTTAGATAACTGAGAGACCACTATCATTTACGCTTCTATCATTTATGCTCCTGTCCATCCCAAGCAAAATACTAAGCCGCATCATCTTGGAGAGAATCAAACAAGCCAATCTGGATGGAAAACTTCGACCGGAACAAGCTGGATTCAGGAGAAACAAGTCATGTATAGATCAAATCGCCACTCTACGGATCATCATTGAACAAAGCTTGGAATGGCAGTCACCTCTCTATCTGAACTTCATCAACTTTGAAAAGGCCTTCGACAGCGTCGATCGAGAGGTGATTTGGAGACTACTTCTCAACTACCAAGGGGTGCCGCCGACAATTATACATCTCATCCAACAGTTATACGACAATTCTGCATGCCAAGTAATCCACAACGGGAAACTTACGGAAGCCTTCGAAGTAAGAACGGCAGTAAGACAAGCTGGCTGGATGCCTACTATCGCCAATGATTTTCATGATTGCAGTAGATTGGATAATGCGACAGACAACGGCCAATGAGGAAACAGGCATAAAATGGACTCACACAAAAGACTTGGAGGATCTGGATTTCGCCGATGATATGTGTCTGATTTTCCACAAACTGGAGGAAGATATGCAAGTGAAAAGCAACAAGTTGGCAGAAGAAGCATCAAAGATACGACGCCCTTCAGGTGAACATAGAGAAAACAGAGGTGATGAAGATTCCTGGCCAACAGCAACAACAACAACAACAAGAGACAACAATCAGCCAGCATAAATGGGAGGAACCTGAAAGAAACGACCTCCTTTGCCCACCTTCCTACCTGGGAAGCATCGTTTCAACTACAGGCTGACGGAACTGACGAGGATATCAAAGCAGCAAGGATCGGGAAGGTAAGAAAAGCTTTCATTACTCTCAAGTTTGTGTGGAGGTCAACACTCAGAACTCAGAATCAAAAGTAAGATCCGGATTTTCAACTCCAATGTGAAGTCAGTCAGTGCTACTCACAATACGGATGGATCAGAGACTTGGCCAGTGCGTCATAAAGAGCATCTCAAACAAACTTCAGACCTTCATCAACAGCTAGCTGTCTTCGCTCAATACTACTCAAGATCAGATGGCCGGCCAGAAAAGCTTATCATTAGGGATCTCCGGCAATGAGCGAACCAACACAGCAGGAACCGGTTGTGAAATAAATAGGCAGGAAGAAATGGAGGTAAGTGGATTGGCTGGCCATACTCTGAGAAAACAAGCCATCAAGTGACATCAATAGACAAGCCATTGCTCGAGTGGAACCCGACAGAATTGGGAAGTGGCGAGTTGGTTGTTAAAGCGAGGGTGACTTGGAGGAGGTCATGTGCGGAGGAGATGAAAGCATGTGGACAGACTTGGAGCTGGGTGAAAAGGTTGGCAGAAAACCGAAAGCAATGGAGACGTATGGGGCTAAATCCCTATGTTCCTCTAGGAACTAAAGGATATAATAATAATAATAATATACTATCATTTATAAAGCATATTTCATAAAGACCTCTGTACTCTATTGCTGAATAACGAAAGTATTAATGTAATGTGGAGCACACCAACACACACACACGCACACACACAAAGATACTTAGTCGTTGGAAAACAGAATTTCAACTCACACACAATTTGGACCAATCACAAACGCGAAGTGTAACACACATGCATTTTATATACTTCACATTTTTAAAAAAAAATTTATGTCACACATTGACATGATTATACCTGCATACATCATAAAATGACATAATGTATTTTTTTGAGTTCAGCTTGTGTGAATGAGCAGTGAAGTGTAGAGTGGGTGAGCGAGCGAGCGAATAAATGAGGTAGACTTGGTTATTTTGTGCATGTCTACGTGACCACGCCTATGAATTATTGATTTCACACTTTTCTTAAACATACAGAAAAAATGAGCAAGCAATAATTCACAATTAAGAAAAATAAATCACTGCATAAATTGTTAAAAAGTCTGTCATTCTGCTGATCTTTTTTACGGGAGACAAGTCTAGAGAAATCAGATAATGCTGAGTGGAAAAGAAGAAGAAGATAAAGTAAGCGGTTCTTACCATCTTTTGACTGGTGATGTTTTGATCACAAATAAAATATGATCCTAAAAATAACATATTAAAGATCTGATGAAGTAAGTAGGTAAGTAGGTAAGTAAGTAAGTAAGTAGGTAAGTAGGTAAGTAAGTAAGTAAGTAAGTAAGTAGGTAAGTAAGTAAGTAAGTAAGTAAGTAAGTAGGTAAGTAAATAGATAAGTAAGTGAGTAAGAAAGTAAGTAGGTAAGTAAGTGAGTAAGTAGGTAAGTAAGTAAGTAGGTAAGTAAGTAAGCAAGTAGACAAGTAAGTAAGTAAATAAGTAAGTAATTAAGTAATTAAGTAGGTAAGTAAGTAAGTAAGTAAGTAGGTAAGTAAGTAAGTAAGTGAGTAAGTAGGTAAGTAGGTAGGTAAGTAAGTAAGTAAGTAATTAAGTAGGTAAGTAATTTAGTAATTAGGTAAGAAAGTAAGTAAATAAGTAAACAAAGATTGAGCAGTTTTTTCTATTTTGAAAAGTTTCTATTCATCTACGCATAATAGACGACTTGAAAAATCCTGGAATCCATGATATTCCATATCAACAAGGTTATTTTTAGTTGACTGTATGTAAACATTCAGTATCTGTTACCTAATAGAACCTTTTTTCAAAACTGTATATGAAGATGTAGAGAGGGAAAAAAATAACATTAGTAATAAAAATGATGCGAGTTTTAACATATGTGTGTAAAACTTGGGCACTGTGGTGGTGGTGGTAGTAAGTAATTCCATATTAGTTTGTTTATTTGATATATATCACACACAGTGATTGGAACAGTATTATTTACTGGATGACACAGTTTCGAACACAATTTATTACTGTTCATAATCACAACATCAATTATAATCACACGTCTTCGAAAGCTGAGTTTTATAGTTCACCATGTTCTCTCCTATTCGTCGTCATAGTTAGGGGTAGTAGAATTTTCCAGATATCCGTGGGTGGACAGGTGATGTTGAATCATTCCCATTACACGTGTTGGTTTGCAGTTGATTCGATAAACAAAGCTTCTGTTGTTATCAATCTCTCCCTCCACCTAGCTGTGATATTAGATTCTAAAACTTTCAGCCTACCCAGTACTATTGTATGGATGGTTGTGTGTAATTGCAAGTAACGAGTGCTATAGCTGAACTATTCCCTAGATTTCTTATCTTATTCGTGTCAACCGATGTAGATTTCGCTAGCGTTTTATGCTCGGCTAGTCCAACTGCCCCTGTTCTACTAGTTTGATCTATGTATTTGACCTGACAATCATTGCAGGCAGAGTATCAGATAAACTAAATTGTTTTGTCGGTTAAAGGCTCTACAGGATTGATCCTGTAGCCGACAAGGCTTGTTTCTAATTGAGTTTGTGGAGGGGGGGGGTTGAATGCTATCCACTTTTATTCCTGCCTGTATTGTTAAGAATTCTGCGTAAGGTTTCCAAGGTTCCCTCCTTGTATGGAATAACTACTGATGATTTAGATTCCTTACTGTTGGTGTTGTTTTGCGCATATTTGACATGTATGTCGTCATTAATATTACTATTGTTCTCATTATTGTCATCACTATCATTATTTATGTTATTTTTACATTTCCCTACATACATTCTGACTAATTTATCCGGGTAGTTATTAAGTTTCAAGGCATCTCTCATATGTCTCATTTCTTGTCATAGATTTTTCTTGGTACTACTTAGTTTTGTGCATTGTCACTTAAACATTCTACCAAACCTATTTTTACTGAAATAGGATGGGATGAACGGAAGTCCAGATATTTGTTTGAATTCTGCTTTTCCAATTTAAAAGTGAATTGAATCGCCTCCGCCTTTGAATTAATGTGTTCACTGTGTAATACATCTAATAAACGAACTAATATGGAATTACTTACTACCACAATGCCCAAGTTTTACACATATATTATTATGACTTATGGTCTTCCTGTACGAAGACCTATCAATAAACTCACTCGACTTTCACAAACCTAAGCAAGATATGAAAATCATCCTGTTTTCAACATTCGATGTCTAAAAAATGAAATCGTTCGTAAATATCTACGTCTATGAGCTCCAGTTCCAACGGACAGAGTTAGGAACAGAATAGAAAGCCTACAAAAATTATGCCTGAAAGAAGAGATCCACAGAATAGTCAAAAAGTTGCAACATCTCAGATGTGAAATTGAGCAATTAAAACAAAAGTTAAAAGGAATAGTTACCAGTGTAGATTGTGATCTTATAACACAATCATCCAGCAATGTAAAATCAGCAACTTTCCAAAAAGTCAAAAAATTGTTAAATCAAAAGGTTCAATAAATCATTAAAGGCAGAAAACTTCTTCTCAGAACGATGAAGTCAACAATCCAAAGTCAACGGCGATCTATAAATCAAAGTGGATTATCAATCTCTCGACACACACATATATTAAGTCCTACAGAAATAAGTGTATTAGAAAAGGGACTAAATTTCAATGTAGCGGTGGATAAGCTGAAACCTGAGGATGTCATCCCTAAAGCAGAAATAGCACTAAGTGTGTGGGATAGACAAAACAACGGCTGAAGAAGTACGTGCACAATATGCACTTACGTTAAAACGACAAGTAATAAAATTAATAATTTTTCCTTCACGTCCTCAGTGGAACATAGGGCTTCAAGCTAGTGGCTTGAAGTTTCTGTAGCAGTGTTTATTTTTACAGGATGTGGTTGCCAGCCTCATGCCCAACCTTTCCTCTTTACCAGCATTATTTCTGGCTTGGCGAGGTAAAGGAATACGTCTGTGGCCGGGGATCGAACCTCGGACTACGAGCATGGTCAGCGAGCGTACTAACCGCTGTGCCAGCGACGCACTTAAAACGACAAAAATATCCAGTAAATAATACTGTTTCACTCTGTGATACATCTAATAAACAAACTAATATGAAACCTCTCTCTCCATTAAAATAAATTACTTTTTATTATTTTTATCTTTTCCCATCCGGCCTAGTGTGTGATTACACGGAAGTGAATACAATCCAATGACCAGCTTTTTTCTAGGTTATTTAACCTAATAGAGTCTATCATTCTAGGTGTGTGTTGCAGAAATTTCATTGAGCCTGCCTGATCTACTATTCTGACGGCCTATGTTGATTAAATAATATTAGGTGTTCACTTATGTCTAACCTTCAGTGTATCCAATTTTCAAAATAAACTATATACAAAAAACGAATGGGGTAACAAGTGGGACTACCAATGCTTCCAATAATAGCAGACATTTGGATATGAATAGTTGGGAACATAAGCCTCTTAGAACGTTTAATACTGCTCCACCTGGGTTATGGTGGAAATATATGGATGACACATTCCATCAGTGTGTTAAAAATTGAACATTATCCCTCGGATCTTTTACATATATATAAACTCAACAGTAGACGGAATCCAGCTCACTTCTGAGTTAGAAAACGAACAGAGTTAGTTGGCTATTCTACAATGTAAAATAAAACGAAAACAAGGTGGTAGTTTAGATATTAGCTTGGATTTATAGGAAACTGACACACTCCAATAAGTACTTAGACTTTATTTCATTCCATCCAGAATAGATAAAGTAATAATAATAATAATCTACCTTATTCCAAAAACATTACTTATAATACAGAATGGAATTCTTAGCATTTGTCACAATATTGCATCTGATTTACTCAAAATATAAATAAAATTAAAAATTAAAACAAAATCAACCAGAGAAATTTGTCCACGTTTACGATATAAAGTCAAAAATATTCGAAGTACGAATTGACAATATTAAATATTATAATAATAATAATAACAGTGAGTTTATTTCAAACAGTATTCTCGATACACTCAGTTTGAAAATTTTAGCATGTTACCATAGAATATTGAATCTAATGTTCTGTTGATATAGCAGAATGGTGAGGGGAAATACAAGATTAACACTTATAACACAGCTTAAATACTGTTCACACTTATGAAAAAATAAATAAATAAAAACAAAAAATTGAGAGGATTATAAATATAAGAAGAACAATAACAATAAAAGTTGATGTTGTAAGGGTGGAGGAAATCGTGTATTTAGTAGTGCAAAGAAGGTTGGTTAGTTAGTTAGTTCATGCCCACCACTATTTTCATCACATAAAGTAGGTGCAGCCAAATATGGTGTAGTGGAATTTTTATACTTGGACATGTGCGTGCATAAAGTCTTCTGAAAAGACTTCTTCTTTTACCTGAGGAGGAGACAAAAAGGTTGAAGCTGTGGGTGCTGTGGTGGATGCTCACAGTCTGACAAAATTCCTTTAGCAAATTTTTTGCATGACATCAAGTGCTTATCAAGTGACAATGTCAACGATGTAGCCCAATGGTGGTATACAACCACTCGTCCTAATGACAGTCATCAGAGGTCTACGACATAGTATGACATCGTCTTTTCTAAGCAATCCAGGAAAGAATAAACAAGGGTGAACAGTAAACAAGAATAGGTAAGACGCACGAGTTGACAAACGGTGGGAGGAGGAGGCGTTGGTTGGGTCATATGCCTGAGTGCCTTAAATTAACTTAATCTAAAGTTTCAGACGAAATATTCTTTTAGAAATCGCTAAGACATGGGAAGACCAGGGTAGGTCAGATAAAAATGTCTCATATAATCGGGTAGGCCAAGATTCTAACTGGTAAGTCAGAAGATTTAAATGGTGAAATCAAACAAAATAAAGAAAGTATTGCTGGTAAATAACTAATTACCCATCAGAATTTATTCAAAAGTATATGAAGAACCATAGAAAAACTAAGATTATCAATAAAATTGACGAAAATAATGAAAATAATATAGAATTCAAAGCCTTTGTAGTACTACCGTATAAAGAAGGAACATCAGATGTCTTACGTAGGACTCTCAATGAGTCTGGAATTAGTCGGGTTGGCATTTAAACCAGCCAACTCATTCTCTCAGACCCGATAGATCTAATTAGGCAAAATAATATATAATTTACTAAATACCTTATCATAATGACTATGAGGTCAATTACACAGGTCTAATTAGTTGATCGGGGTCAATCAGATTATCGGAACATAAAAATTTAGCTAAATAATATAGAAGAAGCTCAGTCATTGGAATGGATTCACTTGCATGTAGTTACGCAATAGGGGGGGGATTGTGAAAAAGTACTCAAACAACAACACTAACAGACACGAATCACTATCAACGGGAGGAATTTGACAAAGTCACTTCTTTCACTAATCACCTTGGCAGCATCGTTTCAGCTGTAGGCGACACGGATGACTGTGTAAAAGCCAGCCAGGATCCAAAAGTCAAAACAAATCCCCTGAACTCTTATATCTGTGCGGAAATCTACTGTACTCAGGAAAGGGAAAAGTTTTCCGATTCTAAACACTAATGTCAAGTCGATCAGTGTTTGTATACGGTTCAGAGACTTTTATTAATAGCTGCCTTCGTTGGTAACACACAGGGGACCAAATAGTCTGTCAGGAGGATTAAGCAATAAGGAATTCTGGGACGGAACTAACCAAGAACCTGTCGTCAGACGGAAATGGAGATGAACTGGACATACATTCGGCAGGCAGTTGAGTGATGCCAGGCGCCAAGCAGGCTCTCGAGTGGGACCCGAACGGGAAACGATGAGAATGAATGAAATGGTGGTGTTCTGCTATTGAAGCTATCTGTTCCACTCTGAATCCAAGGGAATAATAATAACTGAGTTAGAGTTCAATAGTTCAATTCTTTTTAACATTTCTACCATTACTCAATATCAAATTTGAATAACTGCATTCATTAAGGTCAGTGATTTTTGATTAAAACTATGAAAAATCTGTCTTGAGGTTACTTGTTTTAATCCTTCACTGTACTGTAATCCACTGTGATACATATATGTGATTTCTCTTTGGTATATATATCTGAACTTAATAGATAAGCCTCATTTCGATATATGGGCTACTTAAACAGTATTATTATTATTATCATTAGTCCGTTAAGTTCCGAGTGGAAGAAAGGGCTTCAACGTCGCATCCCCATTTCATCTTGTTCTGCTCAGTCCTCTTCATCAGTTGGTTCTAAGATTGCCTATAAAAATTTCATTTCCTCCTCACACGATCTCATCCATCTCGTCATCCTCGAGCCCAGAACCATCTCGTTGTTTCCCATTCGGGTATCACTTTAGGGTTTACCTGGCACGCACTGGCACTAAAAGGTCTCTTCAGAGTTTGTCAAATCTACCTCCATTTTTGCAAGTGTTGGTTTGTAGGGATTTGATGGGTTTCAGGATTTCATCTTGAGCTGACATTAGTTAGAGGACCATTGGAAAACCACTTGGGAGTACTGGACAGCTGTTTCGTCCTAGTTTACGTGCTTAATGATGAAGAGTCTCAAACTAGGACGAAACAGCTGTCCAGTACTTCCAGGTTTTCAAATTATCCTCTAATTAATGTTACCTCCATTTTCTTTTGTAGATTTATCGGGCAAGAGATTGTTGGTGAGTTTATTGTCTATCAGAGACCCTTTTCGCTAATTTTTTCCGACTGACCATCTGATCTTCATTATGGAGTGAAGGAAGGTGTTTGTAAAAGTCTTCAGTAATCTGTTCGAAATGTGTTTGGTGACATACCTTGTTCTGTGAATCAAATAAAAGGACTGACATATACGAGAACCTCGTCTAATCTTTGTTAGCTTTTTCTTAGCCTGGAAAAAGAGAGAAGGTCGCGCATGGGGCTAACACCATCCTACTCCGGAAAGACAACCCAGTCCCGCTGAAATAACTAGACTGATTTGGTAAGCTTTTATATTTGAGTATTTGGATACCTTGAACTGATGATTAATTTATTAGAAGCTACTTTTTACTAGAGCTTGTAATGGGATGTATGACTCATTTTGTATCTTATTTAGCCTAGTGGATTAAATTTGGATGGTGAGTTCGATCTACTCTCAGTGGGAACACCAGTACTAAGGGGGTGGGATATGGTGGTAAATTCAGCTGATGAATCCAAAATGGGACATAAAGCACTTCCTAGATTCTCCTGTTGACAACCACAAAGTGAGTAACCTAGAGTGGATGTTGGTATCTGGGAGTACTGTTTATAATTCCAGCAGTACACTTTAGGTGCATTTCAAAGTTCAGTAGTCCCCCCCCCTAGTAATGTGATTCATGACAAAAATCTTCGAAATTCGATCATTTTTCTAAAATAATTCCCCATTCAAATTTTAGTTTCTCTTATAGAGCTGGTCGAGAAGCCTTAGTTTTACTGCTGTATGACTGAATTTCAATACTCTGAAGTACAAGTATTCATTGGAGATGATGTTCGGCACTCTTACTATAGAGAACAAGATCTGCAATTTCAACTCCAAGGTGAAATCAATGCTTCCATATGGTTAAAAGATTGACCTGAGGATCACTAAATGTGTTTCTGACAGCCTACTGTCAACCAACATCAACATTCAACGCTTCCTACGATCCTGACGATTAGAAGGTTGACAGGAAAGGAACAAAGAAATCTACTGGTGTAAAGAACCAAGCAAAAAAACGCTGTTGCTTAAAAATATACCGAAGAAAACGGAGATTGGCTGGACGTTTGCTGAAGAAACCGATGACTAACGTTATGCGCTACGCAAACCGCCTATTGGAACTCAAATGGGAAGCAACAAGTTGAATATACCCTTGAGATTTACGTGGAGAAGATCAAAAGATCAAAAAGGAAACGAAAGCTTACGAGTACTGATGGAGCCAGTTGAAACTGTCGGCTGCGAACTAATTGGAGTGGAGACATTCCACTGAAGCCTCTCCATATCCCGGTTAGAACATAAAGAATATTTATTTTTAAAAATATCATACTTTTTACATAAAAAGAATTATACAATCTTCATGAATTTGTGTGAAGGGATTTGATTTGTTTCATATTCGACTCTACAGAACCAGTAAGAACCAGCACTGGAGTAGTAAGCAGCTGTTACCTCCTAGTTTGGGACTCACCATCAGTACGCACCCAAATCGCGGGTTTGAAACCCAACACTTACCGGTCACTAGGCGAGGAAACAGGCATAAAATGGACGCTAACGAAAAACTTGGAGGATCTGGACTTCGCCAACGATATATATATATATATATATATATATATATATATATATGTCTGGTTTCCCACAAACTGGAAGATATGCGAACCAACCCACCAGTAACCGACTGCGCAACAAATAAGCAGGAAGAAATGGAGGTGGATTGGCTGGCCATACTTTGAGGAAACCATCAAGTGAGTGACATCACTAGACAAGCCATTGCTCGAGTGGGACCTGACAGAGCAAGAATCGGAAAAGCAAGACAAGCTTTCATTACTCTCAAGTTTGTGTGGTGGTCAACACTCAGAACTCAGCATCAAAAATAAGATCCGGATTTTCAACTCCAATGTGAAGTCAGTCAGTGCTACTCACTATACGGATGGATCAGAGACTTGGCCAGTGCGTCATAAAGAGCATCTCAAACAAACTTCAGACCTTCATCAACAGCTGGCTGTCTTCGCTGAATACCACTCAAGATCAGATGGCCGGCCAGAAAAGCTTAGCATTAGGGATCTCTGGCAATGAGCGAACCAACACAGCAGGAACCGATTGTGAAATAAATAGGCAGGAAGAAATGGGGGTAGGTGGATTGGCTGGCCATACTCTGAGGAAATCATCAAGTGAGTGACATCACTAGACAAGCCATTGCTCGAGTGGAACCCGAAAGGGAAGTGGCGAGTTGGTTGTTAAAGCGAGGGTGACTTGGAGGAGGTCATGTGCGGAGGAGATGAAAGCATGTAAGCAGACCTTGAGCCAAGTGAAAACTTTATCAGAGAACCGAACGCAGTGGGGACGTGTGGGGCTAAAGCCCTATGTTCCTCTAGGAATTAAAGGAAGTAATAATATTAATAAGTCAAGGTCGGATCCTATTGGTTGAATAGTCTGGGAGGTGGTGTGTGTTCGACCCCTGGCGGTGGTCGGCCTACTACTACTAATGAGTCCAAAACTAGGGGGGTCGATACGGCTGTCCAGTACACAGCTTCCTAGATCAATCCGTGATCAAATATCAAAATTTTAAGACTATAAAATCGTCATTCAAATAGAAGTAATAAATATCCGTCTTTCAGGAATATATACGTATGTATGTATGTATACATTTAGTCAATTAAATTATAATATCACATTAGTCGGACTGCTTTTCTGTTTGTTTGTATTATTGTGCACTCTTTCATGTTTTGTTGTTTTTATTTTGAAAATATCGATTTTCGATATTGTTGTTCTTTTAATCTGCTGGTCCACAAGGTTGTTCTTTTAAAAATAAAAATGAAGAATTAAATTCTAATTGAGTATACATATAGTAATGCCTATTCTGTTTGTAAACGGAAATTGATTTTTTTATTCAAAATAAATTTAACTGAAGTGAGCGATCCTAAACAATTCGCTTACAAACACAGCAGAAGTACTTTAAATGCAGTTGCAGTCTTGTACCATAACATTGTCTCCAGCTTAGGCAAGGGGGCTAAATTTGTTCGCTGCACCTTCCTAGATTACACATCTGTTTTCGACTCAGTACCTGGGGACATTTTGTTAAACAAGCTCGTTGAAACTCAAACTGACTGTTGGATTGTCAAATGGCTGCATTCTTATTTCTCAAGAAGAAAGCAGTACACTGTATGTAGGGGAAAGTCGTCCACTTCATTGCTTACTGAGGCTGGTGTCCGTCATGGCGCTGTCCTTTCTCCTTTTCTGTTTTCTTTATTCTGGCATGATTTGCCTCACTCTGATGATGAAATGAACTTTGTTAAGTATGCCGATGATCTAACTATTTCAGCGTCTGTTAACTCCCAGCTTGATTGTGCTAAGATGAACAGTTTTCTATCAGGAGTTAACAAATGGTCTTCGTCTAACGGCCTTAAACTAAATCCTTCCAAATGTCAAACTGTTAATTTCAGTTTCCGTTGTAAACGAAAGCTAGATGAAGCTGTTGGTTCCTATGACCATTGCAAAATTGATGACACTGATATAGAAATCAAGTCTGAAGTTAAGTATCTTAGATTAATTCTTTCTTCTGACCTATCCACGTCTTCCCATGTCTTAGCGATTTCTAAAAGAATATTTCGTCTGAAACTTTAGATTAAGTTAATTTAAGGCACTCAGGCATATGACCCAACCAACGCCTCCTCCTCCCACCGTTTGTCAACTCGTGCGTCTTACCTATTCTTGTTTACTGTTCACCCTTGTTTATTCTTCCCTGGATTGCTTAGAAAAGACGATGTCATACTATGTCGTAGACCTCTGATGACTGTCATTAGGACGAGTGGTGGCATACCACCATTGGGCTACATCGTTGACATTGTCACTTGATAAGCACTTGATGTCATGCAAAAAATTTGCTAGAGGAATTTTGTCAGACTGTGAGCATCCACCACAGCACCCACAGCTTCAACCTTTTTGTCTCCTCCTCAGGTAAAAGAAGAAGTCTTTTCAGAAGACTTTATGCACGCACATGTCCAAGTATAAAAATTCCACTACACCATATTTGGCTGCACGTACTTTATATGATGAACATAGTGTTAGGCATGAACTAACTAACTAACCTTCTTTGCACTACTGAATAAACGATTTCCTCCACCCTTACAACATCAACTTTTATTGTTATTGTTCTTCTTATATTTGTAATCCTCTCAATTTTTTTGTTTTTATTTGTTTATTTTTTTTCATAAGTGTGAACAGTATTTAAGCTGTGTTATAAGTGTTAATCTTGTATTTCCCCTCACCATTCTGCTATATCAACAGAACATTAGATTCAATATTCTATGGTAACATGCTAAAATTTTCAAACTGAGTGTATCGAGAATACTGTTTGAAATAAACTCACTGTTATTATTATTATTATAATATTTAATATTGTCAATTCGTACTTCGAATATTTTTGACTTTATATCGTAAACGTGGACAAATTTCTCTGGTTGATTTTGTTTTAATTTTTAATTTTATTTATATTTTGAGTAAATCAGATGCAATATTGTGACAAATGCTAAGAATTCCATTCTGTATTATGAGTACTGTTTTTGGAATAAAGTTAAGTAAATTATCAAATTATATATATATATATATATATGAAAGAAAGCGTTTAGTAAACATGCATGAAATGTATATCGATTAGATACTGTGGAGAGAGAGAGAGCGAGAGTGGCCAATGTCCTCGGTGTCAGTGCAGCCTGAATTCTATCAGTCGAGATTACAGTGTGATGACCATCAAGTTAGGTTGCCTGTCATTATTGTGGTGCACTCTGATGTGATGTTAGATGACTAAGGACGGTCATGGATGACATTGGCAACTCCCCGAATATTATTTATTGTTGTTTTTATTGAAGCGCTTCCGTGGGGTAGCGGTTTGGACGCCCGCCGACCGTGTACATGGTCCGGGGTTCGAGCCTTTCCTGATGCACTCCCTTACCCCAGTAAGCCAGAAATTTTTTTCTTGATTGCAGCTTGATTTCATACCGTATTTTTGGTACAAGTATGGAATTTTCAGCATGTGATATTGGTAGCCCAAATTAAGCAGGCCGACCATAGATATCAGGTGTGCATCGGCAGGGGATCGAACCCTGAAGCATATGCATGGTCGGCGAGCGATCTAACCACATGTACCACCGACGCACAAACTGGTAAAGAGGATAGGTTGGGCATGAGACTAGCAACCCCATCCTGTAAAATAAACACTGCTTAAGAAACTTCAAGACACTAGCTTGAAGCCCTATTTCCCACCGAGGAACGTGCCCAGCTAGCAGTTTTTTTCGGGCGCATTGCAGATGTTTGGGTAGACTTAGGGAACATTGCAGACTTTTTATGGCAGGCTTAGGGACATGGAAGGAATGCAAAAAATTATTATAAATGTTCCCTTGGGTTACAAGTGGAACATAATTGAACTTCACCAGGACGTCTCCACCTTGCTCTTTTTTATGTAGTGGTCCTTTTAAGCTGGCCCCAAGGTTGCGCAAACGTCTTCACCTCCTCCTCTTTCTTACAAGATCTCCTCCATAGCACTCTTGAAGTGACGTCCAACTTGTCGTTTCCCATTGAAGTTTCACTCGACAGATGGCTTGGCTGTCACGCTATGTCATTCTACAATCCCACTAGCGTGTGCCAAAGACATCTCTATTTTCTTCTGCAATAGGTTCTCACCTGTTGGTTCGTTCCCACAGTATCTTGTTGCTAATTCTTTCTGGCCGGAGATTTAATCTTCAGCATGCACAGAAGGCGACTATTGATAAAAGTTTGCAGCTGTCTGTCAGAAATGCTTTAACGTTTACCTTAACATCAGTGACCAGTAGGGTGCAGCAGGTCGAGTGTGGGGACAAATACTCACCGGAGATATTGGCGAACCCAAATCCCTACAAACCAACACTTGAATATTCTAATTTTGTTGTTTATGCTGCCTGAGTGGAGGAGATTTCTAAACCGGTTTCAGTGTGATGAAGCTTTGTCTTGCCCCTTTCCGATTCCGGCTTTGACATTCTCATCCGTTCCAAATGCCTGCAGCTGAAATGATGCTGCCTAGTTTCACTAGACTGCTAGTTTTCTAGCCGGTCCGAAGCCAGGGAAAAGAGGCGGAGTTGGGCTCAGGGCTAGCGGCCCTACTCCGAAAAATCAATAAAACTGATCCAGAAACTTCAACGCACAAGAAAAATAGAAAAAAATAGAAAAAACTCGAATAGCTCAGGGGTAACATCTGTTATTTAATTCTGGATGACGACTGGTTGGAACCCCAGAGAGAACATGAATCCCATTAAAGACTGAAGGTACACCTTCCTCATGAGTACCAAAAAACATGAAGCCTAGGTCAGGCAGAGGGCTTTTTGCTCATTGATTACCTCCAAAATATCCAACATGCATGAGATGTATTGATTGACTAATGCTAACAGCCAAACCCTTCACAGATACTCTCGAATTCAGTATCATCAGGTTTGACAGGCAAAGTCTCAGATGAAAAGTTGATGTACTGATAACTTGACAGTAAAATATCATTGATTCACGCATTCATTCACATTACAGTTGGGCGATACTAGTGGTAATGATTCCAGTGAAAAAGTGACCTCTGGTTAGCTTGTTAGATCTGTGGGGGGCTAGACAGGTAACTCAGGAATCATATGAAATATAGATAAACGATTACGTTGTAAAGAAAGCGTTGCTCGAATAGGAACTAAAACAAAGTTAAATAAGTAAACGGAACAAAGTAATATAATCAGTTGGTGGATGGTGACTAGCATTGGTAGAATCCAGGATAACACGCATTTCGTCCTGTTTGGGACTCGTCAGCTGGATGTGCCTGCATTCCCCAGTGAGTGACTGATGATGTTCCCACCACCGAGGCTCTGACTCAGTGCCCATAGTTTGAAACACCAAAACGCGTTATCCACTAGATCACTTGGGCCACGAGAGCTGGCCACCTCTTGTGTAATGGTTCATATTAACTATTTAATTGAATTTTAGATTTTCCTGTCGACTGATTGGACCGAAGTGTTCGGTCTCACATTGACATGTCGACTTCTTGTTGGATAACGCTTTGGTTGGCGTTTGAAACTATGGTCACTGGGTTCGAGCCTCGGGGGTGGGAACATCATCACTCACTCACTGGGGAATGCAGGCACATCCAGCTGACGAGTCCCAAATGGGACGAAATGCGTATTATCCTGGATTCTACTGCTAGTCACCATCCCCCAGTTAACTTCTGCTGACATGGCCAAATATCGCCGAAGCATCTGCACAAGAAACCGACAGACATGTCAACCTGAGACTGAGCACTTCGGTCCAATCAATTGACGGAAAAATCTCAAATTCAATCAAAGTAATATATGTTTGAAGGGTTTGAGTAGAATTCGACTAAAATTGAATAAGAGTCACGTTAGCGAAATTGCGTGTTTATTGTGTTAAGACAGTTCAGGTCCACTGCTAGCTTACTGATTGAACAAACTATTTTTTATACAGTGGTCGCTTGTGAAGTTTCAAAAAACATTGATTGGTACCCTCTTCGTAAGATTTCCTCGTATTCTGTAGATGTAGACTTTCATCGACAACTGGTTTTGCTTCAAACTCAACACCAGATTTCTGGTAGGGAAGCATTGGCAAAGAGAAACTCCTGGAACATACCAACAGGCGAGAACGGGCTCAACAAATCTACAGGAGAAAATGTAGATGTCACGGACATAGACACACTGAAGAGACCGCGTCGAATGACATCGCACACCAGCTTGACCATCGCTCGAGTGGAATCTAAGTGAGCAATGACGAGTGGGGCGTCACTTCGAGGATGACATGGTGGAGGTCATGAGAAGAGGAGATGAAAGCTTGTAAGAAACTGCATGGCCAACTGAAGACGACCGCAAAGTATAGGACGAAATGGGATGTGTCGGTGAATCACTATGTTCCACTCGGAACCCAATGGAATAATAGCAACACTGATGCTTTTCAAACTGAAAGTTGCACTGAAAATTCTTTTCTGACGTACGTATTACCACTGGAATTATATTCATGAAGTATGTTACATTTGCTACACTTTCATCGGAAAATCTGATTTGGTACTAATATCTACACAGTGTCATGGATTAAAGGAGGCAGTAGGTTCAGAAGTTAAACGTGTCCTTTTGAATTTTCATGAAATCATTCTGGTATATTTTGAACTGTTTATTGAAAGGCTCTGATATCCTACGGATCAAGCAGGCGGTGCGACTACAAAGAAGGGATATGCCATATAATCGTTGATATTATCGTATCGTTTGATCAATCGCAGCAAATGTTCTTGGAAGAGACAAACCTTTATCATTCATTCATGGTGAAGGGTTGCAAATCAGTTCAATCCGTATTAAAACTGTCGTCGAAGTGATGTTGTGTAGAATGACAACCACATCTTGGTAATTAAAGAACTATGCAGCTCAGAGAACACAACCACATCCAGAGAAGTATAAGAAAGGTAGAAATTAGGTCGCCTATAGCTTTTACTCTTACCCCACCCCTCATTGAGTAGAATAAACTGATCTGACGTTTTACATTTTGCATAGTTATATGTCAGATATACAAAGAGATAGAGAGAGCGAGTGAGAGAGAGAGAGAGACAGTCAGTCAGGATGAATGTAGCAGTGTAAACATTTGCTTAGATAAGCAGTGAAGAATGAACACGCAGAATAAGAATGTCCACGTGTGAAAAGCAGAAAATTTATTGATCCGACTGTTGGTTGAGTTGTAGATATTAATAGAGCATAGTAAGTAAGTAAGCAAGCAAGCAAGCAAGTAAGCATAAATGCAAAGATATATTTCTGTTTAGAAGCATGTCACACATTTTAATCAGTTGATTTAACTTGAAAAGTCATATGGTAGTGATGACAGTCAACGATAACACGATTTGTGAATCAAGATGGCGAAGAAAGTCTCATTTGATTTTAAGCACATTAAGCTTATTATTATTATTATTGTCATTTCGTGTTATTCTCTTGGGTTTCCGAGTGGAACAAGGGACTTTCATAGGATGTTGCCATTTCGATCTGCTATCTGAAGTGTTTCTTTTGAGCTGTATTCGCTATCAGCCATGAGCTATCATCTCCTTTTCGTGTATTCTCCACCGTGACATTCTGGGATGCGCAATTGGTCTTTTTACATTCGAATTCCATTCGACGGATTACCTGGTGCATGGCGTCACTCAACAGTCTCCTCCTTAGCGTGTGTCTCATTCATCTTCATCTCTTTAGGTTTTTTTTGGGTGGTAGATTTTTTGTTAGTTCGTTGCCTGGTGGGCGAAAATCCTAGTTTGAGTATCGTTTCTGGCAGGCGATCTGACATTCACTGTGAAGCGATAGCTGCTCTTGAAAGTTTGCAGTAGCCCGTTGGAAATGCCTTTGATGACTTGTGTGTCACTTGTTTAGACAGCATAGAAGCAATGATCTGACAATGGTGTTGAAGATTTGGACACTGATTTCAACATAATGAAGGTTTGTTTTACTCTCCTGATCCTGGCCAGCTTTGACGTCATCAGACTTGCTGTCCACTGTTGAAAAGATACTGTTGTAATGGTAACTAGTAGAGGTGAATTCCTTCATATCGCTCCCGTTGGTGGTGATTGATACTTGGTGTTGTTGTTGGTGGTGGTGGTTAGTTGGGTGTCTCCATGACCTCCGTCGCCCACTTCACTGGCTAATCGCGAAACCCAAAACATTTAGAAAGGTCTACCATGTGACTAGGAACCAACCCTATTCCGAAGGATCTTTCTAATCACTGAAGAAGCTTCAAAGCACAGAAGAAAATGATACCTAAGAAGCACTTTGAGCGGGAGGCATCATATTCACCTGTCTATTGTGAATCTTGGAATTTGAAGTGAAAAAGTTTGTTGTTGTTGGTGGTTTTGAATGGAATTCAAATGAAATTGTTGTTACGAGCAGATGGTGAGAAATAACAGTCGAGTGTATTTCAGATTGGAACGATTTTCTTCGGAGTTTTACTGTGTGATTCATAAGCCTTTAGACAAAGTGATTTTAGCAGTTCACTAATTCCTTTTTTGTTATTTTATTAAATAGAAGGTTGTCGGAGATTACACGAAACTAACTAAATTTGACCACGGAAAACACTATTATCGAATGAAATGAGCCATTCTTCATTATTGCGGATATTTCATTCTTTTGTTTACTGAGCTCTTTTCAGAGGTGAATCTCTCTGTCCCACAAATTTTTATCCAAGGAGACGTCACTTTTTATATATACTGTCTTTATCTCCTGTTATAAATAGCACACACCACGATGTCGTCTTGGTATACCGCCAGTGATATATTCATCTTACACATCAGATGGAGTAATGAATTGTTTGTTATCTCTTGCAATGAAACACTTTCCTTTTTGGTCTATTCCAAAACCGAAGTGCCCTCTACATGCCGGATGCAATTTTTCGGATTGTAGTTTTGATAAATTTTCATACCGCAATCGAGATTGCTAACTGTCTCGTGGCTTTTCCTAATTCTGTGATATCTGTTGATTCAGACAGTGATCAGTGGAAATAGGGATGCCTCAAGTAAACTGATAAGCTACTGAATTCCCTTGTGAGTGATATTCCATCGACTTGTTTCCATGGGCTCCTTGTTCATCATCGTAAGCCCCCTTTCTACAACCTTGATATGTACCCACATGATGTGTGTGTTTGTTTTTGACAGTCTCTTATATTTTGCTATGTGTGTTGGGAATCTGCGAAAGCAGATGGAACGGAACTGGAAGGTGCCAACTACCTACTGGAGAGACAGTAATCTTTTCCGGCCACCCAGAGGACAACCATGAGGACACCGAGGGAGTGGCCATCATGATGTCACCAACAGCAGCCAAAGCTCTCATGCAGTGGGAACCAATCTCCTCCAGGATAATGACAGCCAGGTTCAACTCAAAAGGAAGGAAAGTTACAGTCATTCAATGCTATGCGCCTACAAACGTCTCAGAACAAGAGAAGAAGGAGGCGTTCTACAGACAACTACAAGCAATAATGGACAACGTCCCAAATGGCGATATCAAAATCCTGATGGGCGACATGAATGCGAAGCTGGGAGGAGACAACACAGGAAGAGAACTCACCATGGGTCGAGAGGCCCTCGGCGAAATGAACGACAATGGTGAACTCTTCTCAGACTTCTGCGCCTTCAATGATTTGGTGATTGGCGGTAGTGTGTTCAAACACAAGGATATACACAAGACGACATGGATTTCACCAGATGGAAACACCAAGAACCAAATAGACTTCATCTCAATTTCAAGAAAGTGGAGACGGAGCCTACTGGACACAAGGTCAAGGAGAGGAGCAGATGTGGGTTCAGACCACTATCTAGTAGAAGGGACTTTCAAGGTGAAACTAAAAGCCTCGAGGATAGCTGGGGATAGGCCACAATGCAAGTTCAACACTCAATTACTGAAGGACACAACCACAAAAGACACTTTCACTGCAACTGTCAGAGCAAAGCAGGAAACACTACGCGACATCACTGAAGAATCATGCGTGGAAGAACATTGGAAGTCTCTGAAGGCGATTCTCAACGAAACGTGTTCAACGGTTCTAGGAAGAAAGAAGAGACAAGACAAGGAATGGCTCTCAACGGACACTTGGAAATTAATAGAAGAGAGGAGAATGGTGAAAGAGAAAATGATTCAATGCAAGGACGGACAGGAGAAGGAGACGCTGAGCTCAACTTACAAAGCATTGGACAAAGAAGTGAAGAAGAGTGCTAGGAAGGACAAAAGACGATTCTACGACAATCTAGCTACTGAAGCTGAAAAGGCAGCAGGCAAAAGGGACCTGAGGACACTATATCAGATAACCAAATCTCTATCCGGGAAGAGACCAACACAAGCGAAACCTATAAAAGACAGCCAAGGGAAGCCCATTACCAAGGAAGAAAAACAGATTAAACAATGGGCGGATCACTTCAAAGGACTCTTGAACCGACCATCACCTGCAACCCGTCCAGAAATACCAACAACAGCGCGCACACAACTGCAAGTTGACACCAATCCTCCAACGAGAGCTGAAGTCTTGAACACAATCAAGCTTCTGAAAGCTGGAAAAGCAGCTGGACCAGATGGAATACCCCCTGAAGCACTGAAAGCAGACCCAGAGACGACAGCAGACATGCTGACTCCATTATTGCAAAAGGTCTGGAAGGAGGGAAAGGTGCCTACTGACTGGAGGAAAGGTTACCTCGTGAAACTACTAAAGAATGTCGACTTACGCCTCACTCTGCAAGTGATATGTATCCACATATATATATTTATGTGTGTGTGTGCATGTTGGTCTCTCTTTCTGTTTGCTCGGTTAGTCTGTGACCACTTCACTTGTATGGACTTGTCTCCTTTAATAATGTGTATTCTCCTTATATTATATTATATATAATATGAGTGTTTGTTGACAGTCCGTTGCTTGGTGACATATATCCATATATGTTTGTTGACATGTCTGCTATATTCGCTATGTATAATTGGATCGACACTCCATTATAATTAGCCATTCATGTTAAGACTGTCTAATGATTTTTCCCACGCTTGTCTGAATTATTTATATATATTCGCATTCACAATTTGTGTGAACTACTTTACTTTACAACTACTTGACTTGCTTACCACTTTGGTGTGAGACAATTTATTTTCGTCTCCTTGTGTTTGGACAATAGAAGTATCATCGCAAACCTAGTGGTCTTCTGATTTCCGCCTTCTCGCGTCAGGACTATTAGTTTCTCGACCAGTCCATAACAATAATTCAGCGACGAGTACATAACAATTTGGCGACGGGGAAAACTAGAACATAACAGCAAGAACTGGCGAGGAATCATGCTCCTATCGACGCCAAGTAAAATCCTGAGTCGCATCATCCTGGAGAGAATTAAGGACGCACTGGATGCAGAACTCCGACCAGAACAAGCTGAATTCAGGAAAGGCAAATCATGTACTGACCAAATTGCAGCTTTACGTGTCATCATCACAGAACAAAGCATGGAATGGCAGTCAAACCTCTACCTCAACTTTATAGACTTTGAGAAGGCCTTCGACAGACAGTGTTGACCGCGAAGTAATTTGGAAACTACTCGAGTACTATGGCGTACCCCAAATATTCATCAACCTTATTCAACAGCTGTACGACAACGGCACATATCAAGTGATCCACAACGGGAAATTCAGAGAGGCGTTTGGAGTGAACACAGGAGTCAGACAAGGGTGCTTACTATCACAAATGATATTCCTAATTGTGATGGACTGGATTATGCGTCAGACTGTGGGAAACGAGAAGACAGGAATATCCTGGACCGACGTGAAGAACCTAGAAGACCTGGATTTCGTGCGTGGATGATTTATGTTTGATGTCACTGTCACAAAATCGAAGACTTACAAGCGAAAACCGACAAACTGGTCGAAGAAGCAACCGGCGAAGACAGGACTCCAAGTGAACATATACAAGACGGAGGTTATGAAAATAACCAACCAACAACAACAACATCCAACGCCAATCACCATCAACGGGAGGAATTTGAAAGAGGTCACTTCATTCACTTATCTACGGAGCATTGTCTCAACTACAGCAACGGAGGAACAGGGGGGGATGTCAATTCGAGAATCGGGAAGGCGAGAAACACATTCATCAACCTGAAATCAATCTGGAAATCTTCGTCACTCAGCATCACCAACAAAATTTGGATGTTCAATACAAACGTAAAGTCAGTTCTTCTATATGGATCAGAAACTTGGCGGGTCACAAAGAATATTTCCAACAGCCTGTTGAAGACCTTTATCAACCAACAACTGTCTTCGCTCTATACTGAAGATCAGATGGCCGGAAAGAATCACCAACAAGGAATTATGGGAACAAACAAAGCAAGAACCAATCGTCCAACAAATATGCAGGAGAAAGTAGAGACGGATCGGACACTAGCTGAGGAGACCGCTGGGTGACATCGCGCGTCAAGCCCTCGAGTGGAACCCGAGAGGGAAGCGGCGTGTGGGACGTCCAAAGGTGACATGGAGGAGATCGTGTGAAGAGGAGTTGAAGTATAGCAGAAGACAGAAGAAAATGGAGACGTGCAGTTGAAGCCCTATGTTCCACTAGGAACCCAAGGGAGCAATAATAATAATAATGTGTATATGGATCGATGTTCCATTATAACTGACATTATGCTTTTGTCTATCCATGAACTAAATAAACAATGTATGACCTTGTTGTCACATGACATTACAACCAATCATGGTAAGATGTTATCTCATTGGTTCATGTGTATTAGCCATTTTTATACATACTTTTGAATTGTACTCTTTATTATTCCGGTTCACACACTTTTTCGTACATCTAAGTACCCTTCCACCCAAACACTTGTGTGACATTTATTTTCCTTGTCTGGAAAATACAAGTATCATCGTAAACCTGGTGGTCCTCTGATTTCCCTCTTCCCGCGTCAGGACTATTAACTACTCGACGAGTACATAACAAACCTCTTAACAGGGTTTCCAAGAATAACTGGTGTTCCACAGAAGTAATTTCAACTTAATAATCTATGATATTTGAGTACTGTGATGTAATATTTTAGAAGGTGAAGCAAGCAATGAGGACTCATTAGAAATACAAGCCTCTTCTAATCCTCTCAGCCTACAGATTGCAGATAACAATGTTATACAACAGAATAACAAGATTTTAGGAAATCAAACGACTCCTGTAGAGTAACATAACATAGTGAATTCTAGAAACGACTCCAGTCGTGCATCTTGGTTATCGAATAAAATGAAAAATTGAACACACTTTTAAAAGTATGACTAATAATGAAGTGAATTTACGTGCAGGAATGGAACAAACCAATTCCAGCCTAATTTATGGTTTTTCACAAATCCATAGACTGAATGTCCACTATATACTACTGACTCATCTAGATGAGTAGTTGTATACTATTGACATCAACTAGTAGGATATTTCCTTCTTTTGCTAATTGAGTTCTAATTCATAACTGAATCTCTCTGCCCTACAAATTTTTGTCCTAAGAGACGTCATCTTATGTATACTGCCTTTTTCTACTGTCGTAAACAGCATACGTTACAATGATTTCATGTTGTCCCTGAAGTGGTAAATTCTTCTTATACATCATCTGGAGTAAAGGCCTCCTCTGTTGTCCCTTGTATCCCAATTCGATGTGTTAGTAGTACCAGTGGTAAGTTATTATTATTGCTCCCTTGGGTTCCTAGTGGGACATAGGGCTTCAACTGCACGTCTCCATTTTCTTCTGTCTTCTGCTATACTTTTCGCCTGCATCCATGTTAATCCATATTCTTTCAACTCCTCTTCACACGATCTCCTCCATGTCACCTTTGGACGTCCCACACGCCGCTTCCCTCTCGGGTTCCACTCGAGGGCTTGGCGCGCGATGTCACCCAGTGGTCTCCTCAGCGAGTGTCCGATCCATCTCCACTTTCTCCTGCATATTTGTTAGGCGATTGGTTCTTGCTTTGTTTGTTCCCATAATTCCTTGTTGGTGATTCTTTCCGGCCATCTGATCTTCAGTATAGAGCGAAGACAGTTGTTGGTTGATAAAGGTCTTCAACAGGCTGTTGGAAATATTCTTTGTGACCCGCCAAGTTTCTGATCCATATAGAAGAACTGACTTTACGTTTGTATTGAACATCCAAATTTTGTTGGTGATGCTGAGTGACGAAGATTTCCAGATTGATTTCAGGTTGATGAATGTGTTTCTCGCCTTCCCGATTCTCGAATTGACATCCCCCCTGTTCCTCCGTTGCTGTAGTTGAGACAATGCTCCGTAGATAAGTGAATGAAGTGACCTCTTTCAAATTCCTCCCGTTGATGGTGATTGGCGTTGGATGTTGTTGTTGTTGGTTGGTTATTTTCATAACCTCCGTCTTGTATATGTTCACTTGGAGTCCTGTCTTCGCCGGTTGCTTCTTCGACCAGTTTGTCGGTTTTCGCTTGTAAGTCTTCGATTTTGTGACAGTGACATCAAACATAAATCATCCACGCACGAAATCCAGGTCTTCTAGGTTCTTCACGTCGGTCCAGGATATTCCTGTCTTCTCGTTTCCCACAGTCTGACGCATAATCCAGTCCACCACAATTAGGAATATCATTTGTGATAGTAAGCACCCTTGTCTGACTCCTGTGTTCACTCCAAACGCCTCGCTGAATTTCCCGTTGTGGATCACTTGACATGTGCCGTTGTCTAACAGCTGTTGAATAAGGTTGATGAATATTTGGGGTACGCCATAGTACTCGAGTAGTTTCCAAATTACTTCGCGGTCAACACTGTCTGTCGAAGGCCTTCTCAAAGTCTATAACGTTGAGGTAGAGGTTCGACACTATTAATAGCAGTTCCTCTAGGCGTGTCTTATTTTTCTTTCACAGAATGCAGTCTCCTTCCAGTTTACTCATTCGAAAAGTTGCTACCTGAATCTCCCAGACTTCAAACGGTTTTTAGTCTTGTTAATTTCTCAGTCGTCTTTACTGGTAAAATCAACCTCATCAGCAGCCATGTTATCTCTCGTAATTCATCACTACCCATCGATTGGATTGTAATCACTGTAGCCAGCCGGTTATAGTGGGAAGTGTTTTAATGAACTAGATATCTGTTAACTACCCTTATAATTCATTCCTCCATTATTTGTTTCTATCAGCTCTTGGTGCATTGGCGTAAACCCCTTTTACTCAGTCTACGTTTTATCAAGGTTTTCAGCACTGGCAGATGTTTCATTCGATTAATTTGGACTTGATGATCAATGAATAATATTCGAGTAGTCTGAACTAATCCCTCAGAAAAACCCATTGATGGTTAGGAAGCTTGAAAAATATAACTTGTTCAAACACATGCGACAGTTGAAGGTGCCACATTTCATGTAGTACACAAAAGTGGTGAAAAGTCAGTAAAATCAGATTCAGAGGGATTGTTATCAGCAGATGTGTATGAAAGAGAGTATAGTGGATATGGGGAGTCACAAGGATTCAATGCATCTGCACCATTAAGAATGATATTGAGCCACATCATCAAAAGTCTCTTACTTTTGTTTTTTAATACCCCGAGGAGTCCAGTCTGGCAGTCTACACCTACCTACCTGTCTGGAGTCAACTGTCAAGTACCTCATGGATTAATTCTAGGTTTTGGTTTGAATACGTGTAACTCTTATCTAACTTAATCATATATCGTCTAACAAGCACTGCTGGTCGCGTAATGCAGTGGCTCAGCACTATCAAAACGTGTCCCAAGCATTTGAATAGATATGGCGCCATAGCCTCATAGACTGACTGATATGTGTCCACATATATATATATATATATATTTATATATGTGTATGTTGGTCTCTCTTTCTGTTTGCTCGCTTAGTCTGTGACCATTTCACTTGTATGAACTTGTCTCCTTTAACAATGTATATTCCCCTTATATTATCTATAATATGAGTGTTTGTTGACAGTCCGTTGCTTGGTGACATATATCAATATATGGTGGTTGTTGACATGTCTGCTATATTTCGCTATGTATATATGGATCGATACTTCATTATAATTAGCCATTCATGTTAAAACTGTCTAATGATTGTTCACACCTTTGTCTGAACATTCATATATATATATATATATTTCGTTCTCACAATCTTGTGACTTACACTTACTTACTTACACTTACCACTTTGGTGTGATACCACTATTGCTTCTCCTTGTGTTTGGAAAATAGAAGTATCATCGCAAACCTAGTGGTCTTCTGATTTCCGCCTTCTTGCGTCAGGACTATTAGTTTCTCGACCAGTCCATAACAATAATTTAGCGACGAGTACATAACACTGACTTACCCACCTTACCTGATACTCTACTCCAAACCTCAGTACCTCTCACCCAATTATACCATTTAACACAGGAGATAGAATGCAGATGTCTTTGCAGTCAAAGATAACCACCCTCGTCGTTAGGTCTCCACTTTCAGTTGTCACGTCTCATAGTTGTAAATGAGGACGAAGCGAATTACTATGGACTGCACAGTTCAGGGCAACAGTAAAGAACACACACCACAATCATATGACCTTGAGTCAACCAATCAGATTGTTCAGCATTACAAATGGGTGCCTTTCATAATCTTGGCAACAGTAAAGAATAGACACCAATTTCGGGCGACCTTGAACACAGCCAATCAGATTCTTCTAAGTGAAAGGTGTATCTTTGATATAAATATGTAATAAAAATGAATCATGCATGGTATATATCTGTAATATGCTGCAAATAATAGCCTCAATTTCTCAAAGAAGTGATTATAGACATAACAAAACAATGCGTTCTCTATTTCTGCATTTGTATCGAATACTGGTCGCATATAAGCAATGTATATATTACTAAAGCAGAGTTTCGATTACGAGAAGATATTGTCGAAAAAATTTCTCCATTACGTATGACTTACCAACTTTTACAGACTTCCTCACACAAAGTTGGGCTGCATCTGAATGCATAATAATCAATAGGCCAGGAACACTTTTTCATAGTCATTATCCCTCCACCACATATGCATGCTTTTGTCCTCCCAATCAAAACTCATTTTCCTCATAGAAATCAAAAACAAAATCTAGGCGACACTTGCAATGAAGATTATGACTAGCATCGATTTGCGGTGTTGAGCGATCTGATTGGTTGAATCAAGGTCATTTGACTTTAGTGTCTATTGTGTTCGCTCTTATCATAATCCTCATTGTAAGTTTCATCCTAACCTTGATTATAAACATCCCTGGATCCTACCCTAACCATAACCGTGAAACAGGATGAAATAAACAATAAAGACTATGTAAAGCATCCATTTGTGATGCTGAGCAGCAATCTGATTGGTTGACTCAAGGTCATTTGACCTTAGTGTCTATTTCCTATACTGTTGGCGACATCTGAACATCCTGTCTAAGTCAGCTCTCAAATGTTATCCGCAGTCTGTAAATGCGATACAATCATGACCACGAACATAACAGTAAGTTTTAACAAGGTGAAACGACCCGAACAAGATGATGCCACCAATTGAAGGCCAGAAACGAATCCAGTTACAGATCTGAGTGATCAGATAAAATGGAATTGCGAATATAATTCTAAACGTATGATAAACTGAACCAACGATTTCACGCACACACACACCAGAATCTGCCATGAGATGAAGGCAAATTATATCCAACAGGCTATTTTGCATTGAATGCAATGCACAATCCTCAAATCTCACTTAAGATAACCGTCTTTTACATCAATATCAGTCTGTATAACTGAAACATTCTCAAAGTTAGTCTCACTGTTAATTAAGGTATGATCACTAAAAACGAAACTATGTTTCTTTCATTGCAGTCTTTAAGTAAATAATTTCTGCAATCACGTAATCATATAAGTTAAAGCAATCAAAAATATGCCTGAAATGTAACAAGAAATACACTGATTTCTACTGTTTAAGAATTAAAATGTGCATCGGAAAAATATGTAAGGAGTACTAATTGTTATTCTTAAATGGAAGATTGAAAATAAATATTGAATTATAGGATTTCAACATGAGCTGATATAGGTGAGAGAACCACTTGAAACTAGCTAGGAGTATTGGGCATCTGTTTTGTTCCTAGTTTAGGACTCCTCATCAGTACGCGCCCACACCACGGAATTCGAATCCAGATATTTCTGGTTACAAGGCGAGCTCGTGAACCATTAAGCCGCTGGGATCCGATCTAATTCACAATGTACTGTGACCACTAGTCAATGTTATCACTGGCGAGTATTTCTATATGCACCTTCGGAGGGTGCGTATACAGCTGAAGATTCCCCAGCTAGAACTAAACAACTGTCCACCACTCCCTGGTAGTTTTCCAATGGTTGTCTTACCGATATCAGATCATGATGAAATCCTGTAACCAATCAAATACCTGAAAATCAATACTTAAATACTGAATTTTTAGAAATTACAATACTCACGTTGATCGTATGAATATTGCAATAACAGAAGGCAAGACATGCAAGCAAAGGTATATTTTCCATCGATCAAACCGCTATTTATATATCTACAGTTTATATTTGTTGATGAATCACTGAGCGTGTGATTTCGGTTAACGTCAAACGACATGAAATACGGTGTTCAAATATACATACATATGTAGTATTCTGTTTCTAACTCAGTAGTGAACTGTGAGAATCATATTCTGACTCTGTCAACAAACAGAATGTTCACATAGATACATTTTATTCTAGTATTGGTTTGTAGGGATTTGGCTGATTGGTTACAGGATTTCATCATGAGCTGACATCAGTTGGAGAACCATTGGAAAATCAGCTGGGAGTACTGGACAACTGTCTTTTACCTCCTAGTTTGGAACTCTTCGGCAGTACTCACCCACACCGCGGGGTTCGAACCCAGGACCTTCTGGTCACAAGGCGAGCTAGCTCGTAGACCATTAAACCACTGCGACCCAATTCAATGGCCAATGAATTCTAACTTTCCTGCCAATTCACAACATAGCGCGACTGTCAGCCAATGTCTTTGGTGAGTAGTTGTCTTCACACCCGACCTGCTGCACCCTACTGGTCATGACTTCCCACTGGAACCTCAGGTAACTACCTACCTGAATAGGGCCAGTCGCCAGTGAGCATCTCATTTGTATTCAAGTATTGGTTTGAAGGGATTTGGCTGATTGGTTACAGGATTTCATCATGAGCTGACATTAGTTAGGGAACTGAATTGACCTCTGGGAATATATGAGAATAATATTCTGATGGCAGACATTGTCTGTACTAAACCACCACAATATCACCAATGGAAAAGTGGTTTCAAGACTTCAGAGTTTCAGTATCGTAAGTGTTCTTATGCTTTCTTTTACCTTGGGAGGGGGTGGGTGAGGGCCCTACCTTGACACTCAACTTTCCCTCTTCCTCAGGATTCCTGTCAGCAAGCACAATAAGCTAGATATAAGAGTGTGTCCACCAGCAGTTGAATCTAGAATTCCTGTGTAGCTGTCTAGTGATCTATCAACGAACCAATCAACATACCAGTTAATCTAAGTAAAGAAGAAAAATTTACTTAATTCATTTTAGACTTCTGAGTTGATTAACTGGACCTTAGTGTTCGTTCTCTGTTGACTTGTGTGTACAAAAGAAATAGGTTCAGCCTGATGTGGAATCTACAAATTCCTGAATACATCGGCTTTCTTAGTATGATCCTCCATATATATATATATATATATATATCAATTCCCTTACTCCTTATTGTTGCACTTGAATCCAGGTACATATGCGGATGATGAGTCCTAAATGGGACGAAATACACATACTGAATTCCACCATTTCTAGTCGCCATCCGCCAGCTTAATTTAGGTTTAATAATCAAACATCGACGAAGCAACTTCACGAAGAGCCGACGTGTCAACCTGAGGCCGAGGACTTCGGCCCAATCAATCCACAGGAAACGTCCAATCTGAATCAGATAACTAGCGTTTCGTTTTCTTATATAAACGTGTTCATTCACCAGCTTACACAATGATAGGCATACAAGTTACATTAACGTCTACTCCATCCAGTTTTACTCTGACGTCCTTGAGATTATTATTATTATTCTAGTATGAAGTTTATGTTCAGCGAAAATAGAATTTAGTATGAAAATAACTCACGCGATTCCACTACTATATTATATATATATATATATATATATATATACGTTGTCATTCATAATCAGTATTATGATTTTACGTATTACCATATACATACTCATATAATTGGACTATAATCTACTAACCCTAATCTATCTGCAAATAACTCTCAGAATTCTGTTCTCACTGGTTCGATGTTACTTTCTCACTTTTTAAAAGCCGTTTATGTTGTCATTAACAATCATTCTTTCATTATTATTACGGATGGATATTTAACTGTAGAACGTTACGAAGAAGACATTACCGAAAAGAATATTCTTTGGTTACATGTGCGTCGGTGGCACAGTGGTTAGGACTCTCGCCGACCATCCACATGGTCCGGGGTTCGAGCCCACACTGACGCACATCTGATATCTATGGTCGGCCTGCAAAATTTGGGCTACCGATATCCATGCTGAAAATTCCATACTTGTACCGAAAATACAGTGTGGAATCAGGCTGTAAATCAAAAATCAAAATAAATAATAAAAATAAAAAATAATACATGATTTCATCATTAGCAGCTGACGTCAGTTGGAGAAGCACACGAAAATCAACTGGGAGTACTGGACAGCTGTTTCCTACCTCCTAGTTTTAAAGTCTTTAGCATTAACCACCCGATCCAATGGTTCTTGAATTCTAACTTCACTGTGTGATACATTTAATGAACGAACTAATATGGAATTACTTACTACCACAATGCCCAAGTTTTACACATATATTGTTATGGCTTATGGTCTTCCTATACGAAGACTTATCAATAAACTCACTCGACTTTCACAAACTGAAGTAAGATATGAAAATCATCCTGTTTTCAACATTCGATGTCTAAAAAATGAAACCATTCGTAAATATCTACGTCTACGAGCTCCAGTTCCAACGGACAGAGTTAGAAACAGAATAGAAAGCCTACAAAAATTATGCCTGAAAGAAGAGATCCACAGAATCGTTAAAAAGTTGCAACATCTCAGATGTGAAATTGAGCAATTAAAACAAAAGTTAAAAGGAATAGTTACCAGTGTAGATTATGATCTTATAACACAATCATCCAGCAATGTAAAATCAGCAACTTTCCAAAAAGTCAAAAAATAGTTGAATCAAAAAGTTCAGTAAATCATTAAAGGCAGAAAACTTCTTCTCAGAACGATGAAGTCAACAATCCAAAGTCAACGGCGATCGATAAATCAAAGTGGATTATCAGTCTCTCGACACACACATATATTAAGTCCTACAGAAATAAGTGTATTAGAAAAGGGACTAAATTTCAATGTAGCGGTGGATAAGCTGAAACCAGAGGATGTCATCCCTAAAGCAGAAATAGCACTAAGTGTGTGGGATAGACAAAACAACGGTTGACGAAGTACACAGGGTACAATGTGCACTAATATTAAAACGACAAAAATATCCAGTAAATAATAATACTGTTTCACTCACTATGTGATACATCTAATAAACAAACTAATATGGAATTTGGTGACATAATTTCATCATGAGCTGATCTGGTTTCGAACCTCACAGTGTCGGTGCGTACTACTGAAGACTTCAAAACTAGGAGGTGGGAAACAGCTGTCCAGTACTCCAGTTGGTTTTCCAATGGTTCTCTAAATGATGCCAGCTGCTCATGATGAAATCATGTCACCAAAAGTATATTCTTTTCGGTAACGCCTTCTCCATCAGGTTCTGCAGTTATAACAATCCATCCATAATAATAATAATGAAAGAATGATTGTTAGTGACAACATTAGTGGTATTTAAAAAGAGAGTAACATCGAATCATTGAGATCAGAATTCCAAGTGTTATTTGCAAATAGATTACTGTTAATAGATTGCAGTCCAAAAATATATACATGTATATCATAGTATGTAAAATATGCAGCAACATCCAACGCCAATCACCACCAACAGGAGGGATTTGAAAGACGTTACTTCATTCACTCACTGATCTCGGGAGCATTGCCTCAACTACAGGAAGTCGGAACGGATGAGGATGTCAAATCGAGCGAAAATTGGGAAGGCAGGCGAGAAACACATTCGTCAACCTGAAATCAATCTGAAAATCTTAGTCACTCAGCCACCATCAGCAACAAAATTCAGTCGGATTCAATTCAATACAAACAACATCAAGTCAGTCAGCTCTTCTATATGGATCAGAAACTTGGTGGGCGAGTCACAAAGAATATTTCCAACAGCCTGTTGCAAACGTTACCTTCATTAACAACTGTCTCCACTCTATACTGAAGATCAGATGGCCTGGCCGGAAAGAATCATCAACAAAAAACTATGGGAAGAAAGAAAATCAGAACCAATCGCCAACCAACAAATATGCAGGAGGGAGAAAGTGGAGATGGATTGGACACTACTCGTTGAAGAGGCCGGTTGGTGACATCGCGCGCGCTTCAGGCCATTGCTCGAGTGGAACCAGGCCGAAAATGAAGCGGCGAGTCGGACGTCAGTGCAAGGGTGGGTGACATGGAGGAGATCGTGTAAAGAGGAGTGGAAACAGTATGGAATAACATGGATTCAGGTGAAAAGTACAGCAGAAGGAATACAGAAGTGGCAAGTGGAGACGTACAGTTGAAGCCCTATGTTCTACTAGAAACCCAAGGGAACAATAATAATATAATGTGTAAAATTGTAATACTAAATTGAACACCAATATTACTACATAGTAAATGATTATGAATGACAGCATATATATATATATATATATAGTAGTGGAATCGCGTGAGTTATTTTCATACTAAATTCTATTTTCGCTGATCATAAACTTCATACTAGAATAATAATAATAATAATCTCAAGGACGTCAGAGTAAAACTGAATGGAGTAGACGTTAATGTGACTTGTATGCCTATCATTGTGTAAATTAGTGAATGACCACGTTTATATAAGAAAACGAAACGCTAGTTATCTGATTCAGATTTGACTTTTACTGTTGGTTGATTGAACCGATGTCCTCGGCCTCTGATTAGCATGTCGTCTCCTTGTGTAGATTTCATTTTCATACATCACACAGAGTTGTTTTACAGTAATTACTATTTACTGATGATAACCACGTTTCGAGCACAATTTATTACTGCTCATAATCATATCAAGTCACTGCTCACACAAATTTCTTGTTTCGTTTAGATAAATTGAGTAGAGATTGATGATTAGACATTTGAATAAAATCAGTACTATAAGATAAATTGTCCAATGGAACGAACAGAAGAAGGTCACCTGTACACTAGCGGCGTTTATAAAAAGCCAACGCATTCTCATATTGGATATTTAGACTTTAATTCATCGCATCCATCATCTATCTATTTGTAAAGGCAGGCTTAGTTATGTGTCTAATAAACCAAGCAATAGCACTAAGTCCTACAAAGAAAGCCTAATTGATGAAATCGAACAGAAATAAAAGAAGCGTTTGTGGTGGTGGCGTCGGTGGTATAGCGGTTAGCACGCTCGCCGACCATGCATATGGTCCGGGGTTCGATCCACGGCCGGTGCACTCCTTTACCTCACTGAGCCAGAAATAATGCTGGTAAAGAGGAGAGGTTGGGCATGAGGCTAGCAACCCCATCCTGTAAAAAAATTAAACACTGCTACAGAGACTTCAAGTCACTAGCTTGGAGCCCTATGTTTCACTGGGGACGTGAAGGAAAAATTATTTATTATTTATTGTATCAAATAACTATCCTATGAAATTCATTTGGAATATCAAAAAAGATCAAAAGCAAAACAAAAGCAATAAGGAGACTAATAATGATAACATAAATACGAGAGAGAATATAAGTCATCTACTGTTATACCATATAAAGAGGGGACATTCGACACCTTCCCCACATAGAATTCTCAATAAAGCTGGAATTATAGCCACACTAAAACCTACAAACTCACTTACGGACAAACTTAGTAGGTTAAAGAACCCGGTGGACCAATTAAACAATGTAATACTGCATTAGTCAAACTAGTAGTAGATCAGGAGTAGTGAGATTGCCTGTCAGAAAATAAGAATTCAGCTAAAGTTAGAAGGATTGATCCAACAAAGATAAATAATTTAGAAAACAGCTCAGCAATCGCACTGCATGCATTAACACACAACCACACAATATGGTGGGTGAGACGAATTCAAAATTCTAAACAGTAATTTAGATAGGTGGAAATAGAGAGAAATTGGTCACTGAATCCTGCCTTGTTCATTGAGTCTACACCCAACACATATATTACAAGTGACTCAATGCAAATACCAGAGATATGGAAGATATTATTACCACCAGTCAGTCAGTCAAATCAGAGGAGGATAATAAATAATGTTAAAATGCATTCAATTCACATACATTATAACACTCGAACAAGTTATTTATTTTGATTATAAAAACATTCTATTTATCATCTGACGGGTATTTTATTGACAATACTAATATTATTTCCGAATGTACTTTATCTTGTATTGATTTTATTCAAATGTCTAATCATCAATCTCTACTCAATTTATTTAAACGAAGCAAGAAAGTTGTGTGAGCAGAGATTTGATATGATTATAATTATCAAAGATAAATTGTGCTCGAAATGTGGTTATCATCAGTAAATATTATTTTATTTATTTTTATTTTTTTTATTTTGATTTACAGCTTGATTCCGCACTGCATTTTGGGTACAAGTATGGAATTTTCAGCATGGATATCGGTAGCCCAAATTTTGCAGGCCGACCATAGATATCAGGTGTGCGTCGGCAGGGGATCGAACCTCGGACCATGTGGATGGTCGGCGAGAGTCCTAACCACTGTGCCACCGACGCGCAGTATAACAACACTGTATGACTTTATCAAAATAAAATCTTATCCATAATTGAGTTATAGTCTACCACCACAGTGTTCATGTTTTATATTTATATCCTTGTGAAGAGGTTTCAAGTAAGTTCGATTATTTAACTTGAATTTAACTTGATGGATATGGTGACTAGCAGTGGAATCCAGGATGCTGATTTCACCCTCATATTTGGGACTCATCTTCCAGATGTACCTACATTCAAGTGTAGTAATAAGGAGTAAAAGAATTTGTATGTATTCGATGGAGGATCGTACTTAAAAAGCCGACGTATTCAGGAATTTGTAGATTCCACATCAGGCCATGGTAACAACAATGGCTGAACCTGCTTCTTTTGTACACAGTGTACTAGTTGTTCTAAGCGAATTACCATAGCCTCTGCTGTTTGTAGTCTTCGGCACCTGCATGCCTTTGGCAACACTGTGTGGGACTTTATCAAAATAAAATCTTATCGATAATGGTGTTATAGTCTACCACAGTGTCCAAGTTCTATACTTGTAGAATATTCTTTGTTTAGTTAATTAGTCTTTTGAATTTTCGAATTGGCATTTCTGATCAACTTATGAGTTTGATTTCATAAATGTTTTACTCCTGAAAATTACTGAAATCTCTGCATTTCACAGGAAATGTGCCCCGAAAATTCTTCAAATTGAATACCTACATGCTTAGTTATTAGTATTATATTACAATGACTATTATTATTATTATTATTGTTCCCTTTGGTTCCAAGTGGAACACAGGGCTTGAACAACACATCTTCACTTTGTTCTATTTTCTCTGACATCCTCTGTTCTCACAATGTAACACTGTTCCCACAGATACACGTAAATTTGTGTACACAGTTGAAGTGTTAATATGAGAAGGGTATCTATCATCTTTTGATTACACCAAAGAGCACAATGTCCATACAGTGTAAACCAACTTAGCTGTAGGATAAGCGCTGTGACTAGTGATGCTCTCAGTCTTCTGTTGACCATTTCTGCAATATTATCTATCACCTTTAAAATAGAGTTGAATCAAGATTGGCTACTTTTTCACTGTGATTTGCTTGATGTTTGAGCCTTCACATCTTTTGGAGGTGTTAGTGAATTTCTGCGCGTAGCTGTTGTTTTTCAACATCTTTTTCGCGAATCACAAACTCTTCCTCTAATTTCTCTGTAGAACATGTTCTCCTGACTCTACAGAATAGAGTTTTTATTCATCTAATGGAACATGTGTTAAATTTAGACCTATTGCGATAACCTTTCCTTTCCTAAAAACACTGTCGAAAAGTTGCTCTTAATTAATCTTGAACCTTCACTTAAATCCTTTAAGGATTCCAAACAGTTGTGCTCACAAACACACTAGAAGTACTTTATATGCAGCTGCAGTCTTGCATTATAACGTTGTCTCTGGTTTAGAGGAATAGACTAAATTTTTTTCGCTGCGCCTTCCTGGATTAAACATCTGTTTTCGACTCAGTACCTAGGGATATTTTATGAAATAAAGTTGCTGAAATTCAAACTGTGTTAGGTTGTCAACTGGATGCATTTTTATTCCTCAGGAAGAAAGCAGTACATTGTGTGTCAAGGGATGTCGTCCACTTCATTACTTACTGAGGCTGGTATCCATCAAGGCACAGTTCTTTCTTCCTGCATGACTTGCCTCACTCTGATGATGAAATGAACTTTGTTGAGTATGCGGGTGATCTAACTATTTTAATGTCTATTAACTCTCACCTAGAATGTACTAAGATGAACGGCTTTCTATTAGGAGTTAGCAAATGGTCTTCATCTAATGTTTTTAAAGGAAATCCTTCCAAATATCACACTGTTAATTTCAGTTTCTGATGTAACAGAAATTTAAGTGAAGCTGTTAATTCCTATAACCGTTGCAAAATTGATGATACGGATATAGAAATCAAGTCTGAAGTTAGGTATCTTGGATTAATTCTTTCTTCTGATCTATCCTGGTCTTCTCACATCTTAGTGAACTCTAAAAACAATTTTGTCTGACTTCTTACACTAAGGAGTTAAGACACTCAGGTATAACACAACCCCTCCTCTTACAGTTCACTCTTATTCTTTCCTGGTTCGCTTAGAAAAAACACTGTCATGCTTCGTAGAACTATGAAGACTGTCAGTAAGGCGATTGGTGGTATCCCAATGGGCCACATCGTTGACACTGTCATGGATAGGCACTAGATTGTATGCAAAAAATTTGCTAAAGTGATTTTGTCAGGCTGTGAGCATCCACTTTACCCATAGCTTTCACGTTACATCTCCTCCTCAGGTAGAACAAGATGTCATTTCAATAACCTTCATGTGCACACGTGTAAGCATAAAAATTCCACGATATTTTATATTTGACACGTATTTTATGTGATGAAAATAGTGTCAGGCATGAACTAACTAATTAACCTTCTTTGCAGTACTAGTAAATAAACTATCTTCTCTATTCTTATACTATCAAGACTCACTATTGTGATTCTACTTATATTTATAATTCTCTCACTTTATGTTTTGTTTATTTTCTCATAAGTGTAAACATCATTTAAGTTCTGTAATAATTGTTACTTTTGTTTTTCCCCTCCAACATGCTGCTATATCAAGAGAAGATTAGATTCAATAATCTATAACATACAGAAATATCCAAACCGTGTCGACAATACTGTTTGAAACAAACTCACTTTTATTATTATTATTATGTTTTCTATAGTTTGGTTTGTAAGGGTTAGTTATGTTTTAACGAGTTGATCACGGATTGATATTGTGGTGAGAGCAGGCCGTGAGAAAATATGTACAAGGCTGATTCAACAACCAATCACAGCAGACTTAACGTGCCAAAATATGATTCGCAGATAGAGAATTCTATTTTTCGACGAATCCCGAAACAACCAATCAGAAACCTGCGTTTGTCTGCCTAACTTCTGATAAACAACCAATCAGATGACTGCGCTTGTCTACTTGCATAAGCTATAATAATGTATGTGAAATATATATAAATACGTGTTGATTTTCGTAATAAAACGATCTGTTGCCTGGCTCTTGTCTTCTGTTGTTACAATATCAGTAAGAGAACTAATGAGAACCAGCACTGGAGTACTGGACAGCTGCTGTTTCATCCTAGTTTTGGGTATCATTGGCAATACGCACCCTCGGGATTTGAACCCAGAGCCTTACGGTTATAAGGCAAGCTCATATACCGGAAAGTCCTGGGTTCGAATCCCAGTGGGTGCGTACTGCCGATGATTCCCAAACTAGGATGAAACAGCAGCTGTCCAGTACTCCCTGGTTTTCAATGGTTCAATGGCGTTGAATGGCAGTGTCAATAACGTCTTTATTCTCTCTTCCATCTGATCACATAATCTTTGGCTTTCACCTCTTGTCTTTATTATGTAACTCTCCTACCATTGTATTATATGATTATTATTACTAATCCCTTGGGTTCCGAGTGGAACACAATGCTTCAACAGCACATCCGCACACTGTTCCCCCCCCCAACACAAGATCTCCTCCATGTCAACCTCACACTGACGAACCACTTGTCGCTTTCCATTCGGATTCCACGCAAGTAATGGTCTGCATTGTGAGTGATGTAATTTGATGGTTTCCTCAATGTATACCCTATCCATCCATCCCTTTTTTCTCCTACATATCCACTTGTTGAGCAACCTGCTCTCGCCTGTTGGTTTTTTTTTCCCAGCCAGAGTTTCTTGTTGCTGATTCTCTCTGGCCAGGTGGCCGGCCGGCTGGCCATTTGATCTTCAATATGAAGATAGTCAGCGAAGGAGTCAGCTGTTGATGAAAGTCTGCAACAGGCTGTTGTGAATCCTCTTCGTGACACGCACTCCATGTTTCTGACCGGTATAGTAGTGTGGTGAGAGCAGGCCGTGAGAAAATATGTACAAGGCTGGTTCAACAACCAATCACAGCAGACTTAACGTGGCAAAATATGATTCGCAGATAGAGAATTCTATTTTTCGAGGAATCCCGAAACAACCAATCAGAAGCCTGCGTTTGTCTGCCTAACTTCTTATAAACAACCAGTCAGATGACTGCGCTTGTCTGCTTGCATAAGCTATAATAATGTATGTGAAATATATATAAATACGTGTTGATTTTCATAATAAAACGATCTGTTGCCTGGCCCTTGTCTTCTGTTGTTACATTTGGTGTCGCTGCCTACCGACAAATGGAAAGCCTATGCCCTGCTGTTTTTGATGGAGACATATGGATCTTCGGGCAGGACTTCAAGGCTTCTGCGCAGTTGAGTGGCGTTCAAGATCTGTCAGCGATGGAGCTGCTACTTGGGACGCTGCTGGGAGGTCGGGTGAAAGCAGCATATGAAAGTGTGAGACGAAATACTGACGAATGTTCGACAGGGTCAGGCAAACAGTTTCCAAAGTGGGAAGGACCACATATGGTCACTTCGAGATGGGATTACGCGGACACAATCGCAATGACGAACAATGAGAGGCGCGTGAACGTCAGCGAGCTCCAGAAATGGATACAGCGAGACAAGCCAACGATGACGCCTGCACCAAGTAGATCAAGCCGACTTCAGTCGCACGTATTTGACGGGGGGACGAGTGTGGGGAGAGCAGGCCGTAAGAAAATATGTACAAGGCTGATTCAACAACCAATCACAGCAGACTTAGCGTGCCAAAATATGATTCGCAGATAGAGAATTCTATTTTTCGACGAATCCCGAAACAACCAATCAGAAGCCTGTGTTTGTCTACCTAACTTCTGATAAACAACCAATCAGATGACTGCGCTTGTCTACTTGCATAAGCTATAATAATGTATGTGAAATATGTATAAATACGTGTTGATTTTCATAATAAAACGATCTGTTGCTTGGCCCTTGTCTTCTGTTGTTACAGTAGGACCGACTTGATATTGGTGTTGAAAATGTGAATCTTGTTCCTTATGCTAAGTGCAGAATACTTTCAAACTGGTTGTTTCAGGTTGATGAAGACTTGCGTATCTTGCCTTTCCGAATCTATCTGGCTGACTTTGACATCTTCATCCATTCCCACTGCCTGACTGTGGTTGAAACTGTGCTTCCTGGGTGGATAAGTGCAGAAAGTAACCTCTGTTAAATTTCTCCATATGATGGCAATTGGCGCTGGTTGTTGTTGTTGTTGTGGTGGTGGTGGTTCGTTGGTTATCTTCATTATCTCTGTCTTTTCTATGTTCGCCAGGAATCCTGTCTTCTCTGCCAGGCTTTTCAGCCAGTTTGTTGGTTTTCGCCTGTATTTCGTCGAGTTTGTGTGAAATTGGACACATATCATCCAGATCTTCTGGAGTTTTCTTATCGGTGGTCCAGAGTATTCCTGCTTTCTCACTCCCAACGCACAGCTTGACACATAGTCTAGTCCACCACAATTAAAAATATCGTCGATGATCATAGACAGGCATCTTCGTCCTACTCTTGTATGGACTTTGAACGCCTCACTGAGTTTCCCTTGTATGTGCATACATTGATTTGTTTCTGTTTGAAAGTTGAACTCTCTGTCAACTGAATTCACGTGAAAATTGCAAGTATGTTAAAATTGTTTCTGTGCATAAAATTTAGTAATATGTTAAGGCTGTAAACATCAGGTAGTGAGAAACCAACGATATATACACATGATACGATGATGATATGATGGTACAATTTTATTCAGGGCGCACAAACTGCTGTTATGCTGTATTTATTTGACATCCTGTAGAATCAATACTACTGGTTGATATAAGTACTTGAGATGTAGTCACGTGAAGCAGTGGTAATTACTAGTCAGATCGAAGACATGCTTACACTGTACTGGCTTTTCATTTGTTCTGAATAGTTTCCAACTACTTAAATCAATTAGTCAGTAGTATATATATAATTATAGAATTTTTCCTTCTTCCTTGATTACCATTTATAGTAATCTGAATATTTTAGAACGTATTAACTATCATTGTTAACCATAATGTCATGATTCATGCAATCGTCAATAATATATTGATCATTTATTTATGGTTTGAATTTCCTTTGATGTGTAAAGACTAATATATTCTGTATTGTGAATGATAAGTTTGGATTTGCTATCCCAGTTCTCTCAGTTAAATCTGACTTCTGTATGTCTACTCAGTGTGTCTGAGTGTGGCGGGGGGGGGGGTGTGGTGATACTACCAAGTGATCAGTTGTCAGGAGTCTGACTCTAGTCAAGACAGACAACAAGCACAACAACCAAATGAATCACAAACAGCTCGAGACAACAGAATAACACTAAGTTTCGAATGGGAACTATGAGGAATTCTCACCTCCAGGGTGTACAACTTACAAAAGAGATTTAAGTGTTGGGGTGTAGGGATTTTATTGGTTACAGGATTTCATCATGAGCTGACATTGGTTAGAGATCCATTGGAAAACCTGGGAGTACTGGACAGCTGTTTCGTCCTAGTTTAGGAATCACCAATCAAATCCCTACAAACCAACACTTAAATATCAATGAGATGCTCACTAGCGACTTGCCCTATTCAGTTAGGTAGTTACCTGGGATTCTAGTGAGAAGTCGTGACCAGTAGAGTGCAGCAGGTCGGTTGTGAGGACGAATACTTGCCGAACACATTGGCTAGCGGTTATAATTCATGGGCGATTGGATCGTGTCCCAGTGGCTAAATGGTCTACGAGCTCGCTAGCCTTGTAACCAGAGGGTCCTGGGTTCGAACCCCGGTAGGCGCGCACCTCTGAAGAGTCCCAAATTACGATAAGACAGCTGTCCAGTACTTCGCAAGTTTTCCAGTGATTCTCCAACTGATGTCAGCTCATAATGAAATCCCCCAACGAAATGAGAGATCTGATACAAGTATGAAATTCTAGATTATCTAAGCATATCACCAACATTGTTTGTATGAAAAGCAGTAAAGCATGTGTTGTGAATGCATTTGATAAGCCCCTGGATGACAGATACACAGAATATGCAGTTGAAATCAGTCACACCTTCAGAATAATAAAATGACGGTTGCAATGAAGAAAATTTTCTTCTCGACGAAGTCACCGTCAACTAGACAGCTGTACACTCGTGTATTTATATCAAATGGGTGGGAAAGTTCCAGGATAATTTCCGGTCAAAGAGCAAATTAATAAAATTACAATAAGAAATTAAAAGGCCATAATAAACAAGGCAGGGGGACGGATAAAACTCCCAAACAAAGTAGCATCATAATTACTGAGAAGATTGACATGTTGTTGTGCAATTAGGGGTTAGAAATGTAGAAATAACAAAATAGACAGGATGTTTGGATTAAACAAATCTAGTGGGATCATAACTAATGTGACGAATAATTGTTTATGCAGTTAGGGATTAAATATGTAGAAATAATTAAAATGACAAATTAGACAAGAAGTTCGGATCTGAAAATATGGTGGTGTAAATAGGGATTAAGAAAAACTTAAAAATAACATGAATAAACAGGAAGTTAGGATAAGAAAGGTCAATGGGATAGTCACTATTAAAAGAATTACCTGTGTTATGGTGGCCATGGCAGGGGTTGGACGTATTTCTTTTGTATACAAAGCGTGGGTTTGAGCTTTTGGATAGCTAGTGCCTCGGCTATACCCAATGTCTGAATTTTACTCCCTTTGACAGGTTTGATCAAATCTTGCATATAGTTTTGAAGGATTTTTCGAATGGCGCTGAATGTCCTGAATTGACCAGATGTTCTGTCACTCAACTATGTGCACGTTTTCGTTTTTCCTTTTAACTAGCCAGGCTGGATAGTGTTCACGAGTGCGTTTTTCAAGTTGGCGTATGTTACTGCCGATGTACTCAGCTCCACAAAAGCAAATAAACTGGTATATGCACGTTGAGGTGGCCCAATGCGACAGCTTGTCTTTCGCATTCTGGTTGAACAGTTTCTTGCAGGAAAACGTTAGTCGTAGGCTTGAGGCGAAGTATGTCTTCCTCAGAGATTTGCAAGGGCGTTTACGAAGGATTTCTGCTTCAATGTCACCTTTGAATTATAGATTAAGCAGAAATATCTTCTTCGGGACGGATTGAACTTGTTCAGAAGTATTCTTTGATTTGAGGTTCTTGTCTATGAGTCTAGGCGGGAAACCGTTTTCCATCAGGGTTTTTTATAGATTACGCAGTTTTCCGTCAATCACTTCCTCTCTGCATATCTTCCGAATCCTCGAGGAAAGAGCGTATATCATGTTCCGCTTTCTGCTTAGGCGCACGAAGCTTTGAAAGTTGATGAATTGTTGAATCCATGTAAGCGTTTCTTGTCAGATGGACGTCGAGGAAGTGGAACATTCCGTCGGATTCGCTTTCAAGAGCAAAGCCGATGTTTTAGTGGGCCCTGTTGAATGTTCGAAGTAAGTTTTCAAAGTCCAGGTTCTCAGCACAAATGATGAAAGTATCATCACTCTATCTATTGTAGAGATGGAGATCGTCAACAGTTGATGAAAAGAAGTTATTTTCGAGGCTGGCCATAAAACAGTCGGCTAGGAGGGGTCCAAGTGGAAAGCCTATTGCTACACCATTTGTTTGCCTGTAGATTTCATTGTTGAATCTGAAGTAGACGTTTAAAGTACAACGTTGTAACAGCTTCTTTAGGTGATGGATCGGTATGCCGACATCTGTGCTGTTGCATTGGATGAAGTCATACAGAAAACACATAGTTTCTGTCAGTGGAACATTGGAGAAGAGAGAGACGACGTCTAGGGAGACCATTTTTCTATTTGCGAGGTTGACATTTTTAATTTAATCCTAATTTTAATTGAACCCTTAATTGCAAAATATGTCAATCTTCTCAGTAATTATGATGCTAGTTTGTCTGATCTTTATCCGTCCCCTACCCCCCCCCGTTTATTATGGCATTTCAACTATATTAATCTGATCCTTGACCAGAAGTTATTCTGGAACTTTCCCACCCACTCATTTATTATAAATACACGAATATGAGTATGCGTCTCTTGGTAACCATCTTCGTGACTTGAGACACAATTCTGTCATTCATGGGGAATTTAAATCAGTTCATATAATGCTAAAACTTGCGCTGAAGGGGTATGTTGTTCAGAAGAGGACGATAAAATCTCCGCAATTAAACCAACCACCTCAGAGAACACAACTAATTCTCTCTCTCTCTCTCTCTATATATATATATATATATATATATGTATATATAGGCACCACAGATGACTATATCAGTCAGTCAACATCGGAAAAGCAAGACCCATCTTCATTATTCCGAAATCAGTGGGGGAGGGGGGCGGGAATTCACTGCACTTAGCATTAGAAACAGAATTCAGATTTTCATCACTTATGTTGATCCAGTCAAGGCTTCTGCATGGTCCACACCATCGGTGTTTGAATCACCGAAAACGCATTTTCGACATGCTATCGCAGACTTTCATAAATAACTTATTTCGCTGACTCCATGCTGAAGATCAGATGGCTAGCCAGAAGGGGTAAGCAACAGGGAACATCTGACAGGTAACAAAACAACCAAAAACCTGTGTTTTGGTAAAGGAAGTGGTTTAGACTTACAATGAGGATACCCTTAAGTAACAACAACACACTTCGTTACGGTGCCAGACTGGAACTCGAATTGGGGACGACAAGTTAGGCATCATTTCTACAGCAAGATGGATAAGGTCGTATGAGGTGGAAATGAAAACCTATAGGCAATTGTGGAGCCAGCTATAGTGTATAGAACGCAGTGGATTGGAGATGTCGTCCTGCTGCTGAAGCCCTACAATTAATCAATAAACTACAACGCTAACAGACTCTCCTAAGAGGTTAATTCTCGATTTGAAACGCACTACATCTTCTACATCATTTGTAAAAAAGCTACAAGCACTTAAAAACCTTAGGTTCCAATTATGCTTCTGGAATTCGACCGTTTACGTCAAGATTGTTCCAGTGCCTAAATCAACAAGTGGACCTACTGTTAAGTTTAGACCCATTGCTATTACCTCACCTTTTTTGAAAGTTACGGAAAGACTTATTTTACTTAACCTTGAACCCTCGTTAAAGCCTTTCAATGACCCCAACCAGTTTTCTTATAAACATAGTGGGTGTACCTTAGATGCCGTTGTTGTCCTACATCATAATATAGTCTCTAGCTTAGATAGAGGAGCTAAATACGTTCGCTGTGCCTTCCTTGATTGCATGTCTGCATTTGACTCTGTTCCCAGGTCTCTCTTGCTAAGTAAGCTTGCTGCAACACAGGCTGAGAGCAGGACAAATAAGTGGTTGCATTCCTATTTTTCTGATAGGAAGCAGTAGACCGTCTACAATGGAAAGTCCTCCACTACCTCACTTACTTTAGCTGGTGTTTCTCAAGGCACTGACTGTTCTTGTTCCTTTTCTGTTTTCCTTTTTCTTACATGACTTGCCCCATTCTGATGTAACCACTTTTGTTAAGTATGCTGATGACCTCTCTGTTTATATGCCTGTCAACTCTCAGTCGGATTATTCCAAATTAAATAGCTTTCTGTCGGAAGCTAGTCAGTGGTCCTCTTCAAATGGTCTTAAGCTGAATCCATCTAAATGTCAGGTAGTCAATTTCACTTTCAGACGAAAACGTAACCTACAACAACTAGCTAGCTCACATGGTCCAAATAGCATTGACGGCACAGAGGTTGAAATTACATCTAATGTCAAGTACCTTGGGTTGAGTATTTCCTCCGATCTTTCCTGGTCCTCCCACATCTTGCTAGTTACTAGAAAGATGTTTCGCTTAACATTCTACGTTAGGAAGTTTAGGCAGTCTGGTATAAAGCAGTCTTTGCCTTCTCAGTTTGTCAATTCTTGTATTCTACCATCCCTCCTTACTGCTCCCATTAATCTTTCCTGGACTACTTTAGAAAGACTTTGCTTTGCTGAGAAGGGCACTAAAAGCCATTAGTAGGGCAAGTGGGATATCGTTAAACCAATTGGTCAACACTATTGCGGATAGACATATAATGTCATGTAAGAAACTAGCGAATACAATATTGTCAGACCCCGATCATCCTCTCTATACACAGCTCTCTCCTTGCATTTCATCTGGTAGAACTAGAAGCAGCTATAAGGAGGCTATATGCTAGGACTACCACAAAGTACAAAAACTCCACAATACCATATCTGGCACAGCTGTTGTGTGGTGATGAGAAATCCGTTAGGTATGACACGATAAACTTACTGCGGCACTCTAACAAATAGTTCTCATTAGTTTTTGTTTTAAGATCTTCGATACTAGTGTGGTGAGAGCAGGCCGTGAGAAAATATGTACAAGGCTGATTCAACAACCAATCACAGCAGACTTAACGTGCCAAAATATGATTCGCAGATAGAGGATTCTATTTTTCGAGGAATTCCGAAACAACCAATCAGAAACCTGCGTTTGTCTGCCTAACTTCTGATAAACAACCAATCAGATGACTGCGCTTGTCTACTTGCATAAGCTATAATAATGTATGTGAAATATATATAAATACGTTTTGATTTTCGTAATAAAACGATCTGTTGCCTGGCCCTTGTCTTCTGTTGTTACACTAGTATATTGTTGTTCACGTCTATTACATACTAACTTTATATTTCATATCCTGTGGTGCTTTGTTTAAAATGTAAACGCTACGCTGTTCCTTTTTATTTCTTTTTGGTTGTTACTTTTTGATTTTAAAATCTTATAAAATTTATGAGGTAATTAGATACAATATTGTAATGCACGCTGAAAATTCCATACCTGTACCACAAGTACTGTTTGGAATAAAGCTGTTATTATCATTAAATAACCTAATGGATATTCTTAGTTAAATTTTGCATACTTACCGCGTGCCTTAGGCGACGAATAAAGGAAATTTTCTCTGTGAAAAAATTCCCTCACAATTTCAATAATACACAAACACGGTAACTAGTGATACTAATTAAAATCTTTCTCAATCTGCTATTCTATTTTCCATACTCTTCGACTAATTATCGTTCTTTTGAATCATTCCTTTGTGTGCTACACTGGAGTATAATAACTTGAACTGTTGTACTTCTATGCTGCAAAGTTCTTTGTTGAAACACACTCAGTCAGTCAATCAGTCATATTCAGCCCAGTAGAATCATCTTACATTTGAGAAAAGTAAATCCCATGACAAATATTCGAAGATTTCTGTTGAAGGTATTCAGAAGATATCTGCCTTATGTTAGCATCTTCACCTAACAGACGACAATATCATTCATATACTAATTCGTCTTTCTCTAAATCGACAAAACTCAACTCTGATAACTAGCCAATCCCTAAGTCACTGAAGTCTTGGTGCGACGGGGGGCGGGTTAATTCCACTAGTACATCTCTGATGATCAAATGAGACCAAAACAAGGAGAGTGGGTATCCATGACGAACACCCCACTGGTTGTTATCACTTCTCATATGACAAAGTGATGAAATCGAGTAGAGTAAGTGTACCTTGTTGATTAGTTAGTCTGCAATAGAATACTATGTGTTAGAAAAAACATTGCGCTGTAGAATCACCTCTCTGACTGACTGACCGACTGGTTTCAACATAGCCGCTCGAGTTGCCACACTTCACTCAGCACACAAAGCCAGAGAAGAAGAAGGTAAAAAGAAACTCAAAAGAGAGACAGTAAACAGAGATATGAGGCAACAAGTATTAGAAGTCACAAGGAGTGGACGCATATGCGCCAGTCATTGAGAACTACGATTTTGAGCCATATCACCAATTGTTTCCAGCCATTGGTTTTTATCGTCCCGAGGACCCCAACCAGTCAGGAAGTCTACATCTTCATAAGTGGCTCAAACTAACCGTTGTGGATTTCATTGAGTGATGAATCCATGTTTTCGTTTGACCACCACTGGTTAACTCTTTTCCAACCTGATTGATCCTATGTCAGACAGCCAAAATTGCCCATCGGTCGACGAAGGCGATCGATAGCTAAGCATACATGCGTAACACATGTCCTAACCATCTCAATCGATGTAGCTGCTTCACAACCTCGTTTACTGATATCTCCTTCAACTCACCTAGGACTCGGCCTATGCCTAACCTTAATATTGCTTACCCTATTATATTATAACATTTAACACGGGAGATAGAAAGCAGACACATACGGTCAAAGACGTCTAGTCGGGCTCATCATGTCTTCCACTTCCAATGGTCATTGATATCTCACACTCACAGCCATAAAGAAGAACGGAGCAGACAGCTGCTGAGAAGTACAAGCACCCTTTGTTCGATAGCCAGATATCACGCCTACGCCAGAGATGCCATAAAACTGTCAATATGCGAAGCTAGCCTTCTGTATCCGTGCTGAGATATCGTCAGAGATCAACCCGCTGGCGTTGGCTGATGCAACTCCCCACCCAAATAAGTGAAGTGGTCAACACACCCCACCAACCACTTCACTCGCTATTTCTAAACTAGGAGTCAATGTAGTCCAGTCGTGTAGCATCATCTTACATTTGACAGAGAGTCAGTCGCATGCCAAACAATCGTAGTTTGTAGCTCAAGGTGTTCAGAAGACTCTCCTGCATTTTGTCAGAGTCTTCACCTACACAAGCTGGACTATATCATCTGTATATTCTAAGTCAACGAGAGTCGTTGAAGTCACTTAAGGATTGACTTGTTACCATCAGGGAATAATCTCTCTCTCTCGATCGACAAGAGTCGAATAGAAGTATCAGACGTCGTACACACTTGCATAATACAAAAATCAGTTAACTAATATATTCATATTATTATTATTATTATTTTGATTAATAAAAACGATAAACAGTGGGCGGGTGTGTGGGGGGTGATGTAGTGACATTTGTTTTAATAAATGCACAAACCCAAATGAAAACACATATTAAAAATTTGAATATTCAAAAAAGCGAAACAGAGTGATGGACGTAAACACAATGGGGATATACATATATGTATGTATGTATGTGTGTGTTGGCGAACGAAGATGGCATTTGATTACAACGAGAGGGGGAAAATAAAGGAACAACACAATGAAAGTTGACTAAAACGTGTCACCAACACATTACAGTAATATGAGAAAAGAGAATGCGATACGCGCGCGTGCACACACACACACACCAGAGAACTAGTGGTGTAGTGTAGTGTACGACCGTAAAATAGACAATCCAGAAGTGATACATATGTATATGCTATTACTCCGCTTGATGAATGTTACCTTGTTCTTCTTCTTTTTTCGTAGGACCACTCAATTCAGGTTGTGTTTGTGTTTGCGGTGTTGGTGGAGGTGCTAGTGACGGATTATTGTCCGATGGCACCGATGGACTACCACTACCCTCAGCAGCAGCAGTAGTAGTAGTAGTCGCAGCGACAGTGGCAGCAACCGATGCAGTTACAGAGGCTTCTGGAACTTCTATATTCGCATTATTATTATCATCTGAAAGGAGGCTAGCAACAGTACACGAGTTCACTTCTATCGATGAGACTTGATGTTGCTGTTCTTGGTGGTGGGGATGGTGTTCAGTAGATTGAAAAACTCCTGGTGCTGACGCCGCCTCACTACACCCATCTCCACTGCCGCCAACAACAACAACACCACCACCAGAACTAACAGGTTGAGTAGACAATGGTTGTTTAGAGGTTAAACTATTCGCTAAGACACTAGTGTTAGTTGTTGCTGTCGTCACGGTATCAGATGGATGACTGACATTTTGAGATAGCGTCAAAGTGATATTTGGTACCGGCAGCAGCATGGGATTATCTCTAGAAGATGGTTCAATAAATTGACGAATAGTATGCGGTGGCTCCATTGATGATGGTGTTGTTGTTGGTAGTGGTGGCGCTGGTGCTGTTGGCATCGTTGTCGGCGGTGGATATACAGAACTAGACCAAACTTCAGCCACTGTATCCATTTGTGGTGGTGGATTATTAGCAGTATTAGGCATTGATGATGCCTGCAGTGGTAAGGATTGATTGACTGCTGTTTGACACTCTTCACGTGGATGATGTTGAATCAGTTGAGTTGGAGTCGGTGAAGTATGCCCAACTGATGGAGGTTGTTGATTAGGCGATGGTAATGATGACGACGAGGAGGTGGATGACGGTGGTGCTAGAGGTTGTTGTTGTTGTTGCTGTTGTAGTGGTGATGGCTGTACAGTCGAAGGATAACTCTGTGGCGGTGCTGGTGGTAGTGCTGACGGTGCTGGTGGATAGACAGACAAGTTTCCTGTAGCTGTTGGATTATTGTTCAACAATAATCTTGGATCATTAGGTATCGATGGAACTTGTGGTGAATATGTAGGAGGTATCTGTTGCGGCTGTTGTTGCTGCTGAATAATATGCGCACCTGGTTGCAATTGTTGTTGTTGATGTGGTTGTTGTGCCTGTACTTGATTTATATGCGTAATCTGATTCACTGGATATGCATTACCCTGAGGAACATAAGTGGATTGTAAAGGGTGTTGTGGTTGTTGTGCTTGTAGCTGTGGTTGCGGTTGTAAGGGTTGAGGTGGTAGCGCGGCCGGCGGCTGTTGTTGCTGTTGTTGTTGAGGCACAACAACGCCACCACCACCAACACCCTGTGGTTGTGGCTGCTGCTGTTGTTGTTGTTGTTGATGGTGATGGTGTACTAAAGATCTAGCACGATTCTCCATTGTCTTAATCACTTCCATATGAAATGCTTGACGTTCTTGAAGCAACTGTTGACGCATTTGTTCAATCATTTCATATTCTCTTTCCATGATACTCTCCAACTCCTGTAGCAAGAGAGAGAGAGAGAGAAATAGAAAGAAAATTATTTCAAATATTTCGTCCCCTTGATAAATTTCGATAGGGTAAGAAAGACGAGATTTGCAGTATAAAATGTTGCCATCATTCTATTTCACAGGTTCTCATCAGCTGACTGCAAACCACTACCTGAAAATACAATGGTTATAAATAATGATAACATTTCATACTTCATTGTTTGAAAGGTAATAGAGAAAACATTATAAGGTGAACAACGCATCTGGAATATAAGTATTGCAATTTATAGTTTAAGTTACCATCAATTTATATACTGTCAAACTATGAAAAAGGTGGGGAGGGGGTGAGAGAAGACAGAAAACAGACATCTTCATGGGATATCTCGACACATACGCGACTGAGTGACGCTATCAATCAAAAAACAACATACTACCGTCGACACATCGATGATACTTTTGTTGTTTGTAGCGGCATGAATCAGGCATCCGTATTATTTGATCGCCTAAATGACGTCCACCTAAACATTAAATTCACCATGGAATACGATCACAACGATGAATTCAATTTCCTGGACCTAAATGTAATAAAAAGAAGAAACGGTGGAACGGTCGAAAAGTTCATCATCTACAGAAAAGAAACTTAGACCGGACAATACCTTCACTACAACAGCTTCTACCCTATGAGTTATAAGCGGGGATTAGAGTAAGGACACTGTACGACAGAGCCAGGAAGTTATGTTCGCCTAACAAGGTGGAAGAAGAATTGAGCTTTGTTGAAAAATGCCTTAAAGAAAATGGGTATTCAAAAGGATTTATCCTAAAGTACAGCGAAGAAAGAGATGAGAAAGTGAAGTATCCAACAGTTGAAAAGAAGAAAGTGTTCATTTGCCTCCTATACAAAGTAGAAACCGTATCGCAGAAGATTGAAAAGAGGATGAAAGGAGCAATAAGGAAGATGCTTCCCTGCAGCCAACCTGGTGATACTATACAGTACTACATGCTCTATAAGACAATCGAAACTGGATAAGTACTTTGCTGATGTTACCTCTAGCTGCATTTATAAATTTACGTGTACCTGTGTACGAGCGATGCTGGGGACATCACTCGTACCAAATTCCCATGAAACTTCATGAACTCTCTTACAAATTGCCGCGCCTGGGCAGCGATGATTCGAGACGTTCATGAAGCCGGCTCATCCTCCCGTAGGAGATAGCCGAAGTAAAGTAAAGTAAGTAGTGTACCTGCGGCAGCAAGTACATTGGAAGGATAGAAAGAAGGGCTTCTATCCATCCGGTTTTCAGAGCATATTCCGAGAAACTTATGCTTATAAGGAGGAAGCAGATATTTACAAAGTGCAATCACCAGACAAGACACCTTGTGGATACGGGTCATTTTGTCGAGATTTCCAAATCTTTCAAAACATTAAACATACAAAGGACAGCGAATCTACTACGATTTACTGCTGAAGCAAATGCAAACAAACGTCACAGACCAAACTTATGCACACAGAAAGCGAGTGTAGTCAATCTCTCACTCCCTTGGTAATCATATCACTTTCATTACACTGATTAGTCATACACACTAGTGAGCTCAACTCATTAAGCAAGTTTCCAAATTGTTGAACTTTGACCTTCTTGAATTGGCATGTTGACACTGTTTATTAGATTTTTTATGTTTTCTGTTTACTCCCACCTCCACCTCACCTTTTTTTCTTTTTTCATAATTTGACAGTATATAAATTGATGGTAACTTAAACTATAAATTGCAATACTTATATTCCAGATGCGTTGTGTTCACCTTATAATGTTTTCTCTATTACCTTTCAAACAATGAAGTATGAAATGTTATTATTATTATTATTTATAACCATTGTATTTTCAGGTAGTGGTTTGCAGTCAGCTGATAAGAACCTGCGGAATCTGGTCTGCAAATCTGGTCTTTCTTTCTCTATCGAATGAAAATTATAACGAAGATTAGTGTTGCGGAATGCTCACTGACCACGCGCACGTAGCCGACAGTTAGATTCGAGGACGACGATGCACTCTTCTAAACCTCATCTAGCTGGTCTCAAGACTGGGAAAGAGGGAAGACTCAGTGTGAGACAATCCACCCTATCGCTTGATGAAAAACAAATACCACTCTTATAGAAACTTTAAGGCTTCAAGTCTGAAGTCCTCTATGCTCCACACTCAGAACGCAAGGGACTAAATGAAAGCGGAGATGGAAAACACAAAGAACAGGGGATATGACTGGTTTCAAAGCTGAATTTTTCTCAAAGATCAAAGTGTCACAGACAGACAAGATAGAGTGAAAGAAGAGAAACTGGAGGCCTTGGCTAGAGAGATGCGAAACAAGAACATAAAGTGATAAGAGATATTCCACATTATGAAGAATAGAGAAGATTTATAGCTCAGGTGGATGATTCGCAATTAGTAGTGTTCTCTGAGCTAGTTGGCTTTTGGGGTTGCGGAGCTGAAGAAGTTGTCCAGAAGGACGACGAAAGCTACGCAACCGAACCAACCAGCTCAGAGAACACTACTAATTGCAAATGAAGACCTAGTACCATATATATATATTGCTCTCTGTGGTTGGTTTCAAACTCTAATGACAATGACAAGCTTAGTCAACAATCACTACTCGCAGTTCCATGCACCACAACACATCTATATCCATTGACAGCTGCTGGGTGATAGCAGCTCACTACCTAAATCTAGATAGGTGGAGTGGGACTTCAGCTTTGCAACTCAAAGGTAGGAAGTCAAGCGCGCAGATCGATAAGTCACAACACCTCTTCACCCACCCCCAGTAGTCACTTCACTACTACAATATAATCATAATACCCTTAACAGTATTACAATAAGGCAGTACTTAAGAGAGTGAAATTAACAGTGGAACCTAACTGTACGATTTGTACTTTCTCTTAGGTGCATTAAATTTGCCCAACTTGTTTTCAGAAATAAACGGGTATTTCGAGTATTTCCAACTCGAGTTTGTTCTGACAGTACAATTGAGCATGAAATAAAAGCTCGAAAGGATATTTTATCTAAGAATGGATATATCCTGAGAAGTTCATTGATTAATAAATACTCTAAAGAAATGAGCCCATCCTAAACTATCCAAACAGTTCTTCCAAAGAAATCTGTCTATATCAATTTGCCATTCAAAGGAGATTATGATGTACAAGAGGTAGTCAAACGAAGACGCGAGAACTTATTGTGCTGCAAAACTCATTCGTGTTCCTTAACACCACTAAGCAGAAAGTGCTTCAACAATCTGGGAAAGACTAGTCGCCAATCCTCGACACTTCAAACTGAGTATATCAATTTGATGAGTGTGTTTATGGCAGCAAACACATAGGTCGTACAGAAAGGTGACTGTCTACTCACATGATGCAGCATTCGCCAGAGTAGTCCAAAACAGCTGAATTCATAGTGTCAAAAAGCTCAGTAACAAACAAAGCATCTTGGGGACTACGGACATGATATCGACGCTGTCAAGTCATTCACCATTGTCAGCAAACAAAGAAACAAGAAGATGCTTATAATTGCCGAGGAGTCTTGTGAGATTCGAGTTTATAAACCAGGTCTCTGTGTACAAAAGGAGATGGTCGTGTCTCTGAACCCACCATGGTTATACGATTTACTTATTGTTCTACCTCTTAATATTATTATTATTCTTGATTCATTTAAAACTATGATTTATCAGTTGGATTATCTTAACTCACTTCAACACTATTATTATCATTGTTATTGTAACTACTACTATTGATATTACTCTGTTTGCGATTCCTGTCTAATTGTTTATCTAAGTGATTTAATTGAAGCGTAATGCAATTTATCTTAATTTTGATCTCTCATACTCCCTCTCCGCTTATCTAATTGAACATGACCTGGGAAACATTCGCACCTGTCTTTCTACATGACCAATTTAATGTAGTTAATTTACTTATCAGTCTTATATCTCACAATGTAATTTAATAGTATATATAGCGCCGTATGTAGAGTATTCAGCTGAGGAAGATTTCTACCGAAATTTGATGAATTCATTAAATCATCCTGCTTTATTAACACCTTTTGTTGCTTGTTTTCAATTCTAGTTGATGAGCCAGAGAAACAAGGAAAAAGGTTTTTCGTTTGACAATTGACATGGGCTGAACTAACTCCATGTGGATTATAATACCCCCATTCACCCCCCCTCGGATCAGAGACTTGGCGCGCCATAAAGAGCATCTCAAACAAACTTCAGACCTTCATTAACAGTTGTCTTCGCTCATTACCACTCAAGATCAGATGTCCAGCCAGAAAAGATCAGCAACAGGGATCTCTGGCAATGAGCGAACCAACCAGGAACCGATTGTGAAACAAATAGGCAGGAAGTAATGGAGATGGATTGGCTGGCCATACTCTGAGGAAACCATCAAGTGAGTGACATCACTAGACAAGCCATGGCTCGAGTGGAACCCGAAAGGGAAGCGGCGAGTTGGTCGTCAGTGCGAGGGCGGGGTGACTTGGAGGAGGTTATATGGGGGGGGAGATGAAAGCATGTGGGCAGACTTGGAGCGGGGTGAAAACCTTGGCAGAGAACCGAACGCAGTGGAGACGCGCGGCCGAAGCCCTATATTCTTCTGCGAATTAAAGGAAATAATCATAACGATAATAATAATCTGCCCCTCGAATAATTATTTACTTTTATTGATCTGTGGGGCTTTATGTCACTGGTCTAGGACGTCGACTACCAACCAACCAAGCAACCGGTGGGTCAAGGGTTTGGACATTGTTACTCCTCCATACACACGGAAGTTTGAGCAGCCCCAAGTAGTATAACCAACCCTCAAACAATGGGTGTGGTTCATTGACGTTCATTGTTTGTTTGTTTTTAAGTTTTACGCAAAAATAAAAAATAATGAATGTTTAGCTACAAAGAGTTAGATAGTTAAACCGTGTTTACTTGGCACCGTACTATGCTCCATACTTACTGTGTGTGAGAACAGGTGACATTAAACAGCTACTCAGACTAAATGAGGTAGGACAAGATTAGAACTCCAGATCAGTTGCCTGAGAGTCGAGTGCTTAGGCAGCAGTTGGTTAAAGAATATCACACTGGTATTAAGTCCCCATGAAGTGTAGGATTATATATTAGATGGTTGGAGGCAATCGGCAGGAAGCCTTGGACCTAGGTTTCGTGCCAGTTGGCACTCATCAGTCAGCAAGGCGTATCTGCAACCTTGAGGGAGCTCATGTCCCTGCTTCTGAGATTCAAAACCGCGTCACCCAGTGTGGCGACTTGAACTGCCGCACATTTGTGTATAGTTCTATGTCGAAAATAGACAGACACCCAGTGAGTACTGCAGTCAGAGACGTTACCACTGAGCTATTCAGGCTCTCAATTGCCCACTTTTTGGACTCTATTGGGTACTTTGATTGGATACTAGTAACTAGTGTAATGTGTCTAGTCCTATCTTCGATGCAGACTGAATTCTATCAGTCAAGCTTGCAATGTGTATATACTAGTGTGTGTAAAGTAGTATGGATACTCACTGCAATATGTGGAGAACGTTCAACTAGTAGTGACAAGGACAAGGATACTATTCAGTCCCAAGGATAATTTACTTATACATGAACTTGGATTTTGGGAGAGACTTGGCGGCAGGTATCTCTTAAAGAGATGGATCTCTACCTCCCCCCCCCTAAGGAAGACGGTATTTGCGCAAACCTTAAGACTGATATTTTCAAGTTGTCCATTTGAAAAGACAATCTCTAGTATATGACCGATCTCCAGTGTAGAAACACATCAATTCATCTGCTTCTAAATAATTTCATGAGCATTCCAACCCAATGAACCAGATATCTGTTATAACAACATTCAGGGAATCTTTAATCTCTGCATTCCATATTAGTTTGATTATTAAATGTATCACACAGTGAAACAGTATTGTATACTGGATGACGTTTCGAACACAATTTATTGTTCATAATCATATCAATTTTTGTCACACGACTTCGAGATTTGATTTTTATAGTTTTCTCTGTCTTCTCCTATTTGTTGTATGGGCAGTAGAATTTTCCATATATCTGGGACAGGTGTTGAATCATTCCTATTACATGTATTTGCAGTTGATTCGATAAACAAAGCTTCTGTTATCAATCTCTCCCTATACCCTGTGACATTAGATTTTAAAACTGTCATCCTATTCCATCCTATTGTATGGTTGTGTGTAACTGCATGTAGTGCTATAGCTGAACTACTCTCTAGATTTCTTATCTTATTCGGGTCAACCAATCTAGATTTAGCTAGGTTTTTATGTTCGGCTAGTCTGACTGCCCCTGTTCTACTAGTTTGACCTATGTATTTGACCTCACAATCATTGCAGGGTATTAGATAAACTAAATTGTTTTGTTTTAATGGCTCTACAGGATCCTTTAACCGACAAAGCTTGTTTCTAATTGAGTTTGTGGGTTTGAATGCCACTTTTATTCCTGCCTTGTTAAGAATTCTGCGTAAGGCTTCCGAGGTTCCTTCTTTGTATGGAATTACTGTTGATGATTTACATTCCTTATTGTTGGTGTCGTTATTAATATTATTATTATTATTACTATTATTATTACCATTATTATTATTGTTATTATTATTATTGTTATCATTATTATTATTATCACTATCTCTGTTATCATTATTTATTTTATTTTTACATTTACTTACATATTTCTTGACTAATTTATCCGGGTAATTATTAAGTTTCAAGGCTTCTTTTATGTGTGTCACTTCCTGTCTTAGATTTTTTAGATAAATTAGTCAAGAAATATGTAAGTAAATGTAAAAATAAAATAAATAATGATAACAGAGATAGTGATAATAATAATAATGATAACAATAATAATAATAACAATAATAATAATGGTAATAATAATAGTAATAATAATAATAATATTAATAACGACACCAACAATAAGGAATGTAAATCATCAACAATAATTCCATACAAAGAAGGAACCTCGGAAGCCTTACGCAGAATTCTTAACAAGGCAGGAATAAAAGTGGCATTCAAACCCACAAACTCAATTAGAAACAAGCTTTGTCGGTTAAAGGATCCTGTAGAGCCATTAAAACAAAACAATTTAGTTTATCTAATACCCTGCAATGATTGTGAGGTCAAATACATAGGTCAAACTAGTAGAACAGGGGCAGTCAGACTAGCCGAACATAAAAACCTAGCTAAATCTAGATTGGTTGACCCGAATAAGATAAGAAATCTAGAGAGTAGTTCAGCTATAGCACTACATGCAGTTACACACAACCATACAATAGGATGGGATAGGATGACAGTTTTAAAATCTAATGTCACAGGGTATAGGGAGAGATTGATAACAGAAGCTTTGTTTATCGAATCAACTGCAAATACATGTAATAGGAATGATTCAACACCTGTCCCAGATATATGGAAAATTCTACTGCCCATACAACAAATAGGAGAAGACAGAGAAAACTATAAAAATCAAATCTCGAAGTCGTGTGACAAAAATTGATATGATTATGAACAATAAATTGTGTTCGAAACGTCATCCAGTATACAATACTGTTTCACTGTGTGATACATTTAATAATCAAACTAATATGGAATTACTTAATACCACAGTGCCCAAGTTTTACACATATATTAACATGACTTATGGTCTTCCTGTACGAAGACTTATCAATAAACTCACTCGACTTTCACAAACTGAAGCAAGATATGAAAATCACCGTATTTTTAACATTCGATGCTTAAAAAATGAAATCATTCCTAAATATCTACGTCTACGAGCTCCAGTTCCAACAGACAGAGTTAGAAGCAGAATAGAAAGTCTACAAAAATTATGCCTGAAAGAAGAGATCCACAGAATCGTTAGAAAATTACAACATATCAGATGTGAAATTGAGCAATTAAAACAAAAGCTAAAAGGAATAGTTTCCAATGTAGATTATGATCTTATAACACAATCCTCCAACAATGCAAAATCAGCCACTTTCAAAAAGTCAAAAAATAGTCAAATCAAAAAGTTCAACAAATTATTAGAGGAGAAATCTTCATCTCAGAATAATGAAGTCAACAATCCAAAATCAACGGCGATCGATAAATCAAAGTGGGTTATCAATCTCTCATCACATATATTAAGTCCGATGGAAATAAGTGTATTAGAAAAGGGACTAAACTTCAATGTAGCGGTGGACAAGCTAAAACCTGAGGATGTCATCCCTAAAATAGAAATAGCACTAAGTGGGATAGACAAAACAACAGCTGAAGAAGTACGTGCACAATGTGCACTTACATTAAAACGACAAAAATGTGGAAAACCTAACCTGACAAAACAAGAGACAAAAGCCCTAAAACACCTCAAGAATAACAAGGATATAGTAATCACAAAGTCAGACAAAGGGAACGCAACAGTAGTATTAGACAAATCGGACTATTTGGACAAGGTAAATACTCACATACAAACAGGACCATATGAGGAAATTAATAAATCAATAGACACAGTTATGAATAAAGTTAAGAAATCCACAGCGGACCTTATACGCCGAATGAAGCCGTTTCTAGGTGAGTCTAAGTGGTTTAATTTAATGCCAAAAACTAATAACCCCAGTAGGATGTATGGTGTTGTTAAAATTCATAAATCAGGATACCCTATTAGGCCTATAGTTGATTTTAGAAATTCACCTACCTATGAATTATCTAAATATTTAGCCATGGTATTAAATCCCCTAAAAATCCACTCGAAATCTAGACTAACTAATTCTTATGAACTAAAACACAGATTAGATAATTTAAAATTAGATAATGAAGAAAAAATGGTTAGTTTTGACATTGTCAGTTTATATACACGTATACCAATAAATATGGCTATAGAGGCGGTCAGAAACGAACTCATTTCTGACCAAGAACTCGAACTTAGGACAAAAGTGCCAATTGAGGACATAATGCTGGGAGTGCAGCTTTGCCTGACTTCTACAGTATTTAAATTCCAAGGGAAAATATACAAACAAACTGAGGGAGTTGCCATGGGATCACCAATATCCCCAGTGGTAGCAGATATATTCATGGATAGGTGGGAAAAGATAGCGATTGAAACGTTCACCCCCACCCCAAAAGTATGGTGGAGGTATGTAGATGACACATTCACTGTACTTAGAACACAAGATATAGATAGATTTTTCGAGCACATCAACTCGAAGGTAGAGGCAATTCAATTCACTTATGAATTGGAAAGTCAGGAAGGGGAACTTCCAATGTTAGATTGCAACGTTAAAAGGAAAGAAGATGGGAAGCTAAACACTAGTGTTTACAGAAAACCCACACATTCAAACAGATATTTGGATTTCCGATCATCCCATCCTATGTCAGTAAAAATAGGATTAGTGAAATGTTTAAATGACAGAGCACAAAAACTAAGTAGTACCAAGGAAAATCTAAGACAGGAAGTGACACACATAAAAGAAGCCTTGAAACTTAATAATTACCCGGATAAATTAGTCAAGAAATATGTAAGTAAATGTAAAAATAAAATAAATAATGATAACAGAGATAGTGATAATAATAATAATGATAACAATAATAATAATAACAATAATAATAATGGTAATAATAATAGTAATAATAATAATAATATTAATAACGACACCAACAATAAGGAATGTAAATCATCAACAATAATTCCATACAAAGAAGGAACCTCGGAAGCCTTACGCAGAATTCTTAACAAGGCAGGAATAAAAGTGGCATTCAAACCCACAAACTCAATTAGAAACAAGCTTTGTCGGTTAAAGGATCCTGTAGAGCCATTAAAACAAAACAATTTAGTTTATCTAATACCCTGCAATGATTGTGAGGTCAAATACATAGGTCAAACTAGTAGAACAGGGGCAGTCAGACTAGCCGAACATAAAAACCTAGCTAAATCTAGATTGGTTGACCCGAATAAGATAAGAAATCTAGAGAGTAGTTCAGCTATAGCACTACATGCAGTTACACACAACCATACAATAGGATGGGATAGGATGACAGTTTTAAAATCTAATGTCACAGGGTATAGGGAGAGATTGATAACAGAAGCTTTGTTTATCGAATCAACTGCAAATACATGTAATAGGAATGATTCAACACCTGTCCCAGATATATGGAAAATTCTACTGCCCATACAACAAATAGGAGAAGACAGAGAAAACTATAAAAATCAAATCTCGAAGTCGTGTGACAAAAATTGATATGATTATGAACAATAAATTGTGTTCGAAACGTCATCCAGTATACAATACTGTTTCACTGTGTGATACATTTAATAATCAAACTAATATGGAATTACTTAATACCACAGTGCCCAAGTTTTACACATATTTTAATCTCTGCACCCAATAAACTAATATTATCAGGATACTCACTCAACTTAGCCCAGTTTACTAACCTGCTGTGTAAGCCCGAAAATGTTAAGGAAGGTTGGGCACATTGATTGAGCTAGCGCGACTCTACCCCAACCCCACGGAAAATCAATACCCATTCCCTCTACAGAAACTTCAACAAACAACTATACACCAAAAAAAATACGAAACAGAATTTAAAAAACTTGCCTGAATTTGTTTAAGTTTAATATCCAACTTTTTCAATTGTGTTTCCACTAGCTGAGCAACTAACCCCTTGATACGCTTCTCTTCAACACTGGCTAAATGTCGTGCTTTGATAGCAGCAGCGGCTAGCGCACACGCAGCAGCTGTGCCCAAACTATCCGGATTCGGTGGTAATGAGTTTGTGGCACCACCGGCAGCGGCAGCACTCTTTTCACTTGTTTCTGCTTGTTGTGATTGCGATTGTGGTTGCTGATCAGCTGACGACGACTTCTCTGATTCTGGTACAACCGATGTAGCGGCAGTAGCAGCAGCGGCAGCATTGGCGTTGATAGCCGTAGTTGCTTCTGATACGACAGGTTCAGATTGTTGTTCTACTAAATGTGGAATTGATTCAACTGTCGACTGCTGTTGTTCACCAGGTTTTGTCTGCGTAACTCCGGTGGCTTCATCAGTTTCCCCTTTAGTCTCTTGTTCTTCAATAATCATTGGTTCAGCTTTATTAACATCAGCCGTCTCTTGACATTCACCAGTATCCATTTTACATTCTTCAGGTTTAGGGAGCAATGAAGCCGTCGCCTCAGGACTTTTAGGCTTATTTTCAGAAGTTAATTCATCAACTGTACTACTAGTAGTGATGTCTATTGGAGTACTTTCCTATATATATGTATATGAAAGAGAAAAATATAAAAAATGATTCAAGGAGTATATATAATACAGATAGGGGTACATCTTATGGGGTAACCATCACCACCACCTGTACCCTCTCAGAATGCCTACTTCTGCATAACTCATATTATATTTAATTTCGGCAAGACCCCACCACACCCCAAAAGTATGGTGGAGGAAGCCCTGAAACACCATAAGAATAACGAGGATATAGTAGTCACAAAGTTAGACAAACGAAATGCAACAGCAGTATTAGACAAATCAGACTATTTGGACAAGGTAAACACTCATACAAACAGGACCATATGAAGAAATTAATAAATCAATAGACACCCTCATGAATAAAGTTAAGAAATCCACGGCGGACCCTATACACCGAATGAAGCCGTTTCTAGGTGAGTCTAAGTGGTTTAATTTAATACCAAAAACTAATAACCCCAGTAGGATGTATGGTGTTGTTAAGGTTCATAAGCCAGGATACCCTATTAGACCTATAGTTGATTTTAGAAATTCACCTACTTATGAATTATCTAAATATTTAGCCATGTTATTAAATCCCTTAAAGAGCCACTCGAAATCCAGGCTAACAAATTCCTATGAACTAAAACATGGATTAGATAATTTAAAATTAGATAATGAAGAAAAAATGGTTAGTTTTGACATTGTCAGTTTATATACACGTATACCAATAAATATGGCTATAGAGGCAGTCAGAAACGAACTCATTTCTGACCAAGAACTCGAACTTAGGACAAAAGTGCCACTTGAGGACATAATGCTGGGAGTGCAGCTTTGCCTGACTTCTACAGTATTTAAATTCCAAAGGAAAATATACAAACAAACTGAGGGAGTTGCCATGGGATCATCAATATCCCCGGTTGTAGCAGATATATTCATGCATAGGTGCAAAAACATGGAGATTGAAACGTTCACCCTCACCCCAAAACTATGGTTTAGGTATGTAGATGACACATTCAGTGTACTTAGAACACGGGATGTAGATAGATGTTTCGAACACATTAACTCAAAGGTGGAGGCAATTCAACTCAATCATGAATTAAAAAGTGAGGAAGGGAAACTTCCGATGCTAGATTGTAGCGTAAAAAAGAAAGATGCGAAGTTAGACATTAGTGTTTACAGGAAACCCACACGTTCAAACAAATATCTGGACTTCTGATCATCCCATCCTATGTCAGTAAAAATAAGATTGGTGAAATGTTTCAGTGACAGAGCACAAAAACTAAGTAGAACCAAATAAAATCTAAGACAGGAAGTGAGACATATAAGGGACGCCTTGAAACTTAATAATTACCCTGATAAATTAGTCAGAAAGTATGTAGGGAAAGGTAAAAATAAAATAAATAATGACAGTAATGATAGTGATAATAATATTAATGACGACATGAATGTCAAACATGCGCAGGATAATGACACCACCAACAATAAGGAATCTCAATCATCAGTAGTAATTCCATACAAGAAAAGAACCTCGGAAACCTTACACAGAATTCTTAACAAGGCAGGAATAAAAGTGGCTGGCATTCAAATCCACAAACTCAATTAGAAACAAGCTTTGTCAGTTAATAGATCCTGGGCAGGCTTTAAAACAAAACAGTTTAGTTTATCTTATACCCCGCCTGCAATGATTGTCAGGACGAATACACAAGTCAAACTAGTACAACAGGGGCAGTCAGTCAGACTAGCCGAACATAAGAACCTATCAAAATGAAGATTGGTTGATCCAAATAAGATAAGAAATCTGGAGAATAGTTCAGCTATAGCACTCACTACATGCAGTCACACACAACCATACAGCATAGTATGGGATAGAATGATAGTTTTAAAATCTAATATCACAGGATGGAGGGAGAGATTGATAACAGAAACTTTGTTTATCGAATCAACTGCAAACCAACACGTATAGTAGGAATGATTCAACACCTGTCCCAGATATCTGGAAAATTCTGCTACCCCAATGACGATAAATAGAAGAGAACAAAAAAACTATAAAATTCAAGTTTCGAAGTCGTGTGATTATAATTGATGATATGATTATGAACAGTAATAAATTTTGTTCTAAACTGTGTCATCCAGTATACAATACTGTTTCACTGTGTGATACATCTAATAAACAAACTAATATGAAGACGGATCTTCACTAATCTGAAGCCAGTCCAGAAATCTATTGTACTAAGCTTAAAGAACAAGATGTGAAATTTCCACACTGACTGACTGGTTTTAACGTAGAACTTTGCACAGATGTGCAGCAGTTCGAGTTACCACACACACACACACACTCTGTCTTTCCATGTCCATTCGGCACACAAAACAAGAGAAGAGAGTAAAGAGACATTCAAAACAGAGATAATAAACAGAAATATGAAGCAAAAAGAATAGTAATATGTTAGAACAAAAGAATTTTACTGGATAGGATAAATCGAAAAGGGTGGATGCATCTGTACCAGTGAGAGTTATTTCGAAACATAGCACCGATTGTCTCCTATCCCGAGTACACCAACCAGTCAGGGAGTCTGCATCCACCTAGGTGGCTAACTCAAACAAACTATTAAAAAGATTTCATTTTTCGCTTGACCACCAACCTGATTCTGTATCAACTAACATTACCCGTGGAGGAAGACGACGGTTAGGCTAGACATACGTAACATATGTCTTAACCATCTCAGTGAGTGTAGCTTCATAACCTCGTCGATTGATTCCCTTTCCCATCGACCTAGCACTTTTTTATGTCTTCGCCCTTCAATGGTCATGTCTCCCTGACAGCCATAAAAGGAGGAGCTGTTTAATGCTGCTAATAGCTTTATCTTATACTAGTGATATTAAACCAGAATTTACTGAATCTCAGCTTACATACGCAGGAATTTAATCATAGTTCTTCAGTATGTGGTACCTGTCTATACAGCTCTATAGGACGCAAAGATCAGATTCCTGTGTTCAGACCACAGACAGCAGCTCGGTTTCAGTCGTTTACATCAAAACATATGCAAAGGAAAATGGAAAAGGATCAGACACAAGCTGAAAAGACCGCTGAATGACATCGCGCGCCAGACAAATCATCGAGTAGGACCTGATGAGGAAACGACGAGTTCGACACAAGTCCAAGTGTGAGGAGGAAATTAGAGTTTATAGGCAATCATGGAGTTAGCTGAAAATGATTGCAGAGAGCAAGATCGAATGGAAATGTACTGTTGAAACCCTGTGTTCCACTTGGAACCTAAGGGGATAATGATAATAATTATTTTTACTGTAGGTTATAACTTTGATTTTAAGCTATTGAAACTTTGAACTTTGGAAGTGTCGGAGAGGTGGGGGGGAATCGTGTGGTACAGAATAATTTGTGGACACAGTAGTGCCTTTATTCCACTGATTCTGCTAACACATCGTGCTAGCACCCAGGAAACAACGAAGAAGTCACCCTTTCAGTTGATGTATGGTAGAAAACCACGATTACCGATACACAACGAGACCTGGCCCCTTCACCAAAAGTGGAGTACGACGAAATTAAAAGCAGAACGGAAAGAAGCAGTCAAGAATGTAATGCAGAACCAGCTGAGGGATGTTGCGAAGTCTGAGTAGAGAGGAAAGATTCAGTACATTACCTTTGTAGTCGGGGACCAACTGAAATGTAGAGACAGAAGATATGCAGTTGCATGCAGGTCAAGTTAACAAAAACTCCTTCCTTCCAAAGTGGGAAGTATCATAGACAATCACAAAAAGGCGGGTTCAATTATATACAATCAGAAGAGGTGACAAACAGAACCGAGTTAACGCCAGTCAGATCCAACGATGAATTTAGTGGAACAAGCCGCTCCGTGACAATTATTAACGAGAGGACGTATCACCCAGAAGGTCGGAACGCCTGCGTGCGAAGTTATTTGATGGGGGGGGGACGAGTGTGGTGAGAGATGCCTGCTAGCCAAATTGGTAGGCAGTAATTTACGTCAATGTTTATGTACCAAATATTAGTCATGTGATACACAAGAACAAAGACTGACAGCAGATAGATGATCTGACATTCAAGAAACAGCCACAAAAAAGAGATAAAAGATTAACTTTTAGTGAGAAACAACCAATCAATAGACTGTGTTTGTCCGCTAACAATAATCTATAATAATGTACATTAGAATCTATAAATATGTGTTGATTTCCTTAATAAACGATCTGTTGCCTGACTCTTGCCTTCTGTGTTCTTATAGGCATAATTTTTTCTGCCCAGTTGCGTTTCTAAAGATACTAAGAACAAATGGCTTGACACAAAATCGATTTCAACGGCACAAATGCACTCACTCTTTGTGATCTTTTGTATTCATTAGATTTTCCCATGTTACTGCTCTTTCCCTCTCTCCCCCCCCCACCTCACATATTTTCCTTCTATTCGTCTTATAACTACCTTCGTGGGCGATTTGGAGTATGGTGACTTGAATTACTGTACTTCTGTGCATATTTCCAATGTTGAAACTCGGTCAGTCAGTCATCGCCTTCCTCGACAATGGGCAATGTTAGCTGATATAGGATCAGGCTGGAAAATAGCTAGCCAGTGGTGGTCAAACCAAAATATGGCTTTACCAGTCAATGAAATCCACCACAGTTAGTTTAAGCCAGTCAGCCACGTAGGAAGGTGTAGACTTCCTGGTTGGGGTTCTCAGGACGTTAAAAACCAATGGCTAGAAACAATAGGTGATATGGCTCGAACTCATCGTTCTGAATGGCTGGCTGGTGCAGATGCATCCACTCCTTGTGACTGACTTATGATTTCCAATGAAACTGTTTTGTTCTTCTTTACTACTATTTCTTTGTCTCACACCTGTGTTTACTGTCTCTAGTATGCATTTCTTGTTACTTTCTTCTCTTGCTGTGTGTGGTACATGGAGAGAGAGTGGCGACTTGAACTGCTGCACATCGGTGCAAAGTTCTATGTCGAAAACAGACAGACAGACAGTAAGTTAGTCAGGAAGAAACACATAATCCTAGAGGAACAAATCGCCCATTTATCGATCCAATGTTAAAAGATTAGTTCGATCCCTACAAAGCAATACTTGAAAATTAATCTGATGTCCACTAGCGACTGGCTTTATACAGGAAGTTACACCTAGAGAGAAATCGTGACTAGCGGAGTCCATCAAGTCAAGTACTCGTCGATGACATTGGCTGATGGTTGTGCTACGCATCACGAATGGTCAGAAGTAGGAATTGCTCATTCGCCATTGGTTCAGGTCATAGTGGCTGAATTAACCTACGAGTTCACCTTATAACCGCAAGATCCTGGGTCCGAAGCCAAGTGGTGGGTGCTAAAGAATCCCGAGCATGGACGAAACAAATGTCCAGCGCTCCGTGGCTTTCCAATGGTTCCTCCTCTAACTAATATCAGTTCGTGATCAGACCTATAGCCAATCAGATCCCAGGCAGACCAACACTTGACTCAACTTTTTTTAATCAAAATTAAAAAACATTAAATTAAATGCCAATGACTGACCTTATGTTCGATTTCTTTAGCTTCATTTTCAACGGATATTATTTGTTCCATTGACTTTTCATTGGGAACAACAACACTGCTCGGCGGCAGTGGACAAGGTTTCTCCAACTCCTCGTTGACTTTACTCCCACCGACTTCATCTAAACCAAATTTCTGTGGATCTACGGGATGACCTAATTTTACAGCTGCCTCAACGCGTGCTTTATGCTCACGTAGTAAACCTGCAGGGACTTCATCACGCATTTTAGCATATTCGGTGAGTGCTGCTTGAGCGGCAGCTGCTGCGACACGTGGATCTACAGCAGCGGCTAAAAAGGCGACTGTCGACAGGATTGGATTTACTGTCTTTGAAAATGGTGGTGTAGGATGACTTGCGTTAGCTAGAGAGGTTAAATTCAAGATGGGATCTGTGCCTTCAAGGTAGGCGTCTTCAATCGGTAGGCGTAAGAAATGCAAAATACACTCTTCTTGAGTACGACTACCGACATGTTCAGCAACCTAAAAGGCAAAAAAGAAACGATGACAATAAGCATAATAAAAGCGCATTTATAAATAGACTTTAATACCCACGAATATAATCATCATAATAGAGTGATAACAGATATCTGAATATAGATATTTTAGAGTTTAAGACTGTAAAGTCAGCGGTGCAACGGTAGAATGCCCGCCAACGACGCGTGAGGGCCTAGGTTCGATTCCCAACCAAAGCAATTCCAAAAACCTTGCTTGCTTAGTTTACAAGCCGATATAGTGAGCCGGGAGAAGAGGCAAGGTAAGAGTCAACACCGGTGCTTCTGAAACTTCAGAGGCTTGAAGATCTATGTACCAGGTGAGAGGCAAAAGGAATGAGAAAAAATGGTTAAAGACTAATGATTCACTAACAAAGTATTGATTCAATATAGTAGGATTCAGTTGAATACGTAGAGAAACAGCAACCATAGGTCATCAGTGAATAACTTCTTAATAAGGACGGAGAGTTGCATTTCGTATTCGTATTCGTTGGATGGATTCTCTAATATAACAATAAAAAGAATCTTATAATAATATACTGTCTTTTAATGCACATGACAGTTGACAGGCATCATCAATATAAGACCGATAAGCAAATTAACTACATTGCAGAAAGACGGTGCAATTGAGCATGAAATAAAAGCTCGAAAGGATATTTTATCTAAGAATGGATATATCCTGAGAAGTTCATTGATTAATAAATACTATAAAGAAATGAGCCCCTCCTAAACTATCCAAACAGTTCTTCTAAAGAAATCTGTCTATATCAGTTTGCCATTCAAAGGAGATTATGATGTACAAGAGGTAGTCAAACGAAGACGCGAGAACTTATTGTGCTGCAAAACTCATTCGTGTTCCTTAACACCACAAAGCAGCAAGTGCTTCAACAATCTGGGAAAGACCAGTCGCCAATCCTCGACACTTCAAACTGAGTATATCAATTTGATGAGTGTGTTTATGGCAGCAAATACATAGGTCGTACAGAAAGGTGACTGTCTACTCGAATGATGGAGCATTTGCCAAAATGGTTGAAAACAGCTGAGTGCAAAGTGCCAAAATCCTCAATAACAAAACATCTTGTGGACTACGGACATGATATCGACGCTGTCAAGTGTCATTCAGTGTTGCTAGTGAGCAGACGAAGAAACAGGAAGATGCTTGCAATTCCGGAGGAGGCTTGAGCAATTCGAGTTTATAAACCAGGTCTCTGTGTACAAAAGGAGATGGTCGTGACTCTGAATCTACAGTGGTAGTACGATTTACTTATTATTCTGCCTCTTATTATTATTATTCTTGATTCATTTAAAACTGTCCTTTATCAGTAGGATAATCTTAACTCACTTTAACACTGTTATTATTGTTAGTGTTATTAATATAACTATTACTACTGATATTAACCTGTTTGCAATTCTCGTTATATTCCCTAATGACTAATTGTTTATCTAAGTGATGTAATTGAAGCGTAATACAATTTATCCTAAAATTTTAATCTCTCATACTCCCTTTCCCCACTTATCTATTTGAACATGACGTGGAAAACATTCGCACCTGTCTTTCTACATGACCGATTTAATGTAGTTTATTTACTTATCAGTCTTATATCTCACAATGTAATTTAATAGTATATATAGCCCCGTATGTAGAGTAGTCAGCTGACGAGTATTTTTACCGAAATTTGATGAATTCATTAAGTCCTGCTTTATTAACACCTTTTGTTGCTTGTTTCAAGTTCATTAACTGTTGACTTCCACCAGTTACATAATAACATTAGTTTGTAATCAAAATTGCTTTCCAAATATTAAACAGCAATCTAAAGTGAACTTTAAGGAGCTTTTTGTATCAGTTGGTTGGAACTCTCCAGAATCACCCGAAGTTCATTTTCCACAGTACTAGGCAGTGAATCACACTCATTGTGTGAGAGCAGTAGATGAAGTTATTGACGGAGGAGGGACAGGGGATTCAAACCCTGAACTCATCGGTGGAGTCACAATCTTCTAAATGACTCAATCCCCAGTTGCAGTAATCAGATGTAAAGGGAGATTGAAACACATGGCTTTAAATGACTCAGGCGTGTATGTGTATACAGTAGTGATTAGAAAAAAAATACGCCGGCGACACACATACAAAAAAAACAAACCTACCTTATTCCAATCATCACGATATAGTTCTAAAGCCTCCAGGAGTAACAAAGTCTCTTGATCTGTCCAACCACTTTGTGTAGCACCTTTAAGCAGTTTAGTATTAACAACTGTTGCCTGTTGTGGTGTTGGTGGTGCTGGCGCTGTATCTGATGTAGCCGTTGCAGTAGTAGTAGCACTGGCAGACTGACTACGATTATCTAGTAAACCACCAGTGGTTTTATTAATACTTGCATTTGCCAGATATTGATCTGTTCGTAAACTTGGATCACCAATTGTCGGTAATTTATTTACTCCTACTTGGTTAGCATTATTATTATTAGTAGTAGTAGCAGTAATGTTTGTAGCACTAGAATTGTTGGCAGCTGTTGTTGTTGTTGAGACAGTAGGTAGTGTAGTGTTGACTGTTTCTGCCGATGTTGTGGAGGCTGATGATGTCGTTACCGAGGTCCCAGTGAATTCACTTCCCTGCAAAGAAACAAAAGATTGAAAGGATAGAAATACGACAAGATATCTATTATGTGAGAGCTAGTCAGCTGTTAACCTAGCTGTTCAAACCTTAATAGGTGGAGCAGATTTCAAACAATTGATCCAGTCATAGTTGATAATTGAGACAGTCCGGACAAATGAGCCGAAACACCAGTATTTAATGTAGAGTGTATAGTTTCAATTTCCAACAGGTTTATAGACTTTCATGGAGAGCTGCTGGCGCCACCAGCTGCTCAATGCTAAAGATCAGACAGCCGATACGAAAGGAAAATAAATAAGGAACTCTGCCAAAGACAAATATTCAGAAAGAAATAGAGATGGATTGGGCATAATGCTGAGGAATAACGCTTGAATTGACATTAGACACCAGATCCTCGAAGGAAACCAAACTGGAAATCGATGCGATGAGTGTTTTTTCGTAGGGGTAACACGGAGAAGAACTAACTGGTAAGCAGTCAAGCAATTTGTTGAAAGATATTTCGTCAAACTTTCAACGTAACGTCTGTTTGTCTGTCTGTTTTCGACATGAACTGCTGCACATCAGTGTAAAGTTCTAAGTCGCCACACACCCTCTGTGTAGCACACAAAGCAACAGAAGAAAGTAGAAGAAATGCATAATAGAGACAGTAAACACAGGTGTGAGACAAAGAAATAGTAGTAAAGAAGAACAAAACAGTTTCATTGGAAATCATAAGTCAGTCACAAGGAGTGGATGCATCTGCACCAGCCAGCCATTGAGAACGATCACTTTCAGCCATATCACCAATTGTCCCCAACCTTCACTGGTTTTTACCGTCCCGAGGACCCCAACCAATTAGGAAGTCTACACCTTCCTACGTGACTTAAACTAACTGTGGTGGATTTCATTGACTGGTTCCATGTTTTGGTTCGACCGACACTAGCAATTTTCCAGACTGGCCCTATGTCAGCTAACATTGCCCGTCAGCCGAGGAAGGCAATGACTAGGCAAGCATACGTAACACATGTCCTAACCATCTCAGTCTATGTAGCTTCACAGCGTCGTCGATTGATTTCCCCTCCAACTCAGCTAGCACTCGACCCATGCCTAACTTCAATATTTCTCACCTTGTTATACCACTTCACACGGGAGATAGAACGCAAGCACCTATGATCAAAGACAGCTAATCTTTTCATGTCTTCCACTCCCAATAGCCAGGTCTCACAGCCATAAAGGAGGACGGAGCGGACTGATGAGCAGTACACCCGCTCTTTGGTCGATAGCCGGATATCACGTCTACACCGGGTTGACTGTCCATTGGATGACAGTCTAGGGGAGATGGCTAAACCCTGATTCCAAACCTCCAACGACTGGCGTATGAAACTCACCGGAGCTCACCGGCAGACGTATGGACAAAGGGCTTATTGGATGCCCTGGATGACTGGCCCCATTCAAAAAGGCGAATGAACCGGACTCCGGTCACCGGCTGCCAATGGATAGTGGACTCTCTACTCCACTCCTACTGCCTTGTAGGTCACACTTGGTTGTGTAAAGGCTAGAGCTGCACACTCAAACAAAGGTCGAGCGATGCTGGGGACATCACTCGTACCCAATTCCCATGAAACTTCATGGTTCATGAAGCCGGCTCATCCTCCCGTAGGAGATAGCCGAAGTAAAGCAAGCAAGCTACGCCAGAGACGACGTAAACTGGCATATGCGAAACTGGCCCTGTGTATCCGTGCTGAGACTTCGTCAGAGATCAACCCGCTGGCGTTGGCTGATACAACTTCCCAAATAAGTGAAGCGGTCAACACGCTCTACCACTACGTACAGTGTAGTCCAGTCCTGTAACACCAGCTTATATTTGGCGGGAGCGAATCGCATGCCAAACTTAAGGAAGTTGAGATGATCTGGTATCAGTCTCAGACTCTACTGTTACAGCTTGTTACTTCTTGTATTTTACCTATTCCTTTCTTTTACTACTCTTTTCCCTTAGTCTACCTCTCCCCTGGCCTACTACTTAGGAAAGAATTTGTTATACAGAGAAGGACACTAAAAGCTGTCAGTAGGGTGACTGGGGTATTGCTAGACCAAACTTGTTAATACTCTACTGTGGAGAGACACTTGAGAATATCAATGTCATCTTGTCGAACTTTGAGCATCCTCTGCATAAACAACTCTTGCCTCTGCATTGTATCAGATAGGACTAGAAGCAAATAGAAGAGAATTTATGCCTCAGACGACTAAGTATTGAAACTCCACGATACTACTTTATTGGACAGGGACGCATTTTATGTGATAAGAAAAGTGGTGTTAGGCATTGAAACCATCGAACTTACTACGAAACAGCAAATAAACTGCAATTTATTCCTCGAATCATCAATATGTTGTCATCGATATTTCCGCTTAAATTTTAATTTTATGTTATATTCTTTTGAACAATATTATCGATGTTGTAAATGCCCTGTTTAATTAGATCACCCTGCACTATGCAAAGAGGAAATTAGATGCAATACTGATTATACTACATGCTGAAAATTTTACACCGTATCAAAATTACTGTTTGGAGTAAAGCCGTTACTATTTATTATTGCAACGGCAAAAAATAAGAGAACTGGCAACGGATTATTGTCTGCTTGGTGTCCCCAGTGGGTCGGTTTGCTCCCCCCTCTTAGTTGACCGGGATAAACCGCCCACTGACAGGCCATCCATATTGGTGCTGCGCTTAGAGTGGACACCTGATCAACATAAGCTCTCATATACCAGAACCCCCGGTGCTGCAACGTTAGCCTCTAAATAGCTATATTACAGGCGAACGCCACCACATCCAGCCAATTCGGAATTAAACTTAAGCATGGTGTAACAGAAGTGTGCGGATGAGTAAGAGAATCCGGGGATTTGAACTTGAGAGACAAAGAAACAGAAGAACAATTATTCACGGGAAAAGTCGAGCTCAATTTGTGGTGAGAGCTGGCTGCTAGCCAAAAGCGGTAGACAGTAACTTAGGTCCCCAATATTGGTCGTGAGAAAAATGCGAACAAATGCTTTGCGTAGGCAGATACAGTTAGCATATAGATGATCTGACATTCAAGAAACAGCTACAAAGAGATGAAAGGTTAACTTTCAGTGAGAAACAACCAATCAGAGGACTGTGTTTGTTTTCTTATATAATCTATAGTAGTATACATGAAAACCTATAAATATGTGTTGATTTCCTTAATAAACGATCTGTTTCCTGGCCCTTGTCTTCTGTTGTTACAAATTTACAACGCACTGAATAAAAACGGGTGAATAAGAGTGCTAGGAAAGAGATAAAAGATAATTCTACGATAAATTGGTAACTAAAACAGAACACGCTGCAGGAAATAGAAACCTCACATCATTATCCGCGACAACCAGGTAGCTATCCCGGAAGAGATCAAATCACACACAAACACATATGAAACAAAAGGCCTGATCACTTCAAAGGATTCCTGAAACGATCAACACCACCAACAGCTTGTCTAGAGATACCACAACCAACAAACACAGAACAACTATAAGTGAACACCAATTCCTTCCGACATTGGCAGAAGTCTTGAATGCCATAAAGCTACTGAAAGTCAGTTGGAAAGGCAACAGGAACAGAGGGGATTACTCTGGAGGCACTGAGAATGGATCCAAAGACCCCCTCAGCGGATATGCTACTGAAAAAAGTTTTTAAAGAAGAAAGATAGGGTACCTACCGATTGAAAGAAAGGTTATCTTGAACTTTTGAGAAAACTAGCGGAGAACAGGATCACGTGGAGATGTTCCACTCGGAACCCAAAGGAATAATAATGATGATAATAATAAAGTGTTTAACACATCAGTGAACATTTTATGAGGAACTCCTTCTAAACTCACTTGTGATTCTGGTTTAATTGAGCTGGTAGATACTGTAATAACTTCATTATTTGTAGAAGTAATAGAGGTAGCCGCGGCAGCATTCACGTTATTATTACTACTACCATTATTACTAGTATTATTGTCTTTAACACCAGATTGTCCACCATCCGTCAAAGTTGTCGTCGTTGTTGCCCCACCACTAGTTGACACAATTGTGCTTGTTGCAACAACATTTTGATTACCAATCGGTTGTAGCCCACTGGCACTATCCGCCAGAATATGAAAATGTGCTGTACTCGGGGGACCTAAACTCGCTGCTACAGCTAGTCGTGCTGCTTCTGTTGCCCCACCTGATACACCCAGTGTACCACTACCACTAGTTGATGTTGTCAATGGAGCTGTCACTTGATAATTAATTAGGCCCCATTGTTCTAAAAAGGCGTGTACACGTAGGATAGAACACACGTCACCGGTAAGATTACGTCGACATGCTGTGAAGGTAAGATATTCCTAGAGAGAGAGAAGAAAAAGGCAAATACAGATTAGCAATTACAGAAATAATGGACCGAATACAAAATGAGAATGTATAACTTTTTAAGTAGTTATCTGGAAACAGGAAATATACTCCAAAAGTATAACTACCTACTCATAGTAAGATAGACATTAAAATTAAGCGTAACGTTGTATACTACTGATTTACTGATATGAGTAGTCGACTACCAATCTTATCAAACACTTGTCAACTTTACATACGCAGATGAAATTATCCTCCCAGGTGAAAACGCTAACAAAGTACAGAGTATCTTGAACACCTTGAGCAGAAATTTTCGAATGTTTGGTATGTGATCCACCCCTGTCAAATACGTAAGATGATGCTACAAAAAACTGATCTAAAATGACTCTGAGTTTACACATAAGGAGCATTTCACTTATTTGGATGATTGCATCAGCGCACTAATGGACTGATTGCAGATGAAGCCTCAGAACGGAAACAAAAGTTTCATGTGACATCTCTGATGTAAATGTACTGCATATCAATTCGATTTGTCCTTCTTTACGGCTGTCAGGCATGACCATTGAAAGTTGTCTTTGACCACATATGTTTGCATAGTATTTCATGTGCTAAGTAGTATAATATCTTGAGTAATGTTGAGGTTAGCCACACACAGTTCGGTTAAGGTGGTTAGTCAATTGATGAATGTGGCTAGAACACAAATAACGAATGGCAAGTCACCTCCTTCGTCATAGAGCAATGACAGCTGACATATGATTGGGTTAGAAAGTGGTTACAGGTGGTGTCTGATCAAAACGCAGGATCAATTCATGAAGTATTTTACTGTTGGTTTGAATTACATAGGGAGGTTTAGACTGCCTGATTTGGGTCCTGTTGATCGTATTGCTCATAACTGTTCTCTCAATGGTAAAGATGCATTCAGTTCGTGTAATCTCCCTTAGATCTATCAATTCCTCATGTTTTTCTATGTAATTATTTCTTTTTCTCTCGTACAATTCTCCTCATTATAGAAGTCTTTTGAAATTTTTCTCTACCATTTTGTGGTATATGGAGTGTGGCAAGCCGAACTATTGCACTTCTGTGAAAGTTCTAGTTTGAAGATCAGTCATTCATATTAAACAGTAGTGCTTTCTGGTTAAATCGAAGTAATCTACCCACTGGACGGTTATTTCGACCACTCAAGGACGAAATCACCAATTCGAACCAGGTTTCAAAGATACATGAGAACCTCCTCCTCCTCTTCCCCGATAGGAAAAAACAAAATACAACAGGATAATTCCAAGCTCATATAACTGATTGTAAAGTGAAAGTGTTAGCTGTATTGAACACAATTTATACGATACAGCCTAATGATCCACAGAGCGTTAAGAGACACACTGTGGACTGAAACACTTCATAAATGAAAGGTGTTGGTTTCCAGGGATTCAAATGATTTCAAGATTCATCACAAACTGACTTCGGTTAGAGGAGGTACTGAACAGTTGTTTCGTCCTAGTTTGGGACTCTTCAGCACTACGCATCCAGGACCTTCAGGTTACTAGACGAACTTGTTGGACATTCAAACGCTGGGATGGAATCCAATAATCCATGAATTCTGACTTCTGCTAATTCACGATGCATATATCGCGACAGACAACCAGTGTGCCATCGGCGACTATTTGTCCTGACACTCAACCTGGTGGAATCCGCTGGTTACCACTTCGCACACCACAACTTCGGGCGACCTTATCCTGTAGTCATTGAGCACTGGGGTAACCACTAGACTAATTTTGAAGTCTGTTGATGGTCTGTTCAGTGGTAGAATACTGGCCAAGACGCCACATATTGTCCGGGGTTCGACCCCTGGCCGATGCAATCACTCCTTAACCTCGGTTGACCGGTAGTAAACCTGGTCCAGAAAACAAAATGTCGAGTGTGAGGTTAGTAACCCTACCCTGTAGTGAAAGAAATGGACACCACAGGTATTAGAACTTCAAAGCTTAAGCTTGAGGCCCCATGTATTCAACATCAAAAACGCAGAGAAATAAATTGAAGAATTATCGCGTCGAAGTGTTGGTTTGTAGAGGTTTAATCGCTTTTAAGATAAATCATGATCATTACATCATAGACAAAGTAAAAGGAAAAGAAAAACACATCAGATTAGATCAGATGAAAATAGCTCACCTGCGGATTCAATCGATACGTATCAACCATAAAATTACGATATGCTAAATACACTTCTGGTGTTTTACTTTTATTCTGACCATTGAAAAACTCCGGTAGTGCACGACGTTCAATCCCATGAATAGCATTATAATCGAACCAGGCGGAATACGATGGTATCACTATACAATGAGCTTGTTCTGTAACACTCAAATCAGTATGAATTCCACCTTGTCGACTGCCTTCATCACCTTGATTCGATGTCCCACCAGGACCTAAATCACCGACTTGAAACGTTTTTTTATAAAGGGAGAAAAAAGGAAGGGCATATCATCAGAAACAGTTCGATTATATTATGATACACATTTAAAGTTAGCTGGGCGATAGTTATGGTGTGATATGTATACAGTTAAGAGTCTTAGGTAGATTATCAGAAATCTATGGGTGCAGTGGTACATGCATATTACATTACTCCCACCCTACGGAAAATTCAAAAAAGATATCTCATGGACGACTTCCAAAAGAATGGATATCCACGGAATTTCATCAAAAGACATATACCCTCAAGCCAACCTATCAAACTAAAAGCCCCCAAGGAAAGCAAAAGAAAATCACCCTGCCTAACATATATATATATATATATATATATATATAGGCTATCTCAGAAATCACTGTGCAAAGCGATCTAAACACTATTGGATGGCCGGTTCGGTCGTTTGGGACTGAGTTCATCAGCTGTGCACTCAGTTTAGCTCAGCTAGAAGAGAACCAAATCGGTCTAAAGCACCCGAATTCTCTCCTTAGTGATGCAAGTCGTTATGCAACAATCAGATCAGTCTTTAGAATTAAAGCTTTTTGAATCAATTACTCCCGACCGATAGCTGCTACCTTGACGTGGTGGTTGGGCTTACACTATGCTGGGGAACGGGGGTGTAACAGCAGTGACGTATTTCCCTCAGATGACCAGCATGCCAGCCAGCTATGCTGTCTCTCCAATCCGGAGAAAAGGGGTTAGAAAAGGTCGACCCCAAAATTGTACATCCCAACTTACCCAACCTACAGTGGTCCGTAACCGGCGGTGTTTACTAATAAGGAACCAATCCCAGAAACCAGTTCATACAGGCCGTGTGTGACCGGCTGGTCTCAAGCAGTTGTCTCCTGGGTTCTGCTCTGCGGTCACGCAACACTAACTCTGTTTCTGTTTCAGGTACCCGAAGAATCAATCAACTTTCACGGTTTGGGCAGCCGGGAAGTCTGTCTATCTATCTATCTGTTTTCGACATAGAACTATACACAAATTTACGGAAGTTCAAGTCGCAACACTCCGTGTAGCACGCGAAGCAAGAGAAGAAAGTACAAGAAAAGCATAATAGAGGCAATGAGCAGAGGTGTGAGACAAAGGAGTAATAACGAAGAACAAAACAGTTTCATTGGAAATCATAAGTCATAAGGAGTGGATGCATCTGCACCACTGAGAACGATTTTGAGCCATGTCACCAATTGTTTCCAACCATAGATTTTTACTGTCCCGAGGACCCCAGCCTGGAAGTCTACACCTTCCTACGTGGCTTAGACCAACTGTTGTGGATTTCATTGACTGGTGAAGCCAAGTTTTTGTTTGACCGCCGCTAGCTTTTTTCCAGTCTGACCCTATATCCGCTAACATAGCTCGTCGAGGGAGGCGATGACTTGGCAAACGTAACACATGTCCTAACCATCTCAGTCTTTGTAGCTTCACGACTTCGTCGATTGATTTCCCCTGTTTACCTAGAACTCTACGCCTAACCTCCAGGTTGCTCACCTTATTATGCCACTTTACACCGGAAATAGAGCGCAGGCACTTATGATCAAAGACAGCTAGTCTTTTCATGTCTCCCACTCTCAGTGGCCAGGTCTCACAGCTGGCCATAAAGGAGGACGGAGCGGACTGATGAGCAGTACACCCGCCCTTTGGTCGACAGCCAGCCAGCCGGATATCACGTCCACGCCAGAGACGGCGTAAACTAACAAATGCGAAACGAGCCCCCTGTATTCGTGCTGAGATTTCGTCAGAGATCAACCCGTTGGCACTGGCTGATGGTACTTCCCAAATAAGTGAAGCGGTCAACGTGCTCTACCACTTCACTTCCTATTTTTAAACTAGGCGTCGATGTAGTCCAGTCCTGTAACATCATCTTGCATTTGGCGGGAGAGAATCGCATGCCAAACATTCGTAGATTACAGCTCAAGGTGTTCAGAAGACTCTGCATTTCGTCAGCCGGGAAGTAACAACCGCTCACACGCTTCTAAAAGCACATGAAGCCTTCCTGTAACAGAATCAATTACTGGTGTAAATGAAGTCTGTCTGTCTGTTTTCGACATAGAACTTTGCACAAATGTGCGGAAGTTCAAGTCGCCACATTCCGTGTAGCACGCGAAGCAAGAGAAGAAAGTACAAGAAAAGCATAATAGAAACAGTGAGCAGACGTGTGAGACAAAGGAGTAATAAAGAAATACAAAACAGTTTCATTGGAAATCATAAGTCACAGGGAGTGGATGCATCTGCGCCACTGAGAACGATTTTGAGCCATGTCACCAATTGTTTCCAACCATAGATTTTTACCGTCCCGAGGACCCCAGCCTGGAAGTCTACATCTTCCTACATGGCTTAGACCAACTGTTGTGGATTTCATTGACTGATGCCAAGTTTTTGTTTGACCGCCGCTAGCTTTTTTCCAGCCTGACCCTATATCCGCTAACATTGCTCGTCGAGGGAGGCGATGGCTTGGCATACGTAACACATGTCCTAACCATCTCAGTCTTTGTAGCTTCACGACTTCGTCGATTGATTTCCCCTGTTTACCTAGAACTCTACGCCTAACCTCAATGTTGCTCACCTTATTATGCCACTTTACACGGGAAATAGAACGCAGGCACCTATGATCAAAGGCAGCTAGTCTTTTCATGTCTTCCACTCTCAGTGGCCAGGTCTCACAGCTGGCCATAAAGGAGGACGGAGCGGACTGATGAGCAGTACACCCGCCCTTTGGTCGATAGTCGAACATCTCGTCTACGCCAGAGTCGGCGAAAACTGGAAAATGCGAAACGAGCCCCTTGTATTCGTGCTGAGATTTCGTCAGAGATCAACCCGTTGGCACTGGCTGATGGTACTTCCCAAATAAGTGAAGCGGTCAACGTGCTCTACCACTTCACTTCCTATTTTTAAACTAGGCGTCGATGTAGTCCAGTCCTGTAACATCATCTTGCATTTGGCGGGAGCGAATCGCATGCCAAACATTCGTAGATTGCGGCTCAAGGTGTTTAGAAGAATCTGCATTTCGTCAGCGTCTTCGCCTAGAAGGACTATATCGTCTGCATATTCCAAGTCAACGAGATTATTCCCCGGTAGCAAGTCAATCCCTGAGTCACTGAAGTCACCTAGGGTTAAGTCCATTAACACATCTATGATGAAGTTGAATAGAAAAGGAGATAATGGGCATCCTTGACGGACACCACTGGTCGTCATCAGTTCAGATGACAGCTCGCCGTAAGCCCTCACCTGGCTGTATGAGTACGAATAGAGTGCCTTAATCAGTGCAATATATTTTCTTGGAATTCCCTTTACAGTCACCACTTTCACTTATCTAGACAGAATCCTTTCAACTGCAAGCGGAGAGGATATGGATGTCAAATGCAGAAAGGATCAGAAAAAGCAACACAGATTTACATTAATCTAGAATCAATGTGGCAATGTACTGCATTTACAGAGAGTAAGGAATAAGATCCAAATTTCCATAACTGATGTCAAGTCAGTCATCAGTGCTTCGTGAGGAGTCAGAGATTTGGTTCAAGCGTTAACAGAAGCTCCCCACTTTGCTGCTCCATGCTGAAGATCAGATGGTCAGATAGAGAAGATAAACAACAACAATGTGAACTCTGGCTGGCTGCAAACCTGCCAAGAAGCTATTGCTCAACTAATATGCAAAAGAAAGTGGAGACGGTTACAGGATTTCATCATGAGTTGACATTAGTTAGAGAACCATTGGAAAACCATATGGGAGTACTGGACAGCTGTTTCCTACTTCCTAGTTAGGGACTATTCATCAGTACCCACGCACCGGGGTTCGAACCCAGGACCTTCCGGTTACAAGGCTAGCGAGCTCGTAGACCATTCAGCCACTGGGACCCGATCCAATGGCTAGTCCATGAATTTTATCTTCTGCCAATTCACGATACAGCGCGACTCCTAGCCAATGTCTTCGGCGAGTATTTGTCCTCACACACGACGTTCTGCACCCTACTGGTCCCGACTTCTCACTAGAACCCCAGGCAACTAACTAACTGAATAGGGCAAGTCGCTAGTGAACATCTCAATGATATTCAAGTGTCGGTTTGTAGGGATTCGGTTGATTGGTTACAGGATTTCATCATGGGCTGACATTGGTTAGAGATCCATTGGAAAACCTGGGAGTACCGGACAGCTATTTCCTGCGTCCTATTTTGCGACTCTTCAGCAGTATGCACCCACCGGGGTTCGAACCCAGGGGATGGATCATACACAAATGGAGGAGACCATTGGGCGACATCATGCGCAAGGCTCTCCAGTGGAATCCAAATGGTGAACGATGAGCTGGGCGCCACTTCAACGGTAACATGGAGAATATCGTGTGAAGAGGAAATGAAAGCTTATGTGCCGTCGGGAAGCCAGCTCAGGGACTGTAGAGAACAGAGTGAAGTGGAGAGGCGTGCTGCTGCTGTGTTCCATTAGGAACTCAACGGAATAATATGCATATGATCTCGTAAATGATCCAGATAGTGAAGAGCGACAATTTTAGTAGCACAAAGTCGTTCATATTCTTTGAGGAGGGGGGGGGAGAAAGCCCGATAAAAAAATCGATCGCGACACACAAACACACCAAGCTGCATTACCTCCACTCATCCCCGCATGATATTCATTGATTCCACCATCTACACCGTCACCTGTATCATTGTCTTCATCTAGATCAAACAGTGATCTTCCAGTACCTAGATCGCCACCACCACCGGCACCACTATGCAAAATGTTATTGCTATTATTGTTGTTGCCAGTTCGTGTTGATCGGGATGCATTGAACCCAGAACCATTAGCAGCTGGTGTTGTTATCGGCGTCACTTTGTTCGGTGGTTCTGGATCATCAAAATCTTTCGTAATATCTGTATCATTAGTATCATCTTTATTAGGATCTTGTGGACCAGTATGACATGAAGATTCATCTTCATCCTTTAAATGAGAAAATCAAAGAGAAAAAAATCGATAACAACAACAAGATAGGATTGGATGTTGTGTCATGTCAAGGGCACATAAACGTACATTTAAACAAAGAAAAAGAAGTGTACATATCATCAGTAAACTGTTAGTTGTTTTTAGAAAGTCGGTTGCACAGAAAACAGATTTCACTATGTACCCGACTATGAGCTGCATCGATTGCTTCAGTAGTGCAGTGTAGAATGCACACCCAACCACGCGCAAGTACGTGCTCTTGGATTCGATTCCCGACCGACACACTCCTTTCACTCGTGTCCGGTTTACTAATCGATAGAAAGCCCAGAATAGTGGGAATCATCACACCTACTGAAATGTTAATGCTTCAAAACCTTGAAGCTCCAGGTTCCACTTGAAATACAATAAGAAATGAAGAAGAGGCTACGCGCTACACTTGATATAAGTATAAAACTTGAGCACTGTGGTAGAGTATAACTCCATTAGGGATAAGATTTTATTTTGATAAGTCACACAGTGTTATACAGTAATATTAACTGATGACCGCGTTTCGAGCACAAATTATTGCTCATAATCACATCTAGTTACTCATTTATATACATGTGTGGAATTGATTGGATATCTGAATAAAAATCGATATAGGATGATGTACATTCAGAAATAGTAATGTGAGTGTTATTGATCAAGTACAATTAGATGGGAAATCAGACAAGTGTTTTTTATAGTCATAATAAGTAACTTGTTAGAATGTTGTGATGTGCTTGAATTGAAATAGAATTTTGAGATTATTTATTATCCTCTTCTGATTTGACTGACTGGTGGTAATAATATCTTCCATAGATACCTTGGGTATTCGCATTGAGTCGCTTCTATTGTATGTGTTGGGTGTGTAGACTCAAAGAACCGGGACTCAGTAATCAATCTCTCTCTCCACCTACCTATATTACTTTTTAGAATTTTAACCCTATCCCACCCTATTGTGTGGTTGTGCGTTAATGCATGCAGTGTGATTGTTGAGCTTCTTTCTAAATTACTTATCTTCTCGGGGTCAACCATTCCTACCTTAGCTAAATTCTTAAGTTCCGACAATCTGATTATCCCCGATCTACTAGTTTGACCTATATAGTTGACTTCACAGTCATTGCAGGGTAATTGGGTCCACCCGGTCTTTTAGCCTACAGAGCTTGTGGAGTACGTAACAATAAGACTGTACACTTTTTGTTAGTTGTAGAAATTAGAGACATTGTACATGATTTTTGTTTAAAACGATTCATGTTTAAATATATATAACTTTCGTGTACAATTCGAAATACACTATACTGTTGGAAGCTTCGCCTTCTGTCTGGCCATTACTGCTTACTTGCTCTACTCATACCGTGTTGTATACTTTGAAATTCATTGCAGGAGTCTATCATCCTTATCCGAAGACAGCTCTACAACCGGTACACAGCATCAACCAGCAGACGCAATTCGAACAGTGAACGCTCCCGTGGATTATACCAATAATTTGTAGCAGCGGACTCTAACATTATATCCAAGTAACCTTTTTATTAATATAACGCATTACTGCATTTTTTGATAATATATTGTTACCCTATCATCTCATTGACTTGGATTTTTATTAGCATATTTGTAATGTTAGTGAGCTCTCCTAACAGTCCCCTACAAGCTTGTCCCCAAGTGAGTTTGTAGGTTTGAATGTCACCCTAATTCCTGCTTTATTAAGAATCCTACGTAGGGTCTCCGATGTCCCCTCCTTATATAGTATAACAGTAGATGACTTGTATTCTCTCTTATTTATGTTATCACTACTAGTGTGCTACGTTTTTTCTATATTTTTTTAAAATTTTTATTTTTGATTATAGTTTCATTCCACACTGTATTTTTGGTACAAGTATGGAATTTTCAGCATGGATATCGGTAGCCCAAAATTTTGCAGGCCGACCATAGATATCAGGTGTGCGTCGGCAGGGGATCGAACCTCAGACCATGTGCATAGTCGGCGAGAGTCCTAACCACTGTGCCACCGACACACATAAAATAAAAGTTGATGACCCTCTCTAGCTGTCATCTAGATTAAAATAGGTGGCGAGAGAGAGAGGGACTCGAAACTGGGACCAACTGAGTGAAATTGTAGAGAGCCCAAGTTAATGAGCCATAACCAGGCAACTACATACAGGAGGATCTACAACCTACATATATATATATATATATATATATATATATATATATATATATATATATATATATATATATATATTGGTGTGACCTACTCTATACGCAGTTTCACAAGCTTTGGTAAAGCATGAAAAAGTTAGGATCATTGACTCAAGGCGTGTCTGCTAGTGGTATATGTCCCTGGTAATGCTACAATAACACAACACATATTGCAAAACATCAAACATCTACACATTTAAAGAGTGAGTAAAAAGAAGAATTGAAAGAAAATGAGAAAGGCAATACAAAACACTAGAGAGTCACACAAAATGCTATGGAACAGCGAATAAAAGACACATCGGGTATTGAATTTTGAGATAAACATGAAACACTGAAATACACAAGTGTACCAATGCGATTGACTTTGAATCATACTCAGCTAAATTTACAAAGCTTCACAGCCTTTACTGTCTTGTCAATTAGTAAGTCTATCTCCTACTGCAATCAGTTTTCCCACTGTCATATGCTGTGAAGTGATAGAACATGCTGACCACTTCACCTATTTTGGAAGTTGTATCAGCATCACCGGACTGATTGGCGACGAAATCTCAGCACGATTTCAAAAAGCGTGAGCTGCTTTCGCTGACTTACACCATCTCTGGCGTAGGCATGACATCCGGCTATCAACCAAGGGAAGTGTGTACTGCTCAGCAGTTCTCTCCGTCATTCTCTATGGCTCTGAAACATGGCCAATACGCGTTGAAGACATGAAAAGGTTGACTGCTTTCGATCATAGATGTCTACGATCTCTTTCTCACGTTAGGCGGTATAATAAGGTAAGTAATGTTGACGTTAGGCGTAGAGTGTTGGACAGGCAAACACGGAAAATCAATCGACGAGGCTATTAAGTTACATAGATTGAGATGGCTTGGTCACGTGCTGCGCATGCCTAACCATCACCTCCCCCGACGGGCATTATTAGCTGATATAGGTGCAGGTTGGAAAAGAGTAAGTGGTGGCCAAACAAAAACATGTCATCAATCCATGAAATCCTTGACAGTAAAACTGAGTCAGGTAGGTAGGGAGATGCAGACTTCCGGGTTAGGGCCCTCGGGACTCTAAGAATCAATGGCTTGAGACAATAGGTGACATGGCTCAAAATCGTTGTCAATGGCTAGCGCAGATATAGTATACAGTCTCTGTAATCTTTGATATTCCTTTCTACCATTACCCATTCTGTTTCGCTCTTATACCTGTCGAACTCTATTGATTCTCTTCACTCATCTTCTTGTTTACCTTTGTGTGCTATTTGGAAGGTGGCAACTGGAACTGCTGCACTTCAGTGCGAAGTTCTATGTTGAATCCAGACAGACATATGCTGTCAAACCACCTGCTTCAAACTGACTTCCATACACAATCAGAAGGTAACGGAGACAAGTGATCAAGGGTAGAACAAGAGAAAAATACTTAGAGATGATGGAGTGTGTGTACGTATTACTTACCAGCGAATATTTCACTCCATACAAAACTATGACAATTTTTGTGTGACAAAATCCTTACGAGATTAAGAAGTAATTGCCCAAAAAGCGTTTACAACAACATCATTCACTTGTCATGAGAAATAAAACATCCAGTTTCGATGTATGCAAGTCATTTAACAACGCTATTAACCTGTGTGTGAGGTGACCTAACTAGAAGTGTCGTATTTTCAAAGAAGTGGAATGTTGTACAAACTTCAGGAATACTCGATTAATTCAACCATTACATTACCAAGATTATGAATCAATCTTAAGTTCTAAAAAGTAAAAAGTTTACTAAGTTGGGTTACTCATTGCGGGGTGAGTCTTTAGTTAAAGACGTAGCCATCGTGTGTTCAACTCCAAATTTGATATGAACCTAATGAAGATACATGAATACACATTTTATACGGATCAGATGTTAGAACCTAGCTACTTGGAGCATACTTTTTATATACAAGGCGATTACGAGTCGCATTTATGGTGTCAATCAGTTACACAGGTTGACTTAGATAGGGTGGGATTCGAACCTGTGATCCCTTAGTTGGAAATCGAGTACTCAGACTAATAAGCAACATCCCCCCCATGCTTAGAGATCAAATACTGTAGTTTGTTTACATATCCCTTCTCAAAAATTTGGTTATTCTGACAATGCACTTTCTACCAGTACTAGCTAGTAGTCGTCTTAAGGGATCATCCCTGAGTCCATTTCCCTTGGTTTCCAGTGTAATTTATGGCGTCGCTGTGTTCGCTTGCTGAGCTGGATGCTTTAGTTGCGGAGGCTTCATTATCCTACTAGACAACATCCTCAGAGAATACTTCGATTTGAAGTAAGCTTTTAAAATTCTCCACGAGTTCATCAGTCACCTCTCTCTGATAACCTTCAGTGCGATCACTTGTTTTTAAAAAATATATTCTCACGTCCTAACCCACTTGTATTGATATTATTGCCTTGTTCAGGAGAAGATAATTTGCAACAACCATGAAAAAATAGGTCAAAGTCGACGCACTCTTTGTATTCGCATCTATGAGCACAAGCCGGCTGTGAAACGATGCGATATCCACTAAAGAGAGGAATCACGAAAAATGGTGGAGAATTTCTAGAAGGATGGTATTCAGATGAATCTGGAATCAGCAGATACATTGACATATAGACAAGATTTATCAGTCCATAGGGAGGAAATCACATGAAGAAAACATCAACATTCTGGACAAGGCAATTATACCAATACAAGTGGGTTAGAACGTGAGAATATATTTTTTAAAAACAAGTGATCGCACTGAAGGTTATCAGAGAGAGATGACTGATAAACTCGTGGAGAATTTTAAAAGCTTACTTCAAATCGAAGTATTCACCGAGGATGTTGTCTAGTTAGGCAATGAAGGCTTCGCTAAGAGTACACAACTACACCATAACCTGGTTAGGTCACCGGAAACCATGGGAGGAAGGCTCGGGGATAGGGGGCAGTGGCGTCTTAAAAGAACCACCTACTCAGGTATGAGCGTCTGAGAAAAAGTATGCCAACCTTCACACAAATTGTGAGGTTTTCTGCGAAGCACCTCTTGGTTAGCAAACTTACTGCTTTGAATTACAAAAGCAGCAAACATTCAACGATGTTTTTCCCTTTATTCCTCTACGTTGCCAGTGGAACATATGACTTCAAGCAAGAGATTTGAAGTTCCGGTAGCACTGGTATTTACTTTTACGGAATGGAGTTGCTAGCCTCATGTCCAACCTTCCCTCTTTACCAGTCTTATTACTGGTTTAGCGAGGAAAAAGGGGTGCGCTGAGTTCGGGCGGGGATCGAACCCCCAAACCATATGCAGCGTTGTTGGCGAGCATTCTACCACTGTGCCACCCAGGCATAAAATTCTTCTGTTCTTAAAATTGCTTCGGAGTTATCAGTTCTACGACAACAAAAGTTACACTTATTGTTACATCCAAAGATTTACGCACAGTTAAATACATAGAAAGCCAAAACAATTATGAAATAATTGGAAACCAGACAAACAAACAAACTCAAGCACAATCGTTTGCACAGATAAAAAAAGGAGAGAGAAAAACTAAACACCAACAAACACAACAAAGCTTACTGTGTGCCCGAACAAGGTTACAGTGGCCTATGTATAAAAAACAATCAGGTTACGAATACGTATATATGTATGTATATATTAAACAGAATGATAACTAATGGAGTGTTAATGAAATTTAGTCCATTGAGTTTGAAGCACATCCCCTAAGTCAAGAAAGATAATACCATGAGGCACTAACACCTAGTAGGTGGGAAAAAGAAACCTGATTGTTTCGTGCTAGTCAATCTTTCTGCCTGAAATGCTTTTCTCCTTCTCTGTCTTTATTTCAAGAATCTTTTCTGACTGCGAAGAAAAGCATTACTGGTTCACGCGGTTGATTATCAAGAAATACATAGCTTAGAACTCTACTTTACTCGAAAAAAGACAGTGTGGATGACAGCGTGCTAAAAAAAGGAACGGATAGCAAGTCACTGCTGAATAAAGCACATAATAAGGTATGATCTCATGCAACTAGATGGGAAAATATCCTCCAGGTTTATTATCTTTCGCCTTATAGCAGTCCTCCTATCCATGAATTCAAAACCTAATCTTCATGAATGTTATCAACAGGGGGAATAGGAAAGAAATGAAGAGATCAGGTGATTCTATCCAACCGGATGACTAGTTGGGAACAATGAAATGTTGGTTTGCTCCCAGTCCCCTCCCTAGCTCTACCCAATATGGTCTGCACCAGACTTACAAGAAGTAGGTGATCGAAGTGATAGCAGAAATGGTTTGTCATGTTTAGGTCTGTGACAGATAAGCAGATAGACAATAAATGTTTATACCATAGTCCAATGATAAAAGCCGAACATTTGTTGAACACACACATATGTGACACGAAAAACATGAACAATCATCACATAACTGTTTTAGAAGAAGCTTTCGTATGACCGTAAACTCACTGGGGAGGGGGGGATCATAACGAAGAGAGGACTGTGTTTACTTTCAAGCATATGAGAACATTAGAGTTAGTAAGTGGTTACACATAATGGTTAAGCTGAAAGGAAGCACAACTTCCAATGATGCCACCTATACGACACTTTTGAATATTTATGAACTTGAAATCGTTTATGAATTTGCTAAAAACTGTTTGTTACAAATGTTAGTAGACACCAGACCGATAGCTGCTACCTTGATGTGGTGGTTGGGCTTGTACATCGCGATGACCCAAGAAGCTACACTGGCTGGAATCAATGTTCCTGCAAGTCCTACCTACCATGCCAGGAAGGTTGTTAGGATAGCGATTAAGCTAAAAGCAGTTACCGACATGGTGTAAGAATTTTTTCTCTTAGACTATACTGGGGGTCTGTGGACGAAATCGTACTGCTGGGGAATAGGGGTGTAACAACAGTGAGATGTTTCCCTCAGATGACCAGCATGCCGACCAGATATGCTGTCTCTCCACTCCGGAGAGAAGGGGTTAGAAAAGGTCGACCCGAAAATTGTACATCCCGACTTACCCAACCTACGGTGGTCCGTAACCGGCGGTGAGTTTACTAATACGGAACCAATCCCAGTAACCAATTCATACAGGCCGTGTGTGACCGGCTGGTCTCAAGCAGTTGTCCCCTAGGTTCTGCTCTGCGGTCACGCAACACTAACTCTGTTTCTGTTTCAGGTACCCGAAGAATCAATCAACTTCCACGGTGTGGGCAGCCAAGAAGTAACAACCGCAAACACTACCAAAGGCACACGAAGCCTTCCTGAGCACTATTCTCTTTTACTCACATCACCTTCCTCATCTTGCTTCTCTACTACAGTCAGCATTAGTAGACTAGATTTCATTTGAAGCCTTAAAATAAGCAGCAGTATGTACGGTACAATAAACAACCCTACTATTTGAGAGCAACCTAAAAGACATTAGGCCAACAAGCAATTGTAAGATAGTGTCATAAAGAAAGAGGAATAATCTTTTGATAACTGGAAAGCACTAACAAGCTACCAAGACTTCAGAAGATGAGAAAAATCAAAAAAACTTAGGCAAGTGTTAGTTTGCAGGGAGTTGATGGATTTCAAGACTGATCACAAACTAACTTCAGTTAAAGAACCATTGGAAACCAGAGAGTAGTGAACAGTTGTTTAGTTTTTGCTTAGGACTCTTCAGCAGTGCATATTTATGTCCCTATAGAGAGGGGGGTCGAACCCAGGTAGTTCAGGGCCATTGGGTTCTGCCCCCACTGACTGAATGGTCCGCGGAACTGCCGTATAACCTGAAGGTCCCGAATGCGTACTGATGAAGACTCCCTAAAACTAGGACGAAACAGCTCTCCAGTACTCCCTACTAGTTTTCAGTGGTTCTCTAACACTTAAGTCAATGCATAATCAATTTTGATATTTAAGCAAACCGATGACTGACTAAGCCAACAAGCCAACGGGACCATAGAAACACTATACAATATAACCATATACCTTCTAACAATCACCTTTTCCAACAAGCCTGGATTTCGGTAAGAGTAAGTCACTTAAACAGGGATATTGTATGATGATTATTTTGGATCTATAAACTGAAAATGAGGTGGTAAAATATCTTCAGATAAAAAAGACTATCAAGGACGCTAGCTAGAGTTTAGATTCAAGAGGGAATCGATGAACTGTTACTTAATATAACACCTCACACTGAAACTTCCTTACTATTATTTTTGTAATATTCACTACATAAGTTAGCCAGCTACAAAATTCCACAACTATTAGAAGTTGAATAAGACGTACTACCTGCAAATTATTTTACATCCTTATAGCCATAATGGTTCTCTAACCAATATCACCTCATGATGAAATCCTGTAACCAATCAACCAAATCCCTACAAACCAATACTTGAGTATCAATGATATGCTCACTGGAGACTTGCCCTATTCAGATAGGTAGTTAACTGGATTCTAGTGAGAAGTCGCGACCAGTGGAGTAAAGCAAGTCGGGTGTGAGGAATAATACTCGCCAACGATAACACTGGCTAGCACCAGTCACGCTATACCATGAATTAGGCGAAGTTAGAATTCATGGACTAGTCATTGGATAGGGTCCCAGTGTAGCTTAGAGGTCTACGAGCTCGCCTGCCTTGTGACCGGAAGGTTCTGGGTTGGAATCCCCGTGTGTGCGTACTGTCGAAGAGTCCCAAAACTACAACGAAACAGCTATCTGGTACTCCCAGGTTTCCTAATGGTTCTCTAACTGATGTCAACTTATAATGAAATCCTGTATACAATTATGTAATCTAAAAATTAACCAGCCAACTAAACTCACCTCTTTTCGAATTTTACGAGATGATCCATGCCCACTTGGACCACGATTTGAACGTTCATGAGAACCGGTGATAGATGAACCAGGACGTCGTTTTTTACCACTCGCATTTGGTTGATATAAATCTGATGCTGATGGAGAAGGTGATCGACGACGTTTTTTCTTACTTCCACTATTATCTGGGTGTGATGATGGTGTAAATGAACTACTGAATTGAGAAGATGAAGAACTACTATTCACACCTGATGCTGTATTTATCGCCATAAACTCATCCGCTTGAAAAAAGAAACCAAAAGTTGGAAGTAAATTTTTGCGTAGTTAATAATGGACACACTCACGGGCAAAATTTAGTGTCAATCAAAAACAAAAGACCTGTGCTTTCATTTTCGTATTTACCGTCACCAAAAGACACACTTTTATCTATTTCTACATGCCATAGGTAAAATTGAAAAAGTAAGACAAACCTTAATTGCTTTAAAATCAGTTTGGAAATCGGTTACATTCGACGACGACGACAACAACAACATATATATCAAGTCAGTCAGTACCTCTATGTGGTTCAGTGTCTGCATCACCAAAAGCATTTTCAACAGATTACTGCTGACTTTCATCAACAGCTGCCTACTTCACTGAATACTGAAGACCAGATGACCGGCTAGAAAGGATTAGCAACACGAAACTTTGGTGGGCAGAGAACCCACCGTCCAACAAATATGCAGAAGGGAATAGAGATAGAGTAAATACACGTTGAAATGACATCATGGGCCATTACGGCACCCGAGTAGAAGCCGAATAGGAAGAGACCAGTTTGGAGTCACTTCGAGGGCGACATGGAGGAGATGGTGTGAGAAGGAAATGAAAGCTTATGTGCAACCGTGGAACTATTTACAAACCACTGTAGAAAACAGAGTGAAATGGTGGTGTTGTAAAGCTAAATGTTATACCCGGATAAAGTGAGTATTTCTGTTCAAAACTTTAGTAACAATGTTCATCCCTAGGGAACTCCATTTGAGACCTTTGTCGCCTTCAATCACTGAATATAGTTGGCAACATAAACATTTCTGCGCCATAATAGTTAATGTCTGTTTAGATATCAGCTTTGGAAAACGTTAATAGGTTATCACTAGATTCACTCTGACTTTGCAATATATGAGCTATTGATCACTAGATATGACACGTGCTACATCAAAGATGTAACGTTCACAATAAAAATGCATTCTAAAGTACTGAATAATTCCAAAATATCGTGGGATAAGTTTCATGAAAAACTTACGTGAGTATGTCTGTCTAGGCTTAACAGAACCTGAGACTAAGAAATCCTCTTCAATCATCCATTCATATGCTTCATCAGAATATAAAAGCCAACGAGCGTCTACTTCCCATGGACGAACATTTTCAAGTTGAAAAGGTGATTCAGTCTCAGGAGACCATTCATACTGTAGACCTTTAAATTAGTAAAGGAAATATAAAGAAAATAAATAACTTGTTGTTATAGAGGAAGTGCCGAGTACCATACACTAAAGTAGGAACTAACCGATAAATAAACTAACTTTGGGGGTGGGGAATTAGCAAAGCGAAATCCAAATTTCTACGCGTAACCGTTAGTGAGTATAGTTCAGATAAGAGAAATTTACACATAGAGGTTAAAAACAGACTATGAATAGCCTTCGCATATAGGAATATATGCAATACCTTACTGCTCCATTATTAGCCGGGGTGGAATGAGACGCACATCTCTTTGTTTAATAGCCTACACATGCATTAGTTAATAACATAATTATTAAAAGTTATCTATATGCCATTATGGACTTACCAGTATACCAAGTGGTATGCGAAGCGGGTGAGTATAACCAGTGTAGAAGAACTCCTCGACCTTCGTGAAACATAACACGGAATCGTTGAACGTGAAAATCATCTCGACTGTCTCCAGACCAGTTTGAAGGTGGTGGATGTAAAATATGTGTAGCTTCAGAAGCTGACTCCACTACAGAGACATTTAAGCGTTTAGCACATTCTCGTAGCCTGTTATTTAAGTTCTGCATATAGAGAAAAAAAGGAAGTAGTGAGGTGATATAGATTTCGAATCTAGTGTTACGCAGTATTATATGCCCAACTATCAGCAGTATGTAGTATTTAAGTCACTTTTGATGCACTCACAAGTGTTAAAGGGGATCACTATGCACTCAGATGTTAAACTGTTAAAGTCTTTAGTCTTTTTTACGACAGAGTGAAGTATTTCTAATGCCCACCAATGTAAGTATATATAGCAGGAATATTACTAATAACAGTGAGTATTATTTGCAAACCTCAAAATGCAGACAATGAGTAAAATAAAACGTTACAAATACGGTATTTTACAAATATTTATAAACGCATTAGAAACTAACCTTTTCAACAGTGGGAGATATGTAAATCACAGGTCTCTCCATACATTTATACGCAATAAGCTCTCGTTCAATCACAGAAAACATTTCCATATGCTTATCTGTTCTAGAAGATGAAGCGAGATCAATTTTCTTCCAGTTATTTTCGTGACGGAACTTGAAACAAGTTAGGAATATGTGGCATAATCCTCCACCAGGCTTGAAGTCCATGAAACACTTAAAAGGAATTCTCATGAAAGACCTGGACTGAATTGATGAAATAAAAAAAGTATCCAATGAAAACCTACGCTGCTTGTGAAGTTTGCTTCTTGAAACTGTAGCAATTGGAAGCATAAAGTAGCCAGGCTCTTGTTGGTAGGAGGCTCGGTTTGCGTGTACTTTTTGTGATTTCTGGTCAACCACATCCTCACTGGATCAAAGGTAGCGATTATCTCCGGATTTTCATAAAACCTTGTGGATGGATTGCCATCTTTAGCCCGGGCAATAACCATCTTCACTTACAAAGCACCAATTCAAAAATTCCGCCTGGTTAGGGGTGTTGAATTACCCTCCCATGTTCAATTCCAAATGTCTTTGTCAAGAGATACATAGAATAAACAAAATACTTAAATCTGAAACGCGAAAATACTCATATGTCTGAGAAAATGATTGTAATGCAGAACAGAATGGCTAGGTGAGTATCAGGCCTGTAAAGACGAAGGCGTTTTTCAAGATGATCAAAAAAACTCAACCCATTGTTTGTATCTCACCCTTTGATAGAATGTTTGTTCTCTTTATTCGTTATCGTTTTTGTTATGAATGTCATCAAGCTCAGGTGACTACAAGATTTCAAAGGGGTGATGATTAGCATCCTATGGCCAAAATAACAGTGATAGCAAGAATTTATATGTGTAATACTATCAAGGGTTGGCAGGGATTCATTTGAGAAAATTTTTAATTCATATCGTCGGAATACCAAGACATATTTGAACTAATAAACGTAAATTGCTAATATTCAGTACCTTTTCAGTGATAAGACAGTGCTTTCATTGAGACGCTTCATTTTCGACTATCAGGAGAAATTGTAAAAAGAGCTGGTGTGTGAAATGAAGTGGTACTCTGATTAGTGAAGCTGTTCGAAAGTATGAGAAATTTTTATAGCTGCTACTTGGCAGTTAATAATCACCTTGTAACTTACATTTTCATAATCTTAGTGATTTCATTAACTGTGTTCTACTATATAAGTGTGGTGTGGATTTGTATGGGATCAAGGAAGTTCACCAGCTCAACTGAATCTCCTGCTATTTCGCCTTCAGTGGTCAATTTTCTATGTGTGCCTAATCTACCAGTTTGCAAACAAGTGAACTTCGAAGTAACAAGAGCGAAGTTATACAGTGTGCATGTGGTTCTCAGGGTATATTCTTCATAACATAGTTCTTTAATACACCTTTGAAACCTGCGAGAGTTATATTGTCCCTTCTCAAGTTGGGGAAGTTTTAAGAGTAGTCTCGCCACCAGATCGGGTGGGCCAGGCTGAGCAGTAATAATAATAATTTATATTTTCATATAAACATAAATTTACGTGAAAATGCATGCCGTTTCGACAGGGACAATCAAATATGATATAATCTCAAGTCGTAGATTGTCTACAAGTTAATAATGTTTCAACAGTTAAATATTTGATATATATATGTAATTACACTCATTGTCTGAACCAGGCCGTATAGTTATTGAATTGTACAGTTGTCTTTCAGGCTGCGCGGGAAAACCGACTTCGTTTCGTTTTCATCCCGTGGTTGTAGGCATACGATAACCAACCAATATTGAGGTAAATAAAACGTTTACAAAGGAGTGGAAGCTGTTTTAGAAAAGTTAAAATGCCAAGGTGAAACATTAAAGTGTAATAAATTAAGTAAGTGCAACATATCATTATTAAATACATTTATACAGGAAACAGAGTGGGGAAGTAATTAATCCTTAGGCCGACAATGTTCATTTGCAATGTATAATGCTACCCATATACTTCGTACCATCATGATTTCCACTTTTGGCTTTAATACAATTATTTTCAAGCCAGTTGTTTTTACTTCATGCCTTTTTGTCTATTCGGCGCACAAACGTACCCTACAGAGAATAGGTATAGGACAAGTCGAATCAAATTCATAAAGAGCTATAAAATGTTAGGTTTAATGGAATGTAATGAGGATTAAGTAAAGACGTTATTAGAAAATAAATGAGATAAGACATTGTGAAGTGGTATTTAAAGATCTGACGATGGATAGCAAGTTAATTTATAAGATGCCCCATAAATCTGTTCAGAGCCCACATGGTCGCATCTCAACAATAGGCTGAGCGAATGGCATATATTTAAAGGTAGAAGCATGATCTGTCAAGGCGTTCGTTATTATCTTTTTCAAGATAAAGATCTAAGCCCTCATAAAAATCGGAAATATCTCGAGCCTTCAAATTGTATATTGCTGTTCCTGCAGAATGGGGTGATTCACCTTAGTGACCACCACCAAATCTACTGATCAGCTATCACCAACCTCCCTCCTTTTTTGATGTTAGGCTCTGAGACTATGATTATTATGGCTACCGCAAATGTATTGCTTGGTACGAGACATGTTCCTACTCCATATTCCATCTCCCTAGCTTTCTTAATGAGTGCTTAGGTCTCCAATAGGTCTCCACGTACATCTTTATGAACATATTATATATGTATGCATGCGTCCTAATGGACAGATCACTTTATTAGAAATTAAAACCTTAAAGAGTAAAAAAGAATAGGTTTTGTGAATAGTGGAGCAAAATTCAGCCGCACACTATAGTTGGTTTAATGTAGGTAGTATGAACTGAAGGTAAGGTCGGTTGGCAGGACTTAGTGTAATGATATATAGTAAACATATGACATTGCAAAGTAAGGTGTGTCAGTCACGTCTCGTAAACCGTTAATGCCCAGCTCTTGCTGCACTCGAGCTCACGCTGTTCCTTGAAGTTTCTCAGAAACGCTTAGTAATAACGGACGCAAAACCCAAAACACCAATTGGCGACTCAAGGATTCTTTATTGTAACACCAACATATAAACAATGTTACAACTAAGGTCTGTGAACAAATATTACAATAATGAATCACAATATTACTTCTGACAGCTGTCTCCTGACTTCTTTCTGAACAGCGATCGATGAGACGATGACTGTCGTATTGATGCCTCCGCGAAAATAGGGGAAGTTGGTTTTGAGCAAACAACCATGAATTGATCGTTCAATCTTCAACTCCATTGACACTCCCCGTCAAAAAAGGGATCCATCCCTTTTTTTCTTCACGACCAATACACGTTGGCTTGGATGCCATTGCGAGAACCTGGATCACACGGACAGAGCTGAAATGGAAAACAAACAGAAAAGCCAACACACTACAAGCATACCCACAGCACAATCTCACACATCAATGACGACCTTCGCCTTCCAGTTAAAGGCATCCTCTTGATATCTTGCAGTACAATCTCCATTTGCTAGAATGACTCTTGCAGAATGCAACGTGACCATAGCACCACCTCATGATACTCCACGCACGTCCTCGTATCTACTCACTACCAATTACCACTGCAATCGCTTGTCACTCATTCTGCCTCAGTCCTAGTAACGGTGACGCATGCAAGCCTCAGTCGTCTACACTCTCACTTCCCGGTGTGTGGGACCGCAGCTAACAATTATCTCCGTATGCATTTCATTCTCGGCAACAGCCTCCCCGGCGTATACGACCCATCTGCTGTCCTTAACATCAATCAATTCATTCACGAACGTAGAAGACTAGAAACAACTTCAGAAGTAATCACGACGAAAATTTTGACAAAATTACGCAATAAAAACAAGGTACGAAAACAACGAGTAAAAACAATGAATCCAAAAAACACCAATTGATATGACACACCAAACGTATATACAAACAGTACAAATAACCTCGCGGATCATGTCTTGATGGAATTCCTTTGAAGAATTGCAGGACTTACACCAGTACGCCTACAACCCTTCTCAGGTTGACGATTGTAATTTGTGGAATGTCCGGACAAAAACAAGATTAACCAACAATTACAATAATTGGAACTCACACAATTATTTAACACAAACATAAGTACAATCAACACATCAAATGTTGTGGATTCTGGCATGACAAACTACCCTTGAAGAACTGTAGGACTTAGAGCAGTACGCCTACAACCCTTCTCAGGTTGACGCCCTAGGTTGGAAAATCGTCGCAGAGTTCATTTGCTAACTTCCTTCTATCAGCTATATCCTCAAATCTGAACGGTAACACGCTCATGTCATTGTATCGTAGAACATAGATGACTAACAAACACACGACGTATCTGGTCAACCAAGCCTAGGCACAGAGTAATTTTCACCAAAGATAATAGCATTCAAAAAGTAACTTGAAACTAGAAATGCCTTTATTCATGCAAGTCAATTTAACAATTACTCTCTCGTTTACACTTGGCTTATCCTCACGAAACTGGGCAATATCTTTCGTCTTTTCAAATGCACCAATACTATCATAGTCATTGTACAAGATACTTGAGTTGATGGGCGTCTTTTTCATTGTGGTTTACAACACCAACGACGACTGATTGATATCAGTTGATGAAGTTAGCGGTGGATCAAAAGCTGTTGTTGCTCGGCTTTCAGAAGTTTGTCTACCTGCAAGACCACCACCACTGCTGTCTTTTACTATTAGCTCAGGTTTAGCACTAGCACCTGATGATAGGTGGGCTACATGCTGATCAATTACACTGACGGTTTGACAAGTATGCATGCCTTCTGCAACTGCATCTGCACTCAATTCTACTTCACGTTGTAGTTGTACAGAACCTTTGTTCAACTTCGCAGTAGTAGGCATTCCCTCCATTTCATCATGATCAACCAAAGACAAATCTGCACTATCATGATCATTATCACAAATATTCAATTTACCGTCAAGTTCATCATTTTCAAACTCTTTATTAACAGGAGTAGACAATTTTGATTCCTCCTCGCAAATCCTAAAAGGTTTTATAACTTCACTCTGACTAGTAATACCTTGTAAACTTGTAGGGTCAGAACTGCACTCTGAAGCAGTAACTCTATTCTGTGACACTCTGTTCAACAATGGCTTACCAGTTGCAACTACAGACTTCCTGACCAAACCGTTATCGTCACACAATTCGGAGTCAGGCCTGGAGTTTACATTTAGCTTATCACTGAACTTGCTCACTAGTTCACAGTTCACCTTTTCATGCACTTCTTGCAAACGTGTAAAACACAACCGTGTTTGTCTAGCATCTTGTAACTTATCTGTTGAGGATGTACTACGAAACCTGTTACACTCACTAGGTCTATATGCATTACTAGACATCATGGAGCCTTCTCGATATCCACCTCTCTGAGGCCTATTCGTCATCAATGATTGCATTTTACCCTCAGACTGCTCTATTCTAGGGGTGGGATGTAGTAGACTGACGAACTTGCTCCTAGATATACTGATGCTATCTTATACTAGTTTCAGGATATCATCAAACATTGGCTCGATACACTCACCCTCCATACGGGAGCTTATCTTCACCCACTTCCTTTCCAGTCGAGTGGGTAGGCGTCTTGCTATTACTTCTAGTATAAAACTCGAGTTGAGGTCACTCATGCGATTCATCGAAATCAATGCATTCTTGTAAATCAGTAAATTATCTTAAAACTCAGTGAGTGCCTGGGAGTCATCCTGTAATTGATCACCACTACCTTTAACAGCTTCAAATAATTTCCCTGCAATCATCGAAGGTCTTCCAAACCTCTGACGTAGTATGCGCATAGCCTCGTAGTAGCCCTCTTTTGGCTTCATAAACTTACAGCACTGTATAGCTCTTGCAGCAACTCCAGTGCAATATCTCATCAAATAAATTAACTTCATTTCATCAATTAATAAAAAACCACTCAGCATGATCTCAAACTCCTTTACAAATTGTAAATAATCGTCCGGGTTTCCATCGAAACACCGTGGTTCAGATTTAGGGAGTTTGATGTTCCTATTATCCCTGAACGGCGAAACAGTAACATCAACCATGTCATGCTTAACATCAGACACATCGTTACAGTTAACAGACAAGCCACCATGACTTACTTTCCTGTTTGCATCCAAGACGCTTTGTTCCTTCTTTGACCCAGGCATTGTTGAACTTGACCCAATTTCAAAAACGTTCCAGATATTGCTTGTTCAAAGAGGACTTGACCGGCACCAGGAAAAATAAATGGTGACTACCCAAACTGTCACCAGCTATCTGAATCCGTCAGAAAATGTTTCCGCCGTCAGAAACTGACAAAACTGTCAGAAACTGTCAGTCACGTCTCGTAAACCGTTAATGCCCAGCTCTTGCTGCACTCGAGCTCACGCTGTTCCTTGAAGTTTCTCAGAAACGCTTAGTAATAACGGACGCAAAACCCAAAACACCAATTGGCGACTCAAGGATTCTTTATTGTAACACCAACATATAAACAATGTTACAACTAAGGTCTGTGAACAAATATTACAATAATGAATCACAATATTACTTCTGACAGCTGTCTCCTGACTTCTTTCTGAACAGCGATCGATGAGACGATGACTGTCGTATTGATGCCTCCGCGAAAATAGGGGAAGTTGGTTTTGAGCAAACAACCATGAATTGATCGTTCAATCTTCAACTCCATTGACAACGTGTCTTTATATATTAAGATAGGTTAATAGATTTGTTCAAAATCAGTACTTGTGATACAGAATGGAATTCTCAGCATTTTTACTATAATATTGCATCCAGTTAGTACATTAACAATAAATAAATTTCCACGTCGATTAATGTTATCTCAGTCAGTTTTGACAACAACATATTAGCATGTCGGTAGCAAAGCCAAAATTAAACAGAGTGTTTGAAGGTGTTAGAAAAGTAGATACTACTAGCATATTTACTGGCATAAGCGATAGCAAAATGGTCGAGATATACAGAGTGTGAAAGAACGAACAAGAATGTTTTAAGTAGAGTTTGCAAGGAAGAGAGAAACAAAACAGCACATAACAAAAATAAATACAGAATGAAGAGCGAGAAAACGTGTACCTGTAAATGATGTGACTTGGAAAGACGAGATCCAGTTGATCTACTGACTATTTAATAAGTTATGAGTTTCACGCCTAATGCTTTCTTTATCGCACAGAACACGAGCTAGGTATGGTATGGTTGAATTTTTGTACTTACTAGTGCAAGCATATAGTTTCCTATATATGCTACTGGTTTTCCCTGAAGAGAAACATGGGGAGAGTTGTGAATGTAGAGGGTGTTGTGAGTCAGATTAAATGGATTTCGCCCATTTTTCACATGAGTCCAAGTGCCTGTCCACCAGAATATTGACAAGCTGGCTAAGTGGCAAACTGCTTACCCTGCTGAAAACCTTCAACATCCTACGTAATAAGGTATAGTCTTTCATCAACAGCCCAGGAAAGACTAAGGGGGGAAATAGAGAATAATAGGCAGAATACGGAAGTTAACAAATTGTAGGAGTAAGGGTTGGGTTACACCAGAAAGTCTTAACTTCTTGATGTAGAAGGTAATGCGGAATATTTTCTTGGAAATCGTCAAGATATGAAACGACCAGGAAAGATCAGAAGATAGAGTGACGCCTAGGTATTTAACATCCGACTTGGTTTCAATTTCAGTGCCATCTACGTTGCACATCTCGTGAGTCCTAACCAGTTTGTTTAGGTCAGATTTGTGCCTAAAGGTGAAATTAACTGTTTGGCATTTAGAGGGGTTTAAGGTGAGACCGTTTTTCTTGGACCATTGGCTGATTTCTGATAAGAAGCCATTTAGTTTAGAGCAGTCACTCTGACATTTGACAGGTAAAGATACAGTTAGGTCATCAGCATATTTGACAAAGTTAATGTCATTTGAAGATGGTAGGTCATGTGGGAAGAAGGAAAAGAGAAGTGGGGAGAGTACAGCACTTTGGGGGACACCAGCTTCAGTGAGCACAGCAGAGGAGGATTCGCCTTTGCATACGGTGTACTGCGTTCTGTTTGAAAAGTAGGAATGCAACCAGTTAGTGACCCAGGACTCGGTTTGTTTCATGGAGAGCTTATCTAGCAAGAGATATCTAGGTACACAGTCGAAAGCAGATATTAACAGAACCAACAAAATTTTGGCATTTGGTTAACAATACTGCAGTGTGTGTATACTGAAGAATGGTAGTTAGTCTTCAGGGAGCCGTAGAGTAAATCAAACCATATATGATAAGAGTATAATCAATATTATAATTCGTATATCAAATAATACACTAGGCTCAATAATTGAGTGTTTAAGGGAAACAAGCGTGGTAATGCAAGCGAACATTTGATGCATAAATATTTCAATCATTTTAAGTATTTCAGTCGGCAGGTAGTATGGCTAAGGTTCATGTCAAGCGGAACAGTTGGCCATACAACAATAGTATGCGTTGTTTTCAGTCGAAGCCGATCGGAAAAGATCTGTAGGTCGTTTGAGTAGCTTAACCAGCTGTGTAACCAGAGATCCGTTTCGAAGTACTGTTTCGTCAAACCCTAAGTCTTATTTGAAGCAACGGCGTTCTGGTGGATGTGAGTCAAAAACCCTGGGAAAGGATTTCACTATTTATTCCGCATCATCTCCTCCTCCATTTATTTATTTTTTTTTGATTTACAGCTTGATTCCACACTGTATTTTCGGTACAAGTATGGAATTTTCAGCATGGATATCGGTAGCCCAAATTTCGCAGGCCGACCATAGATATCAGATGTGCGTCGGTGCGGGCTCGAACCCCGGACCATGTGCATGGTCGGCGGCGAGAGTCCTAACCACTGTACCACCGACCTATAAATTTCCACAAACCAACATCTATGGATAAAGGTCACGTTGCTGATGGCATGGAGAATTCCTCCACGCATTTCTATCTCAATTAAAAATGTGAGTCGATAATTTCCTTGAGGTTGCCGAATCAACCAATGTATGATCTATGGCATGGCTCTCTGGTTAGTGGTGAAAGTTACCAATGGTAATACCATGGATATAATGAATTTCAAGCTAATATGTAGGGTTGAATGTGATTCCGAATTAACCTCGACGCATATGGTACAACATTATATTCTTCTGCATGACATCCAGTTACAGGGAGAAGCATACTATTCTATAGAAGCAAATGCACTTTTGAAGTACCAACGTATGTGGTAGTTACCCCCCTTCCTGTTCGGAAACAGCAGAACTCCATTATGGATAAGATTTTATTTGATAAATCACAGTGTTATACAGTAATATTAACTGATGACCACGTTTCGAGAACAAACTGTTGCTCATAATGTGATATGATTATGAGCAATAGTCTGTGCTCGAAACTTGGTCATCAGTTAATATTACTGTATAACACCGTGATTTATCTAATAAAATCTTACCCATAATGGAGCTATGCTCTACCACAGTGCCCAAGTTTTATACTTATATCAATAACACATACGGAAACAGTAGAACCAGCGGCAGCAAGTGCAGCATAGAGGAGTCTTCATTCCTCTGCATTCCTAGTATAACTTAAGGCTGGCTTCAATCCTCAAGCCTTGAAGTTTTATAAGCAGCTTTCACGGAGATGGTGTGCTGGCCTCACTTTCAACCCTCTGTCATTTTCAGGCCTACAGCCAGCTAGGTAAGTCGGGGGAATCGGATCTGTGTTTGACCCCCAATGTTTAATAAATTTGTCTGCCTGGAAGTGTTCAGTCAGCCACAGCCAAGAGTTATCACAGACTACAGCAACACTTCTTTCGTTGACAACTATCAGTTAGCTGAATAATCATCTCATTTTTGCGAATTTCAACGGTAAATACATATACCATAATATTTTATTATTATTGCTATGGCCACTCAAATTTAAGGAGTGATTATGGAATTCAGAAGGATAGGACTGGTAAGCAAATGTGAACTATGTCTTCTATATGATTCTTAGGGCTTTCTTTTTCTAGTGAACGATGAATGCCCTTCCGTGCGTTTGATTAGGCATTCTCCGCTCCACCCGCCCTCTGCCGAGCTTCCAAAAATAAAAGTATGAAAAAACCATTCCATAATACTGCGAGCAATCGGCCAGTGATTTGGATAATTATTTGGTAGAAAAATCGGTTTCTAAAGGTGACTTCAGAGGCAAACTCTGTAACTATTTATCCAAACCTGTCACGCTCAGAAAATTGCTCCAATTCAATGGTACAGCAAAGTGAGCGAAATACTGAGGGGTTTATTCAAGTACGACATGCATCAATGGCGACGTAGACTATTCTATGATTCACAAATTGTCGGAAAATTCGTAGTATCTAGCAAACTGCAACCCAATAAACCTTCACATTCACAAAGTATATACTAAATGAACACTTTTACTGAGTTAGTTTTTGGATTGCGTACATTTTATTTTGAATGCTGACGGTAAGACAGTATTTCCTTGTGTTTGTACAGTCATTTCAGTTAAGCCCCATACCCCTCACTTTGAATGCAGCTCGTAATGTCTGCATCTGTTGAATTTTATTTAACGCCTCTAGGGATCAATGAACCGTTCATGTCATGAGGGATGATTTTTGATAAAATGAATTTAGAAATCCAGTTTGTAGCGCTGAAGTCGAGTGGGTGCCTTCTTCTTATGAAGTGTATTCCTTTTCAAATGTTAGAAGGAATGAACACTTTGAGTGAATGGACCTTCAAAGTGTCCCCTTATTTGAAAACGTTTTCTTCATATTTATCCGCTTATCATAGTTTTTCTTGAGGCATCAAGGAAACTGGGAACTCTATGAAGACATTTCTAACTGCTATGAAGCGAATGTCAGTGTGCACTACTGTCACTCTTTTGAAGAGTGAGGCATGGACAAAAGAATATATAATGTCCCCTCGAGATTCCACTATCGTATACAGGACCTCCATATGGTCGCGCCATTGCTCATTTCGCCCAATACGGCTTGCAGTATGAGGAATCACGTATTGATCACTGGATGGTCATTTGGGATAATCAGAAAGCTAGCTGTGTGACATTTAACTGCCATTCTGACCGTCTAGGATTTAGTGTTAGTGCGAATCCTGTCCTGTGAATTTCGGTTGACTTCTTGTTGACACTATTTAATAACAATTGGTTCATCAGGTTTCAGAAACTCAGGGAAAATACGGTAATTCTGTGCTTTCTGACCAGTCAGCAGTATGACATAATCCTATGAAATGATACTAGTGGCACCAATACCCACTTTGATAGTATCCCGTTAAATTAAAAACAGGCTATAACGATTGAAGACACTGGTACGATCATCAGGCAAAGTCAGATTAACAAATGTGGGCGTTAGTACGGCAAGTTTACCCGTCCACCGTAGCTCCTGCTGCAACACACTAGTTACTACCTACCCTAAATCTACAATTAACTACTTCTAGTGGCTAACTGGAATTCCGCAAAGACACGTGACCGGAAATCTAAAGTTAAACTCAAGAAGTGTTTAGATAATTTTTATACTATATCTACGCATTCCATCCGCTCTCCTTATGTTTTAAACGTTTAATTAGAGTTCTGATGATGAAGATTAAGTCACAAGTAACGCTAAAATCCCCAATTCCTTTTCCTACTTACTTTATGTAATCTAGAGTAGAAACGAAAATTTTTAGGAAATGATGTTTAGGTGAATTTGGAAAAGTGGGACATCTTGAAATACCACCTTTGAAAACTTATCTCCACACTCTAATGTCATGTTTCACCTTGAGAAGTGTCTCAGAGGTGGCTGACATATGCCTTACCCCACTCAAACATAGTGATAACAGCTCACCTAAAGTGATAATACAAGTTTGTAGACTCAGTGTACTCAAGAAGAATAAGAAGGAAACCTTACCAGGTGAAAAGTGTCCAAAAATGACACAGTTCGTGACGTAACTTGAGTATTATGAAGGTATCACGCAATCCCCTTTAGCGGCTCTGATAGGTCTACCTGTCACGTTGCACAGTCGCCGACATACTAACTGAGCAGCCGAAGAGAAACCCAGTCGTCCGACGGGTTAATGATGCACAAATTAACTGCGAAAGGACTCCTTCGCAGGAAGTTATTGTTCGACTAAACATCGCTGTTCAACTGAGAACACCTGCACCTCCTGTGGAATAATAATAATAATAATAATAATAATTTGCTTTATTCCAAAAACAGTACTTGTGATACAGAATGGAATTTTCAGCATTAATCACAATATTGCATCTAATTTCCTCAAATTATAAATAAAATTAATCACACAGAAACTTTTTCACATTTACAATAGAGGTAGTGTCAAAAACATGCAGCATATAAAATGGAAATAGCAATAATAATGATAACAGCTAGGGTAATAATAATAAGAATACAAGTGAAAATTGCCGTTGGCTTGTGCCACACAGTATTGTCAATGTGGTATGGAAATCCTAACATGTTTAAAAATATTGAATATAATGTTCTCTTTACATGATATGGTGAGGGGAAAAACAAAGATTACAGCCGTCATGGAGATAAGTTGGTGTTTGCAATTATGAGAGTAAAACAAAGAAGTAACAGGACCATAAATATAATAGAAGTAATAAAAGTAAAACTTGAAGGTATGTAAGGATGGATGGAGGAAATTGTTTATTTACTAGATGAAAAAGGTTAGTTAATTCTTGCCTGACACTATTTTCATCACATAAAATACGTGCCAAGTATGGTATCATAGAATTCTTATACTTAGACGTGCGAGCATACAGTTTTCTGAAGTTACTCCTTGTTCTACCTGAGGAGATGCAAGGTGAAAGCTGAGGGTAAAGCGGATGCTCCAAGTCAGACAAAATCCCTTTAGCAAATTTATTGCACGAAGTTAAATGCCTATCGACAACGACGTTAACTATGTGGTCCACTGGGACACCACTCACTCTACTGACAGTCTTCAGTATTCTACGAATTGTGACATAGTCTTTTTTAAGCAAACCAGGAAAGAATAAGGGTGAGCAATAAAGAAGAATAGGTAGGATGCAAGAGTTTACGAACTGTAGGATGAGGGGTTGAGTTATACCCGAGTGTCTTAACTTCTTAATGTAAAATGTCAAGCGGAATATTTTACTGGAGATTGCTAAGACATGGGAAGACCAGGAGAGATCAGAAGAGAGAATGAGTCCAAGATACTTAATTTCTGATTTGATTCCTATATCATTGTCGTCAATTTTACAAGTGTCATGAGAATCGATGACTTCTTTTAACTGTCGTTTACATCTTAAGCTGAAATCAACAGTTTGACACTTAGAAGGATTCAGTTTAAGACCGTTAGACTCAGACCATTTGCTGACTTCCGATAGAAAGCTATTTATTTTAGTACAATCTAGCTGGGAGTTAACAGCCATTGAAACCGTTAAATCATCAGCATACTTCACAAAGTTTATTTCATCAGAGTGAGGCAAGTCGTGCAAGAAGAAAGAAAAAAGAAAAGGAGAAAGAACAGCACCTTGAGGGACACCAGCTTCAGTAGGCAATGAAGTGGAGGACTTCCCTTTATATACGGTGTACTGCTTTCTATCTGAGAAATAGGAATGCAACCAGTTAACAGCCCAACATTCTGTTTGACTAGCAGCAAGTTTATTTAATAAGATGTCCCTAGGGACCGAGTCGAAAGCAGATGTATAGTCTAGGAAGGCGCAACGAACAAATTTAGCCCCCTTGTCTAGACTGGAAGCAATGTTATGATATAAGACGGCAGCTGCATCTAAAGTGCTTCTACTGTGCTTATAGGCAAATTGTTTAGGGTCATTAAAGGATTTAAGCGAAGGTTCAAGACTAAGTAAAAGTAATTTCTCCATAGTTTTCAAAAAAGGAGACGTAATAGCAATGGGTCTAAATTTGACACATGCTCCAGTAGAAGATTTAGGTATGGGTACAACTTTAATGTCCTTCCAAACGGCAGGCACAATATTATCGGAAAAAGATTTGTTAAATAGATCAGTAAGAGGGTGACACAGAATATCAGAACATTTTTTAAAAATAATACTAGGTACATAATCGGGACCTAAGCTCTGGGAAGGGTTTAGAGACTTGAGGCACTTTTGAACATCATTTGTGTTAAAACCTGGAAAGGGGCTATTATTAACACAAGTGATGCTGGGAAGCATGGCATTTGAGGGAGAGTAAATAAAAGATTTGTTAAGAGTACATACATCAAAAGAATATGGAATATTGTTTATCTGCTTACCACCAGTGATTTCCTTAAATAGTTTCCACATATTAGAAGGATTTTTGCAGGACATGAATTTCTGGTTATATATTACATTCAACCTCTGCATTTCAGACTTAATTAAGAAGTTAGTTCTTTTTACACCAATTTTATCTTTGATTTTATATAGTTTTTCCTTCTCTCTACGAAGCTTTTTAAGTTGAGGCGAGGAGAAACGGTCAAATTTGACGAATAGTGTTTCTTTTGGACAACAGATTTCAAAACAGAATTTCAGATAGGATGTAATATTAGAGATATTGTCATTAAGTGAATCAACATTAAACAAATCCCATCTTGTGTCACTGAGCATGTTTCTAAGATGATGTACGTTCTCATTTGAGTAGCATCTGTGAACAACTTTCTTAGACAAGTTTGAGACGGCTTTACTGTGTAACTTTCCGTAAATTTTGGGTAAGACTCGTACAATACAATGATCAGAATTGAAGAGCGGGGCTCTTTTACGAGCTTCGTATATTCCAGAATCATTTACAAATACTAAATCAAGTGAAGTATTTTGTCGAGTTGGGAAATTAACAACATTTGCATGGCCCAGCAATGTAATAAAACTGCAGTCGCTGGAGTTGAAGTCGCCGGTCACTATAGATAAGGAGTTACCAAACGAAGCAGCAGCAAAAATAGTGAATTCATCAGCGAAGATAGATAGTTCTGAGGGACTGCAACAAGGTGTGATATAGATATTTGTGACAAAAATGGAGTTGTATTTGGGTAAGTGTTTAGGTCGACATTTTACAGTTATACAGTCAATATTGTCATTTGAGAATTTGAAGCAGACGTTGTTGGCAGTAGACCACTGAGAATTAATAAAAGTGGCAACACCACCACCCCTCTTCTTCTTCGAGCTGCATCGGTCTTGTCTGTAGATTGTGAACCCACTTAAGGAGACTAAATTGTCGTCATATGAATCATGGAGCCAAGTCTCTTGAAGAGTGATTACACCAGTATTACAATATACATTTGAGTATAATAGAGAATGCAAGTAGTTAATCTTGTTCGATAATGACCTGCAATTTGTGCTCATAATCACAGGAACAGTCATCTGATGCATTGGAGTACACTTTAATGATCTCTGCCAACCTCCATGATGCTTTTTCTTAACGTTGTTATATACTCGTAAATCAACGGGTTGAAGACATTTTAAATAATCGCGAGAGTAAGCAATGCGACTTGGATACATAATTGAATGATTAAAACAAAATAAATCCGAGGAAAAAGATGCAATATGTGGGATGGAAATTTTGGTAGCCCAAGATTTAAGCAGGCCGCCATGTATATTCATACATTCAGGAAGGATGATGGGTTACATAAATGAACGAGATGAGACTGGTGATAAAGAGGTTGCGCCGTCCATAAACAGAGAGCTCCAGCTAGACTCAGTCACTTACGCAGCACTCATCAAATGCCTAAAGCCACTCTAGTGACTCATGACTGTGAGCAGCACCACGCTCCTGACTAGGGGAGTCTGGTGGCCCCGACGTGTAAGATGAAGAACAAATACCAACGATGTAGGGGAGCTTACTTCCTGGCAACCCATAGTGTAGTATGGTGTCGAAGGGAATAATACCCCATGAAATAAATTTCAGCATTGTGCTGGAGATTGCAGGGCTCAGTTAAGAGTAATCCACAAGGTTTTATGGCATCAATCCAATGGTCTTTTAACAGTTTGCTGGAGCCCTGTCTGTTCTAATGAGCAGGTTTTTCAAGTACAGACTGTACGAATGTTAACATCTGAGAGATTAGAAGATGGAGTTCCTATTGCTGTTTTTAGGGAAGGGGAACTAGTGAAATCGTAGAGCGTACAGTATTTCCTCCACATTCAGGAATTTGAAATAAAATACCTCACCCATCTTTATATACTTCGCTATTTCATTGTAATTTTCATTATCAATCTCGTTCTCTTTTACTTCCCGTTATGTACGTATGCACTAACGCTGTCTCACTGACCTAAAACCCAGTCTTCCTACCTCACTCCTGATTCCTTATTTCCCCTCTCAACTAGGCTATGATCACTTTCTCGAAAACTTTTGACAACATAATCGGAGGATCGCCCAGAGAAACGTAATCTGTGTGGTCCAGTCAATGAATCCAGTTAGTTACGCTGCTCAAACAACGTGGATCTCGCTTCTGCTTAGCTTCAACATGAAATAATGCTCACACTTGTTGTGCGGCCACGTATCCTGCTGTACATGCACTGTGATCGCCCTATCTGCCTTTAACACCGCCCCAACTAGAGAAGATCTGCTCAAAAATGCATATATTAACAATAGGATGAAGAAAATGTGGGGATACACCCTTAAAAATCCACTTTTCTGTAATGTGATGCAGGAAAACAAACTAGTAGTTGAAGGTCAAGTGGTTGAGGTTAGACTGAATTGATGAGCTTCTTCGATCTCCTACACAATCGACGTTAGTGTCCTGGTGTAAATCATGCATTCCCCCCTAAATAATCCAGTGTGATCCCCTTTATTGTAATCAACAAGGCTTCAGAGTTCGAAGAGATCAGGGAAAGATACAGGACGGTTCTGAAGCAAAGAGAAGAGACCTGAAGAAAATTTTCAGGTTTATTCAAGGCCGTCAAGAAGATATTGAATGTTTATCCCAACTGTAGGGGACTAATATTAGAGTTCACTAACATTCCAAGTATAAAAGTAATAATCCAAGTCAGTGGAGTGTTAAATCACAATATATTACCAAAAATACAGTGACGAGTTATAGCAACAAAAAGGATTACTTGGTTATAAAGTGTAAGTCCTCGGCTACAAATTAATTATATAATCCACAGGCACGTTAACTGTTTGGACTGCGTCTGCTGTAGCTGCTGTGTTCCGGTTGTAGAAATGTCTTCGGATGAAAGTAGTAGGCTCCTACAATAAATCCAAAGTTACAACACGGTGTGAGTGGAGCAAGTAAGTAGAGGTGACCAGGGAGAAGACGAAGTCTCCAACAGCAGAGTGTATTTTTCAATTGTACACGGAAATTATGTATATTTCAACAAGAAGCGATTTAAACAAAAATTATGTACAATATCTCGAATTTATACAAGTACCTAAAAAGTGTACAATCACATTGTTACGTACTCAACACGGCTCCCCCCCTAGAGGTCCGGAGAGACAACCGGAAAATGATACGTAAAACTATGAAGTAAGTAATAATAGTAATAGCAACTTTTGGATAAAAATAGGGATATATTACAACATGCATAAACGCGAGAAGGTATGTGAATCATGTAAAGTCTGAAAGCATATACAATGAGTTCAGCAATAAAAATTGAAATAGAAAGTCATGTCACTTAAATTTGCACTAACCATGAACATAGATTTTTAATGTATAAAGAAAAATATGTAAATACACAGTAATTAAGGAGGGGAAAGAAACATTAAAAAAAATATGGATTAAAGATCAATAGTTTTTGGAAAGGACACTACCTGTTTTTTTGGTGAGGTACATATAAATAAATAATAGTGATAGTAACATCAAAGTTTACGACGAAATACTAACGGTCATGATGATAATGTCTAAACGAAAAAGATAATAATAATTTTTAATTATTTTTCTTTTGTTAGTCCTCAAAATGAACGTAGCGAGCCGGTTTACTGATTTGCCGACCACTACGTGTTTGATATGGAGGGAGGATAAGACTTGGTGCCGGTGGAGTGGAATCGGATGTTTGATTATTTGATTGCGCAGTTGCCGATGTAGATTCGAAGTCGTTGTCGGTGTATGCGGGTTTGATTCGATCAATGGAAATAGTCTCTCGTTTTCCATTCTTGTTCACGGTAAAGTGTTTGTCTGAACGTTTAATAACTTGAAAGGGTCCTTCGTATGGAGGTTGCAATCCTTTTCTGATGGCGTCGACTCGAATGAAGACGAATTTGCAAGTTTGTAGATGTTTGTTGATCTGATCTCGTCGGGGAGATTGTCGAGGTGCTGTTGGTTGAAGTTGAAGCATTTGTCTAGTTAATCGGTTAGTGAAGTCGGCAATGTTCACGTCTGTGGAATCGGCTGAGGGGACTAGCTGTCCAGGCAAGGTTAGGTTGGTGCCATAGACAAGTTGAGCCGGTGTACATCCTAAATCTTCTTTGATAGTAGATCGGATACCAAGTAAAATCAAAGGTAAGTATTCACTCCACTTAGATGTATCATTCTGCGCCATCAGGGAGCTTTTCAGTTGTCTGTGGAATCTTTCCACTAGACCATTCGCTGCCGGATGATAGGCTGTTGTGGAGATATGTTTCACTCCCAGAAGTCTCGTCAGTTCGCGAAAGAGTGTCGATTGGAATTGAGGACCGCGGTCGGATGTAATAGTAGTTGGTACACCGTAGTTTGACACCCAACGGTCGAGAAAAACTAAAGCAACGTTTTCAGCAGATATGTCGTTTAAGGGGCATGCAATAGCCCAACGAGTAAATCTATCAATCGCTGTCAGGATATGTGTATATCCCCTTGATGTTGGCAATGGTCCCACGATATCTATATGGATATGCTGAAATCTCCTTTCGGGTAATTTAAACGTCTTCGGGGTTGTAATAGTGTGGCGGTGTACTTTGGAGCATTGGCATTGGATACATTCTCGTGCCCATCTCCGAATGTCAGAGTTCATTTTAGGCCACACGAAGCGTTCGCTGATCAGCCTGACCGTGGCGCGTACTCCAGGGTGGGAAAGCGAATGTAAATGTTCGAACAATGCTTTTCGGCAACTGAGAGGGACAAATGGACGATTAGTGCCGGTAGATACATCGCAGACTATGGTTGCATCTGATAAGGGGATAGGCACATCTTTGAGTTGTAAGGAAGAGTTTCTGCGGCAGGTTTGGAGTTCAACGTCATCTCGTTGTAATTGAGCCATACGATCAAGACTGATGTCTACCGACGTTTGGAGCTGGTTAATGTCACTTCTTGAAAGAGAATCGGCTACCACGTTCGCATCCCCTTTGATGTACTGAATGTCGGTTGAAAATTGGGAGATATAATCCAACTGTCTGGCTTCTCTAGGGGAGTGTTTATCAAGTGAAGTAGTGAAAGCATGACACAGGGGCTTGTGGTCAGTAAAAATAGTGAAATGCCGGCCCTGTAGTAAGTAACTGAAATGCTTCACTGCAAGATATATGGCCAGCAATTCTCTCCCAAAAGTGCTGTATCGTGTCTGAGCCGGTTCCAACTTCTTAGAAAAGAATGCGAGTGGGGTGACTTCGCCCTTCATCTTTTGTTGTAATACTGCCCCTACAGCTACTTGGGAGGCATCTGTGCACAAAATAAGCGACGCTTCGGGGTTGATATGGGATAGCATAGTAACTCTGGATAAGGCATCTTTTGCGTTGCAAAATGATTCGCGTGCTTCAGCTGACCACTGAAACTTTTTAGGATCATTTTTAAGGAGGTCGGTTAACGGCTGGACGATGGAGGCACACGAAGGAATGAAACGCCGGTAGAAATTAAACATCCCCAAAAAACGTCTGACCTTCTTGAGTGAATCTGGTTCGGGGAAGTTTTTGATGGACTCTATCTTTTCCTCCGTAGGCGTAATACCATTCGTGGTTATGTGGTGTCCCAGAAACTGTATAGAGGAGACACCGAATATGCACTTTTTGGGGTTAATGACGACTCCATATTGCTCAAATCGTTGAAATAAGATGGTGAGGTGATCAGTATGTTCTTCGGGCGACGAGCTAGCAATTAAAACGTCATCGATATATACAAATACAAAGTCCAAACCTTGTGTGACCTGATCCATGAAACGTTGGAAGGATTGTGCTGCGTTCTTTAGGCCAAATGGCATGCGGAGAAATTCAAACAAACCGAAAGGTGTGATGATGGCTGTTTTTTCGATATCCTCTTGGGCAACTGGTATTTGGTGATAGGCCCTGACCAAGTCTACTTTAGAAAAAATGGTTTTTCCGTGTAATGTCAGGGAGAAATCATGAAGATGAGGAATAGGATAACGGTCGGGAACTGTGGCATTGTTTAAATGTCGGTAATCCCCACATGGCCTCCAATCATGATCAGCTTTAGGCACCATGTGTAAGGGCGAAGACCAAGGACTATTGGAGGGTCTGATGATGCCGAGCTGCATCATGTGTTCAAATTCTGCCTTGGCTGCTGCCAATTTGTCCGGGGGTAATCTACGGGGACGAGCACGAACTGGTTGACCCGTAGTAACTATCTTGTGAGTAACTGTGTGAGGGATATCCTCGATGTTGTACGACGGCTTAAGAATTTTAGGGAAACGGTGAAGTAGGGAGGAAAAAGGGCAATCTGCTGGTCTTTCAATAGTGATATTATAGACAGAATAGCTGGAGATAATTCCATGGATCTTTAGATGGGTGTTGTTATCAATCAGTTTTTTATTGTTGACGTCAACTAACAGGTTGAAATTACTCAAGAAATCTGACTCCAGATCAGAAGGCTGCGTGTTCGTATCACGTCGGGCTCACCAATTAATTTGTAGGGGACTAATATTAGAGTTCACTAACATTCCAAGTATAAAAGTAATAATCCAAGTCAGTGGAGTGTTAAATCACAATATATTACCAAAAATACAGTGACGAGTTATAGCAACAAAAAGGATTACTTGGTTATAAAGTGTAAGTCCTCGGCTACAAATTAATTATATAATCCACAGGCACGTTAACTGTTTGGACTGCGTCTGCTGTAGCTGCCGTGTTCCGGTTGTAGAAATGTCTTCGGATGAAAGTAGTAGGCTCCTACAATAAATCCAAAGTTACAACACGGTGAGAGTGGAGCAAGTAAGTAGAGGTGACCAGTGAGAAGACGAAGTCTCCAACAGCAGAGTGTATTTTTTCAATAGTACACGGAAATTATGTATATTTCAACAAGAAGCGATTTAAACAAAAATTATGTACAATATCTCGAATTTATACAAGTACCTAAAAAGTGTACAATCACATTGTTACGTACTCAACACAACTGTGGCATGGGTAAACCTCTTATCTTCTCTAGATGTGGTTTAAATTTTCCGTCGCACTCCTGTGTTAAACTGAGTAATTCTCGCAACGTATTGAAAATTTAATAAAAAAAGTACAACTACCCATTTCTCATGACTTTGCTTTGCCGAATCTGTGAGAATGAGGAATTTTTGGTTTCTGCAGCTGTGGTTCTCCCACAAACCTGAAGTGACACTATCGACAGGAGTTGCGATTTTGAAAGGAAGTTACCTGTAAACTGATTACAACATATTTCATTCTTCACCGGCAATATAGACACCTGAAAAAACACGACCATCTGTTGTCTGATACCACTGCCATATGGTTATATTATATCCTCCTGGGCAGCATTGTTTCAGTAACATACAGCACAGACGAATTTGACAGAGGCAGGATAGGAAAAGCAAGACAGACATTCATCAATTTGAAATCGTCTTAAAGAACAAGATTTTGATCTCCAACACTACAGTCAAATCAATGCTTCGATATGGTCCACAGACTTGGCACGCGTATCACCAGAAGCGTTTCTAAGAGGTTACTGGAGAATTTTATCCACAGCTGCTTTCGTTCCCCACTGAAGATCAGATGGTCAGGAAGCAATAAGCTGACCAAGGAGCTTTTGTTCAGTAGGCACATAGAAGTAAATGGAGATAGACTGGACACACACCGAGAAGACTGCTGAGTGACATGGTGTGATAAACAAACCATAGAGTGGAACCTGAATAGGAAACCGTGAGTTGGGTAACATGCAAAAGATCGTTTGAGGAAGAGATGGAAGGTAATGCCCAATTGCACAGAAGCGCTAAAGGGGACTGTAGAGAACAGACCAAAATGGAGATGTGCTGTTGAAACCCAAGGGAATAATAATTATCCTAATTATCTAATTCTAAGTATTAATTGAGATATGTCAATCTATTCTTATTTTTGATTACAGCTTGATTCCTCACCGTATTTTTCGGACAAGTGTGGAATTTTCAGCATGGATATCGGTAGTCCAAAATTCACAGGCCGACCGTAGATATCAGGTGTGCGTCGGCGTGGGCTCGAACCCCGGGCCATGTGCATGGTCGGCGAGAGTCCTAACCACTGTGCCACCGACGCTCAGTGGTGACTCTGACAAAAATATCAAACTAAGAATTCGGAGAAACGAAACTTCACTTGCGCCCAAAAAGAAACTCTACATGAACTTGGATTTCAAGGGAGATTTAGCAAGCGATATTCTCAAGAGAAGGATCACATCATCTCTGAGAAGAACATTCTTTGCAGCAACGCTAAGAATAGTGTTCTCCAGTAGTCGCCCACTGATCTGCAGAAGCCTCAAGGACAAGATCCCGCATCTGACCATTTCTATGTGCATACATTAGCTCACCTGCTGCTGTGGAGCAAGGTACATCGGTCGTTCGACGCGCACCCTGTCCAAGAGGATTCAAGAACACTAGCCAGCATGGTTGCAAAAAGGTATTAATGGTGCAATAATCGAACACCTGGTCAACATTGATCATTCCATTTCAACAAACGCCTCCTGCTTCAAAGTTATCTACAGAGTCAAGAATAACCTATCAAAGGCAATACGGTTTCGTCTCCTTTGTATCGCTGGAGGTCATTCAAATAGAAAAACCGGAGCTGTGCATACAAAAGAAGATTACTCAACCACTTCTACTGTCATGGTAACAGTGTTTTGATTTGAGTTTTTTTTTTTTAATTTTTACTTTGGTGACCTAATTTTGTTTCTTTACCTGTTCTTTATTTGCTCATAATTCTTGTATTCATTTAGAACTCTTACGTAATTTCGTATTATCTACTCTCTTTCTGTGTGCATCCTGAGTAAAACTCACTCATCAAACTATTCATATTATTGCATAACTTCCTTTAACAACTGTTTGTGACAACTCATCACCTTTGTTACTACCCTAATTTCATTAACATTTAATTTTCTTGACTGATTTCGTGTTACGTAACTCCAATTACCAATCTTAACCTGTTTAGTTTAAATAACTATAACCAATTGTATCGTGTTTGACAAACTTAGTATTCACATGAATACAAAATAACATATATATTAGCGATTGTACAGCTAAGAAAATTAATTCGTCGAACTATGTGTTTTGTTTTCAATCAAGTATTAGTTGTGATCAATAAATTAGTTGGCTAAATCACCTTACTCAACAAATATCCTAAAAGAAAAATGCAGATAGATTGTATATACGCCGAGAAGACATTCAAGCAACATTACAAGTCAGGCACTTAGAGAGGAAAGTAGTCTTGAAGACAGTCGAAAGTAATAGGAGAGAATAGAGTGCAATGGGAATGTTTTGCTAAAGCCCTATATATGTTTCCCTCGGTATGCAATATACTTACTGAAATGAAGATATACCCTTTTAGATCAGACTACATTCATGGATTATTGAGGTACATATAATCAGTGTTGTTATATCTTCTATTCATGAACACTTTGACGACTTCAATAGATCAAGCTCAGCGGTGCACTTTCGTACAATCCAATAACACACAAAAGGAATTGCATACAAACACTACACAAGAGAGCCAGAACTCATTGCAGCACTTCCGCCTTAATGAAAATTGAAGAAAGATATCTCATGGACGTCTTCCAAAAGAATCGATATCCACGAAACTTCATCAAGAGACATATACCCTCAATTCAACCTATCAAACCAAAAGCCCCCAAGGAAAACACAAAGAAAATCGCCTTACCATATATAAAGGATATCTCAACAATCACTGCAAGACTCTTCAAACCTTTAGGAATTGACGTCGTACACAAACCAACAAAGTCACTTCACTCAGCTAGCCCTATGTCAACCGAAAGACTCAACAGCGGAAGAAGATAAAATCAACATCATCTACAAAATAAATTGTAACAAGTGCGAAAAACACTACATTGACCAAAGTGGACGTCCCATTCGTCTTCGTATCCACGAACATAAACTAGCCGTCAAGGGACATGACATCCACTCCCTCACTCATATCGCCTCACTGCATACAGACAGCCACGAATATCTATCTGATGGGACAACGTTCAAATATTAGACAGAGAAAACAACAAGAATGCTAGAGAATTTTTAGAACCTTGGCATTTCAGTGAATCATCAATCAATAGACACATCGAGATAGACAAAATTTATCAACCTCACAAACACAAATGGTCAAAGTTCAAGCCAAGCAAACAACCACTTCCAATACAAGTAGCCTGGGCGGTGGGGAAACACACGAAAACAACGAGTCGCGTTCAAGGTCACCCGCCAGTAGAGATGATTAATAAACTCACTTCAATTCAAATCGAAGTATGCGCTGAAAGAAGATGTCGCCTAGCAGGACAATGAAAACTTCACAAATTAACTCATCCAGCCAGCTCAGAGGACACAAACACATAAAAAAAATTTCGTAAAAAGTGGTCTAGTGGATAACGCTTTGGCGTTTAAAACTATGACCAGTGAGTTCAAGCCTTAATGGGGAATGTGCAGGTGCATCCAGTTAGCTTACGTACGAGTCCATCGTAGATTCCATTGCTAGTCAACATTAACCAACAGACTTCAAAATACTTTCTATTAATGTTACCTTTGAAATACTCATCTCCTTTCAAACGAACTTCATTGTGTAAACAAGTATTGGTTTGTAGGAATTTGGTTGATTGGTAACAGGATTTCATCATGAGCTGACACTGGTAAGAGAACCATTGGAAAACCCACCTGGGAGTACTGGTGGGAGCTGTTTCCTACGTCCCATTTTGGGACTCTTCACCAGTCAGTACGCACCCCCACACTGTGGGGGTTCGAACCCAGGACCTTCTGGTTACAAGGCTGGCTAGCGAGCTCGTAAACCATTAAGCCACTGACTGGGACCCGATCCAATGGCCAGTCAGTGCATGAACTCTAACTTCTGCCAATTCACGATATAGCGAAACCGCTAGCCAATGTCATCGGTGGTGAGTATTTGTCCTCACATCCGACCTGCTGCACCCTACTAGTCACGACTTCCCACTGGAACCAGCCCAGGTGACTACTACCTGGAGCCTGAATAGAGCCAGTCGCTAGTGAGCGTCTCATTGGTATTCACAAGTATTGTTTATTGTGTAATCGAAAACGAAAGCCAACTTTCTTTTAAAAAACTATTTATTATTTTTAAATTTTACCCAGTCAAAGAATATTATAGAGTCAACTCCACACGCACGCACACACTCACACCCCTAAAAGAAGACAAAAATAACAGAAAAACCCCACTTGAAAACACAAACAAACAAACAAACAAACACTCACACATACAAACTGTTAAAATGTTAGAATGTTGAAATAAAAAAGAAGGACAAGTGTGCACTGAAAACCATAAAGTGTTAGTCTCCATATTTTGTGTTGTGTTACACTTACTGGTATCCAATAAATTAGGGTGTAATATTTGCATTTGATGAAAAGGATAAAACAAAACGAAACAAACAATCTAGGACACCATATGAAATAAAAGGGAGTTGAAACCCAGTGAAATCATAATAGTAATAATAATAAAAACACAATTAGATGAGTAGTAGTGTGGTGTCGTTCTCCTATGCTTCCTACTCCACTCCAGTTTCTTGTATCACAATCAGACTGTAATCACGATCTAAATAAATAAAAAAAGGGGGGGGAAATCATTAATGAGTGGGATTAATGACGTAATATGATGATGGCGATGATGATGATAACGATAATAATGGTGTTCTAGATTATAAGGGATAAAAATACACAAGTGCTTAACAATTTACTTGTGTTGAGTGACACACATTGCACGCCAGGTCTTCGCACACAACTGTTACAAAATGTCTGACTGAAAGAAAGGAAAGGTACCTTTTGTTCAATTACCTACCAAAAAGACGGAAGATTTGGGACTCAGCAAAAACTAGCATGGAATCATGCCTTTTTTGACACGATGGATCCTTGTGTGGATGTTTCGATGATGTCTTATGATTTAAACTGCAGTCGTTTTCGTGGATGGGGACTGGCACTTCGTTTTATTCGATACTCGTCAACTGGATGCACCTGTATTTCCCAGTGGGTGATGGTGTTCTCACTGGGCCTGGAACCCATCGTTTCAAACGCTAAGGCGTTATCGACAAGACCACTTGAACTACGAGAGTCAGTACCTTTTGTGCAAAGGGTATCAGTTATCATTTAATTCAATTTGAAATTTCCCGTTGAAACTATGAGTACTGGGTTTGAACAGCAGTGAATCCATCATCATTCACTGGGGAATGCAAGCACATCCGGCTGACAAATTCAGAAAACGTGGACGAAATGCCCAATGATGCAATGAACATCCTTGACAAGTTTAATGATGCCCATTCAGCAATAAACTTTACCATAGAGAAAGAAAGTAATGACAGTATCTCATTCCTAGACGTCTTCATGGCAAGGAAAGAAGATGGCACACTAAGAAGGAGTGTGTACAGGAAACCTACAACAACAGGTCAGTACAGTCATATTTTGAGTTTTGTGCCTATGAAATATAAATGTAACATGGTAAAGTATCGGGTTCATAGAGGTAGGTTAATCTGTTCAGACGACTGCCTCAATGAGGAGCTAAAGATTATTAGAGAATTACTTAGAAAAAATGGTTATCCAGATAAGTTTATTGAGAAAAATATGAATTTAGAACCTAGGAGAGTCAGTATGGCAACAGTTCCTAAAAAAACCAATGTTAATGAAACTGCAGTTCCTTGGTGACAACATCAGCGAAACAAAAACACAGCGCCTGAAGAATGCAGTTAAAAGAGCTTATTATGCAGCACAGGTACGTTGTCTCTTCACAACCACCCCTATTCTATGTTCGAAAAATAAGGGTAAATTACCTAAATTCGCCTCTTCTATGTGTATCTACCAATTTGACTGCAGCTGCACAGCCAGCTACATTGGGCGTACAATTAGGCAGGTTCATCATCGTATTTCCAAACATCATCCAACATGGTTAAGCAAGGGACAAACATGATCTATTCGTAGCTCTATTTTAGCACACCTTGTAGATAGTAACTGAGTATAAGGTTGACGTTAATACTGCATTTAAAATTATTTATCGCATTCCGACTAACCTTAATTTTGCTGTGCGAGTTCATCTTTTACAGACAGCTGAAGCAATCGGAATTCACCTGAAGAAGCCATGCCTATGTATTCAGAAAAATTTTTTACAGCCACTTTCCTTACCGTGGCAATCGTTACAAGAATGCATAAACAGGACTACTTCGCCCACCTCCCCCTAAACCTTTAACAACTATAAAAAATTATAATTGTCCAAATTATTTTATTTTGTTTTTTATTTATTTTGACCACTCCATCTTTAATTATGTGTTATCTTTGCAAAATTAATTTATTGCAACTATTTCTACCTTTCAATTATGTGTATGGATTTTCTTCGTTAATTATCACCCTTCGCATTGACATTTTGACACTGTTTAATTATTGTTAACAAACATATCAGTGCCAGCCACTTGATGATTGGTAAACTGTTGGGTATTGTAATAAAAATGCCACGGATAATATATTACAGTAGAGCCAGAGATGAAGATCTAATTGAAAAGTAAATATTTCTTCGCTCGCTCAATCTTTCTCTTTTCTCAATTATAAAACACAGGATAGAAAGACAGTCAAACCTCTCTCCCTCAACTTTATCGACTTCGAAAATGTTGACAGCGGAGTAATTTGGAAAATACTTCAAGATTATGGAGTGCAGTGCCATAAACCTTTATGAACTTCATTCAACAGCTATACTGCCAACATTAGGTGATTCAAAAAGGAAAACTCAACGAAGACTTTAAAAGTGAAGAAAGGAGTTAGAAAAGATTGTCTATTGCCTAATTACAGTGAACTAGATTATGTGACAGACTGTGGGAAAGGGAGGGGCAAGAAGACAGGAACAAGTTGGACCACTGATGAAGAAGACTTTAGAAGATGTGGATTTCGCCAATGATTTGATTTATGTCCAGTGTCAAATAAATTCGCAGACATACAGGTGAAAACAAAAATAAGTTGGCAGAGAATACAGGACTTCAAGTGAACATACAGAAGACAGAGGTAGGTGATAGAGATAGCCAACCAACCGACAGCAACAACAACAACAACCAGCATCAATCACCATCGACGAGAGAAATTTGAAAGAGGTTACTTCCTTCACTTTATTAAGGTAATACTTGAAAAACACAGAGAGTGAATATAATAATAATAATAATATTTATGTTCAGTATAGTTCTTAATTCATCAACCACATGGCCAATCATCTTAACAGGTTTCAGGGTCGATATAAGTATAAAACTTCGCCACTGTGGTGGTAGAGTATAACTCCATTATGGATAAGATTTTATTTTGATAAAGTGTCACACAGTGTTTGTTATACAGTAATATTAACTGATGCGACCACGTTTCGAGAACAATTTATCACTGCTCATAATCATATCAGGGGACTACTCACACAACTCTTTTCCTTCATTTATATACATGTGTGGAGTTGATGATTAGACATTGGAATAAAGATCAATATAGGATAATGTACATTCAGAAATAATAATAATAATATGGGTGTATTTTATAGTCAAAATAAATAAGTAACTTGTTAGAATGTATGTATACTGAAATAGAATTTCGAGATTATTTATTATCCTCTTCTGATTTGACTGACTGACTGACTGGTGGTAATAATATCTTCCATATTTCTGGTATTTGCATTGAATCATTTCTGTTGTAGACTCGATGAACAAGGATTCATCTCTCTCTCCACCTACCTGTTATGTACTAGTTTCCCCGTCGCCAAATTGTTATGTACTCGTCGCTGAATTATTGTTATGGACTGGTCGAGAAACTAATAGTCCTGACGCGAGAAGGCGGAAATCAGAAGACCACTAGGTTTGCGATGATACTTCTATTGTCCAAACACAAGGAGACGAAAATAAATGGTCTCACACCAAAGTGGTAAGTAAGTCAAGTAGTTGTAAAGTAAAGTAAAGTAGTTCACACAAATTGTGAATGCGAATATATATAAATAATTCAGACAAGCGTGGGAAAAATCATTAGACAGTCTTAACATGAATGGCTAATTATAATGGAGTGTCGATCCAATTATACATAGCGAATATAGCAGACATGCCAACAAACATATATGGATATATGTCACCAAGCAACGGACTGTCAACAAACACTCATATTATATATAATATAATATAAGGAGAATACACATTATTAAAGGAGACAAGTCCATACAAGTGAAGTGGTCACAGACTAACCGAGCAAACAGAAAGAGAGACCAACATGCACACACACACATAAATATATATATGTGGATACATATCACCTCCCCTTTTGAGAAGATGGATGATTAGTAGGATGTTTACCTGGGGGTTTATCTGGGACCTTTGGGCTTGTTGTTGACGCCTGTCGTTTCGTCTGATTGTTGGGTTTGCGGCTTCGGCTCCGTCCGGAATTGTCTAGCATTTTATGCTTCTTCACTGTATTGCGTAGAGAATTTAGTGGGACATCAGCCAGATGCAAACGATCGAACCAATCAAGTCCCAAAACATTTAAATCATTCTTGGTAACGTAACAAATTCCTGTGAATTTGGTATTGCGGAAGGAAACAGAACATTTGAGTTCACCAATTAGTTTGAGCCGCCCACCACAGGCGCTGACAAGAGACTGGGAAGTATTGGTGATAGGTGGTCTGCCAATATAATTCCAAAGTTTCTCTGATATAACAGTAATATCAGAGGCAGTATCTAGCTGCAGACGAGTATCATGACCATTCATCTGAAGATCAAGATATTTCCGCATAGCTGGTGTTGTGACTTGACGGGTTGCACGTAGACTCAGTGATCTTTTTGGAGATTTAGGACCGACATTTTGTTGAGCTTTTGCTGGATTATGATATCTGAGTTGGCGTGGCTGACAAAAACCATTTTTATGACCGATGATTTTGCACTTGCTGCAACGATGATTTTTGTATGGGCAAGACTTTACAAAGTGCCACGCGCCACAATGCCAGCATGGTGATGGAGGGGTCTTCTTTGCAGTATTTTGTGAAGTTGGACGAGTATGTATAGATTTCCGCGGGACATTAAGAGAAGGTGGGTCAGGAGTAGATGATGAGAGATTTTTGCTCTTTCGTAATGCACGAATATCAGAGCTTCTCGAAGGTGTTGATTCGACCAGGTGTGTGTCTTTCTGCAGATTAATCAGCCGTTGATATTCATCAGCTATGTCATGTAATGTTAACTTGGGATTTTGTTCTAGCTGATTGAGCAGTCGAGTTCGGATATCTGTGAAACGAGGAGATTGGAGACTGCATATGAGAATCAAGGCTTTGAACTGATCATCTGTTAAGGACCTGAGTCGAAATCTCTCACATTCTCGGTTGACTGTGCCAACGTGAGTAAGAAAATCATCATTTTCATTCATTGCCAGCTTGAGGCAACGATAACGTATACTGAATAATGAGGAGTGGTCTCCGAAATGTTCACGCAGCAACTTTATTGTATCATCGAAACAATTGTCACGTGGTTTCTGTGGTAAAATTAGGTTGCAGTACCGTTCATATTCTGCCGGACCCAATTTACGTAGCAAAACTCGCACCTTCCAGGCATCGTCTTGTGAGGCGAGATCAACAGTGAATAAATCCTCATAACGTTGATACCATGTGTCAAAAGTGACATTAGCCTCTGGGTCATAATTGAACTGTGAAATACTGTTCACAATGCCGTCGACAGATGGTAGCATGGTATGATTGGGATTGCTTGAAGGTGAAGCTGGACCAGTCTGTTGGTTGACGAACATTTCCATTAATTTCAATTGTTGTTCAAACAATAATTCCAATTTAGAATAATCCATAGTAAATTGTTATGTTGCTGCTGCTGAGTGGTTAATAGTAGTTTTTCCCCGTCGCCAAATTGTTATGTACTCGTCGCTGAATTATTGTTATGGACTGGTCGAGAAACTAATAGTCCTGACGCGAGAAGGCGGAAATCAGAAGACCACTAGGTTTGCGATGATACTTCTATTGTCCAAACACAAGGAGACGAAAATAAATGGTCTCACACCAAAGTGGTAAGTAAGTCAAGTAGTTGTAAAGTAAAGTAAAGTAGTTCACACAAATTGTGAATGCGAATATATATAAATAATTCAGACAAGCGTGGGAAAAATCATTAGACAGTCTTAACATGAATGGCTAATTATAATGGAGTGTCGATCCAATTATACATAGCGAATATAGCAGACATGTGAACAAACATATATGGATATATGTCACCAAGCAACGGACTGTCAACAAACACTCATATTATATATAATATAATATAAGGAGAATACACATTATTAAAGGAGACAAGTCCATACAAGTGAAGTGGTCACAGACTAACCGAGCAAACCGAAAGAGAGACCAACATGCACACACACACATAAATATATATATGTGGATACATATCACTACCTATATAACTTTTTAGAATTTTAACCCTCTCCCACCCTACTGTGTGATTGTGTGTTAATGCATGTAGTGCAACTGCTGAGCTTTTTTCTAAATTACTCATCTTCTCGGGGTCAACCATTCTTACCTTAGCCACTAAATTCTTATGCTCCGACAATCTGAGTACCCCCGATCTACTAGTTTAAACTATATAGTTGACTTAACTCACAGTCATTGCAGGGTCCAACGTTTCTTTTAGCCTACAGAGCTTGTCTCTGAGTGAGTTTGTAGGTTTGAATGCCACTCTAATTCCTGCTTTATTAAGAATCTTATGTATGGAGGGTCACGAATGTCCCCTCATTATATGGTATAACTGTAGATGCCTTATATTCTCTCTTATTTATGTTATCATCATTAGTTTCATTTTGTTTTATAATTACGTAACATAATATTAATCATAGACATCTGAAATACTGGGAGTTAGTAGAATCATATCAGTAGCAGAGTCAAAATTCTAAAAAGTAATCTAGATAGGTGGAGAGAGAAACAGGGATTGATTACTGAATCCTGCCTGGTTCATTGAGTCTACACCCAACATATGCAACAGAAATGACTGAGTGTAAATACCAGAGATATCGAAGATATTATTACCGCCAGTCAGTCAAATCAGAGGAGGATAATAAATAATCTCAAAATTCTATTTCAATGCAAGCACATCACAACATTCTAATAAGTTACTTATTATGACGAAAAAAAAGAAAACGCTCGTTTTATATCCCATTTGATTGTAATTGGTGAATAACACTCATATTATTATTATTATTATTATTATTATTATTATTATTATTATTATATCCCAATGTACTTTATGTTATATTGATTTTTTATTCCAATATCTAATCGATTCCACACATGTATGTAAATGAAAGAAAAAAGTTGTGTGAGTAGTGACTTGATATGATTATGAGCAGTAGCAATAGTTTGTGCTCGAAACGTGGTCGCATCAGTTAACATTACTGTATAACAAACACTGTGTGATTCATCAAAATAAAACCTTATCCATAATGGGCTTTCAGGGTCCTTCAACTAAGACTAAACCATTATGCAATGGCTCCATTCACTAAGCTACTTACTCATCTACGACAGAAACACATCATAGTACGGAGTACTATCAATGATCATGACAGGTGATGTTGAATCTGTAGCCCATTAGCCAACAGACACTGATTAGCTGCTTACAAGCCTAAATAAATTATGAGGTGTATGTACAATAAAGTTTTAACATACTAGCAAATTTATTTCATGATGCAATCGACGAACAACAACTTCCTATTGCCCAAATATGTCGATGACTCATCTGTAGTATGGAACAATGAAACTCATGCTTCCTACCTACTCAGACTATTCAACAACGCACATAGAAATATTGAATTTATTATGGAACATGAAAATGATGGAAAGTTCCATTTCTCTACTTGACATTGGCATGCATTGCGCCTAGAAAATGGTAGTCTTCAGAGGTCAATTTACCGAAAGCTGACATGGAATGGACAATACTTACATTTTAATAGTTTTTGTCCAAATAGCTTTGAACGTGGATTAGTCAAGACTCTGTATTATAGGGCGAGTAGAATATGCTCTGTAGACAAACTAGAGGAAGAATTTACGATTCTCGAAAAGGTGTTGAAAAGCAACGGTTATCCCCAAAGGTTCAAAATTTATTATTCATAATCATATCACCAGTTATAATCACACGACTTTGAAATTTGAATTTTATAGTTCTTTGTCCTCTGCTATTTGCCTTCGTAGGGGTAGTAGAATTTTCCAAATATCCCGGGGGATAGGTGTTGAATCATTCCTATTACACGTGTTGGTTTGCAGTTGATTCGATAAACAAAGCTTCTGTTATCAATCTCTCCCTCCATCAAGCTTTTACATTAGATTTTAAAACTGTCATCTTATTGTATGGTTGTGTGTAATTGTATGTAGTGAGTAGTGCTATTGCTGAACTATTCTCCGGATTTCTTATATTTTATTCGAGTCAACTAATCTAGAGTATGATAGGATTTTGTGCTCCACTAGTCTGACTGACACCGTTCTACTGCTTTCACCTATGTATTTCGGCTGACAGCCATACCAGCAGGGTGTTAGATAAGCTAATATAATTGCAATTATATAGCTAAGTGAATGAATTCGTCGGCGAAAAGAGACTCTTCGTTGAACTATTTGTCCTTATATTCATCTAGCAGTTGAGAGTCAACCTAGCTCCAACAGTGATGAGTTCGGACCGAACTGTGAGTGAAACGACCATCCAATGGTATTTAGATCATTTTCATAATCTGATTGGTTGGCTAGCAAACACTACTAGTTGATATATGTGAGTGGGTATCAGACTACTCATTTCTACCAATCAGTAGTATATAACAAACAAAATAATGATAATAAATAACATAGATGTCAAAGAGCAACAAAGATTTATACCTGGTGCTACCATAATTTCATGTCGTACACTTCGAATGCGTAGAAATGTTAAATCATTCGATGGATCTAGATCACGTACAGCAGATCGAGACTTAGCGATTAATTGCTGCATAAGACCACAATAGTGATTAGTAGTACTATTATCCATAGATGATCTGACAGCAATACCTAAAATAAATAAATAAATAGATTAAATAAATAAATAAGGTTTTGTTAGAAGAAAAGAAGAAATACTTAAGTTTTGTAGATGATGTGAATTGTTTAGGCAGATAGGTTGAGCTTAATACTGACAGGGTTTTATGATTTTGTAATATGTGGCGTTGCATTGGCCAAGACAACTTGTTTTAAAAGGGAAAAAAGACAACAAATCGAGTGAAGAAATATGCATTTCTTCTCAATTAGTTCCTCATCACCGACTGGCTCTATACTACTTAATATTATAGAGAAGATTTTTAGCTCAGGTGGATGCTTTGCTGTGGTTGTGTTCTCTGAGCTGGATAGTTGATTTGTCAAGCTTTCATCAACCTACTAGGTGACATTTTCAGCCGATACTTCAATTTGAGTTGAGGTTTCAGATTTCTCCACGAGTTTAATAATCATCTCTCCTGGTGAACCTAACCGTAACTATTTGGTTGTTTTTGTGTCTTTTCACACCTTCTAGGTTACTTGTATTGGGGCTGATTGTTTGCTTGACTTGAACTTTGACCCTTTGTGTGTGCGATGTGTCTATTGATTGATGATTCACTAGAATACCAAGTAGCCTTCTAAAAAATTCTCTAGCATTCTTGTTGTTTCTTCTGTCTAATATTTGAACACTGGTTGTCCCAGTCAAATTGATGTCCGTCGTTGTCTCTATGTAATGATATGAGTGATGGAGTGGATGTCATGTCTTTTGACGACTAGTTTATGATCGTGGATACGAAGACGAATGGGACAACGACTTTGGCCAATGTAGTGTTTTTCGCAGTTGTTACAATTTATTTTGTAGATGATGCTGGCTTTGTCTTCTTTCGTTGTTGAGTCTTTTGGCTGACACAGAGTTGAGTGAAGTGACTTTGTTGGTTTGTGTACGAGGTCAACTCCTAAAGGTTTGAAGAGTCTTGTAGTGATTTTTGAGGTATCCTTTTATTTATTTATTTTATTTTTATTTTTTTTTTGATTTACAGCTTGATTCCACACTGTATTTTTGGTACAAGTATGGAATTTTCAGCATGGATATCGGTAGCCCAAATTTTGCAGGCCGACCATAGATATCAGGTGTGCGTCGGCAAGGGACCGAACCTCAGACCATGTGCATGGTCGGCGAGAGTCCTAACCACTGTGCCACCGACGTACAATACTCCGTCCGAAGACAGAGCTGAAAAAAATGAGACAAGACTCATTGTATTGTGCCTCCCCACGGAAATCTTTAGTAAAAGGCGAAAGATTTATCCGTAAATGAGGAGACACCAGAGTTATGAGTTATATATGGTAAGGCGATTTTCTTTGTGTTTTCCTTGGGGGCTTCTGGTTTGATAGGTTGGCTTGGGGGTATATGTCTCTTGATGATGTTTCGTGGATATCGATTCTTTTGAAAGACGTCCATGAGATATCTTTCTTCAATTTTCATTAAGGTGGGAGTGCTACAGTGAGTCCTGGCTGGCCCTCTTGAATAGTGTTTGTATGCAATTCCTTTTGTGTGTTATTGGATTGTTGTTGTTGTAATTCACTATGCGGTCTGTGTGAATTGATTTTCGATAAACTTGAGTTTCTAATTCCCCTGTGGTTGTTCGCTTGACTAAGACATCCAAAAATGGTATTTTGTTCTCGGATTCCTCCTCTCTTGTGAATTTGATGTCGTTGAAGACGTCGTTTATTAAGTTGTGAGTTTTATCTAACTCGTTTCTTCTGATTATTACAAATGTGTCGTCAAAGTGACGTATACAAATCTTTGGTAGAATTATGTTTTCGAGCCTTTGCATCATTGCTTCTGCAATCAAACCTGATACTGGCGATCCCATGGGTGTTCCTTTGACTTGTTCATATATAATAAACTCGTGGAGAAATCTAAAAGCTCACTTCAACGAATTGAAGTATGCGCTGAAGGAAGATGTCACCTAGTAGGGTGATGAAAGCTTCGCAAATCAACTTTCCAGCCCAGAGAACACACTACTTAATGTACAGTTTTCTTTTACATCAAAATCTTTTTACCGATCAAGTGGTTATTTTAGTCCATCAGCTTTGGATATTGGTGGGTGGGTGGGGGAACTTAAGAGGCTAAAGGTCAAAAGGACTTTCAACGCAGCTAAGCTATGCTGTGTATTCCTTCCTAACCAACAAATATTTAATTCAAGAAATAAAGACAGACTGACCTATTTCGCCTCTTTCATGTGTATTTGCCAGTTTAACTGCCCGTGAGGAGCTGGTTGCATAACAGCGTACGATCAGGCAAATTCATCGCCGAATTTCTGAACACCTTCCATCTTGGTTTGGCGAAGGTCTGAATAAAGTTATACGCAGTTCATCTCGTCGATACTGGATATCAGGTTGTCTCTAACAAAGCGTTAAAAGTTATTTATCGTATATCACCCAACCTCTCGCCGCATGGTTTACAAGTACGACTTTTACATGCAGCAGAGGCAATCGGAATTCATCTGAACAAGCCAAATCTGTGCGTGTGTGTGTGTTCAAAAGAAATCCGTACAGCCCCTTTCTTTGCTCCGTGGCCAACTACATAATATGTATCAAGTTTTTAAAAACAATTTCCCCTCCTCTTGTTAATCTTTTTAATTCTAGCTAATGCTATGAACTTGTTTGTATTTTACGTAATTCTTCTTAGTCATCATGGCTATTTTACAAATTTCTTGACTGTGTAATAACTTGTTGCTAATGCCTAAGAATCAACCCAACCTTGAATTCTGTAATTAATTTTCATCGCTCTATCAGTGAAATGTTTTGATGACTTTTAACCTCTTAATTTCACCCACCCACCCGCCAATACGTAAAACTGATGGACTAAAATAATCACTTGATCGCTTGAAATTTTGATGACCTGGAAAACATTGCCACCTGCCATCTTTCTGTATGACTAATTCAATGTAGTTTATTTGCACGCTTATCAGTCTTATATCTCCCAATGTAATTTCAAAAGTATGTGTATATCCGTATGTAGAGTATTCAGCTGACGAGTATTTTTACTGAAATTTGATGAATTCATTATATCATCCTGCTTTATTAACCTGCTTTGTTGCTTGTTTTAAAGTCGTATTGGGAAATAAATGTTTTCAATTCTTAGAGAACCTATATTGCCAACAAATATACCGAAGGAAAGGAGGAGACAAATCGGACTCACGCAGAGTGACATAACGTGCAAGGCCAGTCCCCAAGTAGAACCCGAATGGCTAACGACGAGGTGGCACATAAGAAAGTTTTGGAATCGTGTACTAGTAGTGTACTAAAAACTTAAAAGCGTCGAACTATAAACGGTCCTTTAGGTAACAAATCAATCGATAAGAAGAGGCAGCGAAAGGTAATTAAATAAATAATAATTGTATCCATGTAAACTAATGTATATAAATGTGATTGTACAGCTTTCCAAAATTAAATCACCGAAAAGATAGTTGTCTTTGCTGAACTTCTTGTTCTTTTCCCTCTAATTATCACTGTGAATATTAGGCGGAATTAAGATCAGATAGCCAGCCGGAAAGGATTGGAGACACCGAACTCTGACAACCAACCAACCAACCAACCAACAACCTAATTGGTGGATGGTGACTAGCAGTGGAATCCACCAGGATAACGCGCATTTCGTCCTGTTTGGGACTCATCATCATCATCATCATCTGAATGTGCCTGCATTCAGGAGTCCCTAATAGGACGAAATGCGCATCCCGGTGGATTCCACTGCTAGTCCCTATCCACCAATTAACTTTTAAATTAAATGCCCAGACATCATCGAAGCATCTGCACAAGAAGCCGACAGACAGACAGACATGTCAACTTTGAGACCGAGCACTTCGGTTCAATCAATCGATTGGGGAAAAAATCTAAAATTCAATTAAAACAACCAACAATCTGTCGTCCGCAAAAATATGCATAAGGGGATGAAGATGGACAGTATATACACGCTGAGAAGACCATTGAGTGACAGCAAGCGGCAGGACGTCGAGTGGGACACGAATAAGAAAAGGCGAGTAGAGAGTGGGTTTGAGGATGACATGGAGGAGATGGGCAGTTGTTGTTGTTGAGTCAACTAAAACAGACTATAGAGGACAGAATGACGCCCTATGTTCCACTCGGAAGGAATAATAATACGTATGCATTGTGAACTTTTGGTCTTTCTATCTGGAAAAGTCAATATTGTAGTATAGAAGACCTAATAATCAGTGCTTGTGCTAACAATTCCTACAGGAAGTATATTTCTAATGCTAAATTCCAATATTGAGTCAATTAATTTAATAATGTTATTGATAAGTTTTTTTTGTTATGTCGGTGTAAAGGGCTACAGATTGAATCGATATTTTGAAAATATATATAAATTCTCGTCCACATTGTCAACAGCTATTCGTCTGCTTAACACAATAATTTTGACTATTATTTTTTAATTCAACTGTCAGACATCATCGAAGCGTCTCTGCTAATATCCGATAAGTCTAAAAGGGACCGAACATTTCAGTCCAAAAGAAAATTCCAAACAACGACTGATACTCGTTGAACAACAGGTGGCTCCCGTCGTGGTGACTAACTGAATTCAACACATTAATATATGTGTGTAAAAGTTGGGCAATATGGTGGTAGTAAGTAATTCCATACTAGTTTGTTTATTAGATGTATCACACAGTAAGTGAAACTGTATTATTTACCGGATGACACAATTTCGAACAAGATTTATTACTGTTCATAATCATATCATCAATTATAATCACACACGACTTTGAAACTTGAGTTTTATAGTTTTCTTTGTCTTCTCCTGTATATCGTCGTTGGGGTAGTAGAATTTTCCAAATATCCCGGGGGACAGGTGTTGAATCATTCCTATTACACGTGTTGGTTCGCAGTTGATTCGATAAACAAAGCTTCTGTTATCAATCTCTCCCTCCACCCACAAACTCAATTAGAAACAAGCTTTGTCGGTTAAACGATCCTGTCTGTGGAGCCCATTAAACAAAACAATTTAGTTTATCTAATACCCTGCCTGCAATCATTGTCAGGTCAAATACATAGATGGGTCAAACTAGTAGAACAGGCGCAGTCAGATTAGCCGAACATATAAACCTAGCAAAATGAAGATTGGTTGACCCTAATAAGATAAGAAATCTAGAGAATAGTTCAGCTGTAGCACTCACTACATGCAATCACACACAACCGTACAATAGGATGAGATGGGATAAGATGACAGTTGTAAAATCTAATGTAAAAGCTTGATGGAGGGAGAGATTGATAACAGAAGCTTTGTTTATCGAATCAACTGCAAACCAACACGTGTAATAGGAATGATTCAACACCTGTCCCCCGGGATATTTGGAAAATTCTACTACCCCTACGACGACATACAGGAGAGAACAGAGAAAACTATAAAACTCAAGTTTCAAAGTTGTGTGATTATAATTGACATGATTATGAAGAATAAATTTTGTTCGAAACCTTGTCATCCAGTAAATAATACAGTTTCACTCACTGTGTGATACATCTAATAAACAAACTAATATGGATTAAACACAGAACTTTTCACGCAGAAGTGTACAGCAGTTGGGGTTGTCACAACCCATGAAGCACACAAAGGAAGAGCCATATCACCAATTGTCTCCAGCCTTCATTGGTTTATACCATCCCGAGGATCCACAACCAGTCAGGGAGTCTGCATCCACCTAGGTGGCTGACTCAAACAAACTATTAAAGATTTCATGAACTGATATCAAGTTTTTACTTGATCATCACTGGTTCACTCTTTTCCAATCTGATTCTGTGTCAACTACCATTACCCGTCGAGGAAGACGATGGCTGGGCATACGACTTGACACCTGTCTTAACCATCTCGATCGATGTAGCTTCACAACCTTATGAAAAGATTTTCCCAACTTACCTAACACTCAGTTGACTCCTAACCTCAATATTACTCACCCTATTATGCCAGCTGTCATGGGAGATAGAAAGCAGACACCTGTGATCAAATACAGCTAACCAGGCTCTTTTCATGCCTTCCACTTTCAATGGACATGTCTAAACCACATCCATAAAGGAGGACGGAGCGAACTGCTGCTGTTATTGTGCAGTACACGCATGTCTATTGAACGATAGGCAGTCGGATATCACGTCTAAACCAGAGATGATGCACGTTGGCAAATCTCACACGAGCCTTCTGTATCCGTTCTGAGATTTCGTCATAAATCAGTCTCCACTCGGACTGATGAGAATTTTCGACTAAGTGAAGTGGTCAACACGCCCAACTACTTCACTATCCTGTATCTTTAAGCTGGGAGTTATGTAGTCTGGCTAGGTCTAGGGGTGAATCGCATGCCTAACATTCGACGATTCAAAAGACTCTGCATATTATCAGTGTCTTCAATATCCGCACATTCCAAGTTAACAAGTCTATTCTCTGACAAAAAGTCAATCTCTAAGTCGTTGAAGTTAGTTAGAGTCGACTCAACCCTGTGGACAATGCACTTTGGCCTTTGAAAAGATGGGTGTCGTCTATAAATCTCAATGAGAATACCATCACTTACTTACTGGGAACTGAAGGTACATCTAGGTGTGACGAGTTCCTAAATGGGACGAAATGCGAGCCTACTGGATTTTACTGCTAGCCACCATTAATTAAATAACAGAATATTTCAACATTTAAACTATAAACTACTATAATACTTACCATCTGAGCTGACGATAATTGCTCCAACAACTCCTTTATGACCCAATAATCTTTTAAATGTCTCTTCTACTTCTGACTATTTAGGTAAAGGAAAGTAGAAGTTGAGGTGAAATCAATAGAGAAACAAATACACAAACAAACAACACAATACATTAAAGAACCTTTTGTTGACGCATACTACTAATAATAACGAAAGAACAACTTGAAAAAGTAAACAAACATTTGTTAGTTACCTTTCCCTCTTTAGGTACTCCACGACTCTACATGTACACACATATTACAAATGCAGAAATAATGATGATGATGAAAAATGACAATGGCTACTACATAAAACATAAAAATATGAGCTAAATAACATACTACTTTCAAATCTTCTTGACCAATAAAATACAACTTAACATTGAACCATGGTTGTAACCATACAATTCTTTGACTAGATAACTCATTGTTGTTAGGTGGTTGAAGGCAATCCCGACCGATAGCTGTTACCTTGACGTGGTGGTCGCCGGGCTTGCACGTCGCGTTGACCCAACAAGCCACACTGACTGGAACCAATTTTCCTACAGGTCCTACCATGCCAAGAAGGTTGTTAGGATAGCGATTAGACTAAAAGCAGTTACCGCCGGCATCGTGTAAGAATCTTTTACACTATGCTGGGGGTCTGAGGGCGAAGTCGTACTGCGTGGGAACAGGGATGTAACAGCAGTGAGGTGTTTCCCTCAGATGACCAGCATGCCAGCCAGCTATGCTGTCTCTCCACTCCGGAGAGAAGGGATTAGAAAAGGTCGACCCCAAAAATTGTACATCCCGACTTACCCTACAGTGGTCCGTAACCGGCGGTGAGTTTACTAATACGGAACCAACCCCAGAAACCAGTTCATACAGGTTGTGTGTGACCGGCTGGTCTCAAGCAGTTGTCCCCTGGGTTCTGCTCTGCGGTCACGCAACACTAACTCTGTTTCTGTTTCAGGTACCCGAAGAATCAATCAACTTCCACGGTGTGGGCAGCCAAGAAGTAACAACCGCAAACACTACCAAAAGCACACGAAGCCTTCCTGAGCACCAGACAGGTTGAAGGCAATCAGCTGGAAGTATTGAATCTACGTTTCGTGTTTGCTGACTCTGACCAGTCAGTATCTGCAATCTTCAAGGAACTCATATCCCTCCTAAGATTCGAACCCGTATCACCACCTAGTGCTGAAGTGAGAGGTATTATCATTGAGATATTCAGGTTGGCGACCAACCACCACCTCCAGCAGGACTGTAGCAGATACTTCGATTGAACACTAGTTAGTAACTAGTACCATGAGTCCAGTCATTTTTTTTTGTGGTGCAGAGTGAGTTATGTCATCAGTCAAGCTTGCAATGTAGCCACCATTCTAGGTAGCTGGACATCGTCATGCACCCTGAATTGTTGTTATTAAATGGTTGTGGACCTTGCTGCCAAATGCCAACAAGCACGAAACCTAGGTTCAGCCAAGGCTTTCAGCCGACTGTCTTTAACCATCCAATAAAAACAATTCACAGTGCATCGTGATGGCGAGCCACCTCGCATGGTGGCCACAATGCTAAGCTGACTAACGATAGAATTCAGTCTGCACCATATAAAGAACTAGACGCATGATACTAGTTAATAATTTGTGTCCAATCAAAGCATTACTGGTTAGTGTAGACGTCTCTATACCAAGCATCCCTCTTAAAATTCTCTAGCATTCTTGTTGTTTCCTCTGTCTAATATTTGAACGTTGGTTGTCCCTAGTGAATTGATGTCCGTGGTTGTCTGTATGTAGTGAGACGATATGAGGGAGTGGATATCATGTCTTTTGACGGCTAGCTTATGTTCGTAAATAAGAAGACGAAGAGGACATTGCCCACTTTGACAAATGTTGTGTTTCCACAGTTTTTAAAATTTATTTTGTAGATGATGTTTGGTTTTATCTTCTTTCGCTGTTGAGTCTTTGATTTGACACAGAGTTGAGTGGAGTGATTTTCTTGGTTGGACTCATTGTACCACTCTCACCTTAAGGAAAATTGAAGAAAAGTATCTCATGGACGTCTTCCAAAAGAATCGATATCCACGAAACTTCATCAAAAGACATATACCCTCAATACAACCTATCAAACCAGAAGCCCCCAAGGAAAACACAAAGGAAATCGCCTTACCATATATAAAGGATACCTCAGAAATCACTACAAGACTCTTCAAAACCTTTAGGAATTGACCTCGTACACAAACCAACAAAGTCACTTCACTCAGCTAGCCCTATGTCAACCGAAAGACTCAACAGCTAAAGAAGATGAATCAACATCATCTACAAAATAAATTGTAACAACTGTGAAAAACACTACATTGGCCAAAGTGGACGTCCCATTCGTCTTCGTATCCACGATCATAAACTAGTCGTCAAAAGACATGACATCCATTCCATCACTCATATCACTACATAGAGACAACGACAGACATCAATTTGACTGGGACAACCAGTGTTCAAATATTAGACAGAAGAAACAACAAGAATGCTAGAGAATTTTTTAGAAGGCTACTTGGTATTCTAGTGAATCATCAATCAATAGACACATCGCACACACAAAGGGTCAAAGTTCAAGTCAAAGAAACAATCAGCCCCAATACAAGTAACCTAGATGGTGTGAAAAGACACAAAAACAACCCAAATAGTTACGGTTAGGTTCACCAGGAGAGATGATTATTAAACTCGTGGAGAAATCTGAAACCTCAACTCAAATCGAAGTATCGGCTGAAGATGTCACCTAGTAGGTTGATGAAAGCTTAGCAAATTAACTATCCAATCAGCTCAAAGAAGGCCACCACATCAAAGTCATCCACCTGAGCTACAAATCTTCTCTGTCATATTTAAAACAATTTGGAGCCATATCACCAGTGGCCTCCAGTCATTGATTCTTAGCGTCTCAAACACCTCACCTCAACTAGACAGTCTATACCTTCCTACCTGGCTCGTTCAAACCAGCGGTCAAAGATTTTTTATGATGGATGTTATGTTTTGTGATATAACCATTTGTGGCTCTCTTCTAACCCAATCACGTGTCAGCTAACATTACTTGACGCGGGAGGCGATGATCTAATATGCATAATACATATCCTAGCCATGTCATCAATTGACCTGCCCTCGTTACACCTAACACTATACTTCTAAGCTGAGCACTGATAATCCTGTTATACAATGTAATAGAGGGGATAAAACATTAACGCCTGGGAATTCCAGATAGTTTCGTAAGATTGATGTAGATCAGGGATCATCGCAGTTTACAAGGAAGACAATGATTGCAGGGGTAGTTAGCCGACGATATTACGGTCCAAAGTCATACAAAAACTAAGTACGGATTAGAAGGAACAAACTCAAAACCAAATAAGTTTCAGGGACTTGGACGACGAAGCAATCATAAATATCCAACTGACCTATCAGCGTAGGAATTTGCATAAAAGTGCAATATAGTTTGTTTCAGAAAAGTGTAGACAAATTTCAGTGGAGGAAAAATGAAGTAGAGAAAAAAATAATAAATAGATGGAAAATTTTAGAGTCTAAAAGGCGCGACAAGGAATGATGAATACGTTTACCCATCCTATTATAGATAGGTGGAGAGAAACGGAGATAGATTAATGAATCCTGCCTGGTTCATCGAGTCTAGACCCAACACAACACATGCAACAGAAATGACTTAATGCAAATACCAGAGATATGCATGGAAGATATTCTTACCACCAGTCATATCGGAGAATAATAACATTAAACTGTATTCAATTCATATTATAACATTCTGACAAGTTACTTATTTATTTTACTGTAAAATACATCTTTTATCCCATCTGATTGTATTTTAATGATAACACTAATATTATTATTTCTGAATGTACTTTATCTTATATTGATTTTGTTCAAATGTCTAATCATCAATTTTCGCTCGTGTATGTTAATATACAACATATATAGAGGTTAGGACGTTCACCGACCACGCACATGGTCCGGGGTTCGATCCATGGCCGATGCACTCCTTTACCTCGCTAAGCCAAAAATAATGCTGGTAAAGAGGAAAGGTTGGGCATGAGGCTAGCAACCCCATCCTGTAAAAATAAACACTGCTACAAAACTTCAAGTATCTTGAAAATCCCCATTTAGTCATATGAAAAAGAGAAGACGTTCAGCGAAGAGACTCTTTTCGGCGAATTCATTCACATAGCTGTACAATCGCATTTATATATAATTATTTGAGTGTGTGTGTGTACATGAGGTTTGTCAAAATTAGATAATTGATCAGGTAATAAAAGAATGATCTAATATAGAAACAAAGTTAATTGGACAGCAACTAAATTAAGATTGAGTTAGTAAGTTAGATGACGTAATACAATTGACTAAAATGTTTTAACTTAGGTCAGGTTAGCAACAGAGGTAATTACAGGTAGAGACTAAGTAGAAGTGGGGTAGATAATAATGCCATTTAGATTAGAAATGAAATTGAGCAATTAAGTTGGATGACGTAACATAAATGACTATAAATTGAGCGTTGGTCAGGTCAATTAAATTGGTAGTGAGGTGTAGAAATTAAATCGGGTAGGGGTAGAGACAAGAAAGTTGAAAATGCAAAATATTACAATTGAGAAGACAGAATAATACCAATGAAGAGACAGAAAAAATTAGGTAGAATTTACCTTTCAGGTAATAATGTAGGTTAAGTCCATTGTAAGTTTAGTGATTGAACGAACCTCTTCTGTATGCAGAGTTCAGGGCTTAGCAAGTGAATCGCCATTGCTTCTGCAGTTTGAAGAAGTCTGATTCGTACACCTTTTGGAAGACTACTTCTTACTCTGTAGACGACTTTGAAGTTTGTTTGGGGTGCAGCTTGGTGTCCGGATTCTATCAGGTGTTCTAAGATGGAGCTGCGGGGACATCGCTTTTCTCCTTTGTAAAACCATGCTGGTAAGTGTTCGGTGATACGCTTGGATCCTCGTCGAGAATTGTTACCCAGAACGATTTATTGCAAAATCTATGAATCCTAGGCCACAAAAGCCGCCCACGCATAGCGTCCCGAAGAAACCGCTCTACATAAACCTTCAATTCAATGGAGATATATCTGCGGAAATACTAAAAAATCGACTGTCGCGCTCACTCAAGAAGACTTTCTTCGCAGCTGAACTACGACTAACTTTCTCCACAAAACCTATGATTCATGTGAACGTGAAGGATAAGCTACCACTGTTGGCCTCATCAATGTGTATCTACCAATTCACCTGCTCGTGTGGAGCCAGGTATGTCGGCCGTACCCAGCGTTCGCTTTCCAAGCGTATCACCGAACACTTACCAGCATGGTTTTACAAAGGAGAAAAGCGATGTCCCCGCAGCTCCATCTTAGAACACCTGATAGAATCCGGACACCAAGCTGCACCCCAAACAAACTTCAAAGTCGTCTACAGAGTAAGAAGTAGTCTTCCAAAAGGTGTACGAATCAGACTTCTTCAAACTGCAGAAGCAATGGCGATTCACTTGCTAAGCCCTGAACTCTGCATACAGAAGAGGTTCGTTCAATCACTAAACTTACAATGGACTTAACCTACATTATTACCTGAAAGGTAAATTCTACCTAAAAATTTTTTCTGTCTCTTCATTGGTATTATTCTGTCTTCTCAATTGTAATATTTTGCATTTTCAACTTTCTTGTCTCTACCCCTACCCGATTTAATTTCTACACCTCACTACCACTTTAATTGACCTGACCAACGCTCAATTTATAGTCATTTATGTTACGTCATCCAACTTAATTGCTCAATTTCATTTCTAATCTAAATGGCATTATTATCTACCCCACTTCTACTTAGTCTCTACCTGTAATTACCTCTGTTGCTAACCTGACCTAAGTTAAAACATTTTAGTCAATTGTATTACGTCATCTAACTTACTAACTCAATCTTAATTTAGTTGCTGTCCAATTAACTTTGTTTCTATATTAGATCATTCTTTTATTACCTGATCAATTATCTAATTTTGACAAACCTCATGTACACACACACACTCAAATAATTATATATAAATGCGATTGTACAGCTATGTGAATGAATTCGCCGAAAAGAGTCTCTTCGCTGAACGTCTTCTCTTTTTCATAAAACTTCAAGTAACTGGCTTGAAGCCCTATGTTCCACTGGGGAACGTGAAGGAAGAAAAACATTAATATATATTTTATATATATATATATATATTATTTTTAAGAATCATTTTGAGCCATATCACCAACAGTATCCAGTCATTAGTTCTTAGCATCAACAAGACCCGAAATAAAGTCTACACTTTCCTTCTACGTGACTGGCTTAAATCGCCAGTCAAAGACTTTATGAACTGATATCGTGTTTTCATTTGATTTTCGAATGTAATCCTACGAAAAACTAAAATTGTTCGATGGGGGACAGGCAATGACTTCGTATGCATAACATGTATTCTAGCCATATTAATAAATATGGCTTCACTAACTCACCGATTGATATGCCCTCCATATTAAACCCTATGCCTAACCTCAATACTATTTACTTTGTTATATCACCACCTGATGAGTTAAATGCAAAAGTGGAGTTCGTAAATTTCATCGTTCAGATGCGGGAATTACTTTTAACTGACTGACTAGTTTCAACGTGAAACTTTGCACCGATGTGCAGCAGTTTAAGTCGCCACACTCCATGTAGCACAAAAAACAACAGGAGTTAAAGAAAAAAGAAATGCAAAACATAGACAGTAAAAAGAGATATGAAGCAAAATGAAAAGCAATATGCAAGAACCAGATAGTTTAATTGGATATTATACGTCACAAGGAGTAGCTGCATTTGTGCCACCATTGAGAAAGACTTTGAGCCATATCACTAATTTTCTCCAGCCTTCATTGGTTCTTATCATCCCAAAGAACCCCAACCAGGAAGTCTACACCTCACTACGTGACTGGCTTAAACTAACTTGTGGATTTCACTGACTCATTAAGCCATGTTTCCGTTTGACCACCACTGACTAACAGATTACTGTCTGCATTAACTGAGGTACTAGGCAGCGTCTGGGAATCAGAAGAAGTTCCATCGGGTTGGTGTAAGTCACTGATTATCCCCATATACAAGAAGGGAGACAAGTCTTCCTGTGATAATCACAGAAGGATCAGCTTGACTAATATAGTATCTAAAGTCTTAGGCTCAATAATCATGCGTAGACTAAGTGGTGCTCGGGAGACACAAACACGAGAGAGCCAGGCAGGCTTTAGACCAGGAAGAGGGTGCATTGATCATATCTTCACCCTCCGACAGATTCTAGAACATAGGCATTGCTACCGGCGTCCAACAGTCATTATATTTCTTGACCTAAAGGCAGCCTTCGACTCCGTCGATCGAGAAGTTCTCTGGAGATGCTTGGCTGTAAAGGGAATCCCGAGAAAATATATTGCACTGATTAAGGCACTCTACTCGTACTCATACAGCCAGGTGAGGGCTTACGGTGAGCTGTTATCCGAACTGGTGACGACCAGTGGTGTCCGTCAAGGATGCCCATTATCCCCTTTTCTATTCAACTTCATCATAGATGCGTTAATGGACTTAACCCTAGGTGACTTCAGCAACTCAGGGATTGACTTGCTACCAGGGAATAACCTCGTTGACTTGGAATATGCAGACGATATAGTCCTTCTAGGCGAAGACACTGACAAAATGCAGAGTCTTCTAAACACCTTGGACAGCAATCTACGAATGTTTGGCATGCGATTCGCTCCCGCCAAATGCAAGATGATGTTACAGGACTGGACTACATCGACGCCTAGTTTAAAAATAGGAAGTGAAGTGGTAGAGCACGTTAACCGCTTCACTTATTTGGGAAGTACCATCAGCCAATGCCAACGGGCTGATCTCTGACGAAATCTCAGCACGAATACAAGGGGCTCGTTTCGCATTTGTTAGTTTACGCCGTCTCTGGCGTAGACGAGATGTTCGACTATCGACCAAAGGGCGGGTGTACTGCTCATCAGTCCGCTCCGTCCTCCTTTATGGTTGTGAGACCTGGCCACTGAGAGTGGAAGACATGAAAAGACTAGCTGTCTTTGATCATAGATGCCTGCGCTCTATTTCCCGTGTAAAGTGGCATAATAAGGTGAGCAACATTGAAGTTAGGCGCCGAGTGCTAGGTAAACAGGGGAAATCAATCGACGAAGTCGTGAAGTTACAAAGCCTGAGATGGTTAGGACACGTGTTACGTATGCCAAGCCATCGCCTCCCTCGACGAGCAATGTTACCTCCAAAGCCTCAGGATGGTCGGGGGTGGGTGCCTTGCGCTGCGGGTTGGCCACCCCTCCGCACACCTCTTGAAATGCTCCCATATGACCGGGCGTCTTACATAGCCTCTCCTGAGGAAGTCCTACTCACTGCCTTCACGTGGCGGAGGTGTTTCTCACCAAAGTGAGAGGGCGAAAGCGGATGCCCGGCGCTCTCCACCGGGTTGACTGTCCATTGGATGACAGTCTAGGGGAGATGGCTAAACCCTGATTCCAAACCTCCAACGATTGGCGTATGAAGCTCACTGGAGCTCACCGGCAGACGTATGGACAAAGGGCCTGTTGGTTTTTCTGGATGTCTGGCCCCATTCAAAAAGGCGTATGAACCGAACTCCGGTCATCGGCTGCCAATGGATAGTGGACTCCTTACTCCACTCCTACTGCCTTGTAGGTCACACTTGGTTGTGTAAAGGCTAGAGCTGCACTCTCAAACAAAAGGCCGAGCGATGCTGGGGACATCACTCGTACCAAATTCCCATGAAACTTCATGAACTCTCTTACAAAATGCCGCGCCTGGGCAGCGATGATTCGAGACGTTCATGAAGCCGGCTCATCCTCCCGTAGGAGATAGCCGAAGTAAAGTAAGTAAAGTAATGTTAGCGGATATAGGGTCAGGCTGGAAAAAAGCTAGCGGCGGTCAAACAAAAACTTGGCATCAGTCAATGAAATCCACAACAGTTGGTCTAAGCCACGTAGGAAGGTGTAGACTTCCAGGCTGGGGTCCTCGAGACGGTAAAAATCTATGGTTGGAAACAATTGGTGACATGGCTCAAAATCGTTCTCAGTGGCGCAGATGCATCCACTCCTTGTAACTTATGCTCTCCAATGAAACTGTTTTGTTTTTCTTTACTACTCCTTTGTCTCACACCTCTGCTTACTGTCTCTATTATGCTTTTCTTGTACTTTCTTCTCTTGCTTTGCGTGCTACACGGAGTGTCGCGACTTGAACTTCCGCACATTTGTGCAAAGTTCTATGTCGAAAACAGACAGACAGACAGACTAATTTATTTCCAATCTGATCGTATGTCAGCGAACATTGTCCGTCGAGGAAGGCGATAGCTGGACAGGTATGCGTAACACATGTCCTGACCATCCCCCCACCTACCTAGCACCCGACCGATACCTAAACTCAATATCACTCAATATATTATATCCCTTCACGCGGGATATAGGACGCAGACACCTATGATCAAAGACAGCTAACCTGCCTTTTCATGTCTTCTACTTTCAATGGCCAGGTCTCACAGCCATAAACGAGGACGGAAAGGAATCCTGAGAAGTACACACACCCTTTGGTCGATAGCCAGCCGGATATCACGTATACGTCTCCTCTTAGCCGCCAATGAACACTGAACCACTGGAGAGAGCCCGGTACCAAAACAACGAATGATTTCAAGAGATAAAATCTAATTGAATCAACCAATAAGTTGTGAAGACATGTCACTTATTCACTGTGATAAAAGAATAAGGACAGTTGTTTTAAAACATGAAGTTTATACAACTAGATTAACAGTATTTTTAAACGAAAGTCAATTCTAAAAATCAACTAGCCGGAAGTACAATAACCGAAGGTACTGAGAAAGGATAATCGAAAATTCTGAGGAACTTGAAAGATGAGTTCATAATTGCTCTCAGTAAGTCTGAATATCTTTAGCTTGTTGCAACCCTTCTTTCAAAGGTACGTAAGAAGAGGGTTTCTTTGGGCCGTATACTAAATAACGTGAATTCACCTAACCACTTAGTGACAAATCGACTGGCCGAACTTCTTGAACTAATGAGAACAAATTTTCGTGAATACAATTTTTTCGACACTTTCAATATCAGGATACCAATAAACTACTTAAAATGAGCTGATAAGAAGATATATGTTTTATGTGTAATTTAGATTTATAACCAAAGGGAAAGAATTGCCATGGTGTCTATTTTGTAGTCTCTTCGAGCTGATTTCTTGACAACGAGCCTAGAGAAAATACTTGACTTAAACAGGTGATAATTCTGTTGTAGTTTGTGATGAAAACCATTCGACTGTTGAAGTGGTTGGAACATCCGTCTGTGGTCACCTCTATCTATATGTGTTACGGTTGAGAGAAAGAGTAAAATTCTACATTCCAAATCTTGTAAGTTATGCTAAACAAAACCAGATAGATGACAATTAATGGAAAAGGTAGATCTTGAATGAGTTCTGTTCTCTGAGCTGGTTGATTTAATTGCCGAGCTCTTGTTGTCCTACTAGCAAAACATTTCAATGTAGATTTTAGTATGAAATGACCTCATTTGAAGTATCCATGAATGGTGATATATCAATATTGTGATTGGTTGTTAATTTACGTTTCTATTGACCATATTTTTATTGACTTGAAATTTAAACTTACCTGTCATGTGATTTACTTTTTGTTAGTTGGTAAATTTGGTCTATACTAATGTGTTTGTTAAATGCTAATTCACTTGAGTACCAACCAGGCTTCCACGAATGACCTGGCATTATTGGTGTTGTTGTGATCTTTTCTTATAATACGTATCTAGTCATATTCATATCTCTACCGCTATTAACACTCTTTTTTTCCTTTATATGTTTAAGTCATTCCGGCTTCATTGTAAAATGAATAAAGCCTAAATTCTTGGTTCATTCGTCTTTTCAAGATTCAAGCATCACTCATCGTTCTAAGACTCAATCACCGTAACAGGTGTTTCCTCTATATTATCTCAGTCAGATTGGCGTCCGTAATTATCTATATCCAGTGATATGAGAGAACATGTGTCATGCCTTTTTACAGTCAATTTGTGTTCTTCAACTCGGATTTAAAGGGGACGCCTACTTTGACTGATATCATGTTTTATTGCAGTCCACACAATTTATTTTGTAAATGGCACTAATTTTATTTTCTTCTTTTTCTGTTGGATCTTTCGGTTTGCACAGTATCGAATGAAGTGATTGTTCTGACTGACTGACTGGCATGTGCGCTATATCTATTTCATTAAAACACAAAATAATCGAGCAAAGATTATTCTTTTCGATAAATTCCTCTTCTGGCTCTACAATTATATGTATATGTTTATATACACAAAATATTCAAGATTGGTAGTTAATAACAATTTTAGTGTTTTTTAAATAATAATATCGATTTGTTAAGTTATGGCTCACCTAAAGTGCACAAAGATGGTGTACCGCTTCGACCAGTATTAGGTATGTTAAATTCGCCATACCATCCTGTAACCAAATGGCTAGTTGAAATCTTTCATCCGCTTCATACCGAGTTGCTGAAGCACAGTGTAAAGGAGACTTTCGGATTTGTGGAAAGGATAAAAGATTTAAATGTTGACAATAAATTCATGATATCATTTGACGTATCTTCCTTATTCACCAATGTACCACTTATGGAAACTGTGGAGTTTGTATGCGAAGAACTCAAAAGACGAAACATCGATGTTGGCACTCCTATATCTTTTATGAAAGAGCTTCTCTTGAAATGTACAATGAATGTCCACTTTTTATTTAATAAGGAACTATATAGACAATTCGACGATGTGGCAATGGGGTCACCACTAGGACCCATTCTAGCCGACATTTTCCTTGCGAAACTAGAAAATGGGCCTTTGAAGGATGCTATTAATGAACTCGAATTTTATTGTCTGTACATGGATGATACCTATTTGGTTATAAAAAACGAGAAGGAAGCAAAGAGCATCCTGGATAAATTTAATGAGGTACATCCTGCAATAAATTTTACTAGTGAGACAAAAAGACTCTAGTATTCCATTTTTAGACGTCTTTATGACCAGAAAAGAGGATGGCACAATAAGAAGTGTTTATAAAAAACGTACATCAACGGGCCAGTACACACATTTTCTCAGTTTTGTGCCCTTGAAATACAAACGCAATTTGATAAAGTGCTTGGTTCACAGAGCAAGAGCGATTTGTTCGGACGAAGGTCTTGGTGAAGAACTGAATAATATTAAACGGTTGCTAAGTGAGAATGGTTATCCTGAAAAGTTTATTCATAAGAATATGAATTTGAAACACAAGCAACCCAAGTTACCAACAGTTCCAAAAAGGCCTTATTCTTACAGATGGAGTTCCTTGGGGACAACACTAGCGAGATACTAACACGCATTACAAATGTGGTAAAACGAGCATTCCCTGCTGCTGAATTACGTTGTATGTTTAAGACCACTCCTTTCCTGCGTCCGGGAATGAAAGACAAACTGCCTAATTTCGCCTCATCCATGTATATCTACCAATTTAACTGCTCCTGTGGAGCCAGTTACATAGGCCATACAAATAGGCGTGTTTCTCGTCGAATTTCCTAACATCACCCTGCGTGGTTAAACAAAGGCCAAACAAAATCCATTCGTAGCGCTATTCTGTCTGATCTTGTGGAGACAGAACACAAGATTGACGTCAACAATGCTTTCAGGGTCAGTTTCCACATACCTACGAATCTCAATTTTGCCTTAAGATTTCGACTACTAAATATTGCTGAGGCTGTGGGGATCCACATTAACAAGCCTAATTTATGCATCCAAAAGAAGTTAGTTCAGACATTATCCTTACCACGTTGGCCATCTAGGTTCGAATAATCCTCAATTTGCTGAGGAATTTCTTTAATTTTAGTTGATATTCTATTCGCTATTATATCTTTATTACTATTATAATTTAAGCATCTTTAATGAACTCTGGTGATTCCATTGTAATCTTACTTAACAAATCGATATTATTATTTAAAAAACACTAAAATTGTTATTAACTACCAATCTTGAATATTTTGTGTATATAAACATATACATATAATTGTAGAGCCAGAAGAGGAATTTATCGAAAAGAATATTCTTTGCTCGATTATTTTGTGTTTCAATGAAATAGATATAGCGCACATGCCAGTCAGTCAGTCAGAACAATCACTTCATTCGATACTGTGCAAACCGAAAGATCCAACAGAAAAAGAAGAAAATAAAATTAGTGCCATTTACAAAATAAATTGTGTGGACTGCAATAAAACATGATATCAGTCAAAGTAGGCGTCCCCTTTAAATCCGAGTTGAAGAACACAAATTGCCTGTAAAAAGGCATGACACATGTTCTCTCATATCACTGCATGTAGATAATTACGGACGCCAATCTGACTGAGATAATATAGAGGAAACACCTGTTACGGTGATTGAGTCTTAGAACGATGAGTGATGCTTGAATCTTGAAAAGACGAATGAACCAAGAATTTAGGCTTGATTCATTTTACAATGAAGCCGGAATGACTTAAACATATAAAGGAAAAAAAGAGTGTTAATAGCGGTAGAGATATGAATATGACTAGATACGTATTATAAGAAAAGATCACAACAACACCAATAATGCCAGGTCATTCGTGGAAGCCTGGTTGGTACTCAAGTGAATTAGCATTTAACAAACACATTAGTATAGACCAAATTTATCAGCTAACAAAAAGTAAATCACATGACAGGTAAGTTTAAATTTCAAGTCAATAAAAATATGGTCAATAGAAACGTAAATTAACAACCAATCACAATATTGATATATCACCATTCATGGATACTTCAAATGAGGTCATTTCATACTAAAATCTACATTGAAATGTTTTGCTAGTAGGACAACAAGAGCTCGGCAATTAAATCAACCAGCTCAGAGAACAGAACTCATTCAAGATCTACCTTTTCCATTAATTGTCATCTATCTGGTTTTGTTTAGCATAACTTACAAGATTTGGAATGTAGAATTTTACTCTTTCTCTCAACCGTAACACATATAGATAGAGGTGACCACAGACGGATGTTCCAACCACTTCAACAGTCGAATGGTTTTCATCACAAACTACAACAGAATTATCACCTGTTTAAGTCAAGTATTTTCTCTAGGCTCGTTGTCAAGAAATCAGCTCGAAGAGACTACAAAATAGACACCATGGCAATTCTTTCCCTTTGGTTATAAATCTAAATTACACATAAAACATATATCTTCTTATCAGCTCATTTTAAGTAGTTTATTGGTATCCTGATATTGAAAGTGTCGAAAAAATTGTATTCACGAAAATTTGTTCTCATTAGTTCAAGAAGTTCGGCCAGTCGATTTGTCACTAAGTGGTTAGGTGAATTCACGTTATTTAGTATACGGCCCAAAGAAACCCTCTTCTTACGTACCTTTGAAAGAAGGGTTGCAACAAGCTAAAGATATTCAGACTTACTGAGAGCAATTATGAACTCATCTTTCAAGTTCCTCAGAATTTTCGATTATCCTTTTTCAGTACCTTCGGTTATTGTACTTCCGGCTAGTTGATTTTTAGAATTGACTTTCGTTTAAAAATACTGTTAATCTAGTTGTATAAACTTCATGTTTTAAAACAACTGTCCTTATTCTTTTATCACAGTGAATAAGTGACATGTCTTCACAACTTATTGGTTGATTCAATTAGATTTTATCTCTTGAAATCATTCGTTGTTTTGGTACCGGGCTCTCTCCAGTGGTTCAGTGTTCATTGGCGGCTAAGAGGAGACGTATACGTGATATCCGGCTGGCTATCGACCAAAGGGTGTGTGTACTTCTCAGGATTCCTTTCCGTCCTCGTTTATGGCTGTGAGACCTGGCCATTGAAAGTAGAAGACATGAAAAGGCAGGTTAGCTGTCTTTGATCATAGGTGTCTGCGTCCTATATCCCGTGTGAAGTTTTTATAGTATGGTAAGCAATATTGACGTTAGGCATGGGTTGAGGGGAGGGGAAATCAATAGACGATTGAGATGGCTAGGACATGTGTTAGGTATGCATACCTAGCCATCACAATCCTCGACGGGCAATATAAACTAGCTGATATAGGATCATGATGGAAAACAGCCAGTGGTGGTCAAACGAAAACATAGCTTCGTCAGTCAGTGGAATCCACAACAGTTATTTTAAGCCACGTGGGAAGGTGTAGACTTCCTGGTTGGGGTCTTTGGGATATTAAGAACCAATGAAGGCTGGAGAAAGTTGGTGATATGGCTCAAAATGATTCTCAAAAATAATATATATATATATATATATATATTAATATAAATGAGGAAAAATTGACGATTAGACATGTGAATAAAATCAATATAAGATAAAATACATTCAGAAATAATAGTATCAGTGTTATCAATGAAATACAATCAGATAGGAAATAGGATGTTTTTATAGTTAAATGAGTAAATAATGTTAAAATGTATTCAATTCACATACATTATAACGTTCTAACAAGTTATTTATTTATTTCACCATAAAAACATCTTATTTCCCATCTGATTGTATTTTATTGATAAAACTAATATTATTATTTCCGAATGTACTTAGCTCCGCAATTAAATCAATCAGCTCAGGGAACTTAACTAATTGTAAATCATCCACCTGAGCTAGGAATCTCCATAACTTCGGGGATGTATATCTATGAATAATCGAAACCTACAGGATGAGCCCTTTAACGTAGAAATTTACACAAAAGTCCAGCAGCTCAAAATGCTACACTCCATGTACCTTCCAAAGGCAGACAAACGAGAGGAAAGAGATTACAAAGAACCATAATAAGTAGAAATGTGGGAGAAAAAATAAGTAGTAACTTGGATAAACATGATGGTTGGACGGATATGGGAGATATGGCAGGAATTAATTACGGAAGAGGTTGGATGGGGTGAAAACATTTGAATGAGTATTCTGTAAATTTAGAGAAGTTTTATTTGCTGCTACTCAATGAAACCTCGAAGGGGTGAAACTATCACTATCACTTTTCAAGTGGCATCAGTAACAAATGATTGCAAGTACTAAATGTCTCTACAGCCTTTTGTCGGTTTATTCTAACTTTCCAGTATGAGTCCTAGATTAACTGTCTACCGGAAGAAACAAAGTGCAAACTTAAATCAATGAAAATGTTCAGTACTGAAGGCTAGTAAGCACAGTGCTGTTCACTATTGAGTGAAAATTAAATAAGGTTTAGTAAAGTTAAATTTTTGATGGATCTTACAGCACCCGATTTCATCTGTTGTTCGCTGATAATAGCCTAAGGTTAATGTTAAACCAAACGAACAAAGGGCTTCATACTAACATAGCCAAAAATACTCCAGGTGTAACAAGATTTTAGAACTTAGCTTTACTTGATATATTGTGTACACACATACAGTGGAACGAAGGAGATGTAATAGTTTTATGGTTAGTGCCACTATTGTTCTTTACTATTCTTCACCCTACTACTAATTATCCAGTTGATTTAACATAAGCACACAAGAATGATGCACAGGACAACGTTAAATCATCGTCACTGAGGTAGTTAAAGACGTTCACAATAGAAGTTTAAAAGTTAATGAAGCCACCTGAAGATACAACTCCTACGAACAAAATTCAAATAAGTGAGGCTCAATACATCTTTCCTTATAGGTAAAGCCATTCACCTACACTCAAAACATCCATGTTTCTATTCCACTAATTTAGTTGGGTAGTACCCCAGTTACTTAACGAATTTAGCGTTATTTTGTTGGTTTCTAATGCCTAATATGATAACTAGCAATTAAGGAACATGCGCTACTTCAAACTGACTGATTGACTGAGTTTCGACATAGGACTCTGCACAGAAGTACAGTAGTAGGTTGCTACACCCCATATATAGTACACAAAGGTAGAAAAAAAAGAAATTGAAAATAACTGAAATGAGCAGTATTGTACGGGAGAAGGAATAGTAAAATTGAAAAACATAAGGTTATGATGGATCTGAGATTAGTAGTGAATGCATAGGCACCAGTGAGAAGCATTTTCAACCATATCACCAATAGCCTCCAGTCATTAGTTCTCAGAATACAGACAACCCCAACTAGGCAAACTACACCTCTCTACGTGTATAGCTCAGACTAACAGTCAAATACTTTATAGATTAATTCCACGTATTCATTTGACTACCCTTAACTATTTTCCAACTTGACCCTACATCAGCTAACATTGACTGTCGAGAGAGGCGATGGCTTGGCATGCATAACACGTGTCCTAGCCATCTCAATAGATGTAGCTCGTCGATTGACTAAACCTCACTATCTAACACTCTACACCTAACCCCGGTATTGCCTACTATATTATGCCACTTAACATAGTGGATATGTTGCAAACATCAGTGGTCAAGGACAACCAGTCTTTTCATGTGTTCCACTTTCAATGGCTATGTCTCACAGCTATGAAGGACAACGAAAAATGCTGAGCAGTACAAACGTCCTGTAATGGATAGCCAGAAAAGACTTTTGCGGTAGAGATTGAATAAGTTGTCAAATGCTCCACGAGCCTTCTGTACCCATACTGAGATCTCATCAATTGATACAACTCCCCAAATAAGTGAAGTGGTCAACACGCTCCAACACTTTACTCTGCATCTTTAAGATAGGAGTCAGTGTAGTTCAGCACCACTTTGCATTTGATAGGAGCAAGTCGCATGTCAGCTATTCAAAGATTCCTGCTTAAAGTGTTCAAAAGACTGTCTTTCCAGGGTCTCCACCTAGGAGAACAATAAAATCAGCATACCCTAAGTTCACAAGATTTTTCCCTGGTAGGAAGTCAATCCTTAAATCCCCAAAATTAGTTCGGGTGAATTTCGACAGCACATCTACGATGAAACCCAACAAAAACGGGGATAGCAGACGTCCCTGAGGTACACATGCTGTCATCACTTGAGATGATAACTCCCCATAAGCTCCTCAACTGCTGCTTGAGTCTGGGCACAAGGGTAAATGTTTTTAACAGTTAGGTATCCTGGCTAGGTTAACATAATCTTATTTACATACAAGGTTGATGTGTCTTTGCTTAGCTTACCATGTCTTTCGAGAAAGTCTACATGTAAGCATCAAATACAGTCATTTCACATCGATTCGTAATTTTGGTTCGGAATGAGAGGCTTCAATTTTATTTTAACCCTATTCCAATAAGTAATTATGATCATCCAACTCCTTCTGGGAGGAGTCGATTGAGGGGGGGGGAAACAACACCTTCCAGAAGTCTTCCAAGAGTTAATGACTCGGTCGGAGAACCAGATTTTCCCATAGCTGTAGTGTCACTTTAAAACATGAATGCTTTGAAGTGTATTAAGGCCCATTAGTCTCGTAAAATTTACGTCCTAAAACCTACTTTCCTTAGCAATCTTTGATTAGCTTTCAAGTATGTCACCACACGTACACTGAATATATAGAAAGAATCAGTCAAAGGTCTTAAACAAATTCAAGCCCATAATGCAATAAAATATCAAAACCACTGCCAAATCTCATGTTAAATGCACACTTATCACCTAGGAGAAACCGGAATGTTCTCTTTAAGACTACTTCTTACGATAAACGAAGGTCTCCTGACTTCACTAATTAGTGCTTACGAACAGAAGGTATTTCTGACGATAATTAAAGACTTAATATGTTTGAATTATAACGCGATACCCACAACATAACATGATTCTTAACAAAATCAAAGAATAACTTACCATCGTCTAGTGGTAACCCGGTTGCCGCGGTAACAACGCAATGTTTAGTTGGCGGGTCCAATGACAACACAAAATTCTCATTCAATATCCAGTATCTAATTTCGTTTTTACGAGCTAGTATACACCAATTTAATTTCTATGTGCTCGCTTCTTGATTGTAAGATAAAGGTTCCTGGTCTTCAGTAAACTTATGCGTAGTTCGTTCATCCACTTGATTGACGCCAAAAGGAGTAGTGCTGGGATTAATTCTTTTTTGATTACAGCTTGATTCCACACTGTATTTTTGGTATAAGTGTCGAATTTTCAGCGTGGATATCGGTAGCCCAAATTTCGCAGGCCGACCGTAGATATCAGGTGTGCGGCGGCGTGGGCTCGAACCCCGGACCATGTGAATGATCGGCAAGAGTCCTAACCACTGTGCCACCAACGCACTGTAATAGCATGCGGTGTGTTAAGAGTGCTACTGCTGTGAATGAAGTTTATCCTTCCATCAGTTAGCCCTCCGTTATCGTCGACAAAAGGAAAGAGATAATAATAACAGATAATTAGTGTGTTATTCAGACTAAAAGACAAAAATAAATAAAGAAAACGTAAAAACAGACAGTTAATTAAAATTGAAGTTGAAATATATATACATACATATATGCATGTAATATCAACAATTATTATTACTATAAGTGTAAGTGTAGTAGTTGGAGTTGTTAGGGGAGTAAATCGGGAAAGAATGTAAAGAAGTAAAACGACGAACTTAGTTGTCTATCCCTGAATGGTGCATGGGATTTTAAGGGGATAGGTCATTTGGACGCAGTCCTTGTGTCGCCGCATGATTGTCTAGCCTTCGCTTAGAGGTGTCCACAGGCAGTGCTATAGCTACGTCTGCTGGCAAGGAGTTCCAGGGACGGAGAATCCACAGTGAAAAGAAGCGGGAGCGCACCCGGGTCCTTACCCTCTAATGAGCCACCCTTCTGGGATTTCCACGAGGAAGCCTATATCTACTCAATGGCAGAACACCTTTGTTTTGGTGATTCTGGTCACTTGATATCTTGTGAGCAGTAATGAAATCCCCCCCAAGCCGGCGGTAGCTAAGTGGGTATAGACCTGATTTCTTTAGCCTGATAATTTAAATAATACTTACACATGCCTGTAAAATTGTGTCCTACACAGATAGAAATAAATATACATTAATATACTGATTTCGTTGTTGGCGATAGTGGAGGTTAGCCAGGTTTCAGTAAGGATGATTATTTGAAGGTGTAGGTGTGACCGGAGGTTTCTAGTTCCGCCTACTTTACCTCTCAGCCCTCTTACTTTGCTATATAGACAGCTGACACAGTCTCACAACCTCAGAGTCTTGTTGGGCAGTTGACGTTACGTTGTCTGCTGGCAGGGGACTTAATATTGGGACTAGTTGGTCGATTGCGACGGAAATGTCCCGTTGTCACTTTTTTCCTTGGATTCGGGTAGGACACGTGGGTGACACTGACTGTCATTCCCAGTACCGCATCGCTCTAATGCCACTGATGCTTGGGGGCGTATTAAAGCCTAAGTTTGCTGCCTCATTATGGTTCGGGGTCTCATTTCGCAGCATCGGATGTGTCCTCCCAATATACCCTTGGTCTCGTATCACCATTGAAGTACTAAAGCCAACTGTTCTTAGGATCTCAGTTTTACGCTTAGCAGCTTTGGGGAGCTAATTAGTGTGAGGTGAGCGGGGCGAGGTAACCGGAAGATCGAGATTTCTCCAGAAGCATCAAAGGCCATCTGAGACGACAGCCATCTCCACTACTGTACTTCATGCATTTGTTTTTCACAAGCAGCGCCTGGATCCAGCTCCGGAACGCCATGCATGAAGGCATCAGTTCTGATGACTCCCTCGCCATTCGCCTGTTGGCCCACGTCCTATCATGTCTCACTCTTATACTAGAACTCCTGTCGATAGCTAATAATTCGGCCAGTAACAGCATTCTTTACGCCTCTTCTACACAGCCCAGTGTAACCATTATTAGACAAAGCTTTGACAGCACCCATAATAAAGTAGTACATCATCCTTTCTCACGAATCATGTGATTTATCTTGTGATGGAGATACTGTGTGAATGTATCACTTCTCACGCATATTGTGATTTAGTGTGTGTCCAAATCACCTTCTTTTGTTTCACCCTGGCCTTTGTCGGATCTTCAACCAATCTAAACAGACATTTCCACCAATAAGAACAATACACTCCCACGGTTTTGAGCCGACCTTGTTATGGCAAAGAAAATGTATAAATATTGTGTGTTGTTTCTTAGAGTAATATGTATAGTATAATACAATATCTTAGTCACAGGCTAGCCTCTGTCTTTTGATATTTGCGTGGTTCAGTGAATCGGAAGGCAAAACGGACAGTAGAAGTACTAGCATATCACTCGAGTTCATTACTGTTATAGTAATTAACAAGCGTAGACATAACCAAATATTGACGGATTTACTCAACTCAAATTGGCAACGGAATTATAACAGGCTTACCTTGAGGTGCCTAGACAACCCCATAGAGTCTGGGCAATTTCGCTAAACTGATGTTCGGACTTAATTTATTGCACAAATTGGACACCGTTCTTGATCGAACAGGGCCGTTTGTTCAAGTAAACTATCACTGCACACGGGTGCATCAAACAGGATAAGGGAATTCTATCGACTGACCTTAGACCGAAGTCTTAGTTTTGGGCTGGCGGTCCTCCTCTGCAGGGTGAGTCACTTAACATTTCATTGGGTTCTGATTAGTCTTTGCAATGTTGCCATGTTTTCTAGAGGATTCAGGTGGTGCTCCGGCAATTCCATCTTCCCCTTTTGTTCTAGGTGCTTTATAAAGATTGGCATTTCCGGTCGGTTGGGCTGAAGGATTCTTCTTGCGGTTCTTACCAAGTTTTGATGTTGTGGTGTTATCAGTCGGAGAGCTGCATTGGGGTATGTCGAGACACGGAAGTGACGTGCTGTTTCCGTTATCCGGAACCACGCTTCACCAGACTGCCAGGGCAACAAGGCGGGCGGATGTACCAGAACCATGGGCACGGGTTATTTCGCATAAACTCATAATATGGTTTTGGCATCCCTTTGTCACAACGACAGTATACCCATCGTTTGCAAAAGTTGCATTCAAATACTGAGTCAGTTCTGGAAACGACAGCACTAAATGCCTGACATTCGTCCTTGTTTCTAGGTAACCCTTACGAGGTCCTATGGCGTCTTGGGCGTTTCTTTTTTGTTTTACTGTGTGTCACGCATCGGCTTCCAATGGATAAAGGTGTAGTATCATGTCCACCTGATCTCACCTGTGCCGTCTTAGCGCCAGGCTGTGACAATGTAGGCATGGTATCAAGACAGGAGAGGTTATTTAGAATCGGAATACAAGAAGGGGTTAATATCCTTGGGTTATTACTTCCTCTGGCTGGATCCCTTTTGACTACAGAATATGTTGTTTCACTTCTTTTTCTAAGGCTACTTTCAGCCATAATATTCAAAATAACTATAACTTACGCCAAATATGAATAAGAGGTAGCAACACTATCTGCCCGATAGGACAATAATAAGACTGATAAAGTACTAGATAGAAAAAAGAAAATGCTTCTGACTTTAGCTGGTACTTTTTGGTTACTCGGCTTCACAACAGTCATGTGGTAGACAAAAAGTCTTGTTTATCTGAGCGAGTGAGTAAGATACCGCTAAAAATATAGCACTTGAGACAGCTGGATCCACCACATAGGGATTTAATATGTAAGTAATGGTTGAATTTAATCCACCGGCTCGGAAGATCAGGCTATGTGAAGAAATTCACAGGAAAATTTTCAGGTAATTATTTAGGCAGGAAAAGTGCACTATACATGATGCTACGCTCTTGACAGAGTATGTTTACGGTATTCAGTCTTTTGACTTTGTGTTCTTTTACCAGTACTCAAAGATCGGGCAAACTGCTGGCTATGCAGTAACTGATATCGGTTTTGGTAGGACTAGTGTGATGCCAAGAATCAGCAATACACTATGTCTAATTCAAGCCGATTTCTTTTCTTTTGCTTCTTAGTAATGGGGTAGCGTCTTTTGTTTCTATTGCACTTCCGTTAATGGTAATATTAATCTTTCTATTCATTGAGTGTGGTTATTGACATACAGTTGACTGGTAGGGCTATGGAAGTTTCGCTAAATCTGTAAGGAAGTTTGCCGCCCACATTGAGCTTTTGGCGCAGCCATCATGAGACACAGTCCTTTCACTGTTCAGTCATCCGGATTTAGGGAAAATAATAAAGCAATAGTCATAATTAGAGGGATAACAGTGGGAATAAAAACTTAAACTTAAGCAAACTGGCGAGCCCATAGAAGCACAAGATTCATTCATCAGCCTGTTGTGAACTGAGATGGTATTGATATACACTTTGTTGGCTCCTTTCTGCACGTCGTCGCCAATGACCAGGGGTGTTTTTGTGTTCTGCATATGTGCTTACTGAGTATTTTTCCATCTCCGTTTTACACTCATTTTCAGCCTTGTTCTCATTACTACAATATATCCCATTGCTAATTACTGCGGCTGGAAGGAACGGCGGCCGCCGACCGCTAGGGAGTGTTGATGTTGGTGACGTAATGAATCCGTCGAGCTTATTCAAATTAGTATCCCATATTAGAGGTAAGAATTTTGCCGATGCTTTGTAGAATGTTTCATTCATTTTTATTTACGGAGAGGTAATCATGCAAGGCACAACAAATGTGGCCAATGCACCAATTAAAGTGTGAGTTCTACAGGAATTGTTTACATTCTTCTGAAGAACCCTATAGCCAGAGGCCTTCGACTGGTATAAAGGTTCAGAATAATGGATTATTTCAGAATAGACCCCTGAGCTGCTACCTTATTAGAAAAAACTATTTGACTTAGTCTGTGAGATTTACATGAATTACACCTTATTAAGCAAATTGGATATCAAACAGCGAGTCCACGTGCCTGAACCCACTACTCTACCCCCTGTGGCGACAGCATCACTCACCCCGAACTAACATGCAACCAAAACTTTTAAATTGACTGCTCTAGAACTAAGCTTTTTTTAGTTTTTTTGTTTTGATTACAGCTTGATTCCACACCGTATTTTTGGTACAAATATGGAATTTTCATCATGGATATCGGTAGCCCAAATTTTGCAGGCCGACCATAGATATCAGGTGTGCGTCGGCAGGGGGTCGAACCTTGGGCCATGTGCATGGTCGGCGAGAGTTCTAACCACTGTGCCACCGACGCATCACCTTAGGACAACCGAATATAAAATGTAGATATATGGGTATCAGGCTGAGTTTAAACAGAGAACACAGATTTAATTTTTTGGTAGAACGAAAAATGCACTATTCTGTGTTGACTAGGACAGTTGCTCCTAGAGGAGCAAGATGGACAAACGAAGGCAAACACCCATCTTGCTCAGTCTATCTATTTGTAGGGGCCAGTTTATATTGGCTACTGAGGACTTCTCCGATGGGTAGTAATAAGACGCTTCTTGCAACAGACTCGGCAAACCAAATTATATCAAGTTTACCGGAGGGGAATGTCATCTTGTGTAAAATCCTCCGTCAAGAGTTTCTTTAGACGTAACCAACCACATGGAGCAGGTCTTACATTCACAAGTGCTTTTGATTACCTAACCACCCAATATCAGGGCAAAACTCCGCGAGGACGGGGCCAAATCGGTTGTCTCCCACAGAGCTCCAAATGAGGCTGAACCCACCGATATGGTTATACAAAATGTTCCGAACTTGGCGACAAATGGTGCAAGGAAAAGTTTCCCCTTCTATCTGCAGCATCATCGGCAATTGTATGCACAACTGGAGCTTTTCAGTGCCATAACGTGTAGTACCTACCAGCCATCCGGATTAATGCATCCCTCAATCGTACCACGAAACAAAGTGGTGAATTCTGGATACTCGAACATCGTGGGCGATGTCCGCTACACGCGGTATAGAATTAGAGACGTCGCGAGTGGTATCATTTGATGCTATGTGGAACGGTGGTGCGTAACAGCAGCAAAATAGAACAGTAATATTGTGTCTCCAATCACCAGGTTTAAGTTCCCAGAGCTAACCAAATTCTAAGGGGAAATTTCGGCACAAGTGAAGTTTCCGTGGAAATGGCTGACTTTTGAAATGTTGTATCAACGTGGAAGTACCAACACTTACCAACATTGTGCAGAATGATGGTTTGGCTAAAGGTGCCATCAACTACCTAAGCTTCGATATCAGAGGTCGCAAAACAAGATAAGAATGCTGTCAGCAAACTCTCAGGAGCTTTCTATGTCCAGCTCTTACTACGCTGGACCTCACTCTGTCCCTCGAAGACTTTCAGAAACACTTTGTAATAACCATCGCGAAAAACCAGAACACAGATTGGTGACTGGAGAATCCTTTATTCTTACGGCAATTTGTAACCAACAATAAGGTTATTATACACAAGGTCCAAGAATAAATGTTATAACAATAAATCACGATAATAATTCTGATAGTTTTCCGTCTTCCACCGAGCAGCGAACGATGAGACGATGACTGATGGATGCATGACTCCCGCGAAAAATATAGAGTTGGGTTTGGGCAAGCAACCATGAATTGATCGTTCAATCTTCAACTACGTTAACAAATGCCTTGGTCCGTCTGGCCCCAAATCAGTATCCTACGGGAGGCCTGACCATCTTTCACAGTTGAAATCGAGGAAAGTGCCCACAAGGGATGATCTTATGCGCAAGAAGCTGGAAGACGAAAGACGGGTGTGGAGTAGCATGGAACATTAGCATCCGTATCAATCCATATCCATCCTATTCTTAACCCTCGGACTTGCAAACCATGATTTCCCATTCGGGTTCCTTTGGAAGGCCTAGTTTGTGGTGTTAATCGATGGTCTCTGCCACATATACATGGTTCATCTTCACTTGTTTCCTCATGTTTGTTGGGCAATAGGTTCTCAACCATTTTGAAGGGATGTCAGAGTTCTTTGTTGTTTATCCCTTTTGGCTCGTCAACTGACTCGGTAACGAACGAAAGCACCTATTTATGAAGGTCTGTATCGGGCGTGTTGATGATACGCGTGCCGAGTCTTTGAAGCCTTGGCCCGACAGTGGTGCGAAAAATTCGGATACTATTCTTTGTGCTGATTGCTGTGAAACTCCACAATATCAAAATGATAAATGGTCGCCTTGATTTCCGAACTTCGGGCTTGTCATCCTAACCCATATAACCTCTTGTTGATAAGACGCAGCATAGCTAAGTGAAAGTAGCGACTACCTTTGGATTTCTCTTTCTAATGATAATTGCTACTAGTTGTTGATTGGGTAACTTTGTAACTCTGTCATCCCTCTGTTCACTTTAATTTCTGTCTTTGCAGCCTCTTGCGTCGACTCGCTAGTTTTTTCTTGTAAATTTTTGAGCTTGTGAGACACAAAACGAAAATCACCCACGAATTCTGGGTTTTTTAGGGTCTTTTTTCAGCCTGACGTATGCCTGCCTTCTCAGTCCCTAAGGTCTGCTGCTTGACCCACTCCATCAAAATCGGGATTGTCATCGGCAGTGATTAGAAACCCTGTTATACTTCCCTTTGACTTCAAATGCTTCATTTATTCTTTCATTGTAAATTATCGTTATACAGCAGTTAAACAAGTTTGTAAGGATTTGTACCACTCCGTAGATTTGAGGCAGTCAGAAAATTACCCTACATTCGATGATTTCAAAAGTCGCCTCAAGGTCGACGGGAGAAGAGAGGCCCATGAAACCTCGCTAGTTATTCCAGCAGCTTAGTTCGCCCTGCTTCTGCAGCGTCATAATATAGCTTACGCAATGTTAACCTAAATTCCAGGTTCAGTCCTCTTGGGACACTTGTCTCTTAGTTACTAGAACTTGTCGATCGTCGGTGTACCGGGGAAACACGAGCCGCGACTTTCTTAAGCGATCCATTCTGTTCGACTGGACTATGATTACTGTCAGTCAGCACTGAGGAGACACACACAGATGGAATGTTGATGGTGACATACGAGAAAATTGCCCTGGATGTTACAACTTGTACTCACTCATTCTCACATAATTCAATGAGGCCCACTCGTACTCACCATGTTGTTTTAACACACACTGGATGCCTGACAACTATCAGACAGACATGCTACCTATCTCCTATTTTTAAGGGCAGTGTCAGGATGCGGAATGCTACAGACCTGTCGCGCTACTTTTAGTAATGTTGTGGGTTATAGGAAGCCTGCTGATTTTTCGCACTAAGGTACATCTGAAGACGAATAGTACGCTATTCGAGGCACCACAAGGTTTTGGAAGCTATTAGTCCTGTGATTCCAATTTTTGACATATTGGTAAAACTAGACAGCATGTCGCGACCAGAACATTCTGGTTTGTTAGCTGTTTATAGATTCCGTCAGGGTTTTTAATCTTTTTCACATGAAACCTCTCTCTAAGTCTCCGAAATGGGCACTATGGCAGACTATAAATCCATTATGGATAAAAAATTTGATAGTCTCACACTGTTATACAGTAATACTTATTGATGACGTTTCGAGGACAATCATATTAAAGTGATAGGATGAGTTGTCAGTGTAGTTGAAGATTGAACGATCAATTCATGGTTGCTTGCTCAAACCCAACTTCCCCATATTTTTCGTGGAGTCATCAGTTCATCAATCATAGTCTCATCGGTCGCTGTTCCGAAGGAAGATCAAAAAACTGTCAGAAACCTTACTCTGTAAAGGCGGTATTGCTGGTTATATGTTGGCGTTAGAAAAGAGAATTCTTGAGTCGCAAAACGGTGTTTTGGTTTCCGCGTCGGTTAATACTAGGCGTTTCTGAAAATCTTCAAGGGACAGCGTGAGGCCCAGCACAGCAAGAGCTGGACATTAACTGTTTATGAGACTTGACTGACATGAGCATTATATTGTGCTTGAAACGTCATCAGTAAATATTACTGTATAACACTGTGTGACTTTATCAAAACAAATGTAGTTCATAATGGACGCACACTTAGGCAGTCATTCCGTGAAGTAATATTGTAACAACAAAAGACAAGGGCCAGGCAACGGATCGTTTATCTAGGAAATCAATACATTTTCATATATTTTCATGAACATTATTATAGGTTATTGTTAGAAGAAAAGCACAGTCTTCTGGTCGTTGGTTTCTCGCTGAACGTTAACCTTGCATCTCTTTGTGGCTGTTCATTGAAATTCAGATTATCTATCTGCAAATTGCGTCCGCTTACGCAAAGTCTGTTAGGATTGTTTGTTGAATCTATCTTTGCTCTCATTTTTCTCACCACCAATATTGTGGACGTAAGCATTGACGTAAATTATTGTCTACCAATTTGACTAGGAGCCAGCTCTCGACACAATATTGAAGGGAAAGAACTGAGACATATGCGGGCTGTACCTTGAACCTAACGTCTATTCGTAGAGGATGCTATGGCACTGCGTTGGCATGTCTGAAAGTTAGGGCAAATGTGGTGGTCATTAGGTACTAAAATCTTACTAGAATTATCCTCAGTGTATCCTAAAGTGTCCACAACATCGGATAAACATTTTACGCCAGAAATGACGTCAACTTCTTCCCTCGTGGACAACCATTTGAAGAAAGGATAATTCGTTATGAATTTACAGTCATGTCTGTAGTGGGGGAGTGTGAGTTCTTCATTGTTGCACCTATTGTGGACCCAGCGCTAACGAATTAAAGATTCAAAGGCCTAAATTCCAAAATGTGCATTGACAATTGCAGGAATGACTTATAAATAGCTGCTTCTCTTCTAGGAAGCGTGAACCTCTTTGTTTACACTGCAAGGTCGTCTCGATAGCATGACGTGTGTGGGTTGCCCAAGGGGTCATTACGGAAAAGAGACTAAAGTTTGTATCTGATTTACAGCACTGTAGACTTCAAAGTAGCCAGCGTAGTGTTGGTTTACAATGGTGCCGAGAAAAGTGTGAGTGAGAAATTCATAGACCTATCTTCATCCGCTACCAGTATATTTGCACTAAATTACTTTACACACTTAAGTAGTGAATTTTAGACAAGATAACCGGCATCTCACAGACTAACCATGGTTCAGATAATCAACCGTTGGTATGTAACACGCAGTTATATTGAGATACACTACAACATACATACATATATCGGCGCCATGTTCTCTGATCGAACAATACCTGAAAAATATCGGATGAACTGTTGGGCTTATTGATATGCGCCTTCATACTACGGAGCAGAAAACTTTACTTTTACTGTGCCGACGAAATTCTAAAATCTAAAAATTAATGCGATAACCCAAACGAAGTAGTAATGGATTGTGAACGCATATTAAGAACACCTGGCCATGCCGTAATAACCTGAACGAGAAACATGGTCAAGCAGACCTCCGAAATTTATAGGAAGTCTGCCAACCCCATTCAGATTCCGCACCTCTTGATTGCCGAGTGTCAGAATTTCACACTTAAGATGCTGTCAATGTCCAGGTACAACTACACTGGACTTCACACTGTCCTTGGAAGACTTTCAGGAACTATGCGTAATAACCAACGCAAAAGAAACCAGAACAAGGACCCTTTATTCTTGCACCAATACAGAGCCATTCATCAGGTTATTGCGCACAAAGTCTAAGAATAAATGTCATAACGATAGATGACAATAATACTTCCGATAGTTTTTCTCTCTTCCAACGAACAGCGGACGATGAAACGACTGCAGTATTGATGACTCCCGCGAAAATATGGAGGAGTTGGGTTTGAGCAAACAACCATGAATTGATCGTTCCATCTTCAACTACATCGACAGATGCTCCCGTGGTTTTTCCTTTTCGTGTCAATGCTTGTGATGTAAAAGCTTGACGATGCTTGAGGTTAGGCATCAAGCATCTAAATTTCACGTTTTACTGTACGTGGAACACGTTCACTTCTTCAGAAAATTCCAGTACTTCAGTCAGTGAAGATTGCCCAGAGATTAAATTATGCAGTTGGGGAGCCACCATGTTTTCGCACTAACATAACTTAAGATACGATGGGCTGCAAAGTGTTTCAAGAGAAGCAAACATTGGCACAGTAAGTCCGCATACACAATACTCGGACGTCTGACTCGTCGTTTTCCGTTTGGATCCCCCTCTAGGGCTTGGCGCGTAACGCCAATCAGCAACCATCTCATCTATATTCATTCACCAGCATATTTATTAAGCAATAGATTCTTGGTTAGTTTTTCACCGGAGCTCCTAGTTGCTCGTACTGTCTGTTCACCCAGTCTTCGCTATTGGCACAGGCGTTTTTTGATAGGAGTCTGCGGTGTCCTGTTGGAGCAGCTTTACGCGACGCGCTCACCAAACCTCCTAACCACAAAGAAGCACCGACTAACTTGACACTGCTATTGAAAATCTGAATCTTGTTTCTTGTGCTGAGCGCAGTAAACTTTCACACCTATTTCAGATTAACGAATGTCTGTTTGGTTTCTGCGATTCTGGCTGGCTTTAAAATTTTTGTGTGTACTACCTGTAGCTAAAATAATGCTATACAGGGGATTGAAAGAGGTGACTTCCGCTAGATTTTTCTCACTGATAGTGATCAATGTTTGTTGTTTTTGGTTAGGTTACTTTATTTCTGCTGTTCGCAAACACATCCGAAGTCCTGCCTACGCTTCTTCTTTGGACAGCTAGCTGGTTTATGCTGGTGAATTGCGCTGATAAAGGTTTGGAGCACTGCGTCGTGTTGAGGCCGTTTCCGAGCCGTTTCACAGCTAACGCTGCTGAGGGCTTTTTCAAGGATAAAGTCGAGGTACAGGCTTGACTGCCATTCCATGCTGTTATTTGATGATGTGAATGCATCATCATGGTAGACAATCCACACAGTGTTCGTGTCTGGAATCTCGGTGACTGAAATAGATTGTTGACTACAAAATAAGAGAATAATTTTTTTAATAAATAAAAAAAGAAATAGAAGTTGAAAATTGCCTTAAGCCGAAATTTAAATACAAACTATCGAATGAAAGTACATGTGTCAATGGAGTTGAGGATTGAACGATCAATTCTTGGTTGTTTGCTCAAAATCAACTTCCCCAATTTTCGCGGAGGCATCAATACGACAGTCATCGTCTCATCGGTCGCTGTTCAGAAAGAAGAGTGAAACATCGTCAGAAGTAATACAATGATTTATTATTGTAATATTTGTTTTCAGACCTTAGTTCGCTTATTCTTTTATATGTTGGTGTAACAATAAAGAAATATCAAACGGCAGATCGGTGTTTTGGTTTTTTCGTCCGTTATAACTAAGCGTTTCTGAAATCTTCGAAGAACAGCGTGGGCCCGAGCGTAGCGAGAGCTGGGCATTAACGGTTTATGAGACGTGATTGACAGTTTCTGACGATGGAAACAGATCTGGCGGATTTAAACAGTTGGTGAAAGTTTGGATAGTCGCCGTTCATCTTTCCTGGTGCCGGTCAAGTCCTCTTTGAACAAGCAATATCTGGAACTTTTTGGAATTGGGTCAAGTTCAACAATGCCTGGGTCAAAGAAGGGACAGAGTGTCTTGGATGCAAACAGGAAAGTAAGTCATGGTGACTTGTCTGTTAATTGTAACGATGTGTCTGATGTTAAGCATGACATGGTTGATGTTACTGTTTCGCCGTTCAGGGATAATAGGAACATCAAACTCCCTAAATTTGAACCACGGTGTTTTGATGGAAACCCGGCTGATTATTTACAATTTGTAAAGGAGTTTGAGATCATGTTGAGTAGTTTTCTATTAAGTGATGAATTGAAGTTAATGTATTTGATGAGATATTGCACTGGAGATGCTTCAAGAGCTATACAGTGCTGTAAGTTTATGAAGCCAAAAGAGGGCTACTACGAGGCTATGAGCATATTACGTCAAAGGTTTGGAAGACCTTCGATGATTGCAGGGAAATTATTCGAGGCTGTTAAGGGTAATGGTGGTCAATTACAGGATGACTCCCAGGCACTCACTGAGTTTTTAGATAATTTGCTAATTTACAAGAATGGAATGATTTCGATGAATCGCATGAGTGACCTCAACTCGAGTTTTATACTAGAAGTAATAGCAAGACGCCTACCTACTCGACTGCAAAGGAAGTGGGTGAAGATAAGCTCCCGTATGGAGGATGAGGGTATCGAGCCAAAGTTTGATGATATCCTGAAACTGGTAAATACTAGTGTCAATCAATCTATGAGCAAGTTCGCCAGTCTATTACATCTCACCCCTAGAATAGAGCAGTCTGAGAGCAAAATGCAATCATTGATGACGAGTAGGCCTCAGAGAGGTGGATATCGAGAAGGCTCCATGATGTATAGTAATGCATATAGACCTAGTGAGTGTAACAGGTTTCGTAGTACATCCTCAACAGATAAGTTGCAAGATGCAAGACAAACACGGTTGTGTTTTACACGTTTGCAAGAGGTGCATACAAAGGTGAACTGTGAACCAGTGAGCAAGTTCAGTGATAAGCTAAATGTAAACTCCAGGTCTGACTCCGAATTGTGTGACGATAACGGTGCGGTCAGGAAGTCTGTAGTTGCAACTGGTAAGCCATTGTTGAATAGAGTGTCACAGAATAGAGTTACTGCTTCAGAGTCCTGTTCTGACTCCAAAAGTTTACAAAGTATAACTAGTCAGAGTGAAGATATAAAACCTTTAATGATTTGTGAGGAGGAACCAAAATTGTCTACTTCTGTTATTAAAGAGTTTGAAAATGATGAACTTGACGGTAAATTGAATATTTGTGATAATGATCATGATAGTGCAGATTTGTCTTTGGTTGATCATGATGAAATGGAGGGAATGCCTACTACTGCTAAGTTAAATAAAGGTTCTGTACAACTTGAACGTGAAGTAGAAATAAATGCAGGTGCAGTTGCAGAAGGCATGCGTACTTGTGAGACCGTCAGTGTGATTGATCAGCGTGTAGCCCACCTATCATCAGATGCTAGTGCTAAACCTGAGCTGATAGTAAAAGACAGCAGTGGTGGTGGTATTATAGGTAGACAAATTTCTGAAAGTCGAGCAACAACAGCTTTTGATCCACTGCTAAGTTCATCAACTGATATCAATCAGTCGTCGTTGGTGCTGTCATCCACAATGAAAAAGACACCCATGAACTCAAGTATCTTGTGCAATGACTATGGTAGTATCAGTTCGTTTGAAAGGACGAATATCAATGGTCAGTTTAGTGTGGATAAGCCAAGTGTAAAGGAGAGAGTTATTGTTAAATTGACTTGCACGAATAAAGGCATTTCTAGTTTCAAGTTACTATTTGAATGTTATTATCTTTGGTGTAAATTACTCTGTTTCTATACTTGGTTGATGAGATATGTCGTGTGTTTGTTGGTCATCTATATTCTACGATACAATGACATGGGCGTGTTGCCGTTCAGATTTGAGGATATAGCTCATAGAAGGAAGTTAGCAAATGAACTCTGCGACGATTTTCCAACCTAGGGCGTCAACCTGAGAAGGGTTGTAGGCGTACTGCTGTAAGTCCTACAGTTCTTCAAAGGGTAGCGCATCAATGAGCAGTCCAATGTGCTTGGTGTATGATCTTGTACATATGTTCATATTGTATATACTGAATTGATATCATCTGTCATCTAGCTGTTGGTAATTCTGTTTGTGTCCGGACGACTTCCACTTGGATCATCAACCTGAGAAGGAATGTAGGCGTACTGCTGTAAGTCCTACAGTTCTTCAAGGGTAGTTTGTCATGCCGGAATCCACAACATTTGATGTAGTGATTGTACATATGTTTGTGTTAAATAGTTGTGTGAGTTCCAATTATCGTAATTGTTGGTTAATCTTGTTTGTGTCCGGACATTCCACAAATTACAATCGTCAACCTGAGAAGGGTTGTAGGCGTACTGGTGTAAGTCCTGCAATTCTTCAAAGGAATTCCACCATGAGATGATCGGCGAGGTTGTTTGTACAATTTGTATATACGTGTGGTGTGTCATAGCAATTGGTGTATTTTGGATTCATTGTGTTTACTTGTTGTTTTCGTGTCTTGTTGTTATTGCGTAATTTTGTTAAAATTTTCGTCGTGATTACTTCTGAAGTTGTTTCGAGTCTTCTACATGAATGAATTGATTGATGTTAAGGACAGCAGATGGGTCGTATACGCCGGGGAGGCTAGGCTATTGCTGAGAATGACACGCACACGGAGATAATTGTTAGCTGTGGTCCGACACGCCGGGGAGAAAGAGTGTAAATGGCTGTGGCTTGCGTACATCACCGCTACTAGAACTGAGGCAGAATGAGTGACAAGCGATTTCAGTGGTAATTGGTAGTGAGTAGATAAGAGGATGTGCGTAGAGTATCGTGAGGTGCTGCCATGGTCACTTTGCATTCTGCAAGAGTCATTCTAGTAAGTGGCGATTGTGTTGCAAGATGTCAAGAGGAGGTCTCTGTCTGGAGGCGCAGGTCGTCAGCGATGTGTGAGATTGTGCTGTGGGTATGCTTGTGGTGTGTTGGCTTTTCTGTTTGTTTTCCATTTCAGCTCTGTCCGTGTGACCCAGGTTCTCGCAATGGCATCCAAGTCAACGTGCATTGGTCGTGAAGGAAAAAAGGGTTGGATCCCTTTTTTGCCGGGGAGTGTCAATGTAGTTGAAGATTGAACGATCAATTCTTGGTTGTTTGCTCAAAATCAACTTCCCCAATTTTCGCGGAGGCATCAATACGACAGTCATCGTCTCATCGGTCGCTGTTCAGAAAGAAGAGTGAAACATCGTCAGAAGTAATACAATGATTTATTATTGTAATATTTGTTTTCAGACCTTAGTTCGCTTATTCTTTTATATGTTGGTGTAACAATAAAGAAATATCAAACGGCAGATCGGTGTTTTGGTTTTTTCGTCCGTTATAACTAAGCGTTTCTGAAATCTTCGAAGAACAGCGTGGGCCCGAGCGTAGCGAGAGCTGGGCATTAACGGTTTATGAGACGTGATTGACAACATGGTATGAATCCGCTACTTCAGAAGGACACCTAACTGTTTACTTCAGAAAAACGGTAGATATTGTTAAGCCCTCGCTTTTCTTTTACACAGTTTACGCACTTTGACTTTTGCGTATAACTCCTTTCCAAGCTACATAAGTAGGTGAAATAATCACCTGTCTTTCACTTAAACTAATTGTTCGCAAAAAAGACTGTAGAATATTGGGGAAATAATATTTCTTGAAAAAAACAACTAAAAAATGATGAACCCCATGTCTGTTATATATTTTGAATTATTAATACCTATTATATACTTCCGCACCTCTCTGCCGGTTTTTCTTGCGTCTTCTTCTCTTTTCAAAGATACTGCCTTCAACGGAGGCACTGATACAGCGCTGCTGTTCTCTACTTATTTGGGATACTGCTAGCTCATCTGGTAAATAACGGAGCCACCTATATTATAAAATCTGCTGACAGGTTCAAAGTCGGTCTCATAAACAACTGGAAATGTCACAAATATGGTGTACTTACAGGTGAATTTAAAGTTTTATAGACTTTGAAACAATTTATGAATCATTTACTGATAATGTTTATTCTGCATCTCTTATTTATCACGTTAGCACCTGTACAAAAGTGCTACTTACCTTCCACAATTCACGCGAACATTTACAATTCCCGGGTGAAATTGACATGTATTTTTTTCAATCACAGTTTAGATTTGACACTATATCTTATGAATTATTCGGTCGAAGGCAGACCTCAAAAATTATCTATTTCCCTATTTGTACATTTCTTTTTAAATATTTCTCTCACATTTACCAGTATTCAATCTATTAACAAGTCATATTATATATTCTATAAGTTCTAGTTAGTGTACATATGCTCATGCCTGTAAAAATGGCTGGTTTCTGTTCCAGAAATAAAATTTATTATTATTTAAAAGTTTGAAGAGTTCACTTCTATACCATTTACTTTCACAGATTAGCAGCATTTTCTCATGGTATATTCTTATTTCTTTTGCGGTTTTAACAACCTTACCAGCTTCAAAAGTTGTGCAGATATTTCGCGTCCCATGGTTTTGTTCACTTTAAATATGGGAAAGTACATTGGTTGACTGGTTCTCTGAAGCTTTGGCCGGCTGGCGTCATTTAGTTTTCGTGATTCCAGTGAAGGATAAGTATATTCTTCCGGGTTGAGTTGCTAGCCCCATGTCCATTCTTGCCTATGATTCCAGACTTAGTGTCGGATAAAGGTGGCGCTACTTCATAAAATAGATACGCCATACAATCACCCCAGTTTGTGGAATTTAAATTTTGTTGGTGCGAAGTTTTTTTGTCACACAGAATTGTTGGCTAAATTTAAATGAACCATGTAAATCTTCCTTCTCTTCATCTAATGTCGCTCCATGCATTTATACCGTCTGTGTGAATAAAATGTTGCCCATGTTTCCTGTTCTCGTCCACTCACTTACTGAATACCGACAGAAGTTCCATGACACTTGTGGAAGCAGTTGCTGCTTGATTTGAATGATTCTTGTGTTGATCCCGTGACTGTATGAACCGACTTATCATACCGACACTTGAACCTTCGTCTCTATATTTTCGTGTGTGCGTGATCAAATGTACTTAGACTGTTTTGTTGATATATTGTAGTAATTTATTGTAATCGTAATATTAGTATTTCGAGATGACCGAATTACACGAATCCAAACAAAACAGAGAGAGGGCAGAATTCAGGAATTTGTATTTAGCGGAATTATAATGCAATTCATATATGAAATATTAACAATCAACAGTAAGTATTTAAACAATACAGAGGTAGAAATAGTCAATCACCACATCCGCCACACGTTGAATGTCTCCTTGCGTATTTATAATGATATCGCGGTTTGCTTGCCAGTCTCTGCGATCTTCTAACTGATTCTGTGATATCATTTCCATCAGTATCATCTAGACTTATTTCTGAATTATCTACAAAGTCAGGATTAGTAGCGGAGTCATTATAATCATAATCGGAACGACCTACCTCATTTATTCTCACTTGATCCAAGTGTCTGTTATGAACTGAATTATCTTCGATGTCTAATATCTTCACCATTCGATTTCCCATTCTTTGTAGTATGATACCAATAGAAGGTCTATAATCATTCCCTCTGTAATAATGTACATCAGAAGTCGTGGACATCAGATGCTTTCTGAGAATTCGAGATTTGAATAGTTTTGCAGGACTTTCATGAGTACTTGTATGCTCCGCATTGCGATATTGAAGTAAGAAGTTATCCACACATCTCTCTAGCTCATCAAGATTTTGAGGACTCATTGATGCTATAGCACTCTTTAATGTTCGTACAAAATTTTCTGCCAACCCGTTTGACTGAGGATGACGTGGTGCTGTGTACAAATGACGACAACCTATATGTTTGAGCCAATCATTGAAGTTCTTCTCCGTAAAATGAGTACCATTGTCAGTAACTAAGACATCTGGAATTCCTTCTCGACTAAAAATCTTTCTCAACGCTCTGTGAGTGAATTTGGCATTAGGACTATCTGTAATGATGACTTCTGGCCATCTAGAATAAGAATCCACAATAACTAAAGCATAATATGAATTTAAGAATGGACCACAGTAATCTGCATGAATACGCTGCCAAACCTCACAAGATGCAGGCCACGGTGTCCACGATGACTTCCCATAGGACATTTTATGTAAACAGCTAGAACAGCTCTTTGATCTTTTGTTAATGTCAGCATCAATTTCCGGCCACCAGCATGTTAGGCGTGCTAATGATTTCATCTTATCAGCTCCTAGATGAGCAGAATGTAGATCATCCAAAATCGCAGATCTTAATGTTGGAGGAATAATAATTCTGTCATTCAGACATAGAAATCCTTCAGGATGGACTGAAATCTCATCTCTTCGCTTATAAAAGTCTGGAAATCTTCGCTTACACTGAACATTCCAACCTCTTTTTGTTGCATTTATAACGCATCCGTAATATTTCCGAGTATCATTTATAAGTCGAACTCGATCCACCGGTAACGGCTGGACTAATAAGCAATCAGTATCATTAGCAGCATTTTCAAATAATGAATAACGAGATAAGAAGTCTGCATGAGGTATATCCTTTGCCGATCTATGTTCAATAGTGTAATCATATGCACTTAGTTCTAAACTCCATCTTTGAACCATAGCAGCAGATGATTTATTCAAAGATTTTTCTGGATTGTAAATGAATTTCAAAGCTTGATGATCAGTAACTATGTGAAACTTAGTACCAAAGAGATACTTGTGCAAGCGTCTTATTGCCCATACAACTGCTAGAGCTTCTTTCTGGGTTTGTGAGTACCCTTGTTCACTCTTACTTAGACGTCTTGAAATACAAATAACAGGTTGTCCATTTTGCTCAAGTACTGCAGCTATACCCATAGGAGAAGCATCTGTAGTGAGAACAGACTTATCTTTCGATGAAAAAGGTCTTAAGAAAGCTTGTTTATTAAGAAACTCCAAAGTTTTTCGCAAGATATTCTCATGTTGTTGTTCCCACTTAAACTGTTTACTGGAGACAATCTCAAAAAGTGGAGATAACCGTTGAGTGAAGTTGGGAATGAATCTGGAGTAAAACTGAAGAGTACCTATCCATGATCTCAACGATGACATATTATTAGGTGACGGTGCTTGAATTAGAGGTGCCAAACGACTAGCATCAGGTCTGAAACCTTCGGAGTCTACTGTGTATCCCAAGCATGATACAGACGACAAAGTGAAATGACATTTAGATGGATTAACAAGAACATTATTCTCACATAAACGCCTGAACAGTTTTAAAAGACGTTCATTATGCAATTCGATATTAGGACCATGAACTATAATGTCGTCTTGGTATGACTCAACACCATCTAATCCATCTATCATCTGATTTATTACATTTTGAAATATTGCAGGTGAAACCTTTAAACCAAAAGGCAAGAACTTATACTTGAACAATCCAAATGGAGTATTAATGGTTGTTAATGCACTAGACGCCTCATCAAGAGGAATTTGCAAATAGGCATCTTTTAGATCTATTTTGGAAAAGTATCTTGAGCCATGTAGCTTGTAGAGAATGTCTTCAGTTTCTAGAGTAGTGCAACTTTGCTGTAGTAGACGACTATTGAGTGTAAGGCGGTAGTCACCACAAATTCTAGGTGTTTTTCCATCAGCCTTTAGTGGCGTAACAATAGGAGTAGCCCAATTTGAAGACTCAACTGGCATAAGTATGCCTTGCTCAACCAACTTGTCTAACTCTTTCTTAACTGCATCTCGCAATCCATATGGAATTAATCGGCGTTTCAGGAAGATAGGATCACCCTCTATTTCAAGATGGATGGGCTGAATCTTCATACCACCTACACTCTTTGAACATTGGAGAAGTAATTCCCTGAACAAAGATTCATCAAACAACTCAGTACAAAGTGAGATTTCGACATTTAACAATCTAAGGGCTTTTAATCCCAATAAAGATGGACCATATTCACTAACAAGAAAGGGAATATTTACAAAATTACCACTGTCTGATTTCAAAGAAATGTTAGTAGCCCCGATAAGAGGTAATTTATGACCAGTTATGCCTGTAATTGAACTAGTAGTAGGGTCTATCTGGACATTCTTACAAATCGATTGTAAATCTTTCTTAGAAATTATAGATTCAGTACTCCCAGTATCAATTATAAAACAATGGGACTTGCCTGAACTTGTAGTGAAGGTTCTCATTAGATGAGATTGAGTATTGGGAAAAGTTGAAAGAGACATCGACTGCATTTTACCAGATAAATTGGAAGAATTATCAGGATTCTGAGTAACATAAGTATTCGAACTTCTGCAAACAGTCTTGATGTGTCCAACTTTACCACATTTGTGACACTTAGCACTCCGAAAACGGCAAGTGCTTCGTAGATGTAACTTTCCACAGGAAAAACACGGTTTATTATTTTTGATCTCTGGCTGCATTCTATTACCTGTGGACGGCAGTTTGGATTGCTTTCCATGACCACTTGTATTTTCGACTTTAGAAAGCATAACATCAGATACTGACGTAGTGGGAGCAGAGTATTCATTATTGACATCTTCATATGTAATACATACATCTTTAGCAGTTTGAAAGGTACAAGAAGGAATCTGAATTAACTCTTTCTCTAACTTAGGAATATTGATTCCAGCAATTAGACGATCACGTAGTTGAGTATGCAGCTGATCTCCAAAGTTACACTTTGAGGCTTGAATTTGAAGTTGAAGAATGAAGTCTCTAATCTTCTGGTTGGGAGAACGTACCAGTTTGTTGAAGTGAGCCCTCTCTCTCGTCTCAAATGTAGTTACATGAAAGTGATTTATCAGAAGTTCACGTAGTTTATAATATGGCAGAGAAATTGGTTTTTCTGGAAATGACAGAGTCTTTACTAGGCTATATGCATCAAGCCCAATAGCAGTGATGAAATGTGCTGGTATTTTGTCATCCCGAACATTCTTGGAAATGCACCACGCATCGAAGCATTCCAAATAATCAGCAATCTCCCGCGGAGTAGCATTTATAGGAAAATTTCCCAGGTTACTTAGTTCCATCGCGACGCCAATTTGTAGTGATTATTTGTAATCGTAATATTAGTATTTCGAGATGACCGAATTACACGAATCCAACCAAAACACAGAGAGGGCGGAATTCAGGAATTTGTATTTAGCGGAATTATTAATCAGTTCATATAGGAAATATATTTACAATCAACAGTAAGTATTTAAAGAATACAGAGATAGAAATTGTCAATCACCACATACATCTAGGCATGTATTCAGTTTACTGGATATCAGTTACATTTCAAACTTTTGGGGTTTCATAGTCGGTAGAGTGATACGAAGGGACGATATTTAGCGGATACTATCTTCCAACTTCGAAATAACTTTTTTCGACTTAGAACAGAAAGAAGCCAATAAGCCAGGTCTGAATAATATTTGAATCGGAATTGAGGATGCCGTGCTGAAATGCATGCTTAGCTAACTAGAGATCCTGTGCGAACGACGGAAAGTAGCATCGCGTACCTGAAGCTTAACCTGCTGGAGTAAGTAGTGAAGGCGAACATTCAATGTTCAGCCATAATGCAAGCTGTAGGCTAACAGATCGAAGTCACCTGTAAACAGGATGGTCACTTTGGCTGTTTGAAAGCAAGTTCATCAACTCTAACCAGCTGAATCAACTAGATTCAAACCACCATAATTATGAATAGATACTTAGACCAGCTGGTATTATGTGGAATCAGGTTTGTAATTTGTAAATTTTTCAGACTTAGGTAAAAATTCACCCCGATTTACACCACTAACAGAAAATATTCGGTTAAAAATTCGTGAACTGCTTATTGTCTGATGGTAAAATCAAAACAGGATGCATAGTTGCGAAATCGCATCGTGGGAACTTGTTATTATTCGCGTTCCTTTTGGATCCGACTGTATAATAGGGATTCATTTTAGTAATTATTTGTAGTCGTAGTATTAGTATTTCAAGATGACCGAATTACAAGAATCCAAACAAAACACAGAGAGGGCAGAATTCAGGAATTTGTATTTAGCGGAATTAATAATCAGTTCATATAGGAAATATATTTACAATCAACAGTAAGTATTGAAACAATACAGAGATAGAAATTGTCAATCACCACATTCATCCACCAGTGTCCACCTTGTCTCCGTTAGTTCGATACTCACGGTTACCCATAATCTCTCATCTTCCCCTCGTTCTCACATGATCTCCTCCATCTCACTCTCGCAGTGACGTCTTACTCGCCGTTTCGCATTCGAATTTCACTCAAGCGATGGCCTATCTGGCGCGCAATGTCATTCAATGGGCTCGTCAGCGTGCGCCCCATTCGTCTCCATTTTTCTCGACAAACCTGTTGGAAAGAGGTCCTTAGTTAGTTCGTTCCAAGAGTCTCTTGCTGCTAATTATTTCAGGCCGGCCATTCGATCGTCAGTATGCAGTCAGAGAAGGCAGATGTTGATAAACGTCGCACCACGCTGTTTGAAATGCTTTTCTTGGCTTTGGCGTCGGGTTTCCAACCCACATAGAACTCACTGAGATAACACTGATGTTGAAAATCAAAATCTAGTTCTTTACACTGTGGAATGCAGAAGATTCCTAAACTGATTTCAGGTTGATGAAGGTCTGTCTTGCCTTTCCTATTCTGGCTTTGACATCCTCATCCGTGTCAGCTAGCCATAGTTGAAACCAGGCTTTCTAGATAATTGGAGGAAGTCTCTTCTGTCAAATTTCTCCCGTTGATAGTGATTGGATCTGTTTGTTGCCAGTGCTGGTTGGTTATCTTCAACACCCCAGTTTCCTCTATGGTCACTTGGAGTCCTGTCATTGCTTTCCTATCCAGTCAATTTTTTGCTTTTCGCCTGTAAGTCTTCAAGTTTGTTTGACATTTAACATAAGTCATCCGCTCGTGAAATCCAGATCTTCTTATGTCTTCTTGTCAGTAATTTAGCCTGATCCTGTCTTCTCATTCCCATGTACAGTCTGGCACATGCACTGGTTAACCACAATTTGGAATATCATTGGTGATAATAGGCATCCAGCCTTGTCATACTCCCGTACGCACTTCGAACGCCTCACTGATTTTCCCTCTGTGGATCACGTGACAGTGATATAGGGATGTTGATTGAGGTTGATAAAGACTTGAGGTACACCGTAGTGTTAAAATGGTTTCCAAACTACTTCTCGGTTAACACTGTAGAAGGCCTTTTCGAATTCAATGAAATTAAGGTACAGGCTTTACTGCCATTCTATGCGCTGTTCGATGATGATGTGTAGAGTTGCAGTTTGATCTGCACATGATTTCCTGAATTTTTCCTGAATCCAGCTTGTTCCGGTGACGGCGCAGTTGCGAATCCTGTGCAAATTTCCTCTTAAGGGTTATACGATTTAGTAATTTACTTGGCGTGGACGAGAGCATTATTCCATGCCAATTCTTGCAGAGGCGTATGTAGCCTTTCTTCGGTAATCTGGGAAGGTAGCCTTTCTTCCCACCAGTAGGCAACTTCCTTTCCTTCTGAACCTTTTGCCATAACGGCGTGCGAACACCTGCCGCAGTCTTTGGATCCGTTTTCAGTTCTTCGAGGGCAATTCTAAATGACTCTGCTGGCTTCCTGGACTTCAGAAGCTTGATCTCATTCGCGATTTCTACTTTTGTTGGAGGATCGCTACCCACTGGCAGTTCCGTGACTGCCGAAGTTAGTGATATTTATTGGCGAGTTGCAGGTGATGGTCGATTCAGAAGTCGTTTAAAGTGATCAGCCCATTGTCCTATTCGTTTCTCCTCCTTTGTAATTAGGCTCCCTTGAGCGTCTTTTATTGGTTTCATCACCTGGGTTTATGTCTTTCTTGATAGAGACCTGGTTATCTGATATTATGTCCTGAGAACTCTATTACCTTCGACCTGCCCGTTCTTCTACAGTTGCCAGTCAGTATGTCGTAGAATTGTTTTTGTCTTTCCTAGCACTCTTCGTCACTTATTTATTCGGTGCAGTACACTGAACTTATCACCTCCTGTTGTCCATCTTTGCATGGAATCATCTTCTCTTTCACCATCCTCATCTCCTCACATAACTTTCAGATATGTGTTGAAAGCCATTCCTTGTCTTGTCTCTTCTTTATCCTAGAATGGTTGTATGTATTTCCTTGAACATCGCCTTCAGAGAGTTAGCTCCAGTATTCTATAAGGCAGCTTTCATCAGTGATATCGCGTATTGTCTCCGACTTTACTCTGCTCTGATTGTAGTAAATACACTCCTTATGGAATTCTCCAGTTTCTGAATCCTGAACAGTGGCCTGTTTCCATTTGTTTCCAAGGAATTCAGCTTTACCTTGAAGGTTCCCTGAATTAGATGGTGGTCTCAGCCGACGTCTGCTCCCCCTCTCGTCTTTGCGTTAGGCAGGCTGTGTCTCCACATCCTTGAGCAGTATTGAGATGAAATCTATCTGGTTTGTGTTGTGTCCGTCAGGCGAAATCCACGTTGTTTTGTGTATATTCTTGTGCTTGTACACGCTGCCTCCGATCACCAAATCATTGAGAGCGCAGAAGTCTGTGAATAGTTCTCCGTTCTCATTCATTCCTCTGAGCCAAAACCTCTAGACCCATGATCAGTTTTTTCTTGTATTATCCTCCCACAGTTTGACTTGAATTCACATCGCCCATGAGAATTTTGATGTCGTCATTTGGGATGTTGTCCATCACTGTTTGCAGTTGTCTATAGAAATCTTCCTTCTTTTGTTCCACGTTGTTTGTAAGTGCGTAGCATTGGATAATTGTGACTTTGCTGTCATGATCCCAGATAAAATTGATTCCCACTACATTAGGGATTTGGTTGCCACTCGTGACATCATTATAGCCGCTCACTGCCTCAGTGTGCCTATGGTTGTCATTTGGGTGACCAGATCGGAGTAGATTACTAACTCACCAAATGACAATTTTTCTGGTCCACATCGATTCTATCTGCTGTTGCAGATTCCTAGTACTTCCATGGCATCTCTTCACATTTCTTTGGTTACCTGCACAGCTTTCCCAGCCTCGAACATTGTACGTACATTCCACGTCCACATTCTTATTCTTGACTTCATTGAGAGAAGACACATCAGCTGGCTGACTGGCTTCCCAAAGGTTCTCATTTCATCATTTCATTTCATCTCACCGATTCCAGTGAAGAATAAGATTGTTTTTCATATTTTTTGTATTTTTAATAAATTTCTTGTGCTTTGAAGTTTCTGTAGCAGTTTGATTAGTTTGTGGGATAGAGTCCCAGTCTCAACCCTCCTTCTTTATCCGGGCTTGAGAAGAAGACTAGTGACCTAATAACCTAGGAAAGTGTAGTAATTTATTGTACTTGAAGTATTAGTATTTCGATCTGACGGAATTATAAGAATCTAAACAAAACGCAGAGAGGGCAGCAATCAGGAATTTATATTTAGCGGAATTCGAATGCCATTCATATAAGAAACATATCAACAGTCAACAGTAAGTATTTTAAACAATACAGAGATAGAAATTGTCAATCACCACATCCGCCACACCTCGAATATCTCCTCGCGTATTTATAGCGATGTCTCGGTTTGCTTGCAAGTAGCTTCGACCTAACTGATTCTGTGATATTATTTTCATCAGTATTATCTGGACTACCTAAGCTTCGATATCAGAGGTCGCAAAACAAGATAAGAATGCTGTCAGCAAACTCTCAGGAGCTTTCTATGTCCAGCTCTTACTACGCTGGACCTCACTCTGTCCCTCGAGGACTTTCAGAAACACTTTGTAATAACCATCGCGAAAAACCAGAACACAGATTGGTGACTGGAGAATCCTTTATTCTTACGGCAATTTGTAACCAACAATAAGGTTATTATACACAAGGTCCAAGAATAAATGTTATAACAATAAATCACGATAATAATTCTGATAGTTTTCCGTCTTCCACCGAGCAGCGAACGATGAGACGATGACTGATGGATGCATGACTCCCGCGAAAAATATAGAGTTGGGTTTGGGCAAGCAACCATGAATTGATCGTTCAATCTTCAACTACGTTAACAAATGCCTTGGTCCGTCTGGCCCCAAATCAGTATCCTACGGGAGGCCTGACCATCTTTCACAGTTGAAATCGAGGAAAGTGCCCACAAGGGATGATCTTATGCGCAAGAAGCTGGAAGACGAAAGACGGGTGTGGAGTAGCATGGAACATTAGCATCCGTATCAATCCATATCCATCCTATTCTTAACCCTCGGACTTGCAAACCATGATTTCCCATTCGGGTTCCTTTGGAAGGCCTAGTTTGTGGTGTTAATCGATGGTCTCTGCCACATATACATGGTTCATCTTCACTTGTTTCCTCATGTTTGTTGGGCAATAGGTTCTCAACCATTTTGAAGGGATGTCAGAGTTCTTTGTTGTTTATCCCTTTTGGCTCGTCAACTGACTCGGTAACGAACGAAAGCACCTATTTATGAAGGTCTGTATCGGGCGTGTTGATGATACGCGTGCCGAGTCTTTGAAGCCTTGGCCCGACAGTGGTGCGAAAAATTCGGATACTATTCTTTGTGCTGATTGCTGTGAAACTCCACAATATCAAAATGATAAATGGTCGCCTTGATTTCCGAACTTCGGGCTTGTCATCCTAACCCATATAACCTCTTGTTGATAAGACGCAGCATAGCTAAGTGAAAGTAGCGACTACCTTTGGATTTCTCTTTCTAATGATAATTGCTACTAGTTGTTGATTGGGTAACTTTGTAACTCTGTCATCCCTCTGTTCACTTTAATTTCTGTCTTTGCAGCCTCTTGCGTCGACTCGCTAGTTTTTTCTTGTAAATTTTTGAGCTTGTGAGACACAAAACGAAAATCACCCACGAATTCTGGGTTTTTTAGGGTCTTTTTTCAGCCTGACGTATGCCTGCCTTCTCAGTCCCTAAGGTCTGCTGCTTGACCCACTCCATCAAAATCGGGATTGTCATCGGCAGTGATTAGAAACCCTGTTATACTTCCCTTTGACTTCAAATGCTTCATTTATTCTTTCATTGTAAATTATCGTTATACAGCAGTTAAACAAGTTTGTAAGGATTTGTACCACTCCGTAGATTTGAGGCAGTCAGAAAATTACCCTACATTCGATGATTTCAAAAGTCGCCTCAAGGTCGACGGGAGAAGAGAGGCCCATGAAACCTCGCTAGTTATTCCAGCAGCTTAGTTCGCCCTGCTTCTGCAGCGTCATAATATAGCTTACGCAATGTTAACCTAAATTCCAGGTTCAGTCCTCTTGGGACACTTGTCTCTTAGTTACTAGAACTTGTCGATCGTCGGTGTACCGGGGAAACACGAGCCGCGACTTTCTTAAGCGATCCATTCTGTTCGACTGGACTATGATTACTGTCAGTCAGCACTGAGGAGACACACACAGATGGAATGTTGATGGTGACATACGAGAAAATTGCCCTGGATGTTACAACTTGTACTCACTCATTCTCACATAATTCAATGAGGCCCACTCGTACTCACCATGTTGTTTTAACACACACTGGATGCCTGACAACTATCAGACAGACATGCTACCTATCTCCTATTTTTAAGGGCAGTGTCAGGATGCGGAATGCTACAGACCTGTCGCGCTACTTTTAGTAATGTTGTGGGTTATAGGAAGCCTGCTGATTTTTCGCACTAAGGTACATCTGAAGACGAATAGTACGCTATTCGAGGCACCACAAGGTTTTGGAAGCTATTAGTCCTGTGATTCCAATTTTTGACATATTGGTAAAACTAGACAGCATGTCGCGACCAGAACATTCTGGTTTGTTAGCTGTTTATAGATTCCGTCAGGGTTTTTAATCTTTTTCACATGAAACCTCTCTCTAAGTCTCCGAAATGGGCACTATGGCAGACTATAAATCCATTATGGATAAAAAATTTGATAGTCTCACACTGTTATACAGTAATACTTATTGATGACGTTTCGAGGACAATCATATTAAAGTGATAGGATGAGTTGTCAGTGTAGTTGAAGATTGAACGATCAATTCATGGTTGCTTGCTCAAACCCAACTTCCCCATATTTTTCGTGGAGTCATCAGTTCATCAATCATAGTCTCATCGGTCGCTGTTCCGAAGGAAGATCAAAAAACTGTCAGAAACCTTACTCTGTAAAGGCGGTATTGCTGGTTATATGTTGGCGTTAGAAAAGAGAATTCTTGAGTCGCAAAACGGTGTTTTGGTTTCCGCGTCGGTTAATACTAGGCGTTTCTGAAAATCTTCAAGGGACAGCGTGAGGCCCAGCACAGCAAGAGCTGGACATTAACTGTTTATGAGACTTGACTGACATGAGCATTATATTGTGCTTGAAACGTCATCAGTAAATATTACTGTATAACACTGTGTGACTTTATCAAAACAAATGTAGTTCATAATGGACGCACACTTAGGCAGTCATTCCGTGAAGTAATATTGTAACAACAAAAGACAAGGGCCAGGCAACGGATCGTTTATCTAGGAAATCAATACATTTTCATATATTTTCATGAACATTATTATAGGTTATTGTTAGAAGAAAAGCACAGTCTTCTGGTCGTTGGTTTCTCGCTGAACGTTAACCTTGCATCTCTTTGTGGCTGTTCATTGAAATTCAGATTATCTATCTGCAAATTGCGTCCGCTTACGCAAAGTCTGTTAGGATTGTTTGTTGAATCTATCTTTGCTCTCATTTTTCTCACCACCAATATTGTGGACGTAAGCATTGACGTAAATTATTGTCTACCAATTTGACTAGGAGCCAGCTCTCGACACAATATTGAAGGGAAAGAACTGAGACATATGCGGGCTGTACCTTGAACCTAACGTCTATTCGTAGAGGATGCTATGGCACTGCGTTGGCATGTCTGAAAGTTAGGGCAAATGTGGTGGTCATTAGGTACTAAAATCTTACTAGAATTATCCTCAGTGTATCCTAAAGTGTCCACAACATCGGATAAACATTTTACGCCAGAAATGACGTCAACTTCTTCCCTCGTGGACAACCATTTGAAGAAAGGATAATTCGTTATGAATTTACAGTCATGTCTGTAGTGGGGGAGTGTGAGTTCTTCATTGTTGCACCTATTGTGGACCCAGCGCTAACGAATTAAAGATTCAAAGGCCTAAATTCCAAAATGTGCATTGACAATTGCAGGAATGACTTATAAATAGCTGCTTCTCTTCTAGGAAGCGTGAACCTCTTTGTTTACACTGCAAGGTCGTCTCGATAGCATGACGTGTGTGGGTTGCCCAAGGGGTCATTACGGAAAAGAGACTAAAGTTTGTATCTGATTTACAGCACTGTAGACTTCAAAGTAGCCAGCGTAGTGTTGGTTTACAATGGTGCCGAGAAAAGTGTGAGTGAGAAATTCATAGACCTATCTTCATCCGCTACCAGTATATTTGCACTAAATTACTTTACACACTTAAGTAGTGAATTTTAGACAAGATAACCGGCATCTCACAGACTAACCATGGTTCAGATAATCAACCGTTGGTATGTAACACGCAGTTATATTGAGATACACTACAACATACATACATATATCGGCGCCATGTTCTCTGATCGAACAATACCTGAAAAATATCGGATGAACTGTTGGGCTTATTGATATGCGCCTTCATACTACGGAGCAGAAAACTTTACTTTTACTGTGCCGACGAAATTCTAAAATCTAAAAATTAATGCGATAACCCAAACGAAGTAGTAATGGATTGTGAACGCATATTAAGAACACCTGGCCATGCCGTAATAACCTGAACGAGAAACATGGTCAAGCAGACCTCCGAAATTTATAGGAAGTCTGCCAACCCCATTCAGATTCCGCACCTCTTGATTGCCGAGTGTCAGAATTTCACACTTAAGATGCTGTCAATGTCCAGGTACAACTACACTGGACTTCACACTGTCCTTGGAAGACTTTCAGGAACTATGCGTAATAACCAACGCAAAAGAAACCAGAACAAGGACCCTTTATTCTTGCACCAATACAGAGCCATTCATCAGGTTATTGCGCACAAAGTCTAAGAATAAATGTCATAACGATAGATGACAATAATACTTCCGATAGTTTTTCTCTCTTCCAACGAACAGCGGACGATGAAACGACTGCAGTATTGATGACTCCCGCGAAAATATGGAGGAGTTGGGTTTGAGCAAACAACCATGAATTGATCGTTCCATCTTCAACTACATCGACAGATGCTCCCGTGGTTTTTCCTTTTCGTGTCAATGCTTGTGATGTAAAAGCTTGACGATGCTTGAGGTTAGGCATCAAGCATCTAAATTTCACGTTTTACTGTACGTGGAACACGTTCACTTCTTCAGAAAATTCCAGTACTTCAGTCAGTGAAGATTGCCCAGAGATTAAATTATGCAGTTGGGGAGCCACCATGTTTTCGCACTAACATAACTTAAGATACGATGGGCTGCAAAGTGTTTCAAGAGAAGCAAACATTGGCACAGTAAGTCCGCATACACAATACTCGGACGTCTGACTCGTCGTTTTCCGTTTGGATCCCCCTCTAGGGCTTGGCGCGTAACGCCAATCAGCAACCATCTCATCTATATTCATTCACCAGCATATTTATTAAGCAATAGATTCTTGGTTAGTTTTTCACCGGAGCTCCTAGTTGCTCGTACTGTCTGTTCACCCAGTCTTCGCTATTGGCACAGGCGTTTTTTGATAGGAGTCTGCGGTGTCCTGTTGGAGCAGCTTTACGCGACGCGCTCACCAAACCTCCTAACCACAAAGAAGCACCGACTAACTTGACACTGCTATTGAAAATCTGAATCTTGTTTCTTGTGCTGAGCGCAGTAAACTTTCACACCTATTTCAGATTAACGAATGTCTGTTTGGTTTCTGCGATTCTGGCTGGCTTTAAAATTTTTGTGTGTACTACCTGTAGCTAAAATAATGCTATACAGGGGATTGAAAGAGGTGACTTCCGCTAGATTTTTCTCACTGATAGTGATCAATGTTTGTTGTTTTTGGTTAGGTTACTTTATTTCTGCTGTTCGCAAACACATCCGAAGTCCTGCCTACGCTTCTTCTTTGGACAGCTAGCTGGTTTATGCTGGTGAATTGCGCTGATAAAGGTTTGGAGCACTGCGTCGTGTTGAGGCCGTTTCCGAGCCGTTTCACAGCTAACGCTGCTGAGGGCTTTTTCAAGGATAAAGTCGAGGTACAGGCTTGACTGCCATTCCATGCTGTTATTTGATGATGTGAATGCATCATCATGGTAGACAATCCACACAGTGTTCGTGTCTGGAATCTCGGTGACTGAAATAGATTGTTGACTACAAAATAAGAGAATAATTTTTTTAATAAATAAAAAAAGAAATAGAAGTTGAAAATTGCCTTAAGCCGAAATTTAAATACAAACTATCGAATGAAAGTACATGTGTCAATGGAGTTGAGGATTGAACGATCAATTCTTGGTTGTTTGCTCAAAATCAACTTCCCCAATTTTCGCGGAGGCATCAATACGACAGTCATCGTCTCATCGGTCGCTGTTCAGAAAGAAGAGTGAAACATCGTCAGAAGTAATACAATGATTTATTATTGTAATATTTGTTTTCAGACCTTAGTTCGCTTATTCTTTTATATGTTGGTGTAACAATAAAGAAATATCAAACGGCAGATCGGTGTTTTGGTTTTTTCGTCCGTTATAACTAAGCGTTTCTGAAATCTTCGAAGAACAGCGTGGGCCCGAGCGTAGCGAGAGCTGGGCATTAACGGTTTATGAGACGTGATTGACAGTTTCTGACGATGGAAACAGATCTGGCGGATTTAAACAGTTGGTGAAAGTTTGGATAGTCGCCGTTCATCTTTCCTGGTGCCGGTCAAGTCCTCTTTGAACAAGCAATATCTGGAACTTTTTGGAATTGGGTCAAGTTCAACAATGCCTGGGTCAAAGAAGGGACAGAGTGTCTTGGATACAAACAGGAAAGTAAGTCATGGTGACTTGTCTGTTAATTGTAACGATGTGTCTGATGTTAAGCATGACATGGTTGATGTTACTGTTTCGCCGTTCAGGGATAATAGGAACATCAAACTCCCTAAATTTGAACCACGGTGTTTTGATGGAAACCCGGCTGATTATTTACAATTTGTAAAGGAGTTTGAGGTCATGTTGAGTAGTTTTCTATCAAGTGATGAATTGAAGTTAATGTATTTGATGAGGTATTGCACTGGAGATGCTTCAAGAGCTATACAGTGCTGTAAGTTTATGAAGCCAAAAGAGGGCTACTACGAGGCTATGAGCATATTACGTCAAAGGTTTGGAAGACCTTCGATGATTGCAGGGAAATTATTCGAGGCTGTTAAGGGTAATGGTGGTCAATTACAGGATGACTCCCAGGCACTCACTGAGTTTTTAGATAATTTGCTAATTTACAAGAATGGAATGATTTCGATGAATCGCATGAGTGACCTCAACTCGAGTTTTATACTAGAAGTAATAGCAAGACGCCTACCTACTCGACTGCAAAGGAAGTGGGTGAAGATAAGCTCCCGTATGGAGGATGAGGGTATCGAGCCAAAGTTTGATGATATCCTGAAACTGGTAAATACTAGTGTCAATCAATCTATGAGCAAGTTCGCCAGTCTATTACATCTCACCCCTAGAATAGAGCAGTCTGAGAGCAAAATGCAATCATTGATGACGAGTAGGCCTCAGAGAGGTGGATATCGAGAAGGCTCCATGATGTCTAGTAATGCATATAGACCTAGTGAGTGTAACAGGTTTCGTAGTACATCCTCAACAGATAAGTTGCAAGATGCAAGACAAACACGGTTGTGTTTTACACGTTTGCAAGAGGTGCATACAAAGGTGAACTGTGAACCAGTGAGCAAGTTCAGTGATAAGCTAAATGTAAACTCCAGGTCTGACTCCGAATTGTGTGACGATAACGGTGCGGTCAGGAAGTCTGTAGTTGCAACTGGTAAGCCATTGTTGAATAGAGTGTCACAGAATAGAGTTACTGCTTCAGAGTGCAGTTCTGACTCCAAAAGTTTACAAAGTATAACTAGTCAGAGTGAAGATATAAAACCTTTAATGATTTGTGAGGAGGAACCAAAATTGTCTACTTCTGTTATTAAAGAGTTTGAAAATGATGAACTTGACGGTAAATTGAATATTTGTGATAATGATCATGATAGTGCAGATTTGTCTTTGGTTGATCATGATGAAATGGAGGGAATGCCTACTACTGCTAAGTTAAATAAAGGTTCTGTACAACTTGAACGTGAAGTAGAAATAAATGCAGGTGCAGTTGCAGAAGGCATGCGTACTTGTGAGACCGTCAGCGTGATTGATCAGCGTGTAGCCCACCTATCATCAGATGCTAGTGCTAAACCTGAGCTGATAGTAAAAGACAGCAGTGGTGGTGGTATTATAGGTAGACAAATTTCTGAAAGTCGAGCAACAACAGCTTTTGATCCACTGCTAAGTTCATCAACTGATATCAATCAGTCGTCGTTGGTGCTGTCATCCACAATGAAAAAGACACCCATGAACTCAAGTATCTTGTGCAATGACTATGGTAGTATCAGTTCGTTTGAAAGGACGAATATCAATGGTCAGTTTAGTGTGGATAAGCCAAGTGTAAAGGAGAGAGTTATTGTTAAATTGACTTGCACGAATAAAGGCATTTCTAGTTTCAAGTTACTATTTGAATGTTATTATCTTTGGTGTAAATTACTTTGTTTCTATACTTGGTTGATGAGATATGTCGTGTGTTTGTTGGTCATCTATATTCTACGATACAATGACATGGGCGTGTTGCCGTTCAGATTTGAGGATTTAGCTCATAGAAGGAAGTTAGCAAATGAACTCTGCGACGATTTTCCAACCTAGGGCGTCAACCTGAGAAGGGTTGTAGGCGTACTGGTGTAAGTCCTACAGTTCTTCAAAGGGTAGCGCATCAATGAGCAGTCCAATGTGCTTGGTGTATGATCTTGTACATATGTTCATATTGTATATACTGAATTGATATCATCTGTCATCTAGCTGTTGGTAATTCTGTTTGTGTCCGGACGACTTCCACTTGGATCATCAACCTGAGAAGGAATGTAGGCGTACTGGTGTAAGTCCTACAGTTCTTCAAGGGTAGTTTGTCATGCCGGAATCCACAACATTTGATGTAGTGATTGTACATATGTTTGTGTTAAATAGTTGTGTGAGTTCCAATTATCGCAATTGTTGGTTAATCTTGTTTGTGTCCGGACATTCCACAAATTACAATCGTCAACCTGAGAAGGGTTGTAGGCGTACTGGTGTAAGTCCTGCAATTCTTCAAAGGAATTCCACCATGAGATGATCGGCGAGGTTGTTTGTACAATTTGTATATACGTGTGGTGTGTCATAGCAATTGGTGTATTTTGGATTCATTGTGTTTACTTGTTGTTTTCGTGTCTTGTTGTTATTGCGTAATTTTGTTAAAATTTTCGTCGTGATTACTTCTGAAGTTGTTTCGAGTCTTCTACATGAATGAATTGATTGATGTTAAGGACAGCAGATGGGGCGTATACGCCGGGGAGGCTAGACTATTGCTGAGAATGACACGCATACGGGGATAATTGCTAGCTGTGGTCCCACACGCCGGGGAGAATGAGTGTAAATGGCTGTGGCTTGCGTACATCACCGCTACTAGAACTGAGGCAGAATGAGTGACAAGCGATTTCAGTGGTAATTGGTAGTGAGTAGATAAGAGGATGAGCGTAGAGTATCGTGAGGTGCTGCCATGGTCACTTTGCATTCTGCAAGAATCATTCTAGTAAGTGGCGATTGTGTTGCGAGATGTCAAGAGGAGGTCTCTGTCTGGATGCGCAGGTCGTCAGCGATGTGTGAGATTGTGCTGTGGGTATGCTTGTGGTGTATTGGCTTTTCTGTTTGTTTTCCATTTCAGCTCTGTCCGTGTGACCCAGGTTCTCGCAATGGCATCCAAGTCAACGTGCATTGGTCGTGAAGGAAAAAAGGGTTGGATCCCTTTTTTGCCGGGGAGTGTCAATGTAGTTGAAGATTGAACGATCAATTCTTGGTTGTTTGCTCAAAATCAACTTCCCCAATTTTCGCGGAGGCATCAATACGACAGTCATCGTCTCATCGGTCGCTGTTCAGAAAGAAGAGTGAAACATCGTCAGAAGTAATACAATGATTTATTATTGTAATATTTGTTTTCAGACCTTAGTTCGCTTATTCTTTTATATGTTGGTGTAACAATAAAGAAATATCAAACGGCAGATCGGTGTTTTGGTTTTTTCGTCCGTTATAACTAAGCGTTTCTGAAATCTTCGAAGAACAGCGTGGGCCCGAGCGTAGCGAGAGCTGGGCATTAACGGTTTATGAGACGTGATTGACAACATGGTATGAATCCGCTACTTCAGAAGGACACCTAACTGTTTACTTCAGAAAAACGGTAGATATTGTTAAGCCCTCGCTTTTCTTTTACACAGTTTACGCACTTTGACTTTTGCGTATAACTCCTTTCCAAGCTACATAAGTAGGTGAAATAATCACCTGTCTTTCACTTAAACTAATTGTTCGCAAAAAAGACTGTAGAATATTGGGGAAATAATATTTCTTGAAAAAAACAACTAAAAAATGATGAACCCCATGTCTGTTATATATTTTGAATTATTAATACCTATTATATACTTCCGCACCTCTCTGCCGGTTTTTCTTGCGTCTTCTTCTCTTTTCAAAGATACTGCCTTCAACGGAGGCACTGATACAGCGCTGCTGTTCTCTACTTATTTGGGATACTGCTAGCTCATCTGGTAAATAACGGAGCCACCTATATTATAAAATCTGCTGACAGGTTCAAAGTCGGTCTCATAAACAACTGGAAATGTCACAAATATGGTGTACTTACAGGTGAATTTAAAGTTTTATAGACTTTGAAACAATTTATGAATCATTTACTGATAATGTTTATTCTGCATCTCTTATTTATCACGTTAGCACCTGTACAAAAGTGCTACTTACCTTCCACAATTCACGCGAACATTTACAATTCCCGGGTGAAATTGACATGTATTTTTTTCAATCACAGTTTAGATTTGACACTATATCTTATGAATTATTCGGTCGAAGGCAGACCTCAAAAATTATCTATTTCCCTATTTGTACATTTCTTTTTAAATATTTCTCTCACATTTACTAGTATTCAATCTATTAACAAGTCATATTATATATTCTATAAGTTCTAGTTAGTGTACATATGCTCATGCCTGTAAAAATGGCTGGTTTCTGTTCCAGAAATAAAATTTATTATTATTTAAAAGTTTGAAGAGTTCACTTCTATACCATTTACTTTCACAGATTAGCAGCATTTTCTCATGGTATATTCTTATTTCTTTTGCGGTTTTAACAACCTTACCAGCTTCAAAAGTTGTGCAGATATTTCGCGTCCCATGGTTTTGTTCACTTTAAATATGGGAAAGTACATTGGTTGACTGGTTCTCTGAAGCTTTGGCCGGCTGGCGTCATTTAGTTTTCGTGATTCCAGTGAAGGATAAGTATATTCTTCCGGGTTGAGTTGCTAGCCCCATGTCCATTCTTGCCTATGATTCCAGACTTAGTGTCGGATAAAGGTGGCGCTACTTCATAAAATAGATACGCCATACAATCACCCCAGTTTGTGGAATTTAAATTTTGTTGGTGCGAAGTTTTTTTGTCACACAGAATTGTTGGCTAAATTTAAATGAACCATGTAAATCTTCCTTCTCTTCATCTAATGTCGCTCCATGCATTTATACCGTCTGTGTGAATAAAATGTTGCCCATGTTTCCTGTTCTCGTCCACTCACTTACTGAATACCGACAGAAGTTCCATGACACTTGTGGAAGCAGTTGCTGCTTGATTTGAATGATTCTTGTGTTGATCCCGTGACTGTATGAACCGACTTATCATACCGACACTTGAACCTTCGTCTCTATATTTTCGTGTGTGCGTGATCAAATGTACTTAGACTGTTTTGTTGATATATTGTAGTAATTTATTGTAATCGTAATATTAGTATTTCGAGATGACCGAATTACACGAATCCAAACAAAACAGAGAGAGGGCAGAATTCAGGAATTTGTATTTAGCGGAATTATAATGCAATTCATATATGAAATATTAACAATCAACAGTAAGTATTTAAACAATACAGAGGTAGAAATAGTCAATCACCACATCCGCCACACGTTGAATGTCTCCTTGCGTATTTATAATGATATCGCGGTTTGCTTGCCAGTCTCTGCGATCTTCTAACTGATTCTGTGATATCATTTCCATCAGTATCATCTAGACTTATTTCTGAATTATCTACAAAGTCAGGATTAGTAGCGGAGTCATTATAATCATAATCGGAACGACCTACCTCATTTATTCTCACTTGATCCAAGTGTCTGTTATGAACTGAATTATCTTCGATGTCTAATATCTTCACCATTCGATTTCCCATTCTTTGTAGTATGATACCAATAGAAGGTCTATAATCATTCCCTCTGTAATAATGTACATCAGAAGTCGTGGACATCAGATGCTTTCTGAGAATTCGAGATTTGAATAGTTTTGCAGGACTTTCATGAGTACTTGTATGCTCCGCATTGCGATATTGAAGTAAGAAGTTATCCACACATCTCTCTAGCTCATCAAGATTTTGAGGACTCATTGATGCTATAGCACTCTTTAATGTTCGTACAAAATTTTCTGCCAACCCGTTTGACTGAGGATGACGTGGTGCTGTGTACAAATGACGACAACCTATATGTTTGAGCCAATCATTGAAGTTCTTCTCCGTAAAATGAGTACCATTGTCAGTAACTAAGACATCTGGAATTCCTTCTCGACTAAAAATCTTTCTCAACGCTCTGTGAGTGAATTTGGCATTAGGACTATCTGTAATGATGACTTCTGGCCATCTAGAATAAGAATCCACAATAACTAAAGCATAATATGAATTTAAGAATGGACCACAGTAATCTGCATGAATACGCTGCCAAACCTCACAAGATGCAGGCCACGGTGTCCACGATGACTTCCCATAGGACATTTTATGTAAACAGCTAGAACAGCTCTTTGATCTTTTGTTAATGTCAGCATCAATTTCCGGCCACCAGCATGTTAGGCGTGCTAATGATTTCATCTTATCAGCTCCTAGATGAGCAGAATGTAGATCATCCAAAATCGCAGATCTTAATGTTGGAGGAATAATAATTCTGTCATTCAGACATAGAAATCCTTCAGGATGGACTGAAATCTCATCTCTTCGCTTATAAAAGTCTGGAAATCTTCGCTTACACTGAACATTCCAACCTCTTTTTGTTGCATTTATAACGCATCCGTAATATTTCCGAGTATCATTTATAAGTCGAACTCGATCCACCGGTAACGGCTGGACTAATAAGCAATCAGTATCATTAGCAGCATTTTCAAATAATGAATAACGAGATAAGAAGTCTGCATGAGGTATATCCTTTGCCGATCTATGTTCAATAGTGTAATCATATGCACTTAGTTCTAAACTCCATCTTTGAACCATAGCAGCAGATGATTTATTCAAAGATTTTTCTGGATTGTAAATGAATTTCAAAGCTTGATGATCAGTAACTATGTGAAACTTAGTACCAAAGAGATACTTGTGCAAGCGTCTTATTGCCCATACAACTGCTAGAGCTTCTTTCTGGGTTTGTGAGTACCCTTGTTCACTCTTACTTAGACGTCTTGAAATACAAATAACAGGTTGTCCATTTTGCTCAAGTACTGCAGCTATACCCATAGGAGAAGCATCTGTAGTGAGAACAGACTTATCTTTCGATGAAAAAGGTCTTAAGAAAGCTTGTTTATTAAGAAACTCCAAAGTTTTTCGCAAGATATTCTCATGTTGTTGTTCCCACTTAAACTGTTTACTGGAGACAATCTCAAAAAGTGGAGATAACCGTTGAGTGAAGTTGGGAATGAATCTGGAGTAAAACTGAAGAGTACCTATCCATGATCTCAACGATGACATATTATTAGGTGACGGTGCTTGAATTAGAGGTGCCAAACGACTAGCATCAGGTCTGAAACCTTCGGAGTCTACTGTGTATCCCAAGCATGATACAGACGACAAAGTGAAATGACATTTAGATGGATTAACAAGAACATTATTCTCACATAAACGCCTGAACAGTTTTAAAAGACGTTCATTATGCAATTCGATATTAGGACCATGAACTATAATGTCGTCTTGGTATGACTCAACACCATCTAATCCATCTATCATCTGATTTATTACATTTTGAAATATTGCAGGTGAAACCTTTAAACCAAAAGGCAAGAACTTATACTTGAACAATCCAAATGGAGTATTAATGGTTGTTAATGCACTAGACGCCTCATCAAGAGGAATTTGCAAATAGGCATCTTTTAGATCTATTTTGGAAAAGTATCTTGAGCCATGTAGCTTGTAGAGAATGTCTTCAGTTTCTAGAGTAGTGCAACTTTGCTGTAGTAGACGACTATTGAGTGTAAGGCGGTAGTCACCACAAATTCTAGGTGTTTTTCCATCAGCCTTTAGTGGCGTAACAATAGGAGTAGCCCAATTTGAAGACTCAACTGGCATAAGTATGCCTTGCTCAACCAACTTGTCTAACTCTTTCTTAACTGCATCTCGCAATCCATATGGAATTAATCGGCGTTTCAGGAAGATAGGATCACCCTCTATTTCAAGATGGATGGGCTGAATCTTCATACCACCTACACTCTTTGAGCATTGGAGAAGTAATTCCCTGAACAAAGATTCATCAAACAACTCAGTACAAAGTGAGATTTCGACATTTAACAATCTAAGGGCTTTTAATCCCAATAAAGATGGACCATATTCACTAACAAGAAAGGGAATATTTACAAAATTACCACTGTCTGATTTCAAAGAAATGTTAGTAGCCCCGATAAGAGGTAATTTATGACCAGTTATGCCTGTAATTGAACTAGTAGTAGGGTCTATCTGGACATTCTTACAAATCGATTGTAAATCTTTCTTAGAAATTATAGATTCAGTACTCCCAGTATCAATTATAAAACAATGGGACTTGCCTGAACTTGTAGTGAAGGTTCTCATTAGATGAGATTGAGTATTGGGAAAAGTTGAAAGAGATAACGACTGCATTTTACCAGATAAATTGGAAGAATTATCAGGATTCTGAGTAACATAAGTATTCGAACTTCTGCAAACAGTCTTGATGTGTCCAACTTTACCACATTTATAGCACTTAGCACTCCGAAAACGGCAAGTGCTTCGTAGATGTAACTTTCCACAGGAAAAACACGGCTTATTATTTTTCATCTCTGGCTGCATTCTATTAACTGTGGGCGGCAGTTTGGATTGCTTTCCATGACCACTTGTATTTTCGACTTTAGAAAGCATAACATCAGACACTGACGTAGTGGGAGCAGAGTATTCATTATTGACATCTTCATATGTCATACATACATCTTTAGCAGTTTGAAAGGTACAAGAAGGAATCTGAATTAACTCTTTCTCTAACTTAGGAATATTGATTCCAGCAATTAGACGATCACGTAGTTGAGTATGCAGCTGATCTCCAAAGTTACACTTTGAGGCTTGAATTTGAAGTTGAAGAATGAAGTCTCTAATCTTCTGGTTGGGAGAACGTACCAGTTTGTTGAAGTGAGCCCTCTCTCTCGTCTCAAATGTAGTTACATGAAAGTGATTTGTCAGAAGTTCACGTAGTTTATAATATGGCAGAGAAATTGGTTTTTCTGGAAATGACAGAGTCTTTACTAGGCTATATGCATCAAGCCCAATAGCAGTGATGAAATGTGCTGGTATTTTGTCATCCCGAACATTCTTGGAAATGCACCACGCATCGAAGCATTCCAAATAATCAGCAATCTCCCGCGGAGTAGCATTTATAGGAAAATTTCCCAGGTTACTTAGTTCCATCGCGACGCCAATTTGTAGTGATTATTTGTAATCGTAGTATTAGTATTTCGAGATGACCGAATTACACGAATCCAACCAAAACACAGAGAGGGCGGAATTCAGGAATTTGTATTTAGCGGAATTATTAATCAGTTCATATAGGAAATATATTTACAATCAACAGTAAGTATTTGAAGAATACAGAGATAGAAATTGTCAATCACCACATACATCTAGGCATGTATTCAGTTTACTGGATATCAGTTACATTTCAAACTTTTGGGGTTTCATAGTCGGTAGAGTGATACGAAGGGACGATATTTAGCGGATACTATCTTCCAACTTCGTAATAACTTTTTTCGACTTAGAACAGAAAGAAGCCAATAAGCCAGGTCTGAATAATATTTGAATCGGAATTGAGGATGCCGTGCTGAAATGCATGCTTAGCTAACTAGAGATCCTGTGCGAACGACGGAAAGTAGCATCGCGTACCTGAAGCTTAACCTGCTGGAGTAAGTAGTGAAGGCGAACATTCAATGTTCAGCCATAATGCAAGCTGTAGGCTAACAGATCGAAGTCACCTGTAAACAGGATGGTCACTTTGGCTGTTTGAAAGCAAGTTCATCAACTCTAACCAGCTGAATCAACTAGATTCAAACCACCATAATTATGAATAGATACTTAGACCAGCTGGTATTATGTGGAATCAGGTTTGTAATTTGTAAATTTTTCAGACTTAGGTAAAAATTCACCCCGATTTACACCACTAACAGAAAATATTCGGTTAAAAATTCGTGAACTGCTTATTGTCTGATGGTAAAATCAAAACAGGATGCATAGTTGCGAAATCGCATCGTGGGAACTTGTTATTATTCGCGTTCCTTTTGGATCCGACTGTATAATAGGGATTCATTTTAGTAATTATTTGTAGTCGTAGTATTAGTATTTCAAGATGACCGAATTACAAGAATCCAAACAAAACACAGAGAGGGCAGAATTCAGGAATTTGTATTTAGCGGAATTAATAATCAGTTCATATAGGAAATATATTTACAATCAACAGTAAGTATTGAAACAATACAGAGATAGAAATTGTCAATCACCACATTCATCCACCAGTGTCCACCTTGTCTCCGTTAGTTCGATACTCACGGTTACCCATAATCTCTCATCTTCCCCTCGTTCTCACATGATCTCCTCCATCTCACTCTCGCAGTGACGTCTTACTCGCCGTTTCGCATTCGAATTTCACTCAAGCGATGGCCTATCTGGCGCGCAATGTCATTCAATGGGCTCGTCAGCGTGCGCCCTATTCGTCTCCATTTTTCTCGACAAACCTGTTGGAAAGAGGTCCTTAGTTAGTTCGTTCCAAGAGTCTCTTGCTGCTAATTATTTCAGGCCGGCCATTCGATCGTCAGTATGCAGTCAGAGAAGGCAGATGTTGATAAACGTCGCACCGCGCTGTTTGAAATGCTTTTCTTGGCTTTGGCGTCGGGTTTCCAACCCACATAGAACTCACTGAGATAACACTGATGTTGAAAATCAAAATCTAGTTCTTTACACTGTGGAATGCAGAAGATTCCTAAACTGATTTCAGGTTGATGAAGGTCTGTCTTGCCTTTCCTATTCTGGCTTTGACATCCTCATCCGTGTCAGCTAGCCATAGTTGAAACCAGGCTTTCTAGATAATTGGAGGAAGTCTCTTCTGTCAAATTTCTCCCGTTGATAGTGATTGGATCTGTTTGTTGCCAGTGCTGGTTGGTTATCTTCAACACCCCAGTTTCCTCTATGGTCACTTGGAGTCCTGTCATTGCTTTCCTATCCAGTCAGTTTTTTGCTTTTCGCCTGTAAGTCTTCAAGTTTGTTTGACATTTAACATAAGTCATCCGCTCGTGAAATCCAGATCTTCTTATGTCTTCTTGTCAGTAATTTAGCCTGATCCTGTCTTCTCATTCCCATGTACAGTCTGGCACATGCACTGGTTAACCACAATTTGGAATATCATTGGTGATAATAGGCATCCAGCCTTGTCATACTCCCGTACGCACTTCGAACGCCTCACTGATTTTCCCTCTGTGGATCACGTGACAGTGATATAGGGATGTTGATTGAGGTTGATAAAGACTTGAGGTACACCGTAGTGTTAAAATGGTTTCCAAACTACTTCTCGGTTAACACTGTAGAAGGCCTTTTCGAATTCAATGAAATTAAGGTACAGGCTTTACTGCCATTCTATGCGCTGTTCGATGATGATGTGTAGAGTTGCAGTTTGATCTGCACATGATTTCCTGAATTTTTCCTGAATCCAGCTTGTTCCGGTGACGGCGCAGTTGCGAATCCTGTGCAAATTTCCTCTTAAGGGTTATACGATTTAGTAATTTACTTGGCGTGGACGAGAGCATTATTCCATGCCAATTCTTGCAGAGGCGTATGTAGCCTTTCTTCGGTAATCTGGGAAGGTAGCCTTTCTTCCCACCAGTAGGCAACTTCCTTTCCTTCTGAACCTTTTGCCATAACGGCGTGCGAACACCTGCCGCAGTCTTTGGATCCGTTTTCAGTTCTTCGAGGGCAATTCTAAATGACTCTGCTGGCTTCCTGGACTTCAGAAGCTTGATCTCATTCGCGATTTCTACTTTTGTTGGAGGATCGCTACCCACTGGCAGTTCCGTGACTGCCGAAGTTAGTGATATTTATTGGCGAGTTGCAGGTGATGGTCGATTCAGAAGTCGTTTAAAGTGATCAGCCCATTGTCCTATTCGTTTCTCCTCCTTTGTAATTAGGCTCCCTTGAGCGTCTTTTATTGGTTTCATCACCTGGGTTTATGTCTTTCTTGATAGAGACCTGGTTATCTGATATTATGTCCTGAGAACTCTTTTACCTTCGACCTGCCCGTTCTTCTACAGTTGCCAGTCAGTATGTCGTAGAATTGTTTTTGTCTTTCCTAGCACTCTTCGTCGCTTATTTATTCGGTGCAGTACACTGAACTTATCACCTCCTGTTGTCCATCTTTGCATGGAATCATCTTCTCTTTCACCATCCTCATCTCCTCACATAACTTTCAGATATGTGTTGAAAGCCATTCCTTGTCTTGTCTCTTCTTTATCCTAGAATGGTTGTATGTATTTCCTTGAACATCGCCTTCAGAGAGTTAGCTCCAGTATTCTATAAGGCAGCTTTCATCAGTGATATCGCGTATTGTCTCCGACTTTACTCTGCTCTGATTGTAGTAAATACACTCCTTATGGAATTCTCCAGTTTCTGAATCCTGAACAGTGGCCTGTTTCCATTTGTTTCCAAGGAATTCAGCTTTACCTTGAAGGTTCCCTGAATTAGATGGTGGTCTCAGCCGACGTCTGCTCCCCCTCTCGTCTTTGCGTTAGGCAGGCTGTGTCTCCACATCCTTGAGCAGTATTGAGATGAAATCTATCTGGTTTGTGTTGTGTCCGTCAGGCGAAATCCACGTTGTTTTGTGTATATTCTTGTGCTTGTACACGCTGCCTCCGATCACCAAATCATTGAGAGCGCAGAAGTCTGTGAATAGTTCTCCGTTCTCATTCATTCCTCTGAGCCAAAACCTCTAGACCCATGATCAGTTTTTTCTTGTATTATCCGCCCACAGTTTGACTTGAATTCACATCGCCCATGAGAATTTTGATGTCGTCATTTGGGATGTTGTCCATCACTGTTTGCAGTTGTCTATAGAAATCTTCCTTCTTTTGTTCCACGTTGTTTGTAAGTGCGTAGCATTGGATAATTGTGACTTTGCTGTCATGATCCCAGATAAAATTGATTCCCACTACATTAGGGATTTGGTTGCCACTCGTGACATCATTATAGCCGCTCACTGCCTCAGTGTGCCTATGGTTGTCATTTGGGTGACCAGATCGGAGTAGATTACTAACTCACCAAATGACAATTTTTCTGGTCCACATCGATTCTATCTGCTGTTGCAGATTCCTAGTACTTCCATGGCATCTCTTCACATTTCTTTGGTTACCTGCACAGCTTTCCCAGCCTCGAACATTGTACGTACATTCCACGTCCACATTCTTATTCTTGACTTCATTGAGAGAAGACACATCAGCTGGCTGACTGGCTTCCCAAAGGTTCTCATTTCATCATTTCATTTCATCTCACCGATTCCAGTGAAGAATAAGATTGTTTTTCATATTTTTTGTATTTTTAATAAATTTCTTGTGCTTTGAAGTTTCTGTAGCAGTTTGATTGGTTTGTGGGATAGAGTCCCAGTCTCAACCCTCCTTCTTTATCCGGGCTTGAGAAGAAGACTAGTGACCTAATAACCTAGGAAAGTGTAGTAATTTATTGTACTTGAAGTATTAGTATTTCGATCTGACGGAATTATAAGAATCTAAACAAAACCCAGAGAGGGCAGCAATCAGGAATTTGTATTTAGCGGAATTCGAATGCCATTCATATAAGAAACATATCAACAGTCAACAGTAAGTATTTTAAACAATACAGAGATAGAAATTGTCAATCACCACATCCGCCACACCTCGAATATCTCCTCGCGTATTTATAGCGATGTCTCGGTTTGCTTGCAAGTAGCTTCGACCTAACTGATTCTGTGATATTATTTTCATCAGTATTATCTGGACTTATTTCTGAATTATCTACAAAATCAGGATTATTAGCGGAATCAATAATATTATAATTGGAACGACCTACTTCATTTATTGTCACATTGTCCAGGTGTCCGTTATGAACTGAGTGATCTTTGATGTCTAATATCTTCACCACTCGATTTCCCATTTTTTGTAGTATAATTCCAACAGAAGGTCTATAGTCATTCCCTTTGTAATAATGTACATTAGAAGTCGTGGACATCAGACGCTTCTTGAGAATTCGAGATTTGAAACATTTTGCAGGACTTTCACGGGTACTTGTTTGCTCTGCATTCAACAGACGCAGTCTATGCATATGCAGTAATTCCTCAATTTTAATCAGTTGCTCTCTCATCTCATTCAGGTCTTTTCGTGTCTTCGACAGTTCGCACTGTAACTCAGCTACCTCATCTTTGAAAACAGTTGACACTTGAGTTGCCGAACTTGTAGTGGAGGTTTTCATCGGATTAGCTTGAGTATTTTGAAAGGTTGAAAGACACATTGACTCCATTTTACTAGACAGCTTGGGAGAATTATAAGAATGTTGAGCAACATATGTATTCGAACTTCTGCAAACAGTCCTGATGTGTCCAGCTTTACCACATTTATAGCACTTAGCACTCCGAAAACGGCAAGTGCTTCGTAGATGTAACTTTCCACAGGAAAAACACGGCTTATTATTTTTCATCTCTGGCTGCATTCTATTAACTGTGGGCGGCAGTTTGGATTGCTTCCCATGACCACTTGTATTTTCGACTTTAGAAAGCATAACATCAGACACTGACGTAGTGGGAGCAGAGTATTCATTATTGACATCTTCATATGTCATACATACATCTTTAGCAGTTTGAAAGGTACAAGAAGGAATCTGAATTAACTCTTTCTCTAACTTAGGAATATTGATTCCAGCAATTAGACGATCACGTAGTTGAGTATGCAGCTGATCTCCAAAGTTACACTTTGAGGCTTGAATTTGAAGTTGAAGAATGAAGTCTCTAATCTTCTGGTTGGGAGAACGTACCAGTTTGTTGAAGTGAGCCCTCTCTCTCGTCTCAAATGTAGTTACATGAAAGTGATTTGTCAGAAGTTCACGGATCTTGTCATATGACATAGAAATGGGTTTATCTGGAAATGCCAGATTCTTCACCAGGCTATATGCATCAAGCCCAATAGCGGTGATGAAATGTGCTGGTATTTTATCATCCCGAACATTCTTGGAAATGCACCACGCATCGAAGCATTCCAAATAATCAGCAATCTCCCGCGGAGTAGCATTTATAGGAAAATTTCCCAGGTTACTTAGTTCCATCGCGACGCCAATTTGTAGTAATTTATTGTACTTGAAATATTAATATACCGGGATGACGGAATTATAGGAATCTAATCAAAACCCAGAGAGGGCAGTAATCCGTAATTTTTATTTAGCGGAATTCGAATGCCATTCATATAAGAAACATATCAACAGTCAACAGTAAGTATTTTAAACAATACAGAGATAGAAATTGTCAATCACCACAGAAAGGCTACAAAATTTGCAGAATGACTTGTTATTACGGTTTGTGATTCCACCATGGTTTCATATCCCGCTGAAAATGTGACCTTTGCGTTGCTGGAAGGTGCCAATGAACACATTCTTCCTTTTAACTAACTCCTATCACATTTTCGATTGACTTATTTATCTATCGAATCCATCGTTTAACAGGAAAATAACTTTAAAGATATTGATCAGGTGACGTAGTTCGTTATTCTAAACGTTTTCAGATTGTTTGCAGGAATTTGATCGGTTTCAATTCTTCTCACAGTCAAAAGGTTGGCCTCTTCATCTGAAGGCGTTCAGTGGTTGGAGTAAAGGATGAACTTTTTTGAAGAATCCCAAGCTAGGAAAAACACAGCTTTTCAGTAATTCTAAGCCCTTAGTAGTTCCCTAACAAATTTTGATGAAACTTGTAAATGTGATTCCTAAAGATGGTCATAGATTATTCTATTGGCTTTACTTTCCGTTACCATGACAAGGAAATCGTTTTCCTCTTTATGGAATGTTAAATTACACCGGATATGTTGAATGTTTGTACTAGTTATGATAAAGAAGATTTGTAGCTCAGGTGGATGATTTTGATGTGGTTTTGTCCTCTGAGCTGGATGGTTAATTTGCGAAGCTTTCATCACCTTACTGGGTGACATCTTCAGCGCATACTTCAATTTGAAGTGAGCTTTTAGATTTCTCCACGAGTTTATTAATCATCTCTCCTGGTGACCTTGGACGTGATTGGTTGTTTATGTGTGTTTTCACATCTTCTAGGTTACTTGTATTGGAACTGACTGTTTCTTTGATTTGAACTTTTACCCTTTGAGTGTGAAGTTTCTTTCTTATTGGTTGATAAATTTTGTCGATCTCGATGTGTCTATTGATTGATGATTCACTGGAATGCCAAGCTTCTAAAAATTCTCTAGCATTCTTGTTATTTCCTCTGTCTAATATTTGAACGTTGTCCCAGTCGAATTGATGTCCGTGGTTGTCTGTATGTAGTGATATGAGGGAGTGGATATCATGTCTTTTGACGGCTAGCTTATGTTCGTGGATACGAAGACGAAGGGGACGTCCACTTTGGCCAATGTAGTGTTTTTCGCAGTTGTTACAATTTATTTTGTAGATGATGTTGGTTTTATCTTCTTTCGCTGTTGAGTCTTTTGGTTGACATAGAATTGAGTGCAGCGACTTTGTTGGTTTGTGTACGACGTCAATTCCTAAAGGTTTGAAGAGTCTTGTAGTGATTTCTGAGATATCCTTTATGTATGGTAAGGCGATTTTCTTTGTGTTCTCCTTGGTGGCTTTTGCTTTGGTAGGTTGGCTTGGAGGTATATGTTTTTTGATGAAATTCCGTGGATATCCATTCTTTTGGAAGACGTCCATGAGATACTTTTCTTCAATTTTCCTTAAGGTGGGAGTGCTGCAGTGAGTCCTTGCTCTCTTGAATAGTGTTTGTATGCAATTCCTTTTGTGTGTTATTGGGTTGTTGCTGTTGTAATTTAGGATTTGGTCTGTGTGAGTTGATTTCCTATAAACTTGAGTTTCTAATTCCCCTGTGGTTGTTCGCTTGACTAAGACGTCCAAAAATGGTATTTTGTTCTCGGATTCCTCTCTCTTGTGAATTTTATGTCGTTGAAGACGTTGTTTATTAAGTTGTGTGTTTTATCTAACTCGTTTCTTTTGATTATTACAAATGTGTCGTCGACGTAGCGTATCCAAATCTTGGGTTTGATCTTTGGTAGAATTATGTTTTCGAGTCTTTGCATCACTGCTTCTGCAATCAAACCTGATATTGGCGATCCCATAGGTGTTCCTTTGACTTGTTCATATATTTGGCCGTTGAATTGGAAGTATGTTGTTAGGCATAGATTTATGCATTCCATCCAGCTTGTGTGTTGCATTTTTGATTGTTGTGGAGGTTGTTCGTCGTTGCTAAGTAATTGCTCTATGGTTTCTTTTGCTAGTTTTTGTCCGATGGAGGTATATAATGCTGTCACGTCGAATGATACCATTATTTCTTGTTCATCTATTTGAATGCCTCTGATTTTCTCTAGGAATTGGATAGCAGAGTTGATGGAGTGATAGCAAGATTCCGTTAGGTGTTTTAGTTTTCTGTATAATTCTTTGGATAAATTATATGTTGGAGTTCCTGGGAGTGATACAATTGGTCGTAACGGGATATTTGCCTTGTGTATTTTGGGTCTGCCGTAGAATCGAGGTAGGACTGGTCCATTGGATTTCATTCGCCATTGGTCTTGTTTTGTGATCTGTCCAGTTTTCGTGAGCTTGTTTAAGGTCCTTTGGATGCGGTTATCCAATGTTTGTATGGGATTTGTTGGGAGTTGTTGATATACATCCTCATCTTTGAGTAGTTCTTCAGCTTTCTTGGTGTATTCTTCTCTGTCCATGACTACTGTTGTTCTTCCTTTGTCGGCTGGTAGAATGACGATGTCTTTCCTATTTTTCAGCTTTTTGAGGGCCTTTAGTTCTTGAGCGTTGAGTTGTGTGTGTTGTCTTTTCTGTTTGACCATTGGTACAATTGTTTGGCGTATCTCTTCCTGTGTTTCCTCGTTCAAGTTTGATGATTTGAGTAATGATTCAAGGGCAGCGAAGAAATCAGTTTTCGAAGCATCTCCGGTGTTGTAGTTTAATCCTTTTTGTAGTAGTTGTTGTTCCATTTTTGATAGTGGTTGTTTTGATAGGTTGACTACGCAGTCTATAGGCGTATTGTCTGGTTGTTGTTTTCTAATCTTGGTTAGCTTGGTTTTGAGGACTCTTCGTCTTTGTTCTCTGTGTTTTTCACTTGACAGTGTGATTGCGGTGATCAGCGTTGACAGGTGTTCCTGGTTGAGGGTCTTCTCTAATTTTGCTTTTTGGATATCTATAATTTGTTGATATTTGTTGATCCGATAATGTGCGTCTGTAATCGTTAATTTGACCATTCGTCTTCCACATTGTTCGGCCAATTTCTACTGTTTCTATTGTTTGTACTAGTGGTGAGGAGATTCGATACTTTTTATCAAATTCTACTGTAGAAAGTCATGTAAAATAATGCCTAAATATGTAATTGCGGAAAAAGAAGGTTCTTTTGCTTGAACTTGTATGACTGCTTACAAGCATCAAGTAGTAGTATCGTGGACACTAATTAAAGTAACTTGAAGTAGCAGCATATTTCCGCAACATCCAGAGTTTATTTGCCAGTCACAAAGTTTTACGCTTCTTACAATCTTTCAAGCACTAGTAATGCAAAGACAAAACTACCCATAAAAATAACGAAGTTTAACAACCAGCCAATAGCAAGTCCAGTTTACACAAAATGTTCGTTTGTTCTACTTTCTCTCTTCATTATATGCTTTCTCTGTTGATCCATAGTTTTTTTCTATTTCTTTTATAAGTCACTTTATCCATTGCTCCTCTGTTCGGCATTTTCGCAGATGTCACAAAACACACTACTTAGAAACTGGTGTGAGTAGCATAGTTGTAGACAAGTTCTTTTCCAGTGCCACGTGAATTTGCTGCTTGTTATGTTTACCGTTTCGTTATTTTACTGGAAAATCTTGGATAGATATTTATTTATTTGGCTATAAACTACCTCGGTTGAGTAAATCATTCCGGTATCCGCTGATAAAAAATGTATTCAAGTCCTTCTTCTATTGAGTGATGTCCAGAGAAAGAAATTTAAATAACTTGGTTGGTTGATTGTCTGTCAGAGTTCCTTGGGTCACATTCTCTTCCAACGTCTATAGAATTTTCAGTAGGTGGCGAAAGGGGTAGCTGTTGGTGACGGTCTGCAGAAGCCTGTGCCAAGCCTCTGAGTCGACTTCATTGTTGAAAACCAAATCCTGTTCTTTATGCCGAGTGCAGCAGATAATAATTTCTTTACTATAATGAATGCAGCACTCACATAAATCTTCAGTAAATAGCCAGATCGTATCCCCATTACCATTTCAGCCTTCTGCATTATAAAAGAAGCATTTGACTTCTGTGCACAGCACATTTGTAAAAATAAAGTCATATGTCTACTGCAACTTGCAAGAGTTTCTAAGAGGCCAGTTACTTACAATGCGTAAAGGTCTCCGAGTTCATTTTCTTGTCGGTCTCAAATAGAAATAACATTCATTATTATTGTGTGGTTACCTACACTTTTAGAGCTGCGCTGTAACCATCATAAAACTAATTTAGAGGCTGACGGTATTGACGTTCACGAATTTTACGGAGTATACTGACGCAAGATCTTATACCAACAACTTCTATAGTATTCGTTTCTCGTGAACAAAAGGCAAAGCAAAAGACAGTATTTGATCGTCCAAACTACAAGATATATTTCGGGACCAAATTTATTTTTTGATTACAGCTTGATTCCACACCGTATTTTTGGCACAATTATGAAATTTTCAGCATGTGATATCGGTAGTCCAAATTTTTCAGGCCGACTATAGATATCAGTTGTGCGTCGTGGACTGAGGTGGAAGCTAATCTGGCTAGTGGTCGTTCACGACGGAGTACCAAATGGCATGGATGCTTGACCCGAAGCCTTCAGTTAAACAGGTCAACTTAAACACTAAGGGTCAGCATCCAATGTTCAGTGACGACTGCTTTCGTCAATAATTTTGGGGGAATTATTTACCGCTACATTAACTCACTTCTCAGACTAACTCATCCTAACCTCACAGTGATCAACTAAGGATGAATACTAGACTTATACTGCCATAAGTGTTTTTAATTTGGACGGATAATAGGATATTATGGAAGTGTTGGACGACCGTTCCGTGGTTTATTCAAACACCGAATATCCTCCGTTTGTTTTCTTTTGTTCTCCAATAGTATAGTTTAGCCGAAGAGAACTTTCTGGTCAAGTATTTGACTGTGTATTTAACTTCAATTCGACATTCAATGATTTCATTCTTTTCCTTCATATTTAGTGTTATTATTATTATTCATTCGTTGCGTTCCATTTGGGATATACAGGTCTCAGCAGCACCTCTCCTACGTACATGGTCCTTTTGATAGAACATGTTGACCACTTCACCTATTTGAGAAGTTGTATTATCACCAACGGACTGATTGGCGATGAAATCTCAGCACGGATCCGAAAAGCTCGAGCTGCTTTCGCTAACTTACACCATCTCTGGTGTAGGCGTGACATCCGGCTGGCTATCAACCAAGGGACGTGTGTACTGATCATCAGTTCGCTCCGTCCTTGTCTATGGCTCTGAAACATGGCCAATACGCGTTGAAGACATGAAAAGGTTGACTGCTTTCGATCATAGATGTCTGCGATCTCTGTCTCACGTTAGGTGGTTTCACAAGGTAAGTAATGTTGACGTTAGGCGTAGAGTGTTGGGCAAACACGGAAAATCAATCGACGAGGCTATAAAGTTACATAGACTAAGATGGCTAGGTCACGTGCTGCGCATGCCTAACCACCGCCTCCCCCGACGGGCATTGCTAGCTGATATAGGTTCAGGTTGGAGAAGAGCCAGTGGTGGCCAAACAAAAACATGGACATCAATCCATGAAATCCTTGACAGTTAAACTGAGTCAGGTAGGGAGATGCAGACTTCCTGGTTGGGGCCCTCGGGACTCTAGGAATCAATGGCTGGAGACAATAGGTGACATGGCTCAAAATCGTTGTCAATGGCTAGTGCAGATGTATTCAGTCTCTGTAATCTTTCATATTCCTTTCTACCATTACCCATTCTGTTTCACTCTTATATTTGTCAAACTCTATTAATTCTCTTCACCCATCTTCTTGTCTACCTCTGTGTGCTATTTGGAACGTGGCAACTCGAATTGCTGCACTTCGGTGCGAAGTTCTATGTTGAAGCCAGACAGAGACAGACAGACTTGGTCCTTTACCATCCCTTTCAGCCGTCTACACAAGTGCCTACAAGCCTGTACTTCTTATTTACTTGATCTTTTGCATATCACCGCAAAAATCCTTGCCAGTGACTTCGTATTCAGATTCTACTTAAGAGCCTGGTAAATCTGGTGTTCACACTTCAAACTTCCTCATATACTTAATTAACCGTTTAGCACAATATGACTGTCCCAAGGTGAATAGCTTTGTGTTGGACATCAGCCAGTGGTTTTAAGGTAAATGATCTTATTCATGGATAATCCCCATCCAGGGATTAATGAAAACAAAACACGTAGATCAGCGAAGAGACTCTTTTCGCCGGCGAATTCATTTTCTTAGCTGTACAATCGCAAATATATATATAGATGTGTTATTTTGTATGTATGTGTACATTAAGTTTGTCGAACAAAATTACAATTGGTTATGGTTATTTTAACTAAACAGGTGAAGATTAGTAATTGGAGTTACGTAACACGAAATCAGCCAGGAAAATTAGGTGTTAATGAAACTAGGTTGGTAACAGAGGTGATGAGTTGTCACAAACAGTTGTTAAAAGAAGTTATGTAATAATAATATGAATATTCGAGTATTGGCTTTGTAGGGATTTTGTTTGATTGCATGGAGGATTTAATCATGAGCTGACATTAGTTAGAGAACCACTGGAAAACCTGGGAGTACTAGACAGCTGTTTCGTCCTAGTTTGGGACTCTTCAGCATTACGCACCCACCGGGATCCGAACCCAGGACCTTCTGGTTACAAGGCGAGCTCGTATACCATTAAGCCACTGGGACCCGATCCAAAATCGATTGAAAATTAATCTGATGCTCACTAGTGACTGGCCCTATTCAGGCAGTTAACCTGAGGTTCTAGTGGGAAGCCGTGACCAGTAGGGTACAGCAGGTCGAAGATGAGGCAGTAACTCATCGAAGAAGACATTGCGAAGTGGTCGCGCTATGTCGTGAACTGGCAGAAGTTAGAATTGAAGAACCATTGGATCGGGTCCCAGTGGCTCAATGGTCTACGAGCTCGCCTTGTAACCAGAAGGTCCTGGGTTCGAACTCCGGTGGGTGCGTACTGCTGAGGAGTCCCAAACTAGGACGAAACAGCTGTCCAGTACTCTCGGGTTTTCCATTGGTTCTCTAACTGATGTCAGCTCATGATTAAATCCTCCATGCAATCAAATAATATGAATAGTTTGATGAGTGAGTTTTACTCAGGATGCACATAGGAATAAAGTAGATAATACAAAATTATGTAAGTGTACTAAGTGAATACAAGAATTATAATTGCTTAAGGTTATTTCAACTAAACAGGTCAAGGTTGGTAATACAAGTCAAGAAAACTAACTTTCTTAGGGTGACATGGGAGAGAGATATCGTGTGAAGAGGAGATGAGAGATTATGGGAAATCGTGGAGCCAGATGAAGAGGACGGCAGAAAATAGAACAAAGTGGAGATGTGTATTTGTAGCCCCATGTTCCGCTGGGAACCTAAGGGAATAATAATAGTAATCATTGTCCAAATTATTTTACTCTTATGACTACTTTATCTTTGATTACAAGTTATCATTGTCTGAATGGTTTTATTTTTCTTTAACGACCTGTTATGTAACCAGCTTGAGCACATACTTATTCCTTAATTACTCCTCATTTTTCCAAAATTATGCCTTATGGAATCCATGTTATGCAACTATTTCTACCTTTTAATTATGTGTATTAACTTTCTTCGTGAATTGTCAACCCATTTGAAGACATCAAACTCCCCACGAGACAAGAAGAAGAATTAGATAACAAAATCCCAGTTTTAGATGTCTTAATCAGGAGAACGAAAACAGAAAATTTAGAAACAAAAGTATATAGAAAATCAACGCACACACACAGATCAAATACTCAGCTATACTAGCAATAATCCAATTACTCACTCACAAAAGAAACTGTGTTCAGACATTGTTTAAAAGAGTTCGAACACACAGTGTACCACTCCACAGTTGAAAAGAATGGAAGAAAAATACCTAAAAGCGGTCTTCAAAAAGAACGATTATCCACAAAATTTCATCAAAAAGTGATTAAAATCGAATCACAACACCAACAAGGAACCATCATCATCAAAGACCACAGAAAATTTATCCTACCATGTATAAAAACAGTATCTTTGAAATAACTGCGAGAATATTAGGACCGTTTGAAATAGAAGTAGCCCACAAGCCAGTCAGCCAGCACAATCACTTCAGTCGATATTGTGCAAACAGGAAAAACCATCCAACATAAAAGGTAGATAAAATTAATGCCATTTACAAAATAAATTGTATGAACTGTAACAGACATTACATTGGCCAAAGTGGACGCCTCCTTCGAATCAGAATCCAAGAACATAAACTGGCTGTAAAAAGACATGATACATATTTTTTTCATATCCACGCATATAGATAATTATGGACATCAGTTTTATGATTGGGATAATGTCGAAATTCTAAGCAGAGGAAACACTAGAAATACTGCCAGAGAATTCCTAGAAGCCTAATACTTAAACGAATATTCGGTTAACAAACATGTTAATATAGACCAAATATACCAACTAATAAAAAGTAAATCATGTAACGAGAAAGTTTAAAATCCAAGTCAATAAAAAATGATCAATAAAGATGTTAAAGATGGTTACCAGGAGACGCGATTGCATCACTCATGGAAAATTTAAATCATTTCACTTTATGCTAAAATTTGGGCTTAGTTGAAAGGGCATGTTGTCCAGAAGGACGACGAAAGCTCCGCAGCCAACTAATATATGTGTAAAACTTGGGCACTGTGGTAGTAAGTAATTCCTTATTAGTTTGTTTATTAGATATATCACACAGTGAACGAAACAGTATTATTTACTGGATGACACAGTTTCGAGCATAATTTATTACTGTTCATAATCACAACATCAATTATAATCACACGACTTTGAAACTTGAGTCATATAGTTCTCTTTGTCCTCTCCTATTTCTCATAGGGGCAGTAGAATTTTCCAGATAACAGGGACAGGTGATGAATCATTCCTATTACATGTATTTGCTGTTGATTCGATAGACAAAGCTTCTGTAATCAATCTCTCCCTATACCCTGTGACATTAGATTTTAAAACTGCCATCCTATCCCATGCTATTGTATGGATGGTTGTGTGTAACTGCATGTAGTGCTATAGCTGAACTACTCTCTGAATTTCTTATCTTATTTGGGTCAACCAATCTAGATTTTGCTATGTTTTCATGTTTGTCTAGTCTGACTGACTGCCCCTGTTCTACTAGTTTAACCTATGTATTTGACCTGACAATCATTCCAGCAGGGTATTAGATAGACTAAATTGTTTTGTTTTAAGGGCTTTACAGGATTGATCCTTTAATCGACAAAGCTTGTTTCTAATTGAGTTTGTGGGGGTTTTGAATGCCAGTCACTTTTATTCCTGCCTTGTTAAGAATTCTGCGTAAGGTGGTTTCCGAGATTCCTTCCCTGTATGGGATTACTGTTGATGATTTAGATTCCTTATTGTTGGTGTCGTCATTAATATTATTATTATCACTATTGTTATGATTATCATTACAAGTGTTATTATTATTATTATCACTATCGCTACTATCGTTATTTATTTTATTTTTAGATTTCCTTACATATTTCCTGACTAATTTATCCGTGCGCCGGTGGTACAGTGGTTAGGACTCTCGCCGACTATGCACATGATCCGAGGTTCGATCCCCTGCCGACGCACACCTGATATCTATGGTCGGCCTGCAGAATTTGCGCTACCTATATCCATGATGAAAATTCCATACTTGTACCAAAAATACAGTGTGGAATCAAGCTGTAATCAAGGAAAAAAAATTATTAAGTTTCAAGGTTTCTTTTATGTGTATCACTTCCTGTCTTAGATTTTCCTTGCTACTACTTAGTTTTTGTGCTCTGTCATTTAAACATTTTACCAATCCTATGTTTACTGACACAGGATGGGATGATGTGAAGTCCAAGTATCTGTTTGAATGTGTGAGTTTTCTGTAAACACTAGTGTGTTTAACTTCTCATCTTCCTTCCTTTTTACGTCGCAATCTAACATTGGAAGCTCCCCTACTGACTGTTGAATTCATAAGTGAATTGAATTGCCTCCACCTTCGAGTTGATGTGTTCGAAAAATCTATCTATATCTTGTGTTCTGAGTATGTGTTCCGCAGCAGAACCAACCAGCTCAGAGAACACTACTATTTGTAAATCATCCACCTAAGCTACAAATCTTCTCCATTACTCCATTGACTTGTTGATAATGACTAGTTATTGTAAATAGACACATCACCAGTTGATTAGTAAGTTGTTGTGTATTGTAAGAAAATGCTATGGATATATATGTTAGGGTAGAGACAGTTATGAGGATCTGACCGAAGAGCAAATATTTCTTCGCTCAGTCCTTTTGTTTTCTAAATGACTATTTTAGTTGACAGACACACGAACTGATGTGAGAAATGTTATAAATTCATATTATCAGCATTCTCTTAATTGTATGGAGGATTTAATCATGAGCTGACATCAGTTAGAGAACCACTGGAAAACCTGAGAGTACTGGACAGCTGTTTCGTCCTATTTTGGGACTCCTCATCAGTACGCACCCACGCCACAGTGGGCGAACCCAGGACCTTCTGGTTACAAGGCGAGCTCGTAGACCATTGAGCCACTGGCACTCGATCCAATGGTTCTTGAATTCTAACTTCTGCCAATTCACGACATAGCGCGACCACTTCTCAATGTCTTCTTCGATGAGTTACTGCCTCATCTTCGATCTGCTGTACCCTACTGGTCACGGCTTCTTAATTCACAACTCTTCCCTTTCATCTCATCGGGTAGAAGTGTGCAGGTCATTATATAAGATTATACGCTCGTACAACCAAGTGAATAACTCAACGATATCCTTCCTATATGACCCGCCTACGTTCTATTTCGTAGAGATAGTGTTAAGCATGAAAGTTATAACAACTTATCATGTAATCAGGCAAATAAATGTCTCTTTGATCTTTCTCCTATCTGTAATCTATGGTGAAGCTATTTTAGTTATCTTTTAAATTTAGTTATTGATCTTATTGTTATTATTATCACTATTATCATCACTTTACACTTTTTGTATATTTTTGACTTTATTATTGTCACTGCTTATACGCAAAATGCTGCTATTATCAATTTCGATTACCTGTACTGTGTAATATAACTGTTTTTTTTATCGGTTTTTGCTGTTATCGAGTAAATCAGATGCAATATTGAAAATGCAAATGCTGAGAATTCCACACACCGTATCATCAGTACTTTTGTAGGTGGTATTAGTTGTTGTGATTACTATATATCACACACTATACCAGCCTTACTAAACGTAATGCACGTAACTTGTACGCACTGAGAATCAGACAAGAATCAAAAGACTTAGTTACTTAGCAGGATTTGCTCTGCTGAGCAATATATATATATATATATATTGCTCCCTTGGGTTCCTAGTGGGACATAGGGCTTCAACTGCACGTCTCCATTGCTTTCGGTTTTCTGCCAACTTTTTCACCCTGCTCCAAGTCTGCCCACATGCTTTCATCTTCTCTTCACATAACCTCCTCCAAGTCACCCTTGCACTGACGACCAACTCGCCGCTTCCCTTTCGGGTTTCACTCGAGCACTGGCTTGTCTAGTGATGTCACTCACTTGATGGTTTCCTCAGCGTATGGCCAATCCATCTCCATTTCTTTCTGCCTATTTGTTTCACAATCGGTTCCTGCTATGTTGGTTCGCTCATTGCCAGAGATCCCTGTTGCTGATCTTTTCTGGCCATCTGATCTTGAGTATTGAGCGGAGACAACTGTTAATGAAGGTTTGAAGTTTGTTTGAGATGTTCTTTATGACGCGCAGTGCAAGTCTCTGATCCGTATAGTAGCACTGGCTGAATTCGCATTGGAGTTGAAAATCCGGATCTTATTTTTGATGCTAAGTGCTGTTGACCTCCACACAGACTTGATAGTAATGAAGGCCTGCCTTGCTTTCCCCATCTCCGTTTTGATATCCTCGTCAGTTCCACCTGCAGCTGAAATGATGCTTCCCAGGTAGGTAGGTAGGTGAAGGAGGTTGTTTCTTTCAGGTTCCTCCCATTTATGCTGATTGTTGTCTGTTTTTGTTGTTGCTGTCGCTGTTGGCCAGGAATCTTCATCACCTCTGTTTCATCTATGTTAACCTGAAGTCCCTCCCATCTTTGATGCTTCCTCTGTCAACTTGTCGTCTTTCAGTTGCATATCTTCCAGTTTGTGGGAAATCACACATATATCATGGGTGAAGTCCAGATCCTCCAAGTTTTTCGTTAGGGTCCATTTTACGCCTGTTTCCTCATTACCCACTGTCTATCGCATTATCCAGTCTACCGCCAGCAATCAGGAAAATATTTGGAGATAGTAGGCAGCCAGCCAGCTTGCCTCACTCCCGTCCTCACTTCGAAGGATTCCGTGAGTTTCCCGTTGTGGATTATTTGGCATGCAGCATTGTCATACAACTGTTGGATGAGATGTATGATTGTCGGCGGCACTCCGTAGTAGCGAAGTAGTTGCCAAATCATCAGCCTTACTAAACATAATGTGCCTAACTTATACGCACTGATAATCAGACAAGAATCAAAAGACTTAGTTATTTAGCAGGATGTACTCTACTGAGCAATATATATATTTCAGCAGAATATAAGTGTAAAGATTACTAAGGGAGAAGATTTTTGAACTTATCTGGCTGGTATGGTTGAGTTACACACTCTGAGAAATTTGCCTGGTACGAGCACAAAGTGGAAGGGCACCGAAGCAAGAAAAGATGGCGTAGCGCCATCGCAGATGTATGTGTTAAAACAAAGACTCAAAATATTCAAGGTGTACTATACTGTCTTGGAATAAAGCGAATTATTATTTTTACTACACCGGAATCAACAATCTCCATCCATTTCTTTGATTGTTAAACATTTCATTCTTAAAAAACAAAATAATTGAGGAAAAAAATATTCTTTTCGATGATATCCTCTTCTATCTCTACAGTTACACATATTCTAAGCATTGGTTTTGTGGGGATTTTATTTCATTGGATGGAGGATCTCACCATGAGCTGACATCAGTTAGAGAAGCACTGGAAAACCAACTGGGAGTACTGGACAGCTGTTTCCTACGCCCTAGTTTGGGACTCTTCATCAGTACGCACCCACAATGCTGGGTTCGAAACCAGGGCCTTCTAGTTACAAGGTGGGTGCGTACTGATGAAGAGTCCCAAACTAGGGCGTAGGAAACAGCTGTCCAGTACTCCCAGGTTTTCCAGTGCTTCTCTAACTGATGTCAGCTCATGATGAAATCCTCAGTCCAATCATATATATATATATGTTTATATACGTAGAATATTCTAGAGTAGTAGTCAATAACAATATTAGTGTTTTCTTCTAAATAATATCGATTCGTTAAGTAAGATCACTGTGGAATCACCACAGTTCATTAAAAATGCATAAATTATCATAATCATAAAAATATAAAAGCAAATAGAATACCAAATAAAAAGGAAATCTCTAGAGGATTAATCGAACCTTGATTGATGGCCAAGGTAAAGATAATGTCTGAACCAGCTACTTTTGGATAAATAAGTTTTTTTTTTGATATTTTTGATTACAGCTTGATTCCACACCGTATTTTTGGAACAGGTATGGAATTTTCAGCATGTGGTATCGGCAGCCCAAATTTTGCAGGCCAACCATAGATATCAAGTGTGTATTGGCAGAGGATCGAACCTAGGACCACGTGCATGGTCGGCGAGAGTCTTAACCACTGTGGATCCCAAAGGCCTCAGCAGTATACAGTCAACGAACTGTTGGGTGAGGTGAAGTTAAGATTAGTTGGAATACGGTAAATGACTTTGAAAGTCTTGTTGACATCACTCTTATGTTCTGTATCCACAAGATGAGGTTGAACAGCGCTACGAATGGATTTTGTTTGTCCTTTACTTAACTCATTTACTTAACCAACCACGCAGGGTGATGCTCGGAAGTACGAAGAGAAACAGGCCTAATTGTACAGCCTATGTAACTAACTGGCTCCACAGGTACCACTTCGTTGATCCACTTGTGTTTATCTTGACTCGTTGTTCTAATTGTATTTTGGATCGATGAATTACGTTATTTTAAGAAGTATTAAGTAGTTTATCTTTAGATTTTATTGACAAGGAATAAATTGAACTTGTGATTGTTTTTTCTTCTTCCTGTGTTATCTGTAAAATTTAATTGCTCACAATTTGTTAAATACATCAACCGGAAGTTGATTTATCAAAATTGTACTATGACTGTTAGGTTCTATTTATTTGACAACATGAACTATCGAATTAGTATATCTATTACTCTCTACAAATCACTAACTGTAGTGTATTGATTCAAATTCCCTTCTTGTGATTGGGTCTTTTAACCTACTTTTACCATTTTTATGATTTATTCGCTTGCATTCTAAGTGGAATATAGGGCTTCAGGTTTCAAGTCTTGGAGTTTTATTGGCTGTGGTGTTTGCTTTTTAACGTGGTCAGGCTACTAGCCTCACATTCAATCTTCCCTCTTTATCGGTCTTAGTATCGGTTAAGCCAGTTTTAAAAGTGAGTTGGTCAAGAATCGAACTCTCGACTACATTTGACGTGGTTGGCCAGTATTCTACTGGTGAACTACCTATCTCTAATGATCCATAATTTATTTTGGTTGATGTAATTTAATAGCGGAGCCCAACAGACCCATTTGGGATTCGTCAGCTGCATGTACCTGTAATCCTTAGTGAACGATGGTGCTCCTCACTGAGACTGTAATACATCCAGTACTCATCGTTTCTAATGCCTTCCTGAAGAAATACACATCCTGGATTTTACTAATAGTCATTATCAACAAAACTGACAAACTAACTAACTTCTATGTGGAAAGGATAATACTTACATTTTAATAGCTTTTGTCCAGATGACTTTAAACGCGGACTAGTCACGATTCTGTACTATAGAGCGAGGAAAATATGCTCTATAGAGAAATTAGAGGAAGAATTTGAGTTTCTTGAAAAGATATTGAAGAGCAATGGGTACCCTCAAAAGTTCATCAACAAGTATAGGAGATCTGAAGGCTCACATGTCAGGCAAATCACAGTGGGTAGGAAGCCAATCTACATTTAACTTGATTATAAAGGTGAAAACATTGCAGCGATGATCAACAGAAGGCTGAGTACATCACTAGCCAGAGTCTATACTGCACCTAAGCTCGTCCCCGTCTATCGAACAACTTGCTCTTCTTTGGTGCAATCAAAAATCAATAGATATCCTTCTCATGTTAACAACTCCAACTGTATATACAAATTTACATGTATGTGCGGGAGCAGTTACATTGGAAGGATAGAAAGAAGGGCATATCTACGATTTTCTGAGCATGTACCAAAAAGCTTAAATCTAGAGGGAACAAATGCTTTAAACAGTGCCATCCATTGGCAGGCATCTCCTCGACACGGGTCATGAGGTGGACGTCGCGAAATCGTTCAAAATTATCAATAGTCGCAAAAGAGTTCAATTCTCCTTAAGTTTACCGTGGCAATCTCCATCAAGCGCCTGACACCTGATTTATGCATCCAGAAAGAAGCGTTTATCAGTCTTCCTTTGCCCTGAGTAGTAATTGGATATTTTCGCCATCTCTCTTTCATCTGATTACGGGGTGTTGAAAGTTTCCATTGTGTATGATCATTATTGTTCGGAATAAAGTGTTTATTATTATTCTTATATGCATTATTATTGTATGCATGAACTCTGTACAAGTATGCTAAGACTGTTTTGTAGACATATTAAATAATGTCGTTGGCCTGTAAGCAGCTGACGAGAAGGGAAGGAAATAAAAGATGGTACAACTTTATTCCGCTAAAACTGTAGTTTTTGCTTTGTTCAAATTCATGTCAGTCCTTAGACATTGTCGAAGCGTCCGTGCTAGTAGTCAACATGAAAACAGAGGTCGAGCATTTCGGTTCAACATAATCAATAATCAGTGGGAGATGCCAGGTGACGTAAAAAGAAATATTCTCAATCTATCTTAAAATCACTAAAACGATAAAGTGGGGATTACTATATATTCTATATGGGTCAGGAGCTTGGCGTAATATCAAGAAAAGCATTTCCAACAGCCTGATAGTGACATTCATTAGCAGCTGCCTTCTCTGGCTCCATATCTAAGATCGAGTGACTAGAAAGAATTAATGACACGAACCGACAAGCAAGGATCTATAGATCAAGAAATATGTCTAAAAAAATGGAGATGGATAGGACACAAGCTGATACCACCATTGTGTGAAATCGCGAGTGAGGCCTGCTCATGGAAACCGAATTGGAAATGGAGAATGGGGTCGTGTGAATTTGAAATGGAGAAGACAATTTGAAGGGGAGTTGAAATTGTATGGGCAATCTTGAGGCCATCTATATTGGAATTCAGAGGACATTACAAAGTGGAGATGTATTGCTGAAGCCCTGGTTTCGAATAGGAACCAAAGGGAATAATAATAATCAATAATTATTATTCCTAGAAAATCAAAAGAAGTGATGATTCTGTGAAAAGATTCTTTTCAACAACGAATTTATCATCAAGCTGTACAATCGTATGTATACGGTTTTCAAGAATTTACATCCGGTGAGGGAATTGAATCATAGGTGTGAATGAATAAAATAATAATAATAGTAGTATGAAATGCAATTAAGAAACTAAAATTTTTGTGATTATAATCATAGTTAAATGTCAAGTGGCAAAGCTAATTAATGTCATATATAGAATAATTCATAGGATGGATAGAACTTGGTAGGGTGAGGGTGTGCGATTATAGGATTAGTAGACAAATCGAATAAAACATAAAAACGTTACGTAATATTGTGTGAAATTCGATAGCATAGAATTTAACGTTGCAAAAAAAGAATTGATTTAGAATGACAAGTGCAACAAGTGAAATAATACCGGGGACAGTTCAAAGTGAGTATAGTAATAATAACAATTGACGTGATAAGGAAGAGTATACAAACTGAATAAACGAAACGAAAAATAGGCAGAGACATAATACAGAGGGATTAAGGCCATGAAAGTTACAGGGGCGTCAGTGGCACAGTAGTTAGGACTCTCGCCGACTATGCACATGGTTCGAGAGTCGATCCCCTGCCGACACACACCTGATATCTATGGTCGGCCTGCAAAATTTGGGCTACCGATATCCATGCTGAAAATTCCATACTTGTACCAAAAATACAGTATAGAATCAAGCTGCAATCAAAAATATAAAAATATCAAATAAAAACTTTTTCTGTACACAGAGATCTGGCTCTTCTGTTTCGATAGCCAAAGCTTCACCAATACAGATGAGTCGGGTACATAGTGACTTCGGTATATTACTCTTTGCCTTGTAAATGACTTTAAAGGCGCAGGCTATAGAGATAGGGTGATCATTATCGACAAGATGTTCAATGATCGCGCTTCTTATCGCTCCACTTCCACCTCTTCGTAACTATGCAGGATAGTGATCTTGCACCTTCTTGGACAAAACTCGAGTTGAACGACCGATATACCTAGCTCCACACGAGCAGGTGAATTGATAAACACACACATAGAGTCGGTCAACAGCGAGATCATGTCCTTCACAAGGTTAAATTCTATGCTATCGAATTTCACACAATATTACGTAACGTTTTTATGTTTTATTCGATTTGTCTACTAATCCTATAATCGCACACCCTCACCCTACCAAGTTCTATCCATCCTATGAATTATTCTATATATGACATTAATTAGCTTTGCCACTTGACATTTAACTATGATTATAATCACAAAAATTTTAGTTTCTTAATTGCATTTCATACTACTATTATTATTATTTTATTCATTCACACCTATGATTCAATTCCCTCACCGGATGTAAATTCTTGAAAACCGTATACATACGATTGTACAGCTTGATGATAAATTCGTTGTTGAAAGGAATCTTTTCGCTGAATCACCACTTCTTTTGATTTTGTATATGTTACAATGGGAATTTTCTATGAGTTAAAAAAATAGCAAATATCTAGAAAAGTGAAGAAAACCTCATTGACATACTGATAAAAATAGACAGACTGTTTCTTCACAACTAATCATGAATTCAGGCGTTCCAGTTATTACAAAGTCTAAAAATCTATCAAGACGCACTGTTTGAATTGGTTATGCCTTTCCATCACGAAAATCTCCTCTTATAAGTATGTTAAATTAATTTTCAAAGCTAGGAATCTACTTAAACGAGAGTATAAATCAAACTCAATGGTTGATAGTCATCACAAGCCGACATTACTTGGTTATTTCGTCCTAATATCTCACTCCTCTGCAGTAGGCACGCGCAAACTGCAGCGATAGTGAGTCAAACTCACGATCTTTAGATTACAGCGATATTATGTTACCACTACGGAACCACTAGACTGGAATTTATTCGTTCTGTAACTGACGGCAGGCAGCTCGTGATCAAAGGCAACTTGAAATCATCGAATCCGTAGAAAATCAACTCCTCGGGGAGCTTTTCTCCTCTACAACGGTGCCGGCGATGGACGACAACACAAAAAAATGTCATTTCTGTGCATTAAATACAACCTAGCTAGATTTTGTTATTCACACTAAATTAATTTACATTCTGATGTCATATATAAACCAGCTATCATTCATTTTGACTCATAGAAAGGGTTGACACTCGACGATATTTCAAGCAATCACGTAATTCAAGATTTCGTCTTATACGGATTTAAGACGTGATTAAAATTAGAGGTCATCGTCTACTTAAAACCACATATTTGACCTGACTCGTAGAATAAAGCACGCTCTAAGCATAGATATGAAGTGATGTTATTTTCTCGGTTTCAGTATGATATGATTGAGTTGTCAGCGTAGAACTTTGTACAAGAGTTAAACAGATCAAGTTACCTGTAAAAGTCATTATAATTTGTAAGACAGGAGAATTAGACAGAAATTCTAAGGAACTACTTATTATTTTATTTGATTCATTTGTGTACCGAGGGTCGGCTTTAAGCGTGAGCTTGGGAATTTAAGCAACAAAAATCTAAATTATAAACTTATTTTTTTGATCTGCAAAGCTCAGGTGGATGATTTGCAATTTGTTGTGTTCTCTGAGTTGATTGATTTAATTGCAGAGATTCCTTCGTCCTTCTGGACAAAATCCTCTGATTGGAGACACAATTCTGTCATTCATGGAAAATTTAAATGAATTCATTTTATGCTAAAACTTACGCTGAAGATGTTATCCAGAAGGACGATGAAAGCTCCTCAGTTAAACCAACCATCTCAGAGAACACAATTAATTATCGACTTATTCTCTGTTTGAATTAGAGAGCTGGAATAACATGGTCTGCTGAGAGGCTTCAGGAAGCCAGACAGCCGATATATCTTCTTACGATGAAGACAAAAATAGCAGTGGGGATATGGAATGTTCCCCCGATGCTCGAAGCTGACAGGGAAGGATGGTCAGATAAAAATGTGCGAAGATATAGCACAAGAGTACAAAGAATCTGTGAAAGCATGTAAAATGGATATGGACTATCCAAATTGTCGACTGGAATGTCAATACTCTACTCTGACCACCTAGACGACAGCCACAGACACATTGATAGAGTCGCTATCATGATGTCAACAAAGCATTGAAAGCTCTTAGTCAGTGAGAACCAATTCCCTCCGGGAAACTCAATGCCCATTAACTAATTACAAAGATTAATACCAGTTGTATAACAGGTGACTTTTAGAATTCGGTGGATTTCCGAGTGCATAAATTTTAGGAGTAAGCTAGTGGGTTATAACATTGTTCACTCTAGTTCATATACATTTAGGTGACAGACTTCATGCACAGTGTTAGGCGAATTCTTGTATCCAATTGTTGCTAGTTTAAAACTAATTACAGGGGATATCATTTGGTGACCAGTGAACCAACCTACCAATCCCAAGAGAATGACAGTTAGTTGCACTACTAACAGCAATATTTCAGAAAGTAGACCTTAGTGTAGAATGTAAAAAATACCCTTCAATGATAAACAGTTGCTTTTTCTCATTTGGTACTCAAATAGTTAAAAGGTTAGCCTGGTGAAGGCTTGTGATGTATCTTACCTATATCGAATCAGTCACAACAGAAAGAAACAACCAAGTGTAGGTTAGGTGTTTGGAGACATTTGCAATGGTTCTGTGGACTTCACTTATCTTGCCTTACCAAGTCACGTAGTCATAGACGCTGGCGCTAAGCTTTCCGATCTGCAGTCGACCTTCTCTGGGAGTAAAGGGGATAGATACAATGAGTTACCACTAGTCATTAAAGAATGATTCCTGGTGAGGATATGTGTGTACAATTCTGAGAATTCCTGAACTCGGATGAAAGAGCTATTGAGTGTTTCTGTAAGTGATTCAGGTTCGCTATGAAATCTATATTGAAGTGATGAGGCTGACCGGCTCTTAGGTTTGATGAAGTTCCATCAGTAAAGTTAACACTGTGGCTCCAACCAAGCTTATTAACCTCACTTTGATCTCATGTGATCACTATGTTGTATTCATACTTCCACTTGACCCGGTAGAAATCACTGGTCATAAATTTCTTATTGAAATTATAGAAATTTTCTATTGAGTCTATTCATCGAAGTGCGGCTGTAAAAAGACAACGCAGATATGTAGCTAAATATATTATCCATTCATTGATTTATATCTAATATCACACAACCTTGACAGTTTACAGACGAAACCAAGCAAGCTGACAGAAAAGGAAGGCGGTGAGCATAGAGAAGACAGACGTGATGAAGACACCTAACCAAGAACAAGAATAAGCTGGAATCATTATCAACGGGGAAATTTGAAGGAAATCACCTCTCTCACTTATCTAGGCTGAATAACTTTAATTTCAGTCGGCATATATGAGTAAACTGGTCACCGACTCAGTTCCAAAGAAAACCTTATTCACAAACTTGGAATTCAAAGGTGATCAAGCTTCAGATATGCTCAAAACTCGTCTCTCTTAATCAGTCAGTAAAACGTTCTTTGCAGCAAAATTACAAATGACGTTCACTAGCCGCAAATTGTTCATCATCTCTGTAAAAAGATAAGCTCCGCCGTCTGGCCGCCTCCATGTGTATTTATCAGTTCACCTGCTCCTGTTGTGGAGTAAGGTACATTGGCCATAGTCAGAGGACGCTTTCCACGCGGATACGAGAACATATTCCAGCATGGTTCTACAAGGGAGAAAGGAAGTGTGTGCAAAGCTCTGTTCTGGAACACCTGGTCGACTTCTGTCGCTCTGTCGACGGTGACCATGATTTCAAGATCATATATAGAATCCATGCTAACTTCCCGGGTTTTCATCGTTACACACTTCTAAAGACAGCTGAAGCCTTGGGAATTCATGACTTTAAGCCAAGCAGACCGTTGTGTACAAAAGAAGTATGTACAATTCCTATTTCTGCCTTGGCCGTAGAGGGGATAGATATTTATTTATTTATGTATTTTATTTATTTAGTTATTGTATATATCTTTCCCTTATTACTGCGATTATTATTATTATTATCATTATTATTATTACTATTCTCAGTCTGAATCTTTTCCACTTGACCCACTTGTCATTTTAAACCCAAAATTATTAATTTTTATGTTTTTTATTTTTACAATATTGAATTCTATCTTATCAAATTTCACACTATATTATGTAACATTTTATACCCGCCTACTAATCCTATAATTATGTATACCTTTCCAACATCTATACACCTTATGTAATATTCTATATATGACATTAATTATTTTGCCACTTGACATTTAACTATGATTATAATCACAAATATTTTAGTTGTATTTCATACTATTATTATTTCATGTATTGACACCTTTGACCTAATTCCCTCACTGGATATAATTTCTTTATAAAACCATATATATACGACTGTACAGCTTGATAATAAATCCGTTGAAAGAGTCTCTTCGTTGAATACTGTGTCCTTAATATATGATTATGTCAAAGCCAGTGGGCACTGGATGTCCAGTGTGAATTAGGTGTTTGGCAGTTGCACTTGAGAAGACTTTGCTACCTTTCATATGGAGACTTTTAAGGATCTACTTAGTAAAACCTAGTCGATGCTCTCATCTCAGTCCTACCTCTTCAGTTCTGTGCGTAAGACAGCGTGATCATCATATGCATAAATTCACTCTGCTAGTCTGTCTTGTATTTTGTCATAAAGGCATCCTTGTTCTTACATGAAATCTGACCCAAAAAACCCAATCCCCTCCCTGGCTTTATTTAATTATTCTATAAATAGTTACTCTTGTGACACTGAATAATTCGTCTACTTACATCATATTCGGAATTATGTTGTCTATACTTTCTATCTATAACTGGAAATCACTGTGAAAAAAAGTTTGTTTAGACATCGTTTTGTTACTTATAATTTGATTTTGTTTATTGTGTACGCAGTTGAAGAGAGTTCACGAAATAAAATGAGCTGGTAGTATCCTGCCAATATGTTCCTTCCATAAATAGTTTGGTAGATTATGACTAGCAATGGTAGAATCCAAGATGTTTGGAAAACAGAAAGATTGAGCCAGCGAAGAAATATTTACTTTTCAATTAGATCCTCATCTCGCTCTGGCTCTACTCTAATATATATAGCATCTTAATTACAATACACAACAGTTTATCAATCATTAAGTGGCACGGATGTGTTTGTTAACAATAATTAGTCAGTGTCAGCATGTCAATGGGTTGATAATTAACGAAGAAAATCAATACACACATTTAAAATGTAGAAATGGTTAGAATAAATTAATTTTAGAAGTATAACGCGTAATTAAAGAGGAAATGGTCTGAAATACGATGATGAACCTACCTAATAGTACTCCCAATATATCTGGCTCCACAGCCGCAGTCAAACTGGTAGATACACATAGAAGAGGCAAATTTAGGTAGTTTATCCTTAATTCTCGAAAGTAGAATGGGGGTGGTTGTGAAGAGACAATGTACCTCTGCTGCATAATAAGCTCTTTTAACTACATTCTTCAGGCTCTGTGTTATTATTTCGCTGATGTTGTCACCAAGGAACTGCAGTTTTATTAACATTGTTATTTTCGAAACTGTTGATATACTGACTCTCCTTGGTGCTGAATTCTCAATGAATTTATCTGGATAACCATTTTTTCTAAGTAATTCTCTAATAATCTTAAACTCCTCATTGAGGCAGTCGTCTGAACAGATTAACCTAGCTCTATAAACCCGACACTTTACCAGGTTACGCCTTTATATTTCAGAGGTACAAAACTCAAAATGTGACTGTACTGACCTGTTGTTTTAGGTTTCCTATACACTCTCCTTCTTAGTGTGCCATCTTCTTTCCTTGCCATGAAGACGTCTAGGAATGAGATACTGTCATTACTTTCTTTCTCTATGGTAAAGTTTATTGCTGAATGTGCACCATTAAACTTGTCAAGGATGTTCATTGCATCATTGGGCATTTCGTCCACGTTTTCTGAATTTGTCAGCTTGATGTGCTTGCATTCCCCAGTGAATGATGATGGATCCACTGCTGTTCAAACCCAGTACTCATAGTTTCAATGGGAAAGTTCAGATTAAATTAAATGATAGCTGATACCCGTTCAAGTGGTCTGGTGGATAACGCTTTGGCATTTGAAACTATGGGCACTGGGTTCGAGCATCGGTGGGAACATCATCACTCACTGGGAAATACAGGTACATCCAATTGACGAGTATCGAATAAGACGAAATGGCAGTCCCATCCGCAAAAACTACTTCAGTTTAAATCATCAGGCATCGTCGAAGCGTCCACACAAGGATCCAGCATTCCACAAGACACCAAGCACTTCGGCCCATTCAGTCAACAGGCAGGTCCAGAATGAATCCAGTCTTTATGTCACTAAGTTCTATAATTAGGTGAAATAAGTCTAAATTGTTTCTTCACACTGGTCTTAGAATAGAATACTTCATAGGAACATTGTTTTAAAACCAACGTGATTAATCGACAGTAGTTTTGCTCGAAATATTACCTAAATTGAAACTTATTGTATTCTAATGTGTGTACATGAATTTGTTAACGCCTAATATTAAAAATAGTATACTTGTATTAAATTGCAGCACATAAAGTTAATGAGTCTAATGTTTTTTGTCGTCTCCGTGTACTAATTAATACCACTAACGCCTTATGTAATCAACCTTTCTTAATAAAAATACATGATTAAAAAATAAATACGTAGTTTTCTCAGTTTCGTTACATGAAAACATTTCGAGATCAAAAAGCCAAATGAAATCAAGTGAAATATTTTGTTCACTTAGTGTAAACAAGGTCTGGAAGGAGGGAAAGGTGCCTACTGACTAGAGGAAAGGTTACCTCGTGAAACTACCAAAGAAGGGAGACTTAGGACTCTGCCAGAACTGGCGACGAATCGTGCTCCTAACGACGCCAAGTAAAATCCTGAGTCGCATCATCCTGGAGAGAATAAAAGACGCACTGGAGACAGAACTCCGCCCCATCAGAACAAGCTGGATTCAGAAAAGGCAAATAATATACTGACCAAATTGCAACTCTACGCATCATCATCACAGATCAAAGCATGGAATGGCAATCAAAGCATGGAATGACAATCAAACCTCTCCCTACCTAAAATTTATAGACCTTGAGAAGGCCTTCGAAGGCGTTGACCGTGAAGTAATTTGGAAACTACTCGAGTACTACGGTGTACCCCAAATATTCATCAACCTTATTCACAACAGCTGTACGACAACGGCATTTATCAAGTGATCCACAAAGGGAAATTCAGCGAGGCGTTTGGAGTGAACACAGGAGTCAGGCAAGGGTGCTTATTAACTATCCCCAATGATATTCCTAATTGTGGTGGACTGGATTATGCGTCAGACAGTGGGAAACGAGAAGACAGGAATATCCTGGACCGACGTAAAGAACCCAGAAGACCTGGATTTCGCGCGTGGATGATTTATGTTTGATGTCACTGTCACAAAATCGAAGACTTACAAGCGAAAACCGACAAACTGGTCGTTTGAAGAAGCAGCTGGTGAAGACAGGACTCCAGGTGAACATAGACAAGACGGAGGTGATCAAAATAACCAACCAACAATAATAATAACCACAACAGTGGCAACATCCAGAGCCCATCACCATCAGCGGGAGGGATTTGAAAGAGGTTACTTCATTCACTTATCTAGTATTGAGCATCGTTTCAACTACAGGCAGTCGGAACGGACGAGGATGTCAAATCGAGCGGGAATCAAGAAGACGAGAAACACATTCATCAACCAAATGAAACCAATCTGGAAATCTTCGTCACTCAGCCAGCATCAACAACAAATCCAGTCGGATTTTCCATACAAACGTCAAGTCAGTCGGTTCTTCTATATGGATCAGAAACTTGGCGGGCAAGTCACAAAGGATATTTCCAACAGCCTGTTGCAGACCTTTATCAACCAACAACTGTCTTCGCTGGATCTATACTGAAGATCAGATGGTCGGGCCGGAAAGAATCACCAACAAGAAACTATGGGAACAAACAAAACAAGAACCAACCTCCAACCAACAAATATTCAGGAGGGAGAAAGTGGAGATGGATTGGACACTACTCGTTGAGGAGGCCGGTTGGTGACATCGCGCGCGCTTCAGGCCATTGCTCGAGTGGAACCAGGCCGGGAGGGAAGCGGCGAGTGGGACGTCAGTGCAAGGGTGACATGGAGGAGATCGTGTGAAGAGTTGAGGAGTTGAAACGGTATGGACTAACTAACATGGATGCAGGTGAAAAGTACAGCAGAAGGAAGACAGAAGTGGCAAGTGGAGACGTGCAGCTGAAGCCCTATGTTCCACTAGGAACCCAAGGGAACAAGAATAATATAATAATAATAAAGTGTAAACTGCACTACGCACCCACCGCCAGGGCTCGAACCTAGGACCTTCAGGATACAAGGCGACCCGTAGACCACTAAGCCATTGGGATATAATAAGACTGGTAAAGAGGGAAGGTTGTACATGAGACTGGCTAGCAACCCCATCCCGTAAAAATAAACACACGACTGCTACGGACACTTCAAGCCCCCTGTGTTCCACTGGGAACGTAAAGGAATAAAAAAATAGTGTAAACTCATAGAATTCGTATGACGGATAACTCTACTTAGTTCTTTTCTTCTGAACAAAACACCATATTACACGTCCTGAATAGTACTCATCCTAATATAAAGTTTACGATAGAGTAATAAAAACGAGGACAAGTTTTCATTTTTGTTTTAACCCTACTATTCACTCTGAGCTATGGTCACACCAACAAGCAGTTTGTTCTTAATCCCTTATCGTTTCAGATGTTCAATCGCAAGTGATGAGGGACGATATGGGTCTTCTTGTTGTCACGGGTGGTATTACCAGCCATTTCAAGCAATTTAGCGGCCAGGAACTGAAGACCAGCACGATCAGATGGAGTTTAGCCTTAGCGCGAGACTTTCAACCTTTGCTGTGACTACCGATGGTTGTACGTTAGAGCAAAGAGACATGTATCACCCGTTTTTACTGTTCCTACAATTACAGGGACAATGCTGATGATTATTGTTAGAACACAAACCATGAAGCCCGACATTCGGAAGACTTCAAACTTATCTATTAGATAAAATCTAACTGCAAAAAAAAATCGTCAATACGTTTTAGCGACTTGAAATTTGTGCCACACATGATTCTTGATCTACGTACCACCAGAAGTAGAGCAATTAAAGAAACAAATGGTATTCGTTCTAGACAACCATCCATGCTTTAATAATAATAATAATTGTTCATAATTGATTATACATTTGAATACCTTTAGTTAAGGTGATATTACTAAATGGTTATTCATATGGTCTGACGATGTAAAAAACAACCGTATCCTGAGTCGATGGAACAGTGGTATAATGCTCGCCAACAACGTAGGTGGTCCTGAGTTCGATAGGTGGCCGACGCACTCCTGAAACATCTCGCTAAGCCAGTAATAAGACTGGTAAAAAAGGAAAGTTGGACATGAGACTGGCTAGCAACCCCATCCGGTAAAAATAAACACACGACTGCTACTGAAACTTCAGGCCTCTATGTTGAAGCCTCCTGTGTTCCACTGGAAACGTAAAGGAATAAAAATTAAAAAAAAATAAAAATAGGATCCAACGTAATGTAGATAGAGTAGTCAAATCGTAAGGTGCATCTACAGAAAAACGACCCGGAAGGGGATTTATCTGCACTTCCAAAGTTACAAATAGAGATTGGTGAGAACATTGCTTGATCGTGTAAGAAAGCTTTGTGCACAGATGAAAACAGTCGAGGAAGAGTTTTCCATTGTGGGAGAATGCCTAAGTAATGATTGTCACCCATAGGAATTCATCGACAAGTTTTGGATGATACTGCTAGTGGAATAAGAGGTAGACTGAACACTGCTCTGAAAAGAACATATCCAGACAGCAACAAGTTTGTATGTGTTTATCAAAAGATCAGTTGTTTTTTGAGACAATTAAAAGTGGACAAACTCTCTCTCTCTCCCACACCTCATGTTACACCTCTGATTGTGTCTACCAAATTAGATGTACGTGGCACAGCACATACATTGGAAGAATAGACAGAAGGTTTGTTGTACGCATTTTTCAAGACGTACCATAAAAATCTGAGACGAAAAGGGCTCATAGGCATTAAACAGTGAGATTGAGAGTTATCCATTGGACACCGCTCACAATGTAGATTATCTGAAGGTATTCAAAAAATCAACAGAAGATAGAAACCTGGTTAGCTAAGTTTAAATTAGGCAATCACTAACAAAAGATTAACACGAAGTCCATGTGTGCAGAAACATGTGGTGATCGATCTCTCATTGTCCTGGTAACAACAGAGTATACAAATTTTACAATGTCATCTTCTGTCATAATAACAAAATGTCATTCTTTCATCTAAATACAACTCACCATACCGCCTCGACAATTTCGGCTACTATAAAAAACATATTTTATGTGGTCACGTAACCCATCATATGTTCTACTGTTTCTAGTTGAACTTCGTTTCTATCCAAACACACGAAATTTGTTCAACTTCTCCTTTCTTTTCAGAGCATATAGTCCATCCTCTTCACTCTTAATTATGTAACAACTGACATTATTTCGGACCCATGATACGCTTACTTCTTCTCATCATACCCTACTTAGTTCGTGTTCTGTGCGATAAAGAAAGCATTAGGCGTGATACAAATAACTTATTAAATAGTCAGTAGAACAACTAGATCTCGTCTTTCCAACTCTTCATATCATTTATAGGTACAACGTTTTCTTTCTTCCTTTTTCCTTTTCTCTCTCTCTTTTTCTGTTATGTGCTGCTTTGTTCCTCTCTTCCGCTTACGCCAGTAAATATGCTAGTAGTATCTACCTTTCTAACACCTTCAAACACTCTGTTCAATTCTGGCTTTGCTACTGACATGCTAATAATGTTGTTGTCATAATGAACTGATATTTCCTTAATCTGTGTAGAATTTTATTCATTGATGATGTACTACCAACTGGATGGAATACTGTAGTGAAATGCTGAGAATTCCATACTGTGTATCACAATTACTGTTTTGGAATAAAGCAAATTATTATTATTCTAAATACTTTGCATTGTAGATGCCTTAGCGATTAGGATGGAAAACCCTGATTAACGTATACAGAGGAATCTCCTCCATTTCCTCCTTGATTCTACTTTGGGTATAATCCGAAGTTCGACTACTTTGTTATCAATACTATTTTTGAATTTTTGTATGACACTTTAGCAATATATATTTTTTTTAACTAACTGTCGGTGGCACAGCGGTTAGGACTCTTGCCGACCATGCACATGGTCCGGGGTTTGATCCCCTGCCGACACATACCTGATATCTATGGTCGGTCTGCAGAATTTGGGATACCGATATTACATGCTGAAAATTCTATACTTGTATTAGAAATTCGGTGTGGAATCAAGCTATAATCCAAAAGTTTTAGAAAATAACATATTTACTCTTTCTACCTATTACGTAGTTTATTTTGGGCACGTGTCTCCATGCCCTTTTATCATTAACACCCAATTTTTCTGGACATCTTTCATATTACGTAATCCTATTCAAAACTTACAAATCTTCACCCCCCATCCTACCATCAGTTACAGTTCTGATTGTTCATCACATTTTTTTGAAATATTTTGATGACGTAAACAATAACCCTGACTGGCCCTATTCAGGTAGGTAGTTACCTGGGGCCCAAGTGGTCTAGTGGATAACGCTTTGGCGTTTGAAACTATGGGCACTGGGTTCGAGCCTCGGTGGGAACATCATCACTCACTGAGAAATGCAGGTACATCCAGATGACGAGTCCCAATTAGGACGAAATGCGCATCCTAGTGGATTTCACTACTAGTCACTATCCACCAATTAACTTCTAATTAGATGCCCAGATATTGTCGAAGCATCTGCAGAAAAAGCCGACTTGTCAACCTGAAACTGAGCACTTCCGTCCAAGCAATCGATGGGAAAATCTAAAATTGAATTAAATATTATCGTTATTATTCTCATCATATTGAATATTCCCATAATTTATTCAGAACAGAAAACAGTTACAGCGAACAATTGTGGTTTCAATAAATTCTTCCTTCTTCAGGCTCTACAATTATAAATCCATTAATTTAAGCATATAATAGCCAGTCAGTAAAGGCAAATTAGAATCATATCAGAAAGTGTATTATGGGACAAGTATAAGTTGGTATGGAACAATAATCAGTTAGTTTCTTAATATGTGTGGTCAATGAGAACATGAGATAAATGGGATGGGATGAAATAATTTAATGATGTGTGGATATATATATCTCTAGATATAGTCAACAAAAGTACAGGTTTCGAGGGTGAGTGTAGTAAGTGGTGGATAAGACAATATAAATACTACAGAAAATAAACCAACGAATAGGGCAGACTAGACATAAGTTCAAGATTGAAAATAACGACAATAATACTGATTATGAAATAGTAACGGTGATGTGGAGTAAACTTAAAAGTACTATTGGTGAATGATGATCAAATAATAATAGCAATAACAATGAATTTAATGAAGTGAAATGAACAGGATTTTGTAAATGCAATAACAAGTTAGAGAAGAACTACTTAAATCTAAGGTAATAAAGGTCATGAAATCGTATAAGGTTAAAAATGAACGTTTGTCAAGTAAACAAAGGAAAAGAAGAAGTGAAGGAACAATTGGGATAAGAATTTAAAGTGCTGATGTTTGTGGAGGAGTTGTTGACTTTATTGTAGGCCGAGATAAACATAGCGGTTAAACAAACTCCTTCTGTATGCGGAGACGAGGTGTGGTCTTCTGGCATTGGTTGCTACCACTTCAGATACTGACAGAAGACGTAGTCGAGCTCCAGTAGATAGATTACCAGGAAATCGATGTTCTAGTATCCACCTTGTGGGCACAGACTGCACTATTTACACATTCTGATAGAATGCAGTATACTATATATAATGGCATGTCTTCTTCTGCCTCGCTTACAAAAGCCGGTGTTCTTCAAGGTACCGTCCTCTCTCCTTTTCTGTTTTCTTTCTTCCTACACTACCTGCCTAATTTAAATGAAACTAATCATTATAATAAAGTTTTTGTATTTCCCAATGAATGAAAAACAAAACGATATTGTTTTTACTGACGTTCCCCTATTTAATGCTAATAGCTTTATCAAAGTTATATATATATATATATATATATAAACAAAACTGACTTTGTCAAATGTGCAGATGATCTGACTGTATCACTGCCTATCATTTCCGAGTCTGACTGCTGCAAACTTAATAGCTTTCTGTTGGACATCAGCAAGTGGTCTAAGTCAAATGGTCTTATGTTAAATCTTTCCAAATTTCAGGTAGTTAACTTCATTTTCAAGCATCGACGTGACATACATGATGCCTGTAGCAAAGATGGCACTGAAATTGAAAGCAAGTCAAGCATTAAATACCTTGCATTAGTTCTTTCCTCTCACCTTTCATGGTCATCCCACATCTAATCTATCTCTAAGAAAAATGTTTCATCCCTCCTTCTACATAAAAAAGTTAAGACAATCAGGTATCAACCGACCTTTACTTCTACAGTTTGTAAACTCCTGTATTTTACCTATTGTACTCTATTGCTCTCCATTAATCTTTCCTGGGCTTCTCAAAGAAGACTATATCATATCACGAAGAGTATTAAATGCTTTTGATGTGGTTTTGTTCTCTGAGCTGGAGGTTAGTTTGTGAAGCTTTCATCACCTTACTGGGTGACATCTTCAGCGCATACTTCAATTTGAAGTGAGCTTTTAGATTTCTCCACGAGTTTATTAATCATCTCTCCTGGTGACCTTGGACGTGATTGGTTGTTTGTGTGTGTTTTCACACTTTCTAGGTTATTTGTATTGGAACCGGTTGTTTCTTTGACTTGGACTTTGACCCTTTGTGTGTGAAGTTTCTTTCTTATTGGTTGATAAATTTTGTCTATCTCGGTGTGTCTATTGATTGATGATTCACTGGAATGCCAAGCTTCTAAGGTCACCAGGAGAGATGATTAATAAACTCGTGGAGAAATCTAAAAGCTCACTTCAAATTGAAGTATGCGCTGAAGATGTCACCCAGTAAGGTGATGAAAGCTTCGCAAACTAACCATCCAGCTCAGAGAACGAAACCACATCAAAATCATCCACCTGAGCTACAAATCTTCTCTGTCATATCTAAGTATTAAATGCTGTTAGTAGGGCTTATGGTATGCCACTGAGTGAGCTCGCCAATACCATAGTCGAGAGACACATAAATTCCTGTACGAAATGGGCAAAGAACGTACTGTCACACCCTCTGCACCCCCTTTATTCCCAACTATCCACTTGTATCTCATCAGGTAGGACGAGTAGTCAATATAAGAAATTATATGCTCGCACCATTAAGTGCAGAAATTCTACAATACCGTATTTAGCCCGTATTTTATGTGATTAAGACACTGTTAGACGTGAAACACATAAGTTACTATGTAATTAGCAAAGTGAATTGACCCTTTCATCGTTCATCTTTCTGTAATTAATTTTATGGTGTCACGCTTTCTATTGTTTAATTATAACTTAGATATTTCATGTTTAGTTGTTATTACTATGATTACTACAATTTTATAATTTATGCAAATGTTTTCCTTATCATATACTGTAATCACTACATAGCTGCTATAACAACGTTTTCTTTTTATTATTATCATTATGTAATGTTTATTTTTTGTCGTTTGTGAGTAAATTGGATGCAATATTGTAGTGAATGCTCAGAATTCCTTGCTGGATCATTAGTATTGTTTTTGGAATAATCCAAAAATTATTATTATTATTTGGTTTCCTCTTTACTCAGCTATACAGATGTATTTTCACGTAGGTGTGAGGATAACGTCGCTTGAGTACGGCCAGCGTAACTAGTTGTACATGAGTAGTTGAATTGAAGTATGCGCTGAAGATGACACCCAGTAGGGCGATGAAAGCTTCGCAAACTAACCATCCAGCTCAGAGAACAAAACCACATCAAAAAGTAGTTGAATTCCTGGATGCATATTGGTGAGGCCATGATGGGTAATTTATCCTTGACTTGTTGTGTGAGTTCTGGTTTACTGGAGAATCTGAGTAACAGTTTAGATGTAGGAAATATTGTCTTTACTGGTTTATTCAGTCAACATTTTAAAATGTCAGCTACAATCTCCTTCTTGTAACATAACGTGAGATACACCCAATCTCTAGGTATCGATATATACGTTTTTAAAACGTACTCTGTTAACTATTTTCTTGTAGTGTAAGTTTCAGTTTAAACATTTCTTCCTTAAGGCATTCCCCTGAACAAATGAGTTCCATTCTATAACTAAGATACTTGACAGAGTTTCTTTTTTACATTGATTCTGTGTCAAGCTATAAAAATGGGTGTACGAACCTATCCCAGTCTTCTTTCTAAATAGATTTCTTTGTAGCCATCCGTCTGTCTTCATGGTGAAGAGGATATCTAAGAAAGGTATACCTTTATTTTCTTCTTCCTCATATGTAAACTGAATAGCTCTTGGTGAACACTGTTAACAACATTCAAAAGCTCTTGTTTATTAAGATTTCTATCACAAACGATGAAGGTATCATCTACGTATCGACAATAACAGTCAAGACTGTTATATTATCACTTTATTATTATTATTTATTAATTGTACTGAATTTTCCACTAGTTCTTGTCCATTTTACACAATAATATTGATTAGTCATTTTTTCCTTGCGTCGGTGGCACAGAGGTAGAATGCTTGCCGACCACACCTTATGTGGTTCAGGATTCGAACCCCGGCCGACATACTCCTAAAACTCGCTAAACCAGTAATAAGACTGGTAAAGAGGGAAGGTTGGACATGAGGCTGGCTAGCGACACCATCCCGTAAAAATAAAAACCACTGCCACAAAATTTTCAAACCTCTAGGTTGAAGCCTCCTATGCTGCAGCACTGGGAACGTAAAGGAATACAAAAAGTCATTTTTCCCAATTATTACATCATCCCGACTTATGCCTTCTTTTTCAAATCTCCAGTTAGTCATTGCCTTCTAGATTACACCTTATAGATTTTACCAGTATTTGATTGGTCTTGTAAATTCTTCGTTAATTCAATGAATACGATTATCCAGCTTATGAAAACGAATCGTCGAGAAGGGAAAACCGTCTTGTCTGTCTACGTCATTTTTCGTTTATGATTCAGTATGAGAATATTCTGTTCACGGAAAATACACAAAATCATTAAGGATAGCAAAAAAAAAAATAACATTCAGTTATTGGGGCCCTATTCAATGGCCATCTCATGAATTCTAACTTCTACCAATTCGGGATTTAGCGCTACCACCAACCAGTATCATCGGGCGGGACCAGTCAGGTCTATACAGTCAAGTGTCAGGTTGGATATCTCGCCAATGAGACTGGTTGGTGGTCGCGCTAAATCCCGAATTGGTGGAAGTTACAATTCATGAGATGGCCAGTAAATCAGGTCCCAGTACCTGAATGGTATACGAGCCAGCTTGGCTTGTAACCGGAAGGACCTTGGTTCTAACCCCGCAGTGTGGGTGTTTACTGCCGATGATTCCCAAAAAACTAGGATGAAACAGCTGTCCAGTACTCCAGTGCTGGTTTTCAATGGTTCTCTAACTGATATCAATCCATGGTGAAACTCGAAAGAACAAATCTAATCTTTACAAACCAACTCTTGCAAAAAATAACACCCCATTAGAGGAACAACTGTCCATTCAACTCATCCAATTTCTATGTAGAGAGTCTTGCAAACTGGAATGTGTAGGCTAACCAGGTTCTTGAACGACTGAAAAATATATAACTGAAAATTCTACTTCAATGTCCCTTTCTGGGAAACAAGAAATCAGGATTGTGTATAAGATTCCCATCATGAAAAGACTGTAGTATTCCCATACAAGAAAGGTGTACCCAGCAGGTATTCAATATGCCTCATTAGAAACAAATCATTTCAAGCGTTTTTTTGCAGCGATTTTGTTTGATCGTTTGGAGGACGTCATCATCAGCTGACATCCATTAGAGAACCATTGCAAAACTTGGGAATACCAGACAGCTGTTTCGTCCTAGTGTCTGGGACTCTTCATGAGCACGCACCAACCGCCAGTGTTTGAAACCCAGTCTACGAGCTCACCTTGTAACCAGAAGGTCTTGGGTTTCAAGTCCCCAAAGTGCAAGTGTCTACTGATTAAGGGCCCCACACCAGCACGAAACAGCTGTCCAGTACTACTTGCAGGTTTTCCAATGGCTCTCTAACCGATGTCAGCTCATAATGAAATCTTCCAATCAAACAAATCATTTCACCTTAAAGATCCAATAAATACAGTGTACAAATATTACTTTGTTTCGACTGCTCAATTAACTATACAGGTGGGTTGTCTAGTCTAAATGAACATAAACAGTTAACCTACATTGAGATTATCTCAAGGTCAACCCATAGGAAGATAAGAAAAAGGGATGATTATCAATGTCACCTTTCACTTTTGTTATCAACGGCATTGTCTGAAAAAAACTGTTAATTTGGACAAAGAATGTACAAACGTTAATTGTTGGATGTTGACTAGAAGTGGAACCCACCAGGAAGCGCGTTTCGTCCTATCTGGGGCTCGTCATCTGGATGTACCTGCATTGCCCAGTGAGTTAGTGGTGGTTTTACCACTGAGGCTGGAACCCAGTGCCAATAGTTTCAAACACCAAAGCGCTATCCACTAGACCACTTCTACCATGAGAGCCACCTCTTGTGCAACTGGTGATATTAATTATTTAATTCAATTTTAGATTTTCTCGTCGATTGATTGGACTGAAGTACTCGGTCTCAGGGTAGATCCAGCCGAAGAGTCCCAAGTGGGACAAATACGCGTCCTGGTGGATTCCACTGCTAAGTCACCATCCACCAATTAACTTATAATTACATGCCCAGACATCGTTGAAGCATCTGCACAAGAAGCCGACAGATATGTCAACCTGAAACCGAGCACTTCAGTCCAATCGATCGACGGGAAAATCTAAAATTGAACTAAGATAAAAATGTATTTGCAAGTTTCATAATAAAACAGTCTTTTTATTTCGTGCATTCTTTTCAGCAGCGTATTTCCTGAACAATATCAAAATATAAGTTCCCAAATTATGTCTGGACATATTTTTCTCACAGTGACACAGTGAGTTATGATTACAGATAGAAAGTATGAGCGACATTATTCCAAAAAATGATGTAATTAGACAAATGATTTAATGCTCAAAAGGGACTAACTGTTTCTAGTATAATTAGACAGGAGGCAGGGGGTGGAGTAGAGCTCAAATTTTCGGCATAGAATTAAGAACTGACTAGAGAGACAGAATACAACATAGAACAACGGAATGAATTTTAGGGGGATAAAAAGACAGTTGCAGAGAAGAAAATTTTCTTCTCGACGAAGTCACCGTCAACTAGGCTGTACATTCGTGTATTTCTGATAAATAGGTGGGTAGGAAAGCTCTAGAGTAATTTCTGGTCAGGGGTCAGATTAATAGAATTAAAATGCCATAATAAACAGCGGCGGGGGACGGATAAAACTCAAACAAAGTAGCATCATAATCACTGAAAAGATTGACATATTGTGTAATCAGGGATTCAATATGTAGAAATAATAAAATGACAAAATAGACAGGAAGTTCGGATATGAAAATATGATAGTGTAAATAGGGAGTAGGAACAACTTAGAAATAACATGGATAAACAGGAGGTTTGGATAAGAAAGGCAAATAGGATAGTCACTATTAGAAGAACTACCTGTTTATGATGGCCATGGCAGGGACAAGTGTTGAACGTATTTCTTTTGGATATATATATATATATATATATATATATATATATATGCGTCAGTTGCACAGCGGTTAAGGCGCTCGCCGATCATGCACATGGTTCGGGGTTCGATCTCCGGCCACAGACGCACTCCTTTACCTCGCTAAGCCAGTAGTGAAACTGATAAAGCAGAAAGGTTGGGCATGAGGCTGGCTAGCAACCCCATCCTGTAAAATAAACACTGCTACAGAAACTTCAAGTTTCTAGCTTGAAGCCCTAAGTTCCTCTGGGAACGTGAAGGAAATATATATATATATATATATATATATATATATATATATATATAACGTGGGTTTGAGCTTTTAGATTTTCATACGTTATATGACGAAAAGTTCACAAGGGTGAGAGTGAACAGTAAAAGTAAATTTGGAAGCTTAATGATGAGTTGAACTCAGTAATTGAAAATTAGAATCAAGTTACACGACAGAACAAAACACTGAAGCACTCGAACGAAACAATAACAGTTGACAGAATAATGGCAGACTTATCAAAGTAATTTCTCATATATATACAGAGGTGGGATTGAAATCTTTTGATAGCAATGGCTTCTGTTGACAAAAGTAACCGAGGTTTTATTTGTGTATTGATTATTTTGAAAGCCTGACTAATTCTCACTATATGTCCTGGTGGCAGTCAGGTAGGTGTCTGGCAATCACTCTTGATCTAATAACACTTTGCTGCCTTTCAAATGGAGACTTTTAGGGATATGCTCAGAAAATCTACTATACACACTCCTTTCAGTCCTTCCTATGTACTTGTTGCTGCAAGTGCTAGTGAATTGGTTAAATGCAGTTGGAGTTGACATGAGGAGCATGGATACTTATCTACTTTTGACTGAGTTAATCAGCATACTATCGTGTTGTAAAGTGGAATGAGTCTGGCACTATGGAATGCACCTTTCATTCTCTTTTTGGTTCTTATGCATACTTCTTTCTGTTTGTACGCCAGACAGTTTAAAAAACTGGTTTTTGTTTTCAACTGCTTCGGATTTCCGTCTAGGTGTTTTTTTTCATTCCTGTTTTTCGATATGAATTTTTGGAGATATCCATTTTCCAGCAGGTTCTTTTCTTCAGTCTTATATTCTAAACATAATGCCCTACCTCTGTTGATCAGGCTCCGTTTGTAACCCATTGGAAAAAAGTTTTCTACAGACGGATTTTTCAGTTTTCGATTATTGTTTCTTTTTGTGTTAAAATCTGGAGGTGGAACTGACTGTCATGTTCATGATCCATTGTAATATATTTAATATGAGGATGAAGCGCATTGGATTTTTTAAACATCTTGAATGGGTGATCTATATTACTGCAAACCAAAAACATACGGTTACCATACCTGTAGTAATTATTTATTTATTATTTCCTTTAATTCCTAGAAGAATGTAGGGCTTCAGCTGAGCGTTTTCATTGCGCGTTCGGTTTCCTGCTAGAGTTTTCACTTGGCTCCAAGTCTGCCCACATGCTTTTATCTCCTTTTCACATGACCTCCTCCAAGTCACCCTTGCACTGACTACCAAATCGCCGCTTCCCTTTCGAGTTCCACTCGAGCAATGGCTTGTCTAGTAATGTCACTTGATGGTTTCCTCAGAGTATGGCCAGCCAATCCATCTCCATTTCTTCCTGCCTATTTGTTTCACAATCGGTTCCTGGTTGGTTCGCTCACTCCCAGAGGTCCCTGTTGCTGATCCTTTCTGGCCATCTGATCTTGAGCAGTATTGAGCGAGGACAGATAGCTGTTGATGAAGGTCTGTAGTTTGTTTGAAATGCTCTTTATGACGCGCAGTGCAAGTCTGTGATCCGTATAGTAGCACTGGCTGAATTCACATTGGAGTTGAAAATCTGGATCTTATTTTTGATACTGACTGCTCAATGTTGACCTCCACACAGACTTGAGAGTAAGGAAAGCTTGTCTTGCTTTTCCGATCCTTGGTTCGATATCCTCTTCATTTCCGCCTGAAGTTGAAACGATGCTTCCCAGGTAAGTGAAGGAGGTTGTTTCTTTCAGGTTCCTCCAGGTAATAGGTAGTCTTTTCTATTTTCAAATCATTCGAGTCTGTTTAAAATGAACAATGAATATGTCCGCAAGGATAGGAACCAAAGGCGAACTCATAGTCACCCCGTCTATTTGTTGGTACACTTGGTTGCTGAATCGGAAGTGAACATTTTTTGTCCAAAGAAGTGATAATTTTTCAGGTCATTTTCACTGTGAGGAAAGTATGTTAAGACATCATTTTTTAAATTTTGTTTTGATACTGTTTAGAATGTACACAACTGGAAAGAATCCACGGAAAAAGATGTGATTTTATTATCCTGAAAATGTGTTTATTCTTTTTATGTTCAAACTAATCAAGGGAACAGGATGTATGAAGCTTTTTAAAATTGTGCAACATACTTCTGGATGTCTACAAGTGACTAATTGTAAAATAAAGTCACTGTGGATAGAAAGGTGTTCAGAGGAGAGATGTTCTTCTCACCGATGTCATTCTGAAGCTGTACAGTCGTGTATATATGCAGTACACTTTCCTGGCAACAAAAGGAATATATTTGGAAGGGATTTGATTAGTTGATTGCTTATCACATTCGTGTTGATTTTGTCTTTTCATGAGGAGGGGGATGTTGTAACCAGGTCAGATTATGTTTAAGTTCATCATTCATATTCCATTCAGGCAATCTGGATTCCACTTGATATGAAGTGCTTTTGATATTAGATGTTGTTTGTGATTTCTGAAATGCTTTTTCTGGATTATTTCAATATTGTCAAAATCAAATTTGTGGCCTGATCCTATAGCGTAGCGTGTAGACCTATGGCTGATGATTTTTCAAGTTTTTCTAGTTCAACTGGATTTCTCAGGGGTCGAAGAGATGCTCTACGGTGTTCATTTCTTCTGATTTCGATTTCGCGAGATGTTTGTCCGATGTAGTATACTGCATCACATTCCAAGCACGCATTTTATTTTATAGACACTTTAGAGGTTGACGGATATCTCGTTCAGCAACTTCTAATTAATTTATTCTCGCGTACCAAAGACAAAGCAAAAGCCAATAATTGATCGTCCAAACTTCGTAATATATTCTGGGACCAAAACAAGCCGTCAGACGAACGCTTAACTAGCTAGTGATCGTGCACGTGACACGACGGGGTACCAAATGGCGGGGATGCTTGACCGGAAGCCTTCAGCTAAACAAGTCGACTTAAACAGTGGTGGTCAGCATCCAATGAGTGATTGCTGTGGTCAATAATTTTGGAGAATTATTTACCGCTACAACACAATTAGATAGGGAATCTTTCGGGATTTGGTCTTTTATATGGACAAGGTTGCTTTGTTGTGTGTCTGATGTTTTGAAGAAAACTCTAATGTCGAGCTGATTGAGTACTCTTCTGATATCGTCTGACGTCTCTGCTCTATATGAAATGAAGACTGTTGAAGTCCATGTTTTCGGAATGCATTTTCGGCCATACTTAATGTCTGTGTTGATTTTGTTGATAAAGTTCCTTGGGTAGTTGTTTCGCTTGAGATAAACAAGTTCACTATGTAAATACACACTGCTTTTATAATTTTACACGCTGATCAAATCCAACAATCCACACATGATGGTTTTGTTATCTTTACCAATTGACCAACTTGACAACGAAAAATGACCCCAGACAGACGAACGATGATCAAGTTAGTAAACTTTGTTTTGATACCATAACAGATGTACTATTACATTTATAAAGTTATATTCTCACTCAGCGCTCAATTATTTTGCAACTATGCGGTCAAATTTTAATCACAGTTCGTATGGATGTACTATTACCTTTGATATTTGGTTTAGTGATCTTCATTGCTATTTTGACTTTCAATATGTCCTTTTAAGTTGAACTAAGTCTATATTTTTCTCACCCCTAACTCTTTGTTATATATATGCTAAGATTTTGTGAGTTCCGGTTTAATAATACTACTTTGATAAAGCTATTAGAATTAAATAGCGAAACGTCAGTGAAACCAGCAATATCGTTTTGTTTTTTATTCATTGGGAAATACAAGAAAACCTTTTTATAATAAACTCGTAATTCAGTAATATGCCTTTTCTCAAAACAGTTGACATTTTGTGTGACTACACTTCCACAAGGAAACAATTTTTTCATCCCGTTTCCAATGTCTATCTTATTTAACGGATTTATTACTTCTATGAACTAACAATGTTAGGTTTACACTTGAAAGCGAATGTTTCCGCCAAGTTGATGGTGTTGCTATGGGAAGTCCGTTACAACCCCTGTTAGCAGAAATTTATATGTATTGTCTTTGCTTATGACCATCGTCTTCTGCAAGCTTATATAATACTTTGCATATTGAATCAAATTAGCAAATCACAAATTAGACTTCATCTATCACCAGTTCGTCCAAGTAGTGAAAAACTAGCCGGAATTCGAAGGTTTTGAACTGATTTCTCCCTGCCAGTTGAGTGAGTTACTCTTGGTACACCGCTTATCAGCTTTGTCCCAAACAACTGATTCGGCCTCCAGTGTTTAGATAACTTCTACGCCGACTGATTTTAGTGATTCCCAACTACTTATATCAGCCGAATCAGTAGTATACCCTATTATTCTCTGTAGAGTTTGCGAATTTATTGACTAATTGTTACTTGAAACAAATCTGGCATCTCTTGTCACCACGAGTTATATCTCTTGAAGTCGTATGCATTATCTAAGGCGTATACAACATATAAAAAGAAATTGTTTTTTTTTAGATTCTTTGAATTTTTATCGAACAAAAATTGAGACTGCATAACTGCTCAGTACTGCTACATACATATGCAGATAGCAATGTCAGTATTGATTTCAGTAGTTCGTGAGATATTGATTAACTTTTTTCTCTCTGTCTGCATTCGTTCACTCCGTTATTCTTTACAACTGTGAGACGTAACTGTTAAAAAGTAAATGATATGAAGAGGCTAGTTGTCTTTAATCCGAAGTGTTTGCGTTGTTACTCACTTGTGTTAAGTAGTATGATCTGGTTAAGAATAATGAGGATAGGTAAGGGAGGGGGAAGTAAATCGTTGGGTAAGTGAAGCTGCATCAGTTGAGATATCTAGGACAGGTTGTGGCCTTTCTTTATGATCAATTTCAGATTGTAATAGGGGGTTAGGGGTGACTTTTTGACTGGACACCAGCTAGTAACTAACGTAATGTGTCTAGTCCTATCTTCGGTGCAGACTGAATTCTACCAGTCAAGCTTGCAGTGTGACCACCATGCTACTAGGTGGTGGTCGGACATCATGGTGCACTGTGAATTGTTGGTATTAGATGATTGGAGGCAATCGGCCACAGGAAGCCTTGGACACCCCCTAGGTCTCGTGATAGTTGGCGCTCATCAGCAAGGCGTATCTGCCACCTTGAAGGAATTCATGTCCCTTCTGAGATTCGAACCCGCGTCACCCAGTGAGTACTGCAGTGAGAGACGTTATTCAGGCTCGCGACTGACCTCCTGTAGGACTCTATTGAATATGAGTGCTGATGAGTGCCAATTAGTACGAAACCTAGGTGGTGTCCAAGGCTTCCTGTGGCCGACTGCCTCCAACCATCTAATACCAACAATTCATAGTGCACCGTGGTGAGCCACGTAGTGGCATGATGGACATATTGCAAGCTTGACCGATAGAATTCAGTCTGCACCGAAGATAGGACTAGACACATCACACTAGTTACTGGTGTCTAATCACAGTATTCACAACAGTCCTACATGAGGTTAATCGCGAGCCCGCATAACTCAGTGGTAACGTCTCTGACTGAAGTACTCACTGGGTGACGTGGGTTCGAATGTCAGAACGGACAAGAGTTGCTTCGATGTCGCAAATAAGCCTTGCTGACTGGTGAGTGCCAACTAGCACGAAACCTAGGTGGTGTCCAAGACTTCCTGTGGCAGATTGCCTTCAACCATCTTATACCAACCATTCAAAGGTATTTGACTGTTGGTTAAAGCCACTTACGAATGTGCATACTACTTATACTTGGGGTTATTAGGAAACTAGGATAACTGCAGTTTTATTCCAAACAGTGCTTTTGGTAAAAAAAATATGAAATTTTCAGCGTGTAGTACAGTATGGCATCTAATTTTCTCATTACTTAGGTAATGAATTAAAACAGGACATTTACACTGATAAAACTGTTAAATATGAATGTAACATTTAAATGTAAACAGAAATATTAACATCAATATATAATTTAGTCCAATTTTAGATTTTCTCGTTCATTGACTGGACTAAATTGCTCGGTCTCAGGTTGACATATCTGTCGGCTTCTTGTGCAGATGCGTCGACGTTGTCTGGTCATGTAACCAGAAGTTAACTGGTGGATGGTGACTAGCAGTGGAATCCACCGGGATGCGCATTTCGTCCTATTTGGGACTCGTCATCTGTCCTAATGTCCTAATCCCAGAAATAGTCGAAGCGTCTTTACAAGAAGGTTGACACCTGAGACCGAGCACTTCAGTCCAATCAATCGACGGGAAAATCTAAAATTCAATTAAATAATTAATATGACCCGTTGCATAAGAGGAGGCTCAGGTGGCGCAAGTGCTCTTAGCATTTTAAACTATGGGCACTGGGTTGGAGCCTCGGTGGAAACACCAACACTGCCTCATTGGGAATGCAGGTAGATCCAGTGACGTGTCCCAAATAGGAGGAGATGCGCATCCTGGTGGATTCCACTGCAAGTCGCCATCCACCAATTCGCGATATATTATAATGTATGAAAGTAAAAAAAGATGGCCATCTACCTAGTGTTTCTCGGTAAGTTAGTAGTATCATGCTGCCTTACACATTTCTCATCCCATAAAATGTATCCCGGCCAAATTAGGTATTATAGAGTTTTTATACTTATTCGTCTGAGTATAAAACCTCCTATAGTTGCTTCTACTCCTGCTTGATGAGATGCAGCGATACAGTGTTGTAAAGAGAGGATTCTCAGGGTGTGACAAGATAATAATTGCGTCAGCATATCTGATGCAGTCTCTGGGTCCGTTTTCAGTACTTCAGATGGAATTCCGTCTGGCCCTACTACCTTCTCTGATTTCAGTAGCTTGGCCCCATTCAAGATTTCAGCTTTTGTTGGTGAATTGGTGTCCCCTGGCAGTTCCGTCTGTGTGTTCTGTTGATGGTGGTGGTATTTCTCGGCGAGTTGCAGGTGCTCGTCGATTCAAGAGTTCTTTAAATTGATCAATTCATTGTTTTATTTGTTTCTCCTGCTTGATAATCAGGTTTCCTTGAGCAACCTTTATTGGTTTCATCATATGGATTGATCTCTTCCCGGATAGAGACCTGGTTATCTGATATAATGTTGTGAGGTCACTTTTACCAATGACCTGTCTGTTCTGCTTCGGTTGCCGGTCATTGTGTCGTACAACTGTCATCTGTCGTCTCCACTGTTTTATTCAGTGCAATGTACATAGAACTTAGCTTCTCCTTCTGTTGTCCATCTTCGCATTGAGTCATCTTCTCTTTTATCATCCGCTTCTCTTCTATTAGCTTCCAGGTAGGCGTCCATTGAGAGTCATTCCTTACCTATTTTACTACCTTCCTAGTTTTTTAGCCGGTCCGTGGCCCAGAAAATGAGAGAAGGTTGGGCGTAGGGCTAGCGACGCTCCCCTTGAAAACCAACCAAACTGCTACAGAAATTTCACAGCACAAGAAAAATACTAAAAATCATATCAAAGTAATATTGAATCAGAATGTACAAAATCTAAGATGACATATAGAGCGACATATTCATAGTTCTTCAGCATGTACTGATTTTGTTTGTTGTCAAATAGATGGATTGTCAAAGATAACGAGTTACATTCTTAGAGTTGATACGTGTATGTGATGATCAAAACATCATGTGTTTACATAGTGAAGTCGCTTATCATATCTGTGTTGATGTGATCACTTTATGGGTAGGTGGGCGTTGGAACTAGGTCAAATGCTATCTTAATCCATCATTCATTTTTGGACAATTTAGATTCCATTTAGTATGAAGTACTTCTGATATGATACGTTCGTTGTGATTGTTGAAATTTTTTTTCTGGATGGTTTAAATGTTGTCCTTTGGAATTCGGTCTTTCTTGGTGGTTGCTTTCTTAGTGGATCTGACGTTTTAAAAACATCTGAACCGTAAAATCTCGGTAAATGTATGGAATGCAGACTGTCAACTTCGTTTATATCAAAATATTTAATTGATATGATCCCCAGGATTCAAATCAAAGCAGCTTTGAAGGTTATTTATAAAAACCGTCAGAGGAGTATTTTGAATGGGCTGAGGCAATAGATAGCCGTAATATTTATCCCTTTCCTAACTCTTTATATGTAAGGCTCCGGTTTCTCTATCTAAATAACTATAGTTTCAACAATGCAGAGGAGATATAAACGTATTGTGTTTGACAGGTTGTTGTTCTTCAAAGTAGTGAAGAAGGAATTCAATGAGATGGAATGATCAGTGTTGATGTTATTATATATTTATTATTGCTCCCTTGACTTCCTAGTGGAACATACGACTTCAACAACACATCTCCACTTTGTGTTCTAGTTTCACGATTGATCAAATTCTGTCATCTCCTCTCCAACACACTATCTCTTCCATGTTACCCTCGCACCGAAGACCCACTCGTCGCTTTCTATTTGGATTACACTTGAGGGCTTGGTGCACGATGTCATTCGATGGCCTCCTCAAGGTATGCCTGATCCATCCATCTCCACTTTCTCCTACATATTTGTTGAGCTGTTGGCTTTCGCCTGTTGGTTTGTACCACTGCAGAGTTTCTTGTTACTAATTCTTCCTGGCCATTTTATCTTCAGTATGGAGTGAAGGCAGCTAGCTGTTGATGAAAGTCTGCAACAGGCTGTTGGAAATCCTTTTCATGACATACAGTACAAGTTTCTGACCCTTATAGAAGAACTGACAGGCTTCACGCTTGTGTTGAAAATGCGAATCTTGTTCTTTATGCTAGTTGAATGAGAGCAGTAGATTTCTAAACTGGTTTCAGGTTGATGAAGGAGTATCTAGCACTTCCGATTCTGACTTTGACATCTTCGTTCGTTCCCACCGCCTGTAGTTGAAAAGATACTTCCATGATAAGTGAAGAAGGCAACCTCTGTTAAATCTCTCCCATTGATGGGGATTGGTACTGGTTGCTGTGGATGTTGCAGTTCGTTGGCTATCTCCATCACCTCAGTCTTCTTTGTGTTCATCTGCAGTCCTGTCTTCACTGACTGCTTATTCAGCTAGTTTGTTGGTTTTCGCCTGCCTGCCTGCAAGTCTTCTAGTTTGTGTATCATTGGACATATTTCATCTGCGAAATCCAGATCTTCTGGAGTCTTCTTATCGGTCGTCCAGTGTATTCCTGTCTCCTCACTCACAACGCACAGTCTGACTCATAACCTAGTCCACCACAATTAAGAATATCATCGGTGATAATAGACAGTCAGTCAGCCAGTCTTGTCTTACTTCTGTATTCACGTCGAACACCTCACTGAGTTTTCCGTTGTGTATCATTTGACACATGGCGTTCTCATATAACCAGCTGTTGATTGAAGTTGACAAAGACTTGAGGTACACTGTAGTGTTGAAGTAGTTTCCAAATTACTTCTCGGTCAACACTGTCGAAGGCCTTTTCGAAGTCGATGAAATTAAGGTACAGGTTTGACTACTATTCTACGCTCTGTTCCATGACGATGTGTAGAGTTGCAAGTTGATCAGCACTTGATCGGCCTTTCGTAAATCCAGCCTGTTCCGGGCGGAGAGTGTTGATATGGTGTCCATTTATCGGATCCCTTATAAAGACAGCGCTATCTTTCTGAAACCATGCGAGATAGTGTTTTTGGATCATTTTAGACACGATACGGGTCAGATGACTAACAATACTGACTTCAAAGAAACTGATGAACTGACATGTACACACAGAAGTGGTCAGACACAACATATTGTCCCCTTGGTTTCTGCAGACCCGTGAACAGTTGGAGAATACTACTCTCTTAGTGTTGCTACGATGAATGCTCTTCTCAAAAATGATGTAATTCCTCTCTTTAGGATATGATAAGGTCAAGTTCCCCTTGGAATCAAGGTCCATGCTTAATTTTCTTTCTGGCACAAATAATATTTAAGTGTTGGATTGCAGGGATTTGTTTGATTTGTTACAGGATTCCATCAGGAGCTGACATTGGTTAGAGAAACACTGGAAAACCTGGGACTACTGTACAACTGTTTCCTACTCCCTAATTTGAGACTCTTCATCAGTACCCACGCACACTGTGAGGTTCGAACTTAGGACCTTCTGGTTACAAGGCGAGCTAGCTCGTAGACCATTAAGCCACTGGGACCCTATCCAATGTCCCATGAACGAGATGCTCTCTCGAGACTGGCCCTATTCAAATAGGTAGTTACCTGGGGTTCTAATGGGAAGTCGGGACCAGTAGAGTACAGTAGGTCAAGTGTGAGGAAAAATACCCACCGAAGACACTGGCTAGTTGTCGCGCTATGTCGTGAATTGTGAAAAGTTGGGCTTGATGGGCCATTGGATTGGATCCCAGTGGCTTAGTGGTCTACGAGCTCACTAGCCTTGTAATCAGAAGGTCCTGGGTTTGAAACCCGGTGGGTGCGTGCTGACTGACAAGACAGCTGTCCAGTACTTCCTGATGGTTTTCCAATGGTTCTCTAACCAATGTCAGCTCATAATAAATTTCTGTAACAGACACTACTTCTTTTCTCCAAACTTTTGGTTTGATGTTTGAAAAAATCGGTGGCCTGCTTAAATCTGTCAGTTACCTAAATTTCCTAACCATGAAAGTGGATTGCTTTTACCCTATTTCAAATTTTTCTAATCCTCTCATTACCACAAAGAGTCACAATTTATACTTGTGCATCCGCTGAAACCACTTTCAACCTACCGAGAGGAATATGTCGAAGGAAATGAAGTGACGAACATAGTGGAGTAGCATTAAAGCATTCTTCTGATCGAATAATATTGCTTCAAATGATGTATTTCCTATCATTCTTCTATGACAAGATTCTACACAAGAGTGAAAATACCTTGCAGTGGAACTCGTTGACAATTCTGTGTTATGAATAAATGGATTTTCCATGATAAAGCCGTTATTAGTAGTATTAATTGTTTCAGGTTAGGCTACGGATCGATACCAGAGGACCGTTGCGAACACGGGAGTACTGGAGAGCTATGTCGTCTTACTTTGGAACTCATCAGCAGTGGGCACCCACTGGGTTTCGAAGGGCACTGCTGGTTCGTGCATTTTAATGCAACTATGTAATTTTGGGATCTGTGATTCAATCGATGTTATATTCCTATGCTTATTCTCATCAATGTATTTCATTCTAAAGAGTTGGCATAAATGCTGTACAAGTTTCCTTTCGGTCGACAATGTTCAATCTTTGGCACGGTTATCCACTTTGAATTTAGATTCATCAGAGAGAATTTGATGCATTTTTTTTTGATATAATCTATCTTATTCATCAGTACCATCTTGAGTACCCGGTATCAGTATCCTTGAGACCTATACTCTCAATGATAAATTCACCATACCACAAATTAGCGCAATGGCGATGTGAATTTTTGCAGCTCCTGTGATGAAAACGTTTTGGAACGAATATAGTTTCTGATTGATTTCAGTTTGTCAAGCAAATCAGTGATGTCAATGTGTATCTGATAAGCATCTGGTCTCTTTCGATGTTACCTCCCTCTTCACAAATAAGCCGGTTGTTGAGACTATCGACTTTTATAAAACACAAAATAATTGAGCAAAGAAGAACATCGTTTTCGATAAATTCCTCTTCTGGCTCTACAATTATATATATGCATGTTTATATACATAGAATATTCTAGATTAGCAGTCAATAACAATATTAGTGTTTTTTAAATAATATCGATTTGTTAAGTCAGATCACAATGGAATTACAGTTCATTAAAGATGATTAAATTATAACAACAATAATAAAGATATAATAGCAAATAGAATATCAACTAAAATTAGGACAATTCCACAAAAGTTCAGGATCATTCAAACCTAGATGGCCAACGGGGTAGGGATAATGCCTGATCTAACTTCTTTTGGATGCACAAATTAGGCTTGTTAATATGGATCCCAACAGCCAGCCTCAGCAATATTTAGCAGTCGAACTCTTAAGGCGAAATTGAGATTCGTAGGTATGCGGTAAATGACCCTGAAAGCATGGTTAACGTCAATCTTGTGTTCTGTATCCACAAGATGACATAGAATAGCGCTGCGAATAGATTTGGTTTGTCCTTTGCTTAGCCACGCCGGGTGATGTTTGGAAATTCAACGAGACTTTATATTTAGAGAAGCTGAAGAAATACCCATTCCAACATGTACTAAAAATGCTCAAATCCAATTCGATGTCTATTTTGTCAAGTTGATGATATCGCAATGGGAGGCCCCTTGGGACCAGTTTTTGCAGATCTATTCTTGTCAGGCCTAGAAGCCGGTATTTCGCAACAAGATTTACAACAAAAGGACGAATACTTAAGATATGTTGATGATATTTTCGTTGTCCGTGGAAGCAGATCAAAATTTGAAGACGTTGTCATAAGATGCAACTCATGCTATCCGAATCTCAACTTCACAACAGAACACGAGGAAAATGGTACTATTGAATTCCTAGACGCTTCTCTAGCTTAAATCACTGATGGCATAATCGAAAGATCTATATTTAGAAAGTCTTCATGGATAGGACAGTACATGCCTTTCAAAAGTTTTGTTCCAATCCAGTATATAAAAGAACTTAGTGAGAAAACTGTTCTATAGAGCACGGAAAATTTGTTCTGATAGTACAATTGAGCATGAAATAAAATCTCTGAAGGATATTTTATCTAAGAATTGATACCCTGGAAAGTTCATTAATAAATACTCTAAAGAAATGAGCCCCTCCTAAACTATCCAAACAGTTCTTCCAAAGAAATCTGTCTATATCAGTTTGCCATTCAAAGGAGATGATGTACAAGAGGTAGTCAAACGAAGACGCGAGAACTTATTATGCTGCAAAACTCATTGGTGTTGTTCAACACCACAAAGTGAGTGCTTCAGCAATCTGGGGAAGACCAGTCGCCGATACCGGACACTTCAAACTGCGTATATCAATTTAATGAGTGTGTTTGTGTCAGCAAATACATAGTTCGTACAGAAACGCTACTGTCTACTCTCAGGATGGAGCATTCGCCAAAATGGTCAAAAACAGCTGAATTCAAAGTGTCAAAAAGCTCAATAATAAACAAAGCATCTTGTGGACTACGGACATGATATCGATGCTGGCAATTCATTCACTGTTGTGAGCGAGTAGACGAAGAAACAGGAAGACACTTACAATTATTACGGAGGAGTCTTAGCCAATTAGAGTTTATAAACCGGGTCTCTGTGTTCAAAAGGAAATGTTCGCCACTCTGAATCTACCATGGTAATTTTTTTTCCTTCACGATCCCAGTGGAACATAGGGCTCCAAGCTAGAAGCTTGAAGTTTCTGTAGCAGTGTTAATTTTTTACAGGATGGGGTTGCTAGCCAGCCTCATGCCCAACCTTTCTGCTTTATCAGTCTCACTACTGGCTTAGTGAGGTGCATGGTCGGCGAGCGTCCTAACTGCTGTGCCACCGACGCACACCATGGTAATACGTTTTACTTATTAATTATTATTATTAGTAGTAGTATTAGTATTATTACCACTTTATTCTACCTCTTACTATTATTATTCTTGATTCATTTAAAATTATCTTTTATCAGTAGCATTACCTTAAGTCGTTTCATTATTATTATTATCATTATTGTTATTATTATTATAACTATTACTCATAATATTACTCATTTCACAATTCTTGGTATATTGAAGTTCTTTCTCTAATGACTAATTATTTATCTACGTGATGTAACTGAAGCGTAATGCATTTTATCTTAATTTTAGTCTCTTTTAGAGGTTGACGGATATCTCGTTCAACAACTTCTAATTAATTTATTCTCGCGTACCAAAGACAAAGCAAAAGCCAATAATTGATCGTCCAAACCAAGCGATATATTTAGGAACCAAAACAAGCCGTTAGACGAACGCTTAGCTAGCTAGTGATCGTGCACGTGACACGACGAGGTACCAAATGGCGGGGATGCTTGACCGGAAGCCTTCAGCTAAACAAGTCGACTTAAACAGTGGTGGTCAGCATCCAATGAGTGATTGCTGTGGTCAATAATTTTGGGGAATTATTTACCGCTACAGCTCACTCCCCCCTAGTGGGGTCGTGAGGACCCTAAGACAGAACCAGCCGGAAGTAAAAAAACTCGATGGTTCCCTTTCGGGTGAAAAAAATCTTCCGAGCGGCTTGGTCTTATGCCTACTGGTTTGTCTGCCTATGCTAATAGGGTGTTTGTACATAGCTTCCTTGGTGTTGTTCGTTGGATTCCGTGCTTCGTTTGTTTCCTGTCCAGTGCCCGTCGCACCTGGAAAAGAAAACAAGAACGCTAAGAACCATGTCGAGGAAAATGTACGAAATGAGCTTTTTGGTTAAAAAAAATTGTGTGCATTTACTATACAGTAAAATAATGCTAAGTTCAGAACATCGAAAAAAAATACATCTAATTAATTTTTTTGTGTATGTTACATGAACTGTTGGAAAAAAATTTTTTTGTTCGGTGGTACTGTATATAAAAAAAATTATACGTCAAAAAAAATAGTTAGTACCACAAACGAGTGAGTTGCGTGAATCACACGACTTCGTTAAGTCAAATAAGTGTGCAGATATTCTGGGAACCTTACGGTGCGTCCAGAACGGTTTTTCTTAGGAGGCTCAACCTTAGTAGCCAGTGGGCGAATGCCCTTGCAGTCAATAGTGTGACCCAGGAAGTCGAGTGAGTCAACACCGATTTGACACTTTTGAATATTGATGGTAACACCATGTTGGCGTAACCTGTCAAATGCCAAGTCCAAGTGCCTAAGGTGAGTTTCCTTGTCTGGACTGGCAATGAGGCAGTCGTCTAAGTATGCGTATACAAAGTCGAGACCGCGAAATACTTCGTCAATGAAGCGTTGGAATGTTTGGGCTGCATTCCGAAGACCGAATGGCATACGTAGAAATTCAAAAAGTCCGAAAGGCGTAATGATAGCCGTTTTCGGGATATCTTCTGTTGCCATCGGGATTTGGTTATACGCTTTAACCAAGTCGATTTTGGAGAATATAGTCGCGCCGGATAAGGTTGCCGTCAAGTCGTGTATATGAGGCAACGGGTAGCAATCAGGGGTTGTTTTGGCATTCACTCGCCGGTAATCACCGGTGGGTCGCCAATCGTTGCTATCCTTTTTCGGAACCATATGAAGTGGGGATGCCCATGGGCTATTCGAAGGTCGAATGATGCCAAGGCTAAGCATATGGTCAAATTCATTCCTGGCGATTCTCAGTTTGTCAGGAGCTAATCGTCGTGCTTTAGATGTCACAGGTTGTCCTGTGGTAATGATGTGGTGCATAACATTGCTGGTTATGCACGGTAGGTCGTTCGACGGGCAATTAAGTTCCGGATACTTGTCAACCATAGGTTGAAAAGTTGGATCAAGAATTGCCTTTATCTTAACGGGTGACAAACTAGGGCCTATGTAGCTGATGCCTTTGATAGACAGACTAGTAGTATTGTCAATCAGTCGTTTTCGGCGGACGTCTACGAGTAAATCATGATGATTAAGTAGGTCCGTGCCAATGATGGGCATTGTAACGTCAGCGAGAAGGAAAATCCACCGAATAGGTTTGCGTAAACCTACGTTCAGATAGACGTATTTCCTACCAAAGGTTGCGATTGGTTTTCCATTTGCAGCCTGTAAGTTGAAGGTAGGTTCCTTCTGTCGATCTGCTGCTGTAGCAGGAAGGACGCTGACTTCGGCGCCTGTGTCGACTAAGTATCGAGTCTGGCTTATCACATCATGGATGTAAAGTAGGCGGCTAGTGCCACCGGCGACGGTTGCCGCTAACGCGTGCCGGCGGGATAGTTTCCCACAGACTTTGAGACATTTCCGAAGTTACAAGGCTTACGGCAACACTTCGCTTCTTGGCCATAGGTGTTGTGGTACCAGCACCAGTCAGGGTTTTTCAGTGAACGTGGTTTGGACTTAGATCGACCACGTGAGTTCCTGCGTTGAGGAGATTTAGGACGACGGTCGGAGGATTTAGAATGCATGTTTGACCTAAACATCTGCTGGATGGAGTTGCATAACTCTATCATTGCAGGATCCTTACTCGAAGTCTGCTTAGTCATCGAGCATATTTCGGGGACAGACCGTTTAGTTATTTCTAGAATTCTATCTGCAGTAATAGCTAAGTCCTCTATTACAGTACCCTGAAGTGTCACAAGTACGGTCTGTACAGACTGTGGCAACTTGGTTAAGAAGAGTTCTCTAAACAGTCCTTCGTCGAACTGACTTTGGCCGACGACTTGTTTCATTCTTGTCAGCATGCTCACGGCTGACTGATCTCCTAACTCGATGTTGCGAAATAATTCATCTAGACGTTGTCGGTCCGTGAGAACGTTTCTCCTGAGGAGGGATGCTTTCAGCAACTCGTACGAGTTACTTACCTCGGGACTCAACATCTGTGATGTTACGTACTTGCTGAATTCCCGCGGTAGGGCGTGAATAACTGCAAGTAACTGTGAACGTTGATCGGTTATCCCATGCTCACAAAAATCTGCTTCAGCTAGCAGAAACCACGTTTCAGCATTATCTGGCCAGTATGGTACGAGCTGAATGGTTTTAGGAGTTGAGCGGATACGGATGACCTTGGGACTAAGATCACTCATGACGAAAATTATGTCGAATAATATATGGTACAAGAACAAATACAAAATGGAACGAACTCACCGGGGTTATCTGCGGATTTATCGTGGATGAAGTTCGCGGTTGGGCTCACCAGTTTAGAGGTTGACGGATATCTCGTTCAACAACTTCTAATTAATTTATTCTCGCGTACCAAAGACAAAGCAAAAGCCAATAATTGATCGTCCAAACCAAGCGATATATTTAGGAACCAAAACAAGCCGTTAGACGAACGCTTAGCTAGCTAGTGATCGTGCACGTGACACGACGAGGTACCAAATGGCGGGGATGCTTGACCGGAAGCCTTCAGCTAAACAAGTCGACTTAAACAGTGGTGGTCAGCATCCAATGAGTGATTGCTGTGGTCAATAATTTTGGGGAATTATTTACCGCTACACTCTCTTACTCTCTTACCACACTTATCTACTTGAATATGACCTGAAAAAAATTTACACGTGTCGTTTTGCACGATTAATTCAGTATAGTTTATTTGCTTATCAGTCTTATATCTCTCAATGTATTTACAACTGTGTATATACATCCTTGAATGTAAAGTAGTCAGCTGATGAGTTCGACCGAAATTCGATGAAATCATTAAATCCTACTTTTTAATAACACCTTTTGTTGTTTGTTTTAAACTAATTAATATCAGTTGGAAACCATTGAAAACGAGGGAGCACTGGACAGCTGTTTCATCCTAGTTTGAGAATCATCGGCAGTAAGCACTCACCAGTTGAGGTTCGAACCCAGGACCTTCCGGTTACAAGGCAAGCTGGCTCGTATACCATTCAACCACTGGGACCCGACTCCTCAATGGCCATCTAATGAATTCCGATTCGGGATGTAGCAAGACCCTAATCAGTGGTTGCGAAGTGGCAATGATTCCCAAACTTGGCTGATGCAACAGCTGTCCAGTACTCCAGTGCCGGTTATCAATGGTTCTCTAACTGATATCAAACCGTGATCAACTCGTAGAAACAAATCTAGCACTTATAAGCCAAACTATAGAAAATTTAAACTAATTCTTGAAAATATATATTACTGTCACTATTGTTAATGAATCTTGGTGATTATCCGTTTTATAAGAAGATTTCTTTGAGAAAGTCCAGTTCTTCTGCTTTATCGTCAAGGTTACAGAAGCTTTGCATGCGCCAGCGGTATGGGGTTTAACCGAATTTCGTTTTCATTCAGTAGGCAGTCAACTATGCAGTACTCGATAGTTGACCATCCCATGTGGGTTTCCCATGGACTTACCTTCTTAATATTCTGTTAGGTCTTGTTGGTTCCATAGCAAAAACTCTGATTACTCTGTAACCAATTGGTGGATGGTGGCTAGCAGTGGAATCCAGGATGCGCATTTCGTCCTAATTGGGACTCGTCATCTGGATGTACCTGCATTTCTCAGTGAGTGATGATGTTCCCACTGAGGCTGGAACCCAGTGCCCATAGTCTCAAACGCCAAAGCGTTATCCACTAGACCACTTGGACCACGAGAGCCACCTCTTGTGCAAGGTATTATATTTTTTTCCTTGCAGCCCAAGAACCGGTCCCCCATAAACCAAACACCTGCAAGGAAAAAAAATAATTAAATACCAGGGCCAGGATTGTTAAGGGGTTCCGGAAACCCAGAACTCTCCCCCTTAAAACCACAAACCACAAGGAAAAAAATATTAATATAATTTAAAAGTTTAAGTCATATGAGATTAAACTATTTTTTTTTCAAAAGCGACACAAGAAGAGATGACGTGACAGAGGAAAGAAGTTTTTTTTTTTAAATTTTCATTAATTTTATATTTTAAAATTGGTCATCACTCACTGAGAAATGCAGGTACATCCAGCTGACGAGTCCCAATTAGGACGAAATGCGCTTTATCCTGGATTCCACTGCTAGCCACCATCCACCAGTTGTATGACAGTTTTTAGTCTAAATAGCTTTAAACGCGGACTAGTCAAGACTCTATACTATAGAGCTAGGAGATTATGCTTTACGAAGAAATTATAGGAAGAATTTATGTTCCTCGAAAAGATATTGAGAAGCCGTAGTTACCCTGAAAGGTTCATCAACAGGTTCGAAAGATCTAAAGGCTCAAATGTCAAGTAAATCACAGTGAAAAAAACCAATCTACATTTAACTTGATTATAAAGGTGAAAACATTGCAGCAATGGTCAACAGAAGACTGATTATATCAGTAGCCAGAGCCTATCCTGCAGCTAAGTTGGTTCCTATCCATTGAACAACAAGCTCTTTGGTGCAGTCAAATGTCGGCAGATAATATACAAATGTACATGCACCTCTGGGAGCAGTTACATTGAAAGAACAGAATGCAGCAGGGCATACCTACGATTTTTTGAGCATATACCAAAAAGCGTATTTCTAAAGGGAACAAATGCTTTAAACAGTGCCATCGTCTGGTATCTCCTTGATATGGGTCATGAGGTGGATGTCATAAGATCGTTCAAAATTATCAATAGTCAAAAGAGTCCATTTCTGCTTAAGTTTGCCGAAGCAATCTTCATCAAGCGACCGGTATCAGATTTATGCATTCAGAAAGAAGCGGTTATCAGTCTTTCTTTGCCCTGTCTGGTAACTGGATATTTTTACCCTCTCTTTCATCTGATTACGTAATGTCGGAAGTTTCCATTGTGTATGATCATTTTTAATCGGAATAGTGTATGTATATATTAATTGCTTGATTTTTGTGTAAAATGAACTCGCTGTGCAAGTATGTTAAAATTGTTTCTGTAGATATACTTATTAATGACTTTGGCATGCAAGCAGCTGATGAGCAGCCAACGATATAAACAATGATGGTACTATTTTATTCTGCAAAAACTGTAGTTCTTGCTTTGTTGAAATTCATTAAGGGGAATAAATGTATGAAATAATATTAGTGTTATCAATAAAATACAATAAGATGGGAAATAAGGTGTTTTTATAGCCAAAATAAGTAACTTATGTTAAAAATGTGAATAGAAATACATTTTAACATTGTCGATTATTCTCTGATTTGATTGGTTGTAATAATATCTTCCATATTGAACCACGATTCAATAATCAGTCTCTCTCTCTCTCCATCCACCTGTATCCCATTTTACAATTTCGAATTTCTTTCTTCTTCATCAAGTGTGTCTTCAGTGCATATCCCTTGGATTCCACTGAAGAGGCACCTAGCTAACTAAGGCCCTATTGTACCGAACAGGCCAGACACTGTGCTAAATAAGATACTGTCCTGTCCAGGTAACTTTTCTATAAATAAATCTTTTTATTGACCCATCAAACCATCGACTAAGCAATATGTCTACGAAAGATAAACAATTATCTTCCTCTTCTATAGACAGATGTAAGTGACATGCTTGCTATTCTGAACTTGATTCATTCGACTTAGGATTGAGGTGGCAGAACAAGACGCTTATCACTGATGATTACAATATCATCTACATACCTTCTAAAAAGTGGCACATTTTCGATTAAATCCTCCGATAAATTCTCAATGTGCAAAATATAGATATCTGCTGAAAAGGGCGCTAACGGACTTCCCATAGCAACATCATCAACTTGGCGGAGACAATAGCCTTCAAATGTACACCTAACATTTTTACTACACAGAAGTAATAAATCCCTTAAATAAGATAAGATATAGACAACGGGATGAAAAAATTGTTTACTTGTGGAAATGTAATCACACAAAATGTCGACTGTTTTGAGCATAGGTATATTAGTTAATAACGAGTTTGCATCGAAAGAGTACATATTCTTATTCATAATATTAATATTACTATCGTCAAGGAAATCAATCAATTCAAATGTATCTTTTAACTGACACATACCTTACAGAATTGTGTTTTGACTGGATTCAATAATTCTGCTAACGAGCATTTAGCAAGTTTATGCGTTGAGGATTTGCGCATTGACAATAATATAGGATGTAGAAGATAATTGGGTTTATGTATTTTTCGCGCAAATACATTACACGATTCAGACAAATTACATCTTCTTATTGCTTTATCTAAATACGTAGTTCCTTAGAATTTCTGTCTAATTCTGCCTGTCTTACAAATTATAATGACTTTTACAGGTAACTTGAACTGTCTCACTCTTGTACAAAGTTCTACGCTGACAATTCGATCATATCATACTGAAACCGATAAAAAAATAACACCACTTCGTGTCCATGCTTAGAGCGTGCTTTATTCTACGAGTCAGGTCAAATATGTGGTTTTAAGTAGAGATGACCTCTAATTTTAATCACGTCTTAAATCCGTATAAGACGAAACTTTAAATTACGTGATTGCTTGAAATATCGTCGAGTGTCAACCCTTTCTATGAGTCAAAATGAATGATAGCTGGGTTTTTTATATGACATCAGAATGTAAATTAATTCAATGTGAAAAGCGAAATCTAGCTAAGTTGTATTTTATGTACAGAAATGATATTTTTTGTGTTGTCGTCCATCGCCGGCACCGTTGTAGAGGAGAAATGCTCCCTGAAGAGTTGATTGTTTTACGGATTCGATGATTTCAAGTTGCCTTTGATCACGAGCTGCCTGCCATCAGTTACAGAACGAATAAATTCCAGTCTAGTGGTGCCGTAGTAATAACATTTATCGGAGGATTTAATCGAAAATGTGCCACTTTATAGAAGGTATGTAGATGATATTGTAATCATCAGTGATAAGCGTCTTGTTCTGCCACCTCAATCCTAAGTCGAATGAATCAAGTTCAGAATAGCAAGCATGTCACTTACATCTGTCTATAGAAGAGGAAGATAATTGTTTATCTTTCGTAGACATATTGCCTAGTCGACGGTTTGATGGGTCAATAAAAAGATTTATTTACAGAAAAGTTACCTGGACAGGACAGTATCTTAATTAGCACAGTGTCTGGCCTGCTCGGTACAAAAGAGCGTTAGTTAGCTAGATGCCTCTTCAATGGAATCCAAGGGATATGCACTGAAGACACACTTGATGAAGAAGAAAGAAAGCCGACACAAACTCTGGTTGATAACAATTATCCAGACATGTTCATCAGGAGATATAAAGTAGTCAGAACACCAAGACCAACTCTCCAACTTACCCCTATGTAATACGTTTAAATCAAGCTACCCTATATGGGGCATTATAGGAGGCAGCTTGATAACTAGACGAAGACAGAACTCTGCTGTTAAAAAATTTTAACTCTGTTTCACCCTAGTGTCTGGTAATGGGTTAACGCATTCAGTGTAATTTATGAGTTTTCCGTGTAAATTGATTATCTTCGCGAGTGGAATCAATATTTCTAGCCTTAGCTAAATTCTCATGTTCTGTTCTGATTATTTCATTACCCCTTATCTACTAGTTTGACCTAAGTAATTGACCTAACACACAGTCATCGCATGGTATTTTGTAAATCATTTTAGTTGGTTTAATTGAGTCCACAGAGCTTGTCCAACCTGAGTGAGTTTTCTAGGTTTGAATCATTAAGAAATCAAACCAATTCTTACATCAATAAGAAATGATTGCCATGGACGTCCATGGATGACATAGAGGAGATGAAAGCCCAAGGAGCTAGCTGTAAGGTGATTGACTGTACAGACCACAGAGAGTACAATGCAGACATGTTTATGCTACTGAAGCCCTTTGTTCCGCTTGAAACTCAATAGAATAATAGTAATGACTGTAGTATTGATCATCACACACCACCAGATAAAGGCTCTGTGATCGTCTTGATGAACAGATCAGACTACTTAAGCAAACTCTTGGAGATACTTTCTAATGATAAAAAGTTTCAAAAACAGTCTCCACAGAAAGATCCCATGGAATAGACGGAGCTTCAGGTATCAAATATATTGAAGAAAATGAAAGACAAATCCATTATCAGTTCAAAACTATGTGAACAACTGCGTCCATCTGGTTCTACAACACCGCGCATGAACGGCTTACCTAAAGTGCACAAACAAGACGTCCCACTCCGCCTAATACTAGATATGATAGATTTCCCATACCACACAATCACGAAATGGCTGGTGGAGATTCTCGGGCCGGTGAAAGGGAAACTGTCAAGACACAACCGCTGTGACATATTCGAATTGGTTGATTCAGTTAAGAATTTCGACGTGGCAGAAAACAAAATGGTCTCCTTGGATATCTTGCCTCTCTTTACCAACGTTCCATTGACAGAAACCTTAGTGACTACACTCACTGCAGGAGCATCGTTGTCGGTATACCGATCGATTACCTGAAAGAACTGCTACTACGATGTACCTTCAACGCTTACTTGAGTTTCAACAAGGAAATATACAGGCAAGTAGATGGAGTAGCAACTGGTTCTCCCTTAGGACCCCTTCTGGTCGACTGCTTTATGGCAAACTTAGAAAACAACTCCTTCTCATCAACTATCGACGACCTCCATCTCTACGAAAGATACACTGATAATACTTTCATCATTTGTGATGAGAATCTGGACCCTGAAAATTTACTTCAGACATTCAACAGTGCCTACCAAAACATCGGCTTTACTCTTGAAGTCGAATCCGACGGAATGTTCCACTTCCTCAACGTCCATCTGACAAGAAACGCTTACATAGACTCAACAATTCATCAAGTTTCAAAGCTTCGTGCTCCTAAGTAGAAAGCGGAACCTGATATACGCTCTTTCCTCGAAGATTCGGAAGATATGCAGAGAGGAAGTGATTGACGGAAAACTGCATAATCTATAAAAAAAACCCTGATGGAAAACGGTTTTCCGCCTAGATTCATAGACAAGAACCTCAAATCAAAGAATACTTCTGAACAAGTTCAATCCGTCCCGAAGAAGATATTTCTGCCTAATCTATAATTCAAAGGTGACATTGAAGCAGAAATCCTTCGTAAACGCCCTTGCAAATCTCTTAGGAAGACATACTTCGCCTCAAGCCTACGACTAACGTTTTCCTGCAAGAAACTGTTCAACCAGAATGCGAAAGACAAGCTGTCGCATTGGGCCACTTCAACGTGAATATACCAGTTTACTTGTTCTTGCGGAGCTGAGTACATCGGCCGTACCATGTGCCAACTTGGAAAACGCACTCGTGAACACTATCCAACTTGGCTAGTAAAAGGAGAACGAAAACGTGTATATAGTTCAGTGACAGAACATCTGGTCGATTCAGGACATTCAGCGCCGTTCGAAAATATCCTTCAGAATGATATACTAGATTCGATCAAACCTGTCAAAGGGAGTAAAATCCAGACATTGGGTATAGCCGAGGCACTAGCCATCCAAAGGCTCAAACCCATGCTATGTATCCAGAAGAAGTACGTCCGGCCCTTGTCCCTGCTATGGCCATCATAAACAAGTAATTCTTTTAATAGTGACTATCCTATTGCCTTTCATATCCGAACTTCCTGTCTATTTTGTCATTTTATTATTTCTACATATGTAATACCTAATTGCATAAACAATTATTCGTCACATTAGTTATGATCCCACTAGATTTTTTATCCAAACATCGTGTTTTTTTGTTATTTCTACATTTCTAACCCCTAATTGCACAATATGTAAATCTTCCCAATATATATGATGCTAATGTGTTTGAGTTTTATCTGGCCCTCTCCCCTGTTTATTATGTCATTTTAATTCCTAATTGCAATTTTATTAATTTGCACTTTGACCGGAAATTACTCTGGAACTTTCCCATCCATTTGATACAAATACACGAATGTACAGCCTAGTTGACGGTGACTTCATCGAAAAGAAAATTTTCTTCGTTGCAACCGTCCTTTTAATAATGACTATAGTGACCACAAGGGTGAATCATTCAGTGTTTAGGTTAAATGCATATATATATATCCATATACTACTTTAATAAGAACGATGCCAAAATAAGAATAGAATTACATCCGTCATTATTTATCTATCGTTTTAATTTATACTTAATTTTATTGTATACTTCAGTTCATTTAAGCATGTTTAACCATTTTTGTGCACATTTAAATGTTAGCCTTACCAGTAGAGCATAATAAAGACTTTATTGCCTCTCAATTGTCTCAACTCATTCACTTATCCACACACCCTGGTATCTATCTATCTATAATTTCATTCGTATGTGCGTAAAACTTCGTCTAGGCTGAAAATAACTGTTTTCTCAGCCATTATCAATGTAGGCAGACAATAAAAATCAATCAGTATATTGTTATCATCATCTAAAATCTAAAGCTTGGCTACTAATATTACTACTAATACTACTGTTAATAATATTGTCAGTGGGTAGTTGTCGATATGATTGAATTCTGCTTTCAGAAATAATAAACAAAACAAGTAAACTAGACACGCATTATAGTTTGGTTCTAATTAATTTTTCTCACCAGTATTTATTTACAAATCAATAAGTTATATAAAATTTGACCAATGAGATTTCAAGAATAATTATGTGTGCCACGTATACAAGCGCTTGTTGACCTTGAGATAAGACGACGTGCTTCATTGTGATTGGTTAAAAATGTATTTTATTAAATGAGGAAAATTTTCACGGTGGCCAAATGTGCATAGTTAGTTATTCCGCGATTGTTGTTGCATTGGATGAGATTATTTGTATGATTCAAAAGGTTTTCTTTCTAGAGGAAATCGATATAATCGTATTATGTGAATACCTATCGTATGTGCTGCTAAGATATTTACATAAAGAAAAAGGCGGTGTAACCTTTGACCCTTTATTAACTCCAAATATAATTAAATATTATTTATTTTGATTTTCCTGTTGGTTGAATGGACCTAAATGTTCGGTCTCTGGTGTTGACATGTCAGCTTCTTGTACAGATGCTTCGACGATGTCTAAGGATTTAACATGAAGTGATTTGGTGAATGGTGACTAGAAGTGGTGGAATCCAGGACGCGTATTTCGTCCTGTTTGGGACTCGTCAGCTAGATGCGTCTGCATTCCCCAGTGAATGAGTGATGGTGTTCCCACTCTAAGGCTCGAACCGAAGTGGTCTAGAATGATATGGGTGAAAGCCTTTTCTTTTAAAAATGTTACAAAATTCCATATCGTAAGCGAGTATAATTCCAAGGGGAAGACATCGACATATTAGTGTGAGGTGTATGAGTAGTTGCACTCTGTTCTCTGATTTCTTTTCTTTGCTGTCTCCACAACTCCCCACACTCTCCCATTTCCTTCTCATGTGATCTCCTCTTCTGTGTCACTCTTGCATGCACTCCCAACTCGTCGTTTCCTATTTGAATTTCACTTGTTGACATGACGTGTAATTTTTGGAAGTGTGTAGGCTGCCCACGCCGTGGAAGTTGATTGATTCTTTGGGTACCTGAAACAGAAAGAGGGATAGTATTGAGTGGCCGTAGAGCCCAGGGGACAACTGCTTGAGGCCAGTCGCTCACACACGGCCTGTATGGACTGGTTTCTCGGTTTGGTTACGTATTAGTAAACTTACACCGGTTACGGACCAACGTAGGGTGAGTCGGGATGTACACTTTTCACGGTCGACCTTCTCTCCAGAGTGGAGAGACAGCATAACTAGTATACGGGTCATCTGAGGGAAACACCTTACTGCTGTTACATCCCTGATTCCCAGCAGTACGACTTCACTCACAGACCCCCAGCATAGTGTAAAGAGGAATTCCTACATTATGCTGGTAACTGTTTTTAGTCTAATCGCTATCCTAACAACCTTCCTGGCATGGCAGGACCTGCGGGAACAATAGTTCTAGCCAGTGTAGCTTGTTGGATCATTACGATATGCAAGCCCGACCACCTCGTCAAAGTAGCAGCTATCGATCTGGATCGATTGGGGTGTTAGGGATGGTTAGAACCAATGGCAGCTGGAGACAGTTGGGAATATGGCTCAAAGTGATCGTTGTCAATGGCGCAGATGCATTCACTCCTTGTGACTTATATTACCCAATAAAACTTTATTGTTCTTCGATATTACTATTCTTTTAGCTTGATATCTCTGTTTACTGTCACTATTTCGCATTTCTTTTTACTTTCTTCTCTTGCTTTGTGGGCTACAAGGAGGAAGTATGGCGACTTGAACTGCTACACACATCGGTGGAAAGTTCTATGTTAAAACCAGTCAGTCAGTCAGTCAGACGTGTAATTTCACTCAACAATTTACCCATTCTATCTAAATTTTGACCAACCTCCATCACGTCGCCATTTTTGAAAACTATGGAAAAACTTCTCCTGCTTATTGTTAAACCATCTCTGAAACCATCTTTCACTGACACTAAGCAATTTTCTTATAAGTTCAGTAGAAGCATTTTAGGTGATACCATTCTACTGCACCTCTAATATTGTTTCCCGTCTAGGTAACAGTTCAAAGTTTCTTCGATCTGCTGTTTTTAGAATACACTACTGCTTTCGATTCGGTTCTCGGGCAGCTTTACTAAGCAAGCTGTCTTAAGCAGACACTGAGTTCTGGGTCACAAAGGAGAGGGCTTGTCTTCTTATTTTGCAGTTAATTTTGATTGACTGGCTGACAGGTTTCAGCGTAGAACTATGGACAGATGTGCAGCATTTCAAGCTGCCACACTCCATTAGCACACAAAACAAGAGAAGTGAGTAAGGAGAGATTTAAAGGAGAGATAATAAACAGAAATACGAGGTAAAAAGAATGGTAATATACAAGAACTATGTAGTTTTATTGGATATTACAAATCACAGAGAGTGAATGCATCTGCGATCACTTTGAGCCATATCACCAATTTTCTCCAGCCTTCATTAGTTATTACCACCCTCAGGACCCCAACTAGGAAATCTACACCTTCCTACTTGACTGGCTTATACTAACTGTTATGCATTTCATTGACTGATGAAGCCAAGTTTTGGTTTGACCACCACTAGCTCTTTCTTAGCCTGACCAATCCTATGTCAGTCGGCTAACATTGTCAGTATCGGGGAAGGCGGTCAATAGTTAGGCATACATGCGTAAAACATGTCTAAACCATCTCAGTCGATGCAGTTGCTTCACGACCTTGTCGGTTTATTTCCCGCCAACTTATCCAGCACTCAACCGATGCCTAACCTCATTATTCCTCACCTTACTAACACGGAAGGTAGAATGCAGACAACTAGCTAGGCCTTTCATGTCTTCCACTTTCGCTGTCTATATCTCACTCGCAGCCATAAAGGAGAATAATAGCAAACTGTTGAGAAGTACACACGCCATTTGGTCAACAGCTAACCAAATATCATGTTTACTCCACAGATGGTGTAATTGGCTAGCATATGCTAAACTAGGCCTTTTGTATCCATGCTGAGATTTCGTCAGCAATCAACCCATTGGTTGATAACGTTACAATTTCTGTTCCAGTCATTTCTGCATTACATTGTTCTGATATGAATAGTTTCTTTTATCTGAGGTCAACAGATGGTCTTAAACTAAATCTTGGACTGTTAATAATTTTAGTTTCAGATGTGAAGAAAATTTACGCGGACTGTTTTCAGTCCCATGATTCTTGTGATATCGACAGTACTGAGTAAACTGAATATCTCCTATCTTGATATGAGTTTCTCCTTAAATCTATCTTGGTGATCTTATGTCTTCATGATTTCTAAGAAAATCTGTCATTTGACTTATCATGTAAGAAAGTTGAAGCCTTCTAGCATAATTCAGCGTCTTCTTTTAAAATTTATTAATTCGTATATTCTACCCATTCATCTTTTTTATTCCCTCTTATTCTTCTCTAGGCTCCTCTCCAGAAAAGACCATATCATCAACCTGAAACCAGTTTGGGAATCTTCTGCACTCCGTCTCAGCACAAACAACAATATTTCGATTCTATTCAACACCATTGTGAAGTCAATTAGTTCGTCTGTATGGGTTAGAAACATGGCCAGTGTGCCACGAAAAGGATTTCCAACAGACCACTGCAGCCTTTTGTCAACAGTTGCCCTCTTCGCTGGCTGCATACTGAAGACCTAATCACTGGCCAGCCGGTGTGCCACGGAATATTTAGTAACAAGAAACTCTGGTTGGGAACAAAACCAACAGGCGAGAGCCAATCGCTCAACAAAAATGTAGGAGAAAGTGGAGATGGATTGGGCTTAAGCGACTGAAGAGGCTGTCAGATGACATCGCACGCAATGCAGGTCATCACTTGAGTGGAATCCAGATAGGAAGCGACGAGTGGGTTGTTGGGGGCGACGGTGACACGGAGGAGTTCGTGCTAGGAGGGGGAAGAGGAGGAGGAAGACAAGAGAGATTATGGGCAGTCGCGGGGCTGTCTGAAGAGGACAGGAAAAAATAGATGGAAGTGGAGATGTGTTGTTGAAGCCCCATGTTCCACTCTGAACCCATGAGAATAATAATAATAATATTTTTTTCAGGATTTCATCATGAGCTGACATTAGTTAGAGAACCATTGGAAAACCTGGGAGTACTGGACAGCTGTTTCGTCCTAGTTTGGGACGTGAGGTGTGAGGACAAATACTCGCCGAAGACATTGGCTAGCGGTCGCGCTATGTCGTGAATTGGCAGAAGTTAGAATTCAAGGACCATTGGATCGGGTCCAGTGGCTTAAAGGTTAACGGGCCTCCCTTTGAACCGGAAGGGCCCGGGTTTCAAACCCGGGGGGGTGCGTACTGCTAAAGGTCCCAAACTAGGAACAAAAAGCCTGCCCGTACTCCCAGGTTTTCCAATGGTTTTCTAACTAAAGTCAGCTCATGATGAAATCCTGAAACCAAAGAAATCCCTACAAACCAAAACTTGAATAATATTTTTATAGGACATTGAAGGCTGTCAGCAGAGTTAGTAGTATACTGCATTTGACTCAACTAACCTACATTGTTGTTACTGAGAATAGGGATTTTAATTCTTTGAAACAATTATGCAATTAGTTGTGTTCTCTGTGGAGCTAGTTGGTTTAGTTGCGGAGCTTTCATCGTCCCCTCTTCTAGACAACATCGCCTTTCAGCTCAGCCCAACTTTTAGCATAAAGTGAACTGATTTTAATTTTCCATGACTGATAGAATTGCGTCTCCCGGTAGCCATCTTCACATCTTTACTAATCATTTTCTATCGACTTGGATTTTAAACTTTCTCGTCACATGATTTACTTCTTATTAATTGGTAGATTTGGTCTATATTAACGTGTTTGTTAATCCCTGACTGATTCGTTTGAGTACCAGACTTCTAGGAATTCCCTGACTACACTTTTGGTGGTGTTTCCTCTGTCTAAGATTTCGACATTATTCCAGTCATCAAACTAATGTCCATAATTATCTACATGCATTGATATGAAAGAATACGTATTGTGTCTTTTCACAGCTAATTTGTGTTCCTGGATTCTGATTCGAAGGGGACGCTTACTTTGGCCGATGTAATGTTTATTGCAGTTCGTGCATGCAATTTATTTTGTAAATGGTATTAATTTTCAAGTATTAGTTTTGTAGGGATTTTGTTTGATTGTATGGAGGATTTCACCATGAGCTGACATCAGTTAGAGAACCACTGGAAAACCCGGGAGTACTGGACAGCTGTTTCGTCCTAGTTTGGGATTAATTATATCTTTCTTTTCTGTGGAATCTTTCGGTTTGCATAATATCGAACTAAGTGATTGTCCTGGATGACTAGCGGACAACTGTGCTATATCTATTTCAAACGGTTTCAATATTCTAGCTGTTATTTCAGAGATATTTTTTATATATATGGTAGGATGAATTTCTTGTAGTCTTTCATGATGTTTTCCAGTTGGTGTTGTGACTCTATTTTAAACACTTTTGATGAAATTGTGCTCACATCCATGCGTTTTGAAGACCGTTAGCATATATATATACTTGAAAACTAATACCATTTACAAAATAAATTGCATGCATGAACTGCAATAAACATTACATCGGCCAAAGTAAGCGTCCCCTTCGAATCAGAATCCAGGAACACAAATTAGCTGTGAAAAGACACAATACGTATTCTTTCATATCAATGCATGTAGATAATTATGGACATTAGTTTGATGATTGGAATAATGTCGAAATCTTAGACAGAGGAAACACCACCAAAAGTGTAGTCAGGGAATTCCTAGAAGTCTAGTACTCAAACGAATCAGTCAGGGGTTAACAAACACGTTAATATAGACCAAATCTACCAACTAATAAGAAGTAAATCATGTGACGAGAAAGTTTAAAATCCAAGTCGATAGAAAATGATTAGTAAAAATGAGAAGATAGCTACCGGGAGACGCAATTCTATCAGTCATGGAAAATTAAAATCAGTTCACTTTATGCTAAAAGTTGCGCTGAGCTGAAAGGCGATGTTGTCTAGAAGAGGGGATGACGAAAGCTCCGCAACTAAACCAACTAGCTCCACAGAGAACACAACTAATTGCAAATCATGCACCTGAGCTACAAATCTTCTCTGTTCTTTCAAACAGTTAGCTAAAGTCAGTCATCTTTTCTAATACGCAATCTCTTCTTTATTTACAACTTTCTCCTTGAATCTCTTTGAGCTAAAGCCAGTAAAGAAATTTCATAAGAATTTATGCTCGTACGGCTACCAAATAAAAAGAGAGATTCAATCATACTATATTTATCATGGGTGTTGTGTGTGTGTGTGTGTGAAGAGAGAGAGAGAGACAGACAGACAGATGTCAGAAGAAAGCTTATAAACCACCCAATTTTAAATCGATAAATAAACAGCATTTTATAATCAGAATTACTAATACATATATCAATCTTCTACTGACCTTTATTTAGATTTTGAGGTTTTATTAGTTTTACTACCTTTACGTATTTGTTTGTTTGTAAAAGGAGATGGACTGTTGCAATATGGACGAACAGCGGAAATTTCATTCTGTATGGGAAATTAATTTTGTGAAGTACGCTGATGATTTAACAGTTTCAATGGCTGTTAACTCCCACCTAGATTGTACCAAAGTAAATAGCTTTCTGTTGGGAGTCAGTAAATGGTCTGAGTCTAACGGTCTAGAATTGAATCCTTCTAAATGTCAAACTGTTAATTTCAGCTTAAGATGTAAAAGACAGTCAAAAGAAGTGGTCGATTCTCATGACAGTTGTAAGATTGATGACTTAATCTCTCTTCTGGTCTCTCCTGGTCTTCCCATGTCTTAGCGATCTCCAGTAAAATATTCCGCCTGACATTTTACATTAAGCAGTTAAGGCACTAGGGTATAACTCAACCCCTCCTCTTACAGTTCATAAACTCTTGCATCCTACCTATTCTTCTTTATTGTTCAACCTTATTCTTTTTTGGTTTACTTAAAAAGGATTATGTCACAATTCTTAGAATGCTGAAGACTGTCAGTAGGGTGAGTGGTGTCCCAGTGGACCACATAGTTAACGTCGTTGTCAATAGACACTTGAATTCGTGCAATGAATTTGCTAAAGGGATTTTGTCTGACTTGGAACATCCGCTTTACCCTCAGCTTTCACCTTGCATCTCCTTTTCAGGTAGAACAAGAAGTAACTTCAGAAAACTGTATGCTCGCTTGTCTAAGTATAAAAATTCTATGATACCATACTTGGCACGTATTTTATGTGATGAAAATAGTGTCAGGCAAGAATTAACTAACCTTTTTCCATCTCGTAAATAAACAATTTCCTCCATCCATCCATCCTTATATACCTTCAAGTTTTACTTTTATTATTTCTATTATACTTATGGTCCTGTTGCTTCTTTGTTTGTTTTACTTTCATAATTGCAAACACCAACTTATCTTTATGACTGCTGTAATCTTTGTTTTTCCCCTCACCATATCATGTAAAGAGAACATTATATTCAATATTTTTAAACATGCTAGGATTTCTATACCAAATTGCCAATACTGTGTGAAACAAGCCCACGGCAGTTTTCACTTGTATTACTATTATTATTATTATTATTATTATTATTATTACCTTAGCTGTTATCATTATTATTATTATTTCCAATTAATATGCTGCATGTTTATGACATTACCCCTGTTGTAAATGTGGAAAATTTTCTGTGTGATTAATTTTTTATTTATAATTTGAGGAAATTAGATGCAATATTGTGATTAATGCTGAGAATTCCATTCTGTATCACAAGTACTGTTTTTGGAATAAAGTAAATCATTATTGTTATTGTTTGGAATACATTTATTATTATTATTACAATTATTGTCTCCATTTCCTCCTGCATATTTGTTAGGTGATAGGTTGTGGGCTGGTTCACCACACTGCCCAAGTTCCTTACTGCCTTTATCCTCCTCCTTATGTGGCAGTCTGATGTTCAGTATCCAGTGTAGGTAGCCGTTGGAAGTGCTTTCTATGCCGTGTACACTAAGTCTTTGAAGTATGTAGAAGCAGTGACTGATGTGACATTAGATGGCCAGAAAGGATTAGCCAGGGACAGATTGTGCAACAAACACGCAGGAAGAAATGGAGACGGATTGGCCATACTCTGAGGAAACCATCAAGTGAGTGACATCACTAGACAAGCCATCGCTCGAGTGCAACCCGAAAGGGAAGCGGTGAGTTGGTCGTCAGTGCAAGGGTGACTTGGAGGAGGTCATGTGAAGAGAAGATGAAAGCATGTGGGCAGACTTGGAGCCAGGTGAAAACTCTAGGAGGAGACGCGTGGCTGAAGCCCTATATTCCTCTAGGAATTAAAGGAAATAATAATAATAATAATAATTAAAAATTTGAATCTTGTCCTTTGTACTGGGTATAATAAATTTCCACCCTGGTTATAGAGTATCTGTTTCCACATTTGTGCATGATTATTGTTCCCTTAGGGCTTCAACAGTGTCTTACTGTCTGTGGTCCTCTTTGACTGGCACCTCCTTGCATGATCTCCCCTATGTCACCCTCGAAATGACACCCAACTCGTCGTTTCCCACTCCCGGTTCTACTTGAGTAATGGTTTGGTGTGCGATGTCATCCGACAGTCTCCTTACCATGTGTCCTATCCATCCCCACTTTTTTCATCATATTTGTTGAGCAATAAATTCTAGCTAGTTGTTTCGTTCTCACAGTTTCTTGTTTCTAATTCTTTCTCTCCAGCCATGTAATCTTCGATGTCTACGGAAAGCAATTATTTATAAAGATCTGCATCAGGTTGCTGCAAATGATTTTCGGGACGCCTATAGAAGAATTGGCCGACTGACTGAGTTAACATTTGTGTTAAAAATTCGAATCTTGTTCTTTATACTGGCTGAATGGAAGCGGAAGATTTCCAAACTGGTTGATGAAGGCGTATCTTGCCTTTCCAACTCTCAATGGCTTTGAAATTTTCATTCGTGCTGTCCAACTGCCTGTGGTTGAAACTTTGTTTACTGGCTGGATAAGTGAAGGAATTAACCTCTGTCAAATCTCTCACATTGTCTCAACTACAGGAGGAACGGACGAGGATATTAAATCGAGCGCGAATCGAGAAGGTGAGCGAGAAACACATTCATCAACCTGAAACCAATCTGGAAATCCTTCTCACTCAGCCAGCATCAACAACAAAATTCGGATTTTCAATACAAACGTAAAGTCAGTTCTTCTATACGAATCGGAAACTTGGCGGGCGGGGCGGGCGGGGGTCACAAAGAGTATTTCCAACAGCCTGTTTCAGACCCTCATCAACAACTGTCTTCGCTCTATACTGAAGATCAGATGGCCGGAAAGAATCACCAATAGGAAACTATGGGAACAAATATGCAGGAGAAAGTGGAGATAGATTGGACACAACTCGCTGAGGAAACCAGGCCGCAGGGTGACATCGCGCACGCGTCAGGTCATTGCTCGAGTGGAACCAGGCAGAAAGGGAAGCGGTGAGTGGGACGTCAGTGCAAGGGTGGGTGACATGGAGGAGATCGTATGAAGAGGAGTTGAAGGAGTGTGGACTAACTAACATGGATGGTGCAGGTGGAAAGTCCAGCAGAAGGAAGACAGAAGTGGCAAGTGGAGACGTGCAGTTGAAGCCCTATGTTCCACTAAGAACCCAAGGGAACAATGATAATAATAATAGCTAATGTTAAAACAGATATTCTGGCTACGTAAAGTGAGTTGAAAAAACACCTTTAAAATAGCCAAACATAATATCTGATACTATTACAACATTCCTGTAGACCTGTAATACAAAATCAACTATCTGAATAAAATTCAAACCCTGATTGATCGCCTGCATTCCACCTCTACAAGTATACTGAAACGAAAGTGCGGCAAGTTTGATTTGAGATCGCTTATATCCTCACCCATATTGTAGCGGCAAGTAATCCCTGAAAATGATTAACCTACAGTTTTCCTCATCAATGGACATTGAATGCACACTTCCAGGGTTTACGCGGACTGGTTAAACTGAAGACACACGATGAGTTACCCATACAAGTTGACTCATTATTACTATATGTTACTTTCCATTGTTTGCATACTATTTCTAGTTAGCTCAGACTCATTACAACTTGACATCATCTATCCCGATCCAAATATTATCCTAATTTAGCTTACTAACTGTTTTCTAGTCTAAATCGAATAAGTGTATTTGAAAACTATAGAATAGTAGGCCTTAGTATAATTTTGTTCGTTTGACATCTAGATATGATATGCGATTTGCAGTTGTGTGATTGAATGCCTAGATATGTCAAAATATGTCTGATCATACAGACAAGCACAAAGGAAAGAGAAATAACTGTTTACACGTTAACACGATCAGGCAATCAATACAGTTGCTCAGATCAACACTAGAAACATTCAAACTGCGGAATAATTACTCACACAAATGTCATAAAATTTCTGTTAGCAGTCAATAAATGAATGAATTTAAGAAACATTGACAATATTTTGATCATATAGTGAGTAGAAATGTATATGCAGTGACATAAGATGAAGAAAAGCAAATCTACTTAGTTCAGTACAATTGAATCAATAACTTTATATAACTGTTAAATTTCGCGCCAATAAAATTTAAGTTATTCAGATTGAATTTATCTTTTTATTTAATACATAGAAAATGTATGTAATTTACTGTTGAAGAATAGTCTTATCTACTCACGTATCTATACAACACAAACATGAATTTTTCAGACATTTGTTGAACTTCTCTCTTGAAGCTATATTTTATTGATGAATTTATTATGTGATATGAATGAGGTGACTAGTGTTGGTTAACAAAACAACCCCTTTGTCATTCATTATCTGTCATTGTCTGACTTATTTCTAATCAACCTTTCTTTCTATTCTATTTTGCTATGTTATCAGAATAGTGTGAAAGGTTTCCTTCCTTCATTCCTTCAAACATTCATTCATTCATTGATTTAATGAGTGTTGATAACATTTCAGTGATATATGTATGATCAACAGTTGCTATTTGAATGTTTCTTGTGTTGATTAGTTCAGTTGGATTGATTGATTCCTGTTGACGTGTACAGATCTGTCTGAATGTGAATATGACCAGTCATGTTCTAATGGTCATTATTAGTGCTCGTGGCGATATTTCAAATTCATAGTGTTATTTGGATGATAATGGCTAACAGTGGAATCTAATAAACGGCCCTTCGTCTTATTTTGGAGAGAATCATCAGCTGAATTTTCTCGATAGCTGGTGAATGATAGTGCCCTAAATGAGGCTAGTACTCACCATCAAACTTGAGAGTTGAATAAGGAACTAGCCCACTCACTCACTCACTCACTCACTCACTCACTAACTAACTAACTAACTAACTAACTAACTAACTAACTAACTAACTAACTAACTAACTAACTAACTAACTAACTAACTAACTAACTAACTAACTAACTAACTAACTAACTAACTAACTAACTAACTAACTAACTAACTAACTAACTAACTAACTAACTAACTAACTAACTAACTAACTAACTAACTAACTAACTAACTAACTAACTAACTAACTAACTAACTAACTAGCTAACTAACTAACTAACTAACTAACTAACTAACTAACTAACTAACTAACTAACTAACTAACTAACTAACTAACTAACTAACTAACTAACTAACTAACTAACTAACTAACTAACTAACTAACTAACTAACTAACTAACTAACTAACTAACTAACTAACTAACTAACTAACTAACTAACTAACTAACTAACTAACTAACTAACTAACTAACTAACTAACTAACTAACTAACTAACTAACTAACTAACTAACTAACTAACTAACTAACTAACTAACTAACTAACTAACTAACTAACTAACTAACTAACTAACTAACTAACTAACTAACTAACTAACTAACTAACTAACTAACTAACTAACTAACTAACTAACTAACTAACTAACTAACTAACTAACTAACTAACTAACTAACTAACTAACTAACTAACTAACTAACTAACTAACTAACTAACTAACTAACTAACTAACTAACTAACTAACTAACTAACTAACTAACTAACTAACTAACTAACTAACTAACTAACTAACTAACTAACTAACTAACTAACTAACTAACTAACTAACTAACTAACTAACTAACTAACTAACTAACTAACTAACTAACTAACTAACTAACTAACTAACTAACTAACTAACTAACTAACTAACTAACTAACTAACTAACTAACTAACTAACTAACTAACTAACTAACTAACTAACTAACTAACTAACTAACTAACTAACTAACTAACTAACTAACTAACTAACTAACTAACTAACTAACTAACTAACTAACTAACTAACTAACTAACTAACTAACTAACTAACTAACTAACTAACTAACTAACTAACTAACTAACTAACTAACTAACTAACTAACTAACTAACTAACTAACTAACTAACTAACTAACTAACTAACTAACTAACTAACTAACTAACTAACTAACTAACTAACTAACTAACTAACTTTGACTTTATTTTCCTAACATCAGAGAGGTTATCAGTACATCTGAGGTTGTAATTTTTCCTACATCTCAATGAATTAACCCAGTCGTTTCCGTTCAATTTCTTTGAAAAGATGGAGAGAGAGAGAGAGAGAGAGACGGTAGCCATTGGAACAATTGGATTCTTCCACTAGTCGACATCACATGGTCAGCCAAGAAGCGTTTATGGGCCACTTCACCGCAAGCTGGAACTCTTCAATAGAGTGAAACTACAACCTCCACTGTGTTTCATGGTTTGTGATACCATACTGACTGCCCCCTTGTGTTTTGCCTTTAACCACTTAATATAATTCTGAAGTACACCGAAATGTTAAGTCGTCTAGCTTGGTGATAATACTGCAAACTTGATTGAGATAGAATCCGGTCTATATCGACACCATGCACTAGACGCGTTACATTGGTTACTTCCCAATGACGAATCGATATGCCCATTACAGTCCTTCAGGCAGTCAATCATTAGCTTAAATGCCTTAGTAGTAACGTCTCTAACTACAAAACTGGGAAACACGGTTCCTTGTCAATTCCTACATGGCTGGAGATACACCTTGCTGATAAATACCAGCAGGCACGGAACCTATGTCTACGACTTCTTGCCTACTGCCTCCACCTATAAATGCAGCCCTCTGTATACTACTGACTGACTGGTATGAGTAGTCGGATTCCGCCCACATCAATCAGTAGTGGTGGATAGTGACAAGAATTGATAGAATCCAGGATGTGAGTTTCGTCCTATTTAGGACTCGTCAACCAAATCTACCTGTACTCCATAGTGAGTGGATGATGGTGATCCCACTGAGGCTTGAACCCGGCTGGTACCCATAGTTTCAAAAGCCAAAGTGTTATCCATCAGACTACCTGAGCCTCGAGGGTTATCCCTAATGTAACAGGTACTAGTAATTATACTGCACTTGGCTTTCCCGTTAACTGAGTGAGTTGAAGTGCTTGGTCTCATTTTAACATGCCGGCTCCTTGTGGCTCCAAGTAGTTTAGTGGATAACGCTTTGGCATTTGAAACTGTGGGTACTGGCCGTATTCAAGGGTCAGTGAGAACACCATCACTTACTGACTGGGAATGCAGGTCATCCAGTTGGCGAGTCCCGAATAGGGCAAAATCCATATCTTGAATTCCACCACTTCTATTCACTATCCATCAAATTACTTCAAGTTAAATGATCAGACATTGTCGAAGCATCTGCATAAGGAGCCTGTGTGTTAACCTGAGGCTGATCACTTCGCTCCAATGAATCAGCGGGAAAGCAAGATCTAATTAAATAATTATCGAGGATTATTTCAAAACGTCGAGGTGATTTAGCAACTACTTTGCTACTATGGGGTGCCATCGACAATTATACATCTCATCCAACAGTTATACGACAATGCTGCATGCCAAGTAGTCCACAACGGGAAATTTACGGAATCCTTTGAAGTGAAGACGGGATTAAGACAATGCCTACTATCGCCAATGATTTTCTCGATTGCAGTAGATTGGATAATGAGACAGAGAGCGGGCAACGAGGAAATAGGCATAAAATGGACCCACACAAAAAACTTGGAGGATCCGGACTTCGCCAATGATATATGTCTGATTTCCACAAACTGGAAGATATGCAAGTGAAAAGCAACAAGTTGGCACAAGAAGCATAAAGGATAGAACTTCAGGTGAACATAGGTAAAACAGAGGTGGCCAACACCAACAGCAGCAACAACAACAACAACAGACGACAATCAGCATAAATGGGAGGAGCCAGAAAGAAACAACCTCCTTCACCTACCGACCGACCTGGGAAGCATCGTTTCAACTACAGGCTGACGGAACTGAAGAGGATGTCAAAGCACCGAGGATCGGGAAGGCAACACAAGCTTTCATTACTCTTAATTCTGTGTGGAGGTCAACAGCACTCAGCATCAAAAATGTGATCCGGATTTTCAACTGCAATGCGAATTCAACCAGTGCTACTATACAGATCAGAGACTTGGCGCGTCATAAAGAGCATCTCAAACAAATTTCAAACCTTCATCAACAGCTAGCTGTCTTCGCTCAATACTCAAGATCAGATGGCCGGCCAGAAAAGATCAGCAATAGTGAGAGATCTCTGGCAATGAGCGTACCAACCAGGAACCGATTGTGAAACAAATAGGCAGGAAGAAATGGAGATGGATTGGCCATACTCCGAAGAAACCATCAAGTGACATCACTCACTAGACAAGCCATCGCTCGAGTGGAACCCGAAAGGGAAGCGGAGAGTTCGTCGTTAGTGACAGGGCGGGGTGACTTGGAGGAGGTCATGTGAAGAGGAGAGGAAACCATGTGGGCAGACTTGGAGTGGGGTGAAAAAGTTGGCAGAAAACTGAAGGCAATAGAGACGCGCGGCTGAAGCCCTATGTTCCTCTAGGAACTAAAGGAAATAATAGTAGTAATAATAATAATAATAATTTCAAAATGTCAATGAAACAGGACAAGATTTTTACTATCACTCAGAGTGAGAAAAAATATGTCTAGTCTTTTACAAAAACGTACCTGTTTTATGTTGATATTTAAAATTGTTTTATTATTGTATGCAGTTGAAAAATGGAACACTGACGAAATTAAATGACGTCATGTTGTAACTTGCTCAGTTTTATTGTTCATGCTTTGTTAAAAATTCATCCAAGATTAAAATTTAGAAAAAAAACTGTATCAATCAAGACTAGACGGGTAACGGCGATACGTTGTACATCCCAATACCTTCCATCTATAAGTAGATCTTCAACTGCGGTACCACTGGAAGATATATGTAGGGTTGGGCAGTGTCTGTCTGTGTTAACTCCCACCCCCCCCCACCTTACTGATATCAGTTAATATAACCGTACAACACTGTGTGATTTATCAAAATAAAAAATAAAATCTTAACCATAATGGAGAAGACAAAGAAAACTATGAAATTCAGGTTTCAAAGTCGTGTGATATTGATATGATTATGAACAGTAATAAATTTTGTTCGAAACTGTGTCATCCAGTAAATAGTAATACTGTTTCACTCACTGTGTGATACATCTAATAAACAAACTAATATGGAATTACTTACTACCACAGTGCCTAAGTTTTACACATATATTAAAAGACTAGACACACGACACTAGTTAGTATCCAATCAAAATTAAACCTACCTTTACCGATTTTGCATGGAATGAATTAAAGTCTAAGTATTTACTAGAGTTTGCTGGTTTCGCATAAGTACTAATACCTGATCCACCATCTTGTTTTCGCTTTGCCAGGTCACTTTGTTCATTTTCCATCTCAAAAGTGAATGGGATTCCGTCTGCTATTGAGTTTATACGCGTCAAGTACTGATGGATATGTTCAGATTTCAATGCAGTGAATGTGTCATCTATATATCTCTTACCATAACTTAGGAGCAGCAGGTGTCCATATATATTTTTGCGTGTGTGTGTGTCTCCTACTACTGGGAATATTGTATAATCCCATTATCACTCTATTCTGAATAATTCTGACCAGTAATTCAACAACTATTGAAAATACTTGTTAATCTATACTTCAAGCGTTTTTTCTGAACTTATTAGGAAGATCCAATTAAATTTATGTATTAGGAGAAGATAAGAGACTGGGTAACACGGACTTTTATTAAGGAAAAATACATTATATGTATACATTCTTAGCCACATTAATGTTCATTTTAGTTCAAAGGAGAATAAACTGTTCTGATTGGTTAGCCACTGGCCTAAGGTTAAGCAAGTTGTCCAATGAGATTGTTTCTTGTCCACAAAATAAACTAAATCTGGATTTAAGAAATAGGCACTTCTCCCTGTCTGCAGCCATTAACATAAAATGTTGATTTCGGTTAAGACCGCTTCCTTTCAATCAGCATCAAGCCATATTTATGCTTCCAAAGTAGAGCACAGTGCTAATCATAAGCAATCAGACTAATTTCCGAGATTGTTACATATTCTTTGTAGAAATTTACGGTGAGGTACATTAATGGTTCACCACGACTAGTCTAGTCCGACTTGCCAGATCCTAAGTATAATTTCTAAACTAATTGACTAAATAATAATAATGTCATATGCTTCAAGTTTGATCACTGGTTGACATAGGTTAGAGAAATATTGAAAGCCAAAGACTAATCAAGAGCTGTTTCGCTCCAGTTTGTGACTCTTCAGTAGTGACTACTAGTTGGGATGGGAGGGTGAATACTTACCGATGAAATCATCTGGGTGAAGCTCTAAAAATGAGGAAATGAGAAAGGTTAGAATTCACGAACATCCCTTCCCACTTGCTGAACGGTAAATGAGCCCCCCCTGTAACCTGACGGTTCTGGATACTATCCCCAGTGTTTTCACAGATGCGTGCTGCTGAAGAGTTCCAAACTAGAAGAAAAATATTTATGGAGTAGGCCTTAGTTTTCAATAGTTGTCGGACTGGTATCAATCTGCGATAGCCATTTGTATATCCTTTTGAAATAACTATCTAGGATGCTTGATAACAAGTATTGATGAGAGAAAGAACAAAACTAAACAGAGACTCAGGTACCAATCTCCCCCACCACCACCACCACCACTTGATTCTATTGGGTTCTGGAATTGTCATCCTTTCCTATCCTATTGTATGCTCATAGCTGACCTGTTCTCTAGATTTTTTCCTTTATTAGGATCAATCAGTCTGGATTTCAACGAGCTTTTGTACTCCGCTGATTTAACTAACTCCGTCCTACTACTATGGCCTATGACCTGATATTAGATGAACTAAGTCATTTTCTTTCAATTTTGATCACGGATCGATATCATTTGGAGAACCACTGAAATCCCGTATTGGAGTACTAGATAGCTCTTACCTCCTAGTTTGGGACTCATCAGCAGTAGGCGCCCATCGCCGGGGTTCGAATTCGCCACCTTCCGATTATATGACAAGGCTGTAGACCGATCAGCCACTGAGACCTGACCCAAATGCCCCACAATCTCTAACTTCTACCGATTCATGCTTTTAGTGAGACTACAAGACTGGGCTTGAAACCCAATGGGTGCGTACTGCTGATGAGTCGCAAACTAGAAAGAAACAGTGTTGTCTAGTACTCTCTTGCTTTCAGTGGTGTTCTCTGACTGATATCGATCTATGATTAAACTTGAAACAAATAAAATTTCTATATACAAACTATTGTACATCATTTTGCTGAATATGATTTGTTAACTGACACGTGTCAGGTGATCCACAACCGAAAACTCAGAGATACCTCTGAAGTGAATATAGAGTTAAGACAAGACCGGTTGACTGTCTATTATCACTGATGATATTCCTGTAACAACAGAAGACAAGGGCTGGCAACAGATCGTTTTATTACGAAAATCAACACGTATTTATATATATTTTATGTACATTAATAAGGCTTATGCAAGCAGAAAAAGGCAGTCTTCTGATTGGTTGTTTCTCGGAAGTTAAGAAGACAAACACAGTCTTATGGTTGGTTGTTTTCGATATTTCTCGGAAAGTAGAGCCATCTATCTGCGAATCATATTTGTCCACGTTTAAGTTTGCTGTGATTGGTTGTTGAAATAGCCTTGTTCATATTTTCTCACGGCCCATATTAGTGACCTAGACATTAACGTAGATTAGTGTCAACCAATCGGCTAGCAGCCTGCTCTCACAACATTCCTAATTATGGTGAACTGGATTATGCATCAAACTGTGCATTGCAGTGAGAAGACGGGGATACAGTGGACCACTGATAAGAAGACTTTAGAAGATTTGGATTTCGCGTGTGCATGATGTTTATGTTTAATGTAACACATACTCGAAGACTTACAGGCAGGCAGGCAGGCAGGCAAGCAGACGAAAAGCAACAAACAGGCTTGAGAAGCAGCAGGCGGTGAAGACAGGACTCCAGGTGAACATAGAGAAAACGGAGGTAGGTGGTGAAAATAACCATCGGATAGCAACAAAAGACAACAACCGGCACTAATCACCATCGATGGCAGAGATATAACAGAGGAAGCATTGTTTCAACCACAGGCAGTCGGACATCATGGATGAAGTTGTCAAAGCCAGTGAGAATCGGAAAGGCAAGATTTGCCTTCATCAATCGGAAACCAGTTTGGAAATCTTCTGCTGTCACTCAGTCAGCATAAAGAACAAGATCTGGATTTTCAACACAAGTGTGAAGTCAGTCAATTAGTCACTTCTCTTCTATTCGGGTCAGAAACATGGCATCAACATGACGAAAAGCATTTCCAGTTGTCTATTGCACACTTTTATCAACAGTCTCCTTCTCTGAATCCATACTGAAAATCAAATAGCCGGCTGGCTAGAAAAAATTATTAAAAGCTGACTCTGGCAACAAATCAAAAGGCGAGAGCCAATCGCTCGACAAATATGTTGGAGGAAATGTAGATGGATAAGGCCGTCTAATAACATAGCGCACACACTGTAGGCTATCGCACGAGTGTAACCCAAATGTGAGGCGACGGGTGCGTCCTTGGTGGAGAGGTTGACATGGAGGAGATCGTACGAGAAGGAGAGAGAGACTATGGGCGACCGTAGACACAGCTGAAGAGGACAGCAGAAAATAGAAGAAAATGGAGATATGCTGTCGAAGCCCTGTATTTCACTTGGAACTCAAGGGAATAATAACAATAATAATAAATGAAAAAATTAACTGACGTAATGTTCCTCTAAGTGAATGTGTGGGTATTTTTAATGTCACACCTGCATTCCTGATTTGTTAAGAATGCTACATTTTAGATGTCCTGGATACAATTGCTGAATCGTTCCAACTGCATGTATTCTGTGTTGGTTCGATAAATAAAGCTTCAGTTAACAATCTCTCCCAACTTTCTGTTGTATTCCATTTAAAGACTGTCACCTTGTTCCATGCATAGATATATAAATAAATACCCATAAGCTTGACTGTAGAAGTGGTCATGGAGGAATTCATTTCTACCCACAAATTTGAACGCTGAAATCAAAGTATCGATCGATGATATCATGTTAAGAGTCAAGGTATGCCTAACTTCTGCAGTATTCCATTTACGAGGAAAAATATACACAAAGAGCTGATGGGGTCATCAATATCACCAATTGTGGCAGATATACATATGTATACTACATTGGTGGGAAAAGTTGGCTACTGAAATGTTTATTCCCAAAGTATGCAGGTGACACATTCATAGTATATTAGAAACGGGTCGTAAATAGGTGTTAAGGAGTTAGTTTTTAAAGATTTCAAAATTATATATATCAGTGTATGTAGAGTATTCAACTGACGAGTTCCACCGAAGTTTGATGAATTCATTAAATCCTGCTTTATTAACCTTTATTGCTTGTTTTAAATTCGTATCGGGAAATAAATGTTTTCAACTCTACATTTGATTTCTAAGGTTCCTTCTTTGTATAACAGCGCTACTGATATCTTAAATTCCCTTCTCATGGCTTTGATATCTTTCTGTGTATATTTTTTTTATTTATCCCACTTTTATTATTCTAACTACTTTTGTTCCTATAATCCTCTGTGTACTTCCTGCCTTCAATTTTTATTGGTACTATATATCTTTTTGCCCTATCATTTAGAAATTTCAGCAATCCCGTTTTTAAAGGCATGCAATGGAATGAATATGTAATCTAATATATTAGGTTTGAATGTGTCGGTTTTCTGTAAACCCTAGTGTTTAGCTTCTAGTCATTGATACAGTCCAACGCTAGAAAACTCCCCTTCTTGATCTTCCAACTCATAAATGGATAGAAATGCATTGACCATTGAGTCTATGTGTTCACGATCATGAATTGATGTTAGTTAGGGGACCATTAAAAACCAGTAGGGAGTACTGGACATCTGTTTCGTCAGCCTAGTTTGGGACTCTTCACTGGAAGCATGCACCCAAAGGGGTTCGAGTCCACTACCCAATAGCCCATGAATTCTAACTTCTGTGAATTCTTGATTTTAGCTCGACTATCAGGCAGTTCGATCGCTGGCCTTTCATAAGCATGCACTGATGAAGAGCCTCGATATTGGGCGAAACAGCTGTGCAGTACTCCTGATTCCGGAAAATTAACTCCTTAACACCTATTTACGACCCGTTTCCAATATACTATGAATGTGTCACCTGCATACTTTGGGAATAAACATTTCAGTAGCCAACTTTTCCCACCAATGTAGTATACATATGTATATCTGCCACAATTGGTGATATTGATGACCCCATCAGCTCTTTGTGTATATTTTTTCCTCGTAAATGGAATACTGCAGAAGTTAGGCATACCTTGACTCTTAACATGATATCGTCGACCGATACTTTGATTTCAGCGTTCAAATTTGTGGGTAGAAATGAATTCCTCCATGACCACTTCTACAGTCAAGCTTATGGGTATTTATTTATATATCTATGCATGGAACAAGGTGACAGTCTTTAAATGGAATACAACAGAAAGTTGGGAGAGATTGTTAACTGAAGCTTTATTTATCGAACCAACACAGAATACATGCAGTTGGAACGATTCAGCAACTGTGTCCAGGACATCTAAAAATGCTGAAATGATTTAGCGCGACCCCAACCATTATCGTTGGTGGGACATCCATCCACACACGTGACATCTAGTTGGACCTCACTGCCGATTATTCCGAAACTAGGATGAAACAGCAGCTGTCCAGTACTCCACTGGTTTTCAATGGTTCTCTAACTGATATCAATCCGTGATCAACTCGTAAGAAAGCATAACTAACCCTTACATGCAAACCAAACTATAGAAAATGTAGTTCTTCTGAGTCATCACTGCTATTTTACAAATTTCTTGATCATGTAATAACTTGTTGCTAATGCCTAAGAATAAACTTATCTTGAATTCTCTAATTAATTATTTTCACCTCTCCTTCCAAACGTAGAAACCTTGTTGCTGACATATACTAGTTAATTGATGCTTTGATGACTTTTAACCTCTTAATTTCACCCTCATTATACCTAAAATTGATGGACTAAAAATAACCTCTTGATTGATAAAGAATTTTAATGTAAAAAGGTATATATTAGTGTAGAGCCAACCGATGGTGAAGAACTAATTGAGAAGGAACGCGTATTTCTTCGCTCAGTCTATTGTTTTTCTAAGTCATTAAATAACATAACTATGACACACTGTCACACAATGGAAGCTCGTAGTTTTAGATCCCCATATGTACATCTCTAGTGAGTTGACAACCAGAAAACTTCATCCCAGTAGCCAACCTTTGTCTTAAGAAGGACGCATACATTCTAGAAACAGATCGAAGGAAGGCCACAATGTATGATCCGTGGCATGAGTAATATGTCATACAATGAAAGACTTAACACCATTGTGGATAAGATATTATTTTGATAAATCACACAGTGTTATGCAGTATTATTTACTGATGACCTCGTTTCGAGCACAAACTATTCCTGCTCATAATCACATCATACGATTATGAGCAATAGTTTGTGCTCGAAACGGGGTCATCAGTTAATATTACTGTGTAACAACACTGTGTGTTTCTATGAAAATAAAATTTTATCCATAATGGAGTTATACTTTACCACAGTGCCCAAGTTTTATGCTTATATCAAGAAAGACTTAATAGTTTTAATCTCTTCTCCTTATCATACCCTTGAGCAGTGACGAAATGTCATTACAATATTCAGAATGTTGAAAATAGCTATGAAACTTGATCTTCCTCCCTCTCTTTTTCTTTCCACCAGGACGTAGCATCTCAGGAGAGTTCAAAAGCCAAACTGGAATTTCACGGCTGCGGAGGATTGGTTCTTCTGCTTGTCCACGCCAAGTAAAAAACTAAGTCGCATCATCCTGGAGAGAATAAAGGATCCACTGGATATAGAATGGCAGTCAAAGCTCTACCTCAACTTCGAAAATGCCTTCGACAGACAACGTTGACCGAGAAATAATTTGAAAACTACTTCAATACCACGACGTGCGGTGCCCCAAGTCTTTATAAACCTCATTTAACAGCTGGATATATGAAAAGGACACGCACCAAGTGATCAACAACAGAAAACTCATTCAAAGTGAATACAGAAGTAAGACAAGGCTGGCTGTCTATTATCACCGATGATAACCTTAAGTGTGGTGGACTGGATTATGTGTCAAACTGCATTGGAGTGAGAAGATGGGGATACACTGGACCACCGGTAAGAAGACTTTAGAAGATTTGGATTTCGCGTGTGGATGATGTTTATGTTTAATGTCCCACAAACTCGAAAACTTACAGACAGGCGAATACCAGCAAGCTGGCTGGAGAAGCAGGCAACAAAAACAGGAGTGTGAGTGAACACAGAGAAGATAGAGATAACCAATCAACAGTAACAACAACCAGCACAAATCCACATCAACGGATTAGCTTTAACAGAGGTTGCCTCCTTTACTTATCTGGCCACGAAGCATCGTTTCAACTACAGGCGGAACGGACAAAGATGTGAAACCAGTTTGGAAATCTTCTGCACTTCGCCTTAGCATAAACAACAAGATTCAGATTCTATTCAACAGAAATGCTTGGTCAATCGTGTGTCCAGCTGAAGAGGACGGTAGAAAACAGAACAAAGTGGAGATGCCTTGTTGAAGTCCTATGTTCCACTCAGAACGTGGCTTAGCGACGTAAAGGAGTGCGTCGGTCAGGGATCGAACCCGGGACCGTGTGCATGGTCAGACAGCGTCCTAACCGCTGTGCCACCGACGCACTCAAGCACAATTTAGTGCTCATAATCATACCACACCTATCTACTATTGAATAAACCCACATACCAATATGAATGGGTACAAAAAAAGTTGACAACAGCTCATTGATGAAAAAATTAACAAACTGTAATTTTAAGATGGTAGAATCACGGAGGCCTTTGATTCGAAGACGACTGCTCATAAATTAGGAAAGAAATAAGCACTAATAATATTCATAATGTTCATGAAGTAAACCTCCGGTGCCAGAACGTCACTTCGTTATGAAAAGTTAACTGAACAATTAACAGATAACTGTGAACCAACCAAACCATGGTACACAACTTTTACGAACTATCACCAACCGTATGTCAAAGTGTACTTGTTTCTTTTCCTATGATAAACATTAATGTAAATTGACTTTTCTATCACTGTCAATCAATACTCAACTATCGTCTCTTTAAATCATATTACTCCATACATCAACTTCACAAAAGCTCTGAATTCAAGTCTGTCTGTTTTCGACATAAAAATGTGCACATATGTGCGGCAGTTCAAGTCGCCACACTCCCTCCTTGTAGCACACAAAGCAAGAGAGGTGAGTAGAAGAAACGCATAACAGAGACAGTAAACAGAGGTGTGAGGCAAAGGAAATAGTAGTAACGAAGAACAAAACAATATCATTGGAAATCATAAGTCACAGGGAGTGGATGCATCTACGCCAGCCATTGAGAACGATGAGTTTGAGCCATGGTACCAACTGTTTCCAACCATTGGTTTTTACCGTCCCGAGGACCCCAAGCAGGAAGTCTACACCTTCCTACGTGGCTAGCTTAAACTAACTGTTGTAGATTTCACTGACTGGTGCCATGTTTTTATTTGACCTCCGCTAGCTTTTTTCCAGCCTGACCCTATGTCAGCTATCATTGCTCGTCGAGGAAGGCGATGACTAGACAGGTATGCGTAACACATGTCCTGACCATCTCAGTCGATGTAACTTCACAACCTCGTCAATTGATTTCCCCTACTTACCTAGAAATCGACCGATGCCTAACCTCAATATTTCTCACCTTATTATACCAGTTCACACGGGAAATAGAACGCAGGCACATTTGATCACAGATAGCTAATCTTTTCATGTCTTCCACTCTCAATGGCCAAATCTCACAGCTAGCCATAAAGGAGGACGGAGCGGACTGATGAGCAGTACACCTGCCCTTTGGTCGATAGCCAGTCGGATATCACGTCTACTAAGCCAGAGACGGTGTAAACTGGCCTATGCGAACTGAATTCAAGTAACTATGTTCTCAGCAATATTACAAGATTTTGGAACCTGCTAAGATCACCCACTCACCACCTTGCATAACAACTGACTGACTTGAACTCCTCATTAAACAGGAAAATTATTTACCCCCCCCCCCCGCACAACCACCAAAACAAAAACAGAGACGCCACAAAGACCAAAAAATTACAACAAATGGTTTTGTTTTGTATATAGCAAACATGGTCTAAGAATTAGAAAAAACAAACAAACAATCAAACAAGCAAGCAAAACAGTTATGAAGGTGTACAAACACATTGGTATCTAAAATGTCATACATGAACACACACGCACACATCTGACAAACATTCATTGAAATGCACTGGCAGTGAGCGCGCTTTAAATAATACAAAAAAACAAAAAACAAAGGGAAAATAGAAAGGAGTGCAGTACATATATATGTCTACAAAGAGCTAGATGGTGAGTAGTTAAACAAATAAATTTTTTCAAAAAAAAAACAAAGGAGAGAAAAAACACATGAGATAGGCTTGTTGTTGATCACTGCTTAATAAGTTAGAGGAAAGCAGTTTCTCAAAGCACTGGGAAAAATGAGTGAAGAGAACAGAGCATTCTGTTGAGAATAACTTGTTTTTGTGCTGTTTTTCCTTTACTACTACTACTCAGAGTTCATCCTTTGGTTCTTCTTCTTCTGACTTTTCTGATTTTCCACCGGATTCAACGAATTTTTTCAAAGCTTCAAAGGATCGATCACCGGTGTAGTCAATAACCTGAAGTTTAAAAAAGAGGAGAAATGGAAACAATCTTTAGCAACACAATTAAAGCATCCTTATATACACTCAAAAAAAACCATGTGACAGTATACGCAGGCAAACAGTATCAGTGAACCAAAATCTTACGCGGTGTTGTGAAAGTGTAAGAGTTCTTAAACTAAATTCAAAAAGACGTTTTGATCTATCCATTAAAAGCTGTTTATAAAATCAAGCATCAAGTCATAAGAAGACTCCCTACAATATTTTACTTGTGTTAGAACAGTTCTGAGCATGTAATGAATGCGATGCCAAAAAAATTAAGGAAGATTAGGATTAAATAACACAAGAAACCAAGGGGGGTGTATAAAAACAAATTTGAAACTGTAACAACTTTTACACACTTTTGGCCTAATTGGCTTTATGAAGAGAGAGAGATTTATGTTAACTTATTTCTCAATTCATAGAAAAATAGGGTGAAACACTAACAACTAAGTCAACTTATGGATTTCTAAAAGACAGATCTCTGGGCTAATAATTTCATGCATACATCACTGAAAGTTAAGCAATATCAAAAATGTATGTCAGCACGTACCTCGTCTGAGTTCTTTGGATAATACTTCAATGTTGGGAAACTGGTTATTTTAAGATCTTCTACTTCGTTAACAGTAGAGTCCATTTTTGCGATTATTATGTCATCTGAGTTTTTGAAAGCTTCAGCCAACTCTTCCCATGTTGGAGCAAGAGCTTTGCAGTGACCACACCAAGGAGCATCTAGGAGATATATCAAAACAAAATAATTCAGATATTTTGTTTAAACATTGTGGGAAAAAGAATTCACCATTGTATTCAACACATATTTAATTGCATGCAACAATCCATTTTCCTCATGATACCGATATCTCATAGCTTCTGTAGAGTAGAAGAACTTTGAACTGACGTGAGACACTGCTAATATACAGTCAGGAATGTGAAAAGTGGTTAAAAAGCAACCGTAAGCAGGTCAGTTTTGAGAACCAACATTATTCAGAATATTATCACGCATTCATTAACCTTTCAAAACATCGCAGCGGCGAATGATTTCGCTCGTATTATTTAAAAAATATATATTGAATAAATGAACCACGTCACTTACAAAGTTTGACGAAGACAGCCTTTGATTTATCGGTGACAACAGAGTTGTAGTTCTTTCCAACAAGCACTCTAACAGGACCTGTCTGTTCAGTCGGGATTTCTTCACTCATAAGGAATGGCTTAACTTTTCCATCTAAGAACTGTTGTACAAACTCGGACATAGAGGAAGCAGAAAATTCGTTGGATTCGGGTTTGTATTTTGTTACTTCATCGCCAAGTTCAACGATTCGGTAAGTTGGAGCTTCAGATTTTGTGAGACCGAAAAATTCCAGTACACGTAGATTATCCTCAACGTCAACATCCACGATCATCATATGGGCCTGAAAATGAAATGACAATGTTAACTGTTAAGATGAGTAAATACACGTGCAAAATTACTTTTGAAAACTGTTACGGTGGTGCATATACGCAGACAATGATGCGTATATGACACGTTACTAATTACTTGTTTTTATTTTCAATTGAAAAGATGTTACAAACATCAAATTTACGTACGAAATCGAGATTTCTGTCCTAATGAATACACACACCATAGTCACCTCAAAATGTTACTATAGAATGACATTATAGACAAACATCTACAAAAACTTCAAATCATGGACAAACTTATAAGATTTAATGCTCAAGAGTATAGCCAGTGGAAATTTTATATTGTCAGCACTCACCTTGCCTTTGAATTGACGTGAAACTTTAGTTAGGTCATCAATGTATTTTGAGTAGTCACTTGCTTTGGAAAGAATTACGACAATATGTTTTTGGACTGGACTGCTAAACACAAGGCCTGCTGTTTTCTGGGAGAACTCTGATACAAGTGGAACCATCTCAACTCGCACAAAGTGATTCAGATTATCAAAACTGTCACCAGTAAAATCAACACGGTCATCATCGAACTGTAAGCAATGATATATGAGATAACTTTATATACCTTTTTGAACAGGACTACTTTTGGTGTAGATGTTATACCATATTCGGTCATTATTTCACTTGAATTGACAACAGCAAAACTGGCATCATCCAACTCGTCAGCTACTTTCTTGAAGGCTGTCAATTCAGATGTTTCCGTATCCTAGGAAATTAAATCAATAACATTTACTTACTTTGATGAATCCAAGGACAGCAATGTTTGCATCATTGATGAATTGTTTACATGTATCAACTGACTCAATGTAATCAACAGACGGTTTTGTCTTCTTCAGGCACCAGTTTACAATGGATTCTGAATCTCTCTCACCCGAAAAGTCAATGGGCGCTTGTTGATTACGGAAGAATTTCAGGGTTGGATATCCCTTGACTTCGTATTTTGATGCCAACTCCCCTTCGACTGTAGCGTCCACTTTGGCTAGTTTTATAGGAGAGCCAATATCTTTTAGCTTTTTGGCAGCCTCTTTGTACTCAGGCGCAAGAGCCTTACAATGACCACACCAAGGAGCATCTAAATATGTAAACTGGTTGAATATTTACAACTTACAGAACTCAACGAGAATGAATTGGTTTCCTTTGATGACCTCGTCAAAATTATTCTTATTTAGCACCAAAACACCATCTTCTTCAGTAACCTCTGCACTGGTGAAGATAAGAAAACACGCCAAAATGGGTATCAACGTCCTCATTTCTACAGTCTACGGGTAAATATGACACGTTTATCAGGCGGGTGCTTACGATAAACTAATGAAATGACACACTTAAATACATAACACCGTCCAATGTTCAATGCTGCGAAACCAAAAGTTATTTTATATTCCTGGAGTTTCGAACGAAATCATTCCACGGTTTTTTCTTAAATGTATTTTTGCATTATACTGTTTCGATATTCTTTCTCTGACTAGAATATTTATTCTGATATTTTGTGCCCACTTAGTATATCCAATATCCAATATACTGATTACGAGTTAGTATAAACCAGTGATTTCTTTGAGCTCGCTTCTTGATTGTGAGATAGAGGTTCCAGATCTTCGGTGAGCTTCTGCGTAGTAAGTCCCGCCACTTGACTGCTTTAGCTCTGGTAGACTCCAAGAGGAGTGGTGCGGGGATCGGTCAAGATGTGGTTTGTAGTGTGCAGTATGTTAAGACTGTGTTGCTGCCGTGAATGGAGTTTGACCTAACTCCCGTTGGTCATTCGGTGTAGTCATGAAAGCAGAATAGTAATAATAATAGGTTGTAGTGTAGATGATATGGGTTGAGATAAGTGAAATAATAAAGGTAACCTAAGGAAAAGATAGAGTAGTCGGTACTGTGAGAGGAGGCAGAACAGGTCGTGGGGATTTAGTTTCTATGCTTATCCGTTGACAGTGTGGTTTTAAGTTTTATGAGGATAAGCCATTGAGACACAAACCTTGGATTTCTGCATGATAGCCCAGCTTCCTCTTAAAAATCTCCACAGATAGCGCTATAGTCACGGCCGCCGGTAAAGCGTTCCAGAGACGGGTATTCATAGTTTTACTGGCTACATACTTATGTTGTTGTAATTTTATCTTAGACCATATACTTTTTATATCTGTCCATCTGTGTATCCACGTATTATTCACGTCTTCATTTATCTGGTCACTTACAGCATCTGAAACTAGCGCGGTGACACAAGGTTCAGGAATAAAAGCAAGTCTGTCCATATTTACCATCATTGGTTCTTTTGAGCCTAGAATTTAGTTCGCTATCATCCGGTCCCTTTTCGCTTCACGCGTCATAAAGTCACAGATTGCTAAGCACTGATGCTTCTAACCGCATTGCCTACGGAAGTACTACAGGATATCACAGCGGTATTCGACGGTGCTCCTGTAGACCACCAATGATACCGACTCAAAGTAGATTCGATCCAGAGAACCGGTGTCTGAGAAAAGAGGAGTATTCAACAACTAATGACAGCACATCAGTTTAGGCTGAAGAATACTATCTCACCTTCTTAGACAAATGCGTCAACTGATTAACCCACACAAGGGTGACGAGGTGGTTTCAGGACAGATGTGATGCAACGGCCACCACGAAACATCCAAAAATTTTTGGTTATCTCCTTCAAATCCGTAGACCTAGACGAAACAAGTGAGCTTGTAGATAACGTCCTACACGCATTGTATGGAACCAGTGTCTGGAATGTATCCACTGTTGATAACCTGATCACTGTTTTCCGTAAAGGTTTCTAGGGTCTCAATAATCAGTGTAAAATGCTATTTCACTAGATTTGGGCACCCTGATGAGACTGCTCGTTGGTTTATAGGAAACTGTCTGAAATGATAAGATTATAGATACGCTTTTTTGGTGACTGTAGTTGACGGCAATCATTCAAGCGGTGATTATATTGCCCCTAAATCAGTGATGCCGAAATACAAAGAGACCTAGTTTTGGAAGCCTCTCATTCAACAACTTGTTCTATAGCTCGCGACCCCTTTATTACTCGTTCTTGCTTCTTTTCCGGATGTCTAGTGTCCCTTAAAAAGACAGGAAGCGACAGATTCAAGCACCTCAATATAAGTGCAATTAGCTATCTGCGTATGTAAGTCAGCTACACAACTTGCCCTTGTACCTAGTTTCTCCGTTGAACTGGGATTCAAGACTCTCCCTAGATGCTCCACACGGTTCCATATGTTTGGAGAAAAGACGTTACCTTCAATGCTGCAGGGAAGTGGTATGTCGCCACCGTAACTGTCATGGTTGGGAGTCAAACTATATTGCTGTCCGGACATTGGAATGGGAATAGGTGGACCCAGCATGTCGGTGCAATCCTCACAGAAGAAGAGATATATCCCGTCAAATTCAAAGCAAAAGGAACGGAAAGGTAGCACAGATTATGTGCTCACGAGATGAACTCATTGAAGCGGATGTGTTGTGGTTTACATTCCATTTCTCAGTTTTGGATCTCATTCCAAGGGCTCGACTTATTTCTCGTCCGCTTTCATTTTGGACCAACTCCATGAGTAAAGCACAACAAAGTCCTGGAATTAGGCGATGTAAAGTACAAATCTCCCTTCGACAATAGTGTGATTCGTAGTGCTAAATAATCTCAGTAATGGCAGCTGGAATAAGTGTTGGGGCCAGGACTCCATTACATAATGTGCCCGCATCTTCAAGCATTCTCATGTTTGCTACTTCAGAAGGGGATCTAACTTCGTAAATCAGAACATAAGCATAAATATTATTACACCTCGGCCCTTCTTATACATATTTTATGTACTTTGACATCCGGGATTAACTTCTTTTTCAGTATCAATTCCTACCATTACCCTATTTGGGTCAGAACAACCACCCTTTTCTCTCTCTTTTAACTACTAAGCACTTGGATTAACAGTTGATGGGAAACACGAAAAAAATTCAGTAACTGTGACTTCTTGGTAATGTTAAAGGAGTGAACCCAGCGCTGGCCATATATTGTCTGTTTTAAATTATTAACATTTGTTGGCCGCCTCTGCACATCTCTTGCTGTTTCTTCTGACTTCTCTTTTCAAAGTACTACGTTGGAGCACTGTATAAGCACAGTGATGCTTCTTTCTACGTTTGTACTACCTGAACGGAGCTTTCAAACCACCAGAGCCTGCATTTAGCAGACATTCAAATGACTGTTAGCAAATATGATGAGTAACACAACAACCTCCATCGTGTAATCTGTTTATCATCGCAAAGTTAGTCCGATAGAAATGCCAGTATGAAAATAACAATCTGCTTACCGTCTACTATAGAATTTTGTGAATTTTCAAACCCCAGTAGTCCACAATTTTGCAATTCCCGAGTGAAACTGAAATAGATTTTAATTACGTGGGGCCATAGCACTTACTGAAATAAAGTTTGTTTACTGGCTGAGCATAACTATCCGCAGGAAACGGAATGAAGTTTGGGATGTCGCTCGACTTTGGTGGTGACCTTGGGGAAGGGATTGCAATTTGGCATTTACAACAACCTGTTCTGGTTGCTTGTACTATTATTCAACGATTCAAACTCTTGAAAAAGTACTAACATATTATAATTTAGGATAGTAATTTATAAATTCACTGATCATGCCTGTAAAAATGATATGCATATCATGTAAGCTTCCCCATAACTACAAAATATATATTATTATTTTCACGGTAGCCCGCACAACACATTTGGCTTGACTCACCAAAATAATTGTTGAGGTGCAGTTTTATGCATCAGCTTGACAGTTTGACATGGCATGCAACTGGTGATGGTGCGGAGCAAGAGGGGGTGATCCGGCACAAATCACATAGGGCTCACGAATTCCGGGAAACAAAATTGTTAGTCTGTTTGCACAGACTCCAGATTGCTTCCACTTGGCTTCAACGAGAGACGACGGTCATCATTCCTGTGTGGCTATCAATCCTGGTAGACCTGAGTGTCAGCCACACTAACCGCTGACTCTGAACACTGCCCAAAATAATAGAAGAAGAGTATAACACTTGTTGCTGTTGAAGGTTGTATTTGTTGGCGCCGATTTGGAAACAGCAGCCAAATAGTTAAAAAAATTTCTTCTCATGACACAGTACACGAGGGACGCCAGTTTACAGGCATCATCAAATTGTTACAGAATTAGGACCATATTATTCAGTCACAATTTACAGTCGATAGCAAAATATGTTTTACATGTACACTGGAGATTATACATACACTTGATAAATGTTAATCCCAATAGTATAAAACATCCTTTTCACTTATGTACAATCATTTCTGTGCATAGTTGGAGATTGTCAGTGAGTGCAACATATCAGGAAATACAGAAGTATTGTCTTCGCATTAACAAAAAAACCAGGTCTTTGGGGCATGGGTTATAAGTGCCTGGGAAAAAATAAAGCTTGAAGTCAATTTTCGCACATAAGTATGTTGTGTGCAGAGACCTTGAATTATAGTTCATTGATGTTGTCAAAGCAGTTGAAGATTGAACGATCAATTCTTGGTTGTTTGCTCAAAATCAACTTCCCCAATTTTCGCGGAGGCATCAATACGACAGTCATCGTCTCATCGGTCGCTGTTCAGAAAGAAGTCAGGAGACAACCGTCAGAAGTAATATTGTGATTTATTATTGTAATATTTGTTCACAGACCTTAGTGGAATTATTTTTTATATGTTGGTGTTACAATAAAGAATTCCCAAGCGGCCAATCAGTGTTTTGGTTTTTTCGTCCGTTATTATTAAGCGTTTTTGAGAAACTTCAAGGAACAGCGTGAGCCCGAGCGTAGCAAGAGCTGGGCATTAACGGTTTACGAGACGTGGCTGCCAGCTTCTGACGGTGAAGTCAGTTTTGACGGTTTTGGACCGCTGGTGACACTTTGGATAGTCACCGTTCATCTTTCCTGGTGCCGGTCAAGTCCTCTTTGAACAAGCAATATCTGGAACTTTTTGGAATTGGGTCAAGTTCAACAATCCCTGCGTCAAAGAAGGGACAGAGTGTCTTGGATGCAAACAGGAAAGTAAGTCATTGTGACTTGTCTGTTACTTGTAACGATGTGTCTCATGTTAAGCATGACATGGTTGATGTTACTGTTTCGCCGTTCAGGGATAATAGGAACATCAAACTCCCTAAATTTGAACCACGGTGTTTCGATGGAAACGCGGCTGATTATTTCCAATTTGTAAAGGAGTTTGAGATCATGTTGAGTAGTTTTCTATTAAGTGATGAATTGAAGTTGATGTATTTGATGAGGTATTGCACTGGAATTGCTGCAAGAGCTATACAGTGCTGTAAGTTTATGAAGTCGAAAGAGGGCTACGCTGAGGCTATGAGCATATTACGTCAAATGTTTGGAAGACCTTCAATGATTGTAAGGAACGTATACGAAGCTGTCAAAGGTAACGGCAGTCAACTTCAAGATGACTCCAAGGCACTTACTGAGTTTTTAGATAATCTTATGGCTTATAAGAATACCTTGATTTCGATGAATTGCATGAGTGACCTCAACTCGAGTTTTATACTAGAAGTAATAGCAAGACGCCTACCTACTCGACTGCAAAGGAAGTGGGTGAAGATAAGCTCCCATATGGAGGATGAGGGTATCGAGCCAAAGTTTGATGATATCCTGAAACTGGTAAATGATAGTGTCAATCAATCTATGAGCAAGTTTGCCAGGATATTGCATCCCACCCCTAGAATAGAGCAGTCTGAGTGCAAAATGCAATCATTGATGACGAGTAGGCCTCAGAGAGGTGGATATCGAGAAGGCAGCATGATGTCTAGTAATGCATATAGACCTAGTGAGTGTAACAGGTTTCGTAGTACATCCTCAACAGATGAGTTACAAGATGCAAGACAAGCACGGTTGTGTTTTACACGTTTGCAAGATGTGCATACAAAGGTGAACTGTGAACCAGTGAGCAAGTTCAGTGATAAGCTAAATGTAAACTCCAGGCCTGACTCCGAATTGTGTGACGATAACGGTTTGGTCAGGAAGTCTGTAGTTGCAACTGGTAAGCCATTGTTGAATAGAGTGTCACAGAATAGAGTTACTGCTTCAGAGTGCAGTTCTGACCCTACAAGTTTACAAGGTATTACTAGTCAGAGTGAAGTTATAAAACCTTTTAGGATTTGCGAGGAGGAATCAAAATTGTCTACTCCTGTTATTAAAGAGTTTGAAAATGATGAACTTGACGGTAAATTGAATATTCGTGATAATGATCATGATACTTCACAGTTGTCTTTGGTTGATCATGATGAGATGAGGGATATGCCTACTACTGCTAAGTTAAATAAAGGTTCTGTACAACTACAGCGTGAAGTAGAGTTGAATGCAGATGCAGTTGCAGAAGGCATGCATACTTGTGAGACCGTCAGTGTGAGTGATCAGCATGTAGCCCACCTATCATCAGATGCTATTGCTAAACCTGAGCTGATAGTAAAAGACAGCATTGGTGGTGGTCTTGCAGGTAGACAAATTTCTGAAAGCCGAGCAACAACAGCTTTTGATCCACCGCTAACTTCATCAACTGGTATCAATCAGTCGTCGTTGGTGCTGTCATCCACAATGAAAAAGACGCCCATCAACTCAAGTATCTTCTGCAAGGACTTTGATAGTATTGGTGCATTTGAAAAGACGAAAGATATTGCTCATTTTAGTGAGAATAAGCCAAGTGTAAACGAAAGAGTAATTGTTAAATTGACTTGCACGAATAAAGGCATTTCTAGTTTCAAGTTACTATTTGAATGCTATTATTATTGGTGTAAATTACTCTGTGCCTACGCTTGGTTGACCAGATACGTCGTGTGTTTGTTCGTCATCTATGTTCTACGATACAATGACATGGGCGTGTTGCCGTTCAGATTTGAGGATGTAGCTGATAGAAGGAAGTTAGCAAATGAACTCTGCGACGATTTTCCAACCTAGAGCGTCAACCTGAGAAGGGTTGTAGGCGTACTGGTGTAAGTCCTACAATTCTTCAAAGGGTAGCGCATCAATGAGCAGTCCAATGTGCTTGGTGTGTGATTTTGTACATAAGTTCATATTGTATATACTGAATTGATATCATTTATCATCTAGCTGTTGGTAATTCTGTTTGTGTTCGGACGACTTCCACTTGGATCATCAACCTGAGAAGGAATGTAGGCGTACTGCTGTAAGTCCTACAGTTCTTCAAAGGTAGTTCGTCAAGGCAGAATCCACAACATTTGATGTAGTGATTGTACATATGTTTTTGTTAAATAATTGTGTGAGTTCCAGTTATCGTAATTGTTGGTTAATCTTGTTTGTGTCCGGACATTCCACAACTTACAATCGTCAACGTGAGAAGGGTTGTAGGCGTACTGGTGTAAGTCCTGCGATTCTTCAAAGGAATTCCATCAAGATGTGATCCGCGAGTTTTTGTGTACAGTTTGTATATATGTGTGGTGTGTCATATCAATTGGTGTTTTTTGGACTAATTGTGTTTACTTGTTGTTTTCGTACCTTAATGTTATTGCATAATTTTGTTAAAATTTTCGTCGTGATTACTTCTGAAGTTGTTTCTAGTCTTCTACATCCGTGAATGAATTGATTGATGTTAGGGACAGCAGATGGGTCGTATACGCCGGGGAGGCTAGGCTATTGCTGAGAATGAAATGCATACGGAGATAATTGTTAGGTGCGGTCCCACACTCCGGGGAGCGGGAGTGTAGACGACTGAAGCTCGCATACGTCACCGTTACTAGAATTGAGGCAGAGTGAGTGACAAGCGATTTCAGTGGTAATTGGTGGTGAATAGATAAGAGGATGTGCGTGGAGTATCGTGAGGTGGTGCTATGGTCACGTTGCATTCTGCAAGAGTCATTCTAGCAAGTGGCGATTGTGTTGCAAGGTGTCAAGAGGACACCTTTAACTGGAAGGCGCAGGTCGTCAGCGATGTGTGAGATTGTGCTGTGGGTATGATTGTGGTGTGTTGGCTTTTCTGTTTGTTTTCCATTTCAGCTCTGTCCGTGTGACCCAGGTTCTCGCAATGGCATCCAAGTCAACGTGTATTGGTCGTGATAGAATAAAAGGGTTGGATCACTTTTTGGCCGGGGAGTGTCAATGTAGTTGAAGATTGAACGATCAATTCTTGGTTGTTTGCTCAAAATCAACTTCCCCAATTTTCGCGGAGGCATCAATACGACAGTCATCGTCTCATCGGTCGCTGTTCAGAAAGAAGTCAGGAGACAACCGTCAGAAGTAATATTGTGATTTATTATTGTAATATTTGTTCACAGACCTTAGTGGAATTATTTTTTATATGTTGGTGTTACAATAAAGAATTCCCAAGCGGCCAATCAGTGTTTTGGTTTTTTCGTCCGTTATTATTAACAAGCGTTTTTGAGAAACTTCAAGGAACATCGTGAGCCCGAGCGTAGCAAGAGCTGGGCATCAAAGCTTTACATGACATGCTCGATTATTCTAGTTTGTCGCTAAGCACTCTTTTGAATGAGGCCGATGTACCTGCTTGACGCATTTCTATTGGCAGTTTATTCCATATCTGTGCATACCTAATCAAGTAAAACTTTTGCCTGGTAGCTGTTTCACATTGTTCGATAGCTACTGTACCCTTAGTGTGTCTTAGTTTGTAGCCACTGTCATCTGAAAGTCGAATGCCATTAGTAGAGGTAAAAACTAAGTGGTTTAGAAGCTTATAGTAAAGTGTTAAGTTTAGTCTCAGGCGTCTTAGCCATAGTGTTTCTAATCCTAGGGTGTCACATCTAGTGGAGTAGTTCGCACCATTTTCGGTTCCGAGTAATTTTGACGTGAAGTACCTCTGCACTCCCTCGACTTTCAATTTGTCCTTTATGCGTATACTACTATACATGAATGAACATTAATCAAATAAAGGACGCACACAAACCTTGTACGACAGAATTCTGGACTCATTTCTGTAAAAGTTCCTGAGTAGAAAGCCGATAAGTCTGCGTGACTTTGACACTTGTTTGGAGATATGTTCAGAAAATGATAAGTCATGTGAGTATTTCAGTCCTAGGTCCGATACAGATTCCAGTCGTAAGAGTGCATGGCCTTGAATTGTCAGGTCAAGTTCTAAATTGTTGCAACCTATGCAGAACCAGCCACATTTGTCGACATTAAACTGGAGTTGCCAGGTGTCACACCATCTATTCATTTTTTCTAATTCTTGCTGTATGGCGTTTGCTGTTATTCCGAGATCTGTGTTCTTGCATTCATAGGTCACTTTTAAGTCATCTGCATATAGTATTGGTTTATGAAACTGATTTTTTGGGAATCAAGATAATTGTGCCAGCATAGGTTACATATAATGATAATGAGTAGCAGTGTTTCTCTCCTGAAATACTACCAGTCAGTGCTGAATATGTGCCGTGAGGGCTGGAACAACGCCGATAAGCAAACCCAGTAGGCTCTGATCTACTCTTGAAAATGCCTTGAAAAAGGACAGGGAGCTGAATTAGTACCAGTCATGCTGGAAACCAACGCTGAGCCCTGGTCTGATGATCTTGTTTAAGTGTTGCCGCAAAGATAGCATGTGAGAGAAAAGTTACTCGCCAATGCCACTGGCTAGTATTTGTCCTGTATATCACACACTGGCAGAAATCTAAATTTACGGGCTAGTGGATAGTCTTGCAGGTTGAGTGCTCTACGAGCTCATGAGGAATAGCACTCCTGAAGAGTCACAAACTGAAACAAGACACCAGTTCAGTACTCTCTTGTCTCTTAACGGTCCTCTAACTGATATCAGCTTTAATCGAACCCCAAACAAAGACTACTATTTTCAAATAATTATATATGGGCATTACACCTTCAACGGTACAGACAGAAGGTGTTAGACCCAGACAGGTTAATCTCACTGTAGGAGTGCAAAAGGACCTAAGGATTCGGTGAAGAAAGATATAATGCACTACGGCAGAGCATATTACGCCGGTTTAGATGTTCCTATAGGATTCATGCAGTTGTGTAACAGCTTGCTTACCACCAAAGCAAGTTGCTAACACCATCACCAGGGATTAAGGGCGAACCCCCTCTACTATCATGTGTCATCGGTGAGGCGCTTCCCCTGGGCAACCATCAAGCCAGCAGTGCTGTCACTGTGCTTTGGAGAGGATGAATTATAAAATACCCAACAACAAAGTCTTCTGCACAGAAAGAACCTTCCACAGTCCATCTCCTGAGAGATTGTGTGGCTGAACTTTACAGGTCGTCCTACGGACCCTGAAATCATGCAACACTAACAGCCTTTTTTCTCCTGGTTACTTGAAATATACATCAACTACTGTGGTGTGGATGCACATCATTTGACACGCCATCGTGTTACGTTAGTTCGTTCACGATCCCTAGCTAGTTAAGCAGTCAACCTTGCACTACGATTAATACCTCATAATTTGGACGACCTTGACATGCTTTTTTATTGGTAAGCTACATTTGCTCGGCTACATAAAACTCTTGTTTCTCTGATGCTTCCAACCAGGAAGTTTCGGAATGTGATACAATTATTTTACTTTCAAACACTGAACTTGTGGATATAATCTTGTTGACTTGTAATACCTATGACAATCTGTATGGAATATTTTGGCTGTTTAACTAAGCTGCCCAGGTTGCAAATGAGATGAAAAGATGCGGAATTCAAGTACTAGGAATATACGAAAGCAGACGGAATGGGAGTGGAGCTACCAAATCGTCAACGTGAGAGACGATGATCTACTCCGTTTACCCAGAAGACGATAGAGTTTGCGGCTATCATGATGTCACCAACGGCGATGAAGGCCCTCATACAAGTGGGGGGGGCAGGGTAATGACCGTGAGATTCAACTCAAAGGGAAAGAAAGTGACATTTATACAATGCTATGCACCTACAAACAACTCAGACATGGAAAAGAAAGAAGAATTCTGCAGACAACTACAGGCAGAAATGGAAAATACTCCAGTTGGTGACATTGAAATACTAATGGGAGACATGAACGCCAAAGTGGGACCAGACAACACAGGAAGGGAACTGATCATGGATAGAGAAGCTCTTGGAGAGATGAGTGAAAATGAATAACTCTTCACCGACTTCTGCGCCTTCGATGAACTGGTGATTGGCGGCAGCATGTATAAACACAAAGATATCCACAAGGCTACATAGGTGTCACCAGATGGGCGAACCAAAAACCAAACTGACTTAATCTCAATGCTGCTCAAGGAAGTGGAGACGCAGCCTACTGGACACAAAAGTAAGAAGAGGAACAGACGTTGGCTCAGACCACTATCTCGTACACTCCAAATCATATTAAAAGCTTTCAGAGAAACAGGAGCTGCAGATAGACCACGAGCCCAGTTCTATACTCAAAAACTAAAGGTTCAGGCCACAGGGGACATCTTCACTGCAAACTTCAGGAAAAACCCGAAATACAAATCAAAACTGGCAAGAGACCCGCAACGAAAATCACTGGGACAGCCTGAAAGCAGTGTGGAGCCAAACCTGCATGGAAGTTCCGGATAGAAAGAATAGATAGGACAAACAGTGACTCACTAAGGACACATGGAGACCAATAGAAGAGAGAAGGATGCTGAATCAAAAGATTATCCAGTGCATCGAAGAGCAACAAAGGCAGGATTTGAATCAAAGCTACAATACTTTGAACAAAAGAGTAAATAAGAGTGCCAGGGAAGACAAAAGACAATATTATAAAGCCACGGCAAGTGAAGCAGAACAAGCTAAAGGAGACGTCACAACACTCTACCAAACAATAAGTTCGACACAAATTAAGCCAGTGATGACAACGGAAAGTCAATCAACAAAGAGGTGCAGCGAAAGAAACACTGGGTTGGACACTTCGAAAGACTTCAAAAGGGCTTCATGACACCACTAATGGAGAAGGTGTGGAACGAGGGTAGGGTACCCGATGATTGGAAGAAAGGATACTTATTCAAACTAAAGAAATAAACAGATTTATTCTCATAGTACAGTACATGAGGGACGCCAGTTTACAGGCATCATCAAATTGTTACAGAAATAGGACCATATTATTCAGTCACAATTTACAGTCGATAGCAAAATATGTTTAACATGTACACTGGAGATTATACATACACTTGATAAATGTTAATCCCAATAGTATAAAACATCCTTTTCACTTATGTACAATCATTTCTGTGCATAGTTGGAGATTGTCAGTGAGTGCAACACATCAGGAAATACAGAAGTATTGTCTTCGCATTAACAAAAAAACCAGGTCTTTGGTGGATGGGTTATAAGTGCCTGGGAAAAAAATAAAGCTTGAAGTCAATTTTCGTACATAATATGTTGTGTGCAGAATCCTTGAATTATAGTTCATTGATGTGTTATTTTGAAATCAGTGATTTGTTTATCTCATTTGATCTGCAATGTCATTGTTGGGAGTAAAATACATAAGCTTTAGACGCATTAATTAATGGATTTCTACTGCTTGTGGGTATTTACTTCTCGTGAGGAAGGTTTTTGAATTTTAGTTGTTCCGACAGGAGTTGTGGATATTGACTGCTCAGCAACATTATGGATATAAGTTCATCACATTATCTTAGGAATGTTGGGTTGTAGTTGGTGAGGCATATATGATGTCCGACGAGCGTACATCTGTCCATGTGATGTTGTGGTGAGTTATACCTTTTTCATGTTCTGGGTTTATGTCCATTTTATTCCACTTATTGTGTTGGGTAGAAGTTTTACAAACGAAACTTCTTGTCTGTTTGAGGGTAAGTATCTTAATCGTTAATGTTTTATCTAAAATTATAAATATAGGCAAAAACAACAGGTGTAGTATTTAAGCTTATACATTAAATGGACCTATAATTTCGGAGGCTCTCAGATAGGAACTAGGACTACTATCGTTTGCAAACTCTTGTAGTTTGTCGTTAAGCACTTTTTTGAATGAGGCCAATGTACCTGCTTGACGCATTTCCATTGGTAGTTTATTCCATATCTGTGCATACCTAATCAAATAAAACTTTTGCCTGGTAGCTGTTTTACATTGTTCGATAGCTACTGTACCCTTAGTGTGTCTTAGTTTGTAGCCACTGTCATCTGAAAGTCGAATGCCATTAGTAGAGGTAAAAACTAAGTGGTTTAGAAGCTTATAGTAAAGTGTTAAGTTTAGTCTCAGGCGTCTTAGCCATAGTGTTTCTAATCCTAGGGTGTCACATCTAGTGGAGTAGTTCGCACCATTTTCGGTTCCGAGTAATTTTGACGTGAAGTACCTCTGCACTCCCTCGACTTTCAATTTGTCCTCTATGCGTATACTACTATACATGAATGAACAGTAATCAAATAAAGGACGCACACAAACCTTGTACAACAGAATTCTGGACTCATTTCTGTAAAAGTTCCTGAGTAGAAAGCCGATAAGTCTGCGTGACTTTGACACTTGTTTGGAGATATGTTCAGAAAATGATAAGTCATGTGAGTATTTCAGTCCTAGGTCCAATACAGATTCCAGTCGTAAGAGTGCATGGCCTTGAATTGTCAGGTCAAGTTCTAAATTGTTGCAACCTATGCAGAGCCAGCCACATTTGTCGACATTAAACTGGAGTTGCCAGGTGTCACACCATCTATCCATTTTTTCTAATTCTTGCTGTATGGCGTTTACTGTTATTCCGAGATCTGTGTTCTTGCATTTATAGGTCACTTTTAAGTCATCTGCATATAGTATTGGTTTACCAACACTAAAGCATTCACAGATACTGTTTATATATATTATGAATAGGAGTGGGCCTAATACACTTCCCTGGATTACACCACTACTTACAGGTTTAGGCCTTGAGATTATCGAGCCAACTTTTGTTATCTGACTTCTGTCACAGAGAAATGATTTTATCCAGCTCAGGAGAGGGTCACATATCCCTAGTGAGCATAACCTGCTGACTAGCAGATTATGGGGGACTCTATCGAAGGCTTTTGTTATATCGAAATATAGCACAATTACTAGTTCTCTGTTGTCCCTGCTTCGTGTAACTTCATTGAAAAAGTCTATGTGACAGGTCACACATGATCTCTTTTTGAGGAATCCGTGTTGTGATGGATTGATAAGTTCATGTTCTAGTAAGTTGTCTGACACTTGGTCTTTAACCACTTTCTCCATTATTCGTGATATTACCGGTGTTATATTAATAGGTCTATAGTTGCATGCACTGGTTTTGGCCCCTGCTTTGTGCTTAGGTAATATGTATGTGGTTTTCCACACTTCAGGATAAGTTCCAGTTTCCAGTGACAGAGTAAATATTCTAAGTAACAAGACTACCATTTCCGTGCTACCATTTTTGTATATGACAGATGGTATGTCGTCTGTTCCAGTACTGCCATTTGACTTCAATGTCTTAATCGCTGAGTCTATATTTTGTATATTAAAATCTATTTCTCCTAATTTGTGGTTACTTTTGCAGGTCATTTGGAAATTTGGGGTCGGGTGCACTCTGGTGTCATTGCAAAACCACTCACTGAGGAGTTCACTTATAACCTGGGGATCGTTGTATATTACACCCCTATGTTCCAAGATGCTTACATTATTGTCTTTACTGCTTTTTAGACGTTTTTGCAATATCCTACAAAGTTCCTGAGTTTTGGTGTTACCCATTAGCGCTTTATTTTCCTCATGTTGTGACTTCATTTTGTGTTTCTCTTCAAGCAGTTTAAGAGTTTCATGTATTTGGTTTAACGCATTAAATTCCTTAAATACATGGTATTTCCTTTCCAATTTCTTTAGTTTTAGTCGCGTTTTTCGGTCAATAAATGGAGTTGGTGTCTTTTTTCATGGTAGCACGCACAACACTTTTGGCCTGACTCACCAAAATAATTGAGGTGCAGTTTTATGCATCAGCTTGACAGTTTGACATGGCATGCAACTGGTGATGGTGCGGAGCAAGAGGGGGTGATCCGGCACAAATCACATAGGGCTCACGAATTCCGGGAAACAAAATTGTTAGTCTGTTTGCACAGACTCCAGATTGCTTCCACTTGGCTTCAACGAGAGACGACGGTCATCATTCCTGTGTGGCTATCAATCCTGGTAGACCTGAGTGTCAGCCACACTAACCGCTGACTCTGAACACTGCCCAAAATAATAGAAGAAGAGTATAACACTTGTTGCTGTTGAAGGTTGTATTTGTTGGCGCCGATTTGGAAACAGCATGCAGTTAGATATTCATACCACAACGAAGCCTGGTAGGTCTAGTTTTTTGTCCACTGTGTGACTAAGGCTACACACATACAATTTTCTTTCGGATATATGTGAAATGGCCTCATGCTCAATCGACTTTCAAATCTTCCTGGGTATGGTACGATAAGCCGTGATGTACGGCACCATGTTCACGTATGCTCCTGACTCTTCGTCCTCTACGTAATCCCTTCTTCCCTTTCATATATCTTTCATCACTGGTAAAAACCGATTTAAAATCAGGTTGAAGAATTGCATTTGGTGGGAATTCGTCTGTTTTCGCGTTTAGCGCGTACGTGAGGAGCTTGTTGTATGTGAAGATCCTGAATGGTCTGGCCTCCACCTTATGGCGAATTTGTTTAACTTTTGCTAGTTTGCTAGCGACTCTCCACCATGAGTTAAGTACCTTGTTCCTGCAGGATTAGGCGGTGTAAAAATAAGCTAATGGCTTCCAGCTATTTTCTACATGTTGGTATAGAGCTGTTCTCACAGCCTTATGTGGTGCTTCTGCCATTAATGAGAGAGGGGTATCTGGATTAGGATTTTTCAGGGTTGTGGCTTCTCCAATGTCTCTTTCGACAGTGCAACTGCGTTGGATGCCTCCTTTGACAGCTGAAATTCTTTTGGCTCTCACCTCAATGCATCAGGCAGGGGCTGCGTATGTTTTTGCGCAGCTAGGCATAGGAGATAAATAGAAATTGACCGACACCAGAAAACACCGGAGTTGTGTTAAGGAAGCCGTAGGGGACAGCACTTGATGGTGTCCACCTTTCTTGGCATCGGCTAGATCCCAATGCTATGGATGGCGTGCACCGAGGGCTCCAACTGTTTCTGCCCTAGAACACATTTAATTTGATTATCACCCAGTTGCCTTCTAGTTTGCGTATTAAAGTCCGAATATGATCTCCAAGTCTGTTTGTATTTGGTGGTTTGAAAGTCGCCTGTGTAATCTTTGGCGAACGACAGATGCCAGGCACGTCTCGTGAACCGTCAATGCCCAGCTCTTGCTACGCTCAGGCTCACGCTGTTCCTTGAAGTTTCTCAAAAACGCTTGTTAATAATAACGGACGAAAAAACCAAAACACTGATTGGCGACTCGAGAATTCTTTATTGTAACACCAACATATAAGTCAAGTATGACTAAGGTTTGTGAACAAATATTACAATAATAAATCACAATATTACTTCTGACGGTTGTCTCCTGACTTCTTTCTGAACAGCGACCGATGAGACGATGACTGTCGTATTGAGGCCTCCGCGAAAATTGGGGAAGTTGATTTTGAGCAAACAACCAAGAATTGATCGTTCAATCTTCAACTACACTAACAACAGGCGTTTCGCGATATTACCTGTTTTAATTTCTTCATCTTACGTCTTCGGAGACGATATATCAAATTACGATAGTACGATTTCGAAGCCCCATCATTTATGTCACTAGCTTCTCTAGACGGCATCAGTTGACCGGAGAAGGGTGGCGTAATTACAACCGCAGAAATGAATACTTCAATAATGAACCTTATATCCGATCATTTTGTAAAAGGCATAAGGCACAATGATGGGCTTTGCCAAAGTCCCCTGTAACGTAAAGGTCACGCGTGACCTACGATCCCCTGGATGAAAGGGTTTGTTGCGCATGATTTAATTTCTCTATAGATCATCTGTCTAGTGACTTGGAGATATTATTACAAAACAAAAGAGAAAACTGTGCAGTGTAACATGTAATGACGTTACCAATGCTTAGCGAACACAACACAGTGACTTTATGCAGATGAATAATAGCATATACTTCAGTGCTTATATACCACTGTCGTCATCTAGTAAATTGTGGTTGAATTGTATTCACCCAGTAAGCACAAACCACACAGATCTCTGAATTGACAACTTTAAAAGATGCATCAATTGAAATATGTATATGTCCTAATCAAAGACATAGAATAAATGTTTAGAAATTGGAAATCAATTATACTCAACTGGTCGGTAAAAAATGTGAATATCCCATTTTGTCACTGAAAATAAATGTCTCAAATTTATTGCTGAATTACATACAACTGGTAAAGATTCTTATACATCTCAATGTACTTTCAAAACCACCAATGCATCTGTCAGCCAACTCTCAGAAATTGTCAGTGTCCAGCTCTTACTACTCTGGACCTCACACTGTCCCTCGAAGACTTTCAGAAACAATTTGTAATAACCAACGCGGAAAACGAGAACACTTATTGGCGACTCAAGAATCCTTTATTCTTACGCCAACATGTAACCAACAATAATGTTATTACACAAGGTCAAAGAATGAATGCTATAACAATAAATCACGAAAATACTTCTGATAGTTTTCTCTCTTCCACTGAACAGCGAACGATGAGACGGTGACTGATGGATTGATGACTCCGCAAAAAGTATGAAGGAGTTGGGTTTGAACAAACAACCATGAATTGATCGTTCAATCTTCAACTAAATTGACAGCATCCAAATGGTATGTGACTCATCACACTACACTCATATACCAAAAATTTCAAACACCATTATAATATGGTAAATCATTAATTCTGCCATCTGTCTTCCTGTAAATATCCGTGTGAAAGTAAAAGTCTTTTCGCTTCGACGCATATTTTGTTGTCCTGACCAATATCTTCTACCTTGACACGGTGGTTAGTCTTGCATATCATAATGCCCCAAAGCGCTGCACTAGGTCGATCGAATGTTCCTACAGGCTGTATCATGTCAAAAGTACCGTTTAGATAGTGGCCAGACTAAAAGCGGTAGCCATCAAAGTGTTGCTCACATTATTCGAGGGTCTGGGGGTGAGTTCCCACTAACGAGGAATAAACATGCTGTCAATGTAGCTGAAGATTGAACGATCAATTCATGGTTGTTTGCTCAAAATCAACTTCCCCAATTTTCGCGGAGGCCTCAATACGACAGTCATCGTCTCATCGGTCGCTGTTCAGAAAGAAGTCAGGAGACAACCGTCAGAAGTAATATTGTGATTTATTATTGTAATATTTGTTCACAAATCTTAGTCATACTTGACTTATATGTTGGTGTTACAATAAAGAATTCTCGAGTCGCCAATCGGTGTTTTGGTTTTTTCGTCCGTTATTACTAAGCGTTTCTGAAAAACTTCAAGGAACAGCGTGAGCCTGAGCGTAGCAAGAGCTGGGCATTAACGGTTTACGAGACGTGACTGACAGTTTCTGATGGTAGAAACAGACTCTGGAGGATTCAAACATTGGTGGTGGTCTTGCAGGTAGACAAATTTCTGAAAGCCGAGCAACAACAGCTTTTGATCCACCGCTAACTTCATCAACTGGTATCAATCGGTCATCGTTGGTGTTGTCATCCACAACGAAACAGTCGCCCATCAACTCAAGTATCTTCTGCAAGGACTTTGATAGTATTGGTGCATTTGAAAAGACGAAAGATATTGCTCATTTTAGTGAGAATAAGCCAAGTGTAAACGAAAGAGTAATTGTTAAATTGACTTGCATGAATAAAGGCATTTCTAGTTTCAAGTTGCTAATTGAATGTTATTATCTTTGGTGTAAATTACTCTGTGCCTACGTTTGTTGACCAGATACGTCGTGTGTTTGTTCGTCATCTATGTTCTACGATACAATGACATGGGCGTGTTGCCGTTCAGATTTGAGGATATAGCTCATAGAAGGAAGTCTGCAAATGAACTCTGCGACGATTTTCCAACCTAGAGCGTCAACCTGAGAAGGGTTGTAGGCGTACTGGTGTAAGTCCTACAATTCTTCAAAGGGTAGCGCATCAATGAGCAGTCCAATGTGCTTGGTGTGTGATTTTGTACATAAGTTCATATTGTATATACTGAATTGATATCATTTATCATCTAGCTGTTGGTAATTCTGTTTGTGTTCGGACGACTTCCACTTGGATCATCAACCTGAGAAGGAATGTAGGCGTACTGCTGTAAGTCCTACAGTTCTTCAAAGGTAGTTCGTCAAGGCAGAATCCACAACATTTGATGTAGTGATTGTACATATGTTTTTGTTAAATAATTGTGTGAGTTCCAGATTATCGTAATTGTTGGTTAATCTTGTTTGTGTCCGGACATTCCACAACTTACAATCGTCAACGTGAGAAGGGTTGTAGGCGTACTGGTGTAAGTCCTGCGATTCTTCAAAGGAATTCCATCAAGATGTGATCCGCGAGTTTTTGTGTACAGTTTGTATATATGTGTGGTGTGTCATATCAATTGGTGTTTTTTGGACTAATTGTGTTTACTTGTTGTTTTCGTACCTTAATGTTATTGCATAATTTTGTTAAAATTTTCGTCGTGATTACTTCTGAAGTTGTTTCTAGTCTTCTACATCCGTGAATGAATTGATTGATGTTAGGGACAGCAGATGGGTCGTATACGCCGGGGAGGCTAGGCTATTGCTGAGAATGAAATGCATACGGAGATAATTGTTAGGTGCGGTCCCACACTCCGGGGAGCGGGAGTGTAGACGACTGAAGCTCGCTTACGTCACCGTTACTAGAATTGAGGCAGAGTGAGTGACAAGCGATTTCAGTGGTAATTGGTAGTGAGTAGATAAGAGGATGTGCGTAGAGTATCGTGAGGTGGTGCTATGGTCACGTTGCATTCTGCAAGAGTCATTCTAGCAAGTGGCGATTGTGTTGCAAGGGGATGTGTCAAGAGGACACCTTTAACTGGAAGGCGCAGGTCGTCAGCGATGTGTGAGATTGTGCTGTGGGTATGATTGTGGTGTGTTGGCTTTTCTGTTTGTTTTCCATTTCAGCTCTGTCCGTGTGACCCAGGTTCTCGCAATGGCATCCAAGTCAACGTGTATTGGTCGTGATAGAATAAAAGGGTTGGATCACTTTTTGGCCGGGGAGTGTCAATGTAGTTGAAGATTGAACGATCAATTCTTGGTTGTTTGCTCAAAATCAACTTCCCCAATTTTCGCGGAGGCCTCAATACGACAGTCATCGTCTCATCGGTCGCTGTTCAGAAAGAAGTCAGGAGACAACCGTCAGAAGTAATATTGTGATTTATTATTGTAATATTTGTTCACAAATCTTAGTCATACTTGACTTATATGTTGGTGTTACAATAAAGAATTCTCGAGTCGCCAATCGGTGTTTTGGTTTTTTCGTCCGTTATTACTAAGCGTTTCTGAGAAACTTCAAGGAACAGCGTGAGCCTGAGCGTAGCAAGAGCTGGGCATTAACGGTTTACGAGACGTGACTGACAGTTTCTGATGGTAGAAACAGACTCTGGAGGATTCAAACAGTTGGTGAAAGTTTGGATAGTCACCGTTCATCTTTCCTGGTGCCGGTCAAGTCCTCTTTGAACAAGCAATATCTGGAACTTTTTTGGAATTGGGTCAAGTTCAACAATCCCTGCGTCAAAGAAGGGACAGAGTGTCTTGGATGCAAACAGGAAAGTAAGTCATTGTGACTTGTCTGTTACTTGTAACGATGTGTCTCATGTTAAGCATGACATGGTTGATGTTACTGTTTCGCCGTTCAGGGATAATAGGAACATCAAACTCCCTAAATTAGAACCACGGTGTTTTGATGGAAACCCAGCTGATTATTTACAATTTGTAAAGGAGTTTGAGATCATGTTGAGTAGTTTTCTATTAAGTGATGAATTGAAGTTGATGTATTTGATGAGGTATTGCACTGGAATTGCTGCAAGAGCTATACAGTGCTGTAAGTTTATGAAGTCGAAAGAGGGCTACGCTGAGGCTATGAGCATATTACGTCAAATGTTTGGAAGACCTTCAATGATTGTAAGGAACGTATACGAAGCTGTCAAAGGTAACGGCAGTCAACTTCAAGATGACTCCAAGGCACTTACTGAGTTTTTAGATAATCTTATGGCTTATAAGAATACCTTGATTTCGATGAATTGCATGAGTGACCTCAACTCGAGTTTTATACTAGAAGTAATAGCAAGACGCCTACCTACTCGACTGCAAAGGAAGTGGGTGAAGATAAGCTCCCATATGGAGGATGAGGGTATCGAGCCAAAGTTTGATGATATCCTGAAACTGGTAAATGATAGTGTCAATCAATCTATGAGCAAGTTTGCCAGGATATTGCATCCCACCCCTAGAATAGAGCAGTCTGAGTGCAAAATGCAATCATTGATGACGAGTAGGCCTCAGAGAGGTGGATATCGAGAAGGCAGCATGATGTCTAGTAATGCATATAGACCTAGTGAGTGTAACAGGTTTCGTAGTACATCCTCAACAGATGAGTTACAAGATGCAAGACAAGCACGGTTGTGTTTTACACGTTTGCAAGATGTGCATACAAAGGTGAACTGTGAACCAGTGAGCAAGTTCAGTGATAAGCTAAATGTAAACTCCAGGCCTGACTCCGAATTGTGTGACGATAGCGGTTTGGTCAGGAAGTCTGTAGTTGCAACTGGTAAGCCATTGTTGAATAGAGTGTCACAGAATAGAGTTACTGCTTCAGAGTGCAGTTCTGACCCTACAAGTTTACAAGGTATTACTAGTCAGAGTGAAGTTATAAAACCTTTTAGGATTTGCGAGGAGGAATCAAAATTGTCTACTCCTGTTATTAAAGAGTTTGAAAATGATGAACTTGACGGTAAATTGAATATTCGTGATAATGATCATGATACTTCACAGTTGTCTTTGGTTGATCATGATGAGATGAGGGATATGCCCACTACTGCTAAGTTAAATAAAGGTTCTGTACAACTACAGCGTGAAGTAGAGTTGAATGCAGATGCAGTTGCAGAAGGCATGCATACTTGTGAGACCGTCAGTGTGAGTGATCAGCATGTAGCCCACCTATCATCAGATGCTATTGCTAAACCTGAGCTGATAGTAAAAGACAGCATTGGTGGTGGTCTTGCAGGTAGACAAATTTCTGAAAGCCGAGCAACAACAGCTTTTGATCCACCGCTAACTTCATCAACTGGTATCAATCGGTCATCGTTGGTGTTGTCATCCACAACGAAACAGTCGCCCATCAACTCAAGTATCTTCTGCAAGGACTTTGATAGTATTGGTGCATTTGAAAAGACGAAAGATATTGCTCATTTTAGTGAGAATAAGCCAAGTGTAAACGAAAGAGTAATTGTTAAATTGACTTGCATGAATAAAGGCATTTCTAGTTTCAAGTTGCTAATTGAATGTTATTATCTTTGGTGTAAATTACTCTGTGCCTACGTTTGGTTGACCAGATACGTCGTGTGTTTGTTCGTCATCTATGTTCTACGATACAATGACATGGGCGTGTTGCCGTTCAGATTTGAGGATATAGCTCATAGAAGGAAGTCTGCAAATGAACTCTGCGACGATTTTCCAACCTAGAGCGTCAACCTGAGAAGGGTTGTAGGCGTACTGGTGTAAGTCCTACAATTCTTCAAAGGGTAGCGCATCAATGAGCAGTCCAATGTGCTTGGTGTGTGATTTTGTACATAAGTTCATATTGTATATACTGAATTGATATCATTTATCATCTAGCTGTTGGTAATTCTGTTTGTGTTCGGACGACTTCCACTTGGATCATCAACCTGAGAAGGAATGTAGGCGTACTGCTGTAAGTCCTACAGTTCTTCAAAGGTAGTTCGTCAAGGCAGAATCCACAACATTTGATGTAGTGATTGTACATATGTTTTTGTTAAATAATTGTGTGAGTTCCAGTTATCGTAATTGTTGGTTAATCTTGTTTGTGTCCGGACATTCCACAACTTACAATCGTCAACGTGAGAAGGGTTGTAGGCGTACTGGTGTAAGTCCTGCGATTCTTCAAAGGAATTCCATCAAGATGTGATCCGCGAGTTTTTGTGTACAGTTTGTATATATGTGTGGTGTGTCATATCAATTGGTGTTTTTTGGACTAATTGTGTTTACTTGTTGTTTTCGTACCTTAATGTTATTGCATAATTTTGTTAAAATTTTCGTCGTGATTACTTCTGAAGTTGTTTCTAGTCTTCTACATCCGTGAATGAATTGATTGATGTTAGGGACAGCAGATGGGTCGTATACGCCGGGGAGGCTAGGCTATTGCTGAGAATGAAATGCATACGGAGATAATTGTTAGGTGCGGTCCCACACTCCGGGGAGCGGGAGTGTAGACGACTGAAGCTCGCTTACGTCACCGTTACTAGAATTGAGGCAGAGTGAGTGACAAGCGATTTCAGTGGTAATTGGTAGTGAGTAGATAAGAGGATGTGCGTAGAGTATCGTGAGGTGGTGCTATGGTCACGTTGCATTCTGCAAGAGTCATTCTAGCAAGTGGCGATTGTGTTGCAAGGGGATGTGTCAAGAGGACACCTTTAACTGGAAGGCGCAGGTCGTCAGCGATGTGTGAGATTGTGCTGTGGGTATGATTGTGGTGTGTTGGCTTTTCTGTTTGTTTTCCATTTCAGCTCTGTCCGTGTGACCCAGGTTCTCGCAATGGCATCCAAGTCAACGTGTATTGGTCGTGATGGAATAAAAGGGTTGGATCACTTTTTGGCCGGGGAGTGTCAATGTAGTTGAAGATTGAACGATCAATTCTTGGTTGTTTGCTCAAAATCAACTTCCCCAATTTTCGCGGAGGCCTCAATACGACAGTCATCGTCTCATCGGTCGCTGTTTAGAATGAAGTCAGGAGACAACCGTCAGAAGTAATATTGTGATTTATTATTGTAATATTTGTTCACAAATCTTAGTCATACTTGACTTATATGTTGGTGTTACAATAAAGAATTCTCGAGTCGCCAATCAGTGTTTTGGTTTTTTCGTCCGTTATTACTAAGCGTTTCTGAAAAACTTCAAGGAACAGCGTGAGCCTGAGCGTAGCAAGAGCTGGGCATTAACGGTTTACGAGACGTGGCTGACACATGCAATGGCGGTAAGTTATTTTCTTTGGATGTCCAGGAAGCCCATCTGTTCTTCCTATCTTTTCTTAGGAGGTTGACTCCCATATTTGCACATTCCGACTTATCTTGTGTCAGTTCATAGCCGGTGGTAGGATCTTTGCAGATTCTTCTACGAACAGGACTCTATAGTCCTTTTAATACTGGCCACGTCTGACTGAATTCAAGCAGTTTACAGCTGGTTGTTGAGCAACACTCATACACCTTTTATTTTGGGCATTTCAAGAAGTGAACTTCTACAACTTGGGTAGGTAGTAATAACTGTCTACACACTCTTGCAGAAGCACACAAGGCTTTCCTAATCTCTTTTGTCATTTATTGTTGAGTTGGCGAATTCATAGTGCTTTAAATAGAAGTGTGCATTATTGTTTGCTACAGCCTAGTTTCTTGTAGCTCATTAGGTATATTATCTCCTCCTAGCTTGAAGAGAGGAAATGAAGTAATATAGCATGTTGGTTTACTCACTTATCTGGTAAGCCAAATTGGCCCTAATGGACTGATTGTCGACGAAATCTTAGTACGGATACAAAAGGCTCCTGTGGGACTCACCAGATTACATAATCTTTTTCGTAGTCCTGATATCTGGCTGTCGATCAAGTGATGTGTGTACTCTGCAGCAGTTCACTGTGTTCTCCTTCACAACTGTGAGGCATAGTCACTGAAAGTGGAAGAAATGAAAGGTGGGCTAACTGTATTTGACCACAAATTTTGGCATTCTGCCTCTCGTGTTCAGTAGTATAATATGTTGATTAATATTAAGGTTAGGAAGGGAAGTCAACCTACGGGGTTATGAGACTGGATCCATCAGTTAAGATGGCTAGGGCACATGTTACGCATACTAAGACATTGTCATCCTCGACGAGCGGTATTAGTTGATATAAGTTCGGAAAAATGCTTATGTGTGGCCAGACCGAAATCTGGCCTCAGCCCCCGAAGTCTGTGACATTAGGTTTGAGACGGCTACGTAGGATGGGGGTTGGGTGTAAGCTGCCTGGTTAGTGTTCTCAGGATTCTAAGAACCAATAGGTATAAATCATCGTCTATGTCGTTCACTCTTTTTTGTGACCTCCCATATTCACCAAACTCTCATATCGCTTTAGGTTACCTTTCTTTCTTCCACATATTTCTTTACTTTTGTGGACACTCTGTGGAGTATAGCAGCTTGAACTGCTTCACTTCTGTCCCAAATTCTATGTGTTAAGATTCAGTCACTCCATCAGTCACCAAGGTGTTATGGTTTCTTATTAAAGTGAAACATCCGTTTTTGTTGTAATATTAATTGTGTACATCATAGCAACAGACAATAATGCTCTGGTTAGATAAGCCTATTATGATTAGTTCTCTTTTGTTATTGTTGTTTATCACCTACTTTTGAACCGCGCGCTCCTTGAATAAGACGTGCTTTTCCTCCCTAACCGGAAATATCCAATTTTGTGAATTATTCGTTTGGGAAACCTGATCTTCCTATCCGGCGAATTTTTATTCAACCATTTCTTCCTCACCGAGCCTGTGTGTGGTACTTCCCGCTGTCTCGAACTACTGCCAAAGCTTCAGGTGCTACTTCTGTAGCAACACCCTCCTCACTCTTTCAAATATACAGGACTTGTGGGTCTGTTACGTGATTGCTGTGAAACCGAATAACCCGAAAGTTACAGGTAAAGTCTAAAGCTTTTACTTACATACTTTATCCTTCTTTTCTGCGCTCTCTATTGTCTTTTGCTGTAAGTCTATTGGACAAAATAACAGTCTCTTATTATTTAATCACCAGTATTAATTTAGGAGTAAAATGACAATAGATTCTCAACCTAAAATAAGTAATGGGACATCATACTCTGTAGTTACCAGGGCTTCAGCCAAACTAGGCAAACAGGAGAAGGTGATGGACTCACGCATACCGGTCCTGAAGACCAGGGCTAATATTCCCAGCTCGTACAGATTACCCATGTCGCCACAGTCCTACAGTGAAGCTGTGCAAAGTCAGCCAAGTGGATGTGGCTCCACCCCTGTTAACACGACTAGGTTAACAGATCCGAGTGGGAAAATTGCACTAAGTGAGAACTTCATAACACCCATCCCCATGGTAGACCATGAAACAAATAGGAAGGCCAAAAAGAAACGTTCACGACGTCGCAAGACGACAAGAACGCTCCCCAAGAAGACAGACGACTGCAAGGTCTGTGCTTCTGTTGTCGAACAAGCAGACTCTGCCTTCGAATGTAACTTTTGCAACCGATGGGTGCATTGCAGATGCGACAGTGGGGTACCAAAAGCATATTATGACTTTATGCGTAAAAACCCATGCCAATGGTTCTGGTACATATGCCCGAGTTGCCGTCCTGATGTAGCCTCGCGTAGTCCTTTGAAAACTAAAGGTGGCACAGAAGTAGCGGGGAAAAAGGTGAAAAGCTCGACCCCCACCAATCCGGAAGTTAGTACAAACGCGCGTAAACCGGGGATACCAAAATCCTCACCGGTTAAACTTGTAACTCTTGCCATAACCGCTCCAGACACAGAGGCTGGAGAACCACGGGTTTCCGTCGTTGGAAAAAGACCCCAACCGTCTACCAGTAATGCTGGCTATAGCACTGAGACACATAAAAATACCCAGTCGCACCAGTCAAACCAAAACGGTCTTAAAGGTGATCACAAACGTGCGAGGACCGAGCCCAAGCCCACGGTTAGCAGATCAAATTGTGTAATCCTCTTTAATGTACCAGACTGTAGCAGTAGTCTGCTGAAAGATAGGGCCCTATTTGATCAGGAACAGTGGTCCATCTTAAGTAGCACACTGGGTTTGGACATCCAACCAGTAAATCTATGCAGATTGTATAGGGGCACTGCTGCACCTGAAGGCAAACCATCCCCACTGAGGGTAACATTGAGCTCTACCGAGGATGTTGAAAAAGTGTTACTGGCTTCTCAAGTCCTTTCTATAGGGAGGGCCTGTAACATACGTGTTAAGCCAGACAGGCCGTGGAAGGAAAGACAAATGGCGAGGGAGTCGCCAGAGCTCATTCCTTCTGCCTCCATGGTTGTGCATGGCATTCCCGAACTGGTAACTGGGAACGCCTGCGAAAAGCATTGTCATGATGTACAACAATGGAGATGGTTAGCATCCCAGATGGCCCTGGGAAGTTCAGGGGCTGTCTCTATTTATAGACTGCCTCGACCCACTCATCTTATGTCAATTAACTCGCCACGTCTGTTAGCTGTCAAGTTCAGCTCCCAAGACCAGTTGACTACCGCTCTCCATAGATGGTACGAGACCAAGGACAAGGTCAGCAAACACATTCGCTGCTGCGAGAGCCGGCCTCGCACTCAAAGGAGAGAACAAAGCGTAGTAAAAGAAAATCCTCAACCCCTAGTCACACTACAGCGGTGCAGCACGGACGATGATAGCCAGTGTCATCCGAGTGCTCCAACTGAACTAGAAGAAAAAAACGCCAACAGGCCGGTTCCTGGGGAATCGGCCAACTAGTTCGTAGGATAACTCCTCAACCGATAGCCAATATCAAGTCAACTACCCCCCAATACGGGGAAGTGGTGAGACTGACTACCAGTTGCCTGTATAGTAATGTGAGAGGGCTAAGAGGCAAAATAGCTGAACTTAGACACCTACAATCACAACTAAACTCCAAAATCATAATACTGACGGAAACCTGGCTAACCCCTACGGTGGCAGACAGCGAAGTCAGTATAAATGATATGGTCCTAGTCAGGCGAGATAGGGACCTGAAAGAAGGAGGTGGAGTCGCCATATACGTCGACAAACAGCTCAGATGTGTTCACGCGACGGACCCTCCCCTCACAGAGCTCCCTGACTCCATATGGTGCCACTTCACCGTTGGGTACTGCAAATATCTAGTGGGCAGCATTTATCGATCACCTTCATGTGGAGCAGACCATAACCAGGTACTGCTAAATACAATTTCAGCGACTCAAGACATGGGTTATGATCAAATTGTCATAGCTGGTGACTTCAATGCCCCATCTCTTAACTTGGTGTCGGGAAAAGCCCATGATAGATTTGATCGAAATCTGCTGCATACCATCAGGAAGGCTGGATTCACTGAAAATGTCAAGATGGATACTAGATGGGGCCCTGATGGGAAGTCTTCTAGACTGGATTACGTGCTCACTAGTGACCAGCTACTAGTGGAAAACGTTCAGATCACGACTCCCATAGGTAGTAGTGACCACGCGGTCATAGTATTCGACATAGTCCTCCGCGAGCGCTTACAGTGGGACAATACACAGCCCTATCTGTGTTATAACAAAGCCAACTTTACCAAAATGCGAAGACTTCTGTCTGAAGCAAACTGGCCTAAAAAATGGACAGAGCTAACAGTAGAAGAACACTGGAGAGTGGTAAAGGAGATCATTCACCAGGCGGTCTCAGACACTGTTCCTTTAGTCTCACCAAAAGCTAGGAAGCAACGATCATGGCTGAAAAGAGGGACACAACGCCTTCTGCAGGCAAAGCGTAAAGCCTGGTTCGCGTGGCGACGATCGAAGAGTCAACCCGAATATGAAGTGTACCTTGAACTCAGGAATCGATGTAACATACGAGTCCGGAGCGATAGAAGGACATTTCAGGGAGACCTCGCCAATAAGCTTCTCGTGAACCCCAAAAGCCTATACAGGTTTATGGCCGAAAGAAAACCGACCAACCAGGGAGCATGCAATCTAGTGGGTTCTGATGGGAAATCTCTTACTAGTCTTGAAATGGCAGAGACATTCAGCCTAGCCTTTCACAGGCAACTAAATAGTAACGAGGATATTACCCCTACAGAACATCCAGATTACATCGCAGAACCAACACACGAAAACCTGCTGGGGACATTTCAAATTACCCCGGCTATGGTACTTGCAAAATTGGGAAGGTTGGCTTCGGGAAAGTCTCCAGGTTGTGATGGCATCAGACCATCTGTCCTGAAGCAGTGTTCAGAAAGTCTCTGTCAACCCCTAAGTGATCTGTTCCAACACTCCCTTGATGTAGGGAAACTTCCATGTGAATGGAAACGTGCAATCCTATCCCCTATCTTCAAGGGTGGTGACCGGCAGAATGTGACCAGTTACAGACCAGTTGCTCTACTTCCAGTGGTATCGAAGATATTGGAAAGTCTCATTGACGACCACATGAGAAAATACTTCGATGGGACTAACCTTCTTCACGAAGCACAGCACGGTTTCAGGAGGGGAAGATCCTGCGTGACGAATCTTCTACTAGCCTGGAACGATTGGACACTATCCTGGGACAAAAAGGTACCAGCCCACGTGATCTTTCTCGACTTTGCGAAAGCATTCGACACAGTTCACCATGGTCTGCTCCTTCACAAAATAGGCAAGGCGGGAGTTTCTGGAGCACTTCTCGCATGGCTGACAGATTACTTAGGCGAGAGAGAATTCTGCACCAAAGTCAACCGCATCCGATCATCTTGGCACACCTCGGCATCAGGGGTTCCTCAGGGTTCTATCCTAGGGCCGTTGATGTTTTTGATTTTTATCAATGACCTGCCCCCCCAACTAAACTGCTCTGCGCTTCTTTACGCTGACGACGTAAAGATTTGGAGAGCAATAAACTCATCGGAAGACTCAGATAGATTGCAGGCTGACCTGCAAACTCTGGGAAATTGGGCTTTGGCTAACGGAATGCCTTTCAATCTAAAGAAGTGCAAAGTAGTGCAGCTTCATTCCGGCAGGTCACAGAGTGTAAATTACACCCTTGGTGGCCAGAACTTGAGTTGTGTTCCATCAGAGCGTGATCTAGGTCTTATTCTAACAGAAAAGCTAGACACCAGTGGAAATTACTCGAGGGACGTCGCCAAAGCCTACGCAACATTACACTTTATGCACAGGCAGCTGGGAGCTCTCACTCCCGAACTGTTCTTAAGGCTATACAAGGCATATGTGAGGCCACACCTTGAGGTGCATAATATCATTGCACCTCCGCTACTCAAAAGGGATGCTAACATTCTAGAAAGTGTCCAGAGACGAGCGACAAAATGGGTGATCGGCCTCCGCAACAAATCATATGAGGAAAGACTAAAGAAATTAGGTCTTTTCACACTCAGTTACCGTAGGCACAGGGGAGACCTCATCACCGTCTACAAGATCCTAAATGACCAGGCCCACCCAAATAAAAGCATCCTGCCATTAAGCGATTATAGGCTTCCACGAGGTAACCCGCTAAGGATAGCACACCAGAGACCAAAGACTCGAGTGCGATCACATTTCTTTTCGCTTCGTGTTTGCCGTCTCTGGAACGCTTTACCGGCGGCCGTGACTACAGCGCCATCTGTGGAGATTTTTAAGCGGAAGCTAGACAATCATGCAGAAATGCAAGGTTTGTGTCTCAATGGCTTATCCTCATAAAATTTGAAACCAAACTGTCAATGAATAAGCGTACTAACTAAATCCCCACGACCTATTCTGCCTTCTCTCACTCTATCTTTTCCTTAGGTCACCTTTATTATTCCACTTATCTCAACCTATATTATCTACACTACAACCTATTATTATTATTATTACTATTCTGCTTTTATGACTACACCGAATGACCAAGGGGAGTTAGGTCAAACTCCATTCACGGCAGCAATACAGTCCTAACATACTGCATACTACAAACCACATCTCGACCAATCCCCGCACCACTCCTCCTGGAGTCTACCAGAGCTAAAGCAGTCGAGTGTCGGGACTTACTACGCAGAAGCTCACCGAAGATCTGGAACCTCTACCTCACAATCAAGAAGCGAGCTCAAAGAAATCACTGGTTTATACTAGCTCGTCATCAGGATATTGGATATTGGATACTGTTTATTTGATATTCACTCAACTGTAACTAATAGTTACAGAAACGTACAATTTTCAAATTGTGGAGTGGTGTGTCCATCTTTTGTTGTCTTGTTTTGTTTCTTTTCGACTTTTTAGAGAAAATAAGTGTATTATTATATCAGGCAACAGTAGAGAATAGACACGAAGGCCAAATGACCCTGAATCTACCAACTATATTCTTGATGGAAAATGCATTTTCCATGCTTGTTATAATTCTGAATTAAATATCAGTTATTCTGAAATAATTCTAGCATCCTATAGTGATTAAATTCTGAATTTGTTCTGAAGTCGTTTGTTTAGTGGCACAGACTAGAACTCAGTGCTATAGCACTGCTATAGTTTTCAGCATAACTAGCGCTAATTCAGCACCGTGTTCTTCTTTTAAGCATTGTCAGGAGTAGATCATAACCTAACGGGTTTGCTTATCAGCTTTATTTCAGCCCTTTCAGAAAATTTTCAGCACTGACTAGCACTAATTCAGAACGAAAAGACTAAATTCAGTACATAGTGGCAGTTTTTTAAGCCTAATTCAAGCCTTCGCAGATCATTTTCAGCAATGACTAGCATTACTTTAGAACGAAAAGACTTCTACTTATTATCATCACCTATGTCATACTGCGGCGAAATTCATTTAGTTTGCAGAAGAAATCAGTTTTTATGATTGAGACTTTGTATTTATAAACTGTAGTATAATGTCACTGCAATCCCGTCAAGTGCGATCCACTGGCAGCATCCTGCAAATAAGCAAAATAAAATATTAGTGGGTGAAAAACTGTGCTCAGCACATTCTGAGCATTTACATTTATAAAAGTTTACTTACATAAGTGCCACTGTTATATCCCCCGGTATCTTTTTCATTTGCCTAAGAATGAAAAACAATGTTGTGATTACTACATGTAGAATAAACGTCCACTTATAAAAGTAAGCAGGCGTTTCGCAATAAGTGGACGTTTATTCTACATGTAGTAATCACAACATTGTTTTTCATTCTTAGGCAAATGAAAAAGATACCGGGGGATATAACAGTGGCACTTATGTAAGTAAACTTTTATAAATGTAAATGCTCAGAATGTGCTGAGCACAGTTTTTCACCCACTAATATTTTATTTTGCTTATTTGCAGGATGCTGCCAGTGGATCGCACTTGACGGGATTGCAGTGACATTATACTACAGTTTATAAATACAAAGTCTCAATCATAAAAACTGATTTCTTCTGCAAACTAAATGAATTTCGCCGCAGTATGACATAGGTGATGATAATAAGTAGAAGTCTTTTCGTTCTAAAGTAATGCTAGTCATTGCTGAAAATGATCTGCGAAGGCTTGAATTAGGCTGAAAAAATTGGCACTATATGCTGAATTTGGTGTTTTCGTTCTGAATTAGTGCTAGTCAGTGCTGAAAATTTTCTGAAAGGGCTGAAATAAAGCTGATAAGCAAACCCGGTAGGTTATGATCTACTCCTGACAATGCTTAAAAGAAGAACACGGTGCTGAATTAGCGCTAGTTATGCTGAAAACTAGCACTGCGTTCTAGTCTGTGCCACTAAACAATCAATTTCAGGATTTACTCACCATAGGATGCTAGAATTATTTCAGAATAACTGATATTTAATTCAGAATTATAATAAGCTTTGGCAGTGTGACATCAAGGAGGAGATGAAAGCTTGTATAAAATCGTGAAACCAGCCAAAGAGGGCTGCAGATAGATGCAGGATGGATGAAATGGAGATGTGCCCCAAGCTCACAGCAATTCTAAACTTATTCTAATCTATTCTTTGATAATGCTTTTTTATGGTAAATAGCTATGAAATGGCTAGCCATTTCATCTACCCACTATGTTCGGAAATAACGCTGGTCGTGCTTAAAAAAAGAGCTGGGTGCTTAATTAATGCAACAAAATCTTAAAAATAAGATCATCATCTGAAATAATGCCTTTAGTGCTGAAAATTAGCACTGCATGCTTAACTCCTGCGGTTAATACTGAAAAATAGTACTCCACCTGTACATAGTATATTGAAACCAACCAATCAGCAAAGAGTAGGTTTCACACAGATTACGTAGTGTAACGGCTACAGACTTGTCTGCGAATTACATATGATGTGATTGATCTATTTGACCAGAGGTGTGACAGTAAATAAGAATACAACGAAAACATAATTCAACAGGGGGATAGGGGAAGGTGAATTGGTTGCATGAATTCATACGAAAAATATATTATGAATAAATTAAATATTCCCATAATTTATTCAGAACAAAATATTTAGAGCGAACAATTGTTTTCAATAAATTCTTCTTCAGGCTCTACAATTATAAATCCATTAATTTAAGCATATAATAGCCAGCCAAGCCAGTACAGGCAAATTAGAATCATATCAGAAAGTGTATTGTGGAACAAGTATAAGATGGGATGAAACAATAGTCATATAGCTTTTTAATATGCATGGTCAATAACAACATGGGACAGAATGAGATGAAATAATTTAATTTAAAGATGTGTATATATATATATAAATAGTTAACAGAAAATACAGGTTTCAAGAGTGAGTGTAATCAGGGTGTGTGAGGCAATATGAAAATAAACCAACGAATGGGGCGGTCTAGACTTAAGTTCAAGGTTGAAAATAACAACAATAAGAATGATTGTAAAATAATAACGATGATATGATGGTGTAAAATTAAATGTACTATTGGTGAATGATTGTCAAATAATAATAATAATAATAATGAATAGAATGAAGTGGAATGAACAGGATTTTGTGAATACGATAGTAAGTTAGAAAAGCACTATTTAAACCTAAGGTAATAAAATCATAAGAAAAGTCATGAAATCATAAAAGTCGAAAATGAACGTTTGTCAATGAAACAGAGGAATAGAAGAAGGAAAAGAAAATCGCGAAAGAAATTTATAGTGTTAATGGAGGATTTGTTGGCTTTATTGTAGGCCAAGGTAAACGTAGAGGTTGTACATACTTCTTCTGTATGCAGAGGGATGGTCTTCTGGTATTAATTGCAACTGCTTCAGCTACTGATAGAAGACGTAGTCGAGCTCCTCTAGATAAATTACTAGGAACGCGGTAAATAACTGAGAACGCTTGGTCAAGTTTTATCGGGTGTCCAGTATCTACCAAGTGGGCTAAAACTATTGATTCATCCCATCTTATACTTGTTCCACAATACAATTTCTGATATGATTCTAATTCGCCCTTACTGGCTATTGTATGCTTACATTAACAGATTTATAATTGTAGAGCCTGAAGAAGAATTTATTGAAAACAATTGTTCGCTCTAAATATTTTGTTCTGAATATTATGAATAATATATTTTTCGTTTGTGGAATGTAAGCGAATTTGAGACGAGGTCAAAAATGAAAAAAATTTATAAACCAGACATGTCTGGTTTATAAATTTTTTTCATTTTACATTGTACATCATATGTCTGATGTCTGTTCTACGATTGTCAAAATTATTAATGTAAAAAATTTTTGGGCCATATTGAATTCTATCCTACCAAATATCACACCATGTTATGTAGCATTTTATATCCACCTACTAATCCTACAATTTTGCACCCCTTTCCAACATCTATACACCTCAGGTATTATTCTATGTCTGACACTGATTGTCTTGCTACTTTACATTTAACTGTGATTAGAATGACAGATATTTTATTTGCATTTCATACCACTATTATTATATAATAATAATATAATAATAATACATAACATATGTATTCACACCTTTGACCTAATTCCCTCACAGGTTTTATTTCTTAAAAAACCATATATATATGTATATATATTTGTAAACCTTGATAATAAATTCGTTGAAAATAGTCTCTCCGCGAAATATTGCAAATATGAAACACAAAAATTAACAACGAATTGAAGGTGTGGGGAGGGTGAAAACCCAAATCCCACAGATAAAAAAGGATACCTGTCATAAGTGAAATGTAAATTGTTTCGATTGCTGAATACTGTCTAGGAGTTCATATATTTAAAACTTGGGAATCCAAATGAAACAAGGGGTGACAGATTGTGTTGATTCACATATGAAAACATATACTTGCTGTAAGGAAAATGTTAACAATTGTGATTACAATTTAATTGGTGGACTGTGATTACAGTTCACATGTCATCCCTTTTCATATTTAACAGACTGATGTTTGCCTAGAAGTATATAAGCAGTACACCTCACATACAAAGACCATTCTTACAGGATTTATAAATCATGCAGGTGAGTTAGATTTTGGGTGCATATTTGTCCAATTCTCCTATAAGGAAAACAACTCCGATAATGTGTTAAATACGGGTATTCAACATTCTACAACAAGTCGTAAGAGAAGAATATCTTCTGGCAGACTGCATGAATGCCTTGGATACAGCTACTCAACATTTTATAGCCGTCAAAAACGGTTACGTGATGCAGTATTTAGTGACTGGGACTTGTGGAAACGTTACTGCTCATCCAGAGAAGAGGTGGCTAAGGATAATACAGTAACTTTGCCTTCAAGTTCAACTGTCCAGGGAACAGTGGGTTTACCTAGTACTAGTGAGACCGTCGCTGTAGTTTCACAAGTTGAAGAGAATCGCAACATTTATTATTATGTAATAATTAATTTCAATAGAACTTCAGATTGTTCCTAAAAAGATGACACAAAAAGAGCTGGTCAGAAAGTCAATTATGGAATTGTTCCTTCAGAACAATGAAACAGGGACACTTGCGCAAAATATCTTCGACTGTATGCGTAAATTTAATCCACATGTGCCAACAACCATAAGAGGCTTGCTAAAAGATAGCGGCATGTGTGTACCTAGATTTCTTGGACAAGGTGTTTACTATCACATTGGACTGAAGGAAAATCTGCAGCGTTATCTAGATAGTTGGGTTGACTACGGTACTTTTCAACATATTGGCTTGCAAATCAACTATGACGGTTTATCTATATCGAACAGTTCTTCGCAGCAATTATGGCCATTCCTAGGTCGTATCACAACTCCATACGTCAGTGACGTTTTCTTAATTGGCATACATGGCGGTTTGAGAAAACCGAGCAACTTCAATGAGGTTTCTATGGACCTAATGGTTGAATTGAAAGATCTTTATAAAAATGGTCTATATGTTGAGAAGTGGGGTAGGAGTGTGACTGTCAGTGTTCTAGCATTTATATGTGACACGCCTGCTCGTTCTAATGTAAAACAAACCGTCGGTCACAATGGAAAAACAGGTTGTGATAAATGTGAAGTTATTGGTTGTCGTATAGAGGGTAGGATGACATTTCCTAATGGGAACCAGACACTTAGAAATGATAGGACATTCCGTGGTCAAGTTCAAGCAAGTCACCATCGGAGAAGAAGCTGTCTTGAGGAATTGCCACTCGACATGGTAAAATCGTTTCCCTTGGAGCCAATGCATCTGTCTGTCTGGATTCAACATAGAACTTGGCACCGAAGTGCAGCAGTTCGAGTTGCCACCTTCCAAATAGCACACAGAGGTAGACAAGAAGATGAGTGGAGAGAATTAATAGAGTTTGACAAATATAGGAGTGAAACAGAATGGGTAATGGTAGAAAGGAATATGAAAGATTACAGAGATTGAATACATCTGCGCCATTGACAACGATTTTGAGCCATGTCACCTATTGTCTCCAGCCATTGATTCCTAGAGTCCCGAGGGCCCCAACCCGGGAGTCTGCCAATGCATCTAATATACCTTGGTGTTGTTAAGAAGTTAGTGTTCGTTTGGCAGGGTCTTGCAGCACGGCGAGAGAAGCAAATGGATAGTAAGATTATCGCAGATATTAATAACGGACTACAAGTAAGTAGGAGACACATTCCTTGTGATTTTCAGAGGAAATGTCGGTCGTTAGATGACGTTAGCCAATGGAAAGCAACTGAGTGTAGACTTTTCTTGCTATATTTGGGTCCCGTCCTACTTAGAAACACTCTACCATGCCACCTGTACGCTAATTTCAGGAGATTATCCCTGGCAGTATACTTACTTTCGAGTACCAAATACAGTCGACTGTTTTTGGATGCTGCTCGGACAGATTTGAATAATTTCTTACTGCAATATGAGAATTGTTTCGGAAATGAACATATTGTTTACAATATACATTCTCTGAAACATATAGCGGATGACGTCGAGCTGCATGGGCTATTGGAAGAATTCAGCGCATTTCCCTTCGAATCCTATATGCGCAAGATAAGACAGTCCGTGCACTGTGGTTATGCTGTGGCTAAGCAGGCAGCTCAGCGCTATGTTGAACACGTGTACTTAATGAAAAGTACAGGCGTGAAGCACGTACCTAAAGAAGCTGGTACTAAGTGTGTTGAATTTTGCAAAGGAAAGCTGACGTATCTGAATACCATATTCACATCTTATTCTCCGGATAATGTCATCTTAGCCTTAGGTAAACCAGGGAATATAGTTGAAATCGAAAGTGAAGATAGAATACGTTTTCGACCCTATAGCGATTATAGTGATGATTTCACTACACCGTTTAAGTCAAGGAATTTAGGGATATTTAGATGTTCAAAATTCAGTCACGAAACACACTGGATATCCTATGTGAATATTGTCTGCAAGTGCATGACCGTTCCAACAACTAACGACGAAGTAGTTATCCCCCTGCTTCATACTTTTAATTGAAAGTACTGTGCTGTAATTTTTGGCTTGAACTGTTGATATGTAATTCGTCTAAGTTTTTTGCAACGTCTATTTGTTGTCAAATCCGAAAATCTACCTCTAACTGGCTAGTGTTGTTGGTGAAACTGAAGTTCATTTGACAGTTTATTCCGCGTTTCTGAGATGTAGGTATATCCATGCTGTTATTGATTTTAAGCAACCTGATACATGATAAAGTAACAGCCGTATTTAAACTTCATTACATATCTTTTTGCAGAATTCTACACCAATCAGATACCTCGTCGTCCGTTCGCTGGAAGATGACACTGTAGTCGCTATCCCAAACACTTGGGTTATGCGAAGTGGTTTATGTGCGTACAGCAGCACAGCAAACCATCTAGAGCCTATGTTTACCGGGGCTGGATGGTCAGTATTTTAATTCCGTCAACTGAAGGAATTTGGTAAGTTGGCATATTTCATTATCACCCTTCTAGATACGTATGAGAACTTTAAAAAGGGTGTAGAGCTTTTGAGAAGCAATGATCAAGGCACCAGGAAGGTAGACATGGACGATGATACGTTGCCAATGCCTAGTAAGAGACCGAAAAGGTAGGTACCGTTGTCTGTCTAACACATTTTTCAGGGATGCCAAGAAAAATGATAATTTCCTTTACAACTCAATGGATATTGATGTAGCCGCCAGTGACGTTGGTTGCATAAAACCACAATATTCAGATTATAATATATATTCGATGACTTCGTGGCCCCAATTCCAAAGTATCAACCTAATTGAAAGCCCTTCATTTTCAGTACTTTGGGTGCCTCCATATTCCAGTCTTCATCTCCCATTGGCAAAAAGACGTGTGTGTGTGTGACCGGTAGGAATAATTGTCACAATTTTTATTCATGCTTTAGATTGCCGTCTAAGGAATATGCTACTGAATCCACAAATAAGAAATCACTCGGTAATAACTTTAAAATAATTATTTATTTAAAGATACAAATATGGAAATCATTAACCTATGCACGAAAATATTGAACATTGTGACTACTGACAGAAAATCTCGACAGCAAACCTACCCTCCAGCAAACGGTGACTTAACACTGGAGTTTCCGATCGAGAATGAAGACCAGTTAGAGATGCTGGAAGCATCTTTAAGAGACGAAAAGTACAAACAGCAATATGTGAGTTGACATATTTAATTCTTATTTCTTGTAGACTGCCAAGATGGCTAGCTGCCTTCAGAGTGATCCAAAGTTATCACTTAAGGTCATGACGCACCATGTTATAAAACCTGAAGTGGGTTTGAAGTTTACATTCCAGGGGACCTTGACAAAGTCAAGCATTGTGCCTTATGCCTTTTATAAAATAATGAGATGTAAGTCTCATTAATGAAGTAATTAGTTCTGTAGCTTTAATAATGTCGCACTTCTCCGGCCAACTACTGACGACAAGAGAGATTGGTGACATGATGGATAGGGCCACGAAATCGTACTTTCATAATTTGAAAGATCGTGTCCAAAGGCGTAAGCGGAAGCAAGGAATTCAGGTAATATAAAAGTAAGCAGGCGTTTCGCAATATTACCTGAATTCCTTGCTTCCGCTTACGCCTTTGGACACGATCTTTCAAATTATGAAAGTACGATTTCGTGGCCCTATCCATCATGTCACCAATCTCTCTTGTCGTCAGTAGTTGGCCGGAGAAGTGCGACATTATTAAAGCTACAGAACTAATTACTTCATTAATGAGACTTACATCTCATTATTTTATAAAAGGCATAAGGCACAATGCTTGACTTTGTCAAGGTCCCCTGGAATGTAAACTTCAAACCCACTTCAGGTTTTATAACATGGTGCGTCATGACCTTAAGTGATAACTTTGGATCACTCTGAAGGCAGCTAGCCATCTTAGCAGTCTACAAGAAATAAGAATTAAATATGTCAACTCACATATTGCTGTTTGTACTTTTCGTCTCTTAAAGATGCTTCCAGCATCTCTAACTGGTCTTCATTCTCGATCGGAAACTGCAGTGTTAAGTCACCGTTTGCTGGAGGGTAGGTTTGCTGTCGAGATTTTCTGTCAGTAGTCACAATGTTCAATATTTTCGTGCATAGGTTAATGATTTCCATATTTGTATCTTTAAATAAATAATTATTTTCAAGTAATTACCGAGTAATTTCTTATTTGTGGATTCAGTAGCATATTCGTTAGACGGCAATCTAAAGCATGAATAAAAATTGTGACAATTATTCCTACCGGTCACACACACACACGTCTTTTTGCCAATAGGAGATGAAGACTGGAATATGGGGGCACCCGAAGTACTGAAAATGAAGGGCTTTCAATTAGGTTAATACCTTGGAATTGGGGCCACGAAGTCATCAATATATATTATAATCTGGATATTGTGGTTTGATGCAACCAACCTCACTGGCGGCTACATCAATATCCATTGAGTTGTAAAGGAAATTTTATCATTTTTCTTGGCATCCCTGAAAAATGTGTTAGACAGACAACGGTACCTACCTTTTCGGTCTCTTACTAGGCATTGGCAACGTATCATCGTCCATGTCTACATTCCTGGTGCCTTGATCATTGCTTCTCAAAAGCTCTACACCCTTTTTACAGTTCTCATACGTATCTAGAAGGGTGATAATGAAATATGCCAACTTACCAAATTCCTGCAGTTGACGGAATTGAAATACTGACCATCCAGCCCCGGTAAACATAGGCTCTAGATGGTTTGCTGTGCTGCTGTACGCACATAAACCACTTCGCATAACCCAAGTGTTTGGGATAGCGACTACAGTGTCATCTTCCAGCGAACGGACGACGAGGTATCTGATTGGTGTAGAATTCTGCAAAAGGATATGTGATGAAGTGTAAATACGGCTGTTACTTTATCATGTATCAGGTTGCTTAAAATCAATAACAGCATGGATATACCTATATCTCAAAAACGCGGAATAAACTGTCAAATGAACTTCAGTTTCACCAACAACATCAGCCAGTTAGAGGTAGATTTTCGGATTTGACAACAAATAGACGTTACAAAAAAACTTAGACGAATTACATATCAACAGTTCAAGCCAAAAATTACGGCACAGTACTTTCAATTAAATGTATGAAGCAGGGGGATAACTACTTCGTCGTTAGTTGTTGGAACAGTCATGCACTTGCAGACAATATTCACATAGGATATCCAGTGTGTTTCGTGACTGAATTTTGAACATCTAAATATCCCTAAATTCCTTGACTTAAACGGTGTAGTGAAATCATCACTATAATCGCTATAGGGTCGAAAACGTATTCTATCTTCACTTTCGATTTCAACTATATTCCCTGGTTTACCTAAGGCTAAGATGACATTATCCGGAGAATAAGATGTGAATATGGTATTCAGATACGTCAGCTTTCCTTTGCAAAATTCAACACACTTAGTACCAGCTTCTTTAGGTACGTGCTTCACGCCTGTACTTTTCATTAAGTACACGTGTTCAACATAGCGCTGAGCTGCCTGCTTAGCCACAGCATAACCACAGTGCACGGACTGTCTTATCTTGCGCATATAGGATTCGAAGGGAAATGCGCTGAATTCTTCCAATGGCCCATGCAGCTCGACGTCATCCGCTATATGTTTCAGAGAATGTATATTGTAAACAATATGTTCATTTCCGAAACAATTCTCATATTGCAGTAAGAAATTATTCAAATCTGTCCGAGCAGCATCCAAAAACAGTCGGCTGTATTTGGTACTCGACAGTAAGTATACTGCCAGGGATAATCTCCTGAAATTAGCGTACAGGTGGCATGGTAGAGTGTTTCTAAGTAGGACGGGACCCAAATATAGTAAGAAAAGTCTACACTCAGTTGCTTTCCATTGGCTAACGTCATCTAACGACCGACATTTCCTCTGAAAATCGCAAGGAATGTGTTTCCTACTTACTTGTAGTCCGTTATTAATATCTGCGATAATCTTACTATCCATTTGCTTCTCTCGCCGTGCTGCAAGACCCTGCCAAAGGAACACTAACTTCTTAACAACACCAAGGTATATTAGATGCATTGGCTCCAAGGGAAACGATTTTACCATATCAAGTGGCAATTCCTCAAGACAGCTTCTTCTCCGATGGTGACTTGCTTGAACTTGACCACGGAATGTCCTATCATTTCTAAGTGTATGGTTCCCATTAGGAAATGTCATCCTACCCTCTAAACGACAACCTATAACTTCACATTTATCACAACCTGTTTTTCCATTGTGACCGACGGTTTGTTTTACATTAGAACGAGCAGGCGTGTCACATATAAATGCTAGAACACTGACAGTCACACTCCTACCCCACTTCTCAACATATAGACCGTTTTTATAAAGATCTTTCAATTCAGCTATTAGGTCCATAGCAACCTCATTGAAGTTGCTCGGTTTTCTCAAACCGCCATGTATGCCAATTAAAAAAACGTCACTGACGTATGGAGTTGTGATACGACCTAGGAATGGCCATAATTGCTGCGAAGAACTGTTTGATATAGATAAACCGTCATAGTTGATTTGCAAGCCAATATGTTGAAAAGTACCGTAGTCAACCCAACTATCTAGATAACGCTGCAGATTTTCCTTCAGTCCAATGTGATAGTAAACACCTTGTCCAAGAAATCTAGGTACACACATGCCGCTATCTTTTAGCAAGCCTCTTATGGTTGTTGGCACATGTGGATTAAATTTACGCATACAGTCGAAGATATTTTGCGCAAGTGTCCCTGTTTCATTGTTCTGAAGGAACAATTCCATAATTGACTTTCTGACCAGCTCTTTTTGTGTCATCTTTTTAGGAACAACCTGAAGTTCTATTGAAATTAATTATTACATAATAATAAATGTTGCGATTCTCTTCAACTTGTGAAACTACAGCGACGGTCTCACTAGTACTAGGTAAACCCACTGTTCCCTGGACAGTTGAACTTGAAGGCAAAGTTACTGTATTATCCTTAGCCACCTCTTCTCTGGATGAGCAGTAACGTTTCCACAAGTCCCAGTCACTAAATGCTGCATCACGTAACCGTTTTTGACGGCTATAAAATGTTGAGTAGCTGTATCCAAGGCATTCATGCAGTCTGCCAGAAGATATTCTTCTCTTACGACTTGTTGTAGAATGTTGAATACCCGTATTTAACACATTATCGGAGTTGTTTTCCTTATAGGAGAATTGGACAAATATGCACCCAAAATCTAACTCACCTGCATGATTTATAAATCCTGTAAGAATGGTCTTTGTATGTGAGGAGTACTTCTTATATACCTCTATGCAAACATGCGTTTTTTTAATATGAAAAGGGATGACGGGTGAATTGTTATCACAACTGTTAACATTTTCCTTATAGGAACTATATATTTTCGTCTATGAATCAACACAATCCCCCCCAGCTTGTTTCGTTTGGATTCCCAAGGTTGAAGTACATAACCTCGTAAACTGTGCTCAGCAATCGAAACAATTTACACTTCACTTATGACAAGTATCCTTTTTCACCTAAGACTTTTCAGTTTTCATCCTAACCACCCCCCGTTGTTTCATTTTGAATTTTTGTGTTTCATATTTCTTTGTATTTCAGTCATGATAAGTAAACGCTTTCATTTGTTGTAGTTAATCCATTTAAATAAAGCATAATTATCTTTCAATAGTTTACACACAATGATAAGTTTTATTATTGGTAATATTTCGAGCAAAATTACTGATATTAATCCATTTAAGTTCAAATACTTTTGGACTTTTAAACCGTGGGCTTGTCATATGTGAATAGTTATCATTTATTTGTACATAGAAATCATGACATATGTATTCCCTCGATTGTTTAAAGTGCATTATACATGACCCAATATGTTCTATCAAATTTGTTTTTGGTTTTCAATTTTTGACCTCAATTTTACTGAGCTGTTATCAAATTTCGAAACGATGCACTAAAAAACCTTTGGCTCATAGCTACTAGGATACACGTTAGACAAAACCTACCTTCATCATAATACAGGTTTTTGTATTTGCCAATGAATGAAAAACAAAACGAGATTGCTTTTACTGACGTTTCGCTGTTTAATGCTAACAGCTTTCTCAAAGTATTATTAAACCGGAATTTACAAAATCTCAGCATATATATAACAAAGAGTTAGGGGGTGAGAAAAATATAGACTTAGTTCAACTTAAACGGACATATTAAAAGTCAAAATAACAATGAAGATCGTTCAAATCAAATATCAAAGGTAATAGTATGTCTGTTATTATATCAAAATAAAGTTTACTAACTCGATCATCGTTCGTTAGTTTGGGGTCATTTTTGGTTGTCAAGTTGGAGAATAAGTAAAGTAACCAAACTAAGTGTAGAATGTGAAATACTTGATTGTCGTTCGTCAGTCTGGGTCGTTTTTTTGTTGTTATTGTAAAGTTGGCGAACTGGTAAAGATAACAAAATCAAGTGTAGATTGTTGGATTTTGTCAGTGTGTAGAATTATGAAAGTAGTGTGTGTTTACATAGTGAACTTGCTCATCACATTTGCGTTGATTTTGGTACTTCATGGGGGAGGGTGTTGTACCCAGGTCAGATTCTGTTTTAGTCCATCATTCCTATTCAGGCAATTTGGATTCCACTTGATATGAAGTGCTTCTGATATTAGACGTTCTTTGTGGTTTATGAAGTTTTTCTGGATTATTTCAATATTGTGAAAATCAATTTTGTGGCATGATTCCATAGCATGTAGACCTGTGGCTGATGATTTTTGAAGTTTTTCTAGTTCAATTGGATTTCTTGGTGGTCGAAGAGATGCTCTACGGTGTTCATTTCTTCTGATTTTGATTTCTCGAGATGTTTGTCCGATGTAGATCGCATCACATTCTGAGCATTTTATTTTATAGATACAATTGGATAGAGAATCTTTAGGGATTTGGTCTTTTATATGGACAAGGTTGTTTTGAAGTGTGTCCGATGTTTTAAAGAAAACTCTAATGTCGAGCTGATTGAGTACTCTTCTGATATCGTCTGACGTCTCACTATGTATTAGCATTCCTATTACTGAAAGTCTTGATATCATTTCCAATCTACCAGAATCAGATACAACACTATCACAAAGATGTCCACTGGACACCAGTGAAATAATTAAGAGCTTAAAATTCTGTCTAGAAAGTAATTATTTTACATTTAAAGGGAGTTTATATAGACAGACAAATGGTGTTGCTATGGGTTCACCAGTCTCCCCAATAGTCGCCGTTCTTTACATGAATAAATTCGAAAATAATATCTTTTCAAGCATACTCACTCCTAAAATATGGTTAAGATATGTGGATGATACTTTTGTAGTACTAAAACGAGATCTACACAATTCATTCCTGGAGAAAATAAACAGGGTACCTCCCAGAATCCAGTTCACTTCGGAAGCAGAATCAGACATCGGTGAACTTCCATTTCTAGACTGCCTAACGAACGATGATCGAGTTAGTAAACTTTATTTTCGAACAATCTGATCACACATTTACTTGTCAAGTCAATATATATAGAAAGGTTAAACTAAACAAAGTGAGAGAAAACGGAATTAAGAATAATTAACACAAACGATGATCAGATTGTTCGAAATGTATAGCGCTAATACATCGTTTGTGCTAATTATTCTTAATTCCGTTTTCTCTCACTTTGTTTAATTTAAACTTTATTTTGATATAATAACAGATATACTATTACCTTTGATATTTGATTTGAACGATCTTCATTGTTATTTTGACTTTTAATATGTCCGTTTAAGTTGAACTAAGTCTATATTTTTCTCACCCCCTAACTCTTTGTTATATATATACTGAGATTTTGTAAATTTCGGTTTAATAATACTTTGAGAAAGCTGTTAGCATTAAATAGCGAAACGTCAGTAAAAGCAACCTCGTTTTGTTTTTCATTCATTGGGAAATACAAAAACCTCTTTTATAATGAATATCATATACCCAATGCCCAAATTTTTTCAAACCGTTAAAAGTGAACTTGGTTTGGACATATACAACCTACCTTGTTTATAATTTTTTTCACTTGTGACCTCGTCTCAACTGAATTGTAATCAAATTCAGGGACGCTCCACAAACAAAATATACTATTCATTACAATCTTCATATGTTATCAATTCACATTCCCCTACCCCCCTATTGAATTATATTTTTTTTACGGGTTGATCACGGATTGATATCAGTTAGAGAACCATTGAAAACCAGGGAGTACTGGACAGCTGCTGTTTCATCCTAGTTTGGGAATCATCGGCAGTACGCACCCACTGGGATTCGAACCCGGGACCTTCCGGTTACAAGGCAAGCTCGTATACCATTCAGCCACTGAGACCCGATTCAATGGCTCGTGAATTCTAACTTCTACTAATTCGTGATTTTTTTTGTATTCTTATTTGCTATCACACCTCTGGTGAAATAGACCAATCACATCACACGAAATTCACAGACAAGTGTGAAGCCGTCACACTACGTACTCTGTGTGAAACCTACTCTTTGTTGATTGGTTGGTTGGTTTCAATAGTCGATGTCGGGAGAGAGAGAGAGAGAGTGAGCGTGCTATTTTTCAGTATTAACCGCAGGAGTTAGGCATGCAGTGCTAATTTTCAGCACTTAAGGCATTATTTCAGATGATGATCTTATTTTTAAGAATTTGTCGCATTAATTAAGCACCCAGCTCTCTTTTTAAGCACGACCAGCGTTATTTCAGAACATAGTGGGTAGATAAAATATTCATTTACCATAGGTTAGAATAAGTTTAGAATTTTTGTAAGCTTGGGTGAAAGTGAAGCCCAACTCGCAATTTCCTATTCGGGTTCCTGGCATACAATATCAGTCATCGGTGTCTACTCCACGTGTGTCTAATCCATATCTACTTATTGGGCAGTAAGTTTCTGATTGGTTCATCTTAAGAGTCCCTTGTTGCTTACTTGCTATGGTTAGTCATCTGATCTTCAGAATGGAAAGTAGACGTCTTGTGATATAAGCCCGAAGCTTGTTGAAAGTGTTCTCCATAAGCGTTCATGAAAAGTTTTTAATCCATATAAAGAGGAGCACTGACTAATATGATAAGGTTGAAAATATGAATCCTGTTCGTTTTACAAAGTGAAGTAGATTGCCCCCATCGTTTCAGACTAATGAATATCTGTCTTGGTCTACCGATCGTGTCTTTAACATCATATGATAAAGCTACCTATGGAGGAAATTATTTTTTGGGATTCAGATATGCCTAAAATCTACTAACTTTAAATTTAATGGCGAAATATATATAGACAAACAGAAGGTGTAGCAGTGCTATGGACCACCAATATCCCCTATCGTAACAGATATCTTTATGGATAGTTGAGAGAACATAGCTCTTAATACATTTGATCCTACTGAAAAGATATGGTGGAGATAGGTGGATGACACTTTCAGAGTGTTAAAAACAGAACATATCTCTAGCTTCTTCACATACATAAACTCACTGGTAAAGGGAATAAAATTCACATTTGAATCGCAAAATGAACAAGGAGAATTAGCTATCATTTTAGATTGTAAAGTAAAACGAATAGCACCGGGTAAACTTCACACTAGCGTCTATAAAAAGTCAACGCATTCTAATAAATATTTAAATTTTAATTCATCTCATCTATTGTCTGTATAGGTAGGCTTAATTAAGTGTCTAACAAACTGACCAATAGCATTATGTAGTACCTAGATGATGAAATAAAATAGATAGAAGAAGCATTGTTGTTCAATGACTATCCCATAGAATTCATTAGGAAGATCAGAAAAGGTCAAACGTAAAATAAAAGGAATGGGGAAACAAATAACGGTAACACAAGAAAGAATATAAGGCATCTACACGGGGGTTTTGCCATATAAGGAGGGGACATCTGAGACCCTACTGTAGGTTAAAGGAGCGTTTTGACCTAATTCAACAAAATAATACAATTTACAAAATACCTTGCAATGACTGTGAGTTAGGACGAACCATTGGCTTTAGTCAGATTGTCTGTCAGAAAATAAGAATTTAATGAAGGTTAGAATCATTAACCCCACAAAGATGAGTAATTTACGGAAAAAGCTCAGCGATTGCAATGCATGCATTAACACACAACCATACAATAGGGTGGGACAGAGTTACAATTCTAGAAGGTAATATAGATGGGTGGAGAGAAACGTTGATTACCGAATCTCTGTTCATCGTAACTACACTCAACACGTGCTATAGAAATGACTCAGCAAAAATATCAGGAATATGGATGATATTTTACTAGGAATCAGACCATAGGATGAACAATAATGTCAAATTCTATTTATATTTCAATTTACGTTATGACACTAACATTTTATTTTACTACTGAAACATCTTATTCTTCATTTTACTGACTAACAACACTCGTTTTATCTCCTATCTTATCATATTTTGATGATAATAGCACTAATTTATTTCCGATTATACTTTATATTGTGCGTCGGTGGCACAGCGGTTAGGACGCTTTCCGACCATGCACATGGTCCGGGGTTCTATACCCGGCTGACGCACTCCTTAACCTCGCTAAGCCAGAAATAATGCTGGCAAAGAGGTGAAGCTGGGCATGGGGCTAGCAACCTTATCCTGTAAAAATAAACACTGTTACAGAAACGTCAAGCCACTAGCCTGAAGCCCTATGTTCCCTTTGGTAGGTTGGAGTGAAATCAAGACATCTAGGAATAGTTGAAGCACTGGCCATCCAAAACCTCAAGCCTATTCTATGTGTCCAAAACAAAACAAAAATTTGTAGGATGATGTTAGTTTAGCCTTTTATATGCATTTACTTTTGGTTTATAGACCCATAGTAATAGATTTTATTGATAATTTCACGATGTTTCCAGCAGGATTTATGGTCATGGTCATAAGGATTTTAATGTAACCACAGGACTTATTAATTAGCTTTACTTAGTTTAGATAGTTCGCGTGCTATGTTTATAAGGAGTGATAAATTGTGCTCCGAGTTTGATTTAGTTTTTGTGCATTTTTTCGAGTACTTATCTAATATGGGTTATTTAAAGTTGAAAAGGAGACTGTCTCTTGCAATCATATGCTGCAGGCAGCACAGTTCAAACTGAAGGTGGTACGGATGAAGGCGTCTAAGTGCATCAAGATTCGAAAGGTGACACAGGCCTTCATATTACTGTATGACTTCGCAGTGTGCCTCCAAAGCCTCAGGATGGTCGGGGGTGGGTGCCTTGCGCTGCGGGTTGGCCACCCCTCCGCACACCTCTTGAAATGCTCCCATATGACCGGGCGTCTTACATAGCCTCTCCTGAGGAAGTTCTACTCACTGCCTTCACGTGGCGGAGGTGTTTCTCACCAAAGTGAGAGGGCGAAAGCGGATGCCCGGCGCTCTCCACCGGGTTGACTGTCCATTGGATGACAGTCTAGGGGAGATGGCTAAACCCTGATTCCAAACCTCCAACGATTGGCGTATGAAGCTCACTGGAGCTCACCGGCAGACGTATGGACAAAGGGCTTGTTGGTTTTCCTGGATGTCTTGCCCCATTCAAAAAGGCGTATGAACCGAACTCAGGTCATCGGCTGCCAATGGATAGTGGACTCCTTACTCCACTCCTACTGCCTTGTAGGTCACACTTGGTTGTGTAAAGGCTAGAGCTGCACTCTCAAACAAAAGGCCGAGCGATGCTGGGGACATCACTCGTACCAAATTCCCATGAAACTTCATGAACTCTCTTACAAATTGCCGCGCCTGGGCAGCGATGGTTCGAGACGTTCATAAAGCCGGCTCATCCTCCCGTAGGAGATAGCCGAAGTAAAGTAAAGTAAGTAAGTAGTGTGGTAATCTACTCTACTCAGCATAAGGAGTAAGATCCGAGTTTTCAACGCTAATGTCAAGCCAATCAATCAGTCAGTATTTCTATGTGGCTCAGGGACTTGATGTAAACGTCTCATAAAAGTATGCTCAACAGTCTTCTGCAGAAGACTATCATCAAGAGCTACCTTATTCGTTCAATACTAAATATCAAATGGCTGACCAGAAAGGATCAGCAACAAGATAGGAAATCACCTAAAAATCTCTTACACCCAGCAGATATGCAAAATTAAGTGAAGACGACGGATTCGACATAAGCTGAGGAGTCTGTTGTGTACCATCGGATGCGCTAGCCAGGCCCTAGATTTGGACCAGAATGCATGGCTATGGGTTAGCAGCCTGACAGAGTGATCTTGTGAAAAGCAAATGAAGGTTTACGAGCAATCGTAGAGCAGAGAGTGAAATTACGGTGTATTGCTGAAGCCACTCAGACAGAACCTAGGAGAATGGTAATAAAATCAAAGAATTCAGCGAAGAAAATTCTCTTTTAGATGATCTCATTTTCATATCTGTACAACCGTACATATATATATATATATATATGTATATATGGTGTACGAGCTTGCCTTGTAACCAGAAGGTCCCGAGTTCGAAACCCGGTTGTGCGTACTGATGAAGAGCCCCAAACCAGGAGGAAACAGCTATCCAATACCTCCAGTGATTCTCTAACTGATGTCAGCTCATGATGAAATCCTGTAACTAATCAGTCAAATCCCTACAAATCAAAAGAAACTTGATGTACTACTCCCAAGGAGAACTGGTGGGTCTTTGAAAAGATCTATTTACAGAAAATTGATAAGCACAGGACAAATGACCAATTTTTGTGGTTTTCTCAATAGGGGTAGGGAAAATTTTCAGTGATGACGGTGTTGATGATGAACTCAAACAGTTGAAAGAAGCCTTAATAGATAACGAGTATCCACTACGCTTCACCGAGGCCAATGGTAAATTACGTGAAAGAAATACAGAGAGGAACAGGGTAGCTAAAACTGTTTAGCACTTAAACTTAGGATTTAAGGGTGACGGTGCGAGTGAGGCACTTAATATTCTGACAATATCACTGAGAAACATGTTCTTTGCTGCCACTTTACGAATAACCTACACTAGCCGTCAACTGGCGTACCTTGATGTTAAAGAAATTTTACCTCGATTGTCTAATTCCATGTGTGTTTATGTTCAGCTGCTCTTGTGGAGCTAGGTACATAGGACGTTCCTTGAGAAATATATCCTGATGAGTTCGAGAGCACTTCCCTGCTTGACTGAGCAAAAGAGAGTGTACAGGTATTAATTTGTCGATATTGCAACACGTTGTAGATACACAGCATTTGATAAATCTTCTAATGTAGTCTACAAAGTTTGCCGAAACGCACACAAGTGGAGTTTGCTTTGTATATCGGAGGCTTTAGCAATGTATAACAAAAAGTCAGAACTTTGTCTACAAAAACGATTTGTACGATCTATTTCGTTACCCCATGTGTTTCACAAAAAAGAAACTTTGTTACCCTTCTTTATTCCACGTTCTATTTTTGTTTTATTGTATCTCACTTTATGTTATCATATTCTAACATTTTTAAAATTTAGTCTACTATTTTGAGTGCATTTCATTCATCCTATGTCTTCATCGTATTATGTACACATCTCGGAATGTACTTTACTCTCCGATCATCTATTTCATATATGTCTATTGAACTTTAGGTTGACCTCTATTTATTTAGTTATTCATTCATGTATCTGATCAAATGTGACTCAATCATGTACTTTTTTTCCAATCCCAGTGGGTGCGTACTGCCGATGATTCCCAAATTAAGGGGATGAAACATCTGTCCAGTACTCCAGTGCTGATTTTCAATGGTTCTCTAACTGATATCAATCCTTGAACAACTCGTATTTAATTACACTCTGTTGATACTCCAACCTATTATTGAGAGCTGCTTTTATCATTTTTGATGGGAAGGTACCCTCTCTAATACTTTTCTACAGTTTTTATGCATTTTTTTCTCATAAATATATATGCAATCCATATAAAAAAATGCCTCCTTCACGTGATTGGTGCCTTCAAAGTCATTTGCTGATTGGTAGTTAGTGGTGCTTAAAGTTTAACTTCGCCAATATTTTGATTATTCTCTCTGTCCATGCAATTTTCACACTAATATCTAACAGATTTCTTCTCTCTTATATTTTACAGATATATTTGACTAATCATGTAATGTGTGTCTGTGTGCATATTTTTTAAAATCTCACCATGAATACAAAAGACAAGTGTAACAAATTAACTTGTACTTGTGATATCTGTCAATGTTTCAATATTCAATTGGACAATGAACAACAACCACAACCACAACAACAGAACAACCGTCAACCGCTAGAATTTTTCAATACAGTGTATAAACTTAACGACAGCGTAAAACTATGGAATCGATTTGAAGGCATTGTTAAATACATTGGTCATATTAATTTCACGCATGATATGACTACCGTGTTTCTTATCGGTATTGAATTGAATTCACACAGTAAGTAGGCGGTCTCATATCTGTTTTATTAGATTGTTTCGTCTTTTTCGTGTATTCTTCACACACACAGTTCCTAAAATCACGCTGAATAATTATGATTTATATTGTGATCGAATGAAGCGTATACTTGTCCCACCATCATTCTGTACACGTCTACCTCCAGGAAAACGTGGTCATCCACAGACAAAGGGATTACAAATGAATCCAAGTTATAATTTGATTAGAAAAAATCGTCAGTTATATAAAACAATGTAAGGCTGACTGTTAATGATGTCTAACTTGTTTATTAAATGACTATATACAGGGATCCATTACTGTATCGAATGATATTTGAAACGCATAAAGGCGGTGATCAGAGTCGATGATACCCCCAATCAGAAGCAGCAGATGCGAACAATCAGGTAAGCCTGCTTTAGTTGTATATAATATTAATACTGTATAACTGTTGTTGTTCGATGACTGGAGGTTATCAGCAGGAAGCTTTGAACCGTAGGCTTCTCGCTGGTTGGTACTCTTCACTTCGATAACAGCACTGAATGATGCAGGTTCGAATCTCAGATAGGAGATGAATTCTCTCCAGATTTCAGATGTGCCTTGCTGCCTGGTGTGTCTGTATGTGCCAACAAGGACGAAATCTAGGTGTAAGGCTACTTGCCGACTGCCTTGAACTAATAATTAACAATTCTGAGTGCACCGTGATGGCGATCTGTCTTGCAGATATGACCGATAGAATTCAGTATCCACAAATTTTGGAAAATTGAAGTTTAGGTAGTAGTGGTATTTATTTTTATAGGATTGAGTTGCTAGCCGCCTCATGCCCAACCTTTCCTCTTTACCAGTATAATTACTCGTTTAGCGACTTAAAGGAGTGCGTCGGTCAGGGACCGAACCCCAAATCACCTGCGTGGTCGGTGTGCATTCTACTACTGTGCCACACCGACGCACTATTATTTATACAGTTCTCCCGTGAAAGTTAATGATAAACAAACACATTAACATGGGGTGACACTAAAAAATAAGAATCAGTATGAAGAAATACATGATCTATAAGTGATGGATGAGTGTTATAATCTGTTAACGTGATAATTAGACTGAATAATATTCATCAAAGTAGTACATATTAACATATAAACTGGAGTTATTGTAGTAGAATTAATACTCTTATAAACATCTAGATCCAGACAAATAAATTTAACATGTATGAACCATACTATTATTATAACTGTTTCCTTTAATTCCTAGAGGAACATAGGGCTTCAGCCACACGTCTCCATTGCCTTCGGTTTTCCGCCAACTTTTTCACCTGGCTCCACGTCTGCCCACATGCTTTCATCTCCTTTTCACATCAGCTCCTCCATGTCACCCTAGCACTAACGACCAAATCGCCGCTTTCCGTTCGGGTTCCACTTGAGCAACAGCCTTTTGTGTGTGATATCAATTGGTGGTTTTCTCAGAGTATGGCCAATCCACCTCCATTTCTTCCTTCATTTTTGTTGGACATTTGGTTCCTTCTAGGTTGGTTCGCTCCCAGAGAGGCCTGTTGAAGCTTATACTCAACATCACTGTATCATTACGGTCTATTAAATGTCTTTACAATGTTTTTTTCCATTGCATCTTATCATTTCAACCAATGAGTAGTATATAGTCCTATGCATTTATGCTTGCTTATATGAAGTGACTAGTAGTCAAAATGTTTCATTGCAGGTAGCACTGTATCATGAGTTGTTGACAAACTATGAATTCATGGGTTAGTGAATTCGTACCCAGGTGGTTGAGTGTTCAGTGAGCTTATTTTGTTTGGTTTGATCCCTGTGGGCTTGTGTGTATGCACTCCTGAAGAGCCCCAAAATAGGATGAAACAACTAACTGTCCAGTACTCCAAGATTCGTGATGGCATTTATATTGAAATCAATCCAAAGGCCCCCCTCCAAAATAGTCGCAATCTAAATACATATCGCATATCTTAATACAGGAATCTAGAGATGAAGAAAAACCATAAGTATCATTTTAATATGAGTGTAGAACTTGGGCACTGTGGTGGTAGAATGTAATTCCAGTTTAATTGATCGTGCTGAGCTGAGTACATCGGCCGTGCCGTGTACCAACGCGCTCGTGAACACTATCCAGCCTGGCTAGTAAAAGGAAAAACGAAAACGTGCACATAGTTCAGTGACAGAACATCTGGTCAATTCAGGACATTCAGTGCCTTTCGAAAAATCCTTCAAAGTAATAAACAAGATTCAATCAAACCTATCAAAGGGAGTGAAATTAAGACATCTGGGCATAGCCGAGGCACTAGCTATCCAAAGGCTCAAACCCATGGTATGTATCCAAAAGAAATACATCCAAGCCTTGTCCCTGCCATGACCATCACATAACACAGATAATTCTTATAATAGTGACTACTTCATTGACCTTTCTTATCCTAACTTCCTGTTTATTCATGTTGTTTTCAAGTTTTTCTTAATCCCTATTTACACTACCACGTTTTCATATGCGAATTTCCTGTCTATTTTGTTATTTTATTATTTCTACATATTTAATCCCTGATCGCATAAACAATTATTCGTCACATTAGTTATGATCTCCCTAGATTTTTTTTATCCAAACATCCTGTCTATTTTGTTATTTCTACATCTCTAACCCCTAATTGCACAACAACATGTCAATCTTCTCAGTAATTATGATGCTACTTTGTTTGGGAGTTTTATCCATCCCCTGCCCCTGTTTATTATGTCATTTTAATTCCTAATTGTAATTTTATTCATATGACCCTTGACCAAAAATTATTCTGGAACTTTCCCACCCATTTGATATAAATACACGAGTGTACAGCTGTCTAGTTGACGGTGACTTCATCGAAAAGAAAATTTTCCTCTCCGCTGCAATTGTCTTCTTATTTACTCCTATGACCTAATGTGTAAATTCCATATTAGATAACTTCATTTTAAATATTACACTGTGGTGATGGAGTATTAACAACTGGGTGACAAGGTTTTTAGCATTAATTATTGCAGCTCATAAGCATATCAATTTAGTCATACGGTTTCACAATTTGTCTTATATATATTTCTTAACTCATGAAAAATTCCCATTGTAACATATAGAAAATCAAAAAAGTGATTCAGCGAAGAGACTGTTTTCAACGAATTTATCATCAAGCTGTACAGTCATATATATATATGGTTTTTAAAAATTTATATACGGTGAGGGAATAGAATGATAGGTTTTTCCAAGAGGGTGTAGAATCACTATCCCGCATGGTTACGAAGAGGTGGAAGTGGAGCGATAAGAAGCGCGATCATTGAACATTTGGTCGATAATGATCGCCAGATCTCTGTCTACAGCCTCCGCCTTTAAAGTAATCTACAAGACGAAAAGTAATTTACCCAAATCACTACGTACCCGACTGATTTGTGTTGCTGAAACTTTGGCTATCGAAACAAAAAAGTCAAATCTTTGTATACAGGCAAAGTTCGTTCAACCCCTCCAACTGTCATGGTATTAATCCCTCTACGCTAAAGTGTTGGTAATCCTTATTCATATTTTGGCTCTATCAGTTTTTCTTCATTTTTTTCATTTTGTCTATTCATTTTGCATAATCTTCCTTTATTACGTCAATTGTTGTTATTACTATTTTCACTTTGAACTGTCCCCGGCATTATTTCACCTGTTCCACTTGTCATTCTAAATCAATTCTTTTTTCACGACGTTAAATTCTATGCCATTACATTTCACACAATATTACGTAACGTTTTTTGTTTTATTAGATTTGTCTACTAATCCTATAATTCCACACACTCCACCTACCAAGTTCAATGCATCCTATGAATTATTCTATATATGACATTAATTAGCTTTGCCACTTGACATTTAACTATGATGTCAGCTCATGATTAAATCCTCCATGCAATTTAACTATGAGTATAATCACAAACATCTTAGTTTTAATTGCATTTCATACTAATATTATTATTTTATGCATTCACACCTATGATTCGATTCCCTCACCGGATACAACTTCTTATATGGAGGATTTAATCATGAGCTGACATCAGTTAGAGAACCACTGGAAAACCTGGGAGTACTGAACAGCTGTTTCGTACTAGTTTGGGACTCCTCACCAGTACGCACCCACCGGGGTTCAGACTCAGGACCTTCTGGTTACAAGGCGAGCTAGCTCGTAGACCACTGGGCCTCTGAGACCCGATCCAATGGCCCATGAATTTTAAATTCTGCCAATTCACGACATAGCGCCACCATTTCGAAATGTCTTCTTCAATGAGTTACTGCCTTATCCTCAACCCGCTGTAGCCTAATGGTCACGGCTTCCCACTAGAACGCCAGGTTAACTGCTTGAATAGGGCCAGTCGCCAGTGAGCATCAGATTAATTTTCAAGTATTGGTTTCGTAGGGATTTATTTTGTTTGATTGTATGGAGGATTTAATCATGTGCTGACATCAGTTAGAGAACCACTGGAAAACCTGGGAGTACTGGACAGCTGTTATAAACTTCTTATAAACTCTATATATACGATTGTACAGCTTGATGATAAATTCGCTGAAAGAGTTCGTTTTGAATTTTATAATTATTTGCTGTCTCTTTCTGTCTCTACAACTTCCCTTTGTTCCTTGTTACCACTTTCCATGTTTATAGTATAGGCATTGCGTCACTCAGATTGCATGTGTGTGGTCTTTAATAGATAAACAAAGCTTCAGTGATTAAGCTCTCTCTCTCTCTCTGTCTCCACCTAACTATATTACTTTTTATTTAATTCACTTTTAGAATTTCCCATCGATTGATTAAACCGAAGTTCCCGGTTTCAGATTGGTATATCGTCTCCTTGTGCAGATGCTTCGACAATATCGTCGAATTAATTAATACGACCCGTTGCATAATCGGTGGTAGCTCTTGTAGCCCGAGTGGTCTAGTGGATGACGCTTTAGCGTTTGAAACTAAAGGGACTAGGTTCGAGCCTCGGTGGGAATATCATCACTCATTACAGAATACAAGTACGTCCAGATGACGAGTACAGATAGGACGAAGTGTGTTACCCTGGAATCCATGGCTAGTCACCACCCACCAATTAACTTCTATACTACTTTCTAATGCTCTCATCCACTTCCACCCATTCTATTGTGTGATTACGTGCAAGTGCATACAGTGCAGTTCAATGGCCCGGCTTTTTTTCTAGTTAATTTGTCTAACTTAACAGAGACAATTATTCTAGATCTGCATAAAAATGTTGTATTAGTTGGTTGGAGGCAATCGTCTACAGGAAGCCTTGGACATCACCTAGGTTTCGTGTTAGTTGGCACCGAAGATAGGACTAGACACATTACACTAGTTACTGACTAGTGTGCAATCAAAAATTTCCCATACAGTCCTACAGGAGGTGAATCGCGAGTCTGAATAGCTGCTCAGTGGTTACGTCTCTGACTGCAGTACTCACTGGGTGACGCGGGTTCGAATCTCAGAAGGGATATGAGTTCCTTCGAGGTTGCAGATACGCCTTGTTGACTGACTGGTGAGCGCCAACTAGCACGAAACCTAGGTGGTGTCTAAGGCTTCCTGTGGCCGATTGCCTCCAACCATCTAATACCAACAATTCACAGTGTCCCGTAATGGTGAGCCACCTAGTGCCATGGTGGTCACATTGCATGCTTGACTGACAGAATTCAGTCTGTATCAAACAGAGTGTGGAATGAAAAATGTTGTGTGTTCCAATAATCTAGTTGATCGTGATCTAGTTTGATGGCCTATGTAATTGGTGAATTACACCAGGTTATCGTATACATTGTTCTGTTTTTTTCAGACGGACGCAGGATATAACGTGAAATACATACAAATTAACAATATTATCATCTTATCTGCTCTCAAACATCTTTCTTTCTGAACAGCTGAGAGGAACAATCTCACTTTCTGAAATTCATCTCATGGAAATGAAATAGTTATTATAATTATCGGTATATATTTGTTTATTCTTGTCGAAATTTTGAGTATGTATGGGTAGTATGTTGTGATAGTTAGTCATATTTGTTACAGAAATAAAGTTTTAATAAAAACTCCCCCTTATGACTTTTTATACTTGATGGTAAACTTTCTCGTTTAACTCTCGTTCATGAGTTTAATTCAATGGGTAGAATTTGGAATTCATGGGCGATTGGATCGGGTCCCATTGGCTGAATCGTCCACAAGCTTTTCTTGTACATCTACGATGGTTAATTGCATCAAAGATATACTAATAGACTTAACCGTAACTGACTTCAGTGACTACTGAGGGATCGACTTGTTACCACTAGGGAATAATCTCGTTGACTTAGAATATGCGGATGATATAGTCGTCCATTCTAGGTGAAAACGCAGACTTTTCTCAACATTTTGAAGAGCAGCAAACTTCGAATATTTTGCACGTGATTCGCTCATGTGAAATGTAAGATGATCCTACAGGACTGGACTGGACTGGACTATATTGACTCCTAGCTTAGAGATAATGAGTGAAGTGGCAGAGCGTGTTGAATCTGGGGGAGTCGCATCAGCCAACGCCAGCGGCTTGATCACTGACGAAGTCCCTAACACGGATACAGAAGGCTCGTTTGATATATGCCAACTCACGCCATATCTAGCCTAGTAGACGTGATATCCGGCTGTCTGGCTGTCGACCAAAGGGTGTGTGTACTGCTCAGCAGTTTGCCCCGTCCTCCTTTTTCGCTGTGAGTGAGACATGACCATTGAAAGTGGAAGACATGAATAGGCCAGTTAGCTATCTTTGATCATAGGTGTCTGCATTCTATCTTTGGTGTTAGGTTGTGGTATAATAAGGTGAGCTGTACTGAGGTTAGGTGTCGAGTGTTGCGTAAGGAGGGAAAATCAATTGATAAGGTTGTGAAATTGCACCAATTGAGGTGTTTAAGACATGCGTTACATGTTCCTAGCCATCGCCTTCCTCGACGGACGGGCAATGTTAACTGACATAGGATGGATCAAGTTGGAAACGAGCTAGCAAGTAGTGGTCAGACGGAAACATGGCTTCATTAGTCAATGAAATCCATAAAAGTTGGTTTAAGCCGGTCACGTTGGGAAGTGTAGACTTTCTGATTGGTTGGGGTCCTCAGGATGTTAAGAACCAATGAAGGCTGGAGATAACTGGTGAAATGGCTCAACATTGTTGTAAATGGTTATTGTAGATGCATTTAATCTTTTCAAGTTTTCATATCCAATGAAACTCTACTGTTCCTCCATAATACTATTCTTTTTTCCTCACGCTTCTGTATATTATCTCACTTTTAAATTTCTCTTTACTCTCTTCTCTTGCTTTGTGTGCTATATGGAGGGATAGCGGCAATTGGGCAACTGAAGCAGAACAGGCCACAGGCAAAAGAGACCTCAGGACACTGTACCAGATAACCAAGTCTCTATCCGGGAAGAGATCAACCCAAATGATGAAATCAATAAAACAAGGTGTTCAAGGGAACCTGATCATCATGGAGGAGAAACAAACCAGACAATGGGCTGATCACTTTAAAGGAATCTTGAATCGACCACCACTGGCAACTCTCCTGGAAATACCACCAACAGCGCACATGGAAATGTCAGTGGACACCACTCCTCCAACGGAAGAAGAAATCCTGAATGCTATCAAGCCATTGAAGTTCAGGAAGGCAGGAAAACCAGACGGTATTCCTCCAGAAGGACTGAAGACGGCTCTGGAGATTACAGCAGATGTTGTCACTCCATTACTGCAAACAGTTTGGAAAGAAGGAAAGGTGCCTACTGATTGGAAGAAGGGCTACCTTGTCAAACTGCCAAAGAAGGGCGACATATTTAGGCCTGTGCAAGAATTGATTGAGGTGGAATAATGCTCTTGTCCATGCCAAGTAAAATACTAAGTCGCATCATCCTGGAGAGAATAAAGGATGGACTGGATATAGAACTCGACCAGCCCGACCGGAACAAGCTGACTGGATTCAGGAGAGGGAAATCATGTGCTGATCAAATTGCAACTCTGTACATCGTCATCACAGAGGGAAGCATAGAATGGTAGTCAAGCCTCTACCTACCTCAACTTCCTTCATCGACTTCGAAAAGGCCTTCGACAAACAGCGTTGACCGATAAGTAGTTTGGAAACTGCTTCAACATAACGGAGTGCAGTGTCCAAGTCTTTATCAACCTCATTCAATAGCTGGCTATATGACAGTGCCACAATTCAAGTGATCCTAAACGGAAAACTCATCTAGGAGTAAGACAAATTGGCTGACTGTCTATTATCACCGATGGTATTCCTAATTGTGGTGGATTGAATTATGCGTCAGGCTATACATATGGAGTGTGCATACAAGAATACGCTGCACTGACGGATGAGAGAAGAGTTTAGAAGATCTGGATTTCGCGTGTGGATGATTCATGTTTAATGTCATACAAACTCGAAAACATGCAGTCAGGCGGAAACCAACAAACTGGCTGAAGAAGCAGGCAGCGAAAACAGGACTGTAGGTGAAGACAGGGAAGACGGAGTCAGGCGATGAAGATAATCAATCAACTGCAACAACTAACACCAGTCGCCATCAACAGGAGAGTTTTGACAGAGGTTTCCTCCTTCACTTATACAGCCAGGAAGCATCGTTTCAACTACGGACGGGGGAGGAACGGACAAAGATGTCAAAGTCAGAATCGGAAAGGCAAGATACGCCTTCATCAACCTGAAAGCAGTTTGGAAATCTTCTGCACTCAGCGTAGGGAAGAAGATTCTCATTTCCAACACCAATGTCTCAGTCGATCCTTCTATACGGGTCAGAAACATGGTCAGTATGTCACAAAAATGATTTCCAACAGCCTGTTGCAGATTTCATCAACAACTGCCATCGCTGGCCGGTTCCATACTGAAGATCAAATTGGCCAGAAAGGACTAGTAACAAGAAACTCTGGCTGGGAAAAAACCAACCGAGAGTCGATCGTCCAACAAATATGTAGGGGAAGATGGAGATAGATAGATCGGACACATATTGAAGAGCCCTATGTTCCAAGAGAATAATAATAATCATAGTGGCAATTGGAACTGCTGCACATCTGTGCAAAGTCCTACATTGAAACTACAACATCGTTTTGTGCTTCCATTCACTGGGAAATATAAAAACTTTCATGATAATAATGAAATTCATGGTTCCTTTAGTGTTTTTGGTTTATTTCTCAAATGGTATATAAAAATATCTAATAATAATAATAATAATAATAATAATGCTAACAAGCTTTTAATGTTTATAAGTTGTTTTTTTCCGAAGTTATCGAAACAGGATAGGTAATAAATAAGTAAATAAAGAACGGAGGAAGCGCATAATTAAGTTGAATAAAAACAATTCTTGTTCAATGTGTTCAATGCATAAAATTGAAACAAGCGTGAAATAATTTTTAGCCTGCTTTTCTGTTGTCGCTATTATTGAAAATGAATCATTTAAACTAGAGTTCAAAAGTGAGTACAAAAAATATTGATTGGTTGGTTGGCTTGGATAGGATTGGATAGTGAAAACAAAAATAGTTTAGTTAAACAAGTACATAAACATTGAAAATTGAACATATATATATATATATATATTTGCATATATAAATTTCAGTTAAAATCAAACATTATGATTCTGTTTTAGTGATACTTGTTTAAGCTTGCTTAAATTTGATTCAAGCGCTTGGAAATCGAAATTGAATATAGCTGAAATGAAGAAATAAATAATACGAACAGTTAAAATAATAAACAATTAACTATAATGGAATGGCGGTAATTTTGAATAACAAAAAAATCTATAGCACAGCCAAAGCACAGGCAATCTAAGTTGAATATGCTGGTGATATTACCCCTAGTCCGTGCGACGTGTACTACTTATGAGGATTCACATAACTAGTATAAATTTAGTGTCACTTGGAGAAATAATAGAAAAGTTATCAAATGCTTGTTATGTTGGGATTTGATTGGTTTCATGTGAGATTAAGAATTGACTGACATCAGTTAGAGAAGCATTCAAAACCACCAGCCCGAAGTGGTGAGATGTTTCCGCCTAGTTTGGGTCTTTTCAGTAGTATACACCCATCAACACTGTCCCTTGAAAGTCAAATTCAGGAATTTCAAGTTACGACATTACCCCAATGATCATTCAGGCACTGGGATGACATCCAACAGCCAGCCCATGAATTCTAACTTCTGACAATTGACGATATTCATGTATGGTGTCACAGCCAGCCCAGTATTATCGGCGAGTATCTACCTCAAGAAAAAGAATAGGTAATACTAAGAGGTATCGATTGTATGGAAGGTTTCATCATGAGCTGACATCAGTTAGAGAATCACTGGAAAACCGACTGTGACTACTGGACAGTAAGAACAGCAATCGTTTCTGCAGAATAAGATGGTACTATCATTAATTTTTGCTGACTTCTCATCAGCTGCTGCTTACATCCTAAATAAATTATTATTATTAAGTTCATGTACAGTAAAGTTTTAACATACTTGCAAATTTTTGCATGATGTCAGTTACTAGGAGGTTCTGGACTTAGTGAACACTGTTGAGAAAATCACTTTTATATTATTCCTTCACAGGGAGTTCAAATTTAAACAAAGTAAATGTACACATAGAATGGTAAAGGAGTTACGTAATAAAGGCAAGAAGTGCATAAGATGATGAATTGCTAATAAGTTGAGTGACAATGTACTGAGTTCAACTGAAATCGTAGAAACAAGGGACAAGCGAAATTTCACTATATCAAAGGAGGTGGGGAGGAGTTAAAGCCAAAAATTACGTAACCAAACGGGAGGTGGGGGGGGAATAAAGACATCCAGTTACCAGGTGGGCAAGGGAAGACTGATGATAACTGTTTCTTTCTGAACACAAATCGAGTTTCAGGCGTTTCATAACGCGATTGAACTTAATAATAACAGTTTATTTAGGCTGTAAGCAGCAGCTAATGAGATGTCATCCAAGTGGACAATGATGGTACCATATTATTCTGCAAAAACCACACTGTTGTTCTTGCCTTATTCAAATATATGAAAAAATTCACAATTGTCTATAACAAACACTGTTAATCAAAAATTCACCATCAAGCGCAGTTAGTGTTATCATCGTTGTTAGCTTAGATGAAAAGCCATGGAAAGCAGAAGGCATTTTTATCAGGTGTGTGTGTCATCCATGTTTGCATTCTGAGGTGATTAGCGTGCTGTCAAACTTAAAGTTATTGATAGAATTAGAACATACACAGAGACACACAAATTTGGCTCAGTATTATATAGCTCGTTTGTTTTTTGGTGTATAGTTACGCACAAGGATAGGAAAGTATTCAAATATAAATGAGAAGATAAAAAAATAAAATAAATAAAAAAAATAAGAAAAAAATAAATAAGAAGATTTCCGAACAAGTCTAATCCGTTCCAAAGAAAATACTTCTGCTTAATTTAGAATTTAAAGGTGACATCGAAGCAGAAATCCTTCGCAAACGCCTCTCCAAATCGCTGAGGAAAACATACTTCGCCGTGAGCCTACGACTGACGTTCTCCTGCAAAAAAAGTTTTCGGCCAGAACGCGAAAGACAAGATGTCGCATTGGGTCACCTCAATGTGCATATACCAGTTTACTTGCTTTTGTGGAGCTGAGTACATCAGCAGTAACATACGCCAACTTGAAAAACGCACTCGTGAACACTATCCAGCCTGGCTAGTTAAAAGGAAAAACGAAAACGCGCACATAGTTCAGTGACAGAACATCTGGTCAATTCAGGACATTCAGCGCCTTTCGAAAAATCCTTTAAAGTAATAAACAAGATTCAATCAAACCTATCAAAGGGATTGAAATTAAGACATCTGGGCATAGCCGAGGCACTAGCTATCCAAAGGCTCAAACCCATGGTATGTATCCAAAAGAAATACATCCAAGCCTTGTCACTGCCATGGCCATCACAAACAGGTAATTTTTTCTTAGTAATGACCATCCTATCGCCTTTTTTATATAAACTTCCTGTTTATTCATGTTATTTTTAAGTTTTCTTAATCCCTGTTTACACTACCATATTTTCATATCCGAACATCGTGTTTATTTCGTCATTTTATTATTTCTACATATTTAAACAATTATTCGTCACATTAGTTATGATCTCCCTAGATATTTTTTATCCAAACATCCTGTCTATTTTGTTATTTCTACATCTCTAACCCCTAATTGCACAACAACATGTCAATCTTCTCAGTAATTATGATGCTACTTTGTTTGGGAGTTTTATCCGTCCCCCTGCCTTGTTTATTATGGCAATTTAATTCCTAATTGTAATTTTATTAATATGACCCTTGACCAAAAATTATTCTGGAACTTTCCCACCCATTTGATATAAATACACGAGTGTACAGCTGTCTAGTTGACGGTGACTTCGTCGAAAAGAAAATTTTCTTCACTGCAACTGTCTTCTTAACAACTCCTATGACCCAACCTGTATATTCCGTGAAATATAAATAAATAAAAATGATCAGAAGAATATTTCCAAATCACATTAGGAGTTATGTCTTCTACCATATTTTATCAGGAGGGATGACTGTTAGCTCTAGTTAGGTTTGATGTTGTTTCTTGGGTCGTATCGTTAATTAATATCATATATATATATATATATATATATATATATATATAGAACAATTCATAGGATGTATAGAACTTGGAAGGGGTGTGAAATTATAGGATTAGTAGGCGAAGAGAATAAAACTAAAAAACGTTACGTAACGTTGAGTGAAATTTGATAATAGAATTTAAGGTTGCAAAACTCATCGAAGAAGACAGTACAAAATGGTCACGTTATGTCGTGAATTGGCAGAAGTTGTAATTCATGGGTTGTCCAGTGGATCGGATCCGGTGGCTCAATTGTCTACGAGCTAACTCGCCTTGTAATCAGAAGGTACTGGGTTCGCACCTCGGTAGGTGTGTACTGTGAAGAGTCCCAAACAAGGACGTAGGAAACAGTTGTCCAGTACTTTCAATTGGTTTCCCATTGGTTCTCTAACTGATGTCGGCTCATGATGAAACCCTCCATGCAATCAAACAAAATCCCTTTACAAAAACAATGCTTGAAAACAAAATTGATTTAGAATAACAAGTGAAACGAGTGAAATTATACCGCGTACAATTCAAAATGAGAATATTAATAACACCCGTTGACGTAATAAAAGAAGAGTATACAAACTGAGTAGACAAAATGAAAAAAAAGTAGTTGGAGCCAAAATATGAAATGGCGATCACCATACTTTAGCATAGAGTGGTGAAGACCACGTAAGTTGGAGGAGTCAGGAGAACTTTTTCTGTATACAGAAATTTGGTTTTTCCATTTCAATGACCAGAGCCTCAGCAATACAGGTGAGTTGTATACGTAATGATTCAGGCAAATTACTTTCCACCTTATAGATGACTTCAAAGACTGTGGCTGTAGAGATAGGATGATCATTATCGACCAGATGTTCAATGATCATGCTTCCTATTACTCCACTTCCATATCTTCGTAACCAAAAATGCTGCATAGTGTTATTACACCCTCTTGGATAAAAAACTCTAGTTGAACAACCGATATACCTAGCTCTACACGAGCTAGTGAATTGATAAACGCACATAGAATTGGTCAAGGGAAGGGTCTGGACCTTCTGGACCTTATCGAACAGTAATGGCGGACTGGAAGACGCTACTGTCAACAATGCAGCAGGGAATGTCGTTTTCATTCTGGGACTGTGAGATCCTTCTTTTAATGATATCGGAAGCTAAGTCACCTTTGGATACCAAGTGCCATGTACAGTGATTTCGTGGTTAAAGACGTTAAGTCACATTTCATAGATTTTGACTGTATATTCTTGTCTATAAAACGTGGCAGAAATCCCTTTTCGATTAGGATTTTTCCTGAGAGATTTAACTCTTCCTCCATATTATAAGGACTACATATGCGCTGAATGCGAGTGGTAAATGACCGGATCAGGTTTATTTGTCGACCACTGGGTACGCAGTTGCAGAAATTTGACGATTCCATGACAGCTTTCGATAAATCGATCTCTTCAGGCTTCCATCGGTCCTCCTTGATAAGCTCATATCGAGGACATGAATACTAGACTCGCTGTCCATTCCCAGTATGAATTTTATTCTATAGATATGACATTAATTGCTTACCACTTCACATTTAACTACGATTATAATTACAAACGCTTTAATTGCACTTCAAATAGTGTTACTAGTAATTTGCGAGTAGTTTCCATCATAATTGTATATATCTGTGGTGAGAGCTGCCTGTTAGCCAAAATTGGTGGACAGCAATTTACGTCAGTGTTCATGTCCTCAATATTGGTCGTGAGAAAAATGAGAAGAAAGGCTTCGCGTAGGCGGACACAGTTAACATATAGATTATCTGATATTCAAGAAACAGTCACACAGAGATGCAAGGTTAACTTTCTGTGAAAAACAACCAATCAGAAGACTGTGTTTTTCTGCTAACAATAATCTATAATTATGTACATGAAAATCTATAAATATGTGTTGATTTCTTTAATAGACGATCTGTTGTCTGGCCTTTGTCTTCTGCTGATACAATTGGTGTCGCTGCCTACGGATAAAATGGGAAGCCTATGCCCTGCAGTTTTTGATGGAGACATATGCATCTTCGGGCAGGACTTCGAGGCTTCTGCGCAATTAAGTGGCTTTCAAGATTTGTCAGTGATGAGGCTGCTACTTGGGACGCTGCTGGGAGGTCGGGAGAAAGCAGCCTATGAAAGTGTGAGGTGAAATACGGACGAATGTGCTACAGGGTCAGGCAAACAGTTTCCAAATTGGGAGGACCACTTATGGTCACGTTGAGATGGGGTTATGCAGGCGCAATCGCAATGGTAAACAGAGAGAAACAGGTTAACATCAGCGAGTGCCGAGATCCCAGACAACAAGACAAACGAGCAAAACCCCTAGAACCAAGAAGACCGAACCAACTTCAGTCGTGAGTCTTTAACGGGGGGACGGTTGTGGTGAGAACTGGCTGTTAGCCAAAATTGGTGGACAGTAATTTACGTCAATGTTCGTGTCCCCAATATTGGTCGTGAGAAAATATGAACAAAGACTGATTCAACAACCAACCACAGCAGTCTTTGCGTAGGCGGATACAATTTGCAGGTAGATAATCTGAACATCAATCATAATTATGCATTTTTAACCACATTAAAATTTGGCCAGGTCGGTGGAAAGTAGATTGTTCTGAATGGTCGGCGATTGGCCCAGGACCAAGTTAAGAAAAAGATAATGAAAGTTTACAGTCATGAGATCACATGAGGAATTCTACGACTACTGATCTAAAATATTGATTACTGTTTTAGCCGCTTCCTACCATATGTCGAGCCCATCAGCTAGGGTGTTAAGCAGATGCTTACTGATGACATTGGTGGGCAGTGACACTATCTTGTGAATCAGCAGAGATTAGAATTCATTGACCATTGGATTTTGGTAGGTCAGGCAGCCTGTTGACAATGCCAGTGCCTTATCAGTTGAAGATTCTGAGTTCCGTTATTTGAAGTTCACAGCTACTTAGTGCTGCTGATATTCCTTAAGTGGTAGCTTGTGTTCGTCACATAGGTCTACGTGAGAATCCATCAGTCGGTCGTAATACCGCCTAATGAATTTGATGGGTCACGTAGTCTTGTCAGTGAAATAACCAATCATCTATATTACATCATTAAATAGTTTCAACATCCCTGTAGTCAAAGGGTGTTTTCTTCTTTTCCGTTTCTCGGGTTCCGAATGAAACGTGAGGCTTCAACAGCACATCTCTATTTTGCCCTATTCTCTGCAGTCCATTTTAGAACTGACTCTGTTTATAGTTGGGATGATGCTGCTTAGATAAGTAAAGCAGTAGACCTCCTTCATATTCCTCCAGGTGATGGGGACATATGTCTGTTGTTGGTGGTGGTTAGATATCTTCATCTTCAACTCTCTATGTTAACCTGATGTCGTCTCTTCGCCTCTTATTTTATTAAATTTTTGGTTTTCGCCCGCAGATATTGAAGTTTATGTAACACTGGACATAGATCATCCGCCTAATTCAAATCTTTTAGATTAGTTTTGTATGTTCAACGTATACATGTCTCCTCTCTTCCCACAGTCTGTGTCACTGTCTAGGCCACCGCAATCAGGAATTTCGTTGGCAGTAGTAGGCAGCCTTGCCTTACTGTTGTCCTCACGTGGAAGACTTCGCCGAGCTTTCTGTTGAGAATCACTTGGCATGTGGTATTGTGGTATAGCTTTTAAATTAGGCTGATAGGGTACTGAAGCACTCTGTAGTGTTGAGGCAGTTTCCAAACTACTTAATGGCAGACGCTACCGAATGCCTTTTTAAGGTCAGTAAAGTTGACCTGGACCGACGTGAAGAACCTAGAAGACCTGGATTTCGCTCGTGGATGACTTGTGTTTGATGTCACTGTCACACAATCGAAGACTTACAAGCGAAAACCGACCGACAAACTGGTCGTTTGAAGAAGCAGCCGGTGAAGACAGGACTCCAGGTGAACATAGACAAGACGGAGGTTATGAAAATAACCAACCAACCATCAACAACGACAACAACAACAGCATCAGCAACATCCAGCGCCAATCACCATCAACGAGAGGGATTTGAAAGAGGTTACTTCATTCACTCACTTACCTAGGGAGCATTGTCTCAACTACAGGCAGTCGGAACGGACGAGGATGTCAAATCGAGCGAGAATCGGGTGGTGGGCGAGAAACACATTCATCATTAACCTGAAACCAATCTGGAAATCTTCGTCACTCAGCCAGAATCAACAACAAAATTAGGTCGGATTCAATTCAATACAAACAAACGTGAAGTCAGTCAGTTCTTCTATACGGATCGGATCAGAAACTTGGCGGGCGGGTGACAAAGAATATTTCCAACAGCCTGTTGCAGACCTTTATCAACCAACAACAACAATTCCAACAGCCTGTTGCAGACCTTTATCAACCAACAACAACAACAACAACAACTGTCTTCGCTGGATCTATACTGAAGGTGAATCAGATGGTCGGGCCGGAAGGAATCACCAATTATGGGAAACTATGGGAAGAAACAAGAACCAAACAAGAACCAATCGCCAACCAACAAATATGCAGGAGAAAGTGGATGAAGACGGATTGGACACTACTCGCTGAGGAGGCTGCTGGGTGACATCGCGCGCACGTGAGGCCATTGCTTGAGTGGAACCAGGCCTTAAGGGAAGCGGCGAGTGGGTCGTCAGTGCAAGGGTGGGTGACATGGAGGGGCTCGTGTGAAGAGCTGAGGATTTGGAACAGCCTGGACTAACTAACATGGATGGAGGTGAAAAGTACAACAGAAGGGAGACAGAAGTGGCAAGTGGATACGTGCAGTTGAAGCCCTATGTTCCCCTAGGAACCCAAAGAGCGATGCTGGGGACATCACTCGTACCAAATTCCCATGAAACTTCATGAACTCTCTTACAAATTGCCGCGCCTGGGCAGCGATGATTCGAGACGTTCATGAAGCCGGCTCATCCTCCCGTAGGAGATAGCCGAAGTAAAGTAAAGTAAGTAAGTAACCCAAAGTAACAATAATAATAGTAATGATAAAGTTGAGGTAAAAAGTTGACTACCCTTTTTTGCTCCGTTTGATGTTGGGGCAAAGCGTTGCAATTCGGTTTGTATAAAGCTTGTCTTACCCGAATCCAGCTTGTGTTTGGGAGAAGTTTTGCATCCAGTCTCTCGAGGACTACGTGCCTTAATGTTTTACTTCTGTTGAACATGATATTTTTACTCATCAGTTCGTGATAAGGCTTAAGTTGCTCTTCTTTGTTAGTCTGACAAAGCAGCCGTTCTTCCAATCGGTAGGTACCTTTCATTCCTTTTATATCCTCTGCAATAGTGTCGAGAACATATCTACTATGGTCTCTGGGTTTGTTTTTAGTGCCTCTGGGGAAATTTCATCTGGTAATGCTCCTGCTTTTCCGGCTTTCAGTAACTTTACGGTATTCAAGACTTCCATTTTTGTCGGAGGACTGGTGTTCGCTAGCAGTTCTGTGACTGTCTGGGTGTTTCTCGATGACTTGCGGAGTCCTTTGAAGCTACCGGCCTAGAGTTTTCTCTTTCTTTAGGATGCATTATTGTCTATTATAAAATAATAAGAACGGTTAAGAGTCTCTTCTGTTATATTACTACGTAAGTATTTCCATTTCAAGTCTAGTTCTGTCATTCAAATCATTGTTCCATAACTTACCTATAGCATAGAGGCTGAAGTTGTTTAAATGTAAAATGTAATATCTTCTGAATGACTTATATGAACTGAAAACAGACCCAGAGACTGCGGCAGATGTACCTACGCTATTATTACAAAAGGTTTGGAAAGAAGGAAAGGTACCTACAATTGGAAGAAAGGCTAGCTACCGCGTCAAACTGACAAAGAAGGGCGACATATTTAGGCCTGTTCAAGAATTGACTGGGGTGGAATAATACTCTTATCCACACCAAGTAAAATACTAAGTCGCATCATCCTGGAGAGAATAAAAGATGCAAAATATCGCCCCAACAGAACAAGCTGGATTGAGGAAAGGCAAACCATGTGCTGATCAAATTGCAACTGTGCGCATCGTCATCACAGAACTAAGCATAGAATGGTAGTCAAGCCTCTACCTACCTCAACTCCCTTCATCGACTTCGGAAAGGCCTTCGCGACTGACAGGGTTGACCGAGAAGTAATCTGGAAATTAATTCGACACTATGGAGTGTGGTGTCCAATTCAACAGCTATATGACAAGGACACATGTTGGGTGATCCACAACGGAAAACTCACCGAGGCGTTCTTAGTAAATACAAGAGTAAGACAAATTGGCTGACTGCCTACAATCACCGATGATATTCTTAATTGTGGTGGAATGGATCAGGTGTCAGACTGTGGGGAGTGAGAAGACAGGAATACACCGGACAAATGATAAGAAGATTCTAGAAGATCTGGATTTCGTTGATGACATACGTTTAACGTCACACAAACTCGAAGACTTACAGACAGACAGACAGGCGAAAACCAACAAACTGGCTGAAGAAGCAGGCAGAGAAGACAGGCAGGACTCCAAGTGAATATACAGAAGACAAAGGTGTTGAAGATAACCAGTCAACAGCAACAACAACAACCAGCACCAAACACCATCAATGGATTAGCTTTAACAGAGGTTGCCTCTTTCACCTATACAGCCAGGAAGCAACGCTTCAACTACACACGCTGAACGGATGAAGATATCGAAGTGTTCTACATTCACTATGAGGAACAAGATTCGGATTTCCAACACCAATGTCGAGTCGGTCCTTCTTTACGGGTCAGAAACATGGCCAGCTTGTCACGAAAAGGTGTTTCAACAGCCTGTTACAGACTTTCATCAACAACTGCCCTCGCTGGCTGGCTCCATAATTAAGATCGAATGGCCAGAAAGAACTAGTAACCAGAAACTCTGGCTGGGAACATGCCATAGCTCAAATGGAGTTCAAATGTGAGGTGACTGTGCGAGGGCGATGTGGAGGAGATTGTGTGACGAAGAGATAAGAGAGTTTGGTGAATCGTGGAACCTTTTTGAAGAAGACGGCATAAAACAGAACAAAGTGGAGATATGTTCTTGAAGCCATATGTTCTACTGGGAACCAAAGGCAATGCTAACAATAACTTTTATATGCTTTTATCCGAGTGTTTGTAATTTATTAAGTAGTGTGAAATAACGGTGAAGATTTTATTGTCCTATCGGAACTTCAAAATGAACTGGGCTTTTTTTAATCCCTTATGAATTAATCAACCGTCTTTCCTGATGACTTGGAGTGTAAACAACTGTCTTTGGAAATTTTCTTATCTCAGTGCATTCATTCGCTTGTATTGGTTGTCACCAATCATCTCTTTGACCTGATTTCATTCTGAGGTTAACAGTTAAGATGCTGTTGTCCAAGGTGGGACAATGAAATTTTCGCAGTTAAACAACAGCACGTGAAACAACCAACTGATCTTAATATTTTTCCCATTATATCAAAATCTTACTAACACGGAACTCTTCTGTCTGTATGTTAGATTCTATGAATAACCTTTCCATTAGGGCATATCAGCACCCAGCGCATCACCAACATGAAACTGCATAATAGGGCATGTTTAACATGAGTAAGTGATTTAGACGCTGTCATCTGTCTGTGATCGGGATTGTGAGGGCGATTGTTACTTCCCGCTGCCCACACCGTGGAAGTTGGTTGCGTGACCGCAGAGCCCAGGGACAACTGCTTGTGGCCGGTCACACGCGGCCTGTTTTTGTTTGTTCTTTGTTGTTTTGTGTGCCTCAGTAGCATACTTATCACTCCCGCCCTGTGACACGGCAGCAGGAAGTGCGGTCGTTGTTAATCCGGGCCACGGCCGATCCGGCATGAAATTTTGTGAATTTGTTTGGATCATGGTATTGGATGAGGTAGCTGCTTTTTGTTTAACCGCTTTCCAAACAACCTGCCTGGCATGGTAGAACCTCAAGAGACATAAGTCTCAGCCAGTATAGCTTGATTAGGTCATTGCGGTGTTCAAGCCCGACCACCACGTCAAGGTAGCAGCTTTCGGTCGGTCTGTGATCGAGGTCAATCTGTTTTAAGTGAAATGATGACTGATTGGTGGCTGATTGAGCAGTTCAGGACAGGGGAGGAGGAGGTAGTAGTAGCCCATTGATCCAGTTTTCACTGTTACAATTTAGCAGAGTAAGGCAAATTTATGTTAAATACTGGGGATTGATTGCACTAATATTATTTCTTATAAGCTGATACTCATCAGCAAGAGTTAATTTAGATATGATGGAGAAGATTTGTAGCTCAGGCGGATGATTTTAATGTGGCTGTGTTCTCTGAGCTGAATTGTTAATCTGCGAGGCTTTCATTGCCCTACTAGTCAACATCTTCAGAGCATACTTCAATTGGTTGAAGTGAGCTTTTAAATTTAAATTTCTCTACCAGTTGATTAGTCATCTCTCCTGGTGACCTTGAACGTGATTGGTTGTTTTTGTATGTTGTCACACCATCTAGGTTATTTGCATTTGAGCTGATCGTTTCCTTTAATTGAACTTTCACCCTCTCTGTGTGTGTGTGTGTGTGTGTGAGGTTTCCTTCTTATTGGTTGATAAATTTTGGCTATCTCGGTGTGTCTATTGACTGATGATTCACTGGAATACCAGGCTTGTAAAAATTCTCTGACATTCTTGGTGTTTCCTATGTCTAATATCTGAAAGCTAGTTGTCCCAGTCGAATTGTTGTCCGTGGTTGTCTGTATGCGGTGAGGCGATATGAGGGAGTGGATTTCATGTTTCTTGATGGTTAGCTTATGATCATGGATACGAAGATGAAGGGGACGTTAATTTTGGCCAATGTAGTGTTTTTCACAGTCGTTGTAACTTATTTTGTAGATGATGTTGATTTTTAATCTCCTTTCGTTGTTTAGTCTTTTGGTTGACACAGTGGTGGCTGGTTGAGTGAAGTGATTTCGTTGGTTTGTGTGTGACATCAACTCCTAAAGGTTTGAAGAGTCTTGCAGTGATTTCTGAGATGTCCTATATATATGACAGGGTGAATTTCTTTGTGCCTTCCTTAGGAGCCTTTGGTTTGATAGGTTGGCTTGGGGGTATATGTCTTTTGATGAAATTCCGTGGATATCTATTCTTTTGGAAGACGTCAATGATATATTTTTCTCCAATTTTTCTTAAGATGGGAGTGCTGCAATGAGTCCTTTCCCTCTTGAACAGTGTTTGTATGCAATTCCTTTTGTGTGTTATTGGATTGTCGCTGTTGTTGTAATTCAGTATTTGGTCTGAGTGAGTTGATTTTCTATAAACTTGAGTTTCTAATTCCTTTGTGGTTGTTCACTTGACTAAGACGTCCAAAAATGGGGTTTGGTTCTCGGATTCCTCTTCTGATGTGATTTTGATGTCGTTGAAGATGTTGTTTATTAAGTTGTGAGTTTTATCTAACTCGTTTCTTTTGATTATTACAAATGTGTCGTCGACGTAACGTATCCAAATTTTGGTTTTGATCTTTGGTAGGATTATGTTATCGAGCCTTTGAATCACTGCTTCTCCAATTAAACCTGATATTGGCGATCCCGGAGCTAAAACCGGGAGTTAATTTAAAATTTGAATGAAATTTATGTTTTCTTTGAGATTTCGACCTCCATCACCTGACATAGATAGACCAATGTAGGCGTATGAAGTTTGTAATTTCGCTACTGTTTGACACACCTACAAGTTCTACAGTGAGTGTGAGGTCTCTCAGGGTTACAGACATAAAGTCAATTGATTCCTAACTTTTAACACTGAGGAACTTAATTTTATCAATGACTTACAGAAATTTAGGTAAGATTAGAGAACTTACATATGTGCTTGATCTAATGCCATACTGGATTACTCACAGTGTGAATAACTCACGTTAATGATATCTACTCCTGAAACATTACATGATGTTGTTTCGAACTCTGAGTTACCGTGAAGTCATTTGATCTAAATTACTGCTAAAGTCGTGTAAGTTTAGATACGTTATCAGTTAGTGATCAGTTCTTGTAGTAGTCGATGTACTCACTGATGAACAACGTCAGCAGTTTATTGCTTATTAAAACACAAAATAATTGAGCAAAGAAGAATATCCTTTTCGATAATTTCCTTTTCTACCTCTGCAATTATATATACATTCATGTTTATATACATAGAATATTTTAGAATAGTAGTCAATAACGATATTAGTGTTTTTTAAATAATATCGATTTCTTAAGCAAGATCACAGTGGAATTATAGTGCATTAAAGATGTTTAAATTATAATCATAATAATAAAGGTATAATGGCAACTAGAATATCAATTAAAATTAGGAAAATTCCACAAAAATTCAGGATCATTCAAACCTAGATGGCCAAGGTAAGGACAATGTCTGAACCAACCAACTTCTTTTAGACACATAAATTAGGTTTGTTAATATGGATCCCCACAGCCGGTCTCAGCAATATTTAGTAGTCGAACTCTTAAGGCGAAATTGAGATTCGTTAGTATGCGGTAAATGACTTTGAAAGCTTCCTCGTTGACATCAATCTTGTGTTCTGTATCCACAAGATGAGATAGAAATAGCGCTGCGAATAGATTTTGCTTGTCTTTTGCTTATCCACTATGCAGGGTGATTTTCTGAAATTCGACGAGGAACACGCTCAAGTGTACGGCCTATGTAACTGTCTCCACAGGAGCGTGGTTAAGCAAACGACGAACAAAATCTATTCACAGCGCTATTCTATCTCATCTCGTGTATACAGAACACAAGATTGATGTTAACCAGGCTGCTTTCAAGGTCATTTACCGCATACCAACGAATCTCAATTTTGCCTTAAGAGTTCGACTACTAGATATTGCTGAGACTGGCTTTGGAGGTCCATTTTAACAAGCCTAATTTATGCATACAAAAAAAGTTATTTCAGACATTATCATTACCTCAGTGGCCATCTATGTTTGAATAATCCCGAATTTTTGTGAAATTTTCCTAATTTTAGTTGATATTGTATTTGCTACTATATCTTTACTATTAATATTATTATTTAAGCATCTTTAATGAACTGTGATAATTCCATTGTGATCTTACTTTACAAATCGACATTATTTAAAAAACACACTAATATTGTTATTGACTACTAATCTAGAATATTCTATGTATATAAACATGAATGTATATATAATTGTAGAGTCGGAAGAGGAATTTATCGAAAAGGATATTCTTTGCTCAATTATTTTGTGTTTTAAAGATGTCTGAATGAATATTTTCACTTGAAAGGACTTCAAGTGAACATAGAGAAGAAATAGACGATGCTGACATCTAATCAACAAGAACAACAACAACATCAACCTCCATCAGCAAGAAGAATCTATAGGAGGTCACCGTTTTCATTTATTTGACCTAGAGAGCATTGTTTCCAATAAATGCAGCACAAAAGTGGATGTCGAAGCAATCCAGGATGGCAAATCAATCTAAGTGTAAATCTAATGCTCTCAGAATAAGGAACAGAATACAGGTCAAATCAGTGCTCCCATAGGGTCCTGGGACTTGGTGTTCATGTTACCAAGAACACTTCTAACAAGTTCCCAAAGACTTGCATCAAAAGCTGCCTTCATTTGATACTGAGTGTCAGATGCCAGGACAGATAGACGCTGAAAACACGCTGTTACATGACATCAATCACCCGGCATTCCGTCGCCTGGAACCCGAGTGGTATTGGGGGGGGGGAGAGATCCTGTGAGGAGGAGATGAAAGCATATTAACGATTATGGAGCCAGCCCATTAGGACCTCAGAGAATGGGGTGAAATAAGGATGGGGTGTTGAAGCCCTGTCCTGAACTTGGAATTCAAGGAAAAAACAGAAATATATGATCAAAAAATATGGTAAAGCGATTCGTTGATGTAATGGAAATGTGTGTGTGTGCCAATCTTCTTACTTAGGGAATCGAACCAGCGATTTTAGAGTTACCAGTCCATAGGCTGTGAGTTTGTATCCTACTGCAATTCAGAGTGTCACTGCAACCTATATATATTCATTCTCCAGTACTTCAATAAGAATCTGAAATATTAAAATGTTGGTTGATTTGAAAACTGATCACGAAGGGAGAGTCCTAATCAAGCAGAAAACAGATGTGCAATACCACTCCCCAAGCACACTTACTCTCAGTGGTTCTCTCGCTGAAGTCGACTGATGATCTACCTTTAAATCAGTCAAATCGCTAAAAAATCAATACTTTAAAGTGAGTCTAATGCTCAGCCAGTGAGTGACTACAGAATAAAACTGTCTGGATTTGTAGTGAGAACTGGTGAGTCTTAGGGAAAAATAGTCTTCGATAACAGTATCTGGCAGTCAACCTATATCTCTCATCAGTTAGGGGAGAAGCGTGGCTAGAGTTATAACCTGAAGATTCTTAGTTCGACTCCTGGTATATTCGTGAGTCACCGCTGCTGAAGAGTCTGAAACAAGGACAAAACATCTGTCCAGCAGTCCTCAGTGTTCCTCATTCGTTCTCTGATGGAAGTCATTTTTGGTCATCAATCGCGAAAACAATCTAATAACTTGGGTCTAACTTCGATAGTAACTACTCGAGTACTACAGCGTACCCGAAACATTCATCAACCTTATTCAAAAGCTGTACAACAACGGAACATGTCAAGTGATCCACAACGAAAAACTCAGTCAGGCGTTTGCAGTAAACATAGAAGTCAGAAAAAGGTGCTTATTATCTATCATCACTGATATTCCTAATTGTGGTGAACTGTATTATGCGTCAGACAGTGGGTGGGAAACGACAAGACAGGGATATCCTGGACCGACCGACGTGAAGAACCTAGAAGACCTGGATTTCGCTCGTGGATGACTTATGTTTGATGTCTCTGTCACAAAATCGAAGACTTACAAGCGAAAACCGACCGACAAACTGGTCGTTTGAAGAAGCAGCCGGTGAAGACAGGACTCCAGGTGAACATAGACAAGACGGAGGTTATGAAAATAACCAACTAACCAACCATCAACAACGACAACAACAACAACAGCATCAGCAACATACAGCGCCAATCACCATCAACGAGAGGGATTTGAAAGAGGTTACTTCATTCACTCACTTACCTAGGGAGCATTGTCTCAACTACAGGCAGTCGGAACGGACGAGGATGTCAAATCGAGCGAGAATCGGGTGGTGGGCGAGAAACACATTCATCATTAACCTGAAACCAATCTGGAAATCTTCGTCACTCAGCCAGAATCAACAACAAAATTAGGTCGGATTCAATTCAATACAAACAAACGTCAAGTCAGTCAGTTCTTCTATACGGATCGGATCAGAAACTTGGTTACACAAAGAATATTTCCAACAGCCTGTTGCAGACCTTTATTAACAACTGTCTTCGCTCTATACTGAAGATCAGATGACCGGAAAGAATCACCAACAAGGAACTATGTGAACAAACAAAGAAAGAACCAATCGCCAACCAACAAATATGCAGGAGAAAGTGGATGAAGACGGATTGGACACTACTCGCTGAGGAGGCTGCTGGGTGGCATCGCGCGCGCGTCAGGCCATTGCTTGAGTGGAACCAGGCCTTAAGGGAAGCGGCGAGTGGGTCGTCAGTGCAAGGGTGGGTGACATGGAGGGGATCGTGTGAAGAGCTGAGGAGTTGGAACAGCCTGGACTAACTAACATGGATGGAGGTGAAAAGTACAACAGAAGGGAGACAGAAGTGGCAAGTGGATACGTGCAGTTGAAGTCCTATCTTCCCCTAGGAACCCAAGGTAACAATAATAATAATATCAAATTAGGTGAAACTAATCTGGTTAGCGTTAGAACTGTATATGCACACTGATTAGCCTGAGGTGTTAGTAAGAGGAATAAACTAAAAGTAATCTGGTTACATACACATATATCTGTTTGTGTGTGTGTGTGTTAGAAAACGAGTTAACAAACAGGCGAAAGTGATTTGTGAAGTAAGTTGACAAACAGAAAGAACAAAAGAATAAAAGAGATGCAAGTGGTGAGTAAGTGTGAGTGTAAGTGTGATAAAGAATTACTTTTTAATCAATATGAATATATATATATATATTTTATGGATTTAACCATGTCCATTTTTTAACACTTGGATGAAGATGACTTGGTTTCATTGGCGTGTCAAAGTATCTATCTGAAAATATTAAAGACAAGGATAATAATGATGGTAACTATGCTTTGTGTTTGTGTATGAACATAATTATAAGATTAGGCAAAGATATAAATAAACCAGTATCGATTACATTGGCAGACAGCAATTTACGTCATGGGAAATAAAACAAGACCAAAGACTAACTCAATAACCAATCACAGCAGACTTTGCGTGGGTGGATACGATTTGCAGACATACGGTCTGACCTTCAAAGAGATGGCCACAAATACATGACAAAAAAGCCTTTAGTGAGAAAACAACCAATCAGAAGACTCTGTTTTTCTGCCAATAATAACGAATAATAAAATACATAAAAACCTATAAATATATGTTTTTTGATTTTCTCAATAAACGGTCTGTTGCCTGGCCCTTGTCTTCTTTCGTTATAACATTGAAAAGATAGACATCAGTTAATTCATTTTGGGATGGAAGATACGCCACACTGACAAATACTAGTGAGAGTGAAACTTAGCTGTTGTGCATCCTGCCATCTACCTCTAACCACGCAGCCAATAAATAGCAAAGACTAGACATACATGACATTGCTTACTTCATTACAGTTCTACAGTACGTCAGTCGTCGGACTGACTGAACCATTGGATGACAAGTGTTCAAATCTCAGAGAAGAACACAGTTACCTGAAGATTGCAGACATACCTTTCTGACGAGTGGCACTAAGCATTTTCGTGTAAACGCCTAACATCTGTAGCGACAGAATACAAGGGTCAGGCAACAGATCGTTTATTCAGAATATCAACAGATATTTATAGATTTTTATGCACATTATTATTAGCGTTATTGTTAACAGAGAGGTAACGCCTACTGATTGGCTGTGTTCCTGCTGAAGGTTATTCTGTCATCTCTTTGTTACCGTTTCTTAGACAGTCAGGTGACATATCTGCGAATCGTATCCGCCGACGCAAAGTTTGCTGTGATTGGTTGTTGAGTTCCTTAAGGTTAGGCTTTATCCTTGTTTTTTCTCATTGACGTAAATTGCTGTCTACCAATTTTGGCTAGAAGATAGCTCTCAACACACATCAGTTATATTTTACGCCCTTGAAGCTTGAATATACTTCCCCTATATTCGTCAAAACGTCATGATTCTTTTTCAGTACTATGTAAATTGAGGTGAATTATTGAGATGTCCTGTTAAAATCTGGTAACTAATGTGAATCGGGCATTTATTGGGATCATATACTGAACTATGGTTAACCTCAACATGAGGGAATAGTAGGATAGAAGAAGTTCCATAATCATGAGATATTAAATTACTGATTTTATTCATTTCTTTCATTAATGAAAATTGTAAGATGTGCGTTTCTTCTCATTAGAGATTCGTCATCGGCTGTATGTATCTACTCTACAATCCCCAAAGACTTGAACTCGCCTCACATTTTCCGGATAGGGAATGCAATCAAGACAGTAAGAACTAGATACGACGTCGATATATCACGTCCTTAGAACACAAGCTACCTTTTGGGGCTCTGCCACTTGTGAATTCAGAACTAAGCCAAAAGAGTTCGGAAGTCAAAAAGGAGATTTTACCCAGCCAATGTTCCGGCTGCAAAAGATACCACATAGTACGTTTCAAAATCCATTCGAAGAATATAGTAAATTATCTTGTACAATCTTTTTGAGAGTGATGTGGTATGTGTTTTTATAAAGTACAGTGATGTTTATATTTTCCCCTACCTATGACCTCTGAACCCTATTGGTCGTTAACTGTTTTAGTCTATCAAATGAAGGCCATTTAAATCAAGGTCATTCAATTCTACATATATCGAACTTCTGGATTTAAATATGCAGAGTGGTAGAACTACGAGGCTCTCGTCCTCCTCCTAGACAACATCGCTACAAGGCAGGTTTTGGTGTAAAGTGAACTCATTTAAATTCTCCATGAATGATGTAATTGTATCTCCTGGCAACCCCACTGTCGTGACTGTTTGTTAATTTGGATCCCTGTTGATCATTTTTATTGACTTGAAATTTAAACTTACCTGTCATATGTGATTTGCTTTTTATTAGCTGGGAGATTTAGTCTATAGTAATTGGTGTGTTTGTTAATTGCTGGCTGATTCACTTGAGTACCAGGCTTCCGCGAATTTCCTGACTGAAATTTTGGTGTTTCCTCTATTCAAAATTTCAACATTATCCTAATCACCAGATTATTATTATTTATTACTATTATTTCCTTTAATTCCTAGAGGAATATAGGGATTCAACCACGCGTCTCCACTGCGTTCGGTTCTCTGCTAGAGTTTTCATCTGGCTCCAAGTCTGCCCACACGCTTTCATCTGCTCTTCATATCACCTCCTCCTCTATGTCACCCTCGCACTGACGACCAACTCGCCACTTCCCTTTCGGGTTCCACGCGAGGGCTTGTCTAGTGATGTCACTTGATGATTCTCTCAGGGTATTATAGCCTATCCACCTCCATTTCATCCTGCAGATTTGTTGCATAATCGGTTCCTGGTTGGTTTGCTCATTGCCAGAGATCCCTGTTGCTGATATATTTTGGCGGGCCATCTGATCTTGAGTATTGAACGAAGATAGCTTGCTGTTGATGAAGGTCTTTAGTTTGTTCGAAGTACTCTTCATGACACGCCAAGTCGGATCTTATTTTTCATGTTGAGTAGTGCTACTGACCTCCACACAGACTTCAGAGTAATGAAAGCTTGTCTTGCTTTCCCGATCCTTGCTTTGATATCCTCATCAGTTCCATCCGCCTGTAGTTGAGACGATGCTTTCCAGGTAGGTAGGTAGGTAAAAGAGGTTGTTTCTTTCAGGTTCCTCTCATTTATGCTGATTGTTGTCTGTTGTTGTTGCTGTTGGTGTCGGCCAGGAATTTTCATCATCTCTGTTTTCTCTATGTTCACCTGATGTCCTATCTTCGATTCTTCTTCTGCCAACTCGTCGCTTTTCATCACTTGGATATCTTCCAGTGTTTGTGAGAAATCAGACATCTATCATCGGCGAAGTTCAGATCCTCCAAGTGTTTTTGTGTGGGTCCATGTGTTGGTGGCATGAAAGAATATATGTCATATCATTTTAGAGCCAAATCGTGTTCTTGGATTCTGATTTGAGGGGGATGCCCACTTTGACCAACGATGTAATGTCTATTACAATGGATGCACACCATTTATTATGTAAATGGTATTAATTTTATCAGCTTTTTCTGTTGGATGGGTTTTTTCTGGTTTGCACAATATGGATGAATGAAGTGATTGTGCTGACTGGCTAACATGTGTGCTATATCTATTTCAAACGGTTTTAATATTCGAGCTGTTATTTCAGAGATATTTTTTTGATATGGTAGGATGAATTTTCTTGTGGTCTTTAATGTTGGGATAATGTAGAAAGTTGAAATCGAGGAAACACCAAAAATGCAGTCAAGAAATTTTTGGAAGCTTGGTACTCAAGTGAATCAGCCAGCGATTAACATTTATTGAAACACACCAAAGACTAAATCCCGTTTTGGATAATTTATCTTTAGTATGTCGAATTAAATTCACAGTATTTTGCAATGATATGGTAAAAAAGACCATAAGTTCTACCGAAGAAAAATTAACAAAATCTTTGAAAGACTCAAATCATACTTTGGAATTTCCTCAAGATATCCACAAACATATAATTAATTTATCTACATGCACTCTATCCCAACTACAGTTGGAAGCATTATCTTATGGAATGAAGTACAAAACTATTCCCATGAAAATTAACAAAATGGAAGTCCAGTCACAGTATGAAAACCTGTATGACCAAATCTCTGATTTAACTCCCTCTAATAAAGATAATCTGGACTGGTTTAAAGTTAAACTGGTGGACATTTCTCATCAATTTCTAAATGCTAGAATACACCAGAAAAATGGTTTATCAAAAGAACACCACGCCGCACTTAAGGAATTAATCGAAAAAGATAATCTTGTGATCCTTAAACCTGATAAGGGAGAAGGCGTTGTCATTATGAACAAATCGGATTATCAAAATAAAATGAACGATATCCTCAAAGATCAGTCCAAATTTCTGCTGGACAATGCTACTGATAACGTGCTGCTTGTGGAAAAGCAGATCAATCGACAGCTTCAGATTTTACTGATGCATGGTTTTATAAATGAAAAACTTTATAAACAACTTAAACCAATTGGGTCACATACTCCTCAGCTTTATGGTCTTCCGAAGATCCACAAAACTGGGAACCCACTGAGACCCATCTTAGACATGTCAAATTCTCCTTATCATAAAATCGCCAAATGGATTACAGAGGTCCTTACGCCTGTAAGAGACTCATTATCAAATCATTCTGTAAAAAGTTCATTTGATCTTACAGAAATGCTGGACACCTTGAACATTAAGGAAAAGGTTATGTGTTCAATTGACATAGAATCTTTATTCACCAATGTTCCCCTTCATGAAACTGTTGATTTTATTTGCGATTACATCACAAGCAATGGCATAAACTTACCCATTCCCGTCACTTACATCAAAGACATAATCTTAATGTGTACAGAAAATATTAGATTCACATTCCAAGAAAAGGCATATAAACAAATCGATGGTGTTGCGATGGGGAGCCCTCTGGGGCCCCTGTTAGCAGATATATTTATGTCGAAATTAGAGAAACAAATGCAAGGTATGCTTGGAGGATTTATGCTGTATAAACGTTATGTAGATGATACTCTTATTATTGGTAATAATAGTGAATCTATTGAAAACTTCATTACTCTATTTAATCATATTCATCCAAATATTCGAGTGACTTCCGAACTAGAATCGAATAACAAACTTGGTTTCCTGGATATTACTATGACTAGGAGAAATGATGGAACGATTCAGCGCTCTATTTTTCGTAAACAAACATGGACTGGACAATATCTTCATTTTACCAGTTTTGTTCCTATCCAGTATAAACGTTCCCTAGTGAAATGTTTGTTCTCAAGGGCCCGAAAAATATGCACGAGTGACACACTGATGGATGAGCTTCGACATGTACATTCAGTTTTATTAGCTAATGGTTATCCGGAGAGCTTTATCACTTGTCACAGCAAAGAAAAACCACATCTCGAAAAGACAGCTTCTGTACCAAAGAAAGCCATCTTTATTAATCTACCATTCAAGGGCGACCAGATTATGCAGTTGACAACTCAAAGACTTCGATCAGCCATCAAACGCACATTCTACGCCGCATCTCTTTTTCTCACTTGCCGAACATTTTCGATCCCTGTTCCTACGATTAAAGGACGAAATTCTGTGGACTCTACTTCAAACTGTATCTACAAGTTCACCTGCAGCTGCGGTGACACCTATATAGGTAGAACTAACAGAATGTTCCAATGTCGTCGAAAAGAACATATTCCAAAATGGCTAGTAAATCATATCGAAAATCCCAACGCGATTAATCTTAATAGAAATCCAGCATCATCCATTGCAAAACACTTATTAATGTCTGGTCACAAAATAAATATTAATGACTGTTTCACAATTATTTCACATAACTCTAATTCAAGGTTATTGAAGGTGATGGAAGCACTTTGGATTAATCACATACAGCCTAAACTGTGTGTACAAAAATCAATAGACTTCAATCTTCGCCTACCCTGGACTGCATGACCTATCTTAATATGATTGGTCATTAGTATGTACTTTTGTTTTTATTTAACTGAGTAATTTTCATGAACTTTATTTTATCATTGTTAACCATGTTAGTTGTAAAGCGGTTGTAAAGAAACTACGAAATGATATCATCTCGCGAAATTTGTCTTCTTAATGCCTTGTTCAAATTTATCAAAGGGACTAATTGTTTTAATTTAAACACATTATTATTGTTATTGGCACCACATGACAAGTCAGTAAAACCGATCAACAGGGATGTAAATTAACGACTAGTCACGACAGTGGGGTTGTGCCAGGAGATACAACTACAGCATTCATGAGGAATTGAAATAAATCCATTTTCTACTAAAACCTGCGTTGAAGATGTTGTCTAGAAGGTAGATGACGAAACCTTCGCAATTAAAACAAGCAGCTCAGGGAACACAACCAATTTAATAGTACTTGTCTTTTAATGACTATATATAACAAAATAATTCCCACTGAAATCCACCGGAAACGTACATGGAACGGACAACTAACTAATTTTTACAGTTAGGTGCCTATTTCCAGGAAAAGGAACCTAATTCATTCGCTCGGCTTTAGGATGAGGAAAATTTGTAGTTCTGATTGCATTGACTCAGAACTTGACTTCTTAAAAGCCACACTCACAGAAAACGGTTACCCTAACCGATTTATTGACTCAATTTCAAAGAAAACCTTATTCATGAACTTGGAATTCAAAGGTGATGAAGCTTCAGAAATGCTCAAAAATCGTCTCTCTAAATCAGTCAGTAAGACGTTCTTTGCAGCTAGATTACATATGACGTTCACGAGCCGCAAATTGTTCTCCACCTCTGTAAAAGATAAACTCCCTCGTCTGACCACGTTCATGTGCATCTACGAGTTCACCTGCTCTTGTGGAGCAAGGTACATTGGCCGTGGTCAGAGGACGCTTTCCACACGGATAAGAGAATATATTCCAGCTTGGTTTTATAAGGGAGAAAGGAAGTGTGTGCGAAGCTCTATTCTGGAACACCTGATCGACTTCTGTCACTCTTTCAACCCTGACCATGATTTCAAGATCATATATAGAATCCATGTTAACTCCTCGCGTTTTCTTCGTTACAGACTTCTAAAGACAGCTGAGGCCTTGGCAATTCATGACTTTAAGCCAGACCTTTGTGTACAGAAGAAGTACGTACAATCCCTACTTCTGCCTTGGCTGTAGAGGGATAGACATTTATTTATTTATTTTGTTTATTTAGTTATTCTATGTACTTTTCCCTTATTACTACGATTATTATTACTATTATTATTCTCACTCTGAATCTTTTCCACTTGACCCACTTGTCATTCTAAACCCAAAATTATTAATTTTTATTTTTACAATATTGAATTCTATCTTATTAAATTTCATACCATGTTATGTAACATTTTATATTCGTCTACTAATGTTATAATTATGTACCCCTTTCCAAAATCTGTACACCTTATGTATTATTCTACATATGACATTAATTGTTTTGCCACTTGACACTGAACCATGATTATAATCGCAAATATTTCAATTGCATTTCATACTATTATTATTTCGTGTATTCACAACTTTGATCTAATTGCCTTGGGGGTTATAATTTCTTATAGAAAACCCATATATATACGATTGTACAGCTTGATAATAAATTCATCGAAAAGAATCTCTTCGCTGAATATTGTGTTCTTAATGACTATATATTACTATTAAATTTCACTGACGCATACTAAGTCCTCTGGGTCTTTTCCAATGCTCTGATTCTTGTGGCGGTTTTATCTAACTTCAACATACGTAAGACTGAATTCCATTTACACTTGTACACGTGAAGGCAGTGTACAACTTCGGGTTGTAAATTTAAACTGTAGAACAAGAAGATCTCAAAAGCATGGTTATCTATGGTCACTGATCCCAGCAGAAGGTGAATCAGTTATCTTCCCTAGGTTGTATTTCCCTTTAGACCATTCAACAATTTGCCACATTTGCATCCTAAAGTACAAACAACAGCAATAGATTACTTTTGGACTGTTGGCTTTGAGTAATGCTCAAATAAAAGGTGATTACTAAGTCTCTCAGATAAGTCTTAATGTTACCCATAGAGCCTTTCTGATATGGTCAATAAAACGACCAGTTGAAGTGTGAGTAGTACGAACCAAATGTGGTAATGAAAACGACTCTAATCGTTGATCACAACATCAATCATCACAGATAAGTGCGAAAAGAGAGAAAGCGGTCCTTTGAAGAGGCAGCTTTCACTATCTTAAACAATTTACAGCGATAGTTATTGTGTGGATTTCAAACAGCTCTGGTAAACATTAAATTTAATGATAGGTCGAGAGTGATAACCACGTTTGGGAGTCTAGTCTTCAGAAGGGTTGAGAAATATAAAGATTTTCTAACACTCCGCTACAAATAAAAGTCTCTGTTGACTGATTTTGATATTGAACCAGGACTCTCGGTCTCCGTTGACTTGCTGGCTTGCAGTGACGACGCTTTGACAATGTTTGAAGACTGACATATTCTTAAATTCACTTGTTGACAACTAGCAATGGAATCCAAGATGTACACTCTCTCCTTTACTGGACTCGTCAGCCTGATATACCTGCATATTCAGGGAGACTCGAACCCCAATGTCATTGTTTGAAATGCGAAAGCGTGATCCATGAGTCTGTTGAGCCAAGAGAGCACTCTTTTGTGCAACAGCTATCAGTTTTTAGCGTTGTTTGTGTTAATTTGCCTTCCCCTCTGATTGATCTGGTAGGCAAATCCAGTGATGAGTCTCAAGTGAGACGAAACGCACATGCTCGATTTCACTGGCAATCACTATCAATCAAAATAACATACCATACCATAACATTAATTCAGTTCCTAACTTCATTGTTCTGAATAATCCACACACATACAAATAAAAGTCCTGTCATCTTATAATTTTCTCAATGAATCATTATTGTCGTGATGAGAATTCATTAGGATTAGAGATATTTCAAAATATGCATAGGTACTTACCATAATCAACGTTCGTTACAAAAATGGCTGAAATGAGATAGGCGTGAGGATATGTAAGATAGTTAGGCACATAGGTAGATAAGGTGTATGTGAAAGTATAATTTCATGAGGGTGGTTGTTTTTTTTTGGACGGGGTGGGGGTTTCTCGAAAATACACAGAAAAGAGGACATCACGACAACCACAAGTAAAATGTTAAAAATAACACCTTGTCAATCTACACAGCTCTATCAGGTTAAGTGCATTGAAGTGGTGACCCTAAAGGTGTCCTTTATAGTTTATGAATGGTTAGACTGGAACGATAATGACTATACACCCAAACTCACTACAACTATTATTTGTAAACTACTAAGTGTATTGTTTAAACAATTATTTGCTATACATTCTATATTAATTTGTTTGGTTATTATATATGGAGTAAAACAGTATTATTTAATGGGTGAGGAAGTTCCAAACACAATTCATTATTGTTCAGATTCATATCACCAATTGTGCTTTCTTTGTTCCTTCCTGTTCATCGTCAGGGATAGTAGAATCCTTTAGATATCCGGATGGACAGGTGTTTAAATCAATCCGACTGCACGGTTTCCCAGTGGATTCGATCAGTGAAATTTCCGTCATCGATCTATCTCTCCTCTTCTGTCTCCCCAACGTGTTATGTTAGATCTTTAGATTGTCATCTTATCCCATCCTATTTTGTGGTTGTGTGTAATTTCACTTAGTACTATAACTGAGGTATTCTGCAGATTTCTTATCTCATTCGTATCAACTAATCTAGATTTTCAAGTATTGGTTTCACAGGGATTTCACTTGTTACATGACTAATCATTAGATGACATCAGTTAGAGAACCATTGGAAAATCAGCAGTACGCACCCACACTGTGGGATTCGAGCCCAGGACCTTTTGGTTGTAAGGCGAGCTCATAGAAAATTCATCCATTAGGACTTGAACCAATGACCAGTCGATGAATTCTAAATTCTGCCAATTCGTGATGTATATTAATTTCGCGCAACCACTAACCATGTCATTAGGGAAAGTAAATATCCTCTTACCTGATTTGGTGGACTTCTCCCTAGAACTCCAGATAACCTCCTCTATAGGGTCAGTTACTAATGAACATCGTATTGATTGTACATTGTTGGTCTACTAGGTTTTGTTGTGCTCAGTTTGTCTGATTAACTCCTTCTATCACTGTGACCTATGTATTTGACCTAATACATATTGCAGGGTATTAGATAAACTAAATTGTTTTGTTTAATTTGCTCCACGGGATTCTTCTGCGGAAAACATTTGCTTCCAAGTAAGTTTGTGGGTTTGAATGTCATTTCTGTTCTTCCATTGTTTAAAATGCAACGTTAGGTTTCAGAGGTTCCACCCGTGTTTGGAAATGCTACTGATGATTCAAATTCTTTATTGTTAGTGTTGTCATCGTTCCGTGCATGTTTATCATGTATATACGAGTTGATCACAGATTGATTATCCTTTAGAGAACTATTGAAAACCAGGTAGTAATGAATAGGTGTTTTGCCCAAGTTGGGAAATCATCGGCATTACGCATCCACTGGGGGTTCGAACCCAGGAATTTCTGGTTACAAGGCAAGCTGCCTCGTATGCCATTCAGCCACTGGGACCCGATTCAATGGTGTACTGTAGTAAGTCACTAGTGAGCATCAGATTAATTTTAAACAATTGGTTTGTAAGGATTAGATTTGTTTAACAAAACCAATTCTTGAAAATTAATGTGATGCTCGCTAGTGACTTGATACAGGACGGAGTTCCCTGGAGTTGTAGCGAGAAGTCATGGCAAGTGAAGTCCAACCAGTCAAGTGTGTGAGGATGGATTTCCTACTGATGACATTGACTGGTGCCAGTCGCACTAAATGCATCACGAATTGGTAGAAGCTATAATTCCGAGGGTTGGCCACTGAGGAGTCGGGTCTCAGTAGCTGAATGGTATATGAGCCAGATTGCCTTGTAACTGGAAGCTTCTGGGTCCAAACTCAAGCGGAAGCGTATTGCCAATGATACCTAAACTAGGATGAAACAGTTGTTCAGTACTCTAGTGATGGTTTATAATGGTTCTCTAATTGATATCACTCCGTGGTCAAACCCGGGGGAACAAATCTAATCCTTACAAATCATTATTACTATTATCACTATTAGTTTTTTTCCCTCTGCACAGCTATATTGATTGGTCATTTCTTCTCACTTATTATTATTTCCTTTAATTCTTAGAGGAACGTAAGGCTTCGGCCACGTGTCTCCGTTGCGTTCGGTTTTCTGTCAACTTTTTCACCCGCTCCAAGTCTGCCCACATGCTCCCCTCCTCCTCTTCACATGACCTTCTTCAAGTCACCCTTGGACGTCAAAGTCACCGCTTTCCTTTCGGGTTCCACTCGAGCAATGGCTTGTCTAGTGATGTCACTCACTTGATGGTTTCCTCAGAGTATGGCCTGCCAATCCACCTCCATTTCTTCCTGCCTATTCATTGCACAATCAGTTCCCGGTTGGTTCGCTCTCAGAGATCCCTGTCGCTGATACTTTCAGGCAGGCCATATGAATTTGAGTAGTATTGAGCAAAGACAGCTAGCTGTTGATGAAGGTCTGTGGTTTGTTCGAAGTGCCCTTCATGACGCGCCAAGTCTCTGATCTGTGTAGTAGCACTGACTGACTTCACATTGAAGTTGAAAATCTGGATCCTATTTTTCCTTCTGAGTGCTGTTGACTTCCATACAGACTTGAGAGTAATGAAAGCTTGTCTTGCTTTCTTGATCGTCATTTTTGATATCCTCATCAGGTAAAGGAGGCTGTTTCTCCCTGGTTATGTCATCCCAACTTCTGGCCCACTTTTCCCAATGTCTATTTAGTCGTCCCCCTCTGGATTACACCTTACATTACATAATATGTTTTAGACGACGAATTTTACCATTATCTGATTGGTCTTATGAATTTTTTGTTAAATATATATGAATACGATTGTACAGCTTATGGAGATGAATCGTTGAAAAGCAAATTTTCTTCTCTATTTACTTTCTTTTTTTTTCGCTCATGACTCAAAGTAAAATTATTAATCATTAGGGTGGTAATACTGTTAGCAACAATAATAATAATAGTATTAATAATGACACGGAATGGTGACAACACCCAAAAATACGGAATTTAAATTATTAGTGGTACAAAGAAAATACTAGCAAAATCTAGATTATTTTGACCTGAATAAGATAAGAAATCTGCAGAATACCTCTGCTATAGTACTACATACAACTACACACAACCACCAAATAGGATGGGATAAGATGACAATCTAAAGATCTAACATAACACGTTGGGGAGACAGAGGGAGAGAAAAATCGATGACGGAAATTTCACTGATCGAATCCACTGGGAAACCGTGCAGTCGGATTGATTTAAACACCTGTCCATCCGGATATCTGGAAGATTCTACTATCCTTGACGATGAACAGGAAGGAACAAAGAAAGCACAATTGGTGATATGAATCTGAACAATAATGAATTGTATTCAAGTATTGGTTTGTAAGGGTTTGATTGATTGGTTCCAGGATTTCATTATGAGCTGATATGGGTTAGAGAACCATTGGAAAACCAGTCAGGGAGTACTGGAGAGGTGTTTCCATTGTCCTAGTTTGGTACTCTCCATCAGTATGCACTCATCGGGGTTCGAACCCAGGGCCTTCTGGGATGACATTGGTTAGAGAACCATTGGTAAACCAGCTGGGAGTACTGGGTTCGAACCCCAGAGTTGGATGGGTACTGATGGAGAGTCCCAAACTAGGACAATGGAAACAGCTGTCCGGTACTCCAAGCTGGTTTTCCAATGGTTCTCTAACCAATGTCAGCTCATGATGAAATCCTGGAACCAATAATGAATTGTGTTTGGAACTTGCTCACTCAGTAAATAATACTGTTTAACTCTATGTGTTATACATCTAATCAAGACATAACTTTGGAATTGCACACTATCACAGTGCGTTAGTTCTGGACATATATTCATTAACTGAATATTCTCAGATTTACCGACTTAATAAACGCTTGTCACAAGCGATTTCAATAAATGTTTTGAAGGAATCCTATATATGATGAGCCAGATGACTAAGTTTGGGTTCCTGATGACGTTATGGATCTTTCCTCTCTCTCTGACACCATTTCGTGATGTATGATATCTTCATTGAAATCAACCAGATCACAAAGACAGGGATTTAGAGACCTATCGAATTGTTGTTGGAGGGAATCGGAAGGAAACCCTGCCTGACCCAGGTTTCGTGTTTGTAGGTATTCCTCAGCAAGCCAACTGATACGGCGGCCACATTGTAAACTTGACTGATGGAATTCAGTCTGCACTAAATAAAGGTCTAGATATCTGTGAGAGTAGTTACTACTACTTAGTGTTCCAGCAAAGTGTTTAATAACTTCATTTAATTTTCGCTATTAGTAAAGTTTAGCAGTAGAGGAGAACAATAAATGTCTATTGGGATAACATTACCTCATTCTTTTATTATTTCTTGGATACCTTTCAACTGCCTACAATCTGAACAATACAAAGATTGTTTGAACATTACACTTTTAGCGATACAAAGGAGTACTTGTGATAGGAACTATAAGTAACATAACTCCGGGATGATGTAATAACTTTAATTTTTGCTTCACGTTCCCAGTGGAACATAGAGCTCCAAGCTAGTAGCTTGAAGTTTCTGTAGCAGTGTTTATTTCTACAGGATGGGGTTGCTAGCCAGCCTCATGCCCAACCTTTCCTCTTTACCAGTATTATTTCTGGCTTAGCGAGGTAAAGGAGTGCATCGGCCAGTGGCTGGAGATCGAACCCCGAACCATGTGCATGATCGGCAAGCGCCCCAACCACTGTGCCATCGACGCACATGTAAAGCGATAAATTACTAAGAATTTAAAGGATTGAATATATATTTAGGATAATTAGACGAATACTCTTGATAAAGTGGGCAGAGTTCTGAAGGTATTCAAAAGAATCAGCAATCAAAAGAAATCTAGCCTGCTACAATTGTCGGCTCAATCGCTGTCAAACGGTTAGAAGCAAATCTATGTACACTGGTGAAGATTGCACTACCTTGTTGATAAGACCTGGAAAATAAGATTATACAGTTTTTTTTATTAAGTCATGTATTCTTCTTGTATATCTTCTGAACGTCATTCAAGTGACTTCTTTTTCGTTACGTAATCTATTCTAACTGGTGAATGGTGACTAGTAGTGGAATCCAGGATGCACATTCCACTGCTAGCCACCATCCACCAATTAAATACTAACTAAATGGCCAGACATTGTCGAAGCATATGCTTAAGAAGCCGAAATGTCAACCTGAGGTCGAGCACTTCAGTCCAATCAATCGACGGGAAAATCTCAAATTCAACTAAATAATTAATATGACCCGTTGCACAAGAGGTGGCCAGCTCTCGTGGCCCAAGTGGTCTAGTAGATAACGCTTTGGTGTTGGAAACTATTGACACTGTGTTCGAGCCTTGGTGGTAGGAACATCATCACTCACTGACTGGGAAATGCAGGTACATCCAGCTGGAGGACGAGTCCCAAATAGGACGAAATGCGTGTTATTCTGGATTCCACTGTTAATCACCAGCCACCAATTAAATACTAACTAAATGTCTAGACATCGTCGAAGCATCTGAATAAGAAGCTGACAGACGCGTCAACCTGAGATCGAGCACTTCAGTCCAATCAATCGATGGGCAAATCTCAAATTCAATTAAACATGATCTATTTTGTTGACATCATATTCTGTTTCTACCCAAGATTTTGAACTCTGCTACAGATTTTTTTTTCACGAATGTTTGTTCACTTACCTTGAAAACAGTCAGTCCTTCTAACTCTTAATAATGTGCGATCTAGTGTTCTTATCAGTTACTCCTTATCACCACAAAAATGGTATTTTCAAACCCCGATTTTTGTAATTTATATTTTTTATATTGGTATTAGGTGGTTGGAGGCACTCGGCCACAGGAAGCCTTAGACACCACCTAAGTTTCGTGCTTGTTGGCACTCACCAGTCAGCCAGCAAGGTGTATCTGCAACCTCATAAGGAACTCAAGTCCTTTCTGAGATTCGAACCCACAGGGTCTGCACCAAAGATAGGACTAGATACACAGGCACATTCCACACTAGTTACTGACTAGTGTACAAATAAAAATATCCACGACAGTCCTACAGGAGGTTAGTCGCGAGCCTGAATAGCTGTCCAACGTCAACGTCTCTCTCTCTGCAGTACCCACTGGGTGACACGGGTTTGAATCTTCTCAGAAGGGAGATGAGTTCCTTTAAGGTTGCAGATATGCCTTGTTGGCTGACTGGTGAGTGCAACAAACAAGCACGAAACCTAGGTGGTGTCTAAGGCTTCCAGTGGCCGATTGCTTCCAACCGTCTAATACTAACAACTCACAATTACACCGTAATGGCGAGCCACCTAGTGGGATGATGACCACATTGCAAACTTAACTGATAGAATTCAGTCTACAATCGAGAAGATTCATTTCTGTTGTTCATATTGTAGGCAGTTGGAAAGAATCTGCCATTACTAACGGTTTAAGAAGACCATCAAGGAGTGACATCATACGCCATGCACCTCAGATGGGATTAAAAGAGGAAGTGACAAACGAATTAATGGGACACTTCGTTTTGAGGGTGATATGGAGGAGAGACGAGGAAAGTTTGGTAATAATAATAAGTAATGACCAGAATCCTTGCTTCCTTCGATCAGTCTAAGATACTAATAACCATTGGTTTAAGTGTTGGTTTGCAGGGATTTGGTTGATTGGTTACAGGATTTCATCATGAGCTGACATTGTTCAGAGAACCATTAGAAAACCCGGGAGTACCGGGCAGCGGTTTCGTCCTAGTTTGGGACTCTTCATCAGTACGTACCCACCGGGTACCGTTGGTTGTTAGAGAACCATTGGAGAACCAGCTGGGAGTACTGGGTTCGAACCCCGGTGGGTGCATACTGATGAAGAGTCCCAAACTAGGACGAAACAGCTGTCCAGTACTCCATGACTGGTTTTCCAATGGTTCTCTGGCCAACGCCAGCTCACGATGAAACCGTGTAACCAACCATTGGTTTAATAATGAATAATCTTCAAAAGCAATGAATAGGTTTCCAACTCCATACATCATGAAAGTATGTTGAAATAAACATCGAACTGTTTGCAGATCAATTAGATCAGATTTTTCATCAATGGAGTATGTATGTGTGTGTGTGTGTTAGATTTCAGCTGAGAAATTCAAAACGAAAGCAATGAAGTATACTTTCCGTTACATAAATCAAATGTTTTGAAGGATTTGTCTAAGGTATAGTACTAAAATCATGAGGTATCTATATTTATTGCTGACAACAGAATCATGAACGCGTCAGGATGAATATATAAGACGTTAATATACATAAAGTGAAAAAAACTGGGTATACGGGACTCATATTCAGTAGGTACATCTTAATCATGCAATTTTTTATTTTAATTTTATTCCTTTATAATTCCCAGTGGAACATAGCGAGGGCTTCAAGCTTAGAGGCTTAAAGTTTCTGTAGCACTGGTGTTTATTTTTAAGGGGTGGGTTTGCTAGCCAGCCTCATGTCCAACCTTTCCTCTTTACCAGTCTTATTAATGGCTTAGCGAGGTAAAGGAGTGCATCGGCCAGTGGCCGGGGATCGAACCCGGTACCACATTAGGCGTGGTTGGTGAGCATTTGTACTGCTGTGCCCCCGACGCATTTAATCATGCAATGATGAGGTTTAACACAGACTAACAAGAGAATGTTTACAAGCTAGATGAGATAGAGATCTTTAAAAATGAGTAATTATTGTTACAAGATATTTGAATAGATCTCATGAAGGGAATTAAAAGTTTATGGTGAATTTTACAGACAGCTAGGAAAGGCTAAAGAGAACAGAGTGATGAAATCGTGATATGCTAATGAAGACCAGCATTCCACTCGGAACCCAAGAGAGTAATAATAATAATAATAACAATGTATTTACCCTACACCTTTACCTCACTTTCGTCGATTTTCAAGAAGGCCTTCAACAGTGTTGATGGTGAAGTTATTTGGAGACTACTTCAACACAATGGCGTGTGTCAGGTGACTCACAGCAGGAAAACTCAAAGAGGTCCTTGAAGAGAAGACAGGAACAAGGCAAGATAGCTTATTATCACGAATGATATTCCTAATTATAGTCGACTGGACTGTGCACAGTCCGCGAGAAGACTGGGATACACTGGACAACAGATAAGAAGACTGTAGGAGGTTTAGATTTCGTGGGTGATTCATGTCTAATGTCACACAAACTCGAAGACTTGCAGGCGGGCTAAAACCAACAAACTGATTGAAGAAGTAACAGAGAAGACAGAGATGATGAGGATATTCAAGCAACAACAAGAAGCACCGGTCACTATCAACAGAAAAATTGTGAAAGAGGTTACTTTCTTCACTTATCCAACCAGGAAGCATCGTCTCATCGACTGGCAGTCGAAACGGATGATAATGTCAAATTAGTTAGGAAATCTTCTTCACTCAGCCAGAATAAAGAACAAGATTCTGACTTTCAACATCACTCTTAGGTCACTGCTTCTATATGGGTGAGAAGTTTCATACACACGTCACGAAATGCATTTCCGACAGCTTGATGCTGGCTTAAATCAACAACTGCCTTCGCTTCATGTTGAAGGTCAAATGATTTGCCGAAAAGGATTAACAACAAAGAACTCTAGGGAAGGACCAGCCAAAAATCTATCGCTGAACAGATATGTAGAAGAAAATTCAGGTGGATCGGGCACTCGCTAAGGTGACTATCGAATGACATCAAGCGCCAGGTCATTGTTTGTGTTGGACCTGAATGGGAGATAATGAGTTGGGCTTCCAGGAGTGACACTGAAGAGTCCATGCGAAGAGGAGATGAGAGACCATGGGCAATTGTAGGGCCACCTAAAGTGGACCTCAGAGAATAAGACCAAATGTAGATGTGCAGTTGATGCCCTATGTTCCTTTCGGAACCCAAGGGAACAATAACAGACGTGATTTATACTGCGCGTAATTAGAAACTACTTATTTGTAATAAGTAGTATAAATGTAATGCAAGAAAACAGAGGCACCAGATCGTCATTTTCAGAGTGAAGGTGAAGGGTTGTATTCTTGAACACATCACAAGTTGTTACGGGGCGGAAAATCGACTTTTTCGATCCGCACTAACATTAGTTATATTTCACTTTCTCTTAATAGATTTCGAATATTGAAGACAGATCGGATTCTAACCAACATTGACACTTTGTCTTCTAGTTTTCAGTATTTGAAGTTGCTTGTCAGGATTCCGTGAATCAAAGTGGGTACTTGTTGAGTACACACACTTAACACTGAAGATTCCGTGCTGATTTTGTCACAAGTCGGTACTGGCTGATTGAAGTGCTAGCTACTTTATCCCGGAAAATCGATTTAATCGCTACAGAAAATTTAGTGCACCGAAAAATATGTATAAAACACAAACTTAGAATTAGAGAGATGAAATAACTCTAAGGTCTGCTGAAAGCCTTCAGGAAATCAGTTAGCCAATGTTTCTCCTCCTAATGAAAGCAAAAATACCTACACATACATCGAAAGTTTACGCAATGTTTGGAGGTGAGATGACTGCTCAGGTTGCTGAAGGAATAAGAAGTAACGATATTTAAGAGCGAGGAATCTGTGAGAATAGATGGAAAGCAATAAGCAAACTGTCTGAATTGTTAAATGAGGAGTCAGAAGTCTATTTCAATCACTGAGACGACAACCACAATCACATTGAAGGAGTGGCTTTCATGACATCACCCACTATATTCAAAATACTTTTATGAAGTGTGAAACAATCTCCTCCTGAAGGATAATGACAGCACGATTCCCCTAATTCAAGTCGGTAAAATAATGAAACAATGGCCACCATAAACTTAAGGGAATCTGTCTATTGAAAATACCCACGTTGCATAGAAATATCTCCATGATGGTATATTTAAATGTAGATAACCACTACTTAAATATAGAAAAGAAGTAGACTACCAATAATTTAGTGCAAAAAATTTCAGATCGAAAAAAATTTTGTTGTTTGAAACTTACGAGGTGGTGGCGGTTCTTTTTTCTCACAACAGCATAGATTACGCGCACGTTCACAAAATGATGGTCGCATTTCCAAATTGGATACACTGTAAGAAATATTTTGATAAAGATTATAGATGTTACTTCGTGAGAAAATAAGTAGTATAACTTTAAGTTTGTAAATAATTAAGTCGAGTTGATGTTAAATCATTCTCACACACTGATATTTATTCTTTATTTGAATGCCTATCTCCAGGAAAAGAAATATGACTCATTCTTAGGATAAGTATTGTTTGTATTTTTGAGTGACTTGACAAGAAACTCTCTTTCCTTGAAGCTCCGCTAGCAGAAAACGAATCAATTTGTTGAGAAAAAACATTGAAGACTGAGGACCCAGACTGGTCACTGAATCTGTTCCAAGGAATACCATATTCATCGATTTGGAATTCGAAAGTGGCCAGGCTTCAGATATACCCAGAAATCGTGGCTGTAAATCAGTCTGTAAGACGTTCACCAGTCGTAAGTTGTTCTCCGTTTCTGTAAACTATGTCGTCTGGCCACCTTCATGAGCATTTATCAGTTCACCTACTGTTGTAGAGCAAGGTACACTGGCTGTAATCTGAAAACACTTTCCTTAAGTATACGAGGGCACATTACAGCATGGTTTTTTAGGGGAGAAAGGAAGGTAGTGTGCGAAGCTCCATTCTAGAATACTTGGTCGACTTCTGTTACTCTATCAACCCTGACCATGATTTGAAGATTACCTATCGAATTCATTCTCTTGTGTTGCATTTTCTTCATCCCAAACTTCTAAAGACAACCGAAATCTTAGTTATCCATAAATTTAAACCAGACTTTTGTGAACAAAAGAAATATGTACAGTGACTATGTCTATCTTGATTGAAGAGAGATAGACAATTATTTATTTAATCTCTGTGCCTTTCTGTTATTACCATGATTATTAGAATTATTACTTATGCTCACTTTGAGCAGTTTCCAGGGTATTATTTCACTTGTCCCGTTCGTAATTTTAAATCAATATATCTCTCACGATGTTACAATCTATCTTATTGTTATGAACGTTATTATACTTGTTAGGTTGCACTTATGAACTTACTACCTAATTGTTTCCCCAGCCTACTGTTCCAAAAACTATCAACAACAATAACAACAATACGATACGATGTCAGCTAATCCGCGACGGAAGAATACAAGAAGATAGACCATTGACGTATATATATATATCGACGTGGAGAGCTTCTATTGTCTAGAATCAATATCAAAAAGGATTGGCGGCAGTTGCGTAGACATCTGCTTTAAATGGCCTTAAAGGGTACTAATTACATTGATAAGTTAGTACAGTCAATAACCAATAGGATTCCAAGGTTATAAGTGGGATAAGGGAAATACAAGCTGTACTGTAAAGATAAATATAGTATTTTAGAAAACTTATGTCTGTATAACACTTGTGGAGTACGTAACAATATGATTGTACACTTTTTGTTAGTTGTAGAAATTAGAGATATTGTACATTATTTTTCTTTAAAACGATTTGTGTTTAAATATATATAACTTCCATGTACAATTGGAAATACACTATACTGTTAGAAGCTTCGCCTTCTCTCCGGCCGTTACTGCTTACTTGCTCCACCCACACCGTGTTGTATACTTTGGATTTATTGCAGGAGTCTATTATCCTTAACCGAAGACAACTCTACAACCGGCACAGCTTCCACAAGTAGACACGACTCCAGCAGTGAACGCTTCTGTGGATTATATTAATGATTTGTAGCAGTGGACTTTAAAAGTATATCCAAGTAACCTTTTTATTAATGTAGCTCATTACTGCATTTTTGATAATATATTGTTACTCAACATTTCATTGACTTGGATTATTATTCTCATATTTGTAATGTTAATGAGCTCTCATAACAGTCCCCTACAAATTAATTGGTGAGCCCGTTTAGGACGGGGATTATTTTGACATATTCATATTCTTATATTCATTGTGATTTTGTTTGTGATCTTATATTTGTATCCCATTTTGCACCAACGTTCTCATATCTATAATGTAGTCACCAATAATCGCCGTCCTTACAGAGTTAGCGACAAGGCTTGACAAGCTGGAAACTAGTAGGTCTGATCGACGAGTCCAGAGACGGAGTTCACAAGCAAGGTCACCATTAAGGCGATTATCTCTCTCCCGACAGCGTTCCCACATGTCTTCTAGGGACAGTAATATATGTTGGTACCATGGGAAGTTCGGATGGAATGCCCTGAAATGTGTTAAACCGTGCATCTTTAGTGAAGATAATCAGGCAGGGAAACGTCCCAGCCAGACAGTGATGGCGACAGCTGTTACTGGCAAGCAAACAAGTCACCTTTTCTATGTGAAGGACAAAATTTCAGACGCTTTATTCTTGGTAGACACGGGAGCGGAAGTTAGCGTGGTCCCTCCTTCACTAAGCAGGTGATCTACACGGACACCAGGAAAACTGTGTCTCCTGACAGCCAACCACACAAGCATACAGACGTATGGGGAACAATCCCTTATAGTGGATATAGGTTTACGTCGGCGTTTTACAGGGATTTTCATAGTAGCCGACGTCGGTCACGCCATCCTCGGGGCTGATTTCTTAAGTAATTTCAATCTGTTAGTTGACGTCAACAATAAAAAAACTGATTGATAACAACACCCAACAGTAAAGTGTATTTCCAATTGTACATGGAAGTTATGTATATTTTAACAAGAATTGTTCTAAACAAAAATCATGTACAATGTCTCTAATTTCTACAACTAACAAAAAGTAAGCAATCATATTGTTACGTACTCCACACACTTGTCAAACTTCTCTTTATGTTACATAATGTCTCATTTCTATAATAATTCTAATAATCCTTTTAGTATAAATCTCTTCTCAAGATCTATACATTCAGTGAACTATCCTGTCTATAACGCTGTTTGTTTTACCACTTGATATCGAAATTTGGTTATAATCACAAACATTTTATGGAGGATTTAATCATGAGCTGACATCAGTTAGAGAACCACTGGAAAACCTGGGAGTACTGGACATCTGTTTCGTCCTAGTTTGGGACTCTTCAGCAGTACGCACCCACCGGGATTCGAACCCAGGACCTTCTGGTTACAAGGCTAGCGAGCTCGTATACCATTAAGCCACTGGGACCTGATCCAATGGTTCTTGAATTCTAACTTCTGCCAGTTCACGAAACAGCTGTCCAGTACTCCCAGGTTTTCCAGTGGTTCTCTAACTGATGTCAGCTCATGATTAAATCCTCCATACAATGAAACCAAATTCCTACAAAACCAACACTTGAAAATTAATCTGATGCTCACTAGCGACTGGCCCTATTCAGGCAGTTAACCTGGGGTTCTAGTGGGAAGCCGTGACCAGTAGGGTACAGCAGGTCGAAGATGAGGCAGTAACTCATCGAAGAAGACATTTCGAAGTGGTCACGCTATGTCGTGAATTGGCAGAAGTTAGAATTCAAGGACCATTGGGTCGGGTCCCAGTGGCTCAATGGTCTACGAGCTCGCCTTGTAACCAGAAGGTCTTGGGTTCGACCCCCGTGGCGTGGGTGCGTACTGCTGAGGAGTCCCAAACTAGGACGAAACAGCTGTCCAGTACTCCCAGGTTTCCAGTGGTTCTCTAACTGATGTCAGCTCATGATTAAATCCTCCATGCAATCAAACAAAATCCCTACAAAACCAACACTTGACAAACATTTAAATCGCATTTCATATTATTAATATTATGAGTATTGACATCTATTGTTTAAATTTCTCACGGGATATAATTTCTTAACAATCACAGATATATATACGATTGTGCCGCTTGATATCAAGTTTGTTGAAGAGAGTTTCTTCGCTGAATACTATACTCTTGATAATTAGCCTACAAGAAGGTATTGATATGTACCAATGAGAATGTCGTCAACTTTACTGAAGGTTATTCAAACTGAGAATCCTTATCGGTTGCTTATCGCACGATTCACAGATCACCAAGTTATAATGACATTCGAATCATTTAATTCAACATTTCAATTGAGGGACGGATGTGGAGGGACGTAACAATTAATTAAAAGTTAGGTTTTTGGGTAAAATTCTTGTCCCTCCGAAAATGGACATAGGTTACTGAACTTACTCCTCCGGAGTAATGAAATTATTACCCTACATAGATTGAAATGAGTCGCCTCTATTAATATACTGCCCACATGTTGTATTCTCTTCAATATTCACCAGAGGCTAGCCTTTTGGATCCACTATGTGTGTGTTCTTGTCGGACCTTACTCATATTGTGGTGAGAGCAGGCCGTGAGAAAATATGAGCAAGGCTGATTCAACAACCAATCACAGCAAAGTTAACGTGGCAAAATATGATTCGCAGATAGAGAACTCTATTTGTCGAGGAATCCCGAAACAACCAATCAGAAGCCTGCGTTTGTCTGCCTAACTTCTGATAAACAACCAATCAGACGACTGCGCTTGTCTATAATAATGTATGTGAAATGTGTATAAATACGTGTTGATTTCCATAATAAAACGATCTGTCGCCTGGCCCTTGTCTTCTGTTGTTACAATATAAACCGGCCAACTTTACACATAATATTATTATTATAAGTAGTATCGAGAAGTCTATATGTTAATAAAAGTTAGTTGACTAATTTGTGCAAAATCAACAACGGTGAATATCAAAACTTTTAAGCGTAAACACAAAGCAACTAGAGAAGAAATCAGTTATTGTGTATTTAAAACTCTGTATGCAAGAATATGAAGCCGAAGTCATAAGTTATGCGGATAAGGTAGACGAGATTTTTTAACTCAGGTGGGTGATAACGATGTAGTTGTTTTCTCTGATTAATTTCAGCGTTTATTTCATCTCTTACTGACATCTTTTAAAGTATCTTTCGGAAACCACCTTGTATTGGTCGGCAACTCCATCTTAGCTTTTCAGCAAATATATTCTTATCCCCTTGCGTTTCGAGGGAATTTAGGCTGGCTTCAACAACACATCTTCATTTTGTTCTGCTTTCTGTCATCCTCTTCAGCAGGGTCTAAAATTGACCAAACTCCCCATCTCTTCCTCACACAATGTCCTCCATGTCACCCTCGCACCGACATCCCACTTGTCCCTTCCCATTTGGATTACACTCGAGGGCCTGGTTTGTGCTCACTGTCATTTAATGGCCTCCCCAATGTGTGTCCAATATATCTCCACTATCTCCTACATAACTGTCGAACAATCGGCTCTTGGTTGTTTTGTTCATCTCCAGAGTTTCTTGCTACTGGCTTTTTCTGGCCATTTGTTCTTCAGTATATAGCCAACTGTTAAAGGCAGCTGTGTTGATAAAAGTCCACAACAGGCAGTTGGAAATCTTTTTTGTGTGACATGCAGTACAAGTTTCTGGCCCATATAGAAGAACCAACTTCACATTGGTTTTGAAAACCCGAATCTTCTTCCTTATGCTGACTGAGTGTAGAAGATTTCTAAACTGGTTTCAGGTTGATGAAGGCATATCTTGCTTGCCTTTCCGATTCTGACTTTGACATCTGCATCCGTTCCGACCGTCTGTAGTTGAAACGATGCTTCCTGGTTGGATAAGTGAAGGAGGCGAACTCTATTAAAGCTATCCCGTTGTGATGGTGATTGGTGCTGGTTGTTGTTGTTGCAGTTGACTTGGTTATCTTCATCACCTCTGTCTTCTATATGTTCACCTGCAGTCCCGTCTTCGCTGGCGGTTTCTTCAGCCAGTTTGTTGGCTTTCATATTCCTGTAAGTCTTCGGATTTGTGTGACATTAGATATATATCATCCACACGCGAAATCCAGATCTCCTAAGTCTTCTTGTCGGTTGTCCAGAGTATTCTTGACTCCTTGCCCCCCAACAGTCTGACGTATAATCTAGTCCACCACAATTAAGAATATCATCGGTGATAGTAGGCAGGCAGCCTCATCTTACTGCTTTATGTACTTCGAACGCCTCGGAGAGTATTCCGTTGTTGGTCACTTGACACGTGGTATTGTCATATAGCCAGCTGCTAAATGAGATTGATAAAGGCTTGAGATACGCCGTAATAGGACGACAGGACATCGAAATCTCCAGCAACGGCCGAACTCAAAATCTTCAGACTACCAGCCAAATTATTCTGCCACTGGGTTGGAATTCGGTGAATTACAAATTCTATAAATTCATAACTGCTCACTAATGAAGATTTACAAATAGGGATGAAATTGATGTCCGGTTCCTCTTGTTTTTCAACAGTTCTATTACTAATATCGGATTCTAATGAAATGTACGTTTCACTTGAGTTGTGTCACTTGAAGGTTACCACAGTGTGTATTCAGTATACCTCGACTTCCTTCGGCGAATTTGTATACTTGCATGCCTCTCCTTTTCACTGCTCACGGTTTGTCGCATGATAGCTGGGTGAAACCTTCAGTTAATGAAAAGGTCAATAAACAACCTGAAGACTTTTATTTTGAATACTTCTGTTTTGGAGATTTTTATTTAGACCGCTACTTCCATACATCATTTGTTATGTTTGAGAGATCCCTGAGAATACAAAAAGCCTGCCATGTTACACCATTTTGATAATCTTACAATCCAACCAATCCGTATTCATCTTCCTAAAGCAATAAATTGAGCCATGATAACTAATTAGAGTTAAGTTCTTCTGTGGATAGTTCAAGTTGTAGTACACAGATACGTTTCCATCAGTACTTCAGAAATCCATCGCTCAACAGAGAATGACACTGTATTGGTTTCTTGTTGACTAATGCATAAATAATGACTAAAGTTGACTGGAGATGCGAGTCAGACCTGAATTCTATCGGTTAATGGCTTTCAAGAGCCCTCCTTTTGAGGAGACGTTTGCTTGTGATGACAGCTGTCTGCTAGCCGAAATTGGTAGACAGAAATTTATGTCAATCTTTACGTCCCTAATCTTGGTCATAAAAAAAAAACAAGAACAAAGACTGACTCAATAACCAATCACAGTAGACTTAGCGTGGGCGGATACGATTGGCAGACATACGACCTGATCTTCAAAGAGATGGCCACAAAGACATGACAGAATAACCTTGAGCAAGAAAACAACCGATCAGAAGAGGCTGTCTCTCAGCCAATAATAACGAATAATAATGTACATAAAAATCTATAAATATATGTTGATTTTCTCAATAAACGATCTGTTGCCTGCCTGGCCCTTGTCATCTGACGTTACCTCTTTACCTCAGTGAATTGATCAAATTATCAAAATTATCATTCAGATTACAAAAACGATTAATTTGCACAATTACAAATACATAAAATAATTAAAAACAAAAAAAAACACACCCCAGCACAAAATATTTCACTTACTCATTCGGTAATTCTCTATCTGTAACTTCAGCTAACTCTTGATCTATTTGTTCTAAAAATTTGAGCAAATCATCTTCACCATCGTCATCAGTTCGTTTTTTTCCAATCGGTGGTGAAAGATACTCAGGAAATGAATCACTATCCATGTAAACAGATCGAAAACTAACATCCAAGTTGTAATCTAAAATTTTCGATGTCTGAAAGTCTTCATCATCATCACCAAATGGATTCATGACACATAAAGCAACCTATAAATTAAAACATAGATGTATGCATATATATATATAAATGCTTTGACTAAGGGCTAGGTGGTAACTCATTTCACCAGTCTGGTCCTTGATTTTGCTGCGGACTAAATTCTATCACTCAAGTTTGCAATGTAGCTGCTATGTTGGGTGGCTTGCCTTCATGTTGCCCTCCAAATTGTTGTTACTACCTAGTTGGAGGCAGTAGGAAAGAAGCCAAGCCTGACATAGGTTTCGCACTTGGTGGTACTCATCAACAGGGAACTCATGTCCCTCCTGAGATTCAGACCTGCCTCACCCAGTGTAGCAGTCAGAGACGGGCTAGCAACTGAACTTCTGTAGGACTGTACTGGATACATTGATTGCGCATTAGATAACAACTAATATCTTGTGTCTAACCCAAGACTGGTTATTTTTCCATCTATGTGCTATCCTTTTAACCCTAATGATTTTAATTATGGGAAGAGCAGCGTGTTGTTAAATGACAAAGATTGCGATATGGCAAAAATATTCATTCAGACATCTGTAAAACACAAAATAATTGAGCAAAGAATATCCTTTCCAATAAATTACTCTTCTCGCTCTACAATTATATACGTATATGTTTATATACACAGAATAATCTAGATTAGTAGTCAATAACAATGTTAGTGTTTTTTTAAATAATATCGATTTGTTAAGTAAGATCACAATGGAATTACAGTTCATTAGAGATGCTTAAATTATAATAACAATAACAGAAATATAACAGCAAATAGAATATCAACTAAAATTAGGAAAATTCCACAAAATTCAGGATCATTCAAATCTAGATAGCCAAGGTATGGATAATATCTGAACTAACTTCTTTTGGATGTATAAATTAGGCTTGTAATATGGATTCCAACGGCCAGTCTCAGCCATATTTAGTGGTCGAACTCTTAAGGCAAAATTGAAATTCGTAGGTATGCGGTAAATGACCCTGAGAGCATGGTTAAGATCAATTTTGTGTTCTGTGTCCACAGGATGAGATAGAAATAGCGCTGCGAATAGATTTAGCTTGTCCTTTGCTTAACCAGATGTTCGGAAATTCCACGAGAAACACGCCTAATTGAACAGTCTATGTAACTAGCTCCACAGGAGCAGTTAAATCTGTAGATACATATGGAAGAGGCGAAATTAGGCCGTTTTGTCTTTTACTCCTGAAGGCAAAAGAGGAGTGGTTTTGAAGATACAGCATAATTCTGCAGCAGGGAATACTCTTTTTACCGCCTCATTTCTAAGGCGCTATGTTTGTATCTCAATGGTGTTGTCCCCAAGGAACTGCATTTGTAAGAATAAGGCTTTTTTTGGAACTTGGGCGGCTTTGGCCATCTAGGTTTGAATGATCCTCAATTTACTGTAGAAATTTCCTTAATTTTAGTTGATATTTTATTCGATAGTATATCTTTATTATTACTATTATTTAAGCATCTTTAATGAACTGTAATTCCACTGTGATCATACTTTACAAATCAATATTATTATTTAGAAAACACTAATATTGTTTCAGTCAAATGAACTGTAGTCAAGATTTGACAGAATAGTTCTAAAAAATTTGGGCGCCGAGTGAGAATATATATAATTGTTACACTAATATTGTTATTTACTAGTAATCTAGAATATTCTATATATATATATATATATATATATAACTGTAGAGCCGTAAAGGGAATACATAAAATAGAGACTCTTTGAGACTGGAGAAAATCTAGAACTGAAGGTAGCGTGGTTATAAACGGATAATAATTCACAGTTTAGATATGATAGAGAAAATTTGTAGCTCAGGTGGATGATTTTGATGTGGTTTTGTTCCCTGAGCTGGATGGTTAATTTGCGAAGCTTTCATCACCCTACTGGGTGACATCTTCAGCGCAAACTTCAATTTGAAGTGAGCTTTTAGATTTCTCCACGAGTTTATTAATCATCTCTCCTGGTGACCTTAGACGTGATTGGTTGTTTATGTGTGTTTTCACATCTTCTAGGTTACTTGTATTGGAACTGACTGTTTCTTTGATTTGAACTTTGACCCTTTGTGTGTGAAGTTTCTTTCTTATTGGTTGATAAATTTTGTCTATCTCGATGTGTCTATTGATTGATGATTCACTGGAATGCCAAGCTTCTAAAAATTGTCTAGCATTCTTGTTGTTTTCTCTGTCTGATATTTAAACACTGGTGGTCCCATTCGAATCGATGTCCGTGGTTGTCTACATGTAGTGATATGAGGGAGTGGATGTCATGTCTTTTGACGGCTAGCTTATGTTCGTGGATACGAAGACGAAGGGGACGTCCACTTTGGCCGATGTAGTGTTTTTCGCAGTTGTTACAGTTTATTTTGTAGATGATGTTGGTTTTATCCTCTTTCGCTGTTGAGTCTTTTGGTTGACATAGAACCGGGTGAAGTGATTTTGTTGGCGTCTTAGTCAAGCGAACAACCACAGGGGAATTAGAAACTCAAGTTTATAGGAAATCAACTCACACAGACCAAATACTGAATTACAACAGCGACAATCCAATAACACACAAAAGGAATTGCATACAAACACTATTCAAGAGAGCAAGGACTCATTACAACACTCTCACCTTAAAGAAAATTGAAGAAAATTATCTCATGGACGTCTTCCAAAAGAATGGATATCCACGGAATTTCATCAAAAAACGTATACCTCCAAGCCAACCTACCAAAGCAAAAGCCACCAACGAGAACACAAAAAATCGCCTTACCATACATAAAGGATATCTCAGAAATCACTACAAGACTCTTCAAATCTTTAGGAATTGATGTTGTACACAAACCAACAAAGTCGCTGCACTCAATTCTATGTCAACCAAAAGACTCAACAGCAAAAGAGGATAAAACCAACATCATCTACAAAATAAATTGTAACAACTGCGAAAAACACTACATTGGTCAAAGTGGACGTCCCCTTCGTCTTCGTATCCACGAACATAAGCTAGCCGTCAAAAGACATGACATCCACTCCCTCATATCACTACATGTAGACAACCACGGACATCGATTCGAATGGGACCACCAGTGTTTAAATATCAGACAGAGGAAACAACAAGAATGCTAGACAATTTTTAGAAGCTTGGCATTCCAGTGAATCATCAATCAATAGACACATCGAGATAGACAAAATTTATCAACCAATAAGAAAGAAACTTCACACACAAAGGGTCAAAGTTCAAATCAAAGAAACAGTCAGTTCCAATACAAGTAACCTAGGAGATGTGAAAACACACATAAACAACCAATCACGTCTAAGGTCACCAGGAGAGATGATTAATAAACTCGTGGAGAAATCTAAAAGCTCACTTCAACGAATTGAGGTATGCGCTGAAGATGTCACCCAGTAGGGTGATGAAAGCTTCGCAAATTAACCATCCAGCTCAGAGAACAAAACCACATCAAAATTCACAGTTTATTGATGCGATGAATGTGCATTACCAGTGGTGATTGTAGTGAGTCAGTAACCTGGTTAACAGTTAGGTCTCCACCCGGAACAATTTGGATTTAGGAGAAACAAATCATGTGAGGATCGAATTTCAGCGCTAGGACGCTTTATCATTGAATAGAGCATAGAATAGCAGCCGACTCTTCACCCTTACTTCATCTATTTTGAAAAAGCGTTCGACATTGTAGGCCGTGAAGTAATTTCAAAACTGTTTCAACGGCACGGGGTGTTTCAAACTTTTATCAGCCACATCCAGTAGCTATATAATATTGTCACATGTCAGGTGATTCACGACGGAAAACTCGATTGCGCATCTGAAAAGAAAACCAAAGCAAGATAGGGATGTCTGTCACCTATGAGATTCCTGATTTTCGTGAACTGGATAATGTGGGAAGCCTTGAGAGGCGAGAAGATGGCGATACGCTGGACTGACAAGAAGACTCTAGAAAAGGTGGAGGTCTTCAGTGATTTATGTCCACTGCCAACGAGTTGTCGATAAAGAAGCGACAATTTTACAGATTTTCAAGTGAACGTAGAGAAGACAGAAACGATGGAGATACCAAGCCTGAAGCAGTAACAAACGCCAATCACAATCAACGGGGAAAATCTGAAAGAAGTCACTTCTTTCACTGGGCCGGGCAGCACCGTTTCAACGACAGGCGCCACTGGTGAGGATGTCACAGCCAGCAAGGATTGAAAAAACAAGACAGGCGCCCACTGTGAAAATTTCCTGTACTCATCAAAAGGGGCAAGATTCGAATTTTCATCACTAATGTCAAATCGCACCTCGAATATTCATCAACCTTATTCCATAGCTGTACGACAATGGCACATGTCAAGTGATCCACAACAGAAAACTCAGTCAGGCGTTTGGAGTAAGCACAGGAGTCAGACAAGGGTGCTTATTATCACCAATGATATTCCTAATTGTGGTGAACTGTATTATGCGTCAGACTGTGGGTGGGAAACGACAAGACAGGGATATCCTGGATCGACCGACGTGAAGAACCTAGAAGACCTGGATTTCGCGCGTGGATGGTTTATGTTTGATGACACTGTCACAAAATTGAAGACTTACAAGCGAAAACCGACCGACAAACTGGTCGTTTGAAGAAGCAGCCGGTGAAGACAGGACTCCAGGTAAACATAGACAAGACGGAGGTTATGAAAATAACCAACCAACCATCAACAACGACAACAACAACAACAGCATCAGCAACATCCAGCGCCAATCACCATCAACGGGAGGGATTTGAAAGAGGTTACTTCATTCACTCACTTACCTAGGGAGCATTGTCTCAACTACAGGCTACTCAACTACTGGAACGGACGAGGATGTCAAATCGAGCGAGAATCGGGTGGTGGGCGAGAAACACATTCATCAGCCAACTGAAACCAATCTGGAAATCTTCGTCACTCAGCCAGAATCAACAACAAAATTAGGTCGGATTTTCAATACAAACAACGTCAAGTCAGTCAGTTCTGATTTCTATACGGATCAGAAACTTGGCGGGCGGGCGGGCGGGTGACAAGGAATATTTCCACCAACAGCCTGTTGCAGACGTTACCTTCATCAACAACTGTCTCCACTCTATACTGAAGATGAATCAGATGGCCGGGCCGGAAAGAATCACCACCAACTCTTGGAAACTATGGGAACAAACAAGAACAAAACAAGAACCAATCGCCCAACAACAACAACAAATATGCAGGAGAAAGTGGAGATGGATTGGACACTCACTAGCTGAGGAGGCCGAGCCACTGGGTGACATCACGCGCGCGTCAGGCCATTGCTCGAGTGGAACCAGGCCGATAGGGAAGCGGCGAGTTGGACGTCAGTGCAAGTGTGGGTGACATGGAGGAGATCGTGTGAAGAGTTGAGGAGTTGAAAGAGTATGGACAAACTAACTAACGTGGATGCAGGTGAAAAGTACAGGAGAAGGAAGACAGAAGTGGCAAGTGGAGACGTGAAGTTGAAGCCCTATGTTCCACTATGAACCCAGGGAACAATAATAATATGTTAATAAATAATGTCAAATGAATAAATTCTTCGATATAGTTCAGAGGGTTAGTGATACACTAAAAGTCTTTCCGAAATGCTGGGGATTTTCACTGATAACCGCCTTTACTGCAGAAAAGAGGGTGACAGAGATGTACTGTCGGAGCCGTATATTCCACTTGGAAGCCGATAGAATAATAACTGTTCAGCTGGTATGACACTGGATTAGCAAGTCAGAGTTATTGGTTAGAACTCTGTTCAAACTCAAACTTACACTTCACTTAAAACTGTCATTCAGTGCATCAATAACAGCCTGACAAATAAAGGTGTTTTCAGACAGTCTCATCAGCATTAGTTCACTTAGTTAAACTATAGCCAACCTGAATATGTTTATCTAGAACAGTATTGATCCTTGAAGATCACAAGTGCAGTACTTAGTTAAAAAGCACCTGTGATGTTGAAACATGAGACATCTTGAATTGGTTATATACTATCTTAGGATATATAATAGCCAGTATGTGGTTGTTGGACTACCTATCAGCCACGAATGCCCTGGATAGCTGCTGCATCTTGGTTTTGGAGTTCTTCAAGTGTAATGCATTCATGATACCATCAGTGAATGAGTCTGGGGCCTTAAGGTTACAAGATGCGCCTACTGATCATTTATCCAGTGGGATGGTATCCATTATGGCCCATGAATTCTAACTTCTGCCAATTTGGAACACATAATGTCTTCGTGGCCCAGTGCCATAGGAAAGTTTTGGTCTCTACATTGTATTTGACGAACCCCACTGGTCGTGATCACCATCCCACCTAAGTAAGCACCTACAGAGGACTCTGGTAGTCCTCATTTATCAGTGATTCTCTAAGTGACATAACTTCGTGAACATTCAACTTTAGATATGTAGGGATTTGATTGAAAACCATTAAAAACCAGCAAAAAGTACTTGACAGCTGTTTTACCTATACGTTTGTGATTTTTCAACAGTAAGGATCAGTTATTTCACCCACTAAGGAGTGAAACCAAGACCTGCAGGTTACAAAACAACCCTATTGACCACTCGGTCATTGGGATAGCATCCAGTAACGCAAACTGACGATATAGTGCGCGATTGCCAGGAAAGTATCCTCGGTCACTGTTTATCCTCATCCGTAAACTAGTGAAATCTACCAGTCATGACTTCCCACTGGAACTACAGACAACTTTATTCTGTAGTCAGATTTTAGTCTGCACTAGAAGTAATTCTCAGGTGTTGTTATGCAGGAATTTCACTGACGTCAGGTTTTTTTTTCATGAGCTGACTTCGGTTAGAGAACTACTGAAGATAAGCAAGGAGTTCAGTACACTTTCAGACTCATCAGGAATGCTCAATGACCAAACTTCACTTCATGATATGTCTTGTAAGCAATAGATTCCTCGCTATTGATTTGCTACAAGACAGACGGAGTTTCCTGGAGGAGTTCTAGTGAGAAGTCGTGACCGGTGAGGCCAATCCAGTCGGGAGTGAGGATGGAGTTCCAACCGATGACATTGGTTGGTGCCAGTTGCGGTAAATCGCAAATTGGCAGAAGTTATCATTCACGGGTTGGCCGTTGAGGAGTCGAGTCCCAATGGCTGAATGGTATACAAGCCAGCTTGTCTTGTAACCGGAAGGTCCTGGGTTCGAAACCTGGTGTATGGATGCGTACTGTCGATGATTCCCAAACTAGGCTGACTAAAAAAGGTGTCCATTACTCCATTTGCTGGTTTTCAATGCTCTCTAACTGCTGATATCAATCCGTGGTCAAACTCGTATAAATAGATTAACAATTCAATGCGTAAATAATACATTACTATAATCATAAGAGAGCAATCGTCAGGCAAAAATAATAACTTCAACTTACTTTTAACCATCCCATAAGAAATAGAAATGAGAAGATACTAAATATTGGAACGTATAAATCAATTTTTCTGCTTTTATCATCAGGACGATTTTCAACAAATTGACAGGCGAATATTTGACACATAAAATAACTGTAGACAGCAATAATGACAACCTGAAAGGAGGAGATGAAAAAAATGCGCCGAAGATGTCACCCAGTAGGGCGATGAAAGCTTCGCAAACTAACTATCCAGCTCAGAGAACAAAACCACATCAAAATGGCCAGTAATATTGAGGTTAGATATCAATAGAGTGCTAGGTAAGGAGGGGAAATTAATAGATGAGGTTGTGAAATTACATCGACTGCGATGGTTAGGATATGTGTTACACATATGTGCCTAGCCGTCGCTTCACTCGACGGGCAATGTTAACTGAGATAAGGTTAGGTTGGAAAAGAGTTAGCCATTGGTGGTCATGCAATCACATGGCTTCATCAGTCAGTGAAATCCACAACAGTTAGTTTAAGCCACATAGGAATATTTAGACTTTCTGATTGAGGTTCTCGTGACGGTAAACACCAATGAAGGCTGGAGAAAATCGCTGATATGTCTCGAACTCGTTCTCAATGGCTAGCGCGGATGCATTCACTCCTTGTAAATTATAACAACTAATAAAACTATTTAATTATTCGATATTACTATTCTTTTTGCCTCATATCTCTCTTTACTGTCTCTGTTTTGCGTTTCTTTTTACTTTCTTCTTCTTCTTCTTCGCTGGCTCTGTGTGCTGAGTGAAGTGTGGTGACTTCAGATGCTACACTTTTATGCAAAGTTCTGCGATGAAACTAGTCGGTCAGTCAGTCATAACAGTCGAGATTCACAGAGTGGTGGATTTCATTCAGGTTTGCTGAATGGTCCCAGGTTCTGTGAGCTGTGACCAGTGTCTTTACTGATGACTGTTGCTGAGGAGTTATAAACTAGGGCAAAACAAATGTTTAGTACTTCCTAGTTTCCGGAGGTTCTCAGCTGACGTCAGTTCGTTATCTAACTTGAGAAAAAATATGATGGATATCAAGGGAATATGTAATAACCGAAATATTGCGTGAAAGAGTTGGGAATTCAGTCTGAACATTAGTAATTCAAAAGCGCAGTGATTGGATGCTTGCCGACTGTGAAATTGGTCCGCGTTGGATTCTCTGTCGACGCATTCCTAAATCTCACTTAGTCTGGTAATGAAGTAGGGTTAGATATGAGGCCATCAACCCTAGGCCATAAAAGTAACACCAGCTGTAGTGTAACTTCCTAGCTCCAGCCGTATGTTCCACTCAGAGGGTGAATGAATGCCCAACAATGCCCAAAGATTCACATTAGGAGAGATCATATTATGTCACTCCACGAGGTCTTTGAATGTTGTTTGGCTAAGGTTTTTTAGGGTGCTAAGAATCCATGACTGAAGAATGTCCGTTAAAATGACTCAAAAGTGTTCACAATGACTGAGATACATTCATTCATGAATATGGTCACTGATATGTTCATTATCATTTTGAGACTTTTCAGTAGATCGCACAAGTGGCCTCGCAGTGGATCGACTGCAAGACCTCCAGTCTACAAGGTAAACTGACTGAGTATTCTGCCATTGGGATGGAATCTAATGGCCTATGGATTCGAACTTCTGTCACTTCACGAGGTTTATAGCCACTACTAAAGGAAATGACATTAACTCATCGCTAAGCAATACTGCATTCAGATACGCTACAAATAAGTTATTCAGCCTTAATATGTGGAGCCGCCAAATAATGACATAATTCATGAAAATCGCATAAATTAGGAAACTATCCGACTTTAAATTATTGAGTGATTACCATTCAAAACTATCTTACCCATGTTTAGAATACTCAGGAAAGACAAGTTCACTCGTCTGACAACAGGAAATTCTGTGTTTATCTCATCAGGATTTGTGATACTAACATGTGTGCAATTTATTTTGCAGATTGATATGTCGTCAGTGCTTAACAATTATACTTGCTAAAGCCCGATGCAGTTAAGTTTAAATCGTCTTACTACTTAAAATTACTTTTAAGTAGTATAGTGCATTTACCCTAATTTGTGTTTGTTCGCTCTGTACTTATGGACCTAAAATATACCTGCAGACATTTAGTTCACTGAAAAGCACACTGGTGGTTTGCGTTAAAGATCCTTCGAAAGTGACCTCACGAGTGAGTACTACCCAGCATTGTGTTATTTTGTTGTTGTTGGTGGTGGTGGATGGAAGAGAAATTCGAAACGAATGTTTCATCCCGTTTTAGGACTCATCAATTGGATGTTGAACTTGCAGTAAATAATACTGGACATTGGATACTTACTTGAGTATAGACCAAGGGGATCATAATACTGCTGTAGACTTGCAAATCTTGCATTTTCTGTCTAACACGTCCGATATTCTACAGAAATGAACAAATAAAAAAGTGGAAGAAAAATTAAATAAAATCTCAGTTTGCAAAATTATTATTTGGAGATTTGTAGTTTACACTGACTGAGGCGTAAGTTCACCACAGTTTCCTGTGTATGCCGAATTTATTCCAATCACAATGCATTTGATCTGCTTGGTACCATGAAAAATGATTAGGACAGCAAGCGTGAATCCATAGTACTTTACTAATGTTTGGAGTGAAGACTTTTCAACTACTCATGCCAAACAATCGTGCTTGTTAGTCAAGTTGAGGCGAATAAACACCGGAAGGCTTTTTTATTTGTTTAAGGTGGATCGCATCAACAGTGAGGCAGATTACCTCACTACATTTGAATTCTGGCTAGATACATTGCAGAACTGGTAATCTAGAGGGAATTATCTACTCGCATGATGAAGCATTTACCAAAGTAGTTAAAAACAGCTGAATTCAAAGTGCCAAAAACCTCAATAACAAAGTATCTTGTGAAATACGGACATAATATTGACGCTGTGAAGTTATTCACACTGTTGTCAGCAGACAAAGAAACAGGAAGATGCTTGCAATTGCAGAGCCTTGTGCAATGCGAGTTCTTAAACCAGATATCTGTGTACAAAAGGAGATGTTCGTCACTCCGAATCTACCGTGGTAATACGTTTTACTTATTATTCTACCCCTTATTATTATTATTCTTGATTCATTTAAAACTATGCTTTATCAGTAACGATTATCTTAACTCACTTCAACACTATTATTACTGAAAACATTTATTTCCCGATACGAATTTAAAACAAGCAATAAAGGTTAATAAAGCAGGATTTAATGAATTCATCAAATTTCGGTAGAACTCGTCAGCTGAATATTCTACATACACGGATATATATACTTTTGAAATTACATAGGGAGATATAAGACTCATAAGTAAACAAACTAAATTGAATTAATCATGCAGAAAGACAGGTGCGAATGTTTTCCAGGTCATGTTCAAATAGATAATGGGAAATAAAAAAGTTATTAAATTGGAAAATAAAAGTAAATTTATATGATGAATTAAAAAAAAAAAAAAATTTATTTTTTTTATTTTAAAAAAAAAGAAACTTAATTTAAAAAAAAAAAAAAAAAAAAACATTGGAAATTATTTTTTATTAAAAAAATAATGTTACATGATGGTTAATGACAGGACAATTTGTAATAAACATAGTGATAATATAGTCGGACCCAATAGATATACAAAAGAAGGAATAGAACAAAGATTAAAAAAGTAAGCCAATGTTAATAATTTAGGTAGCTAAGTATGTTTAAGAAGGTTGTTCACTATAGAGTACAAATAAGAGAGTATAAGGGGGAAATAACAAGGGCCAGAATTATGTTATTAACAACAAAGCAAGTCATAGGTTTCACGCTTAACATAGTCTCTGTCACTTAGAACACGGGCCAAGTATGGTATCGTTGAGTTTCTATACTTATATTATTTTGTACTGATTTCTGTTTCTACCTGATGAGATGCAGGGAGAGAGTTGGGAATAGAGGGGTGTTGGGGGTCAGAGAGTATGGTTTTAGACCATTTCAGATGCTTTTCTACTAATGTAGTGACGAGCTCACTGAGTTTTACACCGCTAGTCCTACTAACTACCTTCAACATCCTTCTCAGGATGGTATGGTCCTTTTTCAGTAACCCAGGAAAGACTAATGGGGAGCAGTAAAGTAGAATAGGTAGGATACGAGAGTTGAAAAATTGTGAAAGCAGAGGTTGAGTGACTCCAGTTAGTCTGAGTTTCTTAATGTAGTAGGTTAGACGAAGCACTTTATTTGAAATCATTTGGATATGAGATGACCAAGTAAGGTCGGAAGATAGAACTAATCCGAGGTATTTTGCATTAGACTTTGTTTCAATTTTAGTCCCCTCAGTGCTACAGGCTTCATGAATGCTTACTAGTGCTTGTAGATCTCGTTTATGCCTAAAGGAGAAGTCAATAGTCTGGCATTTTGAGGGATTTAGCTTGGGGCCATTTAGTTTCGACCTCTGACTGATGTCCGACAGGAAGCTATTTAATTTGAAGCAGTCTGACTGAGACTTAACGGGAAGCGAAATAGTCAGATCATCTGCATATCTGACGAAGTTGATTTCGTCTGAGAGAGGTAGGTCATGTAAGTAGAAGGAAAAGAGAAACGGCGAGAGAACAGCACCCTGAGGAACACCAGCTTCAGTAAGCAAAGGAGACACCATTATACACCGTGTACTGCATCCTATTGAAGCATCCTATTGTTCCCTTGGGTTCGTAGTGGAACATAGGGCTTCAACTGCACGTCTCCACTTGCCACTTCTGTCTTCCTTCTCCTGTACTATTCACCTGCATCCACGTTAGTTAGTCCATACTCTTTCAACTCCTCAACTCTTCACACGATCTCCTCCATGTCACCCACACTTGCACTGACGTCCAACTCACCGCTTCCCTATCGGCCTGGTTCCACTCGAGCAATGGCCTGACGCGCGCGCGATGTCACCCAGTGACTCGGCCTCCTCAGTTAGTGAGTGTCCAATCCATCTCCACTTTCTCCTGCATATTTGTTGTTGTTGGGCGATTGGTTCTTGTTTTGTTCTTGTTTGTTCCCATAGTTTCCAAGAGTTGGTGGTGATTCTTTCCGGTCCGGCCATCTGATTCATCTTCAGTATAGAGTGGAGACAGTTGTTGACGAAGGTAACGTCTGCAACAGGCTGTTGGTGGAAATATTCTTTGTCACCCCCGCCCGCCCGCCAGGTTTCTGATCCGTATAGAAAAAACTGACTGACATGACGCTGTTTGTACTGAAAATTCGACCGAATTTTGTTGTTGATTCTGGCTAAGTGACAAAGATTTCCAGATTGGTTTCAGTTGGTTGATGAATGTGTTTCTCGCCCACCACCCGATTCTCGCTCGATTTGACATCCTCGCCCGTTCCAACTGCCTGTAGTTGAGACAATGCTCCCTAGGTAAGTGAGTGAATGAAGCAACCTCTTTCAAATCCCTCTCGTTGATGGTGATTGGCACTGTATGTTGCTGCGGTGGTTGTTGTTGTTGGTTGGTTTATTTTCATAACTTTATGCTTTGCATCATATCATTTCAGCTGAACGGTTTCTCTGATGGGGAAAAGGGGGGAAGTAATGTGGAGGTAGGAGTATCGAAAATCTAGAATGATAATTATTGAGTGAAATTGTACTTATCAATTAATTGAAGTAAGTTATCTCCCCTTTAGAGAGAATAAAAGGGAGAGAAATGGATGAGTTTGTCTTGTAAATGACACCCTACATAAGTGAAGTAAGGGATCTCTTTCAAGTTTATTCCGTGGACAGCTATTGATGCTTGTTGGTTAGTTGTCTACATCAATTCTGTCGTCGACAGGAGCGCGATTCCTCGCCAGTTCTTGCAGAGTCCTAAGTCACCTTTCTTTGGTAGTTTCACGAGGTAACCTTTCCTCCAGTCAGTAGGCACCTTTCCTTCCTTCCAGACCTTTTGCAATAATGAAGTCAGCATGTTTGCTGTCGTCTCTGGGTCTGCTTTCAGCGCTTCAGGGGGTATTCCATCTGGTCCGGCTGCTTTTCCAGCTTTCAGAAGCTTGATTGCGTTCAAGACTTCAGCTCTCATTGGAGGATTGGTGTCAACTTGCAGTTGTGTACGTGCTGTTGTTGGTATTTCTGGACGGGTTGCAGTTGATGGTTGGTTCAAGAGTCCTTTGAAGTGATCCGCCCATTGTTTAATCTTTCTTTCTTCCTTGGTAATTGGGTTCTCTTGGCTGTCTCTTATGGGTTTCACTTGTGCTGATCTCTTCCCGGATAGAGACTTGGTTATCTGATAAAATTTTCTCGGGTCCCTTTTGCCTGCTGCCTTCTCAGCTTCAGTGGCCAGATTGTCGTAGAATTGTCTTTTGTCCTTCATAGCACTCTTCTTTTCTTCTTTATCCAGTGCTGTGTAAGTTGAGCTCAGTGTCTCCTTCTCCTGTCCGTCTTTGCATTGAATCATTTTCTCTTTCACCACTCTCCTCTCTTCTATTAATTTCCAAGTGTCCGTTGAGAGCCATTCCTTGTCTTGTCTCTTCTTTCTTCCTAGAACCGTTGAACACGTTTCGTTGAGAATCGCCTTCAGAGACTTCCAATGTTCTTCCATGCATGATTCTTTAGTGATGTCGCGTAGTGTCTCCTGCTTTGCTCTGACAGTTGCAGTGAAGGTGTCTTTTGTGTTCGTGTCCTTCAGTTTCTGAGAGTTGAACTTGCATTGTGGTCTATCTCCAGCTTTCCTCGAGGCTTTTAGTTTCACCTTGAAAGTCCCTTGTACTAGATAGTGGTCTGAACCCACATCTGCTCCTCTCCTTGACCTTGTGTCCAGTAGGCTCCGTCTCCACTTCCTTAAGATTGAAATGAAGTCTGTCTGGTTTTTGGTGTTTCCATCTGGTAAAATCCATGTCGCCTTGTGTTTATCCTTGTGTTTGAACACACTGCCACCAATCATCAAATCACTGAAGGCACAGAAGTCTGAGAAGAGTTCACCATTGTTGTTCATTTTGATCGACAGCCTCACGACCCATGGTGAGACTTCCTTCCTCTTGTGCTTATTTTTTGGTTTTCACCTGTATGATCTAATTAAGATGTAAATATTTCTTTCTTCAAATCTTGTGTCTTTTAAAATTTCTAAATAGGGATTCTTTCGGTATTTATGCGCCAATTTCAGTTTGATTATAAGTTATTTATTATTCCCTTGGGTTTCGGGGGGGGGTGGGGGGGAAATAGGGCTTGAACAACACATCTCCACTTACTTCTATTCTCTACTGTCCTCTTCATCTGCTCTTACGATTGGCCATAAACTGTTATCTTCTCCTCTCCCACGCACAATCTCCCCAATGTCACCCTTGCACCGACTACTCACTCATTGCTTCCCATTGAGAATCCACTCCAGCGATGACCTGAATTACGTGCGACGTTATTCGACGGTTTCCTCAACAAAATACCCTATCCTTATCCATTTTCTCCTACATATTTGTTGAGCAATCAGCTTTCGCCTGTTGATTTTTTCCCGGCCTAAGTTTCTTGTTGCCAACCGATTCATTTTCAATATGGAGCCTTCGAAAGTATATGCTGATAAAAGCTTGTAACCTGTTGGAGATGCTTCTTGTGATAAAAATGACAAGTTTCTCAACTGTATAGAAGATCTGACTGAAATGACATTGGTACGGAAAAATGTGAACCTTGTTCTTTATGCCAAGTTGAGTGCAACAGATTTCAAAACTGGTTTCAGGTTGATGAAAGCTTTCATCAATATCATTGATGTCAAGTGTTGGTTTGAAGGGATTTGGTTGATTGGTTACAGGATTTGATCATGAACTGACATTAGTTAGAGAACCATTGGAAAACCTGAGAGTACTGGACAGTTGTTTCGCCAGTCTAGTTAGGAACTCTTCAGAGTACGCACCCATACTGAGGGGTTCGAACCCAGAACCTTCTGATTACAAGACGAGCTCGTATACCATTAAGCCACTGGGGCCCGACTCCTTAGTCCCACACTCATGAATTCTAACTTCTGTCAATTCACGACATAGCCCCACCCCTACTCAATGTCTTCGGTAGTTACCTGGGGTTCTAATGAGAAGTCATGACAAGTAGGGTACAGCAGGTCAGGTGTGAGGACAAATACTCGCCGGAGACATTGGCTAGGGGTCGCGCTATGTCGTGAATTAGCAGAATTTAGAATTCATGGGTGTGCGACTGAGGAGTCGGGCCCCACTGGCTTAATGGTATACGAGCTCATCTTGTAACCAGAAGGTTCTGGGTTCGAACCCCTCAGTATGGGTGCGTACTCTGAAGAGTCCCAAACTAGACTGGCGAAACACTTGTCCAATACTCCCTGCAGGTTTTCCAATGGTTCTCTATAACCGATGCCATCTCATGGGGAAATCTTGTAATCAATCAATCAATCAAATCCTTACAAACCAATACTTGAATTCCAAACACTTTATAAACCACCTTATTCAATAGCTGTGTGATCTTGCGAAGTGTCAGGTGATTCACAACAGAAGCCTATGCGAAGCTTTTGAAGTAAAGTGATAGAAGTAAGACAAGTGTGTTGCACTGTCACCGATAACATTCCTGATTGTCTTTGGATGGATAATGCAGTAGACTGTGTAGATGGAGAAGAGAGATATACGTCAAACTGATGAAAAGATAGTTAAAGATTTTGAACTTGGCCAGTGATTTATATCTAATATAATATAAATTCGTTAAACAATACCTTCAGACAGTTCCAGTGTTCTTCCACACAGGCTTCCTCAGTGATGCCACGTAGTGTCTCCGAATTTACTCTGATCTGATCTCTAGTGAAGTTATGCCTTATAGTTTTGTCCTTCAGTTTCTGAATGATGAACTTGGATTTCAGTGGCCTGTCTCCATTTGTTTACAGGGATTTCAGCTTCACCTTGAAGGTTCTTTGAACTAAATGATGATCTGAGTGAGTCCATATCTGTTCCGCCTCTTGACTTCATGTCTAGCAGGCTGAATCTCCACTTCCTTGAGCAGCGCTGAGACGGAATCTTTCTAGTTTGTAGTGTGTCCGTCAGGCGAAATCTATGTTGTTGTGTGTGTATCCTTGTGTTTGTGAAAGCTGCCTCCGATCACCAAATCATCGAAAGCGCAGAAGTCTGCCATTAATTCTCCTCTGTCATACATTTCTCCGAGCCAGGGCATCTCAACCCATGATGAGTTCTCTTCCTGTATTATCTGCTTCCCGTTTGGCTGGCATTCTTATCGCTCATGAAGATTTTGATGTTACCAATTGGGATGTTGTCCATTACTGTTTGTTGTCTGTAAACATCTTCCTTCTTCTCTTGCTCAGCTTTGTTTGTAGCACTGTGCGTTCCCATTGCAATAGGTCTTTAGCTGCCACTGGTGACATCACCACAGTCACTCGCTCAGTGTGTTCGTGGTTATCGTCTGGGTGACAAGACCGGAGTAGATTACTGATTCTCCAGTTGACAATGTTGCCAATCCACATCCGTTCCATCTGCTCTCACAGACTCCCAGAATTTCTATGCCATATTTTTGCATATTTTTGGCTACTTGGGCAGCTTTCCCAGCCTCGTAAACTGCATGAACATTTTACGTTCGCGTTTTTAAACGTGTTTCCATCAAGAGAGTATACATAGGCTGGCTGACTGCCTTACCAAGGGCTTTCGACAGCCTACGTCATTTCGCCACTCCGATTCCAGTGGAAAATAAGTTTTTTTTTATAAATATTTTTTGCATTTTCAATATTTTTGTTGTACGTCTAAGTTTCTGTAGCAGTTTAATTCGTTTTGTAGAGGTTGGTTGCTAACCCCTCGCCTAACCCCCCTACCTATCCTGGCTTGGGACTGGCTAGAAAACTAGCAAGCTAGTAAACTAGACTAGGACAAACTTCACCAGCATCTGATTTGTCTTATGAATTCTTTTTTAGATATATGAGTACGATTGTACAGCTTAATGAATTGTTGGAAAGCGAATTTCAGAATGGACATGACATTCACCAAGATTTCAGAAACACTTCGGTGACGAGTAAGTGCTAATAGGTACGAAACCTGACTTGTGCAGGGCTTCCTGCCGCTTTCCTCGAATCATGTAATAACATGCGCAGCATAATAGAGATTCTCCTAGCATGGTAGTCACACTGCAAAAAGTTGACTGATAAAATTCAGGCTGCACCAAACAAAGGACAAGACGCACGACATCAGTTACCACCTGGTGTCCAGCCTGAGAGGTTATACATAAAAAGGAATGCATTAAATGAAGAAGGCCAAAGAATTAAGGAGGATATGTATAACTTTGGCAAAATGGAGTTTGAATATGAGGTTTTCTATTTTTTTGCTAATAGTTATTTAATATTATGGCTTCCTTTAGTTCCTAGAGGAATATAGGGCTTCAGCCGCATGTCTCCATTGCGTTCGGTTCTCCGCCAACGTTTTCCCCTGGCTTCACGTCTGCACACATCCTCTTATTTCCTCCTCGCATGACCTCCTCCAAGTCACCCTTGGACGTTCCACTTGAGCAATGCCATTGTTCGTGTGATGTCACCTGATCGTTTCCTCAGAGTATGGCCAATCCACCTCCATTTTTTTCTGCATGTTGTTTGCACATTTCGTTCCTGATGGGTTAGTTCGCTCCCAGAAATCCCTGTTGATGATCTTTTCTGGTCATCTGATCTGGTCTGGCGTATTGAGCGAAGACAGCCAGTTGTTGATGAATGCCTGTAGTTTGTTCGAAGTGCTCTTCATAACGCATCAAGTCTCTGATCCATAAAGTAGCATTGACCGACTTCACATTGGAGTTGAAAACCCATGTCTTATTTTTCATGCTGAGTGGTTCTGTTGATCTCCGCACCGACTTGAGAGTAAAGAAAGCTTTCCTTACGTTACCGATCCTTGCTTCATCAATTCCGTCCGCCTGTAGTTGAAACGATTCTTCTCAGGTAGGTCAGTAGGTGAAGGATGTTGTTTCTTTCAGGTTTCTCCCATTTATGCTGTGATTGTTGTCTGTCGTTGTCGTTGCTGTTGCTGTTGACCAGGAACCTTCACCACCTCTGTCTCCACCTCCTCTGTGTTCACCTGAAGTCCTACCTTTGATTCTTCTTCTGGCAACTTGTTGTTTTTCATTACTTGCATATCTTCCAGTGTTTGTGAGAAATCAGACCTATATCATCGGCGAAGTCCAGATTCTCCAAGTTTTTTTGTTTGAGTCCTTTTTATGCCATCAATACTTTCATGTTATTTGCTCCAGATAAACAGTTCGACTATCCAAAGTGTCATTCTATTCTGTCGTCACACTATCTGCATTGTAATGAACACACACAAAATGTAAATTTTTATTTCTAATGTGAAAGGATTAATCGAAATATGTTATTAACCCTAGAAGTTAATTGTCAATTATTCCAGTGGTTATATATGCTCAACTGCCTACGACACACCAAAAAAGTGTGTGATCAGTTGTGTCACTTCAGTTATCAGTCACAGAAATGTAATAATTCCTCAGACAATTCCTAACACTGATTCACATATGAAGTCGACATCAGCTATTCACTCATGATTTTCACCGCTTCAAGACAGACAAACAGACAAACGAAATTCTCCAAACAAGGAGAAACACACACACACTGTCGAACAGCCTACCTTTAGACTGACAAGTTGCGTAAGGCAATTGACGGAGAAAAACAACCCAAGTTCTTCAGTTATCATACAAAAATATGAAACCAGACAATATATTTTTTTACATTTTCATAACGTATCACAAGACAATGAGAGGTGATGTGGTTTTATCTAAAAGTAAATTAACAGCTTTCACTTTCTGTAGTAAATTAATTTAATAGGCGCCAGCAGCTGATGAGAAGTTAACGAAATAAACAGTCATGGTACCATTTTATTTCTGCAAAAACCACACTGTTGCTCTTTCTTTATTCAAATTCGTGAAAGGTATTCAATGTATGGAGGAAACACAAAGTTTGTAGTGAATTCCAAACAATTTATAAAGCTTATTTAATAGCTATGGGATGTTGTGAAGCAGAGAAGTCGTTCAGTGAAGAGACTCTTTTCGTCAGCCAATTCATTCACATATCTGTACAATCGCATTTATATATAACTACTTTGTGTGTGTGTGTGTGTGTGTACATGACATTTGTCAAGTTTAGATAATTGATCAGGTAATACAAAAATGATTCAATATAGAAACAAGGTTAATCAGACAGCAACTAAAGTAAGATTGAGTTAGTTAGTAGGTTAGATGACGTAATATAATTGACTAAAATGTTTCAACTTAGGTCAGGGTAGCAACAGAGGTAATTACAGAGAGAGACTAAGTAGACGTGGGATAGAGAATAATGCCATTTAAATTAAAAACTGAAATTGAGCAAATAAGTTGGATATCGTAACATAAGTGACTGGAAATTGAGCGTTGCTCAAGTCATTAGCAGTGGTAGTGATGTGTGGAAGTGAAATCGGGTAGAGAACAAGAAAGGTGAAAATGTAAAATATTACAATTGAAAAGACAAAATAATATTCATGACGAGACAGAAAAGAAAAAAGATTAGGTAGAATTTACTTCTATACCCACATCTACTTAGTCTCTACCTGTAATTACCTCTGTTGCTACCCTGACCTAAGTTGAAACATTTTAGTCAATTATATTACGTCATCTAACCTACTAACTAACTCAATCTTACTTTAGTTGCTGTCTGAGTAACCTTGTTTCTATATTAGATCATTTTTGTATTACCTGATCAATTATATGAACTTGACAAATGTCATGTACACACACACACACACACACAAAGTAGTTATATATAAATGCGATTGTACAGATATGTGAATGAATTGGCTGACGAAAAGAGTCTCCTCGCTGAATGTCTTCTCTTCTTCATATGACTCACTGGGGAGTTTCAAGCTACTGAAATGTTGTGAAGTGTCAGGTGATTCACAACAGAAAGCTATGCAAAGCATTCGAAGTGAAGCCATAGTGTGGTGGGAGCAGGATAGCCAAAAATGGTAGACAGTATTTTACGTCAATGGGTATGTCACAAATATTGCTGGTGAGAAAATATGAACAAGACTGATTCGACAACCAGTAACAGCAGACTTTGTGTAGGCAGATACAGTTAACATATAGATGACCTGACATTCAAGAAACAGTCACAAAGAGATGCAAGGTCAACTTTCTGTGAGAAACAACCGATCAGAAGAGAGTGTTTTTTTGGCTTGAATAAGCTATAATAATGTACATGAAATATATATATAAATACGTGTTGATTTCCTTAATAAACGATCTGTTGCCTCGCGCTTATCTTCTGTTGTTACAATAGGAGTAAAACTAGTCTGCCGCACTATCATTGATAACATTCCTGATTGTTTTCGGAATGGATAACGCAGTAGACCGTGTGTGGATCAAGATGATGAGGGATATACATCGTTGAATGTTGAAAAGAAAGTGTGAAAGATTTCGGACAGGAGTTGAAGTGAACATGGAGAAGACAACAGTGATGAAGATGACAAACCAACCAACCAACCAACAACAACAGCAAAAACAAGCATCAGTTACCATTGGTAAGAGAAATTTGAAGGGAGTGGAACGCCTTTCCCTCACCTGGACAGCATCTCATTTCAGCTACAGGCAGCAGGTAAGTCACAGGATGTCAAAAGTAGGTTTAGAGAAGCAAGACGGACCTACATTTGTCTGAAATCACGGGGGGGGTGGGGGAAATCTTCTGTGCTAAATATGAAGAACAGAAAAATTCGAATCTTTAACACTAATGTCAACTCACTAGATGGTACTCGACAGGTGTTTCATCCTAAACAGGGACTCTTCATCAGTACCCACCCAGGAGTTTTAGGTTATGAGGTCATTCGGGCTGGAATTCAATAACTGATGAATTCTAAATTCTGCTAGTTCTTGATTTTAAGTCAATCGTCAAGCTATATCATGAGCGTTTATTTGTCCTTACTCTTTCGACTCAAACTGAATCTCTACAATCCAAGTCTTGTATTCATATCTTTTGTTTCATTACTACGTTTAAACTTATAAAAGTGGCCTTGAAAAGTATGTCATGTATACTGATATCAGCTTATAGGTTGTTAGATGTTGAGGTGAAGTCGTGAGATAAAAGAAGAGTGAAATTTAGTGAAGACCTTCAGCCACATAGTTAGAGCTATATGCTCAGAGGAAGTAATTGAAGATGAATTAAGCATTGTATATGATACTTTGATCAAAAGTGGCTATCCCAACAAATTTAACAAGAAACACATGACAAAGAAAGCGGAAAAGGACTACTCACTATCAGTAAACAAGAAGCCTGTTTATATATGACTACAATTCAAGGGTGATATACCAAGTGAGACAATTACGAGGAAATTAAGAAAATCACTTCAAAGAACCTTTAATGCTGGCGAACTAAACGTCTTATTCTCTACTCGACCGATGGTGCAACCTCGACTGAAAGATGAAATACCTAGACTAGCCACTTCAAATTGTATCTACGAATTCAAATGCGCTTGTTGAGCAAGTTATATTGGGCTTTGCTTTAGGAACTTGATTTCTCGTCCTCGAGAACATATCCTACTGTGGCTAAGTAAATGTGTAGTGAAAACCACAAACAGCTCGATACTGGACCATCTGGTGCAAACCGGCCACAAAGCCAGCGTAGAAGAATCCTTCTCTACCATCATCTACCGGGTGCCTAAAAAATTGCAAAAATCATCGAAGCACTGAATGCTCCAAACAACAGAGGCCATTGCAATTCGCCTCAAACAACCAGTACTCTGTGTTCAAAAGAAGCGCGTCTAGCCCTTACTACTGCTCTGGCTGGCCTTCAGTAGACACTATAAATTCATGAATCTGTAATATTATCTTTCCTAATTCTTCTGACATTCAGCTAATTTTATGTTGATACTATTGAGCTGTAATCCATTGATATTATTATTGATTCGATGTTATTTAAACAACATTAGTGCTGTTCATAACACTAATTCATTCATCCATTCACTATAATGTATATATAACTGTAGAGCCTGATGATAAAGTTATCGAAAAGAGTACTCTTTGTTCAGTATCCAGTCTTTAAATAGAAGAGTCCTTTTTTAAGGTCTAACGATCTTCTTTCTTACATTATTGAAAATATTCAGAGGAATTCCTTTTACATTCCCAGAGGCACATAGGGCTTAAAGCTTAAGCTTTGGGTTTTAACTAGCAGTGGTGATTCATCTTTTACGGGGTGGGGTCTCCAGCTTCATATCCAGCATTCCCTGTTTACCTGTTAAGGGAGATAAAGGAGTATATCAGTCGGCTATCAAACAATGGAACACTTATGTTGCTGTGGGTCAGTATTCTACCACTAAGTTACTAATGCATCAAGCCGGCAGACAGACGTCAGGAAGCAGGAATTGGACCACTCCGACTCCAGTCAACTACCGGTTCCAAACCTGAACCCTTGACCACCAACAGTCATCCTGGAACTAAGTGATATCGATTAGGGGACGGTCAAGGAGGTCGCCTTGTAACTTGAAGATCCTGGGTTTGATCATCTGCTGAACAGTTCCGAGACAGGACAAAATAACGTGTGATCGGTATATCCTCTGCAAACCAACAGTTGAGAATTAATGTATCGTTTACTAGTGACTGACCACATGGTGATCTTGCCTAAAGTACTGGTGAGAAGTGGGATTGCCAAATAATATAAACACTAGAGGAATTGCTGGTGACATTGTCTGGCGAATTGGTTTGATTAAGAATTCATTGGATTCCATTCCAGTGACCAAATATACTCAGGTCATGTGTATGTGTTGCTGGAGCGTCTCAAACAAAGACGAGATAGCTAGCTGTCCAGTACTACTTCGTTTTCAATGGTTCCTTGACCTTGAAGTCACTTCACAAACAAACTTGAGATCAGTCGAATCCCTTTAAACCAAAAGTTGAGAATTAAGGAGTCGTTAAGGGTTATGGATAACTAGGTGACTGTTTTGTCTTTGTTTTGGACTCCTCAACAGCACTGATGCCAGAATACTCGAGCTTCAGTCATCATTATCATCTTTATTCTGTCTTATATTGTATAAACTTACTTCAACTGTATAAAATGCCACTTTGGGATCACTAATATATCCACTATCCAATGCTTTCAGGGTTAATCTTTGTGCCCATTGTATTGGTATCCAGTATTCTGGTGTATAATTGGTTTTAGTTCTTTTAAACCAGTCGGCTGCTATTCTTTCAAACGATGATATTTCTGCTTCAGTGATTAATACACCAAATGAACCTTTCACTTCTATTGAAGAAAGAAGAATAAAAACAAACGGGAATATATATATGTAATCGTGCTATTATTGAACATTGAAAATTTAGCGCGCTATTTTAAAAGTTATTGATTCATTAGACTGAATACATAATTGATAATGAATTTTCATCATCTAATACATTTTGTTGAGAATTCATATGAAGCGTAATGAAATGACGGTTTAATGCTCTTTATTAATGCTCATGTACTTCCTGACTAAGGATCAAAACCAAATCTTTCAGACTGTGCGGTAGACACGTTACTATTCACCAAACGGGTTGAAATTCATCAGCCAACTGGTACTAACCTCTGCCATTCCTTAGTATACGGTAACTGTCATCGGCGATACACATTAACTCTTGAGTAAGAATAAGAGATTTTATAACCAGAATCTCGCTTCAAAACACTTTCCAGTTCATCGATTCATTAACAAAAGTTAGACGCTGGAATATAAACAAAGTATTTGAAAGAAGTGCTGTTGAGGTATGACTCTAATGTATAATTCACTTTCGATGGTACCATCTACAGACAAAGAAATGGCATTACAATCAGACCTCCCTTGGCTCCATTTCTAGCAGGCTGTTTCATGGCAAGCCTGAAAAATAGTCCATGAAAGTCGGCTACTGAAAATCCACAACTGTATTCAAGGTATGTGGGTGACATGTTCATCATTTCAAACCACATCTATGGCTGTAATAAATTCCTATAGGGAGTTAAGAACTGCCATCTGGCAATAAAATGCATTCTGGAAATAATAAACGGATCTAAAATTCCCTGTCTTGATGTGAAACCAAAAAGAAGACCTGGTGTCACCGTCAGAAGGTCATTTCATAGGAAATCCCTATGGAACGGCCATCTGACGGGTTTCGATAGTTGGGTGGCTGTCGAACGAAAACGAAATCCAGTTAAATCCCTTGCCACTTTCATCCAACGCATCTTTAGTCATGTAATCCTTAGAAGCAGAATTATATCTTTGATATAAGAATAAAACTTGTGCACTGTGGTAGAGTGTAATTCCATTATGGGTAAATTTTGTTTTGATAAAGTCTCACAGTGTTATACAGTAATGTTTACTGATGACGTTTCGAGCACAATTTATTGCTCATAATCATATCAAGGTGATATGATATGATTATGAGCAATAAATTGTGCTCGAAACGTCATCAGTAAACATTACTGTATAACACTGTGAGACTTTATCAAAACAAAATTTACCCATAATGGAAGAATTATATCTGCCTAAAGAAAACATCCAGAATGGATATCCACCAAGATCTATCGGGAAGAATATCAAACTAGAAGTTCAGAGAAACGAAACATTCCTAATTCCAAAAGAGGAACTTTACATGAAGGTGGATTTCAAGGGAGACTTAGCTTGCAATATGGTAAAGAGAAGAATGACAGCAGCTCTGAAAAGAACAATCTTCTCAGCAATGCTCTTAGCAGTGTCCTCCTGTCGCCCATTAACCTGCAAAACTCCTAAGGATAAGATCTTAAATCTGGCCACTTCTATGGGCATATATCAGTTCACCTGTTGCTGTAGAGCCAGTCAGGTACTTTGATAGTTCGACACGTATCCTGTCTAAAAGGGCTGAAGAACACCATACCGCATGGCAGCAGATAGGCAGTAGTGGCTCTTTAAGCAATTCAATAATTGAACACTATGTCAACACTGATTATTCCATCTCAACAAACTCATCCTCCAAAGTAGTCTTCAAAGTGAAGAACAACCTAGCAGAAGTAATAACAGAAAATCAAAACAAGTGGTGATTCAGCGAAGGGGTGAGGGAATTGAATCATAGGTGTGAATGCATAATAATAATAATATGAAATGCAATTAAAACTATCCTGCATATTTACGAAGAGGTGGAAGTGGAGCAATAAGAAGCGCGATCATTGAACACCTGGTCGATAATGATCATCCTATCTCTATAGCCTCCACCTTTAAAGTCGTCTACGAGGCAAAAAGTAATATACCGAAATCTCTACGTGCCCAACTCATTTGTGTTGCTGAAGCTTAGGCTATCGAAACAGAAAAGTCTGATCTTTGTGTGCAGAAAAAGTTCGTTCAATCCCTCCAACTTTCATGATCTTAATCCCTCTATGCTAAAGTATGGTAATCCCCAATCATATTTTAGCTCTACCAGTTTTTCATTTTGTCTATTCAATTTGTATACTCTTCCTTATTAAGTTAAATGTTACCATTACTACTCTCACTTTGAACTGTCCGAGGTATTATTGCACTTGTCATTCTAAATCAATTCTTTTTTTTGCAACGTTAAATGCGATGCTATCAAATTTTACACAGTATTACGTGACGTTATTATTTTATTCGATTTGTCTACTAATCCTATAATTGCACACCCTTTTTCAAGTTCTATCCCTCCTATGAATTATTCTATATATGACAATAATTTGTTTTACCACTTGACATTTACCTGTGATTATAATCACAAACATTTTAGTTTCAATTGCATTTCATACTGCTGTTATTTTATACATTCACACCTATGATTCAATTACCTCACCGGATATAACTGTAACAATTGAAGAGAAGGGCCAGGCAACAGATCGTTTATTAAGGAAATCAACACGTATTTATATATATATTTCATGTACATTATTATAGCTTATTCAAGCCAAAAAACACTCTCTTCTGATCGGTTGTTTCTCACAGAAAGTTGACCTTGCATCTCTTTGTGACTGTTTCTTGAATGTCAGGTCATCTATATGTTAACTGTATCTGCCTACGCAAAGTCTGCTGTTACTGGTTGTAGAATCAGTCTTGTTCATATTTTCTCACCAGCAATATTTGTGACATACCCATTGACGTAAAATACTGTCTAGTATTTTTGGCTAGCCTGCTGTCACCACATAACTTCTTAAAATACCATATAAAAACGATTGTACAGCTTGATGATAAATTCGTTGTTGAAAAGAGTCTCTTTGCTGAATCGCCACTTGTTTTGATTTTCTATATGTTACAATGGAAATTTTCCATGAGAAGTAATCTTTCGTTTCATTTGAATTTTTGAAGCTCTAGCCATGCAGTTGAAGAAACCAGAGTTGTATATACAAAAAGAAATCATCCAATCACTTTTACCATCATGGTGACAACATTTCTGATTTCTAATGACTTGACATTTGTTTCTTTGTTTTTCTAACTCCTTATAACTCTTGTATTTCTTTAGAACTCTTACGTAACTTTATTACACATACCCAACTCCTTTTATATACTGAGTAATATTACCAACTATGATTATGACAACTTGTCATTTTTGTTACTGCCCTCTTTCATGGTAATAAACTGTAGTAAATGCAACTGAACAGCTAAAGAGAATGATGAATACGCCGAAAAGAGCCTCTTAACTGAACTAGATGTTTTTTTTCACTAATGGTGATATAGCGGTTAGGACGCTCGCCGACAATGCACATAGTCCAGGGTTCGATCTGCGGCCAACACACTCCTTTACCTCGCTAAGCCAGAAGTAAAGCTGATGAAGACGAAAGGTTGGGCATGAGGCTGACAACCCTATCCTGTAAGAATAAACACTGCTACAGAAACTTCAAGCCTCTACCTTGAAGCCCTATGTTCCACTGGGAACGTGTAGGAAAAAAATGTCTCGATAAGGATTATGCATGAAAATCACAACAAAACAAGTAAAATATGACTATCTTATGTGTAGATGGTTAAAAATGGTTCAGTTTTGTAAATTGAATAAATCCACTGTTCAAGTTCCTTTACTGTGTGGTAACCAGCACTGCTTTATGAAGTCAGTGACAAGACAGCTATTTCTCAAGAAATGCGCACTCAATGTTTAGTCTTAGATTCGTTATTTTTCACTAGTCTCCCTTGTTTAACTGGAAAAGTGATTTCAGATTTAACGTGGCTTTTATTTGACTTTCTATTCAACTTAGAAGTTTAGACCGACAGGTTATTGGCATAAGGACTCAGGCAAATTGAGTATCTCTCCCGGTAGATATATGACGGAGATCTGTAGCTCAGGTGGATGATATTAGTATTGTTTTGTTCTTTGAGCTGGACGATGTAGTGATTCTTTCTAGAAAGACATGGAAAGCTAAGCAACTAAACCATCCAGTTCAGATGGGATGATTGCGCCAGTAGCTCTCTCGTTTTTAGTTTATATTACAAACTGAATTCAGTTAGAGAGTCATTGAAAGCCAGAGAATGCTGTACAGCTGTTTCATCCTAGTCCAACTGTCTTCATCATTAAGTACCCATGATCCCCTTCCGCCCAACAGGGATCGGACCTGGAACCTTCAGTTAACGAGGCGATACCCTGACTATTCGCTCATTGCGACCTATAGCAAGGTGGCCATCTGCTATTATTAGTGAGTATCCATCTTCACATCTGACTTGGTCGACTTTACTGGTCATGAACTCTCATGGTCCATTCATTGGATTGTTTTCCCGTAGTTCCATGATTAACGGACTTGCCTTGTAACTTGAAGGTCATAGGTTCCCACTCCGGTGTGTCCATGGATGAGTACAACTGAAAAGTCCTAAACCAAAAAGAAACAACTTTGCAGTACTCCCTGGTCTCCAGTGGCTCTGTTTTTTTCATTCCTTCACGTTCCCAGTGGAGCATAGGGGGCTCTCGGCTAGAGGCTCGAAGTTTTGGTACCAGTGGTGTTTATTTTTACGGGATGGGGTTGCTAGCCTCACGCACAACCTACCCTCCTTACCAGTCATATTACTAGCTTAGCTAGATAAAGGAATGAGTCGGAGGCCAGGGATCGAACCCCTTACCACATGTGTGGTCGGCAAACATTCCACCACCGTGCTACCGATGCACAGTGGCTCTGTAGCTGAAGTCATTTATGACCTAAAGTGAAATTATTTAGAGCGATAATTGTGAACTCTCTGGTTGTCAATAAATCAATAATCAGACATCGCGGGAATGTTATTCTGCTATTCCTGACTTGACCTGCTGCAAATTTATTGGTATCCATCAACAGAAAGTCAATTAGCCAAGCCTAGCACTTCTGTTACTTTCACTTAGTAAGATCTCACTGAAACATGGGGGACAGTCGTGCTAGTTTGGGAATCATCGGCAGTACGCACCCACACTGCGGGTTCGAACACAGGACCTTCCGGTTACAAGGCAAGCTAGCTCGTATACCATTTAGCCACTGGGACTCGATTCAATGTCTCATGAATTCTAACTTCTACCAATTCGTGATTTAGCGCGACCCCATCCTCACACGTGATATCTGGATTGACCTCACTGGTCACGAATTTTCACTAGAACGCCAGGAAACTCCATCCTGTTACAAGTCACTAGCGAGCATCAGATTATTATTCTGTTCCCGAACTAGGATGAAACAGCTGTCCAGTACTCCAGTTTTGGTTTGCAATGCTTCCCTAATCGATATCAATCCTTGATCAACTCATAAAAACAATTTTAACCCTTACAAACCAAACTATAGAACAATCGTGCATTTTTAAAGATGGGAACAAACTTTATTCAACCACTTATGTCATAGTGGTTACATCGGTAGTTCAGTAGTAACATGCTTACCAAGCGCATCAGCAGTCTCTGCCCAATTCCCAGTTGACTCACTCCTAAACGTCGTCTAGCCTATAGTTTCATCTTCACTGAAACTTCAAATCTTGAAGTCCTATGTTCTGATATGTAGACACATGATGTGTGTTTTGTTTTTGACAGTCTGTTATATTTTGCTATGTGTATATGGATCGATATTTCATTATAACTGACAATATGCTTTTGTCTGTCCACTAACTAAATAAACATGTATGACCTTATTATCACATTACATTACAACCAATCGTGGTAAGATGACTGTCTATTGGTTTATGTATATTGGTCATTTTCATATATACTCTTGCTTTGTATACTTGTTCATACTTGTTCACATACTTTTCGTACACTACGTACCATTTCACTCACACACTTGCGTGACATTTATTTTCCTTGTCTGGAAAATACAAGTATCATCGTAAACCTGGTGGTCTTCTGATTTCCCTCTTTCCGCGTCAGGACTATTAACTACTCGACGAGTACATAACATAATTGGCGACGGGGAAAACTCTATTAACCACTCAGCAGTACATAACATGTTCCTCTAAGAACTCCGAAAATCCTACATGATGCAAAAATTATCTCACAAGCCTAACTAAGTGGTTTTTTCTTGAAATTTGAAGGCGCTTCTCATTTAACGAAGATGGCGAAACCTCTAGCTTGGTGACAACATTGGAAACCTGACTGATGGAACTCAGTCAGCGACCGGGACACAGGAATAGACGAATCAAATTAGTTGCTTCATAGTAACCAAACAATGTACGCCTCACAGTCCTACAGGAAGTCGGTTGTGAGACCGAATAGCAGTGTTAACTTCTCTGACTGCAGCTTTGGGTATCACAGGCTCGAACCCCTTAATGTTACAGTCATGTCCTGTTGGCGGGCGCCAGCAAGTGTGAAACTTATGATCATGGGTTCCTTCCGATTGCCTTCAACCGTTCAACGGTAGTAAGAAATACCATATACCACCTGTCGGTCTTCTGATTATTTCCTCCGAACATTCATTTACACACATAGTGCACTAGGCTATCAAGGTAATTTAGTTGTTGGTTAGATTACAAATGATAATGAATAGAATTCGGATGGTATGCTTTTTATACACTGAATATATAATAGAAAAGAATAATGTACAAATATCTCTTACTCTGATCTTGATTGAACGCTCTGAATGTCTCTCTGAGTTCAACAACATCTGCTGCCTCGAATGCATCCGGTAGTGCACCACACTCTTCATCAGCTGCTAAAGGTGCCAATGGTGTATGCACATCTGGGATATTTGGTGTTTGAGGACGACCATACAGGTTGCTATTATTATTACTATTATTGTTATTATAATTATTTGCATTCATTGACGAGTAGTCAATCTTATTTTGTTGTAGTTGAGCTGAATTCTGGGATGTTTGTTGTTGAAGTACAGATTTCGATGGAGCTGGACGAACTACTTCACTAGCATCAATTGACCATGGTTGACATGTATTTCTACTTATTAAATGTTTATGATTAGTTGATTTACGCTTGGGTAGAACAGGTCCTAAGGCGCTTGGAACACTGCCTGTTTCATTTTTAATAAAACGACAGGCAATTTGATCTGATATACGCTTCATCATAAGTACCCAGGCTAGATTCATGTAACGCATTATTGTTAGACGAATTTTTCTTGATCCTTCTTGATTTTTTCCATTGATGCTTGACTTTGAAAATGAAAAATAAAGAAAACATTTAAAAAGAGAGTTAATGTATTTTTCTGAATGGTTATTCTGGCTGTCTCTGACCATTAGATGCTCTATCTGCCGAGTTAAGTGGTGTGATACGGGGAGTAATAATGAGGTTAGGTAAAGAAGAGAAGTCAATAGGTGAATTTTTGAAGATATATTGATTTTGATGGCTAGGACAACTGTTGAGCATGTCGAGTTACCGCCTTCCTCGACGGTTAGTGCTATCTGACAAAGAATGAGGTAGGGAAAGAGTTATGCAGGATCAGATCAGAACCTGGTGTCAGTCGACGAATTCTTTGACATTTAGTTTGACCTATGTGTGGAGGTGTATATTGACTGGATTGTGTCCTCAAGATTCTAGGAACCAGTGGCTTGATACTGTTAGAAATATGCCTCAGAAATGTTCTTCCTACTGCACATGAACTCATCCTCTGTAATTTCACAGTCCTATGTTAAAACTCAGTCGGACAGTCAGGTAGTTATTCTCGTTTTTCAAAAATTAACAAATTAAATTTTGGATGCTGACTAGCAGTGGAATCCAGGGTAACGCGCATTTCGTCCTATTTGGGACTCGTCACTGGATGTACCTGCATTCCGCTGTGAGTGATGATGTTCCCATTGGGGATCGAACCCAGTGCCCATAGTTTCAAACTCCACAGCGACGTCCATACCAAGACATCGTCGAGGCATCTGCACAAAAAGCCGACATGTCAACCTGAGACCGGGCACTTTGGTCCAATTAATCGAAGGGAGAATGTAAAATTCAATTAAATACTGAAAAATAATTTCTCATTAAGTGAAGAGATCTCGAGAATATGCGTCGGTGGTTCAGCGGTAAAACTCTCGCCAACCACAAACATGGTTCGGGCTCGATTCCCCTCCAGGGTACTCCTAAACCTCACTCACCTGGTGGCAAGGTGGGTTAAGAAGCGAGGTGGAACTTTAAAACTTCAGCTTGATAACATATTTTATAAATGTTCCCCAAATATTGATTCTTGGTATACAAAGATCATCAGCCAAGCAAAATGCACTTTCATATTTGGCGTGACATACATAAATCACGTCCTAGCTATTTTAATCCATCCGGCTTCACAACCCCTTCGACTAAGTATTCGTTCTGACTGAACACGTTGTGTCTAGTCTAATTATTGCTTATCATGTTGGTGTAGGTGAAGTGGGCAGCTGATTGGAGGGAAGTATTGTCTAACAGCCAATGGATGGGATAGTTCGAACTGCTTCAAAATACACATGCACTTTGATGGATAGCTCAGGATCTCCCAGAGTCAAACATGAGGCATGATGCGGAATTCTAAATGAGGCTATCACATTGTCTACTCACTATTGACCAGCGTTTGTGCTACACTGCGCTCACGGTTTAGTGGCATCAGTCACCTTTCTGTGGTCAGCTGGGATAAGATAGCAGAAATTCACTAGCGTTTACTATCCTTTGTTTGCAGGTTATCAACAGTAGACTGGACAAGATCCCAGGCCTCCGCAGAGCGAGTATTGCTGTTATGCTCATATATATACGAGTGTTAACTTGTTGTTTCCACAAATACAATCCTTACAGTCGAAATTTCACTCAAACTAAATCTACAAATCCTCAGGTTTTTGGAGCCAAAATACACCTGAAAGATAGACAACTGAGCATAAATCTGTTTATCTGTATGCATACTGTAAGTTCTAGGAATCGAAGGTTCTCCATATTTTATAAATACAGTACCCCAATATCAGTAGATTATCAGACTAACGCGTATGCACGTGTAGGCAACCCACACGTTCTGTGATTGGTAAATTTCACTTTACTGACATCATGGCCAGTCGATCAATTTATGTCCTTATCAACTGCTAATAAAGTCGAAGAGAAAAAGGAGCTGAGCGGGGAAAGATTCCTGGAATAACTTTAAAGCAACTGGCAAATAAATTGAGATTTTCAAATTCCTTGTCATTTAGTTCCTCCTATATTAAAATCGCAAGCCCCAACTGTTAGCTTCCAATTCCAATAGGCCCAGGAACTACTCACTGAGATGCAGGAGAATTCATCGGACGGGTCCAAAAAATGGGACAAGATGCATGCATGCATTAGATTCGATTGCTAGTAATCTACTATGTATCGTCTTCATAGAATGTTTTCTTATCCGGTAGTGAAAGCAGTTTTTACTAATTCAAATAAATAAGTCTTTGGAGTTTCTACACTGATTGGATTGGTTTTCCAGAGTCGAATAGCTGGACATACACCCAACCTGCTGACTTGTTTACGGCTTAGCAGTGGCTAGTGAAATGAACTTTCCATATAGAAGAGTATCCAGATTTTCAACCATAATGTGAAGTCAGTACTTCTGTTTGCTTCACAAACTTGATGCGTGCGTCACAAAAAACATTCCACAGACACTTTTTCTCCATACTAAAGATCAATTGGCCAGAGAGAAAGAATAAGTAGCTAGAAACACTGACAGGCAACGAACTAGAAGGCAAGAACCTACTGCTTCAAAAATAAGCAGAATAAAATATTGATTGACCTGATATATACTGAGCAGGCTGTTGATGTACTTCACGTACCAGACCTTCAAGTGGAATCTAAGTGGGAAGCGATAATATTAGCATCGCTTCTAAGGGGATATTAAACTGGGTAAAAATAATAGCAGAAGACAGAGTAAAATGGAGGTGTGCTGCTATTGCGTTGAGAGCCGGCTGCTAACCAAAAGTGGTAGACAGTAATTTACGTCAATATTTCTGTCCGCATTATTGGTTGTGAGAAAATATGAACAAAGGTTGATTCAACAGGCAACCACAGCAGACTTTGCGTAGGCGGATACAATTAACACATAGATGATCTGACATTCAAGAAACAGCCACAAAGAGATGCAAGGTTAACTTTCAGTGAGTGAGAAACAACCACCAATCAGAAGACTGTGTTTTTCTGCTAACAATAATCTATAATAATGTACATGAAAATCTATAAATAGGTGTTGATCTCCTAAATAAAGGATCTTTTGCCTGGCCCTTGTCTTCTGTTGTTACACTGTAACTTTATGTTCCACTAGTATTCTACTGGTGGCCTGTTTAAATCACTGGGTTACCAGAATTTCCATTCATTAAAATGCTGCTTAAACTGTTCTACATTTCTTATTGTTTTAATCATACAATTATATCAGATGATCACTACATAAACTCGCGGGCATATTTAATTTAAGTTCTTGGAAAATACCCATATGGACATTAGAAAGGAGAGAACTATGTGAAATTAAACAAATAATAATTCTATCCATGTTAAAATAATCTATGTAAATGCGATTGTACAGCTTTTGAGAATGAAATCGCCGAAAAGATATCTTTGCTGAACTTCGTGTTCTCTTCTTTCTAATATTTAATTTAATTAGCTTCCACCTAGACGCTCTGTAATTCATCCTGGGAATGTGGAAAAAGCCTACAGAACTGGTTCTCAATTCATATGCGACAGCATTATGTCACATCATATACTTCGTATTATTAGTTTACATGTAAATCCTGAATTAAGAGTGAATATGTTTTGGGACTACATATAATGAAAATCTTTGTGGTAAATGTTTATATTGTCTAAAATTATTCATGCTTTCTTAATTGTGATGGACTGGATTATGCGTCATACTGGGTAGGGATTAGCGAAGACAGGAAAACGTTTGACCACCTATAAGAAGCCTCTAGAAGATCTGGATTTCTCAGATGTCATACAAACTTGAAGACTTGCAGGTGAAAAGCAACAAACTAGCTGAAAAAGCAGCCAATAAAAACAGGACTCCAGATCAACACAGAAAAGACGGAAGTGGTGAAGATAACCAAACAACGAACAGCGACAACAACCAGAACCAATCACCACCAGTGGGAGAGATTTGACAGAGGTCACTTCCTTCATTTATCTGGCTAGGAAGCATGGTTTCAAACGCGGGCAGTTGGAATACATGAAAATGTCAAAGCCAGCCAAAATCAGGAATGCAAAATATGCCTTCATCAACCTGCAACCTGTTCGGAGATCTTCTGCACTCGGACAGCATGAAGAATGGGATTCAGATTTTCAATAGAAATGTGAAGTCAGTCACTCAGTCAGGGCTTCTATACGGGCGAGAAACGTGGACAGTGTGTCACGGAAGGAATTTTTAACAGGTTGCAGACTTTACCAACAGCTTCCCAATTCGCTGACTGGCTCCATGTTGAAGATCAAATGGCCAGCCTCCCGCAAAGAATCAGCGACAAGAAACTCTGGCTAAGAATAAACCAACTAAGAATAGGTCGTGGCCCAAGTGGTCTAGTGGATAACGCTTTGGCGTTTGAAACTATGGGTACTGGGTTCGAGCCTCGGTGGGAAGATCATCACTCACTGAGAAATGCAGGTACATCCAGCTGACGAGTCCCAATTAGGACGAAATGCGCTTTATCCTGGATTCCACTGCTAGCCACCATCCACCAATTGTATACAAATCAAATCCCCAGACATCGTCGAAGCATCTGCACAAGAAGCCGACATGTCAACCTGAGACCGAACACTTCGGTCCAATCAATCGACGGGAAAATCAAAAATTCAATTCAATAATTAAGAATCGGTCGCTTGATAAACATGTGGGAGTAAACGGAGATGGACAGGGCTTACGTTAAGGAGGCCATTGAATGACATTGCGTACAATGCAGGGTAGTGCTCTAGTGGAATCCCAATAAGAAGTAACGAAAGGGTCGTCGGTGCGAAGGTAGCTTGGAAGAGATCGTCTAGTGAGGAGTTGAAAGATTATGAACAATGTTAGATCCATGTGTAGAGGACAGCAGAAAATAGATTAGAGTGGAGATGTGTTGTTGAAGCCCTATGTTCCGCTCGAAACCCAAGGAAATAGTAATAATAATTATTATTCATGAGAGTAACTCAAGGGGATAATAAAACAATAAAAAGTAAATAAGACGGACTCACAGCTACTTGAAGTGCTATCTGATTCATCCATGGGATAAACAGATACATTTGATACCAACGTGTTATGATACCAGCCACGAAGAAACCCAGCAGGAAAGATATTGGAATGTCTCCTTTAGTTTTTTCACAGAATTCAACAATTTCTTCAAAAGTTCTAAAATAAAGTGGAGTGATGAAAACAAGGAAGAGATCATAGAAAAAATTATGAAGATTATTCATTTCTGCGAATGAATTTTAGAAAAAAAACCAACAATTCCTATATTGTACATCTCATAGCAGTCAGTCTTCAAGAGTTAGTCTGTCAGTCAGAGAATCTTTGAAAATCAAGCGGCACTGGAGAGGTGTTTCGTACGAGTTTGTGACTGTGAAGATCTGAGATTCAAACCCTGGTGGGTTAGTGGGTACTTACTCATGAGGAGACCCAAACTAGGACGAAAAAGTCGAACACTACTCATTAGTTTTCAGCAACGTGAGTCTGTTATCATAACAGTTTGGTGTAGGTAGGCAATGGAGGTGCGCAGCTGAAGCCCTATGTTCCTCTAGGAACTAAAGGATACAATAATATAAATAATAATAGTTACGTCCTCAATATTGGTCGTGAGAAAAGATAAACAAAGACTGATTTTGTGTAGGCGGATACAGTTAGCAGAGAGATGATCTGGCATTCAAGAAACAGCCACAAAGAGATGAAAGATTAACATTCAATGAGAAACAACCAATCAAAAGACTGTGTTTTCCTGCTAACAATAATCTACAATAATGTACATGAAAATCTATAAATAGGAGTTGATTTCTTTAATAAACGATCTGTTGTCTGGCCCTTGTCTTCTGTTGTTACAACACAACTTTCTAACCTCCTTTATATAATTCCATTATTTCCCATCGCTTGATTTGATTGGTAGTAGTATTTTCCATATTTCCGGTATGAGTGAAGAGTCATTCGTATTGCATAATTTGGGTGTAGACTCAATGAACCAGGATTCACTAACCAGTCTCTCTCTCCACCTACCTAGATTACTTCTTAGAATTTAAACCCTCTGCAAACCTACTGTGTGGTTGCGTGTTAATGCAAGCAGTGCAATTCCTGAGCTTTTCTCTGAATTACTTATCTTTTCAGGGCGAACCAATCAAACTGTAGATAAATTCTTATGTTTTGACAGACAATCTGACTACCTCCGATCTACTAGTTTGACCTATGTAGTTGATCTCACTCAGAGTCATTGCAAGGTATTTTGTAAATTATATTATTTTGTTTGATTGGGTCCACCAGGTTCTTTAGCCTACAGAGCTTGTCCCTGACTGAATGAGTGAGTTTGTACGTTTGAATGCCATTCTAATTCCCGTTTTATTAAAAATCCTACATAGGGTCTCAGATGTCCACTCCTTATATGGTGAATCTACTGTAGATGCCTTATATTCCTTCTTATTCATGTTGTTATTACTAGTTCCACAATTATTTTTATTTTGCTCTTGACCTTTTCTGATCTTCCTAATGAATTTTATAAGATAGTTAGTGTTATTTAACACCAACGCTTCTTCTACCTGTTTTATTTCATCATTTAGGTTTTTCTTGTGCTACTTAGTGTTACTGCTCGGTTTGTTAGACACCTAACTAAGCCTGCCTTAACAGTTAACGGATGAGATAAATTAATGTCTGCGTGCGTTTCGGGTTGTGAGGGCGGTTGTTACTTCCCGGCTGCCCACACCGTGGAAGTTGGTTGCGTGACCGCAGAGCCCAGGGGACAACTGCTTGAGGCCGGTCACACGCGGCCTGTTTTTGTTGTTCTCTTTTGTTTGGTGTGCCTCAGTAGCATACTTATCACTCCTGCCCTGTGACACGACAGCAGGAAGCGCGGTCGTTGTTAATCCGGGCCACGGCCGATCCGGCATGAAATTTTGTGATTTTGTATTGATCATGATGTTGGATTGGGTAGCTGCTTTTTGTTTAACCGCTATCCAAACAACCTGCCTGGCATGGTAGGACCTCAAGAGACATAAGTCTCAGCCAGTATAGCTTGATTAGGTCATTGCGGTGTTCAAGCCCGACCACCACGTCAAGGTAGCAGCTTTCGGTCGGGAAATATCTATTAGCAGAATGTGTCGGGATTTTATAAACGCTAGTGTGCAGTCTTCCTTGTTCCTTTCTTTTTATTTTACAATCTAACACCGTAGCTAATTCTCCTTGTTCATTTTCAAATTCAAATGTGAATTTTATTCCCTTTACTAGTGAGTTTATATGTGTGTCAAGAAGCTAGAGAGAGATATGTTCTGTTTTAACACTGAGAGTGGAAGTGTCATCCACATATCTCCACCATATTTTTGGAATAGGATTAAATGTATTAAGAGCATTACTTTCCCAGCTGTCCATAAATATGTCTGCTACAACAGGGGATATTGGTGATTCATCGCATTGTTACACCTTCTGTTTGTCTATATATTTTGCCTTAGAATTTAAAGATATGAGGCATAACTGAACTACTAAAATAATTTTCTCAATTGGTAGCTTTGTCTTATGCGTGAGTTCAGGATCAGCCTTTAGTTTTATTTTAACTGCTTCTAAGGCCATATTAATTGTCATGTTAGTATAAAGACTAGTTATATCAAAACTAACCATTGTTTCATTATTCTCTAAGTGAATGTTATATAGTTTCCTTTTCATCTCATAGGAATTAGTTAGTTAGCCTAGAGTTTGAATGATTTCTAATGGGGCATAATATTAGAGTGAAGTGTTTTTCATATCTCTTCTGTCGCTTATCTATTTGAACTTGACCTGTAGACACATCTGCTACTGAGATTAGACACTAGTTAGTTACCACTGTTATGTGTCTAACCATTTTATTGGTGCAGACTGAATTAGAACAAGATATATAAGCGAACAATATTGCTGTTTTCAATTAGATCTTCTTCAGGCTTTACTCTAATTTACATAGACTTATATATATAAAATTTTAACCAATGACGGTGATTTTGTGGATCAAATAATAAAAAAAAAATAATAATAATGTGGTAAATGTTTCGAACGAAGTTAATAACGATGATTATAATAATAACAACTTCAGAAACCACAAAGAACGTCTAATATCAAAGCACTTCATATCAAGTGGAATCCAAATGCTGAATAGGAATGATGGACTAAACAGAATCTACCTGGCTACAACACCCCCAAAGTACAAAATCAACGCAAATGTGGTGAGCAAGTTCCTATGTAACACTCTTTCATAATTCTACACACTGACAAAATCCAACAATCTACACTTGGTTTTACTATCTTTACCAGTTGCTAACTTGACAACAAAAAACGACCCAGACTGACGAATGATGATCAAGTATTTCACATTCGACACTTAGTTTGGTTACCTTTACCTATTCTCGAACTTGACAACGAAAAATGACCCCAGATAGACGAACGATGATCAAGTTAGTAAACTTTATTTGATATAATAACAGATATACTATTACCTTTGATATTGGGTTTGAACGATCTTCATTGTTATTTTGACTTTCAATATGTCCGTTTAAGTTGAACTAAGTCTATATTTTTCTCACCCCTAACTCTTTGTTATATATATACTGAGATTTTGTAAATTCCGGTTTAATAATACTTTGATAAAGCTATTAGCATTAAATAGTGAAACGTCAGTAAAAACAATATCGTTTTGTTTTTCATTCATTGGGAAATACAAAAAATTTAATATTGATAATAAGGCTTATATAGGTGATAAGAATAACAAAGTTAGTATATGCATATATGTAGACAATTCAATAAATAAATAAATTAGGTCAAATCAAATGGAACGATAATCAGAGTTTAAATAAATATCATAAAAGTACGAAGGAGATGGATGATAAGAAAGGGTGGGAGGGTTTTGAATAGAATTCGCCTAGGCCAAAGGAGAGACAAAGGTAGAACAAATTTCCTTTGTATACAAAGACTAGGATTGTTCTCTCGAATTCCCATGGCTTCGGCTAAGTGTAAAAGACAGGTTCTGATTCCGTTCGAAAGACTCGATGGAATGCGATAAATAACTTTGAAGGCACTTCTTTTGTCCACCTGGTTACCGCTATCAATCAAATGAGCCAAAATAGAACTTCGTATGGATTTTATTTGACCTTTTCCGAACCATGAAGGAAAATGCTCATTAGTGCGTTTAAGCTGTCTAGTTGTTCGGCCTATATAACTTTCTCCACAGGAGCAACTAAATTTATAGATACACATGGAAGTGGCACAACTAGGTAGCTTATCTTTCACTTGAGCAATCAAAATTGGTCGGCTGGAAAATGACAAACAGAGGGTGGCGGCAGTATAAGAAATTCCCTGGTAACATCAGACTTACTTCTTTTGATTTTCATTCATTGCAAATCGATACGATAAATTGAGAATATAGTAGGCCAATATATAGATCAATAGATCAACCCATACCAGCTTGTACAAGCTTCCTTTCCATCTAAAAGAGATTTAAACAGAAAAATATTTTCATTTAGCTGTGTAGCCGAGGTTACTGATAAGTTTTATAAGTAGTATAAAGCTTCAGACATAAAAATGTTTATCTGCATCAAGAAGATTGGATGGCGAAGAGATGTATTAAATGGACGATGCTTTAGAAACAACATGAGAGGCACAAGAGAATTACAAAGAAGAGCGATGCGGATGACAAAGCAGGATAGTACTGAAGACATATAAAAATCATGACAAGCTGACAAGCTTCTCAGCTGGGTACCAGTCAGTCGAAAATGAAACCCAATAGGATCCCTTGCTGCTCGCGCCCGACGCGTCTTCACTTCTGATACCCTGGAAGAAGAACTAAACTGCCTGAAAGAAATCTTCATACAAAACGGATATCTACAAAGATTCACAGGTAAAAACATCAAACAGAAACTCGAGAAGCAAGGGACGCATTTTGGGCCAAAAAAGATACTTTATAAGAACCTCGACTTCAAAGGTAACCTACTCAATGATATCCTTAAGAGGAGGATTTCCACTTTTGTGTTCTGTAGTCACCCACTGATCTCCAGAAGCTCAAATGATAAGAGCTCTCACCCGACCTCTTCTATATGTATATATCAGTTCACCTGTTGCTATGGAGCCGGCTGGATCAGTCATAGGATACACATCCTGTCAAAAAGGGTCGAAGAACACTATCTAGTGTGGCTGCAGAAAGGAAGTATTGGGTGTATAAGGAGTGCAATAATAGAAAATCTTGTCAAACAATACTGATCATTCCATCTCAACAAACGCCTCCTTCAAAGTAATCTACAAAGTGAAGAACAACCTGCCAAAGAAAATGCGTTTTGATGTGGTTGTGTTCTCTGAGCTGGATAGTTGATTTGCGAAGCTTTCATCAACCTACTAGGTGAGATCTTCAGCGTGTACTTTAATTTGAAGTGAGACCCCCAAAAGTAGAACTATCTGTTCCTCCAGTATTCTGAACATTTCTGTAATCCTCGTTCATTTTTCTCTTAAGAATGTGGTCTTATGAAAATTTGTTTTCATCTGATATGATGGATAAAATGTTAACAATGTAGTCTTGACGATCCATCAGGACCATGCCATCACCTTTATTGGGGCGGGTCAGAACCAAGTCTTTATTCTTTAAAATCTCACGCAGTTGCTTGCTTTGGATTATATCGATTCATTTTCAAGAAAACGTTGTGAAGATGTAAACCTGAAACTCACAAATTGTCTCAAAGCCGCTGATACTTACCCATGTTTTCCTGCCGGGCCAGAGAAATACGTTTTCAACTACTCTTGTATATCATTAACTCATATGTAATTGCAAGCCTTGTCGTTGCGGCCAAAGTTCTGTGACATTTCGACAAATTCGACTGACTTGGATATTAACGTTTAGTTTGAATCACTGACCTAAAGACAAATGACCTTCTCTCAGTGTCCAACGAATCATATGAACGATTCAAGTCTACAGTATTAAATAGCTACCATCAGTACATCAACAAAAATACCAAATATCATAAGATTGGTTTAAGCCAAGCACAGCAGGCAACTATGTGTGATTTTAAAGAATAAAAACTTGGTTCTGACCCGCTCAGATAAAGGGGCTGGCATTGTCCTGCTGGATCGTCAAGACTGCATCTTAAAATCTGCCCATTTGCCACAGATACTTCAGCTTATACATCAATTATCTTAACTGATGGAGTGATGATTAGCAAAGGAAGTCAGTAAATTGTTAGTTGAATATACCTCTATCAGAGAGTGCTGTCATGTCCTTATCGAAACACGAGTCCAGGCATAATTTCACACATTCACACCTGCTTCAAGAGGTACGGTAATCTCAAGCTAAAACGATGACAAAATGTTATCGTAAATAAGACCGATTCACAATTAAGTGTACTATTTCACTACAGAATATCTTGTGGCAAGAGCTGTCTGAAAGCCAAATTGTAAACAACAATTTACGTCAGCATTCACGGTCTAAATCTGGGTCTTGAGAAAAAAAACCAAGAACAAAGTCCAACTAACCAATCACAGCAGACTTAAGGTGTGCAAATACAATTCGCAGATATATGGCTTAACTTTCTATGAAACGGTCACAAGCGCAGTACAGAATAACCTTCAGCGAGAAAACAACCAATCAGAGGACGTTGCTTCCCTGCTAACAATAACGCTAATAATAATGTACATAAAAGTCTATAAAAATCCTTTGATTTTCTCAATAAGCGATCTGTTGCCTGACTCTTGTCTTCTGTCGTTACAATCTTATAATGATATTTTAAAGTAGCTAAACGAAGCTTTAGTCATAAATTCTTCAATTTTTAAACGTGCATAATTGTAGTTTACACACACGCATATATATATATATCTTCAATTTCTGAATTATTACCTCACTTTATTTACTAAATGTACTTTAATTTAATGATGATCAAAGTGCATAGTCTAACAGATCAATATTTCAGGTTTTCAAATAATTTATTGAGTCAGTATTATGCGAGTACCTGCGTTTAAAGACCTATAAATTATAATATTATATAAATGACTGTTTTGTGACTAGTGACTGATAAAGTGTATATATAATTCTGGACTGAACATATAGTACAATGTTGAATGCTTAGCTAGTTAGAGATTATGCACAAACGAACAAATGTAACACCGCGGAATGCCACAGAGCGTGGATGTCTGACCATAAGCCTTTAGATTAACGAGTTGACTTGAACAGTGTAGGTCAACATCCAATCTTGACTTAGCAATGCTGTAAGCTGGTTATTTTGGGGAATTATTTACCGCTACACGAAGATTTAAAAGATGTTCAAGACTGATCACGAAATGAATTCAGTCAGGAAACCGCTGAAACGCAAGGAGTAAGGGATATCTGTTTCGTCCCTACACGTGACTCTCCAATAGTACGCAACCACTACCAAAATTACTCGATAAGAGTTCTAAAAGAAGGTTCCTTTCAAATCAACTAAAATTTGAAAATTAATCTGGTGTTCATTAGTGACTCATTTGATGATGAAATCACTTGAAGTTTCAGTGCATATTTGTGACCTGTTGATTTTATCGAATCGAGCGTGAAGACAAATTATCGGCGATGAAAATGTCTGGATGTCACGAGGTATATTACGGACTGACAGAAGTTAATACTAATAGGCTATCAGCTCCCATCCCAGTGGTTCACCGTTATACGAGCTCTCGTTGTGACCTGAAGGTCCTGAGTTCGATCACCAACGGGCTGGTTAATGGGTAAGTACTACTGAAGAGTCCTGGATGTGGACGAAATAGGCATACAATACTCCCTAGTATTGAACACTTCTCTAACGAAAGTCAGTTCGTGGTCAGTCTCAAAATCAATCAATCATCTGAAAAGAATCCACTCGAGAAAGTATTCTGAATGCTGAAGTCTTTACCTAAGTTAATCGTGAGCGTAAACTTTATGTCCTGACCCTATAAGATAGCCATGATTCTATGAGAAGTTAGAAGTTAATCCTACAACATCGCAATGCAACGGACTCATCTAATCCTCTTGCACATCTTCAAACATTACTTTTCTTGATCGAATACGCTGTTCTCACTTATAGTAATATAAGCGATTTCGTCATCTAGTGAATCATCAGTAAGCATATGATTAATTTTGAATTTTTAGTTGACTTTAAATGAACCTTCTTTTGGGACTATTACGCTGCTGTTAAAAAGACTTTTTATCCAGCCAATATCATAATAACTGAGAATGTGAAGCCAATGTATCTATCGAAGCCCTTTGACACATGCGAAATATGATGTCACATCCCATTGTATTTACCAATTTGAATGTACGTGTGGACACACACACACATAAATAGGGAGGACTCATCTATCTCTGCAAGTAAGGGCTGGCTTTAGAGCATATTCCTAAATGGCTCCAGAAAAAAATGGAATCTTCAGAATCCATTAATGGTGAGAACAGGAGAGGTAGCTCCTCTATTTCGAAATATATTATAGAGACAGGACATAAAATTGACGTTGACACATCCTTCAAACCTATCTATAAAACGTGTTTGGGGAGTATCCTAAAGTTTGTGGAAGCCCTAGCCGTCAATTCGAAAGTTTAAACCACCTTTATACGTTCAAAGCAACAGTTCGTCATCACACTAAACCACCTTCCTTGGTAAACTTTGTTTTGATAGCACTGCAGATGTACTATTGGCTCTGCTGTTTGGTTTAGTGGTCTTCGTTGTTATTTTGACCTTCAACATGTCCTTTTAACTCGACCTAACTTGTCTATTTACTCACCTCTTAACTCTTTACTAACATCGTATATATTCCTATGGCAAGTGCGTGGAGTGTGGTCAGATTGTTCGAAATGTGTTGTGCGTGCAAATATATTGCACACATGACTCAGACAAATTACGCCATCCTTCTTTTGCTTCATCTTATCCTGTTTAAGGTCCAGCCGATGGATTGCCTCGTGAGTCATGTCAGTCATCAGTCTCTTCAGCATGTGTTCCCATTATCTCCATTTACTTCTGAAAGTTTGTTAAGCAGCAGGACCTTGACAACTTCATTACCAGAGTTCCTAGTTGATCATCCTTTAAGCCTGTTGGAAATGCTTCCGGTGACACAACAAGTTTCAGACCCGTACAGAAGGACTGAGTTGAGACAAGTGTTAAGTGGTGTGTGTTTGTTTACAGCCTACACATAGTGTATCATACTATAATGCACAACACTACACTAAATTACACCACAACACCAGACTATACTATCCAGACAAAATTAACTCGGCTCTGTAATTAGCGCGTTCAACGCTCAAATATTTCACCTTATCAGTGCTTTCATTTACACTGAATTATTGCATAAATTCCATGAGTTATTTTAAACTTTGTGCTTATGATCATAAAAGAAGAAAAGATCGATAAGAGAAATTATTGATGTATTTTTTTCCTCGGCTTTAATTTATATGTGAATCCAGGGATATTTTTTTCATAGATTCACATGTGACAAAAATGTTGCCCCTTATTCAGAGTGTGTATGGGTTTATATTTTGTGTAGTTCAGTGTGTGTGTGTGTGGAGCGTACATGCAATTGCAGAGATTAGTGTCATCTATCTTATGAAGGTATAAATAGAGAATAACACATTGACTGTAGTCCCTACAACGTCAGGTTAGGGTATTTTAAATGATTGTCAGCACTTTTTGGAGGTAGATTCTTTTCTTTGTAATTATTTCCTCCGAGTTTAGCGATACAAGTACAACAGGTTTCGTTATATCCCTCCAGATAGCTTTATTTTGGCGCTAACTTCAATATGAAGTTATGTTTTAACACTGGGAGGAAGTTATATATATATATATATATATATCCAAACCAAGTTCACTTTTAACGGTTTGAAAAATTGGGGCATCGGGTATATGATATTCATTATAATAAAAGTGTTTTTTATTTCCCAATGAATGAAAAACAAAACGATATTGTTGCTTTTACTGACGTTTCGCTATTTAATGCTAATAGCTTTATCAAAGTATTATTAAACCGGAATTTACAAAATCCACTCAGGTTATATATGACAAAGAGTTAAGGGGTGAGAAAATAGACTACTTAGGTCAAGTTAAACTGAGAGGACATATTGAAAGTCAAAATAACAGAGAAGATCACTAAACCAAATAACAGACGTAATAGTACATCTATTATGATATCAAAACAAAGTTTACTAACTTGATCATTGTTCGCCAGTAAGGGGTCATTTTTCGTTGTCACATTGGCCATTTGGTGAAGATAACAAAACCAAGTGTAGATTGTTGGATTTGATCAGTGTGTGAAATTATAAAAGCACTGTGTGTTTACATGGTGAAATTTTACTTATCACATTTGTGTTGATTTTGTCACTTCATGGGGGAGGGAGGCGTTGTTCTCTATCTAACTATGTCTATAAAATAAAATGCTTGCAATATGAATCGATCTACATCGGACAAACATCTCGAGAAATCAAAATTAGAAGAAACGAACACCGTAAAGCATCTCTTCGACCACCGAGAAATCGAGCTGAACTAGAAAAACTTGAAAAATCATCAGCCATAGGTCTATACGCTACGCTATAGAATCAGGCCACAAAATTGATTTTCACAATATTGAAATAATCCAGAAAAGCATTTCAGAAATCACAAAGAATATCTAATACCAGAAGCACTTCATATCAAGTGGAATCCAAATTGTCTGAACGGAATAGGAATGATGGACTAAAACAGAATCTGACCCGGCTACAACACCTTCCTTCCCCATGAAGTGACAAAATCAACACAAATGTGATAAGTAAAATTTCACCATGTAAACACACAGTGCTTTTATAATTTTACATACTGATCGAATCCAACAATCTACACTTGGTTTTGTTATCTTTACCAACTGACCAACTTGACAACGAAAAACGACCCCAGATAGACGAACAATGATCAAGTTAGTAAACTTTGTTTTGAAATCATAACAGATGTACTATTACCTTTGATATTTGGTTTAATGATCTTTGTTTTTTTGACTTTCAATATGTTATGGTAGAAGTTAGAATTCATGAGCCATTGAATCGGGTCCCAGTGGCTGAATGGTATGCGAGCTTGCCTTGTAACCGGAAGGTCCTGTGTTCGAACCCCACAGTGTGGGTGCGCACTGCCGATGATTCTCAAACTAGGATGAAACAGCAGCTGTCCAGTACTTCCTGGTTTTCAATAGTTCTCTAACTGATATCAATCCGTGATCAACTCTTAAAAACATAACAAACCCTTACAAACCAAACTATAGAAAATTTCAATATGTCCTTTTAACTTGACCTAAGTTTATTTTCTCACCCCTTAACTCTTTGTTATATATATGCTGAGATTTTGTAAACTCCGGTTTAATAATACTTTGATAAAGTTATTAACACTAAATAGTGAAACGTCAGTAAAAGCAACAATATCGTTTTGTTTTTCATTGATTGGGAAATACAACAAACCTTTATTATACTGGGAGGAAGTGTCAGAGGATACTTTTACGCGTGTGAAACACCAATATACTTACAGCGTAAAGAAAGCCATTAGTATAGTTCGGAGATGAAAATGGTGCACTCCTAATCTAAAGGAGGCATAATCTCCAGAAAAGTGGAATATCCAGGTATGATTCTTGACCGCTGAACTTCTAAGCCATGTCTGATTTACTACACGCTGAAAAATCCCGAAAAAGGGACTTTAATTCGTCTAATCCGTTGACTGTTAAAACAGGCTTAGTTAAGTGTCTGACACACCGAGTAGTAGCACTAAGTAGCGCAAGAAAAGACCTAAATGATGAAATAACACAGATGGAAGAGGCGTTGGTGTCAAATAATTATCCTACGAAATTCAATAGGAAGATCGGTAAAGGCCAAAAGCAAAATAAAAATAATTGTGAAACTAGTAATGACAACATAAATAAGAGTGAACATAAGTCATCCACTGTTATACCATATAAATAGTAGACATTTCAGACCCTACGTATGATTCCTAATGAAGCAAGAAATTAGAGTGGCATTCAAATCTACAAAATCACTCAGGGACCAACTCTGCAGTTTAAAGGACCACATACGTTGACCCACTTAGACAAAATAATATAATTTACAAAATACCTTGTAATATACCTTGTAATGACTGTGAGTCACATCAACTACATAAGTCAAACTAGTAGATCAGGGGTAGTAAGATTGTCGGGACATAAGCACTTATCTACGGTTAGAATGGTTGACCCCGAGAAGATAAGTAATGCAGAAAAAAGCTCAGTAATTGCACAGCATGCATTAACACACAACCACACAACAGGTTTGTGGGAAAGGGTTAAAATTCTAAGAAGTAACCTATGTAGGTGGAGAGAGAGACTGATTACTGAATCCTACCTGGTTCATTGAGTCTATACTCAACACATGCATCAGAAATGACTCAATGCAAATACCAGAAATATGGAAGATATTATCATCACCAGTCAGTAGAATCAGAGGAGGATAATAAATAATCTACAAATTCTATTTCAATTCAAACACATCATAACATCCTAACAAGTTACTTATTTTGACGATAAAAAACACTCGTCTTATTTCCCATCTGATTGTGATTGATCAATAACACTCAAATTATTAATTCTGAATGTATATTATCCTATATTGATTTTTATTCAAATATTTAGTCAATTCCACACATGTATATAAATGAAGAAAAAAACGTTGTGTGAGTAGTGCCTTGATATGATTATAAGCAGTAAAAAATTGTGCTCGAGACTTGGTCATTAGTTAATATTACTGTATCACAACACTGTGTGGTTTATCAGAATAAAATCTTATCCATAATGGAGGAAAAATGGTAAGTTTGAGCTTGAGGCTAGTAAGATTATCCGTAAGAGCAATATTAGGTACAAATGAAACTTCAGAATGCTTGAATTGGTATGTTCGGTTGGGGACTCATCGAATAATACGAAGAAGAGAAGTATGAGAATAGGTGACAGACATTAGAAGTTCTTTAATTTTGAAGCATACATCAATTTTATATACACAGTTGCTTAATTATTACAGGTGATTAAGCAACTTGGATGTTTCACCTATTCCGTATATGAAAAAGCGTTATCTGAGGTAAGTAAATCCATTGTGTTAAGAACACAAAAGGATGTGTAACTGTGAAAGGCTAATTTAGGCTGTTATGTCTTCAAGTCGTAAACTGACCGTTTTCCAGTTTCTCAATGGAAAATAAAGGTGCAATTGTTTTTCTTCTGTTGAAACACTTGCTTACATGATGTGATTGTGTACAAAGTCAATTTTCGACCTATGTATTGTAGTGTTTGAGTTATTGATTTTAGAACTGCCTTGACAGTAAGTTCTTGGAAGCATGAGTTTCCATTGTACTGTGCCTGGTTTATGTCAAGAATTAGACGTCTAATAGAGAGCAACACCATCAGTCGACGGAATCTAAATGTAGTCTGCATGGATATCTGTGAATACTTGAAACTCAGGCGGTTGGTTGTCCAAGGAGAGAGAGAGATATTTCTATTCTGTCAGAAATCGGCTAGTGACAGAACATTTTAGTGATTTACCCCAGAAGTCGTTATTTCTGAGTGAAAGTGGATTACTAATCTGTTTTTTTGAAAATATGATCAATGGGAAACAATTCGGAAAACTCATTACATCAAATTTTACAAATGCTACATAACTGTAAAAAAAAGTCAGGGATATTTCTTAAATAATTACTACTAATATCTATTCATTATTGATCCCAGAAATATTTCTGTTTTGCATTCCATTTGCGTTCTGAGTAGAATATAAGACTTTAAGCTTTGAACTATGAAGTTTCTTACTTTTATGGGGTGAGATTGATAAGCTCATTTCAAATTTTCCCTCTTTACCACGCCCATTTTTGGCCAGCGAAAGGTGAGTGAGGCTTTAAAGTGTGTCAGTCGGGGGTCGAACCCAGATTAAGTAAGTGCCTGATGAGCATTTCACCATTGAACTGCTGAAACATAAAGGAGGTCTTAGAAGTAAGCAGTTAGAAAGTATTTTTGGTTCAGTGAGAAATGCAGATATTGTTAAGTGACTGTGACGGAGATAGTAAGGTATCTCTTTCAACATACGGCCTTTTATCTGGTTTATGTGTGTCGACTTTGTAACTGGCCTTTAAGTAGTTCTTTTCTGTACTGTAGGTTCCTGTTGCTTTCAGTCTACTGGTCCTATGACATTCATGACGCTATTTTTCACTTCTTCTTCTTCTTCCAGATTAGAATTTTAATTCTAAGGTTGTAGATGTGATTGGCAACTTCAGGATGCATCTACCAATTCACTTGTTCCTATGGATATAGCGGTTAGGACGTTTGCCGACCATGCATATGGTCCGGGGTTCGACTCCCAGCCGGCGCACTCCTTTACCTCACTGAGACAGAAATAATGGTAGTAAAGAGGAAAGGTTGGGCATGAGGCTAGCAACCCCATCCTGTAAAAATTAAACACTGCTACAGAAAATTCAAGCCACTAGCTTGGAGCCCTATGTTCCACTAGGAACGTGAAGGAAAAATTATTTATTATTATTATGGATATAAGTATAAAGTCTACACCAGCAAGGAATTACCTAGACCCAACTCAAAAACACTTACTAGCACAGTTGCCGGATGAAGGATGCACGATAGTGTCCGGAATATATGACTACAGCTGGTCATGATGCATCAGTCATATGTAAAGTACGATCAGGCTTACATTATCTCCATGCAGCCAAATATACAGCAGTCCATAAGGAAAGATTTGAACTTTATGTTCAAAAAGGTTTCATTCAGTCCCTTTTACTACTGTCGTCTTAGTTGTACATTTTAGTTTCCCCAATTAGTTGTATAAAAAACTCTATATAGTTTTTTTTATCTTTCATCTTTGTTATATGCAGAATGAGACCATCATGGGGTGAGTCTAAATGGTTTAATTTAATGCTTAAAACGTATAATGCGAGTATAATATATGGTACTGTTACATTAAAACACACAAACTAGGTTACCTCATAAAACCAATAGTTGATTTCAGAAATACCTCTACTTATGAATTATCAAAAAACACTCAACCCTAATATTATTATGCCCCATTAGAAATCATTCAAACTCTAGGCTAACTGACTAGTTCATGTGAGGTGGATAGGAAACTAAATAACATTCGATTGGAGAATAATGAAATAATGGTTAGTTTTGATTTAAATAATCAATATTAATCAATATATTCTAAGAAGCAGTTAAATGAGAACTAAAGTCTGATTCCAAACTAAGTGATAGGACAAAGCTAGCTAGCCACTGAGGAAATAATTCAGGATTTCAGTTATGCCTCACGTCTACTAACTTTGAATTCCAAGTCAAAATATATAGACAAACAGATGGGTGTAGCAATGCGATGGATCACCAATATCCCCTATCGTAGCAGATATCTTTATGGAGAGCTAGGAAAGTATGGCTCTTAAAACAACATTTAATTCTACTCTAAAAATATGGTGGAGTTATGTAGATGACACTTTCAACGTGTTTAAAACAGAATGTATCTCTCTCTAGCTTCTTGACACATATAAACTCACTAGTAAAAAGAATAAAATTCAAAAAGAAAGGAAGACGAAATTTGCAGTATAAAATGATATCGTCATTCTATTTCACAGGTTCTCATCAGCTGCCATTGACTACCTGAAATTACAATGGTTATATATAGATGATAATAACATACTTTAATGTTCGAGTGGTGGTAGAAAAGAGATACTATAAAATTGACGCATCTAAATGAAAGCATTACAATGTTTTTTAGTTTAAGTTTTCATCATCAATTTATACGCTTTCACCGTTGAAAAGAGGGGGAGGGGTAAGAGAGAAAACAGAAAAATTGATTAACAGAACAGTGTTAGCTTTTAGGTTCACATAGCAACTCAAGAAACAAAAACGGTTACAGATTATGAGATTAAGATTTGTTCAGTGAGTTGAGATCACTGAATTCGATGACTAATCAAAATGAAAATTCTGCTACCAAGGGAGTGAGAGGTTAATCACACTCTCTTTCTGTATGCATAAGTCTGGTTTAAGTCTTTTGATTGCAATCGCTTCGCCAAATAGTAGTAAATTTGCTGTTTTTTGTCTATTTAATATTTTGAAGGACTTAGAAATCTCTACGAGATGTCCAGTATCAATAATGTGTCTGGTAATTGCACTCTGGGAATATCTGCTTCCTTTCAGGCACAGGTTTTTGGGAATATGTTCAGAAAACCGGATAGAAGCCTTTCTTTCTGTCTTTCCAATGTACTTGCTCCCACAAGTGCACGTGAATTCACAAACGCAGTTGGAGGTGACATCAACAGGGTATTTATCCAGTTTTGAGTGGATTAAAGAAGGAGTGGTGCTGTATACTGTTATGAGTTTTGCTGCTGAGAAGCTTCTATTTATTGCACCTTTCAGTCTTTTGTCCATCTTTTGTGACACTGCATCTCCTTTGTATAGTAAGCAGATAAACACTTTTTTCTTTTCCACAGTTGGATGCTTTTCTTTCTCATCTTTTTTTCTGCTGTACTTCTGAATAAATCCCTTAGGGTATCCATTTTCCCTTAGGCATTTCTCGACGAAAACTAATTCTTCTTCGACAGGGTCGTTGAGAAATGCCTAAGGGAAAATGGATACCCTAAGGGATTTATTCAGAAGTACAGCAGAAAAAAAGATGAGAAAGAAAAGCATCCAACTGTGGAAAAGAAAAAAGTGTTTATCTGCTTACTATACAAAGGAGATGCAGTGTCACAAAAGATGGACAAAAGACTGAAAGGTGCAATAAATAGAAGCTTCTCAGCAGCAAAACTCATAACAGTATACAGCACCACTCCTTCTTTAATCCACTCAAAACTGGATAAATACCCTGTTGATGTCACCTCCAACTGCGTTTGTGAATTCACGTGCACTTGTGGGAGCAAGTACATTGGAAAGACAGAAAGAAAGGCTTCTATCCGGTTTTCTGAACATATTCCAAAAACCTGTGCCTGAAAGGAAGCAGATATTCCCAGAGTGCAATTACCAGACACATTGTTGATACCGGACATCTCGTAGAGATTTCTAAGTCCTTCAAAATATTAAATAGACAAAAAACAGCAAATTTACTACGATTTGCCGAAGCAATCGCAATCAAAAGACTTAAACCAGACTTATGCATACAGAAAGAGAGTGTGATTAACCTCTCACTCCCTTGGTAGCAGAATTTTCATTTTGATTAGTCATCGAATTCAGTGATCTCAACTCACTGAACAAATCTTAATCTCATAATCTGTAACCGTTTTTGTTTCTTGAGTTGCTATGTGAACCTAAAAGCTAACACTGTTCTGTTAATCAATTTTTCTGTTTTCTCTCTTACCCCTCCCCCTCTTTTCAACGGTGAAAGCGTATAAATTGATGATGAAAACTTAAACTAAAAAACATTGTAATGCTTTCATTTAGATGCGTCAATTTTATAGTATCTCTTTTCTACCACCACTCGAACATTAAAGTATGTTATTATCATCTATATATAACCATTGTAATTTCAGGTAGTCAATGGCAGCTGATGAGAACCTGTGAAATAGAATGACGATATCATTTTATACTGCAAATTTCATCTTCCTTTCTTTATCGACATTTATCAAGGTAAACAAATGTATGAATAAAATTCACATTTGACTCAAAATTTAACAGGGAGAAGTAGCCATGTTAGACTGTAAAATAAAAAGCCAACGGATTCTAATATTGGATATTTAGACTTGATTTCATCTCTGCCGTTGTCCGTGAAGGTAGTTTTTAGTTAAATGTTTAGCGAACCGAGCGAAAACAGTAAGTAGTACAACAAAAACCTAAATGATGAAATGAAACAGATTGAAGAATAGCTGGTTGGTGTTAAATAACTATCCTATAAAATTCATTAAGAAGATCGGTAAAGACCAAAAGTAAAATAAAAATAATTGTATAACTAGTAATGATAACATAGATAAGAGTGAACATAAGTCATCCACTGTTATACCATATAAATAGTAGACATTTCAGACCCTACGTATGATTCCTAATGAAGCAAGAAATTAGAGTGGCATTCAAATCTACAAAATCACTCAGTGACCAACTCTGTAGTTTAAAGGACCTCATACGTTGACCCAATTAAACAAAATAATATAATTTACATCATACCTTGCAATAACTGTGACGTGAACTACATAGGTCAGTCATACCAGTAGATGGGGAGTATTCAGACTGTCTGTCAGAACATGGGAATTTCGTTAAGGTTAGGATTATTAACCCCCCCCCGCGGAGATAAGTAATTTGGAGAAAAGCTCAGCAATTGAACTACATGCATTAAAACACAACCACATAATATGGTGAGTGAGACAGAATTAGAATTCTAAAAAAGTAATCTAGGTACTTGGAGAGAGAGAGAGGTTGATTACTGATTCCTGGTTCATTGAGTCTACACGCAACACGTGTATTAGGAATGACTCGTCACTCATACCGGAAATATGCAGAATGCTACTACCAATCAAATCAAGCAATGAAAACTAATGGAAGTATATAAATGAAGTTAGAGTCGCAGTAAATAGTGCTCAAATGGCAGTCATCGGTGAATATAACTGTTAAACACTATGAGAATTTATCAAAATAAAGTTTACTCACTTAATGGCATTTTCATTTGTTTCTATCAGATATTTCCAAATGATTACGCATCGCTTGAATGATTAGTTGTCAACCCTCCTGATTACGTAAGATTATATATGTCTATGTATGTAACTCCTTAATAAAACTGTATAGCTTTGAAGTGAAGTTACAAACAGAGATCTCTATACTGAATTATCTGTTATTAAATGACTGTGATTTATTTCATGTTTCAACGATCTAGTCATATTCACATAGTTTATAGTTTTATGCCGAAATTAGACATTCAGATTATACTAAATACTGATAATGTGGTCAACGAAACGAAAGTTACACATGAGAAGATCAATCCTGTATTAAAAAAAATGTTTGGGAAATGAATCGGATAGGGGAAGGAAGAGGTGCGTAGGCAGAATTTTGTAGACATGAATTCTAAAATAATCTTTGATTTTGAGAAAGAAACTCTTAAAATTGAAAATCTAATATCCAATGAAGTGGGCCGATGTTTTAGTGGTTCGGGGGGGGAGGGGTTCTTACGTTCGATTCCCCATCGCCAAACTCCTAAGCCTCTAGTAACTGGTGCTCATTCCGGTAAAGCGGTTAGGCATGAGGCTAGCAAATCCCTTCGTAAAAGGTGAAACTACCGCTACGGAAACGTTAAAGCTCAAGCGTGAAGTCCCATGTTTTACTGGGATACCAAAGAAATGAAATGATCGGATCCTAGTGGCTAAATGGTCTACGAATTTGCTAGCCTCGTAACCAGAAGGTCCCGGGTTCGAACCCCGGTGGTGAGTACTCACTGATGCAGAGTTTCAAACTAGGCTGACGAAATAGCTGTCCAGTAGTATTAGGCGGGTTTTTAAATGGTTCTCTAACTGATGTCAGCTCATGATGAAGTCCTCCAATCAATCAAATAATATTCCATTATGGATAAGATTTTATTTTGATAAATCACACAGTGTTACAACTACAGTAATATTAAATGATAACCAAGTTTCGAGCACAAACTATTGCTACTCATAATCATATCACGTTACTCACATAACTGTTTATTTCATTTATATACATGTGTGGAATCGATTAGATATTGGAATAAAAATCAATATAGGATAATGTACATTCAGAATTAATAATATGAGTGTTATTGATCAATTACAGTCAGATGGGAAAAAGACGAGTGTTTTTTATAGTCATAATAAGTAACTTGTTAGAATGTTGTGATTTGACTGACTGGCGGTAATAATATCTTCCATATCTCTGGTATTTGCATTGAGTCATTTCTGTTGCATGTGTTGAGTGTAAACTCAATGAACCAGGTAGGATTCAGTAATCAATCTCTCTCTCCACCTACCTAGGTTACTTCTTAGAATTTTAACCCTCTCCTACCAACCTGTTGTGTGGTTGTGTGTTAATGCATGCTGTGCAATTACTGAGCTTTTTCTGCATTACTCATCTTCTCGGGGTCAACCATTCTAACCGTAGATAAGTGCTTATGTCCCGACAATCTTAATACTACTGATCTACTAGTTTGACTTATGTAGTTGATCTGACTCACAGTCATTACAAGGTATTTTGTGAATTGTTTTATTTTGTCTAAGTGGGCGAACCTACAGAGCCTGTCCCTGGATGAGTTTGTAGGTTTGATTGCCACCCTTATTCCTGCTTTAATAAGAATCTTACGTAGGAAATGTCTCAAATGTCCGCTCCTAATATGGTATTACAGTAGATGCCTTATGTTCACTCTTATCAATATTATCATTACTAGTTTCACAATTATTTTTATTTTACTTTTGGCCTTTACTGATCTTCTTAATGAATTTTTATAGGATAGTTGGTTATTTGATACCAGAGCTTTTTCTATCTTTTTCATTTCATTATTTAGGTCTTTTTTGGTGCTACTTAATGCCACTGCTCGGTTAGTTAGGCACTTGACGTCTAAGCCTGTCTTAACAGTTAACGGATGAGATGAATAGTGTTCACCGAACTGTACTACTCAAAAAATATGCTAAATCACTGTGCATCTAAGATGATGTTCAGATATTGGCGGTTATTCTAAGGTATGCAACCTTGTGAGTATGCCTGCATGAATGAGGGAGCAAGTGAGTAACAGAATTGTATTATTGTCAACACATCAACCTTGTGATTCATTATGCATGAAAACCAACAGAAAAAGTAACAATGAATACTAATGACAATATGTTGTGACCAGTAGGGTGCAGCAGGTAGGGTGTGAGGACAAATACTCGCCACCGAAGACATTGGCTAGTGGTCGCGCTATGTCGTGAATTAGCAGAAGTTAGAATTCATGGGCTATTGGATCGAGTCCCAGTAGCTTAATGGTATACAACCTAGCTCGCCTTGTAACCAGAAGGTTCTGGGTTTTAACCCTAGTGGTGGGTGCTTGTGGCTGAAGCAGAGTCGTAAACAGGGACAAAACATCTGTTCAGTACTCCCAGGTGGTTTTCCAATGGTTCTCTAACCAGTGTCAGCTCATGATGAAATCCTGTAACTAACAGTTTACAGTTTTGTCAGATGTAAACAAGACATATTACGATACTATTTCTATTAGAAGGTTCTTACATCAGATTTCTAGTTGGTATTTGAGATAAATCATAGTTTAGACACAAGTGAAATATACCTACACTTCAGAAAAGTTTGAAAAGTGGAAAAACACTTTGGCAGATCCGCAAAATGGAGGCATTAGCCTATGATTTCTTAAATTTTATGCTACAAAGATACTCATTTAAACTTAAAAGTCACCTAGGCGTTATCTGGAGGAGGTAATCAATTCCTACAAATGGATCACTCAGAAGGTTTCACTTTGAATTAAATTCTGCCAAACTTAGTTATATTTCATGAAGCACTAATTTATTTTTTTTGAATCTTTTTGCGTTCATAGTGGAACGTGGGACTTATTGCTTCAGCTGTGAAATTTCAGGAGCAGTGGTCTTGGATTTTATTGGGTAGGGTTGCTAGCCTCAATGCGGACAGACCCGCCCTCTTTAGCCAGCTCATAGCCAACTAGGCAGGGTTTTGGGAGTGCAACAGCCGGGATGCTAACCCTGAACTGAGTGTAACGTGAATAGCGATTGTTTTACCGTTGGACTATTGATGCACTATGACTCAGCAGTTCCTTATATCATATAAATTATTTGTCTAGAGAACTTCTATTAAAGAATTAAAGACTGAGAACGGGAAGCAACTTGAACATGTGGATTTAATGGATATCTGTCAAAGGACTATTTCAGAAGAAGGATTGAAATAACAGAAGAATTCTTGTACTATCCAAACCAACCAACCAACGAAATCTTCCACAAATATGAGAGGGAATTAACTTCAATTATACTTTCCTGAGTTAGTTCACTGAAGAAGCTCAAAGAAAGTAGAAGCATGGATACACGGCGTTAACCTCTGTGGACAAAAAAATAAAGTACTAGAAGACTCATAAATTTTTTGAATCAATGATGCTAAATGCATTCACTCGATTTCACGTTAGATGGTGGACTGATATCAGTTAGGAAACCGCTGAAAACCAAAAATCACCTGACAGCTGTTTCCTTCATAGTTCGAGTCTTTTGAAACCAGTCAAATTCCTGTAAACCAGCACCTGAAAACAAGGATTCCCAAAGACGAGTCTTAAGACAGAAAATTATGGATGATAGTGACTGTTTGTGGTACTATAGATAGCGGATTGGCAGAAATCAGAACTCGGGAGTCAGTGGTTCAACAATAGAACGCCCACCAACCACTCTTTATGTTCTGGGGTTCGATTCCTAGCCTACAAAAATATAAAACGTAGCATAGAAGCTTATAAGCCCATTAAAGAGGGAAGATTAGGCTAGTCAAACTTCAAAGCATACAACGTGAAGATAGGTTCTATGTCCTATGGATGGAGGTTATAAGCGTGTGTACTAATGAAGAGTCCCAAGTCAAGACGAAACAACTATTCGGTACTCCCAGGTTTTCAGTAGTTCACCTACTGACTTCGGCTCTTCATTTAGCTTGTAATCAAGCAACACTTGGGCGATCGACGCCAGAGTTTTCTGTATTCATGTCAAACAGACTTATCTCACACACACACACACACAAGCAAAATGAATTATGACTACTAATCAAAGTCATACTTACTTTTTAAGAATTTTTAGCAGGACAGAAGCACCTCTTCCATCAGATAATTCATCTGCATATACTGTTGGCATTCTGCTTAACAGTTGAGGCGTATATGTTTGTTGCGTTTAATTGAATAGGCATTAAATGGTGTCAATATTTAAGAAAACTGTGCGCTAGGATAATAATTGAACTATTGAATAAAACACGATATATGCAGATCAGTGTATTTTTTAAATATTTTTAAAGCGTGTCTGTTTCAGCACTATTTGTGTTGAGCATTATATGTATATATGAGTGGTAGTGTAAGCACACTTCAGTTTAGAAATGTACCATATCTAATATTGGATTAATTCAAACACAGTATATAAGGTGGACATTATTGAAAAAATTGCTACAGACGTGTAGGTAGCAATATTAGTCGAAGTAGTAATGGGGGTAATTTTAAAAATTGAAATCTATTGGTCATATCATTAATTTAATAGTCTGTGTACAGATGTGATTGTGTGCGCATCTGAGTACGTACACCTGTCCACCAGTTACATACCTGTCTAGTGTTTTGTTCTTTGACCAGTTTTGGTCTATTTTTTTATTCTTTTAAATGAGTTATTTGTGAACACAGATCATTATTTAACTTACGAGTCAGTCTTATTAAAGAAGAAAGAATTCAATTTTGATGTCGAATATTTTAGAGTTAATTAAAAAAAAACTAAGCAAACAATGGAAATGATTATCGATCTCTGTTTGAGACATATTTAGTATTTTTGTGCTGTAATCAATCATTATTATTATTAATGTTCCCTTGGGTTCCTAATGGAACATAGGGCTTCAACTGCACGTCTCCACTTGCCACTTCTGTCTTCCTTGTGCTGTACTTTTCACCTGAACGATCCATGTTAGTTAATCCATACTGTTTCAACTCCTCTTCGCACCATCTCCTCCATGTCACCCACACTTTCACTGATGTCCCACTCGCCGCTTCCCTTTGGCCTGGTTCCACTCAAGCAATGGCCTGACGCGCGCTCGATGTCACCCAGTGGCTCAGCCTCCTCAGCGAGTGTCCGATTCATCTCCACTTTCTCCTGCATATTTGTTGCTTGGCGATTGATTTTTGTTTTGTTTGTTCCCATAGTTTCCAAAAGTTGGTGGTGATTCTTTCCGGCCCGGCCATCTGATCTTCAGTATAGATCCAGCGAAGACAGTTGTTGGTTGATAAAGGTCTGCAACAGACTGCTGTTGGAAATATTCTTTGTGATCCACTCGCCAAGTTTCTGATCCATATTGAAGAACTGACCGACTTGACATCGTCGTTTGTATTTAAAATCCGACCGAATTTTGTTGTTGGTGCTGGCTGACTGACAAAGATTTCCATATTGGTTTCAGGTTGATGAATGAATGTGTTACTCGCTCACCTTCTCGATTCTCCCTCGATTTGACATCCTTATCCGTTCCGACTGCGTGTAGTTGAGACAATGCTCCCTAGATAAGTGAGTGAATGAAGTAACCTCTTTCAAATTCCTCCTGGTGATGGTGATTGGCGCTGGATGTTGCTGCTGCTGTTGTTGTTGTTGATTGGTTATTTTCATGACCTCCGTCTTGTCTATGTTCACCTGGAGTCCTGTCTTCACCGGCTGCTTCTTCAAACGACCAGTTTGTCGGCTTTTGCTTGTGTATTGCTTAAACAAAAACTATGTCATACTTTGCAGAACTCTGAAGACTGTCAGCCAGGAATTTTGTCAGACTGTGAGCATTCGCTTTACCTACAGCTCCAACCTTATATCTCTTCCTCAGGTAGAACAAGAAGTCATTTCATCAGAAGACTTTAGGCACGTACGTCTAAGTAAAAAAAATTCCACTATACCATATATTTTATGTGATGAAAATAGTGTCAGACACGAACTAACTTACTAACTAACCTTTTTTGCACTACTAAATACAACATTTTCTACACCTTTATGACATCAAGATTTATTTGTATACAATTGGTGGATGGTGGCTAGCAGTGAAATCCAGGATGCGCATTTCGTCCTATTTGGGACTCGTCAACTGACCGAGCACTTCGGTCCAATCAATCGACGGGAAAATCAAAAATTCAATTCAATAATTAATATGACCCGTTGCACAAGAGGTGGCTCTCGTGGCCCAAGTGGTCTAGTGGATAACACTTTGGCTGGCGCTTGAAACTATGGGTACTGGGTTCGAGCCTCGGTGGGAACATCATCACTCACTGAGAAATGCAGGTACATCCAGCTGACGAGTCCCAAATAGGACGAAATGCGCTTTATCCTGGATTCCACTGCTAGCCACCATCCACCAATTGTATACAAATCAAATCCCCAGACATCGTCGAAGCATCTGCACAAGAAGCCGACATGTCAACCTGAGACCGAGCACTTCGGTCCAATCAATCGACGGGAAAATCAAAAATTCAATTCAATAATCAAGATTTATTGTTAATGTTCTTCTTATATTTATAATCCTCTCAGTTTTTTTATTTGTTTATTTTCTCAGAAGTGTAAACATCATTTAAGCTAAGTTGTAAGTGTTAATTTTGTCTTTCCCCTCACTATACTATATCAACAGAAGATAAGATTCAATACTCTATAACATGCTAAAATTTCCAAACTGTATCGACAATACTATTTGAAGCAAACTCACTGTTATTAGTATTATATTTATTATTCTCATTTTGTAATTCGAATATTTTTGATCTTATTCCTACATTAAATGTGGGGGCAAATTCCTCTGGTTAATTTTATTTGAATTTTATTTATATTTTGAGCAATATTGTAAGAAATGCTGAGAATTCCATGCAGTATTAGAAATACTGTTTTTGCAATAAAATAGATTATTATTTTGACGAGTTAATCACAGATTGATATCAGTTAGAGAACCATTGAAAACCATCTTGAAAGCTGTTTCATCCCTAGTTTAGGAATCATCGGCAGTACGCAGCCACACTGCTGGGTTCAGGTTACAAGACAATCTGGTTCGTATACAATTCAGCCACTGGGACCTGAATGAATGGCCAGCGCATGAATTCTAACTTCTACCAGTGCGTGATTTTAGCTCGACCACCAATCAAGGAAAATCTATGACAGAAAGTGAGGCATATAAGCCAAGCTTTGAAACTTCATAACTAATCTGATAAATTAGTCAGAATGTATGTGGGGAAATGTAAAAATAAAATAAATAATGATAGTAGTCATAGTGATAATAATAATGACTGATATGCATGTCAAACATGCTCAAGATAATGGCAACGCCAACATAAAAGGAATCTAAACCATCAGTAGAACTGCCACCATACGAGGAAGGAACCTTGGAAACCTTACGCAGAATTCTCAACAAGGCAGGCAAGAATAAAAGCGGTATTCACACCCACAAACTCAATTAGAAACAGGCTTTGTCGGTTAAAGGATCTTGCTTGTGGAGCCTTTAAAATGAAATAATTCAGTTTATCCAATACCCTGCTGGAATGATTGTTAGGTCAAATACACACGTCAAAGTAGGAGAACAGATGTCGTCAGACTAGCTGAGCATAAAATCCTAGCAAAATCTAGATTGGTTGACCCGAATAAGATAAGAAATCTGGAGAATATTTCAGCTATAGCACTCACTGCATGCAGTTACACACAACCATACAATAGGCTGGATGGGATAGGATGACAGTTTTAAAATCTAATGTCACAGCAGGATGGAGGAGGCAGAGATTGATAACAGAAGCTTTGTTTATCGAATCAACTGCAAATACGTGTAATGGGAACGATTCAACACCTGTCCCAGATATCTGAAGAATTCTGACACCCCTACAACAAATAGCAGAGAAAAAAGACAGCTATGAAACTCAAGTTTCGATCTCGTGCGATTATAATTGATGATGTGATTATGAACAGTAATAAATTGTGTTCGAAACTGTGTCATCCAGTAAATAATACTGTTTCACACTGTGTGTGATACATCTAATAAACAAACTAATATGGAATCTGGGTGACTCTGATGACAGCACTGAATGACAAAGGTTAGAATCTCAGAGGAGACGACGGTTTCTTCAGGATTGTAGATACGTTCTGACGATGAGTGTCGGCTAGTAGATACACTTGAGGCGATAGACATTCGAACTATTAACCTTAAACTATGTATTCAAAAGAAGTTCGTACAGCCACTATCTCTCTCTTGGTCTATTAAGACCTAACCAGTTGATGAAGTCATCGCCACTCACTACTTACATTTTCAACCCCTTGCTTACTATGCTTTAATCTTATCTTATTGTCTTTAAAACATGGTTTATTTACTTCCTTTACAATACATCACTAATTAATCACTATTTGTTTTTATCAGCTGTTATCGATTGCTTCTACCTAAACATTTGTTCGTTTAAACATGCTGTTTTTTTGTTATTCATGTTATTACAGACCGTATCACTTTTTCATCCTAGTTACTGATAAAATTATTACTACTATTATAACTAATGGCACAATTTATAGGCACAATCTTATTATCCTATTGGTGAAACACTGTGGTTGGCTTATATTTGAACTTTTCAAATGTTAGTTTGCAGGGATTTTTATTGGCTTGAAGATTTCATCATGAACTGGTATCGGTTAGAGAACTATTGGAAAACCAGCTAAGGGTACTAAACAGCTGTTTCGTCAGATTAGTAAGTACCCACATCGCGAAACTAGAATCCAGGACCTTCCGGGTACAAAGCTAGCGATCTCGTGGAGACTTGTGCCACTGGGACCCGATCCAATGGCCCATGAATTGGCAGAAATCTAAATTTTTATTTGTAAAGTTATGCATATTGGAGTTAAATCTGATGAGATCTAATTGAAAACAGGAATATTGTTTGCTTAAATATGTTGTTCTAAATTTTACTATGGAGTATATTTAATATTTTGGATTTTATAATTGCAGTCTAGTGATTTAAAATTGTCCCACTTATGAGAGATAAAAACAGCATGGAACTTATGCAATGAATTCCACGGGAAAATAAAATACCAGTGATAATCTTGAGTTGATTACATCACAGAGTAGTTTTGTAACAACAGAAGACAAGGGCCAGACAACAGATCGTTTATTCAGGAAATCAACACGTATTTATAGGTTTTCATGCACATTGTGTGATAGATTATTGTTAGCAGAAAAACACAGTCTTCTGATTGGTGGTTGTTTCCCACAGAAAGTTAATCTTTCATCTCTTTGTGGTTGTTTCTTGAATGTCAGATTATCTATATGCTAACTGTATCCGCCTACGCAAAATCTGCTGTGGTGGGTTGTTGAGTCAGTCTTTGTTCCTTTTTTTTCTCACGACCAATATTCGGGACATAAACATCGACGTAAATTACTGTCTACTAATTTGGCTAGCAGCCAGCTCTCACCACAGTTTGACTTGCTCAGAGAGCACATAGTGAAGCGGTATTATTTATTTACTAAATGTATTTCAAGCACAATCTGGATTTTGCAGATGATTTATGTTTTTTGTCACACAAACTCGAAGACTTGCAGGAAAAAAACCAACAAACTAACCGAAGAAGCAGGTAAGGAAGACAGGACTCCAGGTGAAAATAGAAAGGATTAAATTGATGAAGTTAACCAACCAACAGAAACAACAACCTCCATCAATCACCATCAACGGGAAAGATTTAACAGAGGTTACCTGCTTCAATTATCTAGGAAACACGGGATGGATGAAGATGTCTAAGCCAGCCAGCCAGCCAGCCAGAATCGGAAAGGCAACATGCATCTTTATCAACCAGTGAGATTGATTGTGCATACGCTGTGAAGGCTGTCGAATGATATCGCACACAACGTAGACCATCACTTCAGTGGGACCCAAAGGTGAAGTGAAAAGTGGGTTGTCAGTGCAAGGGTGACATGTAGGAGGTCGTGGGGCGAAGAGTAGATGAGAGATTACGGTCAATCGTGGACCAGTCTGAAGAGGGGAGAGCAGATAATAGAACAAAGTGGAGTTGTGTTGTTGAAGCCCTATGTTTTACTCGGAACCCAAGAGAATAATAACAATCATATCGATGTGTGATGAAATAACTTCCAGATGAAGTTTCTTCTGTTCACTTATTTTCAATTCTTTGACGCTAATGATAATAATATTTTTAATACATGTGGTGTTATACGCTCGATTAGTTTATTAATTCACTAGTTTTCTGGCCAGTCTAAAGCCTTGGAAAATAGAGGAGGTTTAGCGTAGGGCTAGTAATCCTATCCCAGAGAAACAACTCAATCACTAAAAAGAAATTTCAAAAAAAACAGAATAAAAATAGAGAAAAACAAAACTCTTCTTCTCTGGAATCCACGAGATGGGATGATGTAGATTTTTGAAAGCCTCCGAGAAGCCATCCACTTAATGATGTGTCCTCTATCGATGAAAGCAAAAATTAGCATGGTCATATGAAATGTTCACACCTGAGAGGTCTGGTTAGATTGCAAAGAAAATGCGAAGATATGGCACAGAAATGATAGGAATCTGTGACAACATGTAGAATGGATATAGATTCTCCAAATTGTTGACTGGGGAGTCAGTCATTTATTCCAGTCACACATAAGGCAACGACCAGTACATTGAGAGAATGGCTTTCATTATGTCATCACCAACAACAGAAGTCTGTATTCACCAGTCTGGAAATCTGAAACACTCAGCATAAAGAATCAAATTCGGATTTTCAATAACAGTGTTATGTGAGCCCTGTTGTATGACTCAGGAACTTGGCGTGTGCGTTACAGAAAGCATTCCCAACAGGCAATTGCAGACGTTTATCAATAGCTCTGCCTTCTTTTCGTACTGAAGATCACGTGACGGTTCACAAAGAGTCAGGATCAAGAAACTCTGGAAACGAATCGATCAGGAACCTGTCGCTCAGTAAATATTGTAAAGAAAATGGGAGACTGTCGGATGATATCAAGTGGCAGGCCGTCAAGTAGAACAGGGATTTGGGCATCCTAATGTTCGTGGGGGGGTGATAGCTTATGCTTAATCACGGAATCTGCTAAAGAGGATTGTAAGGAATAAGATCTAATGAAAATGTTTTATTGAGGCTCTGTGTTCCACCAGAAACATAGAGAAATGACAATACCACTGGAGTATTGAAGGTCTGTTGTTTCTTTCACGATTTTTCTGTATGGATTGACTATCAGATTAAAGTCATTCAGGTTATCTAAACATAAGAACTTGGCCAATTCAGTTACCAGAAGCATTTGAAGACACCCTAATAGATAACATTCATAACAGTCGCATTGTGATGTCATTCGATGTTAAAGCGTTATGTACTTCAGTTGGTCAAGAGTCAGCAGAATAAACTATGCCATGCTTACTCAGCAGTAGTGAACATCTCTGCGTACACACAAAAATACAATGAAGAAAATGGATCGGGTCATATGCATGAACTAGCAAAAATCTCACCTATGAGATCATTCTTAACAGATTTGAGTGCTGAAACTGTGTTATGCTAAGGCTAAAAACTTTGATGACACCAAAATTCAACGCGAAATTTCGGGTAGGTTACCTACTAGATGATATATACGTCATGATTGGAGAAAGAAAGGATTCAGAAACCGCTAAAAACCCCAATCAACATTGTCTTTAACCACATCAAGCTAACTGGGGAGAAAGGATCAAACAACAACGTTTCCAAAACGATGGAAATCTACTCAACTCCATGAAAAGGTGCCTATTTTCGGAAAAAAAAGCCAACAAATACAAACTCAATATCTCATATCAAATGACACTAAGATGTCAGCAACAAACAAATAAATTCCTCTCATATCACATTATGTAGACGCAAAAGCAAAGCTGCTGTCATCTATAAAAGAGACTAGATAAACTGCTAAAACGGACTGTCCTCTTTATGCTCTTATAATAGAAATAAAAATGAACAGTCATAAGGTATATGACACAAATAAAAGACAGTTAGACGAAGAACATTTTCTTTATCGACGAAATCATCTTCACAGGCTGTACACTAGTATTTATATTTACCAAATACTTATAGTAGTCGAATATTGAGCGATACAAATGGGGTAATATAATTGATAAAATTACCGAGTAATGTCTTCACCAGTAAAAAAAGTAAAAGATATATGTTGCGTAATAGCCAGTGGCACAAAGGTAAAAAGTGTCAGAAATTTGATAAGGTTAAAATTCTTCATAATCACACCAAGGTACTCACACGACTTCCTAACTTCATTTATATAGTTCCATTACTTTTCACTTGATTTAACTGGTAGTAGTATTTTCCATATCTCTGACATGAGTGATGAATCATTCCTGTTGCATGTGTTGGGTGTAGACTCGACGAACAAGGTTTCAGTAATCAGCCTCTCTCACTGTCCACCTACCTAGATTACTTTTTAGAATTTTAACCCTCTCCCATCATATTGTGTGATTGTGTGTTAATGAACGCAGTGCAATTGCGGAGCTTTTTTTTCTTAATTACTTATATTCTCAGGGTCAACCATTCTAATCGTAGATAAGTTCTTATGTTTCGATAATCGCACTAATCCTGACCTACCAGTTGGACCTATGTAGTTGACTCACTCAGAGTCATTGGAAGGTATTTTGTGAATTATATTATTTTGTCTAATTGGGTCAAATGGTGCCTTTAACCTACAGAGCTTGTCCCTGAGTGAGTTTGTAGGTTTAAATGCCATCCTAATTCCTGCTTTATTTAGATGTCCCCTTTTTATATGGTATAATTGTAGATGACTTATATTCTCTCTTATTTATGTTATTATTGCTAGTTTCACAATTATTTTTATTTTGTTTTTGGCCTTTAATGATCTTCCAAATGAATTTTAAAGGATAGTTATTTAACACCAAAGCCTCTTCTATCTGTTTCGTTTCATCATTGAGGTCATTTTTGTGCCTCTTAGTGCCACTGCTCGGTTTGTGAAACACGTAACTAAGCCTATCTTAACAGGTAACGGATGAGATGAATTAAAGTCTAAGTATCCATTAGAATGAGTTGGTTTTCTATAAACACTAGTGTGTAGTTTGCCTTCTTCTATTCTTTTTATCTTACAATCTAACATAGCTAATTCTCCTTGTTCATTTCCCGCTTCAAATGTGAATTTTATTCCTTCCACTAGTGAGTTTATGTCTGTCAAGAAGCTAGAGATATGTTCTGTTTTTAACACTGAGTGAAAGTGTCATCCACATATCTCCATCATCATATTTTTGGAGTAGGATTAAACGTATTAAGTGTCAACTGCATAGGTCAAACTAGCAGATCGGGGGTAATCAGATTGTGGGAACATAAGAATTTAACTAGGCTAAAAATAGATGACCCCGAAAAGATAAGCAATTTAGAAAAAAGCTCAGCAATTGCACTGCATGCATTAACACATAACCACACAATAAGGTGGCAGAGGGTTAAGATTCTAAAATGTAATCTAGGTAGGTGGACAGTGAGAGAGGCTGATTACTGAATCCTTGTTCATCAAGTCTAGACTAAACACATGCAACAGGAATGATTCATCACTCATACCCGAAATATGGAAAAATACTACTACCAATCAAATCAAGTGAAAATCAAGTGAAAATAATAATAATAATAATAAAAATAAACTATGCTCGAAACGTCATCAATAAACGTTACTGTATAAAACTGTGAGATTTTATGAAAACAAAATTCGCCCATAATGGAATTACAGTCTACCACAGGGCACAAGTTTTATTCTTATATCAAGGTTAAATTCTTATTGAGCTTAGCTATGGATCAATTTTTACAGCCGACAAACGATTAATGGATGTATGTGGTATAAACTGCGAAGTTTAATTCACTTCAGTGTGTGCTTACAAAAATTCAGCTGCTCCTGTGATGCTAGTTATATTGGCTGCACAACTCGGCGCACACTTTCCAAACGCATCTCTGAACATTATCTGACATGGTCAGCAAAAGGACGATGCAAGACACTTACTAGCTCAATTCTCAAGCACTTGGTGAACTCAAGACACGTAGCTCCACCAGAGTCGTGTTTCAAGAGTGTCTACCAGGTGAGGTAGAATAGTACAAAGGGTGTCAGGTTTCAGCGTTTGTGTATGGTGGAGTCGTTAGCAATTAGTCAGAACAACCCTGAACTTTGCATACAGAAAACGTTTGTCCAGTCTCTTATTCTACCGTGGTCTCAACCACCTTAGTCGTTGTTCTCTATAATTTTTTATTTTTATTTTTAATGATTGCTTTGTTTTTTACTTTAATAATCGGTTCAGTATTATCACTTTCACATGTTCCTTTTTCACGTTTTTTGTCACCCTCTTCGCACGTGTTGAATTACCATTACTCAACTACCATATTTCTTCTCAATTAACAACCAGTTAAACCCTAACAAATTTCTAACGCTTTCTTCCTTTGTATCGTTGAATATTACGTAATCTATAAGTTTTATTTTTACTTCTGAAGCTTCTCCTGAGTAATTAAATCAATCAGCGTCACCTCTATTATTCAGTAGTCGACTATCATACATTTTAGGAAAATTTAAATGCTACTGTGTACAGCCTCTGTAGATGTTTCCGATGATAAAGCAAATTTTGCTTTCCTGAATTATCTTTTATTTTCTTCATGATTCAATGGGTATTTCTGAGTGATATGACATAAATAATAATTTTTAAGAATTGGTTTCCAAGGTCATGACTTATTTCAAGTTTGCTAACGAACTGTTATCGATTGGAGAACTACTGGAAACGAGAGACTAATGGACAACTGTTTCATCCATGTTTCAGGCCTCTCATCAGTACGCACTCTTAACCCCAGTGAAGAAGGAACTTCGGAACTTCATGAAACAAGGATAGTACACTGACCGTTCACCCACTGTGACGGTATTTTGAGTGAATTATAACTAATGTCAATTTCTGGTGACCTTCAAGGTTCAGGGTTAGCTCCTGAGTGCGGTTATATGTGAATACTACTAAAGGGTCCCAAAACTAGGCTGAAATAGCCGCCTGCTACACGCATGTTTCCAAGGATTCACTAACTGATGTCGATAATAATTTACGTGGCTGAATACAAACACACGTGCATTCGAATAGAAAAATACAAAGATCTTTAAAACAGACTAAATACAAAGGAAATACTATGAAATGTCAGCAAGTTTCATATTCAGAACAGAATCGACAGATATGTCTACAGTTCAACAGAAAAATACTGCCTGAATTCACGTCGTGGTTCAACGGACTTCTCACAGCCTTATCTAACCTGAAGTAAGCCATGATATGAACGGAAAATTGAGTGCCAGTGAGGTTGGCAACCCTACCACACCTCCTAAAACCTCGGAGCTCTTTCTTGAAGTCTTATGTTTGATTCAAACAGCAGAGAAATGCATAAAATGAGCTACAAATATATCAACAACTAGTGGTTTGTTCTTTTAGACACTCACTTTTTTAAAATAATCAGGAATGCAAAAACCCCTTCACCATTGGATATCTCATTCAAATAGGAAGGGATCATTAATGGTATTATAGTATTACTAATAATATTAATAGTAGTATTGGAAATCAATAATTATTCCTCAAATCATAGCTGTAGTAGAGCAGGACATCTCTGATAGGCGGAAATGACTGACTGTAAACTGGAATTCGACGCTGCTTCTGCATGAATTAATTAATATTCACTCGTGAAACACATGACTTATGCGATAGGATTAATACAGGTTGAAAATTGAAACAATAATAAAAGTAATAATAATAGTAACAGACTTTAAATAATTTTAATTAAGAAAGTGCTGTCATCTTTGTTTAATGATAAAGCCTTACACTACGCTACATTCTGATTAGTTAAATTACTTAGTTAGTTTACATAGTCAATTGATGAAGCATTCAATGTTTCAATCAAACTGCTTTTTGTTCAAAAGAATTCCGATCAAATATATAAATCATTGAATCAACTCAACTAGGCCTTAATTATCTCTCTCTCTCTTTGTATTTGTATTGCATAGCTAAACACTGGGGGTCTATTCTGCCGTTTGTATGTGTGTCTGTGTGTTTGTGAGTGTGTAGGTGTGCGTGTGTCTATAAATCTGTGCTCAAGTAAAGTCATTACGACAAGAAGATGCGTGGATACAGTCAGTGTTGACTGGATTTAACAAGTGTATTAACGAGTAGTTTATGATACCCCTTTCAGTGAATTACGTCTATTTAATGGAAAGGTATAACTTTCTAAGAGGGATTATTAATGTTATTAATAATTATGATTGGATCAGTATCACTGATCTGAATATTTTGTTTATCGATTAGTTTGGTGAAAGTTTCTACTTAATATGATATCTTACTAGCGTGAAACTGAATTTTTCGACTCGTAGAGGTAGCGATAGATTGATATCTGACAAGCGCGCTACACTGTTATTGAGTCCTCGTCTGGGATTCATCAGTAGATCTGGTCAACGAATCCTCGCCTAAGGGTCGAATATGAAGCCTTCAGAACACGTAGCAAGCCTATTAATCACTCAATCACAAGGTTGAAATCTGATGGCCATTTGAATAAGCCAACTTCTGCCAGTTCGTAATATAAGGCCATCAATGAAACTCCATTTAACACCGGAAATTTAACGAAATTCCTACAGATTGTTTCGGTGACACAGCGGTAGAATGCTCACCAACTACGCAGGTGGTTCGGGGTACCATCTCTGGACGACATACTCCTATAGCTCTCCAAGCCAGTAATAAGACTAGCGAAGAGGAAAAGTTGAGCATGAGTCTAGCAAGCCCATCCCTTAAAATTAAACACACATCTGCTACCGAAACTTTGAGCATCTAGCGTGAAGCCCTATGTTCCACTGGGAACGTAAATGAATAAAACAACAGCTCAGCGTACTACTGAAGAGTCACAAACCAGGACGAAACAGCTGTCTAGCAGTACACCCAGGTGGTTTTCTAGTGGTTCTCAAACTGACGTCAGCTTATGATGAAATCCTTCATGCAATCAAACAAAATCCCTACAAAACAAATACTTGAAAATTAATCTGATGCTCACTAGCGACTGGCCCTATTCAAGCACTAATCTGGGGTTCTAGTGGGAAGCCGTGACCATAAGGGTGCAGCAGGTTGAACATGAGGCAGTAATTCATCGAAGAAGACACTGCAAAGTGGTTGCATTATGTCGTGAATTGGTAGAAGTTAGAATTCAAAAACCATTGGATCGTGTCTCAGTGGCCTAGGGGTCTACGAGCTCACTCGCCAGCCTTGTAACCATAAGGTCTTGGGTTTTAACCCTGGCGGTGGGTGAATGTTGCTGAAGCAGGGTCCCGAACTAGGCTGACGAAACAGCTGTTTACTACTCTCTGCAGGTTTTCCAATGGTTTTATAACTGATGTCAGGTCATGATGAAATCCTCCATCCAATCAAACAGAATCCTTACAGAGCCAATACTTGAAAATTCATATATTTGTATTCAAGTGTTGGTTTGTAGGGATTTGATTGGTTTCCGGATTTCACCATGAGCTGACATTAGTTAGAGAACCACTGGAAAACCTGGGAGTACTGGACAGATGTTTCGTCCTAGTATGGGACTCCTCAGCAGTACGCACCCACCGGGATTCGAACCCAGGACCTTCCGGTTACAAGGTGAGCTAGCTCGTATACCATTAAGCCACTGGGACCCGATCCAATGGTCCTTGAATTCTAACTTCAGCCAATTCACGACATGGAAATGGTTACACCAAAATCTAGCCATTATATATAAAGCCTTTGGTTGTTGGTTTGAGCTATACACTCAAGAAGACGTGAGCTGCCAGGCTAAAATTTTCAAGACACTAACAACCACTAGGTAGATTATATTCGTGACATAGCTATTAAACATTCACAGTGACGCAGATGTATTCAGGCTTTGTGATCTTCAGGAGTGCATCGGTGGCACAGCGGTAGAGTTTTCGCCAACCACACATATGGCCCAAGTTCGATCCCCGGACGATGCACTTCTTTCCCCTGACTAAATGAGCAATAAGACAGGTAAAGACGGAAGGTTGGGCATGAGGCTATAAACCTCATCCAGCAAAATAAGCATATCACTGCTACCGAAACTTTAAGCTCCTAGTGTGAAGCCCCATGTTCCACTGGGAACGTACAGGAATAGTAAACTCTCCTGGATCCATTTAATTGTATTATACGTATAGAAGAGTGGGCTTTCCATTTGGAGAGCAAACGATAGCCAACATCAGCTATTAAACATTATAAGTTCTGTCATTCAGAATCTATGAAAAATATCTGAGAAGTATTCATTCATTTTGTCTGCTGCATGTCTTCCCCTTGCCTCCTCTTCTCAGCCAAGCTTGACACATTCATGATGTGATTTTCATCAAAAACTTTGACAAGGTTGTTTAAAATGTGGAATGTGACAAAATGGAGCATTATGCATTACTGTCAACTCTTATTAAGAGTACCCAATGTTGAAATTAATAGTTAGACACATACGCGAATAATACTCCTTTCTAATAGATCTTTTTCAGGCTTTTCAGGTGCTCTTCATGACGCGCGCAAGTCTCTGATCCGTATAGTAGCACTGACTGACTTCACTTTGGAGTCGAAAATCCGGATCTTATTTTTCATGCTGAGTGTTATTGACCTCCACGCAGAATTGAGAGTAATGAAAGCTTGTCTTGCTTTATCGATCCTCACCTTGATATCCTCATTAGCTGCGTGCGCCTGTAGTTGAAACGATGTTTCCCAGGTAGGTAGGTCGGTAGGTAAAGAAGGTTGTGTCTCTCAGATTTCTCCCATTTTTGCTGATTGTTGTCTGTTGTAGTTGCTGTTGCTGTCGGTCTACAGTCAAGTAGTTGTTCACTAACTAATGCCATCTATTGATTTGACCACATCTAACTCCTTTCCAGGTTAACCTCATGTCAACTTATATGGCTCGATGAGGATCGGGTTGGCTTGGCTTGCGCAACACTTGTCCTAGCCATTTCAGTCAATGTGGCTTCAAAACTTAAACAATTGACGTTTCTTCCTTACCTAACAATCTGGGCCTGACCTTAGTATTGCTCACCATATTTAAACACAACTCGGGAGATAGTCACTCTAATATATATATATATATATATATATATATATATATATATATATATGCTCATCGTAGGATAAGTATAAATCACGGATCGTTAATGTTAGACAATGACTATCAGAGTCGACTGGATCCTGTAGAAGTTGCTAGTGGGTAACCGATGAGGAGACCAAAGTCAGAGCAAAACCACTCTCCATTGCACTCTGGTTGTAAAGATTCCGAAACTTATGTTTGCGCGTGACGAAGTCAACATTGAGAGCGACCTGAATCCCGACAAAGCCAATTATCTAAGACTGCGGTTTGTCTCAGTTATATATAAAAGTAATCTTCTTCGCATTAATGGTGTATGTTTGTGTTTATAGGAGATATGTTGCATAGCACGGAAGGAAAATTCTTCAATGCAACCATCGACCTTTGAGATAACCATTTCAAATGGAATTCTTATCACCGTTGTGTTTCACCCACGTTAAAACGCTGAACAAATTAGCTAACTCAGACTTTTTGATAATGAATTTTTCGCACACTACTACGACAATGAAATCTGAGTACACTGTGAATATACGCAAACTCACGCACACACACACACACACTCACAAGCATACAACATTCAAAAACACAAGAACACACCTACGCATCCGTATATCAAATAAATACCTCTTATTTCTAATATTTTAGGGTTATGTGTATTAAATTCGCATAGAAATCGCTTCTGAGACATTCTCATTATCTCCGTAAAAATCAATAACACACGAATTTACGTGCTACTCGTTTTCTGCTTATTGTTACTGCCATTAGTCAGTAAGGACTATCGTTTTCAGAGAATTTTATTTTATTTTTTCAGTTCGGAGTGGAAAATAGAACCAAGATTCAGGGTTGAAAATTCAGTAATAGTAGAGTGGTGAGAGCTGGCTGCTAGTCAAATTGTTTTCTGCTAACAATAATCTATAATTTGTACATGAAAATCTATGAATGTGTGTTGATTTCCCTGATAAACGATCTGTTGCCTAGCTCTAGTCTTCTCTTGTTACATTGGGTGTCGATTCCTACCGACAGATCGGAAGCCTATGCCCTACGGTTTTTGATGGAGACATATGAATCTTCGGGAAGGACTTCGAGGTTTCTGCACAGTTGAGTGCCTTTCACGATCTGTCAGCTATGAAGCTGTTACTCGTTACGCTGCTGGGAGGTTGGGAGAAAGCAGCATATGAAAGTGTGAGGCGAAATACTGACGAATATGCGATAGGGTCAGGCAAACAGTTTCCAAAGTGGAAAGGACCACATATGGTCACTTTGAGATGAGGCTACGCAGACACATTTGCAGTGGCAACCAAAGAGAAACAGGTGAACACCAGCTAGTGCCAAGATTTGAGACATCAAGACAAACGAACAAAGCCCAAAGAACCGAGCAGACAGAACCAACTTCAATCGCAAACCTTTGACGGAGGGATGAGTATGGTGAGAGCTGGCTGTTAGTCAAAACTGGTAGATAGTAATTTACGTCAGTGTTTACGTCCTCAATATTGGCAGTGAGAAAAATAAGAACAAAGACTGATTCAACAAGCGACCACAGCACACTTTGCGTAGGCGGATATAGTTAGCATATAGATGATCTGACATTCAAGAAACAGCCACAAAGAGATGATAGATTAACGTTCAGAGAAACCACCAATCTGAAGATTGTCTTTCTGCTAATCATAATATCTATAATATGTACATTATAAAATCTATAAATATGTGTTGATTTCCTTAATAAGCGATCTGTTTTCTGGCCCTTGTCTTCTGTTGTTACAACATAACCTGTACAAATTAACTGGTCTTGAATGTGCTAAACACTTTCACTCCCTCTTTTACTTCAAAATTTGCATTTGTCGTTGACTGACAAGTAACCAATGGCTAACTCCCACTACCAAAATGTCCTGATTTGTGTAAAAGATTGCTTAAGCCCCCCTATAATTTGAAACGCCTCAGTGGTTCATTGCCAGAATGTTCGTCAGCCATGCCCCATGTGTCTCAGGGTTCGTTTCCCAACTGACATATACTTATACCTTCCTAAACCAGTAGTAACACCAGCGAAAACGGAAGGTTAGGCGTTCGGCCAGCAGCCGTATCCCAAAAAATTAAGAACTACTACTGTAACAACAGAAGACAAGGGACAGGAATCAGATCGTTTATTAAGGAGATCGACACATATTTATAGATTTTCATATACACTATTCTGTCTGTCTGGATTCAACATAGAACTTGGCACCGAAGTGCAGCAGTTCGAGTTGCCACCTTCCAAATAGCACAAGGAAAAAAGGAAGAATAAAGTTAAAATAAAGGAAAAAGGAGAAAGAATAAATAAGATAAATGCCTACAATTTCCCTTCCCCTTTTCCCGGGCCCCACGCTTTTCCCTTAGGATATACACCATTACACATTATTGTTGGCAGAAAAACACAGTCTTCTGATTGGTGATTGTTTCTCACTGAAAGTTAATCTTTCAACTCTTTTTGACTGTTTCTTGAATGTCAGATCATCTATATGCTAACTGTATCCGCCTACGCAAAGTGTGCTGTGGTCGCTTGTTGAATCAGTCTTTGTTCTTATTTTTCTCACTGCCAATATTGAGGACGTAAACACTGACGTAAATTACTGTCTACCAATTTGGGCTAGCAGCCAGCTCTCCCCACAATGTTATTCGACCTTGTATTACATGATTATAAGTATGCTGTAATCATTTCAAATATTATATTTTTCAATTTTGTGGGTTTTCTTTAATCGAGTTTTCACTTTATGTGGAACACCTGTTGCATTGTTGTCTACACTATGCGTGAAAACACCTTGCAGTGTACTTTATCCTCATTCATGCACACTTCAATTTACGAAGTTTGATGCTTGAATCTTTGCATGTCTACTAGAGAACATGTAATATATTGTAAATTGGATAGATATTGAAAGTGTATAACATGGTGACCAGTTTGCTTATTTGTGGGATTTCATCATTCCCTTTAGTTATCAGTAAGATATCTGTTCTACAGTCCAGAGTTTGTTAAGCTTTCTCACTTTTAGATAAAGTCATTAGATGAACATTAGAGGACTTCTGTCATTGGGTAACAACCATACTTTGTGGCATCATCAGTATGTGATAGGACCTCCATGTAGGCAAAGATATGTATAAGAAGTATTTCAAATCACTTGTAGCATATACCATATAGTCTTTGCCGTGACCTGACTCCAACCTAACTGTTATCTTACTTAAAGTTGGCTTTATATCTAATCTCAACCTTAAAGCAAATTCGAAAGCTGTTCTAATAGCATATGAGAGAATAGTATTCTGTCTAATATGTTTCCAGTTTCATAAGTATTTCTCCTTACTAAACATATTCTTTTACCAACCACTACATCTGAATATTTAATACATGTGGTTGGTCCTATGTTATACGTGAGTTCCAAATTAGTAAAACCTACATTATACAGTTTTTATATTCTGAACAAAGCATGGTGTGTCCTTATGCGGAACGTAGATTAGGATAATTGATTGTGCTGCTAAAAAAAATAACATTATCATTTATCAAGCCAACAATGGTATGACTAAATTAAAACGACTCGCAGTTAGAGGACCATTGGAATGCCAACTGGGAGTACTGCCCATCAGTTTCATCCTAATTTGAGACTCGCCAGCGGTACACACCCATATCAAGGAGTTCAAAGCCAGGAGCTTTCGGCAACCGGGCGAGCTTGCAGGCCAACGGAACTCAAACCATTCATCAGTTATTGAATTCCAAATTCCGCCAATTCATGTTATGTATCTACTTATCGCAAACGACAGCCAATATCATGGGTAAACAACTGCCTCCTTGTCTGAATTCGTGAACTTGCTGGTCACTAGGGCCCCAGGTAACTTCCTGTATACAGTCAGCCACCAGTGAGCGTCAGATTAACTGTAAAGTGTTGGTATGCTAGATGTTTGTGCTCGGAAAGTTTGACTGACACCGTCCTACTATTTTCACCTATGTAATTGACCTGACGATCACTGCAAAATATTGGGTAAACTAAATTATTTTGTTTAATTGGCTCCACAGGACCACTAAACCGACAAAGCTTATTTCAAATAGAGTTTGTTGGTTTGAATGCTACTCCTGTTCTTGCTTTGTTAAAAATGAAACGCCAGAGGTTCCCTCCATGTTTGGAAATGCCACCGATAATTTAAATACCTTACTGTTGGTATTATTGTCATTTGTGCATATTTGTCGTGCATGTCTTCATTACTATTATTTCTTTGATTCTTATTAGTATAACTATCATTATTATTGAGAAGAGAGAACTACTCAAAACCTGACGTAGCATTTTTAACAAAGCAAGAACAGAAGTAGCATTCAGAACAACAAACTCTATTTGAAATAAGCTTTGTCGGTTTAATGGTCCTGTGGAGCCAATATCTTGCGGTGGTCATCAGGTCAATTACATAGGTCAAAATAGTAGGACGGTGTCAGTCAGACTTTGTGAGCACAAACACCTAGCAAACCAACACTTTACAGTTATTCAGACGCTCACTTGTGGCTGGCCATATACAGGAAGTTATCTGAGGTCCTAGTTATAATTCGTAACCACCACCAGGTTCACGAAGTCAGACAAGGAGACAGTTGTTCATCCATGATACTGGCTGTCATTTGCGCGAAGTAGATATATATCATGAATTGGCAGAATTTGGAATTCATGCGTGGTCATTGCTAGAATGTCATCTGATATCCTATGAATTCTAACTTCAGCCATTTCGCAGAAGTAGTTGGAGATGGTTTCTGCCTACAAATTCTTCCCAGTCAGCTTTTAAACGAACTCTGGTATAGACGCTGTTCTGTGGAGCGAAAAGAACATGATCAGCAAATAAATTACACAGTGAACTCATACTACCTGAAAAAGTCGCCAGGAAGAAAATGGCTACTTACAAAGTTTCATCAATAAATGTGACTATGAAGAATTTCAAAATGCAGATATTATTTTTTATTTTGATTATAGCTTGATTCCACAATGTATTTTTGGTAAGATTGTGGAATTTTCAGCATGTGATATAGATAGCCCAATTTCGCAGGCCTATATCGAATGTGCATCAGACCATGTGCACGGTCGACGAGAATCCTAACCACCGTGCTGCTGATGCACTTAGCAACAAAACTGATTTTCATCCTACTTGACTTTAAACGTGATAATGTTATGAGTATGATACACGTAAACATTTACGTACAATACTAATCAAGACATTTTAGGCAGCAAAACGAGTCACTCTACCACACGAGATATCCTGTTTAGCGGCACAGTCAGAAATGGCAAGCACTTGTCATCTGAAAACACCTGAAAACTGTGCATATGAATTCACATGTAACTTCAGCAGCAGTTATATTGGGAGAAGAGGAAGAAGGGCTTATATCAGATTCTTTGAGGCTGTAAGAAATGACCATCGATCAAGAAGAACCAAATGTTTGAAACGCGTCAAAAATCAGGCATCTGATAGACGCAGGACCCCTTACATGAAAGTCAGGCCGTCAATTGGAACCTGTATAGGGAGCGACAAGTTGGGTTTTCGAGGGTGTAGGAACAAAAGTGAAGCTTTTCTGCAATCGTAGAAGGAGCTGAAGCCATGGAATGGAGATGCTTCCCTGAAGCTCGAAGCAAAGAGCAAATTTGTAGGGAATATATGTGGCTTAGGTGAATAGCTTTTATTAAGGGGTTGTGCACTCTGAACTGGTTGAAGACACTGTCCAGAATGGCGACAAAAGCTTCACAATTAAACTGACCAACTCATAGAATTAATAAGACTATGCGGTTGAAGTCTAGCAGTTTAACCGATTCACCTAAAAAATACCTTATTTCTAAGTATAATCAACATATATCTTGTTTTTCCAGGTTATAGTGATGAAATTTTCTCATTTGTGTGATTTTTTTCAAGATTTCGCGCCATACTACTTAAATATATTTCATTTAGTACTATACATATTAGCATAATTTAAAATAATAATAATAATTAAAAAAATGGTAATTACAATATCTATTATAATTATTAAAGGCCAAATGAAATTCTTATTCTGAATGTATTAGTAATGAATCTTATAATTAGTAACCTTGTTTTTTCTCTCTTAATGAGCGCCATAAACTCATTTTCAATTATTTGTAAATTATAGTTGTATTAATTAAAACCTACACACAGAGAGGCCTATATTTCAATATCTAGGAATTTATACAATGAATATATAAGTTACCTTTATTAACTACCTTGATTAAAGGCTTTGTAATGAAGAAAACATTCCATTCACTAGGTATTTTAGTACAGTACTATTTGAAATGAGCATCGCTTTGTTTAGTTCTATACTCCCATTTGTATTCATGACCCAGTAGGCTATTGAAAAGTTCCTCAGTGTGAATTGAGTAACTTAGTGTTAGGCTTGAGAACTGGTATCACTGGTGAAATATGTTGTGGTAAATTTTTTTATTATCAGGTGATTAGATGAGATCAGTAGGAAGCCATGCACCTAGATTGCATGCTTATAGGCACTTAATTTAAACACTATGATTATGATTATAGCAAGAAAATACGTAGCTATTGGCAACAGTGTGGATCAGTAGAATTAAATATTATTAGGTAGAATATAAGTAGAATAAATACTACTACTACTACTAATAATAATAATTTCAACAGCGGTACGACAACGGCACATGTCAAATGATCCACAACGGAAAACTTAGCGAGGCATTCAGAGCAAACACAGGAGTCAGACAAGGCTTCACATTATCACCATTGACATTACTAAGTGTGGTGGACTGGATTATACGTCAGACAGTGGGAAACGTGAAGACAGGGATATCCTCGACCGACTTGAATAATTTAGAAGACAGGAATCCAAGTACACATAGACAAGACGGAGGTTGTGAAAATAACCAACCAACAACAACAACAGCAGCAGAAACATCCAGCGCCAATCACCATCAACGGGAGGGATTTGAAAGAGGTTATTTTATTCACTTATCTAGGGAGCATTGTCTCAACTACCCGCGGTCGGAACTGACGAGGATGTCAAATCTAGCGAGAATCGGGTGGTGGGAGAAAAACACATTCATCAACCTGAAACCAATCTGGAAATCTTTGTCACTCAGCCAGTATCAACAACAAAATTCGGTCGGATTTTCAATACAAACAACGTCAAGTCAGGCATTTCTTCTATACGGATCAGACAGAAAGTTGGCGGGTGGGTCACAAAGAATAATTCCAACAGCCTGTTGCAGACCTTTATCAACCAACAACTGTCTTCGCTGGATCTATACTGAAGATCAAATGGCCGGGCGGTGAAGAATCACCAACAAGAACAAACTATGGGAAGAAACAAAACAAGAACCAATCGCCAACCGACAAATATTCAGGAGAAAGTGGAGATGACACATTGGACACTCGCTGAGGAGGTCACTGGGTGACATCGCGCGTCAGTCCATTGCTCGAGTGGAACCCGACGGAGTGGGAAGCGGCGAGTGGGTCGTCAGTGCAAGGGTTACATGGAAGAGATCGTGTGAAGAGGAGTTGAAACAGTATGGACTAGCTAACATGGATGGTTCAGGTGAAAAGTACAGCAGAAGGAAGAGATAAGTGGCAAGTGGAGGCGTGCAGTTGAAGCCCTATGTTCTACTAGGATCCCAAGGGAACAGTAATAATAATAACTTGTGAAACTGAGATTACAATATACAACCAAACCACAGTATGATGTCGATAATGAAGTTAGTAGTGCATGTAAAAACAGAAATAATATTTACAATCAACATTAGGTGGTTGGGGGCAATCAATAGGAAGTCTTGCCTGACCTACGTTTCGTGTTAGTTGGCACTCACCAATCATCAAGGCGTATCTACAATTTTGAAGGAACTCATACCCTTTCTGAGACTTAATTTCTGCGTAACCTTAGTGTTGCCTACTGTCAGAGACGCTACCACAGAGTTGTTTGGACTCCTCACCGAACTCCTGTACGACCATATTGGGTGAAATATGTTTAGTCTTTTGTTTGGTGCAGACTGAATTCTATCAGTCAAGTTTGCAGTCCTACAAGAGGTGAATTGTGAGCCTGAATAGCTCAATGGTAACGGCTGTGACTGCAACACTCACTGAGTGACGCGGGTTCAAATCTCAGAAGGGATGTGAGTTCCTTCAAGGTTGCACATACTTTATGCTGACTAGTGGCAACGAGTACACGAAATTTAGGTCAAGCAAGGCTTCCTGCCGATCGCCTCCAACCACCTCACATTAACAATTCAAAGAGCATCACGATGGCGAGTTAACTAGAATGGTGGGTGGCCACATTGCATACCCGACTGGTAGAATTCAGTCTGCAACAAAGAAAGGACTAGACACATCACACTAGTTACTGACCAGTGTCCCATCGAAATATTTACAATTTTCCAGCGTCACCGGGAGTATCAACTACTACTCTGGATTGGTTTTAGAGGCCATGTGAGGGAGAAGATCTAGCAAACGTTTTCTGAACACAGGTTGGGATGGAAAGGTTAACGCCGATTTCCTCAGCTATGCTTAACAGTCGCATGAGTTGAAACTTAGGGATTTATGTAGCACTTTATACAGAACTTCAAAAACTTTATTTTTTATTAATTTCGTACTTCCTATCCATAAGGTGTGGCATTGGGGAGCTCCTAATTAGCTTTAAGACTTCTTTACCTAACTTTTTTGGAAAGTGTTTAAGAAGGCAGTGGTGGGATTACCGAGTCATTCTGCCTATGTAACTTTCTCCACGAGAACAGGTAAATCTATAAATTCACATTGAAGTGGCCATACTTGGTAGATGATTCTTCACCTGCGTCGGAGTTATACAAGGAATGGTGAATTTTAAACATAATGTTGTGGGAATGCATATTTTAGCAATTATCGGCACTTGCCAATAAGGTGTGCCCAAAACCTCGAAGTGAGTATTGCTCTCCGAAGATTTTAGTGGACGATATCTAGTGATGCAGTCACTGATTTTACCAGTGAGTTATTCAGCATTTCACTCGACCTCCAAACGGTTCGTTAGTCGTTACACTGAGTGTTCACTAACAAGTTAGCAATCCTATGGTATCTAGCCCTCCTTAATATGATCGGTGCTGACCAAATTCAGGTTTACTTAGTGGTCATCAAGCCACCTGACTCGAGTGCCTACAAGCACCTGACTACAGGTAAAAAAAGTGCATCGTCATATATGGCGACCTAACTTGTTGAATACATCGAAGACTTGATATATCAAATGTAATCATTGAAAACACTAATACAAGAATAGAACTTGTACGCTGTGGTGGTAAAGTACAATTCCATTATGGGTAAAATTTATTTTAGTAAAGTTTCACAGTGTTGTTATACAGTAATACTTATTGATGATCAAGTTTCGAGTATTGTTTATTACTACTGATCTAAATCATATCAAGATACTACTCACACAACTTTCTAACTTCCTTTATATAACTTCATTTTTTCCATTGATTAGCTTGACTAGTATCAGTGTTTTCCATATTTCCGGTATGACTGATTAGTCATTCCTATTGCTTTTGTTGGGTGTAGACTCGATGAACCAGGCAAGATTCAGTAATCAATCTCTCTCCCACTCCACCTACTCACCTATATTACTTCTTAGAATTTTAACCCTCTTCCACCCACCCTATTGCGTGGTTGTGTGTTAATGCATGTAGTGCAATCGCTGAGCTTTTTTCTAAATTACTTATCTTCTCGGGGTCAACCATTCTCATCCTAACTAAATTCTTGTCTTCTGACAATCTGACTGCACCCGATCTACTAGTTTTACCTACGTAACTGACCTCCCAGTCATTGAAATATATTTTGGTAAATGTATTATTTTGTCCAGTTAGTTCAACCAACAGGGTCTTTTAACGTTCAGAGCTTGTCCCTGAGTGAGTTTGTAGGTTTAAATGCCACTCTAAATTATGCTTTATTAAGAATCCTACTTAGTGTCTAAAATGTCTCCTTGTATGGTATAACAGTGGATGACTTATATTCTCTCTTATTTATGTTACCGTTATTAGTTTCACCGTTATTTTTACTTTGCTTTTGACCTTTTCTGAAACCAACGCTTCTTCTATCTATTTTATTTTAGTCACTTATATCTTTTCTTGTACTACTTAGCGCTACTGCTGAAGGGGCTGGGCGAGTGATATCGATTTTGCCCTAGTGACCACGTAATACAAACAGGGAAATGAATAGCTTAGTGGAAAAATCAAAAACCTAACTGCTGGCACCAAAAAACACAATCACACAAAAGGGTGGGACACTATTCTTAAAGGAACATATTTACGTGGAGGGAGAGTTTAGTTTCTGAGTCCCTATTTGTCGAAGAATACATACCTAACACATGCAATAGCAGTATAACAACCGCAATACCAAAGTTATAGAAGGTAGCATTGCTAACAAAATCAAAAGGATACAAGGTAATTGGATTATATAAACATAATTTGGATGTCATCTCAGTGCCTTAACATGATCATAAGTCGAAAAATCAGTAAATGATCTTTATTTATTGTTATTATTATTTTATTATAGCTTCATTCCACAAAGTATTTCGGTAAAAGTATGGTATTTTCAGCATGTGATATTGGTAGCCCAGATTTATTAGGCCGACTATTGATATCAGCAGTGAGTCGGCCAGGGATCGAACCCCGGACCATGTGCATAGTCGGCGAGCATTCAAACCACTGTCCCACTGTCTGAAGTGTGAACAAAGTTCTGCGAAAATGCAACAGTCAGTTACATTAAAGTTGGATTGGCAATTTGCAATCCACACAATTCGAGTCACAGAAGTTCCATTTGGAAACCAACCCTAATCACTACTACTCATCTAGGTCAATCAGTAGTATATAGTTCCATGCAAATATGGCTGCTTTCTTGATTATCATTCTTAGTATCAAGCAGAATACATAGTAAGATCGGAATGCCTCGCTTTCTAAAGGGAACTACAGTGACATTCAACAATTCGAACTGTGTAAATTACGAATTGTCAACCAATTTGCCAATTGTGGATTTGATTCATCGTATTATAAGTTCGATCAAGTAGCTAGCTGTCTGAGATAAGTCAAGCCGCTTACACCGCTGATAAATTCAGTTCAAAATGAACGAAACGACGGTTCGGTGTTTAAATCACCTTGATCTCGCTAGCAAGCACTGCTGATTGATTTGAGTGGCATATATAGCCAGGCAACTTTCATCACAAATTCTAGTCAAGGTGAAATTTCCAATCCCGTTATATGGTTGGTGGTGGCTATCAGTGGAATCCAAGGTGCTCATCTCATGTGGAACTCGTTATCTGGATATCTTCAAACACCTTATTTGAGACAGCATTCCCACTGAGAATTGTACGCAAAAATTGTCATTTCTAACGTCACAGAGTTATTTCACTGTGCCACAACAATTACTGCAATTGATTGCCAATGTAAAATAACCCTTAACTAATAATGACACTTTCCAGTTCTATTAATACTTGACAACACACTTCCAAGCCAACAGCAACGGCAACAACAACAGCAGACAACAATCAGTATAAATGGGAGAAATCTGAAAGAAGCAGAATCCTATACCTACTGACCTACCTGGAAAGCATCGTTTCAACTACAGGCGGACAGAAGTGATCGGACATCAAAGCGAGGATCAAGAAAGCAAGAAAAGTTTTCATTACTCTCAAATCTGTGTGGATATCAACACGCAGCACTTAGCATGAAAAATAAGATCCGGATTTTCAACTCCAATGTGAATTCAATGCTTGGCGCATTACGAGGGGCACTTCAAACAAACTACAGACCTTCATCAACATCTGTCTTTCCCCATTACTACTGAAGATCAGATGACCAGAAAAGATCAGCAACAGGGACCTCTTGCATGCAACCAACTCAGAAGGAACCAATTGTGCATCAAATATGCTGGAAGCAATGGAGGTGGGTTGGCCATACTCTGAGGAAACTATCAAGTAACATCACTAGACAGGCCCTTGGGTGGAACTCGAACGGGAAGCGGAGAGTTGGTCGTCCAAAGGTGACCTGGAGTAGGTGAAGGCATTTGGACAGACCTGGAACCAAGTGAAAACGTTGGCAGAGAACCGAACGCAATTGAGACGTACAGATAAAATTCGACTCCTATTCTTTTAAGAAACACAGGTTGAAATCAAATTTCGTATAAGCAAAATTCAGAACTCGAACACAGGGTGTTTTGAACTGCGTATGTACAGTTAATAAGTCAGCAACCAGGATAAAACAATTTTATAAGGAAATTCAGCTAGTTTTCAGTGGTTCAATAACTGATATCATTCCAAATTCGGAAAAACTAACGCCTGAAAATTAGTTTGATGACTGCTAGTGACAGCCTGAAGTTCTAGGGAAAAGTTATCGACAGTAGAGTCGAGTCGATGACAATGAATGGCCTTAAGTCTCACTAAAATCGCATATCGGTAGAAGTTGGAATTCATTTGGCATTGGATCGGGTCCCAGTGATTGGATTGTCTTTAGGCTGACCTAGTAACTGAAAGGTAGTGGGTTCAAACCCCAGTCGGTGAGTAGTATCGATAAGTCGTAAAGGAGGACAAAACGACTGTTCAGGACTCCAAACTGGTTTTCAATCTGTGATGCCATTTGAAATATCTTAGTTCATGTTTTGTATAAACTGACCAAACCAACTAGATTTAGGAAAAATTAATCTTCGTTTGAATCACAAAACCGCCTACCTCTAAAATCTACTTACGCAACAAGTGAATTGTACAGGTTTTAAAAGCCTTAAAAACGAAGCTTTACAATAACGATTATTTTTCTTATTGGTTTAACCAGTTTATATTGTTACTATCAGATTACATTGTGAAATCAAAAAGAAAGTATAAGCATTGAAGTTACCACATACAAAAAAAAACAATGCTCAAATGAAATAGATCCACACAGTAAATTGACTAGTTTTCATGCGTTGGATTATAATTGCTATAATCATTTCAACTTTTTGGATTTAAAACATAGAACGATTACAAGAGATATGGGCGAGATGGTACCTAAACTTTTCAAGTATTGCATTTGTAGGCATTTTGTTTGATTGCGTGGGGTACAGTAGGTTGAAGATGAGGCAGTAACACATCGAAAAAGACATTGGGAAATGGTTGCGCTGTGTCGTAAATTGGGAGAAGTTAGAATTCAAGGATCATTTGATGGGGGCCTTCCTAGTGGCTCAACGGTCTACGAGCTCGCCTTGTAACCAGAGAGTCCTATGTTCGAGCCCCGGTGGGTGCGTATTGCTTAAGAGTCTCAAACTACGACGAAACAGCTGTCTAGTACTCCCAGGCTTTCCAGTGGTTCTCTAACCAATCAATGTCAGCTCATAATGAAATCCTCCATGCGGTACTTAAATTATCACAGAATTTGACGGAATGATTACCAGAAAATTACACTCAAAACACTGTTCAGCGGAGTGAAGACGTTATGTTAAAAAAAAGAGTGACGAATGGTTTGCAATTAATAATGATCCTCTCCTAATTCTTGGGTGATTCTGCCCTATAACACCAATATGATAGTTGATTCAATCCAAGGTGGATAATTAAGCTTATCACTGAGCATGCATCTATGGTAGTAAGCACATTGGAAGGGGGAGGGCTGAAACAAGAATGTTCACTAGACTTTTAGAGCATATTGCCAACAAGCTTCGTATGAAAATTTAGGAAAGTATAATTTCTGGACGCCTGAATGACACAGGATATACAGTGGAAATAAGTCAAGTCTCTATGTTATATACACCTTATTTTGCCTAAAAACACAAAATAACTCTATTAAGGAGTTATTGCTCACTGGCGTTAGCCCTTTGTTTTCCCCACTGTTTGGAATGATGGATTCAAATCGGATGTTAATACTTTTGATGCATCACTGAATTACTGTATTTTCAAGGTCATTCTGACTGTATATATACAGAGTGTCTAGTATTGTGACTGTTGACAGTGAAAGCTCTTTAGTCTTTACCTGCCGGCGGCGTAACTGTCGCTGTTGTTGTTGCTGTTGTTGACGTAAGATTGGGAGAGATTAGCCAGTGCACTGAGTTAGTATTCGCTCACAATTTACCAGGTTGTAGTACCGGTCATAACACTTTAAACCTATGGTTACTTTGCTATGCAGAAGCCACTACTATTGAACGACTACAAACTAACCTCTTGATGCAGAAAGATAGTGTAAGTAACCCTGTATTACCCTATTAAGTGGATGTCTCCCTTTTTGTCTTTGTTTGTATTGCGTCACAACATCCGCCTGCATTCGATTTTCACTCCTAAGACCTACCTCATAACTAATGTCCCCGTCAGCTTACGTAATGATTGCACTTTACCTACCGTATATTTCTCCTCAGTCCCTTCCTCTCCTCTCAAATCTAAAATTTTCCATCGTGCTCACCAACCACGCAAGTGGTTCGGAGTTCGATCTCCGACTGACTCACTCCTTTATTTCGCTAAGACAGTAATTAGATTGGTAAAGAAGGGAGGTTGGGCATGAGGCTAGCAACCCCAGCCTGCGAAAATAATCACCACTGCTAAAGAAACTTCAAGTCTGTAGCTTGTAGCCCTATGTTCCACTGGAAACCTCAAGGAATAGTAAATGCATAAATTAAGTGTGGTTGTTCTGTCATTAACTATGCTGTTTCCATACTTGTTGTTCCTTTACTGTTTAAGAAATTATTACATGTCGTCTGCGCTTGAGTGATTTCCAAGTGTGCAGTTTATTATTGTAGACTGTTAACAACTGATGAAAAGCTGTGAAATAAAGAGAGAGCTATTTTTATTCTTGAAATGGCTTAACTTCCAAGAGTTTGTTCGTGGATCGATTTCAGTAAGAGAACTATTGGAAACCGGCTTAGAGTACTAGAGGGTTGTTTCATACGAATTCGGGACGCTTTGGCGGTTCGCACCTGATGCTGGCTTGTGACTGACTGCAGGGGATGTTGCCTAGAGTTCTGGTTAGAAGGTGTAATCAGTGGGGTCGGGCGTGAGGAAACGTTCTTGCTGATGAAATTCTCTGGTGTCCGCAAAAAGTCACAAAATGGTAAAAAATGCATTTCGTGAACCATTGAGTCGAGTCTATTGGTTGAATTTTCTACGACTTCACCTTGTGACAGGAACGTCATGGGTTTGAAACCCAATTGGTAGGTATTACCGATCAACTCCAAACTAGAGCGAAACGGCTATCCAGTACTCCTAGCTTGTACTCAATGGTCCTCTGACTGATCGAACTTGAAATATATTAGTTCTTGTTTTGGTGACGTTAAACGTTAAGCACCATTAAGTAACAGTGGCGTGCGACCGCACCAATGACCTTGAAGCAGTCAGTGAGCAAGAATAATCATGCATAAAATATGCCTAATGAAGTTTTATATTATTAAATTGGATTTTGAAAAGATTACGCTAAAGCTTGGGCCAGGGACTAGTTAGGGTAAGCTTAACCTTATAGGAGCAACATTAGGGTTGGTACGACTTAGATTAGGGTTAGCCTATGGATATTTCTACGTTAGAGTTAGGTTAGGGAAAGTTTAGGGTTGTTTTCAGGGCTGAGAGGACCTAGGTAATTACATGCATGGAATGTGCTTAGATTAATCTGTTGATTTTACAATCCAAAAGTGAGAGTTATTTTCTTCACACATACGTCAAAGAGGGATGTCCTATGCGACAGTTTCATGCCTTTTAATTCTTCATTGTTTTCATGAATATTTGTATTTTACACGCCAAAATCTCCTTTATCATGCAGATGGTGCATTCTAGGTCATTTTCTCTTCGTATTATTGGTGCTTAAAGTTTAACTTAACCCTTGTTTTGTATAAGCTAACCAATACAACCGAGTATAAGAAACATAAATCTGAATACGAATGACAAAACCGCTTACCTCCGTAGTCAATAGCTTAAAATATTGATCGCAGTGTTAGCTGCTATCTGTCACTACATCATTAATGAGTGTCATCAACAATGAGTTCTGAAACAAGTTACACCATGATTAATAAACTGTGTAAGGGTAATCAATTCCTTCAGAATAAGTGCGTAAGTGGTTCAATTAAAAGAATGCTCACCGGTCACAAATGTGGTCAGGTGGTTGATTCGTGGACAGCACACACACACTGGAACCTCACTTAAGGTGACAGTAATACTCAGAAAATAATAATAATAAAGTGAGACGTAAGAGTGTGGGGTCAGGAATACTAAGCCCATTAAAACACAACACCACTAATACTGAGATTGCAAAAGCTTGTGACTTGAAGACTGATGTCCTAAATAAACACGATGAAGGAAAATCACGAATTACTCAATTTGTTCGCACTATTCCCTACTTATCTCTCAGTCAGTGAGATTTTACATTACAATTTACTATCGACATTACGGAGTGAACAGGACTATATGGATCTGTATAAAAAATGGAGAAACTTGTCAACCTATATTCCCCTGAATACCAACGGTAGACAGGTTTTTAAAAATTCAGCTACCAAATTAACTTTTTGATTCACATATTTTGGAATTCTTAGAGCGATTTTTTTCTTTCTTTCTATAACTGGATATATTTAATGTGTAGAGATGCATTTCAAGGGGATTTCGGCATATTCTAACCAGCACAGATGCTTTTTGCATCTGTCACAAGACACTCCCAGCATACAAAAAGACATATGTATGCATTTTTATACAAATCTGTACCAGAAAAACAGATGTCTTTGGTTATTTCTACATGTAGAATTGTGAAAACGAAACGAGACAAAATATGGTGGGTAGATTTTTAGGGATGCATAAAAAGAAGAAGAAGTGAGAAGCATAGAACGCTTGAAATTTTAAGGGATTAAATCACCTGATCTGGATGAAGCGTTATAATGTATACCCTAAGAAACTTGTTCCGATAGCCAGCTGTGCTAATCTGAACTCTTTCATTTCATGTGTGTATATGAGAATAAAATTATGTAATTCAAATGAACTATTGTCAAGATTTGACAGAATAGTTCTAAAATATTTGGGCACCGAGTGAGAAGTAGACATTTGTAAATATTCATTATTCAGAAAGAAGACAAAGCAATAAGTTTGACAGGGTGCTTCAACTAAACTCTGATCCTAAACACCATAATTTAGAAAATACGTCTAATCATAAAATTCTAGATACTATCAGTGTGAACAGACATGAAGGTGTGATCTTGTTAGCTGATGCATAGCAAATCCTGATTAATAAATAAGAATGGATATGTATCACTAATTAATTAATAATACTTGGTCAAAGTTCCCGACTGTCTTTATCTTCTTATGGAGACGTTAACAAATGTTTTACAACTGTTTACCCCCCCCCCCGCCTACACACATTCTGTTTAAAGAGTTTAACAAAGGTAGACCAATATTTGTAAGTCTGAGATCAAATTTTGATCACATCTCATACAATTTTGTTTATTATTATAGAAGTTAGAATTCAAGGACCATTGGAACGGGTCCCAGTGGCTTAATGGTATACGAGCTAGCTCGCCTTGTAACCGGAAGTACCTGGGTTCGAATCCCGTGGTGTTTACTGATGAAGAGTCCCAAAATAGGCGGACGAAACAGCTGTCCAGTACTCCCAGCTGGTTTTCCAATGGTTCTCTAACTAATGTCAGCTCATGAAATCCTGAAACCAATCAAACCACAAAACCAACACTTGATATTATTATACTTGTGAATACTTGTTTTATGACTCATGATTGGACAAAGTTTTTAAAAACAAGAGATGCTCCTTTTATATATAAACCTCTGTTATGTTAATTTCGATTAATTTCCCTGAAGAAGTTCGGACCAGATTGCCGAACATGGGAAACGTTGGAATTACTCATTTCAATATCGCAGAGATTTTACAAATATAATTTTTTGCAAAAAATTATATAAAGTCAGTTTATACTGTCTGTTAACGGGACACGAACACTGGAATATAACGACATTCACACGTAACTGGTTATTTGGCAATTATACTCCTCCTCTTTTTTGTGGTTATTATGATAATTGAGCTAAGAAAATCAATCGTTAATCAAGTCTTTATTTCCCAACAGTCACCAGAAGCTGTATTCGGTTGCCTTTATCAGCGTGTGACCATTTCATGTTTAGAACACTCGTATCTGGCTTGAAACAGCTTTTTGTGGATGTAAATGGTTTCCAGCTAATCATCTCAGTCAATCAGGCTATTTTTCTTGCTCTCTTGAGTGTCATTTACGCTACTCGTCAGATCACACATTGCTATTTAAAGGTTTTTGTCAGTGACTTCTGATCTCAAAGTATGAAGTTTGCGAAGGGCAAATTTGATTCTATTGAATTTGTATGATTTTTATTTTTTTTTATTTTTTTTATATTTTTTGATTACAGCTTGATCCCACACTGTATTTTTCGTACAAGTATGGAATTTTCAGCATGGATATTGGTAGCCCAAATTTCAGAGGCCGACCATAGATATCAGGTGTGCGTCGGCAGGGGATCGAACCTCGGACCATGTGCATGGTCGGCGAGAGTCCTAACCACTGTGCCACCGACGCACAAAAAAAAATATCTGTTGATTTTTTCAATAAACAACCATCTGTTGCCTAGCCCTTGTCTTAATCGTTACAAACAAACTACACAGATCAAATTTTCATGAAGCGGACTGTAATGGCATGCTCACGCCATTACTGCTAAAGGTTCAAGAAGAAGAAGAAGAGGCACCTACCGATTGGAAGAAAGGCTAGCTACCTCGTCAAGCTGCCAAAGAAGGGCGATTTAAGCCCATGCAAGAACTGACTAGCGTGGAATCATGCTCTTATCCACGTCAAGTATAAATGCTAAATCACATCATTCTAGGGAGAATAAATGATGCACTGTATAAAGAACTCTGTCCTACCCTCCCAGGAAGAAGCTAGATTCAGGATTCAGGTATATCGTGTGCTGATCAAATTGCATTAAACAGAGCATTGAATTGCAGTAAAACCTCAACCTCAACTTCATCGACTTCGAAAGGCCTTCACGAGACAGCGGTGATCGATAAGTAGTTTGAGAACTGCTTCAACACAATGGAGTGTAGTATCGAAGTCTTTATCAACCTCATTCAACAGCTATATGACAGCAGCACGTTTCAAGTGATCTACGGCGGAAAACTGAGCGAGGCGTCCGAAGTGCATACAGGAGTGAGACAAGCTGGTTACTTATTATCAACGATAATATTGTTAGTTGTGGTGGACTGGATCATACATCAGACTGTTCGTGGCGAGTCAGAAGATAGCAATACGTTGAACTGACGGATAAGAAGACTGTAGAATATCTGAGTGTCACAAAAACTCGAAGACTTAGAAGCAGGTAAAAACCAACAAACTGGCTGAAGAAGAGGCTGACATAGAAGACAGGACTCCAGGTGAACAGAGAGAAGATGGAGATTATGGAAACTACCAACCAACGAACAGTAACAACAACTAGCACCAATCAACATCAACGAAAGAGATTTAAAAGAGGTTACTTCCTTCATTTATTTGGTCAGGAAGCATAGTTTCAACCACAGACAGTCGGACAGCACGGATGAAGATGTCTAAACCAGGCAGTTAGAATTGAAGAGGCAAGATCCACCTTCATCAACCTGAAACCCGTTTAGAAATCTTCAGCACTCAGTTAGCACAGAGAAAAAAATTCGGATTTTCAACACCAATGTCAAAAAAGTGGAAGGAAGTTTCTGAAAGTCTGAAGATTACAACAAGACTGTTGGACATCCAAGTCTGCCCAAACCTATGGTGTGCATGGGCTTAAGAACCTGAGTGGATGAAATGATGTATGAACTTGTTTGGGTCACCGGAATCTACGGGAACGTAGCACGTGATGCTGCTGAACTTTCTTGTTGGTCAGACTTCAATTCAAGGGCTTCGAGAGAGGGAGGCAGCGATGACTCATTAGGAAAACAACCTGCTTCGGTTTGAACATCCAAGGAGTATTCCAGTACTCACGCAAACTGTAAGATTTTGTGCAACAATTTTGTGTTCTAATAATATCGGTATAATAAAACTGAACGGCGATTCCACACTTAACCGGTATATCATTATTAGTGTGTGGTCTAATGCCTAATGATTTTGGTTCTGGCATCTTGATAACATCAGATACAGAAATCGAATAGCACAAAATAGTTACCGTTAAAATAGTATAATATTAATTATTTTTTAAAATTTTTTGATTACAGCTTGACTCCACACTGTATTTTTGGTACAAGTATGGAATTTTCAGCATGGATGTCGGTAGCCTAAATTTTGCAGGCCGACCATTGTGTGCGTCGGCAAGGAATTGAACCTCAGACCATATGCATGGTCGGCGAGAGTCCTAACCACTGTGCCACTGAAGCACACGTTATCGTACGAAAATTCAGGTGATAAGCCAATAAATGCATGGGAATCCAAACTGCACTGGTCCACACACTTGCATACACTCGAGTACAGACTGGAAACCATTGTATGTTACTTCTGAGTAGGTGAATCAAACCGATTACGATGATGCGACAGAATATAGATTGCTTTTGAACCTAAATGCGATTCATTGTATTAACTGACTTTAAACCGTTTAGGCGTTTCATGAGAAGTAGCAGTTCCCTGGAATAAACCTGACTAGAATATGGATTAGCACCATTGAAAAGCAACGCACAATGAGGAAATATCTATCAAGTTCTATCTGTTCCTTTCAATGATTTCTTAACCAATTCCGGTTGATAGTTAAGGCTACGATGAAGTTAACAAAACGAGTGCTGGTAAATATATTTCTACCAGCAGCACAAGACTTTTAGTTAGGGTGGATTATATCGATGTTATTGTGTTCTCTAAGCTAGACAGCCTAACTGCATAGCTTCCACTGTCTTTCGAAACGACATCATCAGCTCTTACTTCAAAGTGAAGTGGACTTTATGAATTACCCGCCAATGAAGTAGTCGTCCTTCTTGATTACCTTAACTAAGATCTACTGTTCCCGTAGATTTTCTTTTACAATCTTACCAAATAAGACCATGTAAAATACTTACACAGAGTAAATATAAAGAACTCAAAAGAATTCTTAGGCTCCCAATACTCAGATTAGTTTGGAATTAATCAACATGTGGATGCAGACTGAATTTATCAATTAATAGGTCACATGATCGAAACATCACATTATCAGGTCTACGGGCGCATGAATATCAATACAGGTGGATACAAGCGTAAGGAAACTTATAGTAATAACCAATCACAGAGAAGCCACTAGTTAAGACACATATCAGACATAGTGAAATCTCAAAGCTCACCTAACAGTTAACGCTGGACATTTTCTCCAGAAGGATAATTGAAACGTAACAATTAAACCGTCGACCTCGGAGGACACAGTAACACGGCGAAAATCCGAGCTTGAGCTTCAAATACTCTCCACTTTTTCAAGTATTATGAATATTAGGCAAAACACTTTTGGTCGTGTCTTGGACAGATGAATTTTCTCTGGACACTTATTCGCCGGATCTCGTGTTCAGTAGTGTAGAAACGTTAGTGGATAGGCTGGGAAAACTGATGGTCACATCGACCCATTAAGTAAGTAGTCGGTGGTAAATTTTTTACACTATTTATATAGAATAATAACCAATGTTATTTAGTTGATAGTCGCTAACAGTGGGGTCCAGAACGTGTGTTTCTTCCTGTTTGGAAGGCATCAGCTCAGTGCACCTGTATCACAACATATGATGGCTTACTCACAGAGACTCGAACCCAAATACACATCGCTGTCCGTCATGCCCTGAAAAAGAGACAACGAGACGACCCGTATTCCAGTGTTAACTCTGAAAAACAAATGACACTATCTTAACCACGAAGGGCGGTCAAAGTGACTGTATAAGGAGCTGACGTGCCAACGGAGAATATAGAGAAATGACATTATTGCATTTACCTTATCCTCAACATCATAAATTTTAATTCATTGAATGCGGGTGTTTCAGGCATGCAGATACTTCGATCAGGTAATTGAAATTTACTTGCCTTAAAATGTGCTTGGGTGAGTAACTGCGCCACCTGATGATGAATTCCATTTAATCTTCTTAACGCCAAAAGAATAATCGTCTTCTCGAATTGGTCGTATCTTCTCTTGATGGCACGACTGTGAGTCCCTGAGTAAGTGATGGAGATATCATTCCTCTTAGGGTGTAGCTACACTCTGCTGATGAATGTTAACATCCATAGAGATCAAGAGATACCTTTTGGCATGTTCGATGTATGTCGCTGCATCACTGATAACGCTCTTAAAGGATACCATCAGGATACTAGGAGTATCTTCGCAGATGATGCTAGAGATGAATTTCACAATACCACTATCAAGAGCGAGATGGTAGATAGTAAGTCTTGTGATACGAGCAACACTGTCACTTGTAGCTACTCCGTTCACCAGATGCCTACCATCTTTAACAGATTATCAGGTATATTTTTTAAAATGGCTTTCTGAAAACAAACACGATAATAACGTTTTCTGGAAGCAGAATGATTGTAGACAATAACGACAGACCATCTAGTATCCAGTTACATATCTGGTGACAAAAGAACCACTTTTACCCTATGACACACATAGTATGAATGGAAATGTATTGACTGCAAGACCCAAAGTTCTTGAAATAACCAATGTAAGAACTCATTGAGAGATGAAGGTTGTCTCAGTGTCGTCTTCTTCGCTAACTAGCATGCATTACTTTGAAGTGAATCACATACAAACGATTTCAAACAGGCGATGTTAAAAGCGAATTTTTAAGCAGCTAAATGTCTTCAGAAACCATAGGAGGAACCATTTACAAAGTAGAAGTTAGAATTCATGGGCCAGTGGCTGAATGGTTCAAACCGCCTGGGGTGGGTGTGTACTGTAGATGGGTCCCAGACTAGGATGAGACAGCTGTCCAGTACACCAATTTAGTTGTCGGTAGTTCTCTAACAGATACTAGTCCATGACCAAAGTTGAGCCAAGTCAAATTCTTACAAACAAACTCTTCGAAATTTTAAAATTACCTTATTGTTTAAATAAAGTCTTCCATACATTCTTATGAATATCCTTCCTGAATATTACTATTATTATTATTATTTCCTTTAATTCCTAGAGGAACATAGGGCTGCAGTCGCATGTCTCCATTGTGTTCGGTCCTCTGCCAACGTTTTCACCTGACTTCACGTCTGCCCATATGCTTTCATCTCCTCTTCACATGACCTCCTCCAAGTCACACTTGGACGACTAACTCGCCACTTCCGGTTTGGGTTCCACCCGAGGGTCTGTATGGTGATGCCACTTGACGGTTTCCTCAGAGTATGGCCAGCGAATTCACCTATATTTCTTCCTGCTTATTTGCTGCACAGTTGATTCCTACTGAGTTGGTTCGCTGTTTGCCAGATATCCCTGTTGCTAATCTTTTCTGGCAATCTGATCTTGAGTAGTATTGAGCGAAGGCAGCTAGGTGTTGATGAAGATTCGTAGTTTGTTTGAGGGCTCTTCATGACACGCCAAGTCTCTGATCCGAGTAGTAGCAGCAGTGAATTCACAGTGGAGTAGAGAATCCACATCCTATTTTTCATGCAGAGTGCTGAGTGTTGACCTCCACACAGACTTGAGAGAAATGAAAGCCTGCCTTGCTTTCCCGATCCTCACTTTGATATCCTCATCAGTTCCGTTAATCAAACCTGGCGTTCTTAATTTATTTACAGAAGGCTATCAGTGCACTTTAACTGTTCCTTATTTTCGCCCTTTTTAATCCCACTTATTTGGAGTGGAAATTCTTGAAAAACCTATTTCTCTGTCATACAGTTCCCATAAGCCAATAGGCTTCGTGAAAGAGTAATTTTTATTTTTCTATATAACATATACGCACAGTGATACTATGCATTTATTGGTAATGTTTAGAGTTCGGGTGTAGTCAAATAACTTCTAGATTTTGTCTATGTAGTTCTCAGGAGTTGATTTGTAAGGATTAGATTTGTTTTTTGAGTTTGACCACGGATTGATGTCAGTTAGAGAATCATTGAAAACCAGCATTCGTGTACTGGTTACCTGTTTCATCGTAGTTTGGTAGACATCCGCAGTACACACACCAGGGGGTTCGTGCCCAGGACCTCCCGGTTATAAGAGAAGGTCATATACCACTGGGACCTGATACAATTGCCCATGTTATTTATTGTCCTTCTATAGTACTGGTAATAATATTCTACACATCTCTCCTATTAGTGTCAAGTGTTGACTCTACTGTATGCACGTAAATGGCTTAGTGACAGGACGCTCGAAAACCACACACATGGTTTAAGTTTGACTCCCAATTGACTCACTCTCCAAACTCGTCTAGCTAACTAACCATTAGTAGACCGAGAAGTGAAACACTGTCTAGGTTCAGTGAACATGAAATCAGGTATCCACGTTCATCTTTAACCGAAGAATGTCACTCTTAAGAACTGTAGCCGAATCTCACTCTTTCAAGTCACTGTATATCAGTGTAAACAATGTTTTTTTCTAAGTTGATCATACTTTGTAGGGTCAGTCATCCTACACTTAGCTAAATTGGTGTCTATCGAAAATGCGACTGATTCTAACAAGCAAATCAAGCGTTAAGAAATAATGGAACCGAAGAAATAAAATGTGAAACTGATATGAGCACACCTTGATATCATCATGAACAACACAATTGTTCTCGAAACGTCATCCGTAAATAAACGATTCCATATCACTGTATGTGTGTACGTCGGAGACACAGCACTAGAAAGTTCCCCAACCACGCAGGTGGTTAGGGGTTCAATCTCCGGCCCCAACTCACTCCTTTAACTCGCTAAGTCAGTAATGAGACCGGTAAAGACAGAAGGTTGAGTGAGGATGAGGCTAGCAATCACAACCCTTAAAAATAAACACCACTTCTGCGGAAACTTCAAAGCTTTAGGGAAATAAAAAGAACATAGACCGATCATATTTGATAATCAATTTGTCAGGAAACAAGACATTTGGAGTGGTTTTAGACCCTCATGCAAATAAAAACAGTCGTAATTCACATTATTTTCAGGACGAAACATATAGTAATATTCAAAGATGTTACGAGTGTTGTTTAAAGGGCTCTGGAACTCCAGCTGGCTATTCACAACCTGCCAATTTGACTTTTGTTTCATTTTCAAACATTGCCTGGTACTTGAACAACAATCTGGCAACCCAAGGCTGTACGAGATTGGCTTGTAATCAGGCAATTTTAGTTTTTCCAGTTTTTAAATTTTATTCCTTTACGTTCCAGACGGAGCATAGCACTGAAAGCTAGAGTTTCGAAGTTTCGGTAACAGTGGCTTTTACTTTTATTCGATGGGGTCGCCAGTCTCACCCCCATTCTTCTCTCTTTTTGCCAGACGTACTACAGCTCTAGTGAGGTTTAGGAGGGTGTCGCTCGAAGATAGATCTCCGCGCCACGTTAGTGGGTGGGTGTGCGCTCTACAGCTGAACCACTAATAAACACACCATCAAGAAATAGATGACTCATATGGTCATCAGTGGTTCACATTTCTTTGTGTTTTCTGTCGCATTATATCTTCATAAGAAGCGCCCTTTCGTTTACTGTAAAGATAGACTTATTTAGGGTTGACAGTCGAACGATGGACATTTATTTTCTAACGATCTAAATAAACTGTATTATCCCAGACGGTGAATATATATATATATATTGTGAATACCAGTCAGTCTTACGTGTAGTCAGTCACCTGTAACATGGACAGTTTTCAGCTATCTAATTTAGGGCAGCTAAAATATCTACAGACAAACGCTAACAGGTTTTTGAGGAAGAAGCTTAAGGAAATAGGACTTCAAGTGGATGTATATAAGATAAATATAAGATAGAAGTGATAAGGATAATCAATCAACAAGAAAATCAATAGGCACTAATCAATATCATTAGAAGATATATATTTAATTAGACGCAGAGAGCCGTCTAAGATCGAAAAAGCCAATCAGACATTTTGTTACTCTGAAATCCGTATGGAAATCTACGACACTCAGAAGATTTTTACAGCTAATGCCAAGTCACTCAGCACTTTTATATAGTTCAGAGACTTGGTGCATGCATCACTGCAGGCTTTAATCAACATGTACATCCATCGCCGACAGGTAAGGGCTAACAACCAGAGATTCTGGTGACAAACCAGCTAAGAGCCTGTCGGCTCACAAACATACAGGAAGAAACTAAGTTGGACTAAATACACGCTGAGGAAGCGATTTAGCGACATCACGCGCCAAGTAAGCCATCGAGTGTAACCTGAATAGCAAGCGATACCTTTTGTATCACTTCCGAATTGATGTAAAGGAGATCGTATGAGAAGGAGATGAAAGTCTGTGAGTAGTCGTGCAGGTAGCTAAAAGAAGACTTCAGAAAACATAGTGAGATCCACTATTAGTTAGTTTATTAGATGTATCACACAGTGAGTGAAACAGTATTATTTACTGGATGACAAAGTTTCGAACACAATTTATTGCTTTTCATAATCATATGGATTATAATCACACGACTTTGAAACTTGAGTTTTATAGTTTTCTCTGTTCTCTTTTATTTGTCGTAGGGGTAGTAGAATATTCCACAAAACTAAGTAGTACCAAGGAAAATCTAAGACAGGAAGTGAGACATATAAGGGAAGCTTTGAAACTTAATAATTATCCTGATAAATTAATCAGAAAGTATGTGGAGAAATCTAAAAATAAAATTAGTAAAGACAGTAGAGGTAGTGATAATAATGATAATAGTAATAATAAAAGTAATATTGGTGACAATATGCATGTTAAACGCGCACAGGATAACGATAACACCAACAATAAGGAATCTAAATCATCAGTAGTAATTCCATACAAAGAAGGAACCTCGGAAACCTTAGGTAGAATTCGTAGGAAGGCAGGAATAAAAGTGGCTGGCATTTAAACCAACCACAAACCCAAATAGAAACAAGCTTTGTCAGTTAAAGGATCCTGCCAGTGAAGCCAATAAAACAAAATAATTTATTTTATCTAATACTCTGCCTGCAATGGCTGTCGGGTCAAATAAATAGGTCAGACTTATAGAACAGGGGCAGTAAGACTAGCCAAACATAAAAACCTAGTTGACCTTAATAAGCTAAGAAGTCTAGAGAATAGTTCAGCTACAGCACTCATTACATGCAATTACACACAACCATACAATAGGATAGGGTGAAATAAGGTGACAGTTTTAAAATCATATGTAACAGGGTGGAGGGAGAGATTGATAACAGAAGCTTTGTTTATCGAATCCACTGGAAATACGTGTAATAGGAATGTTTCAACACCTGCCCACTCAGATATCTGGAAAATTCTACTAGCCCCAACGACGACAAATAGGAGAGAACAGAAAAACTATAAAACTCAAGTTTCGAAGTGGCACAGTGATAGAATGCTCTCCAATCACTAATGTGGTTGATGGTTAGATCCCTGGCTGCCAACGCAATCCGTTACCTCACTAAGTCAGTAATTAGGCTGGTAAAAAAAGAGAACGTTGGAGAGCATAAGGCTAGCCAGTCCATACCGTAAAAACCATTACCAGTAGGGAAATATCTACAAATCCAGCAACCCACCCCCCACACACAAACAAACATGAAATAGACTTACCTCCCAAGTATTTTCGCAAATATAAATATCCCTTGACCATCTGATATATCATCCACATAGGAAATAGACATGACGTCTAAGTAATTTTAGACAGGGAATGATTGTATTTTGTTAGTAGAGAAATCGTTTTTTTTTGATTTTCCGTTGCTTTCGAAATGGTTTTTTTATTTGTCCCTTATCGCCCAGATCAATTGTGAGCACAATAATAGCCTTATTTATTTATATATATCTATAGATATATCTAATATGAATGTATCACTCTTTTTGCATAATTATGTACTAAAATGCCTTATTCTTTTGTACTCTACAGGATATATATGGAGGTGTGTGTGTATAGATATGCGTATCTATATCTATATTTGTGTGTGAATGTGTGTGTGAGTGTGTGTGCGGGGTTGTCTGTCACCGTGGTCGCTTCTTTATCTCTTCTTATCGTATAACAATTAAAAACCACTAACTATCGTTTTAGATTAATTACCTTATTCTTTCTAATCTTATATCATAATTAAATAATATGATAATAATAATAAAGAAATTAGAACAATACAACGTTGTTTCATTTCAAGATACACAAACAAAACCAAATTATACTTAAAACTACAATTATCATGTGTTCTTAATTCTGATTGGTCAATATTTTTCACTTTTTTTAAATCGTACGCCACTTTCAATTTATATGTTCAATGTACAATAGAAACTATTGGATGATAAAGTCTTTTTTCAAATAATTGTTGAACAACTTATATATGCGCATACATACATACAGGTTAACAGTGCATAACTCATACACACACATACATAAGTATAAAACACTTTCTCGTTTATTGATTAAATACTGTGCTCTTAATCATAATCATATATAATATTAAAAATATTGTTTAAATGAACAGATGAAAGTAACGTGTGTATTATGTATGACCTTGGGACGAATATATATATACAGTATAAATGGTGTTTTTTTATTGATCCAATGTGAGAAAGATGTTTTTTTTCTTTTTGAATAATTTATACTGCATTCCAGAAATGATACTGATAAAATATGTGTTTTAATTATTTATTATTAACTGGCAACTGGATATTCATTTGTAACTGTTGACAAACATAACTGGAAGATGTACTGGTGTGTGTGTCTGTGTTCTATTCTTGTATATTCTTAGTTTTTAAGTGTTGGTTTGTATGGATTTGGTTGGTTACAGGAGCTGTCATCATGAGCTGACATTGGTTAGAGAACCATTGGAAAACTATGAAGGACTCTTCAGCAGTATGCACCCATACTGAGGGGTTCGGACCCAGAACCTTCTGGATACAAGGCGAGCCACTGAATCCAATCCAATGGCCAATGCATGAATTCTAACTTCTGCCAATTCTTGACATAGTGCGACCCCTGGCGTACTGTTGAAGAGTCCCAAACTAGGCGGACGAAACACCTGTCCAGTACTCTTTCATGGTTTTCCAATGGTTCTCTAACCAATGTCAGCTCATGATGAATGAAATCCTGTAAACATTCTCAGTGTGTTTGTGTCTGTATGAGGTGAATGGTTTCTAGGGAGAAAGCTTTTTGATCAAAGGAATTAATACAGAGAGTAAAGTAACACTAACACCATTCATCTCAGCTATAAATGTTTTCCATTATTTCATAAGTATTGAAAGTTTTATGATGTTTGATTTGAGACGGTAGATGATTTGGACGAATTCATCACAACTTACACAGTTCTCTTTCGGAACAGAAATTTTGCAATTATAATATTTATCATCTGTTTTAAGATTTTGACAACGGATTGACATCAGTTAGTGAACCATTGTAAACCAGTCACAAGGAGTACTGGACAGCTGTTTCATCCTAGTTTGGTAGCCATCGGCGGTGCGCATCCACACGAAAAAGTTCTAACTCAAGACTTTCCGGTTCAAAGGCAAGCTCGTATACCATCCAGCCATTGGATGGATGTCCCACCGACGACACTGATTGGTAGTGGTGCTAAATTATGAATTGGTAGAAGTTATAAATCATGGGTTGGTCATTGTGGAGTCGGGTCTCGGTGGCTGGATTCTAACCCTCTGGTGTGGGTGCGTGCTGCTGAAAATTCCCAGACTAGGGCGCAGGAAACAGCTGTTCATTGCTCCTGTGAAAAAATATATATAATCTGCCAGTTCGGCTCTCTGAACCAAGTCAAATCGGGTGCACTGATGGTGAGCTCTGCACAAAACCAGAGAGGCGATTGTCTAGTGTTTAGATCACTTTTGATTATCTGGCTGGCTGAGTAGTATAAATCTACTCATGGTCAATCAATCAGCAGTGGATAGTTTTGTGATATCAAAGAAGTTATTACTATACTCTTGGGATCATTTCCAAAAAGGTATTGTGAAATACTTAAGAATATATTTTGATGTTACAGTTAGAAACAATCAACAGAAATCGTTGAATCTAAGTTTTGTGCATAATATATTCATCAGTGAGACGTATCTGCAGCCTGAGGGACTGACTGCATTTGCGTGGAAGTTTCAAACTTGATTGAGTTATTACTGCAATCCGAAATGTTATTACTAAAGTTTTCAGACTTACGACTGCTTCCATTGAAAGGAATATAAGTTCAATCCAATAATTTACAAGAGAAACTGTGTGCAGATGTTGTTTAAAATAGTTCGCAAAACACTGTAACACTTTGATACTGAAGAGGTGAGTAGAAAAGTACTTATTGACTTTCTGGAAAAGGAATGAATACCGATAGAGATTCATCGAAAATGTCTAAAAACCATGCCGTAATACTTACAATAAATCATCATCAAAGACCACAAGAAAATGCACTGCACCTTATATAAAGAACATATCTGAAATAATAGCTAGAATACTTTGATTGGACACAAGTAAATAGTGTGATGTGTCTAGTCCTTTTTTTGGTGCAGACTGAATTCTATCAGCCAGTTTTGTAATGTGGCCACCATTCTACTAAGTAGCTGACCTCCCATTATCGCACATTGTTTTGATGATATTAAATGGTTGGAGGCAATCGGCCGCAGGAAGCCTCGCCTGACCTAGCTTTCGTGCTAGCTGGCACTCACCAGTCAGCAGGTCAAGCTTATCTGAAACCTTGAAGGAACTTATATCCCTTCTGTGATTCGAACACGCGTTACACAGTGAGTACTGCGGTCAGAGACGTTACCAATGAGCTATCCAGGCTCGTTATTGTCTTCCTGTGGGACTGTGTCAGATAATATGATTGGACCCTAAATAGTAACTATTGTAATATATCTAGTCTTTTGTTTGGTGTAGACTGAATACTATCAGTTAACTTCTCAGGCCTACAGGAGGTCAATTTCTAGTCCGAATAGCTCAGTGGTAACGTCTGTGACTGCTGGCGAAACTGGGTGACGCGGGTTCTAATCTCGAAAGGGGTAGGAGTTCCTTCAAGGTTGTAGACACGTCTTGTTGACTGGTGACTGCCAACTACCACGAAATTCAGGTCAAGCTGGGCTTCCTGTCGACTGCATCCAACCATCTCATAGCTGCCAGAATACTAAGACTGTTTGATATAGATGCATAGCACAAGCCAGTACAATTATTTCATTCACTTTTATGCAGACCGAAATATCCAACAGAAAAAGCAGAAACGATCAATACCATTTACGAAATAAATTGCTTAAACTGCGATGAACATTACCGCTATCAAAGTGGACGTCCCATCGTGTCACAATCCAAGAGCAAAAGGCAGGATTTATATTCGGTCATGCTGATATATGTAGATAATTACGGACGCGAATCACTACTGACTAACTAATGAAAAAATTGATCACATGACAGGAAAATTCAAATTACAAGTCGATAAATTAATGATCATTACAAAATTGACGACCAATCACAACAATGGTTGATATTAGAAGGATGCAATTACATCATTATTCGCGTGGAGAGTTCAAAAAAAGCTCACTTAATACATGAAAGCTTGTGGTGAAGCGATGTTTTTACTAGAAAAACAATGATAACCTGACAATAACATTAGTCAAACAGCTTTGAGAACACTATTGAATCAAAATCACCTACGTGAGCTGTATATCTTCTCTCTTATTTCAGAATTCGGTGTGTATGTGTGTGTAGAAAGTTGGACGATAAGATGACAGAGATATTATCCCCTTCATTATTTGTCTAGCTTCCTTTGTATTGATTATCTACGAAATATGAATGTTGAGAAGTGTTTCGAAATGGAGCCGTTTGTGTCGTATAAAGGATTCTGGTTAGCACATTTGATAACTTGACCAGTTTTGTGATTTAACTCTTCTGTTAAAGAAAATGTAGTCGTCGTCAGTAGGCTTCAAAACTACTGGCCCGCACTGTTGAAATGGTATGATTATCTACGGGACAATATTAACCGGTCTCTAACTTGATTCTTAAGTATTTGATATATTCAAATCACGGTGATGTACAGGTATTTGTATTCTGAAGTCGCCAATAAATAGGTGTGGAGGTGCTAACGACTCGTCGACTCATTTCCGAATGTTTGTGTCCTGAAAGGATCTGCTTATTCTATGATTCTGTTATTATTATTATTACTTTTATTATTATCATTATTATTATTCATTGGTGGAGTTCCCTGGGGAACACAAAGTCTCATTAACAATTGTCTATTGTACTCGACCCAACGCAATCACTTTTTACTGGTCCTACGACTGTCAAATAGACATCCAACCATCTTGATTCATATCTAATAACTAGTTGTCACCTTTTGAAGTCCTTTTTCTGCTAAGATGTTGATTATTGTGTAATTTCTCTGGTCCTCTAGAAACTACTGGTATATAACTATATCGGACATGCTATAATTCTTGTAGCTCAATCATTAATGGAGGACAAATAAATGTGTACAGCATTTTGAGGGGAATCTGCTCACCAGTCATCTACTTTCGTCGTGGCTTCCTGGTTATTCAGTGTCCTTTAAAATTTCACTGATTAGCCGTAGAATCACAGTTCCTTGAATTGTGTTCGAAAAGAAACACTAGCATACTGTAGACCTTAGCGCCATATATCCTAAATCAAGAGGAGTTAGTGTTATTGGGTGGGTCACTGAATTTCAACCTAGTAGACGAAATTTCAGCACGCTCTTCTTGTAAACTGAATGTACTGGATCCGATCTCTTATGCATTTGGCCATTGTTTCACACTGATGAAGAGTCATAAATTAGGACATAACTTGAGTCCAGTACTCCTGGGTTTTCATAGACTCTGTGAATGGTGTATATCTTTGAAGGGAATCAAAATCTCATTCAAGTCTCAAAGTCTCAACACTCCAGCTAATTTAGGCGGAAGACGGTGAGAAACACAGTGTGTGTGTTATCTGTTTGATTTCATAAGTGAAAACAGAAGACGTTCAGCAAAGAGACTCTTTTTGGCGAATTCATTCACACAGCTGCACAATCGCATTTACATATAATTATTTGTGTCTGTGTGTACATGAGATTTGTTAGGTTTAGATAATTGAATAGGTAATATAAGAATTTCAGGATTTCATCATGGGCTGACATTAGTTAGAGAACCATTGGAAAACCAGCTGGGAGTACTGGACAGCTGTTTCGTCCCAGTTTGGGACTCTTCAGCAGTACCCACCCACAGGGATTCGAACCCAGGCCCCTCCGGTTACAAGGCGAGCTAGCTCGTATACCATTAAGCCACTGGGACCCGATTCAATGGTCCTTGAATTCTAACTTCTGCCAATTCACGACATGGTGCGACCACTAGCCAATGTCATCGATGGCGAGTATTTGTCCTCACACCCGACCAGCTGCACCCTACTGGTCACGACTTCCCACTGGAACCCAGGTAACTACCTACGTGAATAGGGCCGGTCGCCAGTGAGCATCTCATTGGTATTCAAGTGTTGGTTTGTAGGGATTTGATTGGTTTCAGGATTTCATCATGAGCTGACATTAGTTAGAGAAACATTGGAAAACCAGCTGGGAGTACTGGACAGCTGTTTCGTCCTACAAACCAACACTTGAATACCAATGAGATGCTCACTGGCGACCGGCCCTATTCACGTAGGAACTTACCTGGGTTCCAGTTGGAAGTCATGACCAGTAGGGTGCAGCTGGTCGGGTGTGAGGACAAATACTCGCCATCGATGACATTGGCTAGTGGTCGCACCATGTCGTGAATTGGCAGAAGTTAGAATTCAAGGACCATTGAATCGGGTCCCAGTGGCTTAATGGTATACGAGCTAGCTCGCCTTGTAACCGGAAGGTCCTGGGTTCGAACGATGGCGGTGGGTGCGTACTGATGAAGAGTCCCAAACTGGGACGAAACAGCTGTCCAGTACTCCCTGACTGGTTTTCCGATGGTTCTCTAACTAATGTCAGCTCATGATGAAATCCTGAAAACAATCAAATCCCTACAAACCAACACTTGAATAATATAAGAATTATCAAATATAGAAACAAGGTTAATCAGACAGCAAATAAAGTAAGATTGAGTTAGTTAGTAGGTTAGATGACGTAATATAATTGACTAAAATGTTTCAACTTAGGTCAGGGTAGCAACAGAGGTAATTACAGGTAGAGACTAAGTAGAGGTGAGATAGAGAATAACGCCATTTAAATTAGAACTGAAATTGAGGAAATAAGTTGGTTGACGTAATATAAATGACTAGAAATTGAGCGTTGGTGAACTCAAGTGAGTAACAGTGGTATCGGAGTGTAGAAATTAAATCGGGTGGGGGTAGAGAACAAGAAATTTGATAATGCAAAATATCACAATTGAGAAGACAAACTAATACTAATGAAGAGACAGAAAAAAATAGATTAGGTAGAATTTACTTGTCGGTAATAAGATAGATTAGGCCCATTGCAAGTGTAGTGGTTGAACGAACTTCTCCTGTATGCAGAGTTCAGGACTTAGCGAGTGAATCGCCATCGCTTCTGCATTTTGAAGAAGTCTGATTCGTACACCTTTAGGAAGACTACTTCTTACTCTGTAGACCTACTTTGAAGTTTGTTTGGGGTGCAGCTTGGTGTCCGGATTCTATCAGATGTTCTAAGATGGAGCTGCGGGGACATCGTTTTTCTCCTTTGTAAAACCGTGCTGGTAAGTGTTCGGTGATACGCTTGGAAAGCGAACGCTGGGTACGGCCAACATACCTGGATCTACACGATCAGGTGAATTGATAAATACGCATTGATGAGGCCAGCAGTGGTAGCTTATCCTTCACGTTCACATGAATCATGGGTTTCGTGGAGAAGCTTAGACGTAGTTCAGCTGCGAAGAATATTTTCTGAAGTGAGCGCGACAGTGTTTCCACAGATATATCTCCATTGAATTTAGGGTTCATGTAGAGTAGTTTTTCGAGAAGCTAAGTATGGGCGGCTTTTGTGGTCTAGGATTCGTAGGTTATGCAATAAATCCTTCTGGATAACAATTCTCGACCAGGATTTTCTTGATATTGTCCAGTTCATCTTCTATAGTGTCCGGGATGCAAATCCTGCGAACTCTGTAGCTGAGTGAACGGATCAGGTTGCGTTTTGGTGTATGGAGGAACCCGAATGTGAAAGTTAGTAAGCTGTCCGTTCCACGTCAACTTTTTGTAGATAGATATTTTAGTGTTCCATCCTGTTTTCGTCTTGTTAGTTGGACGTCAAGAAAGGATATATTGCGTCATTTAACTTACTAACTAACTCAATCTTACTTTAGTACTTGTCTGATTAACCTTATTTCTATATTAGATCATTCTTGTATTACCTGATTAATTATCTAAGCTTAACAAACCTCATTTACACACACAAATAATTATATATAAATGCGATTGTACGGCTATGTGAATGAATTCGCCGTCGAAAAGAGTCTCTTCGCTGAGCGTCTTCTCTTTTTCATATGACTCAATGGGATTTTCGAGATTTCATAAATGTGAATGATGAAATCAAGCAAGAATGCATGATGGTGCATACTACTAACTGATTGGTTGATATAAGTAGTTGGATATTATTCATATCAAATACTGGTGCTTGCTAGCCAGCCAGACTGAAGTGGCCCGTCGAAATTGCAAGCTGACAGTTCGACTTCACGTATTACTAGTTTAAGCAAGTAGCCAAACAGAATTATATTTGTTTGAAATGATTTAGCTTTCTGAACTGCGTCACAACAAGTGGCACATGTTTGCTTCACTGTACTCTCTGCTGTCTTTTAAGCTGGCTCTACGATTGCTCATAAGCCTTTATTTTCTACTTGTGAAATTCCCCACATCTCTCCCTTGCAACTACTCCTAATCCATCGGGTCTCCTAGGCAGGTTGCTGTGTGGCGTTACTCAACGGTCTTATCATCGAGTATTAACTCCGTGTGTATGTCATTCCGCGTATTTGTTTGTCAACAGTTTGGTAATCGGTCCTTAGCAAGCCGGAGTTCCTTTTTTGCCTATCTCTTCTAGCTGGGTTTAGTCTACCTTCGATGTGGAGCCTGAGAAGACGGCTACTGATAAAATTCACCAGTAGCCTGTTGTAAACGCCTTCAGTGTGACATTTATGCGAAGTAACTGAACCACATAGAGGCACTAACAGAGATGAAATGGAATTTGAAAATCTGGATCTTGTTATTTATGCTGAGTTCAGGAGATCCCCACATTGATTTCGACTTGATTTCCGCAGTGACTATGACATCTTCACCTACGCCATATGTAATTGAAACGACTCTACCTAAATAAGTAAAGAAGGTGTCTTTGTATAGATTTCTCCCACTGTCGGTGACTGGATAACAGATACAATAGGAAATGCTTGGAAGAAATTATAGTCACTTGGGGAATTATTATTATTCCCTTGAGTTCCAAGTGGAATATAGAGCTTAAACAGTACATCTTCACAATGTCCTATCTTCTACCGTCGTCTTCAGCTTAGACCACGATTGCACACCATCTCTCATCTCTTTCTCACATGATCTCCTCTATGTCACCCACGCTACCAACAACTAATTTGTCCCATTGTGATTCCAACCGAGCGATGGACTGGCCCGTAATGTCGTTCAACGAATTCCTCAATGTATACCCAACCCATTTTCACCTATATATTCGTCAAGCGATCGGCTCTCACCTGTTAGTTTGTTACCACAGTCTATTGTTGCTAACACTCTCTGACCATTTGATCTTCAGTATGGCGTGTAAGCACCTGTTGATGACAGTTTGCAACATGCTGTTGAAAATCTTTTCCGTGACACACTGGTCAAGTTTCTTGCTCGTATAGAAGAACTGATCAACTTGACATTTGTATTCTTCTTTATTCTGAGATGAAGTGCAGAAGATTTTCAAACTGGTTTCTTATTGATGAAGGTGTATTTTGCCTTCCAATTCTGGTTTTGACATCTTTATCCATTCCGACGGACTGAAATTGAAACGATGCTGAGATCTGAACAGATCTAGGCAATCGTAGTAAGTGAATGCATCTACACTATTTTGAGAAGGACTTTGAACTGTGTCACCGACAATCTCTAGCCATTGATTCTTAGAGTCTCAGAGTTCCTGAGACTAAAACTAACCTCAACATAATACACCATATTATAATAGTTACCACAGTGAACCACTTTTTTAAATCAATCAAATCAATCACCACAGACGCAGCAGTCATCAAACACAAACTCCTGCCCACTCGTCATTATTTTTCTCTTAATTAATTAATTTAGAAAATAAGTTGTTTTTTTTTCACCACATCAAGACATGTGACTTCATAAAAAATTCCAGATTATAGAATAAATAAAAAATAAAAACAAAAATTGTCACTATCTAAAATAATTGTAATTTTTTCTAAACAAATTTTATAAATCCCATCTGTTCTGTTCAAGTGTTCAATCGTTCAATTGTCCAAGTTATGCCTGTGTGTGTGTAGGCAGGTTGTGAGACAAAACTTTTTTTAATTAAAGACAAATGTAGCAAATTCGAATGAACACAAATACACACACACACACACAAGAAAACACATACACAGACAGATAGACATCTGTAACGCTTAAACAAGGATAGTCAATGCGCGGTGACTAGTTAAAGACTGAAAGCGCGGCGTTTTTGAATCACAGTAAGTCAATTATTCTAGAACAGAATAGGAGGAGGAAGAAGAAGAAGGAGGACGAGAAGGCGGAGAAGGGTGGAATCGAACTGTATCACTGGACATCTGTTTCTTCTAATTAATACAGGAATACTACTAATAATAACCATAGGAATTTGAAAGAAACAAGACGCACAATCACACAAATACACTCACCTGAAGAATAGAGAATAAGAACGTCGGATATGAATTAAGAAGAGGTAAAATTTGTGAAATTTTCAACTGAAGAAACACTTTTCTTTTTTCTCAAAATTTTTGGTTTTGTGTTGAGAATCGGCTTGATGTGCATTGCACATTGAACATATGTGTTAGTGTGTTTACGTGTGGGACACACATTTGTTTGTTGAAAAATCAGCTGTTGTTCAACAATCTCTCTTTCTCTCTCTCTCTCTCCACAGACATATTTTCATATTTCTAGTTAATAATTGTCATTTATTAAAATTTAAATTGAATTTATTATGTAATTATTGATTAAAATCTTGTCATTTTGTTTGTAAATTTCTGTTGACTTGGCACTAGGAATTAATCGATGTCATATGTCTTGGTTGTAGCCTTGGTGGTCACTGAATCCCATCAGTCATCAGGTTAGGTGACTAAGTATCCCGGTATATTTACTAGTAGGTGTCAGCAAGATGTTCTCTGTGGGACTTCTGAACCCTCATTGTGGAACTATACTGAGGACTAGACCCTACTGATAGCTGGTGCCTTAAGATGGTGGGTGGGACTACCTATCCCAGTGACTCAACGAGCTATACTGGCTGGAAATAATGTTTCTGTATATCCTGCCATGCCGGAAAGACTATTTGGATAGCGACTATATTAAAAGCTGTTATCGTCATAATATAAGCCGCTCACACTATCTCGGGAGCAAACGCTTATAGTTGGGGATGTACTAGTACTGTGGTGTTCCCCTCAGATGTCCAGCATACCAGTTATATTGCCTCTCCGTTTTAGACAAGAGTGTTTTAAAGGCTGGACTTCATAAATTGTGTATCTCGACTTACTTTGAGGCAGTCGTTGACCTTCTGTCAGTTAGTAACTTATGCTCTAGGTAATCATTGATATATTCATCACAGGTTTTCAGGAGGTGAACTGTTAACCTGAATAGCTTCGTCGTAGAATATATGTCTCTGAGTGGCACGGTGTCCCATCTCTGAAGTCACAGATATTCCTTGCAGACGAGAGCCAATTAGAAAGAAACCAGGGCTGTTTGTGGATTACTTACACAACTACCTATCATCGTCGGTTGTTCTTAAACTCAACTCTAAACATCACGCTATATAATTACTTGAAGTAAATTGAATCATTCACCAACTGAAGCAAATTGACTTACAAGACGTGAGAAAAAAATTCACTCTATGATGTTCTGTTGGATATTCTATGCAAGAATGATACGAATTAGTATTATATTCTTGGATTTCAAGTGGAACGCAGAACTTCATGCTGTTCTCTGAAGTGTTTTCTAGCGGTTATCTAAATGACTTATCCATTATACATTCGAAGTTATGCCTAAGTAGTCGCTTCTCATAATGGTTTCACTCTAGTGATAGCATGAAGTTTGATGTTATTCAACAAACAGTCTCCTAAACATTTTTGGAATCCTAAATACATTTTATCCCACACATATATACCGAGCATTAGGCTCTTGGTTGGTTCGTTGTCAAGATTTCTTTCCACTAATCTTATTCAACCATCTGATCTTTAGTTTCCCCCAAAAGACAATCGGTCATAATGACTTGCAGCCAACTGGAAGTACTATTGCTCACTAACCTGGAAAAGGAAAGAAATTTAGGTGTTGGTTTAGTGTAAATTAAACTAATCGTTACAAAATCTTCAAACCACAAAACACAAATAAAGGATAGAATACTTCTGAAATCAAGCTAGTGAAAACCTCTGAGAAGTTGTTCAGTCGATATATCTTCTTCGATGGGAGTAAAAAATAAGCATAAAGATGTTAAATGTTATCTATGATGGAAAGGTTCTGTGGCTCAGGTGAATGATTTTGATGTAATTGGAAAACTTGAACACAATTTATTATTCATAACAATATCGCCTCTTACATCCGATTTCTGTTTGGAGTAGTACAGTTTTTCATATGTCTGTGATAGGTATTGATTAATTCTTGTTGCTTATGCGCTCATTTGATTCTTTGGATAACGCTTCACCCATCAGTGAGTCTTTCCAACTACTTTGTTATGCGACAGATGAGCTATTCGTTAGACCACTGCGTCATGATATTCAGTTCTTGAGAAATGTGTGTTTGTTGTTACTCGTGGTTTACAGGTTCGATCATAAAGTGACATCAATTAGAGAACCACTTGACACCATGGGCTACTCGGCAGGTGTTTCGCCGTGGCTTGGAACTCTTCTTCAGTACGCATCCATTCGGTATTTGAACCCAACCGAGACCTTCTGGTTGCAAGGCGACCTACTGGACCACTTAGCCACTCCAACCTATTCAGATGGCTGATTCGTGATAAACGCGGCACAACCGCCAGCTATTGTCATCAGCATGTAACCATCCTCTTGTGTGACGTGGTGGAGCCTGCTGTTTATGACTTTCATTAGAAGTCGATGTTTCACAATGGATATAATCAGTTTCTGGTGACTCTCGGATTAATTTTCAGTTGTTGGTTTGCAGGAATTTGATCGGTTACTGGTTCCAGTGGGCGTCAGTGGCCAACCACGCCCTGCGTGGTTCGGGGTCCTGGCTGACCCACACCTCTATCTCCCTCAGCCAGTTACAAACTTCACAAAAGGGGAGGTTGGGCGTGAGGCTAGCAACCCCACCCCTTAAAACAACACTGCTACTGAAACTTCAAAGCTGTAGCTTGATACTCTATGTCCCTTTCGAACGCAAAGGAAGAAAAATACCTGTAATAATGACTTCTGGTTCAAGTTCCAATGGCTGAATGGTCTATGAGCCCACTTTAAAAATAAAAACTCCTGCGCTTCAACCTCGGTGGGTGCGTTGGGCTTAAGAGTTTAGAACAGGGATGATGCCAGCTCGTGATCAAACATGTGACCATTCACATCCCTACAAAATAACACTTCAAGGTTTGTGTCTGACTCCTCACTTTCGAAATTATCGTGATTCCAAGATTATTTCTCCACTGCTGTGTGTTCATTGTATGCATATTTTGGACGTATTTTGACTAGGAAATTGCTGATATATTGATGATGCGCTAACTGTGGTTAGATGAACAACCCAGAATGGTTTCCTTCCCATGTATCGCCAGGTTACTTTAAATATTATCTTTATTTGTACTATTATTACTGTGTGTTACAACTGCATCCTCTAGTCTCAGTTCCACAATTTTATATAAGACCAACTATTTTGTTTTCAGTCATTTTTATGTTTCCCGTTGATCGACTTACAGTGAACCAGAACTGTCAGTTTCTGTTGGTATGTTTTTCCCTATTACGGACGCTTCAACAATTTCTGAAGATTATCGCGATTTTATTTAGTGGATGAAGGACTGATGGCTAATGCTTTAACGTCGGAAAATTGGGTATTGTTTACGACTTTGAGTGGGAATGCCATCACTCACTGCAAATGCAATGGCATCCAGTTGATGAGTTCCAAATGGAATAAGATATTCTTATCTTAGATTCTACTTAATACCAAACACTCTGTTATCCGATCACTATGACGACATAGTCATAATTTCCATCTACGCTTATAAATATGCACAGTCTACTTTACACACACTCACAATAACTGAATACTTGGATTATATAAATACTTGAATGAATTTATCCTTGTCACAAGTATAACGATTAACTTGATTTTAATCTACACATTTATCATGCCTGAACCTCCAATTTCTTTTAACCACTTTGATTTAAAATTTATTAGGTGCGATATTTTCCGGAAAAAGCATAAGTGTTAACCAATATACTGAGTTCTTGTAGTTTAATACAACTGAATACAAACCAAATCTCAACAGTCCCTTGGGTTCTGATTGGCATGTAGGGCTTCAGCAACACATTGCCACTAAGTTCTATTCTCTGGTATCCTCTTCAGATGGGACCACAATTGACCACAGTGTATCATCTCCTCCTCGCCACACGATCTCCTGTATGTCGCACTCTCATCGACGACACACTCATCGCTTTCCATAAGGATTCCACTAGGGCGTTGAAATGGCACGCGATATCGTTCGACAGCCTCCTCAACCTATACCCTATACATCTCTATTTTCTTCTGCATATTTATTGAGCAGTCAGCTCTTGGTTGGTTCGCCGCCAGACAGAGTTTCTTAATGGTAATTCTTTCTGGCCGGCCATTTCATCTTCAATACACAGCCAGCTAAGGCGACTGTTGATAAAAAGCTGTAACTTGGTGAAAACCCTTTTCGTAACGCGCGCCAAGTTTCTCACCTGTATAGTATAGTGCGTCGGTGGCACAGCGGTTAGGACGCTTGCCGACCATGCACATGGTCCGGGGTTCGATCCCCGGCCACAGACGCACTCCTTTGCCTCGCTAAGCCAGAACTACTGCTGGTAAAGAGGAAAGGTGGGGAATAAGGCTGGCTAGCAACCCCATCCTGTAAAAATAAACACCACTGCTACAGAAACTTCAAGCCACCAGCTTGAAGCCCTATGTTCCACTGGGAACGTGAAGGAAAAATTATTTATTAAATATTATAGAAGAAATGACTGACTTTATATATATGTTAAAATCCCCAATCTTGTTCTCAACTCTGGCTGGCTGACTGCAGACAATTTCCAAACTGCATTCAGTTTAGTGAAGGCGTATTTTGTCTTTCCGATTCTGACTGGCTTTCACATCTTTATATGTGCTTTTTTTTGACTGCGTGTGGTTGCAGTCATGCTTCATAGATAAGTGAAACCAAGAATTAACTTCTATCAAACCTCTTCTGTTGATGGTGATTGGTGCTGGTTGTTGTTGTTGTTGGTGTTCGTTGGTTGGTTATCTACATCACCCCTGTCTTCTATACATTTTCAGCTGGAGTCCTGTCGGCGCTGCACGCCTCTTGTTCCAGTTTGTTGGTTTTTGTCTGCATATCATCCAGTGTTTGTGACATTAGACATAAATCATTAAAGCCTGAAGTCCACATCTTCTGGACTTTTCTTTTCAGTCATCTTGAAGACGAATGAAATGCTGAGAATTCCAATACAAGTAGCCTACAGGGTGTGAAAACACACGAAAACAAACAATCACCTATAAGGTCACCAGGAGAGATGACTAGTAATAAACTCGTGGGGAAATCTACAAAAGCTGACTTCATCAAACTGAAGTTTACGCTGAATATGTTGCCTAGTATGGCAATGAAAGCTTTGCAACTATAAACAATTCAACTGCTCAGAAAACGCAACGTCATCTAGAACTTGTAATCTGTAGGCTATTGGTTTGAGTTTTGTCGCCGTCCAGATTCTCATTTCACCTCTAATCATCCCCAAATACATCAATATCAGTCTGTTAACCCAGATGTGTAGAAGAGATCCTCAACGCCAATTATTATTTCTTTACGGAGATAGGGAGATCAGTAGATGTCTATGGCAGAACGAGCATGGAGCCTCAGTTTTTAACTATTGAGGCTGCTACTTTGATTAGTTCTACGCCTCAGCTTTTCGTTTTATTGATAACCATCACTCATAGTGCGTATAATTATTTTAAGGTTAGTAGTTTAAAAGTATGTAAAGTGAGGATATAAGTACATTTATGGTATAAATTTACACACACACACTGTGATACGCTTTCAAGTAGTACTATACTTCTGATTGGGTTACTATGTGCAGTGACAACACAGAGTAGAGGAATTATAGAATTATCTTGATTTCAGTTACTCGATTTCATCACGAACCGAAGTCAGTTTAACAAACCAATGAAAACCATAGAACACTGAACAGCTGTTACGTTCATCTAGTTTTAGGATTCTTCATCAGTGCTCCAGCCTGACTCCACGCGCCACTGATCGAACCGCGAACCATCGGGTTACGAGACCAAAGTTATCGACCATTTAGTCACTTGAGTTGGAACCCAGTGACCTGTGAATTCTAAATTTGCCAACCTGAATTATTATTCTAAGATATTTGTCTGCGGCTGAATAGTCTTCAAGAAATGTATATTAGCTCAGAAAATGATAAAGTACAAACCAATGATAGAGTACCTTATTCTTCTAGTGACACAAAGCAATAAAATGTCTGATAAAGTTATCCTGTCCCAGTTTTATCCACATACATTGATGAGTGCTGTTGGGCGGTTTCAGACTTCAGGGATAAACAGCTAATAAGTTTAACTTAGTCCTTAGCTCGTGATCAGACTTACAAACAATGTCTTCTAACTTGATATTCGGTGACCACCTACTATTTATGAGGTAACAGTTAATCGGCGATTTAATGAATTCATCGAAGTTAAAAATTTGTTCCCCAAGAGAGCCACACACTTGGTGCCATTAAATTAGCCTATCACAATTTGCACAAGTAATAATTAAGTCTGTAGATGATCTGGACTTCTCAGATGATTTATGTTGAATGTCACACAAACTTGAGGCCATACAAACGAAAATTAACAAACCCCCAGAAGAAGAAGAAGTAAAGATGGGACTTGAAACGAACATGAAGAAGATGGGGGTGATTCTGACAGCAACAACAATGACAACAACAATCGCCGATTTGACAACAACTTATCTAGACAAAATCACTTCAACTACAGGCAAAATGTAAGAGAATGTGAAAACCAGAATCCAAAAGGCAAGAAAGACCTTCTTCATTCTGAAATCAGTGTGTAAGTCTCCTGCACTGAGCTAGTAGTTTAAGGAACAGGATTCGTAATTTCAACGGTATTATTAATTCTTTCAGAGACTTGACGATCGTCTCATGAACAGCGTTTCAAAATGACCACTGCAGAATTTTGTCAGCAGCTGCCTTCACCTGCTCTATATGAAAGATCAGACAAGCAGAAGGAATTAGTAACAAGAAACTCTGGGAACGAAGGACAGTTTATTGCTCCACAAAGATGACGGAAAAATTGGAGATGGATCAAGCATACTTTGACGAGGCCGTTGAATAACATCGCATGCTAGGTCATTACGTCTGCTTGATACGACTAGGAGCTATAAATTGTGCTCTAAACATGGTCATCAGTAAGCATTACTGTATAACAACACTTTGCGACTTTATCAAAATATGTTTTATCCACAATGGAATTGTCTCAGAATTGTTCAGAAGAATGTACGCAAATTAATTATTATTTCTTTTAATTCCTAAGTGAGCGTAGGGCTTCAGCCGCGCGTCTCCATTGCATTTGGTTCTCTGCTAGAGTTTTCACCTGGCTTCAAGTCTTCCCACATGCTTTCATCTCCTTTTCACACGACCTCCTTCAAGTCACTTTTGGACGACCAACTAGCAACTTCTTATTCGGGTTCCACTCAAAGGCTTTTCTTGTGATGTCACTTGATGGTTTCCTCAGAGTATGGCCAGCCAATCCATCTCCATTTCTTCCTGCCTATTTGTTTCACAATCGGTTCCTGGTTGGTTCGCCCACAGAGATCCCTGATGCTGATATATTCTGGCCGGCCATCTAATCTTGAGTATTGAGCGAAGACATCTAGGTGTTGATGAAGGTCTGAAGTTTGTTTGAGATGCTCTTTAATGACGCGCCAGGTCTCTGATCCGTATAGGAGTACTGGCTTCACAATGGAGTTGAAAATCTGGATTTTATTTTTGATGATGAGTGTTGTTGACCTCCACACAGACTTTAGAGTAATGAAAGCTTGTCTTGCTTTCCCGATCCTCGCTACTTTGATATCCTTGTCAGTTCCGTCCGCCTGTAGTTGAAACGATGCTTCCCAGGTAGGTGAAGGAGGCTGTTTCTTTCAGGTTACTCCCATTTATGCTGATTGTTGTCTGTTGTTGTCGCTGTTGGCCATGAATCTTCATCACCTCTGTCTTCACCTTCTCTATGTTCACCTGAAGTCCTATCTTCTCTGGATGCTTCTTCTGCCAACTTGTTGCTCTTCACTTGGATATCTTCCGGTTTGTGGGAAACCAGAGACATATCGTCGGCAAAGTCCAGATCCTCCAAATTTTTGTCTGGGTCGATTTATGCCTGTTTTGCCATTGCCCGCTGTCTGTTGCATTATCCAATCTATTACAATCAGGAAAATCATTGGCGATAGTAGACAGCCTTGCCTCACATCCGTCCTCACTTCAAAGGCTTTCGTTAGTTTCCCGTTGTAGATTACTTGGCATGTAGCATTGTCATATAACTGTTGGATGTGATGTATAATTGTTGGCTGCACCTCTTCGTAGTAGCGAAGTAGTTGCCAAATCTCATCTTGATCGACGCTGTCGAAGGCCTTTTCAAAGTCGATGAAGTTGAGATGGAGAGATGACTGCCATTCCAAGCTTTGTTCACTGCTGATCCGTAGTTTGACAATTTGATCAATCCATGAATTGTTTCTCCTGGATTCAGCTTGTTCCGGTCGAAGGTTTTCATCCAAGGCTTGTTTGATTTTCTCCAGGATGATGCGGCTTAGTATTTTGTTTGGGATGGACAGGAGCAGGAGCATAATTTCGCGCCAGTTTTTGCGTTGACTTAAGTCTCCTTTCTTTGGTAGTTTTGAATAAGTATCCTTTCTTCCACTCCTCTGATATCTCACCCTCTTTTCACACCTTCTCTAGTAGTGGCGTCATCAAGTCCGCTGTTGTCTATGGGTACACCTGGTCCTGCTGTTTTTCCAGCCATAAGCATCTTTATTTTAAACAGTGTTTATGTATAGTACAGAATTTTCAGCATGGTTTATTCCATGATATATTTACTTCATAGAGAGCCTTCAAGTAAATAAAAGTAGATCGTGTGATACACTGCTTTCTGACTTTCTTAGATGCTCGTGAAAGTAAATCATACCATTATGGAGTCATTTTTTATTGTACTGCAATTAACTGAACAAAAGAAATTGTGTACAATATACTAATGACGTTTTTCTGCAGCCTACGTTATACTCAAGCCGTCTTCATACCTGAAGCCACGTCCTACTGAATAATTAATAACAAGTAGTTGTATACCAGAGATTACATTTATTTCAAGTTTCATCAGGAATTGAGACCCTGGTTTCCAGTGGTTCTCTAATTGTCGTGAGTTCATGATTAAAACTGAAATTTACTCTCGTCAGACATATTTCTGTTATGATCTCAGTTGTCCATGGAAATGGACTCGTCACATCAACAGTTGATATGACCGAGTCGATTTATGCCTGGGTACAATAATACTTATGCAGTTAACAGCTCAACTGATATGCTAAACACGCCTATCCACCTTTATTAGTAACTTCTGCCTCATTGAGCCTTGTAGATATTAAAAGACGGAGATTGGAACCTGTGACTATGTGGATAAAATTTTATTAAGAAGTAGATTGTTCCGGTTGATTGGGGATTCGACTAAGGTCGGCGATAAATAAATACTCTAATTGGTTGGCAATATATGACCAAGATCAGGGTGGAAGAACAAGGTTTTTTTAAATTTTACAGTCATCTGAATCTCATGATGACTCATCAGAAGATTACCACTTTAAGCCGGTTCCTATCAACCTCATTCCAATCCGTGATCGCATTAAATTGATCGAAATAAGAACAGAAGTTGTAATCCAGACGAAAAGTTACCCCACTCATCTTGAAGCAAACAATCAGAATGAACCAGGCTAATTTATACTTGAAATACTGTACATATATTCGAATTCGAAATGTGCCAGTTACTTCGAGATTTGCGGTTTACACACTTCGAGGAGATGATATTTCACGACAGTTCTTTTTGAAAATCGAGAATAATCAGGTCATGGTTTTTATGGTTTTCCTTCATACGATAAATGTCAGTCACGGAAGCAAGTACAGGTGCATCAGTGGGTGGTGTCTCAGTCAGTCAATCAGTACTATATTGCGTCAATCGTTTATGTTTGCCTTTTCGACTGACATTTATGATATCAAGAAAGATCATATATATTATATTATTAGAATATTTTTGGTTTCTAGGGAAAACTGTGATGAAATGTCGGTGGTATAGCGGTTAGCACGCTCGCCGGCCATGCATATGGTCCGGGGTTCGATCCCCGGCCACGGACGCACTCTTTTACCTCACTGAGCCAGAAATAATGCTGGTAAAATTAAACACTGCTACAGAAACTTCAAGCCACTAGCTTGGAGCCCTATGTTCCACTGGGGACGTGAAGGAAAAATTATTATTATTATTATCAAACTATGTCAACTGCAAAATTCAAAGTAATTGGGGCATTGAGAATTTGAATATATATATATATATATATATATATATATATAGAGTATTATAAGTCCAAATTTGCTTGCTTTATTCTGATTGTCTGCTTCAGGACGGCTGAATCGGCTGTTATTTTGGCTTATAAATTTCGCTTTCACTTCTTCCACCTGTAGGCGGTCAGGGATATTAGGACGGGAGAAAACTCCGATTTCGATCAGGAACTCACATAGATATCCGCCGGGGATCGGTAACTCAATTCTCGATCATTTGGAAATAACTCACAGAAAACGGAGTTGTAAAACAGATTTAGAAAATAAGATAATAGAAATGATTTCAAAGAGTATTTCTGTACAGGAAGTTAGGAAAACGAAGTTGAAATCAAAGCTCTGACGGTAAAAGAAATTGAATAAAACGTTTCTAAAACACAGGGTTCGGGTGTTTCCTCACGAACAACTAAAGCTTAGGATGCATGAACATGTTGTAGACAAAATTCTTTCAACAGTTTGATTGCTCTATACATATGATTCGAAGTGAAATCTGTGCTAATGCTACGTGAACAAAGGTAATAATAGACTTCAGAATTGTGGTGATGGCAGTTCTGAGTTTTCTTTTAGACAACAGTCCTGGTAAGCAATCATGGGCCCATTTAGACTCACATATTCAACTTCTTAGGACCAAGTGAATTGGTAAATGTGCATTGAGGTCACCAACAGTGGAATCTTATCTTTAAAAGTTCAGTGAACAAAAACATGTGTGAAGAAGATGAGTTGAAGAGAAGCAATAAGGAATGTTCTTTGGAATGCTGTCCACATGCGCCTTCGGAAAACGTCACTACTTGTCTCTCCTTTATATGTCCAATTTACAATTTGCTTTGGCTTTAGCATATCCAGGTTTCGTGGCGTATCAGTCTTTCTGTTCAGGTGTTTGTCAATGAAAGAGGTTGGATATCCCATCTTCGGTCATAGTATTTCTGAAAGATTCCACTTCCTCACTCAATGGGAATATGTAGTAAATTCTTATTTCAAGAGAGATAACGACTCGAAAAAACTGTGGTGGTTTATCAACTATCCATTTCAATTTAGATTTCGTTAGATTACTCTTTGTCAAGTTCTTTTTGAAAGCTGTGCCTCTACCAAAAGTGATTAACTTTATGATTCTTCTAAAATTTTGAATTCTAATGTAAACGTTGAACAGGTTGACTGTCAATTGGAGGGCATTGAACTCAAGATACGCTAAGAAAGAATCGACGAGTAATGAACCGAGTGGGTAACGAATCGCTTCTCGAACTTTTTTTGCCGATATATTCGGCTGAACATTCTATATGCCTTTCAGTATTAGTTCACTGATGTACCTAGTGGGTCTTTGAGTCGACAAACGTATAAATGAAACTCATAGTTTCCGTTAAGACGATACTGAGGAATAGGAAAACTACATCTATTGAAGCGATAGTTGACCAGATAGAAATATTTTGTTACTAACTGCCAGGAATCTCTGACCTCTGTCATCAATTTCAGATATATATATATATATATATATATATATATATATATATTAGGTGGTTGGAGGCTATCGCGGGAAGCCTTGGACCTAGGTTTCGCGCTAGTTGTCAGTTGTCAGCATCGCGTATCTACAACCGTGAAGGAACTCATATCCCATCCGAGATTAGAACCGGTGAACTCAATGTGCACCGAAAATGGATTAAATACATCACGCTAGTTAGTACTAATGTGAAGTTGCTTATTCTTAGTTACACAATTATATTAATATCAGTAATTATAATCAATAATTACCATAACAACGGCTCCATGTCTAATGATATGCACTGTATGTGATAATGTCTCAGTAGATTTGTATGTGCACTTAAAACCTTAAGTGTAACTGACTATGTTAACTGTTTTATTGACAGTAAACTGAGTAGTATGTGGGATTTAGTGTTGAAGATTGACATTTAAAAAAAATAGCACATCGTTTTTATCTATCATGTGAGATGATAGGCACATAAGAGAAGTTATGCATGGTTACTTACTGCCTGATTTAATGACTGCACTCAGTAGTTTTAAGGTAAACTATGTTAAAAGTGGATAAGAGTGTGGTAGGCACATTAGTCATGCATTTTTGATGCTTTTCAAATGCCCACACAATCCACTTAAAATTATTTGTCAATGAAATTTTATTTTTAGAGTAGAATGGTATAGAATAATTCAATAATTCAATCCCATGAATTAAAATTCAATCGGAACGAAGAATATTGTTTTCATGGAGGATTTAATCATGAGCTGACATCAGTTAGAGAACCACTGGAAAACCTGGGAGTACTGGACAGCTGTTTCGTCCTAGTTTGGGACTCTTCAGCAGGACGCACCCACCGGGATTCGAACCCAGGACCTTCTGGTTACAAGGCGAGCTCGTAGACCATTGAGCCACTGATCCTGGGTTTGAATCCCGGTGGTTGCGTACTGCTGAAGAATCCCAAACTAGGACGAAACAGCTGTCTAGTACTCCCAGGTTTTCCAGTGGTTCTCTAACTGATGCCAGCTCATGATTAAATCCTCCATGCAGTCAAACAAAATCCCTACAAAACCAATACTTGAAAATGAATCTGATGCTCACTAGTGACTGGCCCTATTCAGGCAGTTAACCTGGGGTTCTAGTGGGAAGCCGTGACCAGTAGGGTACAGCAGGTTGAAGATGAGACTGTAACTCATCGAAGAAGACATTGCGAAGTGGTCGCGCTATATCGTGAATTGGCAGAAGTTAGAATTCAAGGACCATTGGATCGGGTCCCAGTGGCTCAATGGTCTACGAGCTCGCCTTGTAACCAGAAGGTCCTGGGTTCGAATATTGGCGGTGGGTGCGTCCTGCTGAAGAGTCCCAAACTAGGACAAAACAGCTGTCCAGTACTCCCAGGTTTTCCAGTGGTTCTCTAACTGATGTCAGCTCATGATTAAATCCTCCATGCAATCAAACAAAATCCCTACAAAATCAATACTTGAATATTCTTTTCAACAGATTATCCTCTTCAGGTTCTTACAATTATGAAAATCTTTCGCGCGATACGCTGGCCAAGTTTCTGAACCGTATAGAAGAACTGAATGACCAACTTCACATTTTTGTTGGAAATTCAAATCTTGTTGCTTATGCTGTCTGAGTGCAGATGATTTTCAAACAGGTTTCGGGTTGATGAAGCAATATCTTGCCTTTCCAATAATAGCTGGCTCGCTCTGACATCTTCATCCATTCCGACTGACTGCAGTTGAAACTGTGTTTTCTGATCAGATAAGTGAAGCCAGGAAGTCACCTCTGTGAAATATCTCCCATTGATGTCGATTGGTTTTTAGCTGTTGTTGCTTTTGCTGTTGTTTTCCTACCGTCATCACCTCCATCCTCTCGATGTTCACTTGAAGTCTTGTCTTCGCTGCCTGCTACTTCAGCCAGTTTGTTGGTTTTCGCTTGTAAGTCTTCGAGTGAAATCCAAATCTTCCTGTCTTTTCGCTGCCCACAGTTTGACGCACAGTCCAGTTCACCACAATCAGGAATATCTTCGGTGTGATATAAGCAACCGGCCCTGGCGCACTGCACTGCCTAGGGTTGAAGCAGTTTTCAAATTACTTCTGGATCAAGGCTTTTGAGGGCTTTTTTGAAGTTGGTGAAGTTGAGGCGGATGTTTGACTGTTGTTGTATGGCTCTGTTCGATGACGATGAGGCGTAGAGTTGCAAAATTTGATCAGCACATGATTTGCCTCTCTTGAATCTAGCTAGCAGTTCTGCATCCGGTTCATTTTGGTATTCTTAATAAGAATAGTTCCTTTATTATAACTGTAACATAAATGTCGAGCTTGTGGACGAATTTTTCAAAATGTATATTCTTTATTTATTAATCAGTTTCAAAATTCATCTGGGAGTTATATTTAGATAGTTGTTTTGAAACATCATTGGTTCCTAATCTGGTTTCTGTTAAGGAGAGATTATTTTAGACACGATCATGAAGTAAGCATGGGACGGTTATTTAGTCGTTTACTAGGTGTGGTTCACCACCGCCTTGGCCTTCGTGTTGATTTTCGTCTTCCCAAACGGTAGGGAAGTAGACTCTGTGATGTCCTTTGTATTTTTGTAGTTTTTACTTTTGTAGTTCATTTTCTCTCCATGTTATCTCGTTTTTCCTTATTGATTATATCCGGTTGACCATTCATCATTCAGCTAATCAGTTGGCGATCCCCGGGACAACGTAAGACTATGAACTCATGCATTTTTATTTATTTTGTTGCTGACTGACAATAACCTCTGACCTTTTTTGTTAATTCACATTATATCCCCCTAATAATCTCACAGCTTTGAAGTGAAGTTACGAAAAGCAGTGATCCTTTTTGATAACTTCTGTACTTTTAGTTCCATTAATTCTAAAAGCTTTTTATGTGTGTTTATACAGGGAATTAGTGTATTTCTTTCCTCTGAATTACTGATAACAGCGGTGGCACAGCGTTGCGATGCATGCCAACCATGCATGTAGTCCGGGGTTCGATCTCCGGCCGCCAACCAAATCCAGTAATAAGATTGGTAAAGTGAATAGGTTGGGCAAGGGGCTGACAACCTATCTCATGCCTCTAGCTTCAAGCCGTTTTTTTCCACTAGGAACGTAAAGGAATAAAATAAAACTAAAATAAATAATAATAATAATAATCATGGCTTATTTTATGACAGGGGACAGTTTTCGCGCATCCCCCTGTTAGTCCTATGTGACTCATCTAAGCTTATAACAGTGTGGGAACGCAGAAGACACAACAGTCTCTGTTGTGAGAAACTGTTTAAATAAGGACATATATGTATATGTATATGCAAACAGTGAACACACTCGAGCTTAAAATGTGAGAATACATGCGAGCTTATAACTAGAACTCATGGATATGAGATTTTCTGCATTTTTGACTGATTGACATTTAAGCATCTTTTGTTATTAGATTACTAGAACAAGTTTTAGTAGTAAATATACTACACGTGAAATTTTAGATTGCTAAATATATACAGAAATTGTCTGGTGATGTGACTAAGTTTGGTTGAAGAAGTTCTAATGATGTATTCATTTAACTCATGGATAATTCCCATTAATATATTTAGAAAACTAAGACAAGTGATTCATATATATAAATATATATTTATATATAATGGAAAAGATTTGTAGCTCAGGTGGATGATTTTGATGTGGTTGGACAGTCAATTTGCGTAGCTTTCATCGTCCTACTAGGAGACATCTTCAGCGCATACTTCAATGTGAAGTGTGCCCTAAAATGTTTGGCTAGTAGGGCGTTGAAAGGTTTGCAAATTAACTATCCAGCTCAGAGAACACAAGCACATCAAAATCATATATATATATATATATCACGAAATATACACATTGGGTCATAGGAGTTATTAAGAAGACAGTTGCAGCGAAGAAAATTTTCTTTCGACAAAGTCATCATCTAGGCTGTACTTTCGTGTATTTATATCAAATGGATGGGGAAGTTGCAGAATAATTTCCGGTTAAAAGTCAAATTAATAAAAATTAAAATTAGGAATTAGAATACCATAATAAACAGGGGGATGGATAAAACAAACAAAGTAGCATCATAATAACTAAGAAGATTGACATTGTACAATTAGGGGTAGAAATGCAGAAATAACAAAATGGACAGGATGTTTGGATCAAAAAACTAATGTGATGAATAATTGTTTATGCGATCAGGGATTAAATGTGTAGAAATAGTAAAATGACAAAATAACCACGAAATTCGGGTATGAAAATATGGTAGTGTAAACAGGGATTAAGAAAAACTTGAAATAACATGAATAAAAAGAAAGTTTAGATAAAAAAGGCGATAGGATGGTCATTACTAAGAAAAAAATTACCTGTTTGTGATGGCCATAGCAGGGACAGGGTTTGGACGTATTTCTTTTGGATACATAGCGTAGGTTTGAGCTTTTGTATAGCTAGCGCCTCGGCTATGCCCAGATGTCTTGATTTCACTCCCTTTGATAGATTTGTTTGAATCTTGTATATTACTTTGAAGGATTTTTCGAAAGTCGCTGAATGTCCTGAATTGACCAGATGTTCTGTTGCCGAACTGTATACACGCTTTTGGTCTCCTTTTATTAACCAGGCTGGGTAGTGTTCACGAGCGCGTTTTCCAATTCGGCGCATGGTACGGCCAACGTACTCAGCTCCACAAGAGCAAGTAAAAACTGGTATATGCACGTTTTGATTGATTTTCACAATATTGACACATTATAACAATAATGATAAATTTTGAAACCGTGATATTGGTAATACAGTTAGTATTACAGTTCCACCACTTCCTTTTTATATTTTCAACACCTCTGTAATCATCCCTTAATCTCATTACATATTCATTAAAACGTATTTTACTTACTTCTCATACAGTCTAGCATTACGTAATCCGTCCATCCATTTGTTTTTTTGGCCTTTATGGACTACTACATCTACCTGAACATTTTTATTTGCCTAATCACGCTGTTTTTCCATTGTTCTTGTTATCACAGTTCGCCTCACTTTTTCATCCTTGCTGTTAATACGACCATTATTATTATTAATGCTTTAACTAATTGCACAATTTACATTCATCATCGTATTATCCTATAGACAAAACATCATGATTTGTTTATATCTGAATTTTGTTTTGTAAAGTTATGTAGGTATATTAGAGTTAAGCCCGATCAGACCTAACTGAAAGCACAATATTGTTCGTTTGAATGTGTTGTTCTAAAATAAAATCCAATAAGACAATATTCACAATTATCCGGCTACATTGGGAGAAATAACTCTTTTAAGGTGTGAAGGATAATGGAGGGAGAGAGGCTGAACAAACTTTTTCCTACCTCAGAGATTGCGCTGAAATTGAGTAATTACCCCGATAAATTAATTACGAAGTATGTATGGAAATGTAAAAATAAAATTACTTCTATGCACAAGCAATGTTAGGTTTACATTTGAAGGCGATTGTTTCCTCTAGGTTGATGGTGTTGCTATGGAAAGTCCGTTAGGGGCCATTTTTAGCAGATATCTATATGTCATACATTCAGAGTTTATCGGAGAATTTAATCAAAAATGTGTCACTTTATAGGAGGTATATTGACGACATTGCAATCATAAGTGACAAGCCTTCTTCTGCCATTTCTGTTTTAAATTGAATGAAAGAGGTTCAGAACAGCATATCCCATACGTCCGTAGGAAAGGAAGATAACTGTTTATCATTCCCAGATATATTGCTTAGTCGACGGCTTGATGGGTCAATACAAAAAGACCTATTTATAGAACGGCTATCTGGACATGACGCTATCTTATTTATCACAGTTTTTGCCCTGTTCGGTACAAAAAAGCATTAGTCCGCGAGGTGCCTCTTCAGTAGAATCCAACGAATATGCACTGAAGACACACTTGATGAAGAAGAAAGAAAGCCGACACAAACTCTGGTTGATATCTAGACAAGTTTATCAGGAGATATAAAGTAGTCAGCATATCAAACCCCACCCTCCAACACTCTGCAAGTAAGATGTGTATATCAAGCTACCATATATAGGGGATCATAGTGTAACAACAGAAGACAAGGGCCAGGCAACAGATCGTTTTATTATGAAAATCAACACGTATTTATACATCTTTCAACTACATTATTATAGACAAGCGCAGTCATCTGATTGGTTGTTTAGGTAGACAAACGCAGGCTTCTGATTGGTTGTTTCGGGATTCCTTGACAAATAGAGTTCTCTCTGCGAATCATATTTTGCCACGTTAACTTTGCTGTGATTGGTTGTTGACTCAGGCTTGTTCATATTTTCTCACGGCCCATATTAGTGACCTAGACCTTAACGTAGATTAGTGCCAACCAATCGGCTAGCAGCCTGCTCTCATCACACTCGTCCCCCCGTCAAATACGTGCGACTGAAGTCGGCTTGATCTACTTGGTGCAGGCGTCATCGTTGGCTTGTCTTGCTGTATCCATTTCTGGAGCTCGCTGACGTTCACGCGCCTCTTATTGTTCGCCATTGCGACTGTGTCTGCGTAACCCCATCTCGAAGTGACCATATATGGTCCTTCCCACTTTGGAAACTGTTTGCCTGACCCTGTCGAACATTCGTCCATACTTCGGCTCACACTTTCATATGCTGCTTTCACCCGACCTCCCAGCAGCGTCCCAAGTAGCAGCTCCATCGCTGACAGATCTTGAACGCCACTCAACTGCGCAGAAGCCTTGAAGTCCTGCCCGAAGATCCATATGTCTCCATCGAAAACAGCAGGGCATAGGCTTTCCATTTGTCGGTAGGCAGCGACACCAAATGTAACAACAGAAGACAAGGGCCAGGCAACAGATCGTTTTATTATGAAAATCAACACGTATTTATACATCTTTCAACTACATTATTATAGACAAGCGCAGTCATCTGATTGGTTGTTTAGGTAGACAAACGCAGGCTTCTGATTGGTTGTTTCGGGATTCCTTGACAAATAGAGTTCTCTCTGCGAATCATATTTTGCCACGTTAACTTTGCTGTGATTGGTTGTTGACTCAGGCTTGTTCATATTTTCTCACGGCCCATATTAGTGACCTAGACCTTAACGTAGATTAGTGCCAACCAATCGGCTAGCAGCCTGCTCTCACCACAATAGCAGCTTGATAACTAGACAAAGACTGAGCTCTGCTGTTAAAAAGACTTTTTATGTGGCTAATTTCATAATAATTGAGAATGTGGAGACACTATATCCATCCGTCCAAGCCCTTTTGAACATGCGAAAAATGATGTCCTATCCTACTATATTTACTAATTTGAATATACATGTAGACACACATAAATAGCAAGGACTTATCGATCTCTGCAAATAAGATCCGGCCTCAGAGCATATTCTAAATGGATCCAGAAACAAATGGAATCTTCAAAACCCATTGATGGTGAGAATAGGAGACCTAGCACCTCTATCGCGAAACATGATAGAGAGACAGGACGTAAAATTGATGTTTCCACACGTCTTTTAAACCCATCTATAAAACATGTTTAGGGTAGGATGTAACGTAAATATTTTGGAAGGCCTAGTTGGCAATTAGAAAGTTTAAACCACTTTTATGCGTTCAAAAACGATTCATCAGCACACTAAGTTTCCCTTGGTGAACTTTCTTTTGATACCATAGCAGATGTACTATGTACCTCTGTTATTTGGTTTAGTGATCTTCATTGTTATTTTCACCTTCAATATGTTCTGTTAACTTGACATAAATTTATTTTTTCACCACTTAACTCTTTATTATTTGCATAAATGTATATTCCTATGACAATTCCATATGTGATCAGAGCAGTTACATTGGAAGGACAGAAAGAAGGGCATATCTACGATTTTCTGAACATGTACCAAAAAGCTTACGTCTAAAGGGAACAAATGCTTTAAACAGTGCCATCACCAGGCATCTCCTCGACACGGGTCATGAGGTGGACGTTGAAAAGTCGTTCAAAATTATCAATAAGCAAAATAGCTCAATTCTCCTTAAGTTTGGTGAAGCCATTTCCATCAAGCGCATGAAACCTGATTTATGCGTCCAGAAAGAAGCGGTTGTCAGACCTTCTTTGCCCTGGTAACTGGATAATTTCACCTCTCTTTCCTCCGAATGTGAAATGCTAAAAGTTTCCATTGTGTTTGATTATTATTGTTCGGAATAGTGGTTGATATTGCATATTTATATATGTATATATTTTTAGTGTATGCGTATATTGATCGATTGATTTTTGTTTAAACTGAACTCTGTGCAAGTATGTTAAAATTGTTGTTGTAGATATATTTAATAATGTCTTTGCCATGTAAGCAGCTGACGAGAAGGCAACGAAATAAAAGATGGCACCATTTTATTCTGCTAAAAATGTAGTTCTTGCATTGTTCAAATTCATTAAGGGGAATAAATGTATGAAATATTTAAGATGTGTTGCGCAAATACACAGTATACGATTCAGAAAAATTAGGCATTCTTATTGCTTTGTCTTAATAATAGTAGTTGTAATAATGATAATAATAATATTAATGATGACATGGATGCCAAACATGCGCAGGATAATGACAACACCAAAAATAAGGAATCTAAATCGTCAGCAGTACTTCCTTACGAAGGAGGAACCTCAGAAACCCTACGGAGAATTATTAACAATGCAGCAGGAATAAAATTGGCATTCAGTCACCCACAAACCCAATTAGAAGCGAGCTTTGTCGGTTAAAGGATCCTGTGGAGCATTTAAAACAAAACAATTTAGTCTATCTAATACCCTGTTTGAATGGTTGACACGTCAATTACATAGGCCAAAGTAGTAGAACAGTTGCACTCAGACTAGCCGAGCATAAAAACCTAGCAAAATATAAATTAGTTGACCTGAATAAGATAAGAAATGTAGAGAATAGTTCAACTACAGCACTCACTACATGCATTTACACACAACCATACAATAGGAAGATGGGAAAGGATGACAGTTTTATAATCTAATGCAATAGCAGTGTGTGTGTGGGGGGAGAGATTGATAACAGAAGCTTTGTTTGTCGAATCAACTGCAAACCAACACGTGTAACAGGAATGATTCAACATCTGTCCCTGATATCTGGAAAATTATACCACCCCTACAACAGCAAATAGGAGAGGACAAAGAAAACTATGAAACTCAAGTTTCAAAGTCGTGTGATTACAGCTGATATGATTATGAATAATAAATTTTGTTCGAAACTGTGTCATCCAGTAAATAACACTGTTTCACTGACTGTGAGTGATACATCTAATGAACAAACCAATATAGAATTACCTGCTTCTACGTTACCCAAGTTTTACAGATATGATAACTATGTTTTTATTTTACTTGAATATTAAAATAATTTAGAAAAATTACAGGAATTATAAAGAATGCCTTATATCAGATGGAATCCAAATTGACTGAATAGAAATGAAGGACTAAAACAGATTTCGACCTGGTTACAACACCCTCCTCCTCCATGAAATGATGAAATCAGTACAAATGCGATACGCATTTTTTTATTATATAAACACATGCTTCTTTTAGAGTTTTCAAACACTTATCAAATTCAACAACCTACGCCTGGTTTTGTCATCTTGACTAATTGGCCAACTTAGCAACGCAAAAATTACCCCGTACTGAGGAACGATGATTAAATTGTTACATATAAGCTGAAATTTTTTAAAATTCTGGTTTATCAATACTACTCTGCCAAAGTTATTAGCAGCAGCATTAAACAGCCAGTGTCAGTGAAATCAACAATATCGCTTTGTTTTTCAGTCACTGGGAAATACAAAACACTTTTAAGTAAGTTCAGTCCACGGAAATTACAAATGTCAAATAGGGGTGAAGAAATAATCAGAATAAAAAGCAAGTTAAACATTGCGCAACAAGGTGATACTTAGAATAAGACAACACCGTAAAGTTCTGGGTTCGAACCACACATAGTGTGGGTGCATACGGCTGACGAACCTGCTACAGGGATGAAGCAGCTGTCAAGTACTCCCTGTCCATTTTCACTGGTTCTCTAACCAATAGAAATCCGTGATCAACTCCTAAAAACAAAAACTAACCCATACAAACCAAACTTTTGAAAGTTAATTTGATGCTTGCTAGTGACGTGCTACAGGACAGAGTTTTCAGCAGTTCTAATGAGAAGTCGTAACCAGTGAGGTTCATCCAGTCAAGTGTGAGGATGGATATCTCATAGATGACATTGTTTGGTGTCAGTCGCGTTAAATCATGAATTAGTAGAAGTTAGAATTCATACGTTGGCCACTGAATCGCGTCACAGTGACCGAGTGGTATATAAGCTTGCCATGTAATCGAAACGTCCTGGTTTCAAACCTCTCATAGTTTAGGTGCTTACTGACGATGATTCGCAAACTAGGATGAAATAGCTGTCGATTACGCCAATGCTGATATCGGTCCTTGATCAACTCGTAAAGACAAGTGAGATGAAATAGTGGAAAAATAAGCAAGGACGAAGTATGAGAAGAGATTGCTATACTTTAGGAGAGAAAGATTAATACCATGAAAGATAAAGGGGTTGAACGAATGCTTTCTGTATACTTCTTTCAGTGTTTTAGGCTTCAGCAGTACAAATAATTAGGTTACATAATTACCTTAGCTAATTAATTTCTCAAGTATTGGTTTTGTAGGCATTTTGTTTGATTGCATGGAATATTTAATCATGAGCTGACATCAGTTAGAGAACCACTGGAAAACCTAGGATTACTGGACAGCTGTTTCGTCCTAGTTTGGGACTCTTCAGCAGGACGCACCCACCGGGACTCGAACCTAGGACCTTCTGGTTACAAGGCGAGCTCGTAGACCATTGAGCCACTGGTCCTGGGTTCAAATCCCGGTGGGTGCGTACTGCTGAAGAGTTCCAAACTAGGACGAAACGGGTGTCCAGTAATCCCAGGTTTTCCAGTGGTTCTCTAACTGATGTCAGCTCATGATTAAATCCTCCATACAATCAAACAAAATCCCTACAAAACCAATACTTGAAAATGAATCTGATGCTCACTAGTGACTGGCCCTATTCAGGCAGTTAACCTGGGGTTCTAGTGGGAAGCCGTGACCAGTAGGATACAGCTGGTCGAAGATGAGGCTGTAACTCATCGAGGAAGACATTGCGAAGTGGTCGCGCTCTATCGTGAATTGGTAGAAGTTAGAATTCAAGGACCATTGGATCGGGTCCCAGTGGCTCAATGGTCAACGAGCTTGCCTTGTAACCAGAAGGTCCTGGGTTCGAATCCCGGTGGGTGCGTCCTGATGAAGAGTCCCAAACCAGGACGAAACAGCTGTCCAGTACTCCCAGGTTTTCCAGTGGTTCTCTAACTGATGTCAGCTCATGATTAAATCCTCCATGTAATTAATTTTTCGTCCATGTAGATTCCTTTCAAGGAAGGCGTTGTGCAGAGATAAGGTGACCAATATCGATCAGAGATTCAGTTATCGCCCTTCTTCTTGGCTTTATACTGCTTGGTGATAAATTAGTTGAAATAGGACTCTAGATTTCCTAGATTCCCTGAATTTTACATAAAATATAAAGATGTAGACCTTAACCTTAACTTTTCATGTTGTTATATGAATTCAGTATAGGAAGGTATTGTAAGCTGAGGAGTATTGGACAACGGTCTCATTATAGTTTTGGGGCTGTTAGGCAATGATTTCCCATTATTCTGTCGACTTGGAATTTAATTGAGGACTTTCGGGTTATGAAGCGATCACGCACTAGTACAGTGTACTGTATATAGTTTTGATAATGCACCTTGTGTATTTACGAATACTTTACTCATTGACGTCAGATTAAACCCTTTTTGATCCATCTAGAAACAACTTCATTTAGAGTATAAGCTCCGCTTTGGTTAGCCTAATTTGGATCCTCGTAGTGTTTTTTTGTTTGATTTCCATTAATAGCCTGACAAATAAGAAGGATATAGTTATTACTAAGTTAGATAAAGGCATTCAACAAAGGAATTAAAATAAATCAGACTATATAAACAGGACTGTATTAGGAAACGTGGCGACCGATAGACAGTCTGATGAATGAAAACTTAAAAAATCCCTAGTTGACATCAAACGTCAAATGAAACCTTTTTTAACTGAGTGGAAATTGTTGCACATGACAGAGCAAAGCAGCAAAATATCTATTTTCTGTTGGGCAACATATCTCTCTCTTCATGCCTACAAGTTATGCGTGAATCTTGCCAAAGGCGTGCGAATCAGCATAAGTCACTTAGGTTTATTATGTGATTCTACTACAGCCTGAGAATTGCAAATCTTTGTAAAAGAATAACTCTTCGTTGCACTCCACTTACTCTACAATACTAGATATATCAACCGTAAATGCTACAAGTCCTGCTTATTTGTGAATCGTTGCAGAGCTTGACATTTTTCCATTGTTATTATTACATACTATTATCATTAATTAATCGAATGATGAAGTCACGTACAGTCTGTATGTGTGTGCGTATGTGGCAATCAACCAGATCGCTCTTCTCTGTTTCGTTATCATATAAATACGGTTCAACTTAGTTCACATATCGTTTTGTACAAAATTGAAAAAAAAGCAGATAATAAGCGGTGAAAGTAAGTCAATTTCAAAGGGATTTGGACTCATTTTATCATTATTTTTATTGTGTAAATATCCTCATAATTTATTCACAGGCTAAAAATAAACTGTTCTTCAGACTCCTTTGCCTTCGAAGTGAAGCAGATGGCTTCAGGAGCACTTCTCCCTCCCCCATATATTACTCTGATCATGGCTAATCATAGCATCTCAACTCCTTGTAATACAACATCTTCCATGTCACTATCGAATGATGATTAGCTTGGCGCACAGCGTCATGTAGTGGGTTTGTGCAATCCGTCTTCATTTCCTCCAGGATAACTGTTGAGCAGCATATTCTTGATCCGTTCGTCTCGAGAGTTTCGTGTTAATATAGGTGTAAAACTTGAGCACTGTGGCAGTAAGTAATTCCATATTAGTTTGTTTATTAGATGCATCACACAGTGGAATAGTGTTATTTACTGGATGACAGAGTTTCGAACAAAACATATTGTTCATAATCATATCAGTTATAATCAAACGACTTTGAAACTTGAGTTTTATAGTTTTCTTTGTCCTCTCCTATTTGTCGTCGTAGAGGTAGTAGAATTTTCCAGATATCAGGGACAGGTGATGAACCATTCCTATTATATGTATTTACAGCTGATTCGATAAACAAAGCTTCTGTTATCAATCTCTGTCCCAGAAGCTTTATTTATCGAATCAACTGCAAATACATGTAATAGGAATGATTCAACACCCGGTCACCAAGACATCTGGAAAATTCTACTACCCCTACGACGGCGAATTGTTTTCGTGACGCGCCTGCCTAGGTCCTCACCCATATAGGAGAAGTGGTTGACTGAATATTGGTGCTGGCTACTTGTAGAAGATTTCCAATCTGATTTCAGAGTGATGAAGGTCTCTCTTTGCTGTCTGATTGTGGTTTTCATGTCTTCGTCCTTGCCGTCTGTAGTTGAAATGATGTCACCAAGATAAGTGAAGGAGGTGACTTGTTTTGAATTTCTTCCGTCGACACTGATGGGTGCTTGTTGGAGTTGTTGGTAGATTGTCTCCATCACCTTCGTTTTCTCTACGTTTATTTAAATTTCGACTTTTTCTGCTTCTTTTGATTTTCTGTTGGTTTTTCCCCTGTAGGTTTCCGAGTTAATAAAAAGTTGTAGAAGGTCAGAACCGACTGTTTATCAATGAAGCAAAGGGAAAAAGGAGAAAAAACATGGATGAAGGATATTAAGTGTCAGTTATCAGTCTCTATGGAACAAATGTTGACTTTATAAAAGGCAAGGGTAAACAAAGCAGTAGGACATAATTCTTCCCGATACAGAAACCAAGTCTTCTAATAGTGACTGCTGCCTCTCCAGCTACTGAATAAAACGCGGTCAAGGACTTCTAGGTCGACCTACAGGGACACGATAGAAAACCTAGAGCGATGTCTTCGGTTTTATCGAATGTCGGGTATTTATCATGTGGGTTACGATCGCTAAATTCAAGTATTTGGTTTCTCCTTCACTCAGTTATACAGGTAAATGTTCTCATGCTAGCATGGGTATATCCTACTGGTTCCACAGAGTCATTGAAGTACATTAGTGGGCATTGATGGATTCATCAGAGAGTACCTGAATCTCATTGGTCACTATCTTAACTACTTAATTGCTTTGTTAAAAAATGGTAGGCCTGAAAGAAACTACCTCATGATAACCACCTCTAACTTGGAACTAAGCTGTAAATTGCTAAAATGATAGGCAAATAGGAAAAAAGAAAGTGTCACACTTTTCGTCCTTGTATCGGTTTTTAGGAAATAGGTTGGTAGAGGGTTAAAATTCTAAAAAAGTAATCTAGATGGGTGGAGAGAGAGGTTGATTACTGAATCCTTGTTCATCGAGTCTACACCCAACACATACAACAGAAATGACTCAATGCAAATACCAGAAATATGGAAGATATTGTCACCGTCAGTCAGTCATATCAGAAGAGGATAATAAATAATCTCAAAATTCTGTTTCAATTCAAACATATCACAAACAGTCTAACAAGTTACTTATTATGGCTATAAAAACTACTCGTCTTAATTCCCATCTGACTGTAGTTGATCAATAACACTCATTATTATTTATGAATGAACATTATCTCATATTCATTTTTATTCAAATATCTAGTCACTTCCACACAAGTATATAAGTGAATGAAAAAGGTTGTATGAGTAACGTGATATGATTATGAGCAATAGTTTGTGCTCGAAACTTGGTTGTCAGTTAATGTTACTGTATAACACTGTGTGATTTATCAGAATAAAATCTTATTCATGATGGAGTTATGCTCTACCACAGTGCCCAAGTTTTATTATTATTATATTATTGTTCTCTTGGGTTCCTAGTGGAACATAGGGCTTCAGCTGCACGTCTTCACTTGCTTCTGTCTTTTGCTGTACTTTTTACTTACATCCATGTTAGTCCATACTGTTTCAACTCCTCTTCACACGATCTCTTCCATGTAACCCTTGCACTGACGTCCCACTCGTCGCTTCCTTTTCGGGTTCGACTCGAGCAATGGCCTGACGCGCGCGCGATGTCACCTAGCGGCCTCCCCAGCGACTGTCCAATCCATCTCAACTTTCTCCTGCATATTTGTTGGGCGACTGGTTCTTGTTTTGTTTGTTCCCATGGTTTCTTATTGGTGATTGTTTCCAGCCATCTAAGTTTCATACTTATATCAATTTTTGAAAGGAGTCACTTGTAATTATAATCTAGAGCAAGACCATTACTTATTTTAAGAAACACCAACGAACTAACTGTTTCCAGTAGTTCCTCATCTCATCTAACTCGTGATTTATGCTGAACTAAATCAAATATCCGAGAACCAACACTTGAAAACAGCCAGTAACTACCTGTCAATAGGTCAGCTGTACATCAAGTACAGTAAGATGCAAAATCAGTAATCCATTGACCAAACGTATTTGCAGATGCACTGTCGTGCTTGTGTTTTTTACTTACAGAAACAATATAAGAAGGATGGAGGAAACTGATACCTCAGATGAATAAACAGAACTGCAGATATCAGGGTAGATTGCTGAAAAATGTCGAGCCGTATTATTCTACGGCGATACGTTTTCATTTCACTCTGTTTTCTGCCATTTATCAACCCATAGCTCAGCTTATCGTTTTCCATCCAGATTTCCCTAGACATTCCTGAGCGTTAGGTCACTCGATAGCTTTCTCGGCGTGTGTGTAACCGAATTTCGTTTTCTTCAGCTAATTTGTTAGGTAATATGTTCTTCGTAGCCTTGGTGCCACAGATCCCTGCTGCTTATCCTTTCCAACCATCCGATCTTCAGTATGGAAGATAAAATAGGCAGTTGTTGATGAAACTTGGCGACAGCCTGTTGCAAGTGCTTTCCTTTCGAGTCAAATCACTGAATTGACAATAATATCACCAATTTGGATGTTCTTCTGCATGTTGAGATTTCATGACTTTGGCATTCTCATCCGTGTCACATGTAGTTAGAGTAACGCTGCTGCAAAACATTGATTGGTGCTTACGTCGTTGCTGGTCAAGCCTCTTTATTCCCTCCGTCTTCTCTATGTTCCTTTGAATGCTTGTCTTCAACGCCTATTTTGTCAAATTATTAGTTTTACATGCAGGTTTTTGAGTTTGTAAGAAATTAAACGTAAACAATTTGAGAAATTCAGATATTACAGAGTCTTTTCGTCAGTCTCTTGAATAATCCAGTCGACTACAGCCGGCAGTTCCAGCAGCATCATTTCGAACTTAATAATTCTGTTGACTGAAGCAATCGATAAACAATGTTATATATGTCCTATGTGATGACTGAAGGTCGTAATATCTGAGCCAGTCACCTTTAAGGTAGTAAAATACCGCTCAACTAGCTAAGCTCTTGTACCCGGCTGCTAGTCAGAATGCCGTTTACAACAGTCACGATAAGTAATAACAAGTGATTGCATAATATGTGCTACTGTTCATCTGTTGTCGGAATAACTGTCTGGCTAGGTATCCTGCTGTGAAATACCATGATCACCTCTGATGGTTACTCTCAATTCTTACAAATCTCAGTGTATGGGATACCCTCTAAGAAGACCACTGAGGGATGTGGAGCTTCAGGTGTACCCAGTGGTGAGAAATCGAATGGGGAACGAAAATCTCGGTGTCACTTTGAGGCTGATATTGAGGAGATCATATGACAAAGGAGCTTAAAGTTCATAAGCAGTCGTGAAACCAACCAAAAAAAAGGAATAGAGAGAAAACAATCAAACAGAGATGTGCTGTATGATGCCCTGTATTCCACTTGCAACCCCAAAAGAAATAACAATAATTAAAACATTTTGCCAGTTCCATATCAAACATCTTCTTGAATGTCCATTACCGACAAATATTTGAAAATCAAACGACTACAAAATCCTTGCCCGTAATTTTCTCATCTCTTTGATTTACATTCTTTATGAGTATGTGGTAAGATGGTATTGAGAAGACTATTCAACCATTTATCAATTCACATTAATCGATCTGATCTATCATCAGCAACACAAAAGGGTCATTTAAAAAACGTATCTTGACTGATAGATAATTTGAACGTTATTCATAATTAGTGATATTATTAATAATAGCACGATTTAATCTCATGTCAGTAAATGAATAATGGTAATGTTCTTAAAGCAGACGAAATTAACTCATTTTTAATTTTTATAAAATTGAAATAAATCATGTCATTGTGTTCAAAAATCAATAAACCTTATCGATTTTTTGTCCATTTTTGTTGCCGTCATTAAAAATTCCATTTATTTTTGTCAGGAAGACATTTTGAATAACGTCGCCTATTTCAGTACTTATTCGACAGTGGAATAAATATTAAGCGGTTGTTACTTTTACAGATAACGTATTCAAGAACTAACATTTTTGTGAAAGTACTCGAACTATAAGACAGTTACTTTTTACATTGAATTTGTTTTAGAATCTTATAAAATGATGGTGTTGGATTGCTTGTTTTGAAGTTTTTCTAGCGTGCATGCGATCTTCATCGATCCAATGACGTCAGTTTTTCCTCTTTTCTCATAAATCCACTTGTTTCGTTCTGAGTATTACGTCTTATTCTCTGCCTTCCTCTTTATCTGACGTCATGTTCATCCATAGGCTGTCGTCTCCCCATCACATGATCTCCTTCATGTCAGCTTCACTGTTACTCCCGAGTCGTTGTTTTATATGAGGGTTCCACTTCATCGTTTGCTTATCGTACGGTCTTAGCAGTGTGTATCCGATCCCTCTTCATTATCTTCGTCATAGTTGATGGGCAATAGGTTCCCACCTATTAGGTCGTTCTTAGAGTTCCCTGTTGCTATTTCTTTTCAGTCATTTAATCTTCACTATGAACCGGAGAAGGTGACTTTGCATTAAAGTCTTCAGTAGCCTGTTGGAAACGTTCTTTGTTACGTGCCAAGTTTAAAATCTATATGAGGGAAATGATTAATTTAAAATCGATTTTTGTTGTTTATGTTGAGTACACTAGATTTGTAAACTGATTTCTGAATGATGGAGGTGTGTTTCGTCCCTCCGATTCTAATTTTAAATCCCTTATCCGCTCCGCTGCCTTCATTTACAACGATGCTGCCTAGATCAACGAAGGAAACCACCTCTTTCAAATTCCACTGGTAGGGATCGGTGTGTGTGCGTCTTGTTGTTTGATGGTTATTTTCATCACCTCTATCTTTTCCATGTTCACCTGAATGTTTGTCTGCATTAGCTGTTATTTCCTCTTTTTTGTCTCTACCTGTAGGTCTTCGAGTTTGTTTAACACTAGATGTAGTTCGTGAAGTGTAGATCTTCTCGGATCTTCCTATCGTTCTGACCTATTCCTGTCTTCTTACTCCCCACTCACGGTCTTCCGCATGATCGAGTCCACCACAATTAGGAATATGATTGTTGATTTCAGACAGTGACCTTGTATTACTCCGGTTTTCACTCCAATGAATTATCTCAGTTTTCTGTGCCACCGTCAAATGGCTGTTGAGTGAAGCTGGTGAGGATTCGAAGCACTATATGGTGGTGAAGTAGTCTCCAAATCATTTCACAGCCAACTTGATTGAAGGCAGTTTCAAAGTCGGTAAAGTTGAGGTGGAGGCTTGGCGGACATTCTATGCTCTGTTCAATGATGGTGCTTAGAGTGTCTATTTGTTCCACACACGATATTTTTTTGCTGAATCCATTTTTTTCTGGAAAGAGTTCTGCATCTATTGCATCCTCTTCAGGATGACGCGACTTATTTTTTTCTACTTGGCGCGGAAAGAAGCATGATTCAGCGACACTTCTTGCAGAGGCCCAAGCTGCTGGATTTTAGCACGCTGTAGTCTTTGTCATTTGCCCTCACGACTACCCATAAGCTTCTCACATGACCTCTTTAACATCACCCTTACACCTAACTCGTCGTTTTGTATTCGAGTTCAACTCATGGTACTATCTGGCGTGTAGCCATCGCCTCCCTCGACGAGCAATGTTAGCGGATGTAGGGTCAGGCTGGAAAAAAGCTAGCGGTGGTCAAACGAAAACTTAGCACCAGTCAATGAAATCCACAACAGTTGGTCCAAGCCACGTAGGAAGGTGTAGACTTCCAGGCTGGGGTCGTCGGGACGGTAAAAATCTATGGTTGGAAACAATTGGTGACATGGCTCAAAATCGTTCTCAGTGGCTAACGCAGATGCATCCACTCCTTGTGACTTATGATCTCCAATGGAACTGTTTTTTTTTTTTTATTACTCCTTTGTCTCACATCTCTGCTCACTGTTTCTATTATGCTTTTCTTGTACTTTCTTCTCTTGCTTCGCGTGCTACACGGAGTGTGGCGACTTGAACTTCCGCACATTTGTGCAAAGTTCTGTGTCAAAAACAGATATACAGACAGACAGACTGGCGTGTAGCATTGACTTCATTCTCATTTTCTTCTGCATATTTACTGAGCGACAGGTTCTTGCTCGGCTGGCTAGTTCTAAAAATGCCTTGCTGATTATGATTTCTCGCCTGCCGGTGAAGTTCAGCTTCAGTTGAAGGCAACTTCAATACATTACACTGACTTGTTATTCTGTTCCTTTCAAAACACAAACTTTAATTGTTTGTTTTATTTTCTTATTACTATTATATTATAGTAAGAAAATACTACACACAACATGGATGCAGAGATTACGGAAAAATCGGAATTTGACGTAGCAGTTAAACGAAAGCCGACAAATGTATGTTTACAATCAATTAAGGCAAAGTTGAGCAGTCGAAAAATGATTGCGGTTATTGTCTTTATTGCAATTCTTCTTGACAATATGCTATTAACAGCTATCGGTGAGTGGTTGCCTTGAAGCCGGGTATTAAATTCTTTTCATATATTAACGATTATGAACGATTAAGTCAAATCCTACTTGCTGAATCGTTATGCAACTGGGAGGTCATGTGTCCAAAGTACATTAGGTGTGTACTGGAGATGAGTTCCTAACTAGGACTGGACAGCTGTCCAGTTCCATTAGTTTTCTAACCCTTGGTCAGAACTGAAACAGATCAAATCCTAGCGAACTAACTCTCGAAAATATAGAAAAGCATTTAATGCACTGTATGTCGATGGGTACTGAAGATTGTTCCATTGTTATATTTGAAGGTTGAGTGCTTGGAGGCATTCTACAGAAGGTTTCGTCACTTAGGTTCTTTTAATGCTGGTGGTCATTAGAAAGACGTGTCTACAACATCGAAAAATAAAATGTTGCCTTCAACTATGAGATTTTAACCGGAGACACTCATCAATTCAGTCAGTGGTGTTACCATTGGCTGTCTTGGATACGCTGTCAACGGAGCGCCAGAATTGCATTATTCAACTCCTTAGTTTTGGTGTCTTAATTAATTCTATGCAGCTAATAGCATAATAATTGAAAATGTGAAGCCAATATATCTGTCTATCTAAGCCCTTTGAACATACGAAAAATGATGTCACATCCCACTGTATTTACCAGTTTGAATGTACATGCAGACACACATACATACGGAGGACTCATCGATCTCTGCAAGTAAGGCCTGGCTCCAGAAACAAATGGAATCTTCAGAACCCATTAATGGTGAGAACAGGACAGGCAGGTCCTCTATTGTGAAACATATTATGCAGACAGGACATAAAGTTAATGTTTACACACGTCTCTTAAACCTATCTATAAAACCTATTCAGGGTAGGATGTACCGTAAAGTTTTTGGAAGTTCTATTTGGCAATCAGAGAGTTTAAATCACCTTTATGCATTCATCAAAAACAATTCATGATAACATGGAACTTTCCTTGGTGAACTTTGTTTTGATACTAGCCAGGGCAGATATACTATTACCTCTACTATTTGGTTAAGTGGTTTTCATTGTTATTTAAAAACCTTCAATGTGTCCTTTTAACTTGACCTAACTTGTCTATTTTCTCACCTCATAACTCCTAATTGATTTCATACATATTCCTATGACAAGTTCGTGTGTGATCAAATTGTCCGAAATATGTTGTGCGCGCAAATACATTACACGATTCAGACAGACAATTTACGTCTTCTTATTGTTTTATCTTAATTCTATGAGTCAACTTTACGATATGCTCGCCAAGCCATGTGACTGACAACACTAGTTCACTTTTAGATGGTTAAAGTCAATCAGCAGGAATATCTAGTCCTAGGATATATGTTAATATTTGAAATGCTTTGAAATATTTTCAGCTTAGAGGAGCAGTCTGCATAGGTGGCATCAATTCCCCTGAAAGTAGTCTAATGATAATATAATTTGAATTGATTGGACAAATCAGTCGACGGAAAAATCTAAAATTAAATTAACATGACCCGTTGCACAAGAGGTGGCTGTCGTGGCACAAGTGGTCTAGTGGATAACGTTTTGGCGTTTGAAACTTTGGGCACTTGGTTGGAGCCTTGTTGGGAATATCATCACTCATTGGGAAATGTAGGTACATCCAGATGACGAGTCTCAACTAGGACAAAATGCGCAGCCTGGATGCCAGTATATTCCAACTAAACTGGAAGGATAATACTTTTTCGAAGGTAATTGGATAACTTATTTTAACACTGTGATGAAAAGTTTAAGGCAACCATTTGAGTAAATCTCACGCTTTCAAGGCTGAATTTCACCTTCAAATTTAAACTTCAGTACTTAATAGTGAATAAATTAAGAATTACACAGGCAATTTTCATTTCAATCGTTATTTGGATGAAATGCATCCTAAATGCTTTGTGGACAACCTTGTAGTGTCAGAAGTCACGTATGGAGGGTTCGAGCTTCAGTGGAATCCCCAACTAACAAAGCCAAACTAATGATAATAATGTCAGCCTTATTCTATGAACTGTGTTTACATACAAAACAGACAGATTGATGCAGTAGCAGTGGGCTCCCGATTGGGTTCCATATTAGAAGATTCTTTTGTAAGTAAACTGGAAAATGGTCTGTTGAGCGACCTTACCAGAAAATTCTCATTTTGTTGCCGGTATATGAAAGAAACCTTCATACTTTGTGCAATTGATTTGGACAGGAAGTCACAAATATCTCATTTCGATGAAGTATATACATTAATCAAATTCACATGTGTTAAGGAATCCCTATGTAAAACTGCCTTTTCAGACGTTTTGCTGGTAAGAATACCGGATGGTTGCATAAAAAAGAGGATGTATATTTAAAGGTACACGTCAATATACACATTTTCATAGCTTGTTCCTCCTCAATATATTAAAGACCGCCAGCTATAGGATCAGAGCAGCTAGTTAAGAAGATGAGACTGAAGACAAACTTAAGCTTTTATACGGCGTTTTAATTGAGGAACGGCTACCCTGCAAGTGTCGTCTCTAAACACATGGCCAATGGAGTAGAAAATAATGTCTCAGTATTTGTTAACAAGAAGCCTCTATGTTTATACGACTGCAATTAAAAACTGACGTACCGAGTGAAATAACAACCAACAAGTTGAGAAAACTGCTTCAAAGAATGTGTAATTCCGGAAGGCTAGAGCTTAAATTTTCTATACGATCACTGCATGTTATTCCTCATCTGAAAGATGGAGTACCAAGGCTAGTAAGCTACCTCAAATTGTATCTGTAACTTCAACTGATCTCCTGTGAAGCCAGTTGTATTGGCTGTCGGTTTTTCTAGGATTCTAATTTTCTCATAATTCGCAACAACTACCAGTGTGGTTTAATAGGGATGTAGTTGAAACCGTCAACAGTTCCATATTGCATGGTTCACTTCATTCAAACTGACCACAGGAATCTTTCTGTACGATCTACTGTTTATCGAACAGATTGACAAAGGCGTCTAGATATCTGACATTGCAAACAGCAGGGGTCGTTGGAATTGGCTTAATTCAACTCGAGCTCTGCATGCAAAAGAAACAGATCCAGTCACTAATGCTTTTGTGGTCTGCTGTCAAGCCTATAAATTCATAAATTCCTTGTTGCTCACCTTAGTTTATCCGATGTTTGGTTCAGTGTTACAATAAGAATTGTATACAAACACTATTCAAGAGGGCCAGCCAGAACTCATCGCAGTATTCCACCCTAAAGAAAGACCTCTTCTGAACAAACAGACTTCCAACTAGTTAGCTAGATACATTGTTCACGTACTATATGCACTAACTAACTAACTAACTAACTAACTAACTAACTAACTAACTAACTAACTAACTAACTAACTAACTAACTAACTAACTAACTAACTAACTAACTAACTAACTAACTAACTAACTAACTAACTAACTAACTAACTAACTAACTAACTAACTAACTAACTAACTAACTAACTAACTAACTAACTAACTAACTAACTAACTAACTAACTAACTAACTAACTAACTAACTAACTAACTAACTAACTAACTAACTAGCTACCTAACTAATTAACTAACTAGCTACCTAACTAACTAACTAACTAACTAACTAACTAACTACCTAACTAATTAACTAACTAACTAACTAACTAACTAACTAACTAGCTACCTAACTAACTAACTAACTAACTAGCTACCTAACTAATTAACTAACTAACTAACTAACTAACTAACTGACTAACTAGCTACCTAACTAATTAACTAACTAACTACCTACCTAACTAACTAACTGATTTAGAAAAGTTTTTATTCGTTTGCATTATTTCATCTTAAAAGTTTAACTGACATTCCTACGTGGGAAATTCACTAAATAATTTTTCTCTCTGGTTTTCTGTTTCAGTCCCAATTGCTCCAAAAATACTGGCTCTGGGTCATAAAGATGAAGGTATTCCAGAAAAAGGTATGCATGATTGTAAACTAGACAATTCAACTTCAAAAGGTAATAAGTCATGAATGAATTATTTATTTTGTTGAATTGATTTGCTCTTTGTAAAATATCTAACAATAGTCTGTTTAAATTCTGCCTTAACCGAAATAAACGATAATCTTTTCTTGGTAGGAGAATATTCCATAGGCAATCAGTCCACCACTTCAAATCAAAATGGGAATGATGAACATTTTGAAGACGAACATATTCAACTTGGTTTACTGTTCTCCACGAAACCACTTGTTCAGTTATTATGTAATCCATTCATTGGTCCAATCACAAATAGGTAGGCTCTTGAATGCTTTATTATAATAATAATAATAGTAATACTCTATGTAACGCTAATATTAGGTGCCTCGTATTGTTTGATACCATATAGTGGGGATTCAGATATTTGCAGCTTGAAGCCATATATTCCAGTCGAAGTTTAAGGAATGAATAACTTAAGTGCTGACACAGTATTTTACGTTCATATACACAAGTTGAATACTGTCAACTGGGGAATATTATTGAATCTACAAACATACTTTGTTCATTATGAGAGCCAAGAGATGTGCCGCACAAAATCTCATAGTTAGTGAGAAGCCTGGAGTACTATCAAGACGCTCAGGCTGATGTACATAGTCGTTCTTAAGGGACTATCTCCTACTAAAGATTTGACTTAAATTCTGGTCGTGCCTCGGTAGCACAGCGGTTAGGATGCTCGATGAACATGCACACAATCTGGGTTTTGATCCCTGGCCGACGCACGCCTGATATCAGTGGTCGGCAAGCTGAATTTGAACTACAGAAATCCCGTTATGAAAATTCAATACTTGTACCAAAATACTTTGTGGAACTAAGCTATAAAAAATAAAGATAATTTGATCCTTTCGGATTCTACAGCCAGTGTTTACTGTTGGCTTGGGATCAAGGTTTCATTAGTTCCTTTAAGTGGACCAGCTTTTCCATCAGATTGTTTGTAGGAGCTAGAGTTTCTCACTGGCACGCCTGCTGCGCATGGAGATGGTGGTAAATAGGAATTATCTGGCAGATATCAAGAATGAGCGCCTGAAACCTACCCATCCTCCGCCATAACAGGCCGTTTATCAGAGGCAAGAGGTAACACTCCTACTAATAAATAATCTGTTTATCAAGCAGAACTTTCAAATGATGAAAGACGTGTGAAAAGATCCTCAGATAAAATATCTGCTGCTTGTGTTCATTGGTATACCCACACACAGTGTTTCAAGCTTATCGGTACTCATCAGAAATATGCATCGAGAACCTGTAGGAGGCCAATATCCATTTCGGGACCCGAATACTTTGAACATTTCACTGGCAGGAGGTAAGTTTCACAGGGACCTTAGGTGCACAAAAATCTACAGTTGAAGTACTGAGAGATGTTAAGTTTCGAAGTTCCCCAGGGTTTCATTCTGAAGAGTCTCAAGCCAGGGGAAGACATCTGATGTTTATGTCATGATTTTCAAAGATCCTCCAAGAAACATTGTCTCGTGACGAAACTACTCAAAATCATAAGAAAATAGAAAGTCTTCATATTATTGCTGATATTCTTATTGAGCAGATTTGAGAACTGGGACAAGTACCCACCAATTTATGTTGCTTAATATTTCTTAGTGTCTGCTTGCTTGCGTACTCACCGACAACGCCACATGTAGTCCAGGGTTCAACTTCGACTGCCGCATCCCTAGAAACGTTGCTTAACCAGTAAAAAAATCCAGTAAACAGGTAAGGCGGGGTGTGAAGCTAGTGACTACGTCGCGTAAAAAATAAAACCCATGCTTAAAGCCCTTCGCTACACTCGGAAAGCAACGACATTAAATGAATATATAAAATAATAGACTGAATTTCGTTCATTTATGACGCTGTTTCCTTGAAAAACATGGCGATTTTAAGTCTGGTTTTAATAGCACTGACTTGTAATCTATAATTTGACGTTAAATTACAATGCCTCATTTACAACAGACTGTGTAGTCGGTCTTACTTAATCTGTGAGGATTATCCCATAAGAGTCGACACGTACACACACTTTGTCGACAATTACTTTGAGTCTAAGTTGTTATATGCTGTACATCATGGAAAAGGCAAATAATATAGTTTGATTTATGTTTGATGTGTGTTCATTAATTTGATTGCTTTAAAGACTGGTGACGAGTAGACTACAGTTATAGAGCAATCGAAAACCATGGAGTACGGGATAGGCTCAATTCTCTGGTAGGTTCATAAGTGAGGAGTGCTCAGGACTATCAAATAAAGAAGAATCAACTACCCAATTCTCCCTGGTTTCTGAAGGTGATTCTCTAACTTAAGTTGTTCGATGGTCAGTTGACTAATGTCTGTTCAAATGTTCAGCAAGGCGTCACCTATCCTTGAACTACTCAGTTACATCTGACTGAAAAGAACAAGAATTCCAGCAAAGATGACGATCTTTTCAGCGATTTCATTCTCAAAGGCTGTACACTCGCATTAATATACATTCGTTTACATGATAACAGTTATTATTTACTGAATTCCACATAATAAAGAAAATGATGACAATTTTCAACTCGATATGAAAGTTTAAAGGTACAAATATAGAATACAAGGGACTTAGAGACAAGACTGCATAGAAGGCTTGGAAAAGGCTTACAACGTTTGCAAAATTAATATTTGATAACTGGAGAAATAATCATTTTAAAGGCAAATAAAAGGTGATAATTATTTTGCAACCTGATATGAGCTGCAGTAGGCTTAGAGACGAAAGTTACACAAGGATAGAATGAATTGCAGGTGTGAACAAAATGAGCATGGAAATAAATTGAAATGGTAATTTTCAACGTGAAATGTAAGTTAGGAGGTAGGAATATAAATTACAACAGGCATAGAAACACAAAAAATTACACAGGATTTGTAGCGATGACTGCCTAGAAGATGAGCTCCTATTTCCCAAAAGCATCCTGGTTCAAAATGGATACCCACCGCGTTTCGTGGAGAAGAATATGAAACCAAGGCCAAAAAGAGAAGAATACGCTTCAGTGCAAAAGAAAACATTTTATCTGAATCTAGGATTCAGGGGAGACCCAGCAGCAGATATCCTTTAAAGGAAAATCTTTACTTTCCTGAGGACGACTTTTCTTGCAGCAACTCTAAGAGTGATATTCTCTAGCCGCCCACTAATTCTGAGCAACGGGAAGGATAGACTTCCGCATATGACCACTTCAATGTGCATATATCAGTTCACCTGCTCTTGCGGAGCTAGGTACAAATGTCGTTCTATGCAGGTCTTATCAAAACGTGTTAGAGAACATCATCCAGCATAACTTCAAAGAGGAGGCACTGGTCCAATCAAAAGCGCAATAACTTAACACCTCGTCAATACCTGTCACACAATCTCAGCTGACTCATCATTCAGAGTCACTTACAAAGTAAACAAAAAATCAGTCAAAGGCAGTGTGTTTCCGACTTCTTTGTACTGCAAAAGCTCTCGCCATAGGCATTGAAAAGCCGGAGCTGTCTTTTCAAAAGAAACTAGTCCAGCCTTTACAACTACCGTGGATCTAGTTCGGTATGTCCCTCTCTCTTTGTCTTCACTCAATTCATCCCATTTTTTCAGTTATAAAATCAGTTATTTTAAGTTTGTTTCCATGCTCCTCCTGATCACATCTGTAATCCGTGTAAAAAAAACCATTTTTTCATTACAGCTTGATCCCACACTGTATTTTTAGTACTAGTATGGAATTTTCAGCATGTGGTATCGGTAGCCCAAATTTTGCAGGTTGACCATAGATATCAGGTGTGCGTCGGCAGCGGATCGAAACTCGGATCATGTGCATAGTCGGCGGGAGTCCTAACCACTGTGCCACAGTTATATTCTAAATTATATTCCTACCTCCTAACTTACATTTCACGTTGAAAATTACCATTTCAATTTATTTCCATGCTCATTTTGTTCACACCTGCAATTCATTCTATCCTTGTGTAACTTTCGTCTCTAAGCCTACTGTAGCTCATATCAGGTTGAAAATAATTATCACCTTTTATTTGCCTTTAAAATGATTATTTCTCCAGTTATCAAATATTAATTTTGCAAACGTTGTAAGCCTTTTCCAAGCCTTCTATGCAGTCTTGTCTCTAAGTCCCTTGTATTCTATATTTGTACCTTTAAACTTTCATATCGAGTTGAAAATTGTCATCATTTTCGTTATTATATGGAATTCAGCAAATAATAACTGTTATCATGTAAACTAATGTATATAAATGCGAGTGTACAGCCTTTGCGAATGAAATCGCTGAAAAGATCGTCATCTTTGCTGAAATTCTTGTTCTTTTCAATGAGTTACATCTTACTGATGAGTAGAAAGGAGCAGGGCAGTTAACTCACTTAAGGTCTCCTATTACCTTAAATTTTTTTTACTTCATTTGTGGGGTTGCTTTACCATTTTTTTCTCTGTCCTGTGTTTTTTTTATATTTCGATAACAGAATTGGATACAGTGTACCCATGTTTACGGGATTCATCATTATGTTTGTCGCAACAGTATGTGAGTTGGTCAGATATTCATATTTCCTTACAAAAATTTTGAGCAGAGTTATTAATATTTTTTGGGTTGCTAGTGAAACATAGAGCTTCGGCTGTATATCTTTGTTTCATTTTGTCCCCCTCTGCATTCCCTTTAAAGTGGTGACATAAGCTTTAATTCCTGCTTCATATGATCTCCTCTGTGCCACCCCTGAATTGACTCCCAGTTTGGCATTTGCCATTGTTGCAGTGTCATTGAGTATTAGGGAGAAATGGGCTAGAAATTCTTAAAGCAACGACGAACTTCTCAGCTTACACATAGAACTTTGAATCATCACATGGACTGTAGAGCATCAGAGCATGTGCTAACAGAATATCTTAATAGTCAAAGTGATGTGCATTTATGGTCAAATGCAGACAGCTTACATTGAAATCTCCACCTACACATGTTTTCCATATCACACTTCTTCTGTCTTTCTTTCATGCTTTCTGTGTTTTCTCCTCCTAAATTTCGCGAATGATTTATGTTTGATGTCACTGTCACAAAATCGAAGACTTACAAGGGAAAACCGACAAACTGGTCGAAGAAGCAGACAGTGAAGACAGGACTCCAGGTGAACATAGAGAAGACGGAGGTTATGAAAATAATTAACCAACAACAACAACAGCAGCAACAGCGCCAATCACCATCAGCGGGAGGTATTTGAAAGAGGTTACTTCATTCACTCACTTACCTAGGGAGCATTGTCTCAACTACAGGCAGTAGTCGGAACGGACGAGGATGTCAAATCGAGCGAGAATCGGGTGGTGGGCGAGAAACACATTCATCAACCAACTGAAACCAATCTGGAAATCTTTGTCACTCAGCCAGCATCAACAACAAAATTCGGTCGAATTTTCACTACAAACGTCAAGTCAGTTAGTTCTTATATACGGATCAGAAACTTGGCGGGTGGGTTACAAAGAATATTTCCGGCAGCCTGTTGCAGACCTTTATCAACAACTGTCTTCGATCTATACTGAAGAACAGATGGCCGGGTCGGAAAGAATCACCAACAAGAAACTATGGGAAGAATCAAAACAAGAGCCAGTCGCTCTCCCAACAAATATGCAGGAGAAACTGGAGACAGATTGAACACTCGCCGAGGAGGCCGCTGAGTGACACCGCGCGTCGGGCCATTGCTCGAGTGGACCCCGAAAGGGAACGTTCAAGAGGGACATGGAGGAGAGCGTGTGAACAGGAGTTGAAATAGTATGGACCGACTAACATGGATGCAGGTGAAAAGTACAGCAGAAGACAGAAGTGGCAAATGGAGACGTGCAGTTGAAGCCCTATGTTCCACTAGGAACACAAGGGAACAATATTAATAATGTTGTCTCCCGCAAGGATCTTTTATTTCTCCTCTCCATCGTTCGCTCCGTCACACCATTATTCGAGATTTTTGTAGGAGACACAACAAGCAATGTGCTACTTACAAATCTCTATCAGTAGCACATGCTACGTGAAGATTAAGTGTATGACGACTGTTGTATATTAAACTATCCATGTGTCTCGTTTTCTTAATGTTTTGTAGAATTACTTCCTGAATAAAACTCTTCCCATTTCAGACTGTTCTCCATCTGATATACAACCGAAACCTCATTTCAGTTTGTGATAACTTTGCATTAATATAAGCTTATATATGTTTTTAAAGGGAAATGATCTTTGTAAAAGCATTACCCTTTCTGTTTCTGCTTTCCTCTCTTTCAGTTTTTGCTTTCAGTGAACATTATTACTTATTGTTGGTTGCTAGAGCTATTCAAGGAATTGGTTCAGCTTGTTCCAGTGTAGCAGGTTAGTAGAAACAGATGGACATAAAGTATTTTGTCTTACAGTGTCTTTCTCGAATTCTTTAAAAAATAAATATAAACTTTAAATGTTGCTGACTTATATGGGGATGTATGTCATTTAAGACAAAGCTGCTTATTAACATCGATAATATTCCTAATTCTGGTGGACTGGAATATACAGAAGACTGTGGACAGGGAGTGAGACGACAGTAATGCCCTGAACCACAGATAAGAAGATTCTAGAAGATCTGGACTTCGCGTGTGGATGATTTATATTGAATGTCTTATATTGTCCAATGACTATCTTTTCGGTGCTTGAAAATAGCTTGTATTATCTACCAGAATAAGACTTCCGCACGTTTCACTCACAAGTATCTTAGTAGACAATTAGATATGGGATAGACAGGTAGATTAAGGTAGGAAGTAATATGAAATTAGGATTTGCCAAACAAAGATTGTTTCAGCAAGCGATAAGTCCTGTGAAGTTTAAATGCTTTGACACTTTTATAATTCCTGCCAAAGCAGTGTTAATTCCGTAAATGGTCTGATTGAAGAAAAGAGGGTGTTACACTCGAAAATCAAGGGAATAATCACATAAGAATAATGGAACAGATTGGAAACTTTTATTGAAAAGTTTTCATGCACTCTTTTCAAGAGAACTCATGTCTTACATTTTGACCTTTCCTATATATATGTATATGGAACATTTCTGCTAACTTTTTAACTCTATTTGTCTTTTGCAGGCATGGGAATGTTGGCAACTGCTTTCACTGATGACAAAGAAAGGGGTCGTGCCTTCGCTTTCGCTTTAAGCGGTTTGGCTTTAGGCGTAATGAGTAAGTAAAGTCATTACAAAGTTGTTGTATTGATTTTTTAATTTCAACAGTTTATCGACCTCCTTCAATCAACTTACATTGTTTTAGTGTGCACCGCAATGGTGAGTAACCTAGCTTTGGAGACTAAGTTGCAGAACTCACTATTGGAATTCGGTCTGCACCTACACCGAGGACTAGTCAGATGAAGTTTTTCACCACATATCGTTCAGTCAAAGTATCCATCACAGTCCTACAACAGATAAATCACTAGCCCGAATAGCTTAGTGGTAAGATCTTCGACTGAAGCACTGGGTGGCCTGTACTTGAATTTCAAAGGGGACGTGAAGTCCGTTTAGATTACAGAGGTGCTCTGGTCATTGATGAATTCAACCAAGCACAAAATTTAGCTCCAAGTCTTCTTGCTGATCGCCCCAACCATCCAACAATTTTAACCAAACAAAAAATGTGAATATCAATTTCCAACTTTCTAATATCTGTAAGACGGGGGATGTTCTGAAGTTTGACATAACAAGTCGTGCATGGTGGGGTCACGATTTGCCAGTCATAAGCCATAGCACTATTCTGCAAAAACTAAAAGATACTGTAATTCACAAACGTTCGGATTCCATCGATGGATGGTGGACAGGCTTGATCCATTCCTTCGTCTCAAACTAGGACGAAACAGATATCTGCTGCCTCCTTGCTTTGAATGGTTCTCTGAATGATAACACTAATATTCATCCCAATCCTTACAAGTCAGAATTTTTATGTCGTCTCAAACATATTTATTTTACTGTATGATTAACAATAGGCTCATTCACCTCGCGACTAAATGACGCTGCTATATACACATTAAAGTATTATATTGCATTACTGTTGTTCTATTGGGTTCCAAGTGGAACATAGATGTTCAGTAACAAATCTCTGCTCTTTCCTATTTTCTGCGATCCTCTTTGACTTGCCTCATGATTGTCATTAGACTCTCATCTCCTCCCCGCATGATCGTATCCACGTCATTGACGAAGCGATGACCTGGCACATGATGTCATTCAACGATCTCTAAGGAGTGTGTTCAATCTATCTTCATTTTCTTCGAAGTAATTTTTGAGCCATAGGGTCTTGGGTAGTTTGTTGCATAGTTTCTTGCTAATTATTTCTAACTGGTCATCTGATCTTAATTATGGAGTCTGTGAAGTCATCCATTGATAAAGGTCTGCAGCAGACTGTTCAAAATGCTTCCCGTGAGGCCACTGACAAGATTTTAACCCATATAGAAACGGTCCTTTGTTCTTATATTGGGTGCCGAAGAATTTCTAACTGACTTCAGAGTGGTCAATTTCCGCATTGACTGTTCGATTCCGGCTTTGATATCCTCATCTATCCCACTCGTAGTTGTGACGATGTTTCTTAGGTAAATAAGTGAAGGACGCAACCTCCGTCAAATAATAATAATAATAATAATCTAATTTATTCCATAAACAGTACTTACAATACAGAATGAAATTCTCAACATTTATCACAATATTGCATCTGACTTACCCAAAATATAAATATAATAAAAAAATAAAATTAATCAGAGGATTTCGTCTACATTTACGGTATAAAGTCAAAAATATTCGAAATACAAAATGAGAATAATGAATACAATAATAATAACAGTTTCACTACTCTCGAATCTGTGTGGAGGTCAACAGCACTCATCATCAAAAATAAGATCCGGATTTTCAACTCCAATGTAAAGTCAGTGCTAATATACGGATCAGAGACTTGGCGAGTCATAAAGAGCATCTCAAACAAACTTCAGACCTCCATTAACAGCTGTCTTCGCTTAATACTACTCAAGATCAGATGGCCGGTCAGAAAAGATCAGCAACAGGGATCTCTGGGAGCGAACCAATCAGGAACCGATTGTGAAACAAATAGGCAGAAAGAAATGGAGATGGATTGGCTGGTCATACTCTGAGGAAACCATCAAGTGACATCACTAGACAAGCCCTCGAGTGGAACCCAAAAGGGAGGCGGCGAGTTGGTCGTCAGTGCAAGGGTGACTTGGAGGAGGTCATGCGAGGAGGAGATGAAAGCATGTGGACAGACCTGGAGTGGGGTGAAAACGTTGTCAGAAAACCGAAGGCAATGGAGGTGCGCAGCTGAAGCCCTATGTTCCTCTAGGAACTAAAGGATACAATAATAATAATAACAGTTTGTTTTAAACAGTATTGTCGATTCAGTTTGGAAAATTTTAGCATGTTATTATAGAGTATTGGATCTAATGTTCTGTTGATATAGTATAGTGAGGGGAAAGACAAAATTACCATCTATAACACAGCTTAAGTGATATTTCCTTTTTTGAGAAAATAAACAAATTAAAACAAAACATTCAGAGAATTGTAAATATAAGAAGAACTATAACAATACAGTTCGGTGGGGTAAGGATGGAAAAAATGGTTTACTTAGTAGCTCAAAGAAGGTTAATTAGTTGGTTAGTTGATGCCCGACAATATTTCCATCTCATAAAGTACGTGCTAAATATAGTATAGTGGAATTTTATACCTAGACGTACATGCATAAAGTCTTTTGATAAAATGACTTCTTGTTCTAATTGAGAAGGAGACACAAGGTTAGAGCTGTAGGTAAAGTGGATGCTCACTGTCTAACAAAATTCCTTTAAGCAAATTTGCTGCATGCAATCAAGTGCCTATCAGTAATGACGATGTCAACAATCAATATAGCCCAATGGGGTACCACCGCTAGCCCTATTGGCTGACAGTCTTCAGAGTTCTATGCAGTATGACATAATCATTTTTAAGCAATCCAGGAGAGAATAAGGGTGAAAAGTAAGGAAGAATAGGTAAGATGTACGAGTTGACAAACTGTAAGAGGAAGGGTTGAGTTATGCCTGAGTGTCTTAACTTCTTAATGTACAAAGTCGGACGAAACATTCTTTTGGAAATCACTAAGCCATGGGAAAACCAGAATAGGTCAGATGATAGCGACTGGTGCTGGTTGTTGTTGGTTGGTTGGTTGGTTATTTTCGTAAGTTCTGTCTTCTCTATGTTCACATGCAGTCCTGTCTTTACTGCTTCTCCTGTCAACTTGTGGATTCGCGATTGTGAATCCTCTGCGAAATCCAGATCTTCTAGAGTCTTCTCATAGATCCAACATATTCCTGTCTTCCCGCTACCCAAAGTCAGATACCTAATACCGTTTAACAACACATTTAGTGATATCAACAGTGATATGTAAGTTGATCAATAAAAGAATAAATCGATGAGAGAAATTCAAATAATCTCAACTATGCGCACTGTTTAACATCAAATATAACCATGATATGCTTTAGAAAACGACTGACATGTAATACCAAAATGTGCTGACAACACACGGTACCAACATATACCATCGAGGTTTAGCGGTTAATTATACTGCCAATTTGAGCTACAAGTTAAGATTTCTAAATCTCTCAAATAATTAAATTGATCTTTTGTGACACAGCAGATTTACTCAGAATTTGTTTGAGCTTTTGACTGTAAATATGAGAGACACGCGTGTACCAACTGATTAATATGTGATATATATATATGATGAAGACTTAACTGTCTTGCACGCTTCTACCATATGACTGATGATAAGACTTTGAGTAGTGTGAATGTAGCCGAATTCCGGAAGTGACTCACAAACAAATAAGCTGGTGTTCAGGCACTTATGTGTATGCGCACATGTGCTTTGATATGACTGTGTTATCTGGGCTACCTGGTCTAGCTGCGAAACTTCCATTCCCCTTCTAGAAAACATTTTCAAAGTAAAAGTCATTATGAAGTGATCTTATCTGAATTACCCATGAATGATAAAACTTTGATACCTGAAAAACACTGTCATGATGAATGGAATGAGCAATGTTGACAAGGTGTTTGATCATCATTTCACCGATTATCGAGCCATTACTACTTTTCTGCAGCAATGCAGGATGGTGTTCATGGAACCCTTTACACAGGGTGTTTATACGCGCCGAACGACTAATGTACCTCGTCAACTCAAATACACTTATTCAACCCCTTTCATCTGAGGTGGTGACGACTAGTGGTGTCCATCAGGGATGCCCATTATCCCAATTTCTATTCATTTTCATCAGAGATGTACTAATGGACTTAACCCTAACTCACTTCAGCGACTCAGGGATTCACCTGCTACCAGGGAATAATCTCGTTGACTTAGAATATGCAGACGATATAGTCCTTCTAAGCGAGGACGCTGACAAAATCCAGCAGAGCCTTCTGAACATCTTGAGCTGCAATCTTTTAATGTTTGGCGAAAATATTGTATGTAAAAATAAGACTGTATAGCTGCAGAAAACTAAATTCGCCGAAAACCTCCTGTCCTCTGAACTTTGTGTTTTGTTTTCATTAATGTACGAATGAAGATTATTCATGAAGTATGTTATCTCCATAATATTTCCAGGTTTTCAGTTTGATTAATGGTAGGAATGATGTTAACAGTCTCTGCATAGCGGCCTCAGCAATCAATCGTGATGTCGGTGATTCCATTGTTGTTTCATTTAGCATACTTGATCACTAAAACTAAGAGAATTAAGGGCGCCATCCGTCTGGAACAATGTATTTTGATGTGTTCTCTACTATAGAGTGGATACTGAATGATTGTTTTGGCACGGTTAAATCCAAATTGAAGTGTATAATCCTGTGACGTTAAAGGATATCATGATTTCACTGTCATATAGTTGAATTTTCCCTATATTTTGCAAAAGATAGGTTGGCGAATTGACTGATAGATTATATAATAGTGTTTTTGGAAGCGAAAGCATTGATTGTAGGGCAATATTTGGTTTGCATAGTTTTTAATTAAGTTAGAACATGCTCATTTGATATTATTTGTCATTGATCTTGTTTTTCCCATTTCTCTTGATTTGTTGAGTTTATTCAACCTCCTTCTGGTTTTGTAGTCCAATGTTTGGATATGGTTGTCGGCTGAATAGTCAACCCAATCGTCTGATAACCTTTATCCTAACTTCGAATGAGGCCATATACGCACTTTGGAAGAGAGACACAAGTCTAGAACTAGGAAGCTGCCGAGTGCTTCATGGTTTCAAAGACTAGCTAACTATCTTCCGTTCATGACAGAGAAATTCGAACTGAAAATAGTCGAAATCCCCCCCCAAAAAAATAACCAAAAATCTGAGTTATCATTATAATATGATCTCAAAAGATGTTTTCACAAAAGGGTTATCCACTAATGTTTTTAAACTAAACTGTGGTAGACAAATCGAAGAAGATTATGAAAGCATTTTATATTGACTGGAAGATACTGGAAGATCCAGGCTTTCGTTATGTTTTATGTCTACTGTCATAAAAACTTGGAGATCTATTCATGGTAACCAACAAGTTGACGAAAGAGATTGGCAGCAAAGACGCAACTTCCACTGACTGCAGTGCTGGATAAATTTGAAGGAAACCACTTTTTTCGTTCACCTGGGTAACACTGTTTCAGATACAGGCGGTATAAATGAGGATGGCAAAGTTAAGATAAGAAAGGCGAGGCGAAAATCCATTATTCTGAGACCAATGTGGAAATATCCTGCACTCAGCATTAGTCAGAAGATTCGGGTAATCGGTTACAGGATTGCATCATGAGCTGAGTTTGGTTAGAGAACCGTTGGAAAACCTAGGAGTACTGAACGATTGTTTCATCCTAGTTTGGAACTCTTCAGCAGTGCGCACCCACCACAGCGGTTCAAACCCAGGACCTTCCAGTTACTAGGCGAAATCGTAGAACATTAAGCCACTGGGTCCCTATCCAATGGCCCATGGATTCTAACTTCTAGCAATTCATGATAACTCGTCTTGTAAGCAGAAGGTCCTCGGTTCGAACCCCAGTGAGTGAGTACTGATAAAGAGTCGCATACTAGGCAGACGAAACAGCTATCCAGTACTGTCAGCTGGTTTTCCAATTGTTCTTTAACCAATGTCAGCTCATGATGAAATCCTGTAACCAATCAACTAAATCCCTACAAACCAATACTTGAATTCGGATTATCATTCAAACGATACAACTAACCTAGCAAGAGCCTTTTTCCCAACAAATATGCCAAAGTAAATGCGAATGGATCGACTACATGTTGAAGTGACATTATGTGACAATTCTTCTTCCAGTGCAATAAGAATGAGAAACAACGATTTGCTCGCCATTTTGAGGGTTACGTGAAGAATGCCGTGTGAGGAGGAAATGTGAACTTATGAGGAATCTTGTTAGCAGACGGGAGGCAGGTAAGAAAGGACTTAAGAAGACTAAATGAAATGGAAATGTGCATTTAAAACCCAAATGTTCCACTCGAAACCCAATGGATGAATAGTAATCGTAATAAATCGATCAACCGATCGATCAGTAATGAAATTGATGAGGGAAATTCAAACAAACTCAACTATGCTCTGACTGACAACTAATCTCCAAACGAGGAACATATAACAGCAAAACTATGCTGACATCATATAAAAACCAATACATACCCATTCAGGGCTAGAGAATAATTATACCTCAAAATTTAAATAAATTGTTTGTCACATTTATTGCTTCATATGTTATGATAATAGAACCCAAATGAAATGGTTATAATCCATCTGCACTTTTACTGTTAACATGAGATACATACATATACCAAGTGATTATCATGTAATACATTCACATGAAGAATTAATTCTGTCACACGTTTTGATCGAATGATTGTCGACAATCTATTGAATAGTGTGAGTGTAGTTGACCTCCGGAACTGATATACACCCTGAAATGTGCACTCAAATCAATGCACACACGCAAGTCTACATGACTGCTCACTCAGCGTTATGGTTTGATGAGGCGATTAAGCAGTTATTGCTAAGGTCATTTAATTATATTTTATTGATTTTTTTTAATTAGAAGGTTAACTTGTGTTGAATTCATTCTAGGCTTGCTTGATCACTGGATCAAAAGACGACCTGTTTTAAAGGAATTTTGAAGGATACTCGAATTTTATTAGGGAAAATTATTTGAATACAATTTTGCCTTGATATATATATATATATATTGTTTTCAGAACGACGCGGATTTTTGTATCATGGCACAAATCGAAGTGCATTTCAGCTAAGTTGGTACGCACATTCTTATGGTTATCTGAAATTCAGCTGGTTTTAAAACCAACCAAGTGAATGAAAGACAGACTTTCTGGTTTAGATATTTAAGTTAAACCACACAATACAGTACATGTGTAAAACGTGGGCACTGTGGCAGTAAGTAATTCCATATTAGTTTGTTTATTAGGTGTATCACACTGTGAAACAGTATTATTTACTGGTGACGCAGTTTCGAACAAAATTTACTGTTCATAATCATATCATCAATTATAATCACACGACTTCGAAACTTGTCTTTTATAGTTTTCATTGTCTTCTCTCACTTGTCGTCGTAGGGGTAGTAGAAGTTTCCATATATCTGAGTGGACAGGTGCTAAATAAATCCTACAACACGTGTATGCAGTTGATTCCATAACACAAAGCTTATGTTATCTCAATCTCTCCTTCCACCTTGCTGTTACATTAAATTTTAAAACCGTCATCTTATCCCACCCTATTGTATGGTTGTGTGTAATTGTATGTAATGCTACGGCTGAACTATTATTCTTCAGATATCTTATCTCATTCGGGTCAACTAATCTACATTTCGCTACGTTTTTATGCTCGGCTAGTCTCACTGCAATCGTTCTACTACTTTCACCTCTGTGTTTAACATGACAATCATTCAAGCAGGGCATTAGACAAACTAAATTGTTTTATTTTGTTGGCTTCACAGGATTCAACATTTAACCAACAAGCTTGTTTCTAATTGAGTTTGTGGGTGGTTTGAATGCCAGCCACCTTTATTTCTGCCTTGTTAAAAATTCTGCGTAAGGTGGTTTCCGAAGTTCCTTCCTTTTATGGAATTACTACTGATGATTTAGATTCCTTATTGTTGGTGTTGTCTTGTGCATGTTTGACATACACGTAGTCATTAATATTACTATCATTATTATTATCACTATCACTACTAACACTATTTATTTTTACATTTTCCTACATATTTTCTGACTAATTTATCAGGATAATTATTAAGTTTCAAAGCTTCTCTTACACGCCTCACTTCCTGTCTTTGATTTTCCTAGGTACTACTTAGTTTTTGTACTGTTTTAATCAAAGTGATAAGTAAAAGAGCACAAAAACTAAGTAGTACCAAGGAAGATCTAAGTGAGGAGAGAACAAAGAAAACTATGAAACTCAAGTCTCGAAGTCGTGTGATTATAATTGATGATATGGTTATGAACAGTACTAGATTGCGCTCGAAATGTTATCCATTAAACAATACTGATGTTTCCCTGTGTGGTATATCTAATAAAAAAACTAATATGGAATTACATACCATACAGTGAAAATATTAAGACGTAATCTAGTCAAGTAGACAGAGAGATTCTATTTAAAATCTTTCTTCACCGACCCGATACCACATGATAACCATGTGGACAATGCAGAAGTTACCTGGTGTCAGTGGAAAATGACATTCATAGGCAGCAAGAGACAATCAGAACGCTATACAGAACAACACAAGTTGTCTGGATATATTAATGTTATTTTACTCCCAGAGTAATCCAGTTATCAATACTTTGTCATCACTGTCAATGTTTGTATTATATCGAATGAATATGTCACATGTAGTGTGCATGCATTTTGCTGTACAGTTTTCAAATTAACCTTACGAATGCTATTATTATTATTAGCAGTAGCAGTATTCCTATGGGTTCCAAATGGAACACAGGGCTTCAACAGCATGTCCACGTTTCATCTTGTTATTTGTCGTCTTGTTTAGTTCGCTACACGAGTTCCCATGTACTTGCATCTCGTCCTCACGAAATCTCTCCCATGTTATCCTCGAACAAATGCTTAACTCACCGTATTCCATCTAGGTTTCACTCTAGAGCCCGGCCTGTGATATCACTCAATAGCCTTTCCAGTGTGCATCCGATTCATCTTCATTTTTATTGGTAGTTCTTTGGTTGTTTCGCTGCCAGAGTTCTTCATTGCTAGTCTTTAGGGATTGCATATTTTCAGTATGTAGAAAAGGTAGCTGCTGGCGAAAGTCGACATTAGGCTATAGGGAAAGCTTTGAGCGACGCATGTGCAAAAACTGTCATCTATAAAGAATTACTAACTGGGTCAACATTAGTGTTACGATTCAGGATATTAGTCCTTCCAAAGGGTCCAATGAGTTATACGCTGTCGACTACTTGACGTGTGGCATCATCATATAGCTTTTGAGTGAGTTTTATAAGGATTTAGGGCACTGCTTTCAGATGAATTTGCTGTCAACGCTGTTGAAAGGCTATCCAGCCTCGATGAATTTGATGTAAGCAGTCGACTGTTGTTCAAGGCACTATTCGATTATAATACTAAGCATTACCACGTGACAGCCTTTTCCTGAATCCAATGTATCCAGAGACCTTACAGATAATAACTTTATTACGGCAAGGATGAATGTATTATTCACTCAGAAGCAGTCTACTGAGAGCCGAATTCAAAGACATTGTTTCCGTGTATTTAATTTGTTGTGAATTGTACCTGAAACTGAGACGTACTTCAGTGAGGAACTGGCTCAAATTGTGGTATTTTTAGCAATAACTTGCATGTCTTTGGAAAAGTCGGAGAACAGAGAATATGAGTAGGATTTAGTAACATCGAGAAGATATTAGCATCAAACATAACGGTGATATCATTATTATTATTGTGCGTCGGTGGCACAGTGGTTAGGACTCTCGCCGATCGTGCATATGGTCCGAGGTTCGAGCCCACGCCGATGCACACCTGATATCTGTGGTCGGCCTGCAAATTTGGGCTACCGATATCCACGCTGAAAATTCCATACTTGTACCAAAAATACAGTGTGGAATCAAGCTGTAATCAAAACTAAAAAAAAATAAAATAATATAAGCGCAGTGAACTGTCAGCATAAGGATTAGATTTCACATAATGTCATCAAGATTGATCACAAATTGACAGTGGTTAGAAAACTGTTGGAGACCAGGAATTGCGGAATAGCTGTCTTGTCATGGTTTTGGACTCTTCAGCATTACTCAGCCGTGGTCCCAATCATTACGGACTGAGCCCAGGATTTTCAGGTTACAGTGGTGAGCTCATTCATCACTAAACCACTGGAACGTATTCCAATGGCCCACGGATTCTAGCTTGGTTGCGGTAAATGTTTCGGATTCTCTGGAGTTGAAATCCACCGGTCACTGGATTGGGTCCCATTGAGTGAATGGTCTACGAGCTCGCCTTGTAACCAAAGGGTTCTGGGTTCGAAATTAAATGGCTGTTTGCTGATAAGGAACCTAAAACGAGAAAAAAACGTCTTGCATTTTTCTCTGGTTTTCCAATGGTACTCCAACCGATACTCCGCAGACTACCTAAATGATAATTGTGACTTCTTCCACTTCCCACGGTAAATTGCAAAATGTCAGCCAATATATCTGGCAGGTATTTCTCTTAACATCACTGGCTGGCCTAACATAATCTCTTGTGAGAAATTCAAGAAGACTGTTACGTAATATCGATTGTATTCTGTTACTGTCTCAGCGGTCCTGTGCATTACAGCAGGACAACCTACATTTATCATTAGGCTTATTCAACAGTTTAGTGGTATAATAAAGTGTACACTCCAGAGTAAGCCCCTAGCTGTTTCACAAATCTGACCAGTGAACACTACTTTCTAAATCAATCAATTAACTTGTAAAACCTGCATCAGAGAATATCAAGAAGAGGTATTCAGCGGAGAGATACTCTTTACAGTAACGTGAATTCTCAATATGAACAACCACATTTATATACCTATATAATAATACATCGGCTTAGCACTAAAATCAATGTTTCCAAGCATGTTTCAAGTAAAATGTGACTGCTTCTTCACTAGATAAAATTCAGTCTAAATTGAACTAGGGTTGAGTCAAGATCTGTGACACAAAGTGTAAGGAGTATAGTAGTGTGAAGGGAGAAAAAGGCAAACTTATTACGCGTGAAATTTGTTGACAAACCAAGTGCATTTTAAGTTCACTGGCTCTAGGTCAATCTTTTCTATATATGCAAGATTCATAATTTAGCGTACGGATAGCAGAGATCTCTACGGTTTGAAGAAATTTGATTAGTACATATTTTGCAAGGTTTTCTGTAGTACTGCGTAGATGTATAGCTCTGAGGTAGGAATCATTTGGTGTGCAAAGTAAATCATGTGTTCCACAATGGAGCTTCGTATAGACCATAATTAATCTTTTCACCAAATAATTATAAACATACACTTCTTTAATTGGTTGGACGATTTCATCATGAGCTGATATCAGTTAGAGAAACAGTAGGGTGCTGCAGGTTGAAAATGAGGCAGTAACTTATCGAAGAAGACATTGCATAGTGGTCGCGCCAATTGATAAATTGTCAAAAGTTAGAATTCATGTGCTGGGTCTACGAGCTTGCCTTGTAACCTGAAGGTCCTCGGTTCGAACCCCGCGATGTGGGTGCTTACCGCTGAAGAGCCCCAAACTAGGCGGACAAAGCGCCTGTACAGTACTACCAGCTGGTTTTCCAGTAGTTCTCTAACTGATTTCAGCTCATGATCAAATCCTTCAAGCAATCTAACAAAGTCCCGAAAATGACCAATACTGTTCTTTAGTATAACAGACTATTATTATTATTGTTATACTGGTTCCTTTTGTGATTTCATTTACCTTCTTTTTATGTAGTTGGACCACCGTTTGGAGGTGTAACATTCCAGTTTATCAGTAAAGAAGCTCCATTTCTCATACTAGCTGCTTTGATAATGTTTGATGGACGTGAGTTACTGGTTGTTTCATAGCCTAATCATAATATTCATTCAGATACGTTATAAATATTCCTTGTGAATTTTTTCCTAATAAACTATGAGGTAGATGCTAGAACATGTCTTACGTTCAAAGATGTTTCTCTCTCCCGGGGGATGTTCTTTCTTTTTTCTTCTTTTGGCCATTCTTCATGCTTAGCTTATGTCATTCTTACGGTAGGGACCTTTGATTTATTAATTCGTTTGTTCCAGAATGAATACCACAATCACTTGGCTTCATTGAATTTGCCTGCATTTAATCCCCTCCAGATATCAGACTCTTAGCTTTTTCACATAACTGGGACCGATGTGAAATCATTTGTTTCCATGACTTTTGTAATACAGAGAGCGTCGAAGCCGAAACAAATGTCGAGAGCGTTAAGTCTTTCCTCTCATCCTTCCTTCTACAGAATTATTTCGTCTAACACTCTACATAAAACAGTTAAAATGCTCAGTGCAGCTCAGACTGTACTTTCGCATTCTGCTAATTCTTCCTTATAAAGTATGCGCAAACTTTCCTAACCTTTTTCTCTAATTGTTCAGGACACTAAGAGTTTGTCCATGGATTGAATGATTTACGTATTAAGCAACTTGTTGTAGACATATACTTGAATTCAGGCAAAAAATGGACATCATCACAAATAACAGGCAACTCAACATTACTTACTTTTTGTCTGCTTCCAAAGGGCCACGTCCCTTCTTTGGCCCAGGCATCATCCAACGTTATGAAAAGATCCAAACCGTGTTGCGATAATCCGTGTCCAAAGATGCTGGCGTCAGACCGAGTAAGTACTCTTCAAAAGAGTTCTAGAAGGCACTCCAGAAAATGAGGAACTTAACCCCTAAGTGCCTATCATTTGCAAATACGCTCTGAATCGATTATTACTGTGAACAATTATTGACTTTAACTCCAAAACACAAGAACCAATAAGAGATTATATTCTTCGGCAGTTAAATTCGATTTCGTGACAAAGTCTATAAACAAATGTTTTACAAGGAATGTATTGTACTTTTATTCGTATTCTTCCGTCTTCTTCCAACTTGTACGCAACTGAATCATTCGCGCCTTTGAGTTGCTCGCCAATGGCGATCAAGATCAATAAACCAATGTTCAATGTCCATGTTCATTTACAACCATATTTATAGAAGTTATACCTCATTTAGCAGTCATTTTGTGTGTGTGAAGAAAACAGCTTTAAACACGAAGTTACTTCCTTACTTATTGCGAAACACTATTCGAACGGTTCTTTCCGTCCGATTAGTATACTATTATACACCATCACTCCTTGTTCACGTATATAAATATAAGTCTTCGATAAAGTGCTATTCTATCTGTAGTTCCGCTTACGCTTCGTCAATCGATACGAAAAAGATTTATAAGATTTTATAAAAATAAAGGCGAGTTAAAATAAACGTTTATTAGTTATCGGTGTTGAAATGATGGAGAATATTTGTAACTAAGGTGGATAATCTGGGATTAGTTGTGTTCGCTCAGCTAAATGGTGGTTTATTTGCGAAGCTTTCGTCGTCCTTCTGGACAGCATCTTCAGCGCAAGTTGTCTAGAACTACTATGAAGGCTCAGCGAATAAAACTAATTTCAAGTTATAAGTGTATTTGTGTTCTTTGAATTGGGTGATTTATTGCTGAAGCTCACCAACAAGTTAGCAGAAAAAGCATCAAAGATAGGACTCCAAGTAAACATGGAGAAAACAGAGGTGATGAAGATTCATGGCCAACAACAATAGCAACAACAACAGACAACAGTCAGCATAAATGGGAGGAACCTGAAAGAAACAACCTCCTTTACCTACCTGGGAAGCATCGTTTCAACTACAGGCGGACGGAACTGACGAGGATATCAAAGCAGCGAGGATCGGGAAAGCAAGTCACTCTTTCATTACTCTCAAGTTTGTGTGAAGATCAACAGCACTCAGTACTCAGAATGAGAAATAAGATTCGGAATTTCAACTACAATGTGAAGTCAGTCAATGCTACTGTACGGATCAGAGACTTGACGTATCATAAGGAGAATCTCAAACAAACTACAGACCTTCATCAGCAGCTGTCTTTGCTGAATACTACTCAAGATAAGATGGCCAGCCAGGAAAGAGCAGCAACAGGGATCTATGGCAATGAGCGAACGATCCAGCAGGAACCGATTGTGCAACAAATATGCAAAAAGGAATGGGGGTGTATTCGCCATACTCTGAGAAAACAAACCATCAAGTGACATCACACACCAAGCCATCGCTCGACTGGAACCCGAAGAGGAAGCGGAGAGTTGGTTGTGCAAAGGTGGCTTGGAGGAGGTGATGTGAAGAGAAGATGAAAGCGGGTGGGCAGACTTGGAGCGGGATGAAAACGTTGGTAGAGAACCGAACGCAATGGAGACGTGTGGCGCTGAAGCCCTATGTTCCCTTAAGGAATTAAAGGAAATTATAATATAATAACAACTGCAGAAGCTCTCCCTTGGCAACATTTTCAGCTATAATTTTAATCTGAAGAGAGTTCAAACTTAACACAACCACGCCGAAATCATTGCACATCAACTGGAATTCTCCTTTATTCATTTCTATACCAGGGTTAGTGTTAATTCTTACATAAGGTGACCCATGCTTTTATTTCAGGGGATATTTGAAAATCATTTTTCTTTAAAATATCAACCATCCTTATTCCAAACGCCATATTTATAAAACCATTTCAGTTCTTCAACTAATAACGCTGAAACCAACTATTAAACGAGAAGTTCGAGAAGGTTCATCACTGATAAACCTATTAATAGATCCTTATATTCTTATTGCAGCCGGTAAGTACTGAATTTTCAATGAATAGCATAAAGAATCTCGTTTAATTTCTTGATAAATGTATAAATATCACTTATTAATATGCCATTTTGATTAGTTCCATTACCTTACAAAAGGGACCATCAATTGAATGCTTCGATATAACTAAGATCAGTAATTCGAAGGTATTTATTTAGAAATGGCTAGCAGTAGAAATCAGAGCACCAACTTGGTTTCATTTCGATCCTCTCCGCCAGACGTACAAGCTCTCACACTTTCAGAAAGCAAGGGGCTTCCTGCCTATCACTTTCAATAAACCACCATCTATTCAAAGTGTTCAGAAGAGGCAAGTCACCTAGCTCAAAAATGACTGACTGAATTCAGTCGCCACCAAATTGCTAAATTCCCTTACAAACGCTCGGTAACGTATGACTTTTCGGCGGCATTCACGCGTCGGATCACTAGGGATCATACTATGTACAGTCCATGAATTTTGGGAGCGAACCAATCAGGAACCGATTGTGAAACAAATAGGCAGAAAGAAATGGAGATGGATTGGCTGGCCATACTCTGAGGAAACCATCAAGTGACATCACTAGACAAGCCCTCGAGTGGAACCCGAAAGGGAGGCGGCGAGTTGGTCGTCCAAGGGTGACTTGGAGGAGGTCATGCGAGGAGGAGATGAAAGCATGTGGACAGACCTGGAGCAGGGTGAAAAAGTTGTCAGAAAACCGAAGGCAATGGAGGTGCGCAGCTGAAGCCCTATGTTCCTCTAGGAACTAAAGGATATAATAATAATAATAATCCACTTTGGAACGTGGCGCCAATAGTTTACAGTATTATCTATGGGAAACATTTCTCCAACTCGAATAGTTTGATGGAAATTTCGAAGACCACTAATTAGAAATCTTGGAGATGGATAAAACTTGTAGCCTCATATTTTTATTACGAAGATGCATTTATGAACGTCAGTTGCTTTAAATAGCACGCTGATGCCAGCAGCATGGAATGTTATGACTATGAGAATATAGTGCCATATCTACTGGGCTTAAGAAGCTACATCTTCAGGAGCACAAGAAACACGTACATGCACCCGTCTAGAGTGATTGTACCAAAACAGTGTGACTGAGATAATTTCGTTTACTAGTAATATTGTGGTGTCTGAAAGCCAAAATTATAGACAACATTATACGCCAATGTTTGCTTCCCGAATCGGGGTCATGAGAAAAAACAATAACAAAGCTTAACTTTATGGAACTCATCAACCAATCACATCAGACTTAATGTGGGCAAATATGACTCACAGATATATGGCTTAACTTTCAAAGAAACGGACACAAGCAGTACAGAATAACCTTCAGCAGGAAAACAAACAACAAGATACTTTGCTTCTCTGCTAACAATAATGCTAATAATAATGCACGTGAAAATCTATAAATATCTCTTGAATCTTCAATAAGCGATCCGTTGCCTGGTCATTGTCTTCTGCTGTTCCAATGTATAGAGTTGTCAGCATCCTAAAGAGCAGTCTGTCACGTCAGCCCCCTTCAGTAATGGAGAAATAGAAGCATTTTTCTACTTAAGATTATGAATAAGATTTAAACAGGATTTCAAATAAGCTGTTATAAGAATAGTTATCTGGTATTAGGCGTCAGAGCCAAGGAAGACGCATTTCTGATAAATTTCGCAATTTTCATAAGATAATGTGCCTTTTACAAGACTGAGACATGTATAAGAATTAGTTTGTTCATTCCTACTCATGAACAGGCATAACATGATTATTTATTATTATTATATCCTTTAATTCCTAGAGGAACGTAGGGCTTTAACCACGTGTCTCCATTGCCTTCGGTTTTCTGCCAACATTTTCACTCCGATTCAAGTCTGTCCGCATGCATTCATTTCCTCTTCACATGACCTCCTCCAAGTCACCCTTGAACTGACGACCAACTCGCCGCTTCCCTTTTGGGTTCCACTTGAGCGATGACTTGTCTAGTGATGTCACTTGATGGTTTCCTTAGAGTATGGCCAATCCATCTCCATTTCTTCCTGCCTATTTGTTGCCCAATCTGTTCTTGGTTGGTTCGCTTTCAGAGATCCATCTTTGTTGCTGATCTTTTATGGCCACCTGATCTTGAGTATTGAGCGAATACAACTGTTAATGAATGTCTGAAGTTTGTTTGAGATGCTCTTTATGACGCGCCAAGTCTCTGATCCGTATAGTAGCACTGACTTCACATTGGAGTTAAAAATCTTGATGTATTTTTATGCTGAGTGCTGTTGACCTCCACACCAGACTTAAGAGTATTGAAACCTTGTCTTGCTTTCCTGATCCTCACTTTTGATACACTCCTCAGTTTCCTAGGCCTGTAGTTGAAACGAAGCTTCCCAGATCGGTTGATAGGTGAAGGAGGTTGATTCTTTCAGATTTCCCCATTTATGCTGATTGTTGTTTGTTGTTACTACTGTCACTGTTGGCCAGGAATCTTCATCACCTCTGTTTTATCTATGTTCACCTGAAGTCCTTCCTATGTTTGATGCTTCTTCTGCCAACTTGCTGCTTTTCACTTGCATATCTTGCAGTCTGTGAGAAATCAGACATATATCATCGTCGAAGTCCAGATCCTCCAAGCGTTTTCTGTGAGTCCATTTTATGCCTGTTTCCTCATTGCTCGGCCCGCTGTCTGTCGCATTATCCAATCTACTGGAATCAGGAAGATCATTGGCGATAGTAGACAGCCAGCTTCCCTCACTACAGTCCTCACTTCGAAGGCTTCCGTTAGTTTCCCGTTGTGGATTACTTGGCATGCCGCATTGTCGTATAACTGTTGGATGAGATGTATAATTGTCGATGGGACTCCGTAGTAGCGAAGTAGCTGCCAAATGACCTCCCGATCGACACTGTCGAAGGCCTTTTCAAAGTCGATTGAGTTGAGCGAGATAGAGAGGTGACTGTCATTCCAACCTTGGTCAATCATGATTCGTAGAATGGCGATTTATTCAATACATGACTTGTTTCTCCTGAATCCAGCTTGTTCCGGTCAAAGTTTTTCATCCAGGGTGGTGTGTTTGATTCTGTCCAGGATGATTACTTATCACAAAATTGTTGATGATTGAGATCTCCTGCTGAGACTGGACTAAGTGGAAAGGGCTAATAAGCTATATCTCCATACATAGGTTGTTGTAGGAATAAACTTCTAATCATTTAAGGCACTGCATATATATCCCATTTTTCCGTTTATAAACATTTTGCTTTGATTATAATCATTCCGGTTGGTATTGCTCAAGGTGCATTTCATACTCCTTTTCTGCTATCTTTCTTCCTGAAAAACTTGATCCATCCTGCGTAGCCAATTTTACTAAGTGTACCAATGATCTGACTGTTTTTATGTCTGGCTCTTCTGAGTTAAACAGTTCTGAAATGAATGACTTCTTATCAGAAATTTGTTAGTGGTCATTTTCAAATGGTCTTAAGCCTAATCCCTCCAAATGTCAGACACTCAAGCGCAACTGACATGAACTGGTCAGTTTGCACGGTTCTACTATCATAGATGACCCAGAAGTTGAAGCTAGATCAAATGTTAAATACCTTCAACTGTGTATTTCCTATGATTACCTCTCCTGGTCTCCCCACATCATGTTAGTTTCCAGAGAAGATATTTTGTTTGGCATTCTACGAAAAGAAATTACGACTATTTCGTATCATTTCGTTTCTACTATTACATTTTCTTAATTCTTGTATTCTGTCTATACTCCTTTACTGCTCTCCACCTTAGTATTTCTTGGGCTACTCAAGAAATACTGTGAAGAGCAGTAGTGTGGGGCGTTGCTGAAATAACTCGTTTATACTACTGTAGATGGATACTCAGATTCCTGCGAGAAATTGGCAAATATGATCCTGTCAGACTCTGAACATCCTCTCCATTCCCACCTCCCTCCTTTGCATCTATCTAATCAGGTAAGGGGACTAGAAGCAACTATAGAAGGCTTCATGTCTGAGTACAAAAAAACTCTACAATACCTTATTTAGCCGGGACACATTTTATGTAATGAGAAAGGTTTGTAAGGCAGGAAATTAACAACTTACTGAGGAACTTTCAGTCAACGGTCATTGTTTATTCCTATCATTATTACATTGTCATAAACATTTTCACTTGATTTTACTATGCATTCACTTGATTTAAGTATAAAACTTGGGCACTGGGGTACAGTATAACTCCATTATGGATAAGATTTTATTTTGATATGTCACGCAGTGGAGTGGTATACAGTAATATTAACTGATGACCAAGTTTCGAGCACAAACTATTCCGGCTCATAATCATATCAAGTCACTGCTCACACAACATTTTCCCTTCATTTATAAACATGTGTGAAATTGACTAAATATTTGGATAAAAATCAATTTTGGATAGTAATATGATCAAATAGAATCAGATGGGAAATAAGACGAGTGTTTTTTGTAGTCAAAATAAGTAACTTGTTAGAATGTTGAGATGTACTTGAGTTGAAATAGAATTTTGAGATTATTTATTATCCTTCCCTGATTTGACTGACTGGTGGTGATAATATCTTCCATATTTTTGTATTTGCGTTGAGTCATTTCTGTTGCTTGTGTTGGAATATGTTATTACCACCAGTCAAATCAGAAGAGGATAATAATTATTCTCGAAATTCTATTTCAGTTCAAGCACATTACAACATTCTAACGAGTTACTTATTATGACTATCAAAACATTTGTCTTATTTCCCATCTGACTGGGGTTGAAAACAAAACACACAGTTCAGCGACGAGTCCCTTTTCGGCGGCGAATTCATTTTCTTAGCTATGTGTTATTTTGTATATATGTGTAAATTAAGTCTGTCAAACAAAATTAATAACATAAATAAGAAAGAATATAAGTCATTCGCAGTTATACCATATAAAGAGGGGACATCTGAGACACTACGTAGGATTCTGAATAAAATAGGAATTAGGGTGGCATTTAAACCTACAAACTCACTCAAGGACAAGCTCTGTAGGTTAAAGGACCCAGTTGATCCAATTAGACAAATTAATATTATTTACAAAATACCCTGCAATGACTCTGAGGTCAACTACATAGGTCAAACTAGTAGGTCAGGGGTAGTTAGATTATCAGAGCATAAGCATTTAGCTAAGGTAAGAATGGTTGACCCCGAGAAGATAAATAATTTAGAAAAAAGCTCAGCAATTGCAATGCATGCGCTAACACACAACCACACAATAGGGTGGTTGGAGAGGGTTAAAATTCTAAAAAGTAATCTAGGTAGGTGGAGAGAGAGGTTTGATTACTGAATCCTTGTTCATCGAGTCTACACCCAACACATGCAATAGGAATGACTCGTCACTCATACCTGAAATATGGAAAATACTATTACCAATCAAATGAAGTGAAAATCAAGAGAAAAACAATTGAACTATATAAATGAATTTAGGAAGTCGTGTGATTACCTTGATATGATTATGAGCAATAAATTGTGCTCGAAACGTCATCAGTAAACATTACTGTATAACACTGTGAAACTTTATCAAAACAAAATTTACCCATAATGGAATTACACTCTACCACAGTGCACAAGTTTTATTCTTATATCAAACAAAATTACAATTGGTTATGGTTATTTTGACTAAACAGGTGAAGATTGGTAACTGGAGTTACGTTATACAAAATCAGTCAGTAAAATGATGGTAGTAACAAAGGTGATGAATTGTCATAAATAGTTGTTAAAAAAGAAGTTATGTAATTATACGAATATTTTGATGAGTGAGTTTTACTGAGGATGCACATAGGAACAAAGTAGATAATACAAAATTACGTAAGAGTTCTAAAGGAATACAAGAATTATAAGCAATGAAAGAACAGACAAAGAAACAAAATTAAGTCATCGGAATCAAAAAAAGTTGTTACCATTACAATAGAAGTGGTTGACTAATCTTCTTTTGTATGCCTGGATGGGGATTATCCATGATTGTATTCGATCAATAACAGTATATGAAAAATCCCCATATTGAAATCAAAACAAGATTTTGAGCGAACAATTGTGGTTTCGATAACTTATTCTCCTTCAGGCTCTACAGTTATAAATCCATGCATGAATAATTTTATTTTTTATTTATTTTTTGATTACATCTTGATTCCACACCGTATTTTTGGTACAAGTATGGAATTTTCAGTGTGGATATCGGTAGCCCAAAATTCGCAGGCCAGTCATAGATATCGGATGTGCGTCGGCGTGGGCTTGAACTTCGGACCATGTGCATGGTTGGTGAGAGTCCTAACCACTGTGCCACCGACGCACATATAGCCAATAAAGGCAAATGGGAAAAATAATATCAGAAACTGTGTTGGGGTGCATGTGTAAGTTGAGATGATAGTCCATTAGTTAGCATAGTCAGTCAATTAAATGTGTAGTATAGGGTGTTTAGTCAGAAAAATGTGATGAAGTGTGAATGAACAAAAAGAATAGACGATACCTTGAAAAGAAACATTTATAGAAAGCGACATGGAACACCCACTTGCATAGCTTCGTACCTATACAATATAAGCGCAACCTAATTCGCTGTCTTAGTCATAGAATTAGACGCATATTTACCGAGGATTGTATTGAAGATGAAATAAGAAATCTTACAAACTCCTTGCTACAAAATGACTACCCTACCAACTTTGTTAAGAAGTATATCTACGAAAATACATATAAAACCAAGCGAGACACAGTAAGTAAGAAAAGGCTTTACTTAAATGTACAATTCAAAGGCGATATAGCCAGCGATATATTAAACCGTAGATTAACGAGATCAATTGAAAGAACTTTTAATGCCGCAAACCTGCATGTCAGTTTCTCAACAAAACCGATATTGACACCGAGCATTCAAGATAGTTTACCCGAAATGGCGATATCAGTGTGTGTATATAAATTCAAATGCTCCTGTTGAGCTAGTTATGTAGGTCGTACTCAAAAGAATTTATCTTTACGCACTCGTGAACATATTCCTGTTTGGCTTAGGAAAAGAGCAACCAAATCATTAAATAGTGCAATTCTGTCTCGTGGATAGCGAACCCAGCATCACAGTAGATGAGTCATTTACAGTTGTGTATCGAGTACCGAACAATCTCCCCAAAGGCACACGATTACGCCTCCTAGCCATAGCTGAGGCTTTAGAGATTAATAGAGAGAGACCAAACTTATGTGTACAGAAAAAATTTATTTACTCTTTTTGTCTACCCTGGCCCACTATAAAGTCACCAGGATCATAATTTTTCATACTATTATTATCATTATTATCACTTTGTGATATCATGTCTTTATTATCCATTTCCCCACAGTTTATTTCACCTCATTGTTACCCTTAATTATTGTCAGCCTTTATGATTTTATACTGAGCCTACCAATTTTGTAGCATTTTGTTACAATTTACAATTTAGCCTTTTTATTTATTTTATCATTAGACATTATCGGTCACCCTCACATTCAGTGTCCCCTTTGTTAACGTGTTTTTACACATATTTTGTGGTTATCGCATTTCTCTCACCCCAAAGACATTTGTATTCTGTTAACTATAAAACACTTTTATAGCACCCAATTATTCATTCACGCTTCATCACATTTTCCTGACTAAACACCCTACACTACACATTTAATTGACTGACTATGCTAACTAATGGACTATCATCTCAACTTACACATGCACCCCAATACAGTTTCTGATATTATTACTTTCATTTGCCTTTATTGGCTGGCTATGTGTACTCTATTATTCATGCATGGATTTATACCTGTAGAGTCTGAAGGAGAAGAAGTTATCGAAACCACAATTTTTTTTCAGGATTTCATCATGAGCTGACATTAGTTAGAGAACCATTGGAAAACCTGGGAGTACTGGACAACTGTTTCGTCCTAGTTCGGGACTCTTCAGCAGGACGCACCCACCGCCAATATTCGAACCCAGGACCTTCCGGTTACAAGGCGAGCTAGCTCGTATACCATTAAGCCACTGGGATCCGATCCAATGGTCCTTGAATTCTAACTTCTGCCAATTCACGACATAGCGTGACCGCTAGCCAATGTCTTCGGTGGCGAGTATTTGTCCTCACACCCGACCAGCTGCACCCTACTGGTCACGACTTCCCACTGGAACCCAGGTAACTACCTACCTGAATAGGGCCAGTCGCCAGTGAGCATCTCATTGGTATTCAAGTGTTGGTTTGTAGGGATTTGATTGTTGTTCGTTCAAAATCTCGATTTGATCAATAACACTCATATTATTATTATTATTATTTCTGAATGTACATTATCCTATATTGATTTTTATTTAAATATCTAGTCAATCCTACACATGTATATAAACGAAAGAAAAAAAGTTGTGTGAGTAATCTGATATGATTATGAGCGGTAATAGTTTGTGCTGGAAATGTGGTCATCAGTTAATATGACTGTAGTTGTAACACTGTGTGATTTATCAAAATAAAATCTTATCCATAATAGATTTATATTCACTTCATGGAATAAAGTTAATTATTTCTATTACAATTTTTATTTTATCCCGCATAAAGGTACCATTACATTCGGAAACTTGGGTATGGCTATTCTTGAACCAACTCTACCACTATGGATGAAAATACAAATGAATTCTGAAGAATGGGAACAAGGTGTTTTATTTCTCGCCGCTAGTGTATCTTACTTAATCGGTGCAAATATATTTGGACCGATATCGCATAGAATTGGTCGAGGAAACAGTGCTGGTCTAGGTTTACTAATTTGTGGTGCCAGTTTAATCGGCGTAAGTTCTAACATGAAGATTGTTTTTGTTTGTGTCATTGATTTGTGATCCAAGTGGAGTATAGGCCTTCAGGTTTGAGCTATGAAGTCTCATCTGTTGGAGTTGTTGGCCATATAGGGAATCGTCCCCTTCTTACCTTATTTACTGCTGGCTTAGAGAGGTTTAGGAGTGGATCGGTAAGAAATTTAACCTGTATCACCTGCATGAATGGTGAGAACTCTACCACTGAACTATAGACGCACTAGTGGTTAAGTGGTCAACTAAATAGCAGCGTACCTAGACGGTTCTGGCTTTGATTCTCCGTAGAATTTTGTATGTCTACTTCTGAATACAAGTTTAGCTTACAAAGAATGTCACTAAACTTTTACAAGTACCGGTTTTGTAGGGATTTTGTTTGATTGAATGGATGATTTCATCATGAGCTGGCATCAGTTAGAGAACCACTGGTAAACCTGAGAGTACTGGACAGCCGTTTCATCCGCTTAGTTCAGGACTCTTCATCAGTACTCACCCACCGGGTTTCGAACCCAGGACTCAATGGTCTACGAGCTCGCCATCCTTGTAACCAGAAGGTCCTGGGTTTGAACCCCGTGGTGTGGGGGGTGCGTATTGATGAAGAGTATCAAACTAAAGTTTTTCTGATTCACTTATGTTGAACTGCGTAGCCCTTAATAAAATTTAGGATATTTTAAGGTAAATCCTTACCGGAGAAAACATTGGAATTTTGAGTCCCTCAGATAAATGTTCAAAGAACAATGTAAAGCTGATGTCATTGAGACGATATTATGATCTTAACCTGTTCAACCCTTGAAACATAGAGTGCTAGTGTGGTGAGTGCAGGCTGCTAGCCAATATGGTAGACAGTAATTTACGTCAATGTTTATGTCCCGAATATTGGTCATGAGAAAATATGAACAAAGATTGATTCAACAACCAACAACATCAGACTTTGCGTAGGCGGACACAATTAATATATAGATGATCTGACATTCAAGAAACAGCCAAAAAGAGATGAAAGATTAACTTTCAGTGAGAAACAACCACCGATCAGAAGACTGTGTTTGTCTGCTTGAATAATCTGTAATAATGTACATGAAAATATATAAATACATGTTGATTTCCTTAATAAACAATCTGTTGCCTGGCCCTTGTCTTCTGTTTTACACTAGGAGTCATTGTCTGTGCCATCTCTACTTACAGCCACAAGAAAGCAAAAATTAGTCGTATGAAAGACGCACCCCATCAACTCTGTTTAAATCTTGAATGATATCCAACCTAGGAGGCTGAAAGGCTTTCAAAACATACCAAAATCTCTTCTGTCATAGACTGACTTTATGGCATATCTCGTATCACAGATGATTTAAAATGTTCTTTTACCCTAGAATTCACATATTTCTTTATTTGTTTATGTGCTTTTCTGGTTTTAAATTTATTATAGCTGCCATTTTCAACAAGAATTGAACACTTGATCGCTCCAATGTTCTGCCTTGGATTTGCTATTGGTGAGTGTTATTGTTCACTGTTTGCATAATTGATGCTATATCTCTATGAGTTGACACTCATGTTAGTAAGCTAAATTTAAGAAATGAGCAGATTTCATACACTACAAAGTGAGAAGTCCTCCAAAATTTCTTAATGGGATTTCCTTTACAAAAAATGTGAACGAATTGATAGCAGTAACACATGAAGTAGGATACAAACGAACCTGTCTGAATACAACTGTATTATAGATAAGATTTTATTTTGATAAATCACACAGTGTTGTTATACGGTAATATTAACTGATGACCAAGTTTCGAGCACAAATTAATACTGCTCATAATCATATCAACTTACTTACACAACGGATTTCCTTCACTCACTGAGTTAGGACAAGCTCTGTAGGTTGAAGGACCCGGTTGATCCAATTAGACAAATTAATATAATTTAGAAAATACCCTGCAATGACTCTGAGGTCAACTACATAGGTCAAACTAGTAGGCTGGGGGTAGTTAGATTATCAGGATATAAGCATTTAGCTAAGGGAAGAATAGTAAGGGAAGAATAGTTGATCCTGAAAAGATAAATAATTTTAAAAAAAAAGCTCAGCAGTTGCACTTCACGCATTAACAAACAACCACACAAAATAGGGTGGTGGGAGAGAGTCAAAATTCTAAGAAGTAATATAGGTAGGTGGAGAGAGAGGTCGATTACGGAATTCTTGTTCATCGAGTCCACACCCAACACATGAAACAGAAATGACTCAAAGCAAATACCAGAAATATGGAAGATATTATTACCACCAGGTCAGTCAGTCAAATCAGAGGAGGATAATAAATAATCTCAAAGTTCTATTTCAATTCACGTACATCACAAAATTCTAACAAGTTACTTATTTTGACTATAAAAAACACTCGTCTTATTTCCCATCGCATTGTAATTGATCAATAACATTCTTAGTATTATTTCTGAATGTAAATTATCTCATATTGGTTTTTATTGAAATATCTAGTGAACTCCAAACATCCGTATAAATGAATTTGTGTGAGTGACTTGATATGATTATGAGCAGTATTAATTTGTGCTCGAAAAGTCATCAGTTAATATTACTGTATAACAAACACTGTGTTATTTATAAAAATAAAATCTTATCCATAATGCATTTATACTCTACCACAGTGCCCAAGTTTTATACTTGTACCGTCTGAATGCAGTTGTCAGCATCCTATCAGCTATAGACAACGTGAAGAATTAGAGTTATATTTTTATTTCTATTTTGCATTTCTAATTGAGAAATTATGTCGGATTCAAATGCTCGGTGTCTGCTGACGTGTCGGCCCCTGGTGCGGATGCTTTCAGGATGTTTGAGGATCAACTTGATTATATTTTGCCTGATGGTTACTAGCAGTACTTCAGTGTTTGAAACTGTGGGTGAAGACCTGAGTCTTACTGAGAACACGATCACTCGCTGGGAATGCAGAAGTAAGGGGGTGTTGTGTACTGCTGCTGGGTGAGTTATTAGAGTTCTCCCCGTCGCCAATTATGTTATGTACTCGTTGAGTGGTTAATACTTCTGACGCGGAAAGAGGGAAATCAGAAGACCACGAGGTTTACGATGATATTTGTATTTTCAAGACAAGGAAAATAAATGTCACCCAATTGTGTGAGTGGAAGGGTACTTAGATGTACAAACGTGGGAAACAAGAAAGTGAACAAGAATAATAAAGCAAGAGTATATATGAAAATGGCTAATACACGTGAGCCAATGAGATAACATCTTACCATGATTGGTTGTAATGTCATGTGACAACAAGGTCATACATTATTTATTTAGTTAGGTGACAGACAAAAGCATATTGTCAGTTATAATAAAATATCGATCCATATACACATAGCAAAATATAACAGACTGTCAAAAACAAAACGCATGTCATGTGGATACATATCAGGGAGGATATCAACATTTGTATTTAATCAAAGATGATATAATGAGTGAAATGTCTGGAGCCATAAAATTATCACGACTGTAATTTGAATACATGAATTAGTCTTCGATCATTTGAGGGAGATAACCTCATGTTCTTTCACTTGTTCCTCAAGTTGTGTAAGCTGAAATATATTCACCACAAGATATGATACAGCAAAATCCACTATCATTATCATCGGTAAAGATGAGTACTTTTCGCTCATTGAGCATTCTAGAAGCTCGCTAAGTACTATACGCAGTATCATAGATGTTTCCTAAAAACACCATCTAGATCAATTAACATATCAAGGCCAAGTTCTGTTTATTTGACTTACGTTAGATTCGTTATCTGATTGATTCAAATTGTCTTGCTTGTTGAGGAAACGCAGTTTGGGAGGCATCAAATCTAATAAGTTCAGCATCTGATCTGCGTAAACCAGTATTATGCCGAAGGAGTATCTAATATCTTCACATCCCCAATATATCTACCTGATAAGTGAAATCAATAAATGTTAGAGATATGAATCCCTCTTTCTTAATGTAATTGTGGAACTTTGGCACTTTGGTAGAAGCTAATTCCATATCAGATAAGTTAATTCCAATTATCACACGGCGATGATGTAGTATTAACAACTGGATTACAAGTTTTAGACCCTAAATTATTGCCACTCATAGACATATCAATTTTAGGCGCATGGTTTCACAATTTGTCTTGTATTCATTTTCTCTCTATCTGTCTTTCCAGCTTTCCTTTGTTGTTTGTTGTCACTTATCATATCTGCAGTATAGACAGCATTGAGTCGTTCCGATTGCATATGTGCAGTATTGAATATATATAAACAAAGCTTCAGTGATTAACCTCTTTGTCTCGTCACCCAATTATTTTTTTTTCTCCTTCACGTTCCCCAGTGGAACATAGGGCTTCAAGCTAGTGGCTTGGAGTTTCTGTAGCAGAGTTTATTTTACAGGATGGGGTTGCTAGCCTCATGTCCAACCTTTACTCTTTACCAGAATTATTTCTGGCTTAGAGAGGTAAAGATGTGCGTTGGCTGGGAGCTTAGTCCTACTTTTGAGTTCAGAATCAATGTTCAGTTCATTTCTGACTGCCTCTAAGGCTGTATTAATGGGAATATTAGTATACCAACTGGTTACGTCAAAACTGATCTAATTGGTAAAGGACTAAAATGATTAGGTTTGACATAACCAGTCTATATACTAATATTTCTATTAATACAACCTTGGAGGCGGTTAGGAATAAACTGAACATTTGCGCTGTGCTCAAAAGTGAGACTAAGCTCACTGTGATGATTATCTTTCAAAAGCACTTGCTGTTAGCGGAGGTTGAACGCACACCCTTTCAGACAGGTACTTAGAACCTGTGTCTTAGAAGGCTCGACCACTCCACCGGCTACAGAATCACATTACAATGTTTAAGTTTTGTAAGACTTCGACTAATTCTGGTGTAGATTGCGTAACAAAACCCCATCATGTGAATAATAGTCAGAAAGAGCAGACATCCTCATTTTCAACATACTCGAATGCAGCACTGGGTAAAGCGGATTCGATTCACAAAAAATAAGGTTCACCAGCTTAAACAGTTGAATTTCAATCAGTGAATTAGGATTCAGAGTCCTGCTGCATCTACCTAAGCCTGAGAGAATGGGTAGCATCGTCAGTCTATCACATCTAACCGGGTTCTAATGAACAATCTCTTCTAGGTGAATATCTCTGGATTATCTATCACAAAGTCACAATCAACTGGATCAAACCAATAGAATGTGAGGAATGTTTCCCGCAAATCATATTGTACGGTGTTGACATCATTTTGGCAAGAAGCTTAGTTATTAAATATGTCCAAACCAAGCTTAGTTATTATTTGCTCTTCTTGAAGTAGGACAGTACATAATTTTTTCCTCATCTGTCTCCATTCACGATAAAATTTAAATAAAACTAATTCCTAGATACCAACATTTCAAAGAATAATTTCCGTAAATGAAAAGTTCGAATCCAAATGTATTGTAACACAATGAGTAACAGTCACACCGGGAATAGAAGGAGAACAAGAGCTCAGTAAGAGTGTGCGTTTAGTACAATAGCAGAAAGTAGGCAGCACGGGTGAAGTCCTCACAAACAAAACAGTTTTTGCTCAGTCTTGCTCCATGGGGAATAGACTCCTGGGTGTTGTTCCCCTGAGAGTAGGGAAAAGAAAACAGTATTAAGTTCTCTATCTCTAAACATTTTTTTTTATTTTGTCACAGTATGTCGTCTATTTCATGTTTTTTCTCTGTCTATATTTCAATCAAGGTATGATTGACTCATCCATGATGCCAATTATGGGTTATTTAGTCGATTTAAGACATGTCGGTGTATACGGAAGTGTTTATGCTATCGCTGATATCGCCTTCTGTTGTGGATTTGTAGCCGGTAGGTTAATCCTTATTGTGGTTGTTTTATTCATTTTTAGAGAGGTAATTGATGGTTACGTCCTTGTACATCTTCACTCGAGTATTTTTATTGTTATTTTTTTCATTACTTTTCGTTCTCAGGTGGAACATAGGGCTTCACATTAGAGGCTTGAAATTTCTGTGGCACTGGTGATTATTATTTCACAGGATTACGGTGCTAGCCTCATGCTCAGCCTTCCATCTTTGTCAGCCTTGTTACTGGCTTAACGAGGTAAAGGAGTGCGTCGGTGGCGTGGAATCAAACCCCGGACCACATGCATCGTTGGCGAGCGTTATTGTTATTATTCACTCCTTATCGAATTTAGTGCTCTGCATAGCTTTTTGATGACATCGCAGTCAGATTCAAATTATTCAGAACTTCTATGCTATTTTGTGTGTCGGTAGCACAGCTGCAGAATGCTCGCCAACCAAGCAGGTGGTTCGGGGTTAGACCGTTCACCGCCTACGCACTCCTGTACTTCACTAAGCCAGCGAAAATACTGGTACAGAGAGAGACGTTTGAGGGTGCATGAGGCTAGCAATCACATCCTATAAAAATAAATAGTACTGCTACGGAAACTTCAAAAAACTCCAACTCGAGGTCCAGTGTTCCACTGGGAACGTACAGGGATAAAATAAAATCTACGCTGTTCCCTTTCATGATGGATAGTGAATAATTTTCTTCTCAATTATGCGGGAAGTTCTAAAGTATGAAGGTTTTTGAATTCATTACGGATATCATAACTTGTCTAATTTTAACAATGAAGTTACCTATATGAATAAAACTATATACTACTGATTCTTTGAAATAAGTACTGGCGTATCATTCACATCAGTCATGAGTACTTGCCAGCCAGTAAGAGAGCTAGCTAGGCAAAACGAAGTGATCTGAACATCGAACGGCCGTCTCTGCTGTCCAAGGCTGGGCTCACGAAAGATTTACTTGGTCCGACGTATCTCGGAGAGCCGTACCAGTTCAAACGACTGGATTTCTGGCTATTGTGTACGCCTTCAGTCTTGGTTACATAATGCCAGGCAGATGATAAACGAATCAGATTAACAAGTGATGCTAATTGGTGTGGTTGGTAAGACAAATACTCTACTTAATCACTCAGTGTTATAAGTGGTTTGATGCATAACACTCTGGATTTCCTAATTACCAAGAAAATAATGAGTGATACTTCTGTCGATGTTGACATGCTTAATAAATCCTTCATATGTATCCCTGCAGATGTTATGATTCCTAACTCTAATAGTGTAAATAATGACTGCTTCTCATGCTTTAATACAAATGATGTTCTTAAGTGTCTTCAATCTCTCAAACCTGCTCAGTCACTTGGTCCTGATGGTGTTCCTGCTGTTATCCTTAAGAAGTGTGCTAACATCTTACGTTCCCCATTAACTGACATTTTCAACGAATCTTCTTCTAAAAGTATTATACCTGACTCACGGAAAAATATCAAGATTGTTCCAGTGCCTAAATCAACAAGTGGACCTACTGTTAATTATAGACCCATTGCTATTACCTCACCTTTTTTGAAAGTTATGGAAAGACCTACTTTACTTAATCTTGAACCCTCTTTAAAGCCTTTCAATGACCCCAACCAGTTTGCTCATAAACATAGTAGGTGTACCTTAGATGCTGCTGGTGTCCCACATCATAATATAGTCTCTAGTTTAGATAAAGGAGCTAAATGCGTTCGCTGTGCCTTCCTTGATTAAACATCTGCATTTGACTCTGTTGCCAGGTCTCTCTTGCTTAGTAAGCTGGCTGCAGCTCAGGCTGAGAGCTGGACAAATAAGTGGTTGCATTCCTATTTTTCTTGATAGGAAGCAGTACACCGTCTACAATGGAAATCTCTCCACTACTTCACTTGCTTTAGCTGGTGTTCCTCAAGGTGCTGTTCTTTCTCCCTTTCTGTTTTCGTTTTTCTTACATGACTTGTCTCATTCTGATGTAGCCACTTTTGTTAAGTATGCTGATGACCTCTCTGTTTCTATGCCTGTCAACTCTCAGTCAGATTGTTCGAAACTCAATAACTTTCTGTTGGAAATTAGTCAGTCGTCCTCTTCAAACGGTCTTAAGCTAAATCCGTCTAAATCTCAGGTAGTCAATTTCACTTTCAGACGTAAACATGACCTACAACAACTAGCCAGCTCACATGGCCCCACTATCATTGACGGCATAGAGGTTGAAAACACATCTAATGTCAAGTACCTTAGAGTTTTTCCACTGGTCTTTCCTGGTCCTCCTACATCTTACTAGTTACTAGAAAGATGTTTAGCTTAACGTTCTACACTAGGAAATTTAGGCAGTCTGGCATAAAGCAGTCTTTGCTTTCTCAGTTTTTCAATTCTTGTATTCTACCCATCCCTATTTACTGCTCCCCATTAGTCTTTCCTGGACTACTTAAGAAAGACTTTGTTTTGCTGATAAGGGCAGGCACTGAAAGCCTTTAGTAGGGCAAGTGGGATATCGTTAAACCAAATGGTTAACACCATTGTGGATACACATATAATGTCATGTAAGAAACTAGCGAATACAATATTGTCAGACCCCGAGCATCCTCTCTATACGCAGCTGTCTCCTTGCATTTCATCTGGTAGAACAAGAAGCAGCTCTAGGAGACTATATGCTAGGACTACCAAGTACAAAAACTCCACAATACCATATCTGGCACAGCTGTTATGTGGTGATGAGAAATCCGTTAGGTATGACACGACCAACTTACTGCGGCTCTCAAACGAATAGTCCCATTAGTTTTTGTTTTCCTTTCCTTGTTATTATTACACTGTTGTTCACATCTTCTATTACACACTAATTTTATATTTCATATCCTGTGCTGCATTGTTGAAAATGTAAACGCAACGCTGTTCTTTTATTTATTTATCTTCTTTTTTTGGGGTGTTACTTTTTGATTTTAAAATGTTATAAAATTTATGAGGTAATTAGATGCAATATATTGTAATGTGCGGTGAAAATTCCATACCTGTACTATAATTACTGTTTGAAATAAAGCTGTTATTATTATTACTCACATGAATCAAAAGTAATTGCCAGCCAACAAGCCACCTAGCCAAAGCGAAGTGATCTTAACATCGAACGGCCGTCTCTGCTGTTCAGGACTGAGCTCATCAATGGCGTACCTTATCCGACGTATCTCAGAGAGCCGGATCAGTTTAAATGACTCGATTTCTGGCTATTGTTTACGCTTTCAGTCTTGGTTACATAATGCCAGGCAGATGATAAACGAATCAGATTAACAAGTGATGCTAATTGGTGTGGTTGGTAAGACAAATACTCTTCTTAAATGGTTTGATGCATCACACTCTGGATTTCATAATTACCATGTATCGTATCACATATTTTCCGAGCTGATTAATTTTCTTTTCCCAAAGGGATACTTCAGTGAAATAATCACCTCCTCTAACTGCGTTAATTGTGAATTAATTAACATAATTGCGAAGTAGTCTTCCACTTGAGAACCTGATTTATCGAAGTTACCCTTAACTAGAAGTAGGATATACTTAGAGAAGTATACAGACACAATCAATGAAAGTATTTTTATGCAGTTTTTTTTCAGTAATATATAATAACTAGATTATTTCTTTATCTTATATTTTCAGGACCTTTACTCAGTACTGTATTGATTAGAGCATTGGGTTTTAAATGGTGAGTTTAATTTTTAGTTTACTTGTGTTTGTGATTGAATCATGATACTTTGGAAAGAATGAAATCACTATTCTGCTGTGTCTAATTATAACAGATCCCTCGTTATTATCATTATTATTATTACCAATATTATTCGCAGCCTGGTTCGTAATTTCACCCAGCAGTTTCTTGATTGTGTGTCCGATCTATCTACAATTCCTTCGTTATATTGTCGAGCAGTAAGTTCTTGGTTGATTTGTCTTCGGAATGACCTGTTCTTGGTTCTTTTTTGCAATTTGATCTTCGATATGAATTGAAGGTGGCTGTAAGTGGAAGTCTGCGTTAACCTGTAGGAAATCCTTTTCATGAAAGGCCCGCCAAACATCTTACGTATAGAGTAGCACTAACTTCACATCAGTGTTGAAAATGTGAATCTTGATCTTTATGCTGACTGATTTCAGGAGATTTCCAAACTAATTTCATAGTGAATAAGGTTTATCGCGTTAGTAGTGATTGCTTTGTTGATTGTTGTCACTTCTGGTTGGTTACCTTTATCCCCTCTCTTCTCTATCTTCATTAGAAGTCCTGTTTTTCCTATTTGTCTCTTCTTCTTACTTGTTTGTCTTAGGCAGTATTTCTTCGAGTTTGTGTGGCACTTCACATAAATCGTCCGCAAAGCTCTTGTCATCTAGACTCTTCATATTGGTTCAGCGTTCCCTTAGTAATGAATACATTCAATTCTTCGGATAGGATAACGTGTGAATGTGTGTGAACAAGTCTCGTTTAGGTTAGACTCCTGGGTAATGAAGGAATCCATTAAGGTTGCAACTACGTATATTACCCCCAGCCTGAAACTTGGTGAAGCCAAGATGCTCAGTCGTCAAGTAGTTATCGTTGTCCGATATAGTGTTCCCTGTTTTGGAAGATAATAAGGTGAAATTAACGGTTGCCTGCAATGTACCATCTGCACACAAGGTACTAGAAGAAAGGTACGGAGATAAAGAGGATCTATACCCTACTAATGTAACAACAGAAGACAAGGGCCAGGCAACAGATCGTTTTATTATGAAAATCAACACGTATTTATACATCTTTCAACTACATTATTATAGACAAGCGCAGTCATCTGATTGGTTGTTTAGGTAGACAAACGCAGGCTTCTGATTGGTTGTTTCGGGATTCCTTGACAAATAGAGTTCTCTCTGCGAATCATATTTTGCCACGTTAACTTTGCTGTGATTGGTTGTTGACTCAGGCTTGTTCACGGCCCATATTAGTGACCTAGACCTTAACGTAGATTAGTGCCAACCAATCGGCTAGCAGCCTGCTCTCACCACACTCGTCCCCCCGTCAAATACGTGCGACTGAAGTCGGCTTGATCTACTTGGTGCAGGCGTCATCGTTGGCTTGTCTCGCTGTATCCATTTCTGGAGCTCGCTGACGTTCACGCGCCTCTTATTGTTCGCCATTGCGACTGTGTCTGCGTAACCCCATCTCGAAGTGACCATATATGGTCCTTCCCACTTTGGAAACTGTTTGCCTGACCCTGTCGAACATTCGTCCATACTTCGGCCCACACCTTCATATGCTGCTTTCGCCCGACCTCCCAGCAGCGTCTCAAGTAGCAGCTCCATCGCTGACAGATCTTGAACGCCACTCAACTGCGCAGAAGCCTTGAAGTCCTGCCCGAAGATCCATATGTCTCCATCAAAAACTGCAGGGTATAGGCTTTTCATTTTCGGTAGGCAGCGACACCAAATGTAACAACAGAAGACAAGGGCCAGGCAACAGATCGTTTTATTATGAAAATCAACACGTATTTATACATCTTTCAACTACATTATTATAGACAAGCGCAGTCATCTGATTGGTTGTTTAGGTAGACAAACGCAGGCTTCTGATTGGTTGTTTCGGGATTCCTTGACAAATAGAGTTCTCTCTGCGAATCATATTTTGCCACGTTAACTTTGCTGTGATTGGTTGTTGACTCAGGCTTGTTCACGGCCCATATTAGTGACCTAGACCTTAACGTAGATTAGTGCCAACCAATCGGCTAGCAGCCTGCTCTCACCACACTAAAACTTCGCTCGCGTAGACTATAAAAGAGCTTTGGTCGAACACCCGCGTATCGTCCCGTGATGATTCCGACTCTAGTGACGATGAGCGGCCAGTGAGTAAGAAACCCGAGATAGTGAAGGCATCTCTGCGGTAGTTGGTAAGCCTGTACTGAGCATGGTTGGTGGTAAGAAGGTGGTTGGAAAGCCAGCGTCATCGAGTTTCGATTCAGATTCCAATGATGATGTAGGTGTTGGTGCAGTGAAGAAGCCTGTTGTTGCAACTGGTAAGCTGTTGTCGACAACGCCTCAGTCTGTGCAGAAGAAGAAGCTTGCAGCTGCAGAGTCCACTTCTGATTCGGAATCTTTTGAATGCTGTAGTTCAGTGCGGAAGAAAATGGCGTTGTGCTTGTCGTCCGACGGGTGTCGTTTGTTTCTCCTTGTGTTTTGGATTCTTCTGTGGGGTCTGTTTCTTCTTGTAGTGGTAGTGTGAATGCAGTCCTGTACAGTTAGGAATATCACACTGAGTGAAAGCAGACAGCTTTGGCTTATTCGTGTCTTCACGTCAAACACCTTGTTTAGATTTCATTGTTTTTTTTAATTCACGTTCCCCAATGGATCACACGGCTTCAAGCTAGTGGCATGAAGTTTCTGTAGCAGTGTTCAATTTTAGAGGGTGGGTGTGCTAGCCCCATGCCCAAACTTTCTTCTTTACCAGCATTATTTCTGGCTTAGCGAGGTTTAGGAGTGCGTCGGCGGGGGATCAAACCCTGGACCATGTGCATGATCGGTGAGCGTCCTAACCGCTATGCCACCAACGCATAGACTTCATTGTGAGTCAGTTGAAATGCAGCATTATCATATAAGTGCCTATTGAGGAGGATAAAGGTTTTGTGAATGGCATAGTCTTGCAGTGATTTCAAAATTATTATGCGGTTAATCACTGTCAAAGACCTTTTTAAAGTCGATGAAGAAGCTGAGGTAGGGCGAGATTTGATTACTACTCTATGCTTTGACCAATGATGATGATGTGTAGAGTTGCAGTTTTATTGTATATGTCAACTTATTTGAGTTTTTCAAATCAATGTTTTTTCTCCTTGATTGGTTTACCTGAAATCTTCATTTTTTGTTGACATTTCGACTACTAATACGGACCCTACGTTGATTTCGAAGGAACTTGCATATTAAAAGACGCCAAATATTTCGAACCGGCCTATTGACAGGAAAATCAGAATTACTTTACACAAATAATAACTGACACACTTTAAACAGATGACACCACTATCACAGAAGTTGTGGAAAGAAGGCAAGGTAGTCGCGGATTGGAAGAAAGGGTACTTATTCAAGCTGCCAAAGAAAGGAGACTTTAGACAATGCAAGATCTGCCGCTGCACTATGTTGCTGTCCATCCTATCATCCTGGAGAGAATCAAACACGCCCTGGATGAAAAATTGTGATCAGAACAGGCTGGATTCAGGAGAAACAAGTCATGCATCGATCCAATCTCCACTCTACGGATCATCATTGAACATAGTTTGGAATAGCAGTCAGCTCTCTATCTCAACTTCGTTGACTTTGAAAAAGCCTTCAACAGATGATTTGAAAACTACTTCGCTACTATGGCGTGTCGCCAGTTATTATACACCTTATCAAACAGTTGTAGGATAATGCTGCATGCGAGTAATCCACGAGGGCAAACTCACGGAATCCTTTGAAATAAAGAGGGGAGTGAGGCAAGGCTGCTTACTAACCCAAATGATTTTCCTGATCGAGGGTCGTAGACTGGATAGTGCAATAGACAGTGAGCTGTGAGGAAACAGGCATAAGATGGACTCTCACTAAAAACTTGAAGGATCTGGACTTCGCCAATGATATATGTCTGATTTCCCACAAACTAGAAGATATGCAAGTGAAAAGCAACAAGTTGTCAGAAGAAGCATCAAATATAGGATGGACTTCAGGTGAACATAGTAAAAACAGAGGTGATGAAGATTCCTGCTCAACACCAATAGCAGCAACAGCAGACAACTATCTGCATAAATGCGAGAAATCTGAAAGAAGCAATCACCTTTACATACCTACCTACTTGGGAAGCATCACTTCATTTACAGGCGGAACTGACGAGGATATCAAAGCAAAGATAGGGAAAGCAAGACAAGCTTTCATTACTCTCAAGTCTGTGTAGACGTCAACACTCAGCACTCAGCGTGAAAAATAAGATCCAGATTTTCAACTCCAATGTGAAGTCAGTCAGTGCTACTATACGGATCAGAGACTTGGTGCGTCATGAAGAGCACTTCGAGAAACTACAGACCTTCATTAATAGCTAGCTGTCTTTGCTCAATACTCAGGATCAAATGGCCAGAAAAGATGAGCAACAGGGATCTCTGGGAGCGAACCAACTCAGCAGGAACTGATTGTGCAACAAATACGCAAGAAGAAATGGAGGTGGATTGGCCATACCTTGAGAAAAGAAACCATCAAGTGAAATCGCACACCAGGCCAGTGTTCTAGTGGGACCCGAATGGAAAGCAGTGAGTCAGTTGGTCGTCATTGCGAGGATGGCGTGGAGGAGGAGCAGGTCGTGCGAAGAGGAGATGTAAGCAAATGGGCAGACGTGAAGCAAGATGAGAACGTTGGGGAAGAAACGGACGCAATGGAGTTGTGTTCCTCTAGGAACTCAAGGAAACAATAATAATAATGCCCTTTAAACAAGAGGTGGCTCTTATGTCCCAAGTGGTCTGGAGGATAACACTTCTGTGTTTGAGTCTTAGTGGGAACAATATCACTCACTAAGGATTGCTGGTTGATAAGTCCCAAATAGAACGGAATGTGGGTTCCAGATCCCCTTGAGAGTAACCACCCATTGAAGAATATCATGATCTAAGGTTTTGTTAGAATATGATCAAGCAGGTTGTGGTTTTCACTCCTGGTATAAATCAACTGAAGGTTATTTCCCAAAATTGGGAAACCATTGTTTTGACAGATGCAAATATAAAAATATTATTGATATAAGTATAAAACTTGGGCACTTTATTTTATTTTATCTCACAGTGTTATACAGTAATATTAACTGATGACCACGTTTCGAGAACAAACTATTGCTCATAATCATACCAAGTTCAAACTGTAGACTAACTGATTCATAAGAGATGAAAAATAAACTAAATGACATTCAACTAGAGAATGATTAAACAATGGTTGGTTGTGATATAACTAGTCTTTATACTAATATACCAGACAATATGGCCTTAGGAGCAGTTAAAAAAGAACTAAGTGAGGATCCTGAACTCAGTCGTAGGACAAAACTGCCCAATGAAGAAATTATTTTAGGGATCCAGTTATGCCTCACATCTGTTATCTTTAAATTCGAGGGGAAAATATATAGACAAACAGAAGGTGTAGCAATGCGATGGATCACCAATATCCCCTATCATAGCCGACATATTTATGGACAGCTGGGAAAATAGTGCCCTCAATACATTTAACCCTACTCCGAAAATATGGTGGAGATATGTGGATGACACTTTCACAGTGTTAAAAACAGAACATATCTCTCTCTAGCTTCTTGACACATATAAACTCACAAGTTGAGGGAATAAAATTCACATTTGAATCAGAAAATGAACAAGCAGAATTAGCTATGTTAGATTGTAAGATAAAAACAATAGAAGAAGGCAAACTACACACTAGTGTGTATAGAAAACCAACGCATTCTAATAGATATTTAGACTTTAATTAGTCTCATCCTTTAACTGTTAAGGCAGGCTTAGTTAAATGTTTAACAAACCGAGCAGTGGCACTAAGTAGCACAAAAAAGATCTAAATGATGAATTAAAACAGATAGAAGAAGCGCTGGTGTTGAATAACTATCCTTTAAAATTCATTAGAAAGATCAGTAGAGGCCAAAAACATAATAAAAATAATTGTGAGACTAGTAATGATAACATAAATAAGAGAGAATATGTCATCCACTGTTATATCATATAAGGAGGAGACATCGGAAACCCTACGTAGGATTCCTAATAAGGCAGGAATCAGGATGGCATTCAAACCTACAAACAGACTCAGAGACAACCTCTTTAGGTTTAAGGACCCTGTTGACCCAACTAGACAAAAAACATAATTTACAACTTGATATGATTATAAGCAATAGTTTATATATTACTGTACAACACTGTGTGATTTATCAAAATAATACCTTATCCATAACGGAAATATAAAAGTAAATGGTCGGTACTGAGAAGCTACATTTGTAGGATTTCATAATGAACTGACATCAGTCAAAGAGCCATCACAAATCATGGAGTTCCATACACATGTTTTGCCCTTGTCTGCAATCCATAGTCAGTGCTCAGCCATAACATATTAGTCGTCAAACGCGGAGATTTTAAGTCATGAGACAGTTATTTGTACGACATATTGCTAAAACCGTATGAATGATTAAGAATGTTGTTTAGTGTGATGCAACTTTCAAATAAATTGCTGATAAAATATTCAGTGTTTAGATTGCTTAGTTTCCGATAACCTTCGCCACTTTGTTGGGTTGAAAATTTTAGTTCCCATTTGTTCTCTATTTACTTTAAATTTACCGTCAACTGATTGGCCTGGAACGTTGTGCTTTTTTTTAAAATGTAAGCCTAAAGTATGGACGCTTCGACGATGTTTCAGGGAATCACGTGAAATAATTTGGGGGATGGTGATTAGTAGTGAGATAGTTGATGCGTATTACATCCTATTTGTGACTGATCACCTGAAAGCGTCCACCCTGCGAGCGGATTTGTCAACACAAGCCAAAAAGAGTTCAGTCCAGTCAAACGACGGGAAAGTAAAAAGTCAGCTGAAAGTGAAAAATTACCGGTGGCCATTGTACAGGAGGTGGCTGTTGTTGTAGAGCAAGGGGTCTAGTGGATAACACTTCAGGTTGCAAAGTGGTGTTTACTGGATTCGTGTCCCTGGGGAATGCAGGCACATATAGATATTGGGTCTCACATAGAATGGACTACACGTCCCGGATTCCATTGCCAGTGACCATCCACAAAACGACAATAATTTTTACTGAACTGTATTACGCTGATTGTTGACATTACCTTGGACTGGTCGCCGTTTCGATAATGTTGTTTAAACCTATACTCATTAGAGCTAAATCAGTAAGGCTTTCTGCAACTTTCAGGGAAGCATTGTTCAATAAATGCTGGAAGTATGTCCTTAAGACCAGGAAAATGCTGAGAAGTGCCTAAAAATACTGTTGATAAGGTAGAAAAGTTTAGAAAACATTTGAGAAGCGTACTTAAGATCATTACATAGTTAAAGTCATTTGTTTGTGATCTGGTTGTATGTTAATTGGTGGATGGTGACTAGCTGTGGAATCCAGGATGAGCATTTCGTCGTTTTTGGGACTTGCCAGACGGGTGTGACTGCATTCTACAGAGAGTGATTATGTTCCCGCCGAAGCTGTAATCCAGTGTCAATATTTTCAAATGCTAAAGCGTTGTCCAGTAAACCACTTGAGTCACTGGGTTCAACCCTCGGTTGGAACATCATAACTCACTGTGGAATGCAGGTTCATCCAGCCACCAGCGAGTCCCGTATGGGACGAAATGGGCGTCCTGGATTCCACCGATAGTCACCGTTTACCAATTAACTTCTAATTACATGCCCAGGCATCGCTGAAGCATCTCCATAAGAAGCCCACATATCAGCTTGAGACCAGGCAATTTGGTCCTATCAATCGATAGGAAAATCTAACATTGAATTAAATGATCTGCTCCTATATTCGGTAACTAAGCCTGAATAGTCTTTTACAAACCTAACATAAACGTTTATTCCATTTGTCTGAAATAGGACTCTTTGGACTACTGCAATAATAAGTTTTGTCTATGCCCCATTGACACTAATTCTCAGAAATCCGCCGAAGCGAAAAACTGCCCGCACTGAGGTAAGTCACGTGTATTTCTGCAGGTTATTCAGTATTTATTCATTTATGTGACTAAAAAGTGCAAAGATTTAAGTGCCGAATATAATTATGAATCCGCAAACGTTTTTGAGAAAGATACTATAGACTTCATTACATTACAGTTTCCTTCACGTTCCTCAGTGGAACATAGGTCCTCAAGTTAGTGGCTTGAAGTTTCGGTAGCAGTGTTTATTTTACAGGATGGGGTTGCTAGCTCCATGCCCAACCTTTCCTCTTTATCAGCATTATTTCTGGGTTAGCGAGGTAAAGGAGTGCGTTGGCCGGGGATCGAACCCCGAACCATGTGTATGGTCGGCGAGCGTCCTAACCGCTATGCCACTGACGCACACTCTAGACTTCAGTTGCCATAAACTATTGTCACGGATGGGTCGACTTCGATCTTTCCCTCAAAATGCTTCCATTGTAACAACAGAAGACAAGTGCCAGGCAACAGATCGTTTTATTATGAAAATCAACACGTATTTATATATATATATATATATATATATATATATATATATATTTCACATACATTATTATAGCTTATGCAAGTAGAAAAAGCGCAGTCATCTGATTGGTTGCAGACAAACGCAGGCTTCTGATTGGTTGTTTCGGGATTCCTTGACAAATAGAGTTCTCTATCTGCGAATCATATTTTGCCACGTTAACTTTGCTGTGATTGGTTGTTGAATCAGCCTTGTTCATATCTTCTCACGGCCCATATTAGTGACCTAGACATTAACGTAGATTAGTGTCAACCAATCGGCTAGCAGCCTGCTCTCACCACACCATGTGGCCACTCCTTCATAGCCTGTGATAGGTAAATGTTATTGACTGCCTTCATGCGCCACACTGGTGTTCCTCACAAAGTAAAAAAGCAAATAGAATTGACTGACATTTACAACCGGATTGATGAGAACGCATGTCTTCCAGGAGCAGGTGTAAAGCCCTGACTGAAAACCTATGGTGCATATCGGCTGCATAGTCAGGAAAAATTCAACGACGTATCAACCTGTTTTGGTCACCATCGACCATGAGAACGCAGTATCCGTTACTGCATAACCAAATCTGTGTTTTAACAATAATGCCACAATGATAAATATATGCATGCATGTATTAGGTGGTCTGAAACAGAAAGCAGGCTGTTTCTGAGATCATGAAGAAACCGATGATGCGATTCTAACCCGCATTAATCAGTGCTGCAGGCAGAAATTTTACCACTGAATTTCTGAAATTCACGAATGGCTTTATGCCGGAAGGTAGTGCATATAGTTGGCCGATCATTAAGTTGGATAGTAAATACACATTGTCTGAAGGCTTATCGGCCAATGTTATTCAGTAACATGTATGAAGTTTTAACCTCTTCAAAGATTTGCGGAATTTATTTTAGGAAAGCCATTGAATTGAGAATGACGCTTGTGTTGCGACGAAGCCTCACTGATATGTGGGTGCCGTGCAACCTGACTAGAATGACTCTCAAAACACGAAAGTATGATCAAGTGACCACCTGGGAACATCATCATCCAACACTGAGGTAAACACAATAGTCAGGTACAACTGCTACAACCATTATTAGATAAAAATACATGGTACAGCATATTTAAAAAAAACCTCAGAAATTTAAGCCATGAACAAACGAAACAAAAACTGTCCACTAAGGTTACCATGTCAAATTACCCATAAACCGTAGCTTTAAGGTTAAAAAAAAAGAGAAGCGTATCCGTCTTCCCAACCTTTGTTTAATACGTCCAATACTTTATTTCCTACGAAAAGGCTCAAAACAGTGGAAGGTTTAGATATGATGGAGAAGATTTGTAGCTCAGGTGGATGATTTTGATGTAGTTGTGTTCTGTGAGCTGGATGGTTTATTTGCGAAGCTTTCATTGCCCTACTAGGCAACATCTTTAGCGCAGACTTCAATTTGATGAAATGATCTATTTTATTTCTCCTTGAGTTTATTAATCATCTCTCCTGGTGCGTAGGCTTAAACATGATTTGAAGATCCACAGATCTCTTCAAACATTTAGCAAATGATGTAACAAAATGACATAACTTAGCTCTATATCAACCAAAAGACTCAACGTAGAAAGAAGATAAAACCAAATCTTTGCTATTTTTTAACTCATGAAAAATTCCCATTGTAACATTTAGAAAATTAAAACAAGTGATTCAGCGAAGAGACTCTTTTCAACGAATTTATCATCAAGCTGTACAGTCGTATATATATGGTTTTTAATAAGTTATATCCGGTGTGAATGCATAAAATAATAATAATAATAATCATATGAAGTTCAATTAAAACTAAAATGTTTGTGATTATAATCGTAGTTAAATGTCAAGTGGCAAAGCAGATTAATGTCATATATAGAATAATTCATAGGAGGGATAGAACTTGAAAAAGGATGTGCAATTACAGGATTAGTAGACAAATCGAATAAAACAAAAACGTTACGTAATATTGTGTGAAATTTAATAGCATAGAATTTACCGTTGTAAAAAAACAATTGATTCAGAATGAAGAGTGGAACAAGTGAAATAATACCGGGGACAGTTCAAAGTGAGAATAGTAATAATAACAATTGACTTAATAAGGAAGAGTATACAAATTGAATAGACAAAATGAAAAATGAAAAATTGGTAGAGCTAAAATATGATTGGGGATTACCATATTTTAGCATAGAGGGATTAAGACCATGAAAGTTGGAGGGGTTGAACGAACTTTTTCTGTACACAGAGATCTGGCTTTTCTGTTTCGATAGCCAAAGCTTCAGCAATACAGATGAGTCGGGTACGTAGGGATTTGGGTAGATTGCTCTTTGCCTTGTAGATGACTTTAAAGGCGGAGGCTATAGAGATAGGGTGATCATTATCGACCAGATGTTCTATGATCGCGCTTCTTATTGCTCCACTTCCACCTTTTCGTAGCCATGCAGGATAATGTTCTTGCACCCTCTTGGACAAAACTCGAGTCGAACGACCGATATACCTAGCTCCACAAGAGCAGGTGAATTGATAAACGCACATAGAGTTGGTCAACATTGGGATCTTGTCCTTCAGGTTATTGAACAATAATGGTCGGCTAGTAAAAGCTATTCTCAGAGAGGCAGCAGGGAATGTTCTTTTCAGGGACTGTGATATCCTTCGTTTCATGATATCGGAAGCTAAGTCCCCTTTGAATTCTAAGCTCATGTAAAGTATTTTCTTGGGAGCGGTTGATAAGTCACGTTTTGTAGGCTTTGAATGTATATTCTTATCTATAAAACGTGGTGGAAATCCATTTTCCATTAGGATTTTCCTCAAAGTGTATAACTCATCTTCCACAGTATCAGTGCTACATATGCGTCGAATACGAGTGGCAAGCGACCGGACCAGGTTTCGTTTTCGACCAATGGGTACCCAGCTGTAGAAATTTGTCAGTTGACCATTCCATAACAGCTTACGAAGAGATCGATTTATCGTAAGCTGTTATGGAATGGTCAACTGACAAATTTCTACAGCTGGGTACCCATTGGTCAAAAACGAAACCTGGTCCGGTCGCTTGCCACTCGTATTCGACGCATATGTAGCACTGATACTGTGGAAGATGAGTTATACACTTGTATACTCTTCCTTATTAAGTCAATTGTTATTATTACCATTCTCACTTTGAACTGTCCCCGGTATTATTTCACTTGTTCCAATCTTCATTCTGAATCAATTGTTTTTTTTTACAACGGTAAATTCTATGCTATTAAATTTCACACAATATTACGTAACGTTTTTGTTTTATTCGATTTGTCTACTAATCCTGTAATTGCACATCCTTTTTCAAGTTCTATCCCTCCTATGAATTATTCTATACATGACATTAATCTGCTTTGCCACTTGACATTTAACTACGATTATAATCACAAACATTTTAGTTTTAATTGAACTTCATATGATTATTATTATTATTATTTTATGCATTCACACCGGATATAACTTATTAAAAACCATATATATACGACTGTACAGCTTGATGATAAATTCGTTGAAAAGAGTCTCTTCGCTGAATCACTTGTTTTGATTTTCTAAATAAAACCAAAATCATCTACAAAAGAAATCGCAATAAAACTGCGTAAAACACTACATTCGTCAAAGTGAACGTCCCCTTCGTCTTTGTATCCATGATCATAAACTAGCCATTGAAAGACATTATATTCACTCCCACGTATAGCTGTATACAGACAACCACGGATATCAGTTCTACTGAGACAACCAACGTTCAAAATTTAAGACAGAAGTAACACCAAGAATGCCAGAGCACTTTTGGAAACCTGTCTGTGTATTTCAGTGAATCGTCACTCAATAGACACATCGACACATAGACAAAATTTACCAATCCAGAAGAAGAAAATCCTACACACAAAAGGTCAGACTTCATTCAGGTGAAGGAAACGATCAGTACCTAATACGAGTGTAAACTGAAGCGTGTGGAAGCGCACAAAACACAACCAATCATGTTCAGGGTAACTCACTAGGAGAGATTACTATTAAACTCGTGAAGAAATCTAAAATCTCATTTCAAATTGATCTACGCACTGGAAATGTTGCCTAATAGGGCGATGAAAGCTTCGCAGGTAAACTATTCAACTCAGATAGAAAACATACTTCAAAATCACCTAGGTTTACTTTTTAATGAGTGCACTGAATTCTGATGGTGTTTAATAATGTTTCACGGTATGTGCCATGTGCCTTGAGGTATTGGAAACCACTTAGATCGATCATTAGTGTTTGCCAGATAATTCAAAGCACTCTTAATAATAAACAGCCTTTCTTCTCATTTAACGTGTATTTTGTTCTTTGCTAGCCGATGTACTTTTCGGTAAAATGTGGGTTGGTTACATCTATGGTAAATTTGTGTAAATCTGTGTAAATTTGCCAACTACAAAGTATCTTCAGTGGTATAACATAACCATCAGGAATAGTTTAAGTGTTGTAGACATTAATAAGATGATAAATAAAATTTGTGGTAATCCGTTCCACATCAAATCTAATTTTGTACACACCCTTGAATGAAAATAATAAAGCTAATATTTTCATATTCATTATATTTTCCATATATATTCACTAATATTTTCAGTCTATTCCCTGACCTACTTATATGGCAATTTCAGTAGTCCACAAAAATTGATAAATATTGTTAATAACTACTAATCTAGAATATTTTGTGCATATAAACATGTATATAATTGTAGAGCCGAAAGAGGAATTTATCGAAAAGGATATTCTTTGCTCGATTATTTTTTTGTTTTATACATGTCTGAATGAACATTTTCGCTATATTGAAATATGAGTTACTTAATTCCACACGAAGTTGTAATGGGATATTGGTCTTTCCACTGGTGTGGTGTGCAATACGGTTATCAGGTTATACCATTATGGGTAAATTTTGTTTGGATAAAGTCTCACAGTGTTATACAGTAATGTTTACTGATCGCTAAACATTACTGTATAACACTGTGAGTGGAATTACACACTACCACAGTGCACAAGTTTTATTCTTATATCAGTGGTCATCAGGTTAGCTGATATGATAGTGACAGTGAAAAATTTTCAAATGGAGTCGAGCTGAATGAAGGCATTGTTTGACCGAAATTTAAGTAAGGTGAATGTTGACTGAATAAGGATCAATATGGACATTTCTACAAACGTTTAGTGGTTCAGGTTGCCATACTTCGTGTAGAGAACAAAGTTATACGAAGCGGAAGGAAGTAAAGGGACTTAGGAATATGATAAAAAGCAAAAGTATAAGTGAAAAAGATTATTAACATGAAAAAATGTGGGTTCGATTGATCTATGACGCTGATGATGATTTTCAACTATATTTCTAGTAGTCTCAAGCAATTACTTATTAGCCTGCCGAGGTAGCCTCCATATCTTTACCCGTCTGGCCCAAACAAGCTATCAAAGATGTCATGAATCAATGCCATGTTTAGATATGACTGCCTTTAACTCTTTTCCAACCTGATCGAATTTCGAAGTTAACTGGTGGAAGCCAGGATGAGCATTTCATCCTATTTGGAACTCGGTGGGAATATCATTACTCAGTGCTGAATGCAGGTACGTCCAGCTGAGGGGTCCGAAATGAAATGAAATGCGCATCCTGAATTTCACTGCTAGTCACCATCCACCAATTAACTTGTAATTACATGCCCAGACATTATCGAAGCATCTTTACAAGAAGCCGAGGTGTTAAATTAAGACCGAGCATTTTGGTCCAAACAATCGACGGAAAAATCTAAGATTGAATTGCTTGTCGAAAACATCAATGGTTAGGTAAAGGAAACACGTGTTCTCAACTTGTTTGATCAACTTGCTCGGCTTCTTTTACACTGTATTCTTAACCTCAGTATTACTCATCATATTATGCCACGTAACTCTGGGGGCAGAATTCAGATACCTACCATCAAGGAGTGCTAGTCAGCCTTTTCATATCTTCCATTTTCAATAGCTACGTCTCACAGCATTAATCAACGAGACAGAAAACTTATGTACAGTGCATACCTCTTTTGATCGATAGCTGGATATACTAACTTCGCCAGAGATGATGTAAATTGGCAACTGCAACACAAGCCTTCTATATGCATGTTTGCTGATGAAGTCTGGGTCAAGGTGGATCCGCTTTCAACTGACTTCCACTTACATATATTATCTTAATTCTTCAAATTTGTTGGGATTTATAACATTTATTTGTATTTACGAAATCTCTTTTTATACTTATCATAATTTCTTTTCATGTAAGTCGTTCCTGATGAGTGGTGATGTAATTTTATAAATTTATTATATTCTTGAAGATATTGGAAAATTTAAAAATTCCTGCTTCGAATATGGTATGCTGTCAATAAACAAATGCTAATAGATATTTGTTTTGACTTCACTTCTAGTTTTAGCGTTTCAAAAAATAGATTAACGGGGTTCGAGTCTCCTTGGGAACGCCACCACTCACTTTGGAATGCAGGTACATCCAGAATACGGACCTCAGATAGGACGAAATGGCCCCTTAGTTTATCCATGGTTTTTCAGAGTAAGAACTCAGTTATCAGTTTGTAGGCTACGAGCCACAGTATGCTTGTGTAGGAGTCGATGATGCAACCTGCAGTTTGTCTAGGTTGTGAAGTAGACGAAGCGAAACATGAATCCATGATGCAGTAGCTGAATGTCAAGTGTTTTAGCCTATGGATCACAAACCCACATTATCCTCTAATCTCCAAATGTACTTATTTCACATAGACCAGGAAACAGTTACTAAACTGAATCGAAACAATTGTTGGTTCATCCAAGATACAGTTTACACTCCATGATCTGTCCTGTCAAGCATGAATGCATACTTGGCCAATTGGATATTGTTCACAAAAGACTTAACTTTACCTAACAGTGTGACAAGTGACGTGGGTGTCACACCAGGGAACTCTCAATTAAACATTGAAGGTTAGCCAGCCAGCACCTAATGTTGAATAGTGATTAGACTTTGGACTAATAATTCCAGGGAATTTTTTACGGTTGCAAAAGCTGTTTTCTACACCTGTAGAAATCATAGACCTCAGGTGAGTTATTCCTGCCTTGACAACTCTTAGTGACTGACGAAGTAGAAGATTTTGGGACGAACTCAAGGTGAAAATCTGTCATCATTTCTTCAAGATTGACTCTTAGGTCCTAAAAGGAGTCAAATGTTAAGTTGTGAATTTTTCCACTTCATCAGTTTAATAGTGCGTAGTCAATAGTGCTTACTAGACAGATATAAGATGTCGGACAGCGGTTTCCTTAATATGGAAGTCAGATTTCCTCCTCGACACAGTGTAATCTGCAAATTGAGCATTCGATTCCGTAGATAACCGGTTCTTAGATGGTTAGAGGAAGTCGGTGAGCAGCAAGACAAAGACAAAGGTTTCATCCTTGTTGGCACTCACCAGTTGGTTAGGTGAATCTGCAATCTTGAAGGAATTCAAGTCCTTTCTGAGATTCGAAGCTGCGTCATCAAGTTCTCCAGTTAGAGAAGTTCCTACTGAAATAAAAGGGTTCGCAAATAACCCCCAGTAGGACTACACTGCATACTTTGATCGGGTACGAACTGATGTTATGCATCTAGTCATTGGTTGGTTGCAGACTGAATTCTTTCAATTAAGTTTGCAATATGGCCACCATGTTCGATGGCTCTAAGTGATGGTGTACTGAGAATTGTTGTTTTTTTCTATGGTTGGAGTCAAACTGCAGGAAGCCTTGGACCTAGGTATTGTGCCGGCTATCATTCTTCAGCAAGGCTTTCTTCCGTTTGCCTCCAGCCATCTAAGAAAAGCAATTCTTAGTGCACCATAACGGACAGCCGCCAAACATGATGGCCACATTGAGGACTTAATTGGAAGAATTCAGTCTACAGCAGACAAACGACTAGACGTGTGGCAGTAGTTAGAATCCAGTCAGAGGATTACCATTTGACCCAAGCATCTAGCGAGAAGTCGGATATTGTGAATTGTCTCTCAGTTGAGTCAATCCGGTCACATTACTTAGTGATCAGCTAGACCTCAAACGCTGTTCGCATCACTTCGATCCAGCTAGCATGGAAGCGCTAATGAATGATGTGATTTGTACGTTACTACTTATATTAGTCAATCAGTAGTATGTACCATCATATTATAATGGTTTCGAGTAGATCAAATGTTGTGATCTGAATATTTTTGGTTTTTGTAAATAAAAATGTAGTGAAATTCCACCTCCTCGAACTGTCTAATTTATAAATTGAGAGTTGAATTCATTGAAGTCAAAAACTATCTTGCTGAAGAGTCACTCAAGAACTTCTTATCGAAAAACCTACTAACAATATTTCTTAGTTAATTATGACGATTCAACGTATTATTCAAGGGTGTCTAAAAGTGTCTTTCGCTCTTCTTTCTTAATCATAGCAAATTTACACTCATTTAAAGAATTCTTATCACACATGTATTTCAAACTCTCTGATTATGTAACAGAACGTAGGCACCGTGATAGAGTAACATTGTATATTAGTGTTATTATTATTCCCCCAGGTTCCGAGTGGAACATAGGGCTTCAAAAGTACAACGCCAGTTTATGCGATTTATGCAGTCCCCTTCAACTGAAGCTATGACAAGTGATAAGCTTTTAAACGTCTTCGTACATGATTTTCCTCATGTCAAAATTGGATGCCCATTGGAGAGCCTGCGTTGAGTGGCGCAGTACCATACAATGATCTTTACAAAGTTCGTCCGATTTATCCTCATTGTTTTCAGAATATTTGTTGTGCAACATGTTCTTGACTGCATCGCTTCCAGAGTTACTTACTACTTACTTTACTTCGGCTATCTCCAAACGGGAGGATGAGCCGGCTTCATGAACCATGAAGTTTCATGGGAATTGGGTATGAGTGATGTCCCCAGCATCGCACGGCCTTTTGTTTGAGAGTGCAGCTCTAGCCTTTACACAATCAAGTGTGACCTACAAGGCAGTAGGAGTGGAGTAGGGAGTCCACTATCCACTGGAAGCCAGCCGGTGACCGGAGTCCGGTTCATTCGCCTTTTTGAATGGGGCCAGTCATCCAGGGTATCCAATAAGCCCTTTGTCCATACGTCTGCCGGTGACCTCCAGTGAGCTTCATACGCCAGTCGTTGGAGGTTTGGAATCAGGGTTTAGCCATCTCCCCTAGACTGTCATCCAATGGACAGTCAACCCGGTGAAGAGCGCCGAGCATCCGCTTTTGCCCTCTCACTTTGGTGAAAAAAAACACCTCCGCCACGTGAAGGCAATGAGTAGGACTTCCTCAGGAGAGGCTATGTAAGACGCCTGGTCATATGGGAGCATTTCAAGAGGTGTACGGAGGGGTGGCCAACCCGCAGCGCAAGACACCCACCCCCGACCATCCTGAGGCTCTCAGATTTCCGTGTTGCTTATTCTTTCCGGTGACTTGATTTTCATTATAAAGCCAGAGAAGACAGCTGTTGATAAATGAGTGCATTAGCTTATTAGAAATGTCTCCTGTGATCTCACCCCAAATTTCTGACCCATATACATGAACACTGGTGTTGAAAATCTGCATCTTGTTAGCTTATACTGGGTGGAGAAGATCTACAGACTGGCTTCAGATTGATGAGGTTCTATCTTGCATTCGTAGTTCTGGTTTTCATATTCTCATTGTCGTCAAATGAAAGGATTATACCTAAATAAGTTAAGGTAATGAGCTCTTTCAAGTGTTTCAGGTTAGAACACGGGTAGACATCAGTTATAGAACCATTGAAAACCAGGACTGAAGTACTCGACGGCTTTTTCGTCTTAGTTTGGGGCACATCAAAAGTACTCGCACCAACCAGGTGGTTGAATCTGAAACAAATAGAATCCTCACTTAATCAATTCTTGACCAGTGGAGTTCATCCAGGAGGGAGGGAGGGAGGAAAGAATTCCCACCTATGACACTGTTACGTAGTTGCGCTGAAATTACAGGTTGGTAGAATTTAGATTCTATGGGCTGGTGATTGAATCCAGTTGAAGTGGCTGAATAGTATACTAGCTTGCCTTAAAACCGGAAAGTCCTGGGTTCGAAGCCTGACCATTAGTAGGTATGTACTTGTGGTGAGAGCAGCCTGCTAGCCAACTGATAGACACTAACCTACGTCAATGTCTAGGTCACTAATATTGGCCGTGAGAAAATATGTACAAGGCTGATTCAACAGCCAATCACAGCAGACTTAACGCTGGCAAATATGATTCAGAGATAGATGGCTCCACTTTTCGAGGAAATCTGAAACAACCGATCAGAAGACTGCATTTGTCTATTTGAATAAGCTATAATAATGTACAGGAAACATATATAAATACGTGTTGATTTCCGTAATAAAAGGATCTGCTGCCGGCCCTTGTCTTCTGTTGTTGCATACCGACATCGATGAGTTTCAAATTAAGATAAAGCGGCTGTCCAGTACTCTCTACTGATTTTCCGATGGTTCTCTAATTGATATCAATCCGTGGTCTAAAGTGAAACTAAAAACATCCCTGCAAACTAATTCTTTCGAATATATTAATTTGATGGTGACTGGTGTTTACTATTGTTTCTCTTGGATGAATTTTGCTTAATACTAACTACATGAGCTAATACGCTATAATTCATTCAGTGACTTCTGAATCACAGTTTTGTTTCTCACAAATATGTCACATCATTCATGAAGTTGTTGTGTTGCTGTATTTGATCAAACTAGCGTACATGTTTATCCTAGTACTTTTTTGCGTTTACTATCGTGTGTTGGTCCTTCTTTTTTTTGGTTTAACGATGTGACTGAGCCAACTAGGGTAAATAACTTGGTTTTTGATACTAAGTGAATGAATCAAAACAGCCAATTGAGAACTCGTCAGAGTATAAAAACACTAGAATTTTAGCTAGATGCGGAATGATAGACTCCACTAAGACAAGTAATCCACAGTAGATTGGACAATGTTACGGTTGTCAAAAGTAGTGCAGCTTGGTGGAAATACAGAATGATCACTGAATTCTTTTCGACTGGAATTACACCTAATAGGTTCTTCGGGAATGATGCAGCCTTTTGCGATACTTTACATAGATCTACCAAAAATATCTTCATTCGTATGTGTTTAGGTTATTGTTGATTTCGAATCAAATTAGTGTAGGTCTCGTCATGAATCAACATCGGACGGACAACGATTAAAACCATAGAGCACTGGGCAGTTATTTCATCTCAGTTGATTAACTTTGAATCAAGAGTCTTCAAGCTGCGAAATGAATCCATTGATGGGTCAGAAACTGAATGATAAGTTGATTTGTGCTTGTGGAGTTTTACGACATGGTGCCGATGCTAAACAGTGCCATTTGATAAATTCCAAAGTAGGAGTGAAGATCTGTCCAGTATTTTAGGGTTTTCAGTGATTCTCTAGCTTATGTAGGTCAGTGAATAAGTCTGTTCTCGAAGGTCTCGGGTAAAACATAGAGCTTCAACAACACATCTCCACTTCATCCTGTGCTCTGCAGTCCTCTCTAGTTGACCGTTCGATTACTCATAAACTTTCACTTCGTCTTCACACAGTCCCATCTATTTCTCCCTTGAAGAGGTGTCTAACTCTTGCTTTGCCATTTCGATTTCACTCAAATGTCTGGTTGTGAGTGAAATGTCAATCAATGGTCTCTTCAGCATATTTTTTGAGCAAGCGATTCTTGAATGGTTCTTTTCCAGAGATCCTCGTTGCTAGGATCTCTGAAATTATCACTGCCAATTCACGTAGTATAAGTTAAATTACGTATGATTAGAGCTCACTTGCGTCGGTGGCGCAGCGGTTAGGACTCTCGCCGACCATGCACATGGTCCGGGGTTCGAGCCCGCACCGACGCACACCTGATATCTATGTTCGGCCTGCAAAATTTGGGCTACCGATATCCATGCTGAAAATTCCATACTTGTACCGAAAATACAGTGTGGAATCAAGCTGTAAATCAAAAAAAAAAAGCTAGTAATAAGAGTGGTAAAAAAGGAAGGTTGGACATGAGGCTAGCAACCCCATCCCGTAAAAATAAACACCACTGCTAGCGAAACTTCAAGTCTCCAGCTTGAAGTCTTATGTTCCACTAGGAACGTGATGTTTCTTCGAGCGGGACTGTTTTAGCCTACTGATTTATTTATTTTCACTAATCATCGATGAATTGGATACAATGAGAACGTTTAATACGCTGTCTCATGTTTCAATTTTGGACTGTACATTTCGTTGTTTCCCCCATTCTATCCTCAACTCAGGTGGCACCCTTTCTGGAAGTACAAGAGTGTAAAATATAATGACTGCCACTGATTAAAAAGGCCCATTGAAATTGTTTTCAGAAGAATGGATACTGAACAAAGAGTGCTATTTTCGATAAATTCATTATCAGGCTCTACATTTATACATACATTATAGTGAATAAATCAGTTATTGTTATGAACAAAATTAATGTTTAAATAACATCAAATCATTAATACTGATGGATTACAGCTGAATTGCATCAACATAAAAATAAGCTGAATGTCAGTTGAATTAAGAAAGATTATATTACAAACTCATGAGTTTATAGTTTCTCCTGAAGACCAGGGCAATAGTAGGGGCTGGGCTTGCTTCTTTTGAATACAGAGCGTTGGTTGTTTGAGGCGAATTGCGACAGCCTCTGCTGTTTGGAGCCTATGGTGCTTCGATGTTTTTGGCAATTTATTTGGTAAGAGCTTACCGATAAGGTTGTTCAGAGGTCCATTTTCTAGCTTACTTACAAAGAAATCAGACAAAATGGGACCCAATGGAGAGCTCATCGCCACCCTGTCCACTTGTCTGTAAAGCATGCCGTTAAATTTGAAATTTACATTCATGGTACATCTTGATATTAATTCTTTTAGGATATCATTATGTGTGCCGATGTTTATCGACAGCTCGTTCACTTGTTCACTTATGTAATTAACTGTTTCTATTAGAGGCACATTTGTGAATATCGATGTTATGTCCAGAGATATTGTGGCTTTGCACTTGTTGTTAATATCTTTTACTAAGTCTACGAATTCAAATACATCTTTGACGCTATATTTCACTATCTTCTCATGCAAAGGTTTGAGAATGTTTACTAACCATCTAACTAAAGCATGGTAGAGCGAATTTTGTATATTAACTATTGGTCTTAATGGTACCCCTCGTTTATGCACTTTAGGTAGGCCATACAATCTTGACGTATACGTGCCCGTTGGTCTGATTTCTTCATATAAACTTTCAGAAAATATCTGCTCCTCCCTTAGATTCTTCAAACGTCTGGTTAATTGATTCTCGTTTTTTATTGAATCTATTTATATATACATATATATTATACCGGGTGCCTAATAAATTGCCAAAAACATCGAAGCACCGCAGGCTCCAAACAGCAGAGGCTATTGCGATTCACCTCAAAAAACCAGCACTCTGTGTTCAAATGAAGCAAGTCCAGCCCCTACTATTCCCTGGTCTTCAGTAGAAACTATAAACTCATGAGTTTGTAATATTATCTTTCTTAATTCAACTGACATTCCGCTAATTTTATGTTGATGCTATCGAGCTGTAATCTATCAATATGACTGATTCGATTTTATTTAAACAATAATGATTTCAGTAAAAAGTTTGAGCATTGTGGATTATATCAAATAAATTATAATGATATTTGAATAGTTTGCACACAATGATAAGTTTTGTTATTGGCAATTTTCCTCGAAATATTACCAATAACAAAACTTATCATTGTCTGTAAACTACTGAAATATCGTTATAATTTATTTAAATAATGATTTCCCTTGTCAGCTTAGATTAGTTTGCAATGTATAATAATAATCTTAGACTTATGTAAAAGAGTTTAGGATTCTTAGGACTGCTTCACTATATGCTTAAAACTATGTATACTACTGATTTAAATGTATATTTCTATACTACTCATATAAACCATGAGTTTGTGCTAGCCAGATTGAATCGCCAGGTAGCCATTTTCCTCGTTCTTGACCGAGGTTATCAGAGATGTAGGCAGTCTGACTCAGCTAAGAGGTTGGCATCAGTCCAAACCAACTGATTTCTGGAAGAAGTGGTAACGTTGTAACAGGAAAAGGCATGACATGGGAGGCCAGGTATGTTTTCAGTCGGTCAACCCGTTATTTGTATCTATACAGTATATACTCTTTATCCAATCACTGGGAGTGTGATTTTGTTTTATATTAAGTGACATGAAATTGAATGTTCCAATATACATATAGTATCTTGTTGCTAATGGAGCATTGAACTGTGGGAATATATGAGAATAATATTCCGTTGGAAGCCATTGTCTGTATCACCACACAGCATCGCAATACAAATTCACAATCCGCAAGATAATCTGCGATCTGCACAGTTCGATATGATACTTGGTCAAAATCTCCTTTAGAAACCAATATCACTCAGATCAGCATATATGATCCGCTTGATAACATAACTGGTAACCCAGAAACCAAGCATAAATACACAAAAATGAACTACAGCTGATTGATTACTACGAGTCGTTTTACACCGTTCCCATAAGAAAGATTGAATTTTCCCCAAAACTGTGCAATCTGAAAATTTTTTATTCCACCGTCTTGTTTGTCCACGGATGTCAAATTTCCAATTAGAGTTGTCAGAACATGATGGGAAATCACATCGTTTTAATATATTATTATGATCTGTTTACAGTTGAATGTTGCGTCAAAGGTAACACACTATTCATTACGCCGCTAAGATAGGTTAACTACACATTCAGACGGTATTTCTGTATATATACATTATCTTAAAGGCATAAATTGAAACTTCCTTCCTGGAAGTGTTACCTCATGTGGGCTGATACCAAGTGAAAAAAGCACTGAAAGTCAATAAGCAATCTACGATTATTTTCATCATAATTTGAAGACTCCATGGAAATTTGGAATTCCATGCAGTACTACTAGATGTCACTCACTCTATGGTTCAGGATTCCGTCGACCGTGGTACTCATTTTCGGAAGCATCATCCAGACTTATCTGTCAGTAAACAACCTAATATTATCCACTCTAGAATATTATTATTGTCTTCACTTCCGATCGGAGCACAGCGTTTCAGCAGTACGCGACCACTTCATCCTGTTATGTGTCTATAAGCCTTGACGTCTGCCTCATGCGATCTCTTTTTGATGACTCCTACAAAGTATTGCCTAGCTTGTTGTTCCTCATTGGTGTTCCACTTGAGGATTTGGTTGGCATGTGATTCCACTCAACTGTTCGTAAGCGTGTGTCCGGTCTACCTCTATTTCCGACGTCATACTTTTTGAGTGGTAGGTTGACGACTACAATAATGACATCAATACCTCAAAATTATCTCAACAGTGCCCTTGGATAGTTGTACAGACCAACTAATTTTAAAAGTACCAAGCAACTACTGTAGAATAAAAATAGTTGACCAAAATTTAACTGTAATAAGTACCTTAGAAACAGGTAGAATATTTTGAAACAGGTGGGCTCAAAACTCTGTACACACGAATCACACACACACACACAATTTTTTTGAAGACGGCCTAATGTCTGAATTACCTTGATTCACTTAAACAAAGTCTTGTCATAAAGTCACACATTATCAGTGCATCGCACAACCAGGAAGAGCAGCATTAAAATTCCATTATGGGTAAATTTTGTTTTGATAAAGTCCATACCCATTGTAGAAATTATTTTAGGAATTCAGTTATGCCTCACATCTATTGTGTTTAAATTCCAAGGCAAAATATATAGACAAACAGGAGGTGTTGCAATGGGATCGATCAGCAATATCCCCTGTCTTAGCAGACATATTTATGGACAGCTGGGAAAATATGGTTCTTAATACGTTTAATCCTACTCCAAAAATATGGTGGAGATATGTAGATGACACTTTCATAATGTTAAAAACAGAACATATCTCTCTCTAGCTTCTTGACACACATAAACTCACTAGTAGAGGGAATAAAATTCACATTTGAAGGAGAAAATGAACACAAGTGTGTACAAATAGATATTTAGACTTTAATTCATCTCATCCGTTAACTGTTAATGCAGGCTTAATTAAGTGTTTAGCAAACCGAGCCATGGCACCAAGTAGCTCAAAAAAGACCCAAATAATGGAATAAAACAGATAGATATTTACTGATGACTACATTTCGAGCACAATTGATTACTGCTTATAATCATATCAAGCTACTGACTCACACAACTTTCTAACTTCCTTTAAATAATTCCATTATTTGTCTTGATTGTTAGTAGTGTTTTCCATATTTCCGGTATGAGTAATGAGTCATTTCTATTGCATGTATTGTGTGTAGACTCGATGAATCAGGATTCAATAATCAACAAGAGACAACTCAAAAGCTAGAATAGTAGATTCATTTGAATTAGTGAGGTGAATAAAAACCACTAAAATAGAGGAGGAAGAAATACTAGTTAGCTTTGATGTAAACAGTCTTTATACGAAAATACCCCTTCAAATGGCTACGATTGCACTGAAAGAGAAACTAAATGAAGATAATGGCCTGAAAGACAGAACACAGTTATCCGTAGAAGAAATAATAAAAGGGGTAGAATTCTGTCTGACAACAACATATTTCACATTCGAAGGAAAAATATACCAACAAAATGAGGGAGTAGCTATGGGATCGCCTATCTCACCAATTATAGCTGACATATTCATGGATTATTGGGAGTAGAATGCCCTTAAACCATTCAGATCATCACTAAAATGTTGGTGGAGATATGTAGACGACACACTAGTAATAGTGAAAAAAAACGATACTGAGAAACTTTTCTCACACATAAACAGACACGTCGACTCAATAAAATTCACTATGGAATTAGAGAATGAAATTAAAGAACTGCCCATGTTAGATTGCAAACTACAAAGAATGACAGATGGTAGCATAAAAACAACGATATATAGAAAAGCCACACATTCTGAAAGATTCCTTGATTATCACTCAGCTCATCCACTCACGGTAACACGAGGATTAATACAAGGTCTTGCAGATAGAATACATAGACTTAAAACAGCACCAGAGGACCAGCGTAAAGTCCTATTCAAAATGCTACTCGAAAACAACTACCCTAGAGAATTTATAATAGATAATATAAAAAAGAGAAAAAAGATGGTAAAATCGGAGAATAACAAGAAGGAAGAATGGAAAAAACAGTCGCAATACCATACAAAAATGGTACATCAGAGGTAATACAAAGAAACCTCAAAAATATCGGCATTCAAACAACCTTTAAACCGACGAATCTAATCAAAAATAAAATAAATCAACTGAAAGATCCCATAAAAATGATGGATAAAAACAATTTGATTTATAAAATATCTTGTGTTGACTGTCCAACTAAATATGTGGGGCAAACGTCGGTGGCACAGTGGTTAGGACTCTCGCCGACCATGCACATGGTCCGGGGTTCGAGCCCACGCCGACGCGCACCTGATGTCTATGGTTGACCTGCGAATTTTGGGTTACCGATATCCACGCTGAAAATTTCACACTTGTACCAAAAATACGGTACATGCATGGGACAAAAACCACAATATTGATTGGGACAATGTGTGTATTCTAAAAACAAATATGAACAAATAGAAAGAAAGACTCATAACAGAGTCGATATTCATTAAAGTCACACCGGATACATGTAACAAGGGTGACTCAGTACAACTATCAACAACTTGGAATATAATTCTAAATACAAACACATGAATGAATGTGGAGTATAATTCTGAACACAGAAATGCACACACAAAACATGAATGAGCAAAAAAATGATAATAATGAACTATATATATGAGTACAAATCATAAATGTGTGTGAATAAAACAATTCCAACAGTGGTGTGAACACGGGCAGTAATTTTGCTCGAAATATTACCAACAACAAAACTTATCATTGTGTGTAAACTATTAAAATATAATTATACTTTATTTGATCTAATCCACAATGCTCAAACTTTTTAACTGATATTAACTTTCCCTCTTCACCTACCTATATTACTCTTTCCTACCCACCAGATTGTGTGGTTGTGTGTTAATGCATTTAGTTCAGTGCAACTGCTAACGTTTTTTCTAAATTACTTATCTTCGTGTGTGGGGTCAATCATTCTCACCTTAGCTAAGACCTTATTTTCTGACAGACAATATAACCAAACCCGATCTACTAATTTGACCTTTGTAGTTGATTTCGTTAAAGTCATTGCAAGGTATTTTCTGAATTATATTATTTTGACTAATTCGGTTAACTGGGTCCTTTAACCTACACGGCTTGTCCCTGAGTGAGTTAGTAAATCTGAATCCTGTTCACTAACTTCATTATTATTGTTACGGATCGGCATCAGCTAGAGAACCATTGAAAATCAACCAAGGATTACTGAACGGCTGTTTCGTTATCCTAGTTTGGATATCATCGACAGTACGCACCGACACCAGAAAGTTCGTTACAAGGCAAGCTCGTGTACCAATCAGCCACTGGGACCCTATTCAATGGCCGATGATTTTTAACTTTTATCTATTCGTGATTATAGGGCGACCACCATCCATTGTCATCGGTGGCAACTTCATCCTGACAATTGACTGGTTGCACCTCACTGGTGTCCAGGAAGTCACTAGGGAGCATCACTTTAGTTTTCTATAGTTGGTTTGTAAAGAGTCTGTTCCGAATGGCTGAATAGTATACGAGGTTGTCTTCTAACAGGAAGGTCCTGAGTTTGAACCCCGCATGGTGTAGGTGCTTGCTGCCAATGATTCCCAAACTAGGATAACGAGACAGCTGTCTAGTACTCCCAGGTTGGTTTTGAATGGTTCTCCAACTTATGATATCTACCCGTGATCAACTCGTAAAAACAAAACTAATCCTTACCAACCAACTATAGAACATTATTATAATCTTTACTTTCAAACTTGAACTTATGTCTAATTCACCCCATTCGTTGGTTGATTAATTTTCTTTAGTATTCATGTTGTCTTACACACCACTGTTTGCACTCACCCTCGAATCATGTATATATTATTATTATGATTTCATTTAATTCCTAGAGTAACAGGGCTCCGAAAACACGTCTCCATCGCATTCGGCTTTCTGCCAACATTTTCACCCCTCTCCAAGTCTGCCCACACGCTTTCATCTCCTCTTCACATAACCTACTCCAAGTCACCCTTGCACTGATGACCAACTTGCCACTTCCCTTTTGGGTTCCACTCGAGCGATGGCTTGTTTAGTGATGTCACTTGATGGTTTCCTTAAAGTATGACCAATCCACCTGCATTTCTTCCTGCCTATTTGTTTCACAATCGGTTCCTGCTGAGTTGGTTCGCTCATTGCCAGAGATCCATGTTGCTAATCTTTTCTGACCGGCCATCTGATCTTGAGTAGTATTGAGAGAAGACAGCTAATGACGAAGGTCTGTAGTTTGTTTGAGATGCTCTTTATGACGCACTGGCCAAGTCTCTGATCCATCTGTATAGTAGCACTGACTGATTTCACATTGGAGTTGAAAATACGGATCTTATTTTTCATGCTGCGCCCTGACAGTTGACCTCCACACAGACTTGAGAGTAATGGAAGCTTGTCTTGCTTTTCCGATCCTGGCTTTGATATCCTCGTCAGTTCCGTCCGCCTGTAGTTGAAACGATGCTTCCCAGGTAGGTAAAGGAGGTTGTTTGTTTCAGGTTCCTCCCATTTATGCTGATTGTTACCTTTTTTGTTGCTATTGCTGTTGGCCAGGAATATTCGTCACCTCTATTGTCTCTATGTTCACCTGAAAGCCCAACTTTGATGCTTCTTCTGCCAACTTGTTACTTCTCACTTGCACATCTTCCAGTTTGTGTGAAATCAGACACATATCATTGGCCAAATCCAGATCCTGCAAATTTTTTGTATGGGTCCATTTCATGCCTGTCTCCTCATTTCCCGCCATCTTTCTGTAGCGTTATTAAGTCTACCGCGGTTAGAACAATCATTGGAGATAGTAGGCAACCTTTTCTTATTCCTGTCCTTAGTTCGAAGGATCCCGTAAGTTTTCCATTGTGGATTACTTGGCACGCAGTACTGTCGTATAACTGTTGGTTGAGGTCTATTATTATCGATGGTACCCCGTAGTAGCGAAGTAGCTGCCAAATCACCTCTCTATCGACGGTCTCTGCTGTAGGCCTTTTCAAAGTCGATAAAGTTGAGATAGAGAGGTGACTGCCAATCCAATCTTCGTTCAGTGATTATCCAAAGTGTGGCGATTCGATCAATACATGACTTGTTTCCCCTGATTCCAGCTTGTTCCAGTCGAAGTTTTTCATCCAGATCGGCGTGTTTGATTCTCTTCAGGATGATGCGGCCTAGTATTTTGCTTGAGATGGACAGGAGCAAAATTCCGTGCCAGTTTTTGCATTGACTTAAGTCTCGTTTCTTTGGTAGTTTGAATAAGTATCCTCTCTTCCAATCCTCGGGTACTTTGCCCTCTTTCCACACCTTCTCCAGCAGTGGCATCATCAAGTCTGCTGTTGTCTCTGGGTCCATTTTCAATGCTTCTTCTGGGATTCCATCTGGTCCTGGTGCTTTTCCAGCTTTTAAGCATCTTGATTGCATTCAGGACTTCCGATTTCGTCGGAGAGTCGATGTTTACTGATAGTTCTGCTTCTGTTGTTCGTATGGTTAGGCGCGTTGTAGGTGGCGGTCAATTTAGAAGTTTTTGAAGTATTCAGCTCAGTGTTTTCTTTGCTCTACTTCTTTGGTGATTGACTTTTCATTGTCATCCTTCTCTGGACATATATATATATATCATTAAATGTTCTCATTTACCATGCATATTCAAAAACCAACTGACCGTTGTTCCTATACTTTTTCCACAAAACAAATTTCTGATATGATTCTTAATTGCTTCTACTGGCTAACTGTTATATGGTCAAAATTAATGGATTTATAACTGTGGAGCCTGAAGAGAAAAAGGAATTTATTGAAACTACAGTTATTTGCACCAAAACTATTTTTCGGTTCTGAATAAATTATGCGAATATTCAAATTATTCCATGATTTCCAATAATTTCTCCCCCACATCCTTCCTGCCTAACGCTACGACGTACTGAGCATTAAATTCAGAGCATTACTGCCAATTTATTTCCATCTTCTTAGATAGACTCTTAATTCTCAAAAAAATATTCAAGTGGTAGTTGAACACTTAGCTAAACACCAGACAAGTACAATTCATTAAGTAACAATCCAATTAAAACAAACAAACAAACAAACAAACAAAAATGCATCAAGAATGAAATTTCTCATTCTGGGTGGGGTTATTTACATATACTTATCATGCTTATTTGTTAGTTTAGAAAAAGTGTACAATAGAAGTTTCATATATTGTCATTGTACTAACAAAGTATTAACAGACTACTTATAATTTTAGAAAAAATACTAGTATTTGAAGTACATTCTTCAAACTTTGGTACCTTATTATATATATAAATAAATGAAGAATTAGCCAAAACATAGTCTACAGTTTCTGGTTTACATCCACTCAGATAACGTTCAGCTATGAAACTCATCAATTTGATTGTCTTTCTCAGTTTATTCACCATCTTCTCTGCTACAGTTCAATCAGATGAAGGTATGATTTATGAGTACTGTTAAGTGTAATGTATTCATGTTTTATTGAAGGTATTGTTATGATATTGAATTAGATTACTTAGCTAGTGTTGATGTATCTTGACTCCAAGTATTGATGCATTATCAGTGTTGTTTAAAATAATAACTTCATCACTCACTGATGAAGTTCAAATTCCTAATGTGATTCGGTCATTTGGTACTATCCTGAACATCTTTCTATTTTGTTGAAAGTTATATATTATCTTTCTATAGTTTGGTTTGTAAGGATTAGTTATGTTTTACGAGTTGATCACGGATTGATATCAGTTAGAGAACCATTGAAAACCAGGGAGTACTGGACAGCTGCTGTTTCACCCTAGTTTGGGAATCATCGGTAGTACGCACCCACTGCCAGGGTTCGAACCCAGGACTTTCCGGTTACAAGGCAAGCTCGTATACCATTAAGCCACTGGAACCCGATTCAATGGCTCGTCAATTCTAACTTCTACCAATTCGTGATTTAGCGCGACCCTAACCATTGTCGTTGGTGGGACATCCATCCACACACGTGACATCTAATTGGACCTCACTGGTCACGACTTCTCACTAGAACTCAGGAAACTCCAACCTGTAGCAAGTCACTAGCGAGCTTGCCTTGTAACCGGAAGGTCCTGGGTTCGAAACCCAGTGGGTGCGTACTGCCGATGATTCCCAAACTAGGGTGAAACAGCAGCTGTCCAGTACTCCCTGGTTTTCAATGGTTCTCTAACTGATATCAATCCGTGATCAACTCGTTATATATTATGTCGGTAATATGATACGGAATTTGGCCTATGATATGTTGAAACAGTAGGCTTGATAATCCTTTGAATTTCGGGTAGAACATACGAATCCATCTTTAGCTGTCCCCATAATTGTCCATAGTCTCTCATCTCCCCCCACCCTGTTGCTCTCGGACCAACACCGAACTCGTCATTCCCCATTTAAGTTCTACTCGACCAATGTCGAGGCACGTGATTTCACTCAACGTCCTCTGGGATTCTTGGTTGTTTCCTTCCAAGAGTTTCATGTTACTAATCGACAACTGTTGATTAAAGTCCGCCATAGTCTGTTGGAAAGGCTTCTCGTTTCACATTAGCTCAGTTCCTGACCCATATAGAAGGATTGAATGACTTGACGTCGGTGTTGAAAATCTGAATTTTGTTCAATAAGCTTAATAGAGAGGATTTCCAAAGTTATTCCGGGGCAATGATAATCTTCGGGTATTGGTTTTGCAGGGATTTAGTTTGAGTGGATGGAGGATTTCATCATGAACTGACATCAGTTAGAGAACCACTGGAAAACCACCTGAGAGTACTGGAGAGTTGTTTCGTCCTAGTTTGCGACTCTTCAGTAGTATGCGGCCACACCCAAGGTTTGAACCCAGGATCCACTGGTTACAAGGCGATCTCGTAGACCACTGAGCCACTGGCACCTGATCCAATGGCTAATGAATTCTAACTCTTGCCAATTCACTTCATAGCGCGACCGTTTCGCAGTGTCTTCTGCGATTAGTTGCTGCCTCAATTTTCAATCTGCGGTACCGTACTGCTTATGGCTTCACACTAGGATCTCAGATCATTGCCTGAATAGGGCCAGTGGCTAGTGAGCATCAGTTTAATTTTCGAGTATTAGTTTTGCGGGGAAATAGTTTGATTGGATTGAGGACTTCTTCATGAGCCGACATCAGTCTAGCCTTATCTTTAATCTGGTCAAAGATAGACAGATGAATAAGAGCGAGATCTTTTTTAATCGTAGTGTGTGTCTGCTCTAAAGCGAATGATTTGATTATGAAGCTTCCACTATGTTTATAGACGACATCTCTCTCTACAGTTAACAGAATTGCTTACCGAAATTCCTTCCGATTGCATAAACCCGTAAAACCTGCAGCTTCCGGAACTAGTACTGACTTTTATGAGAAGTTTGTAAAAACAGGAATGATATACTTTTTTATCATGTCTGGAATTCGTGATCTACGGATAAAACTTGCTATTTGTAAATTATGCGGTTTCCTGTCGAAGCCGAAATCATATTCGCATCATACAGACACGTGTGATCTGCCTGATATCATCAATGCCAATCAACCGAGAGACAACAGTAAGCCATATTTAGAGTGATTTGAACTAGTTCAGTTCTCCTAGTGGAGTCATACTGTGAGCACTGCCGATAATCTTAGCACCAAAAGGGGAAAAACGGTAGTCAGATGTCTAAATCACATCGGTCTAGCTAGCAAGTTCTACTGTTTGTAATGATTGACATCCAACTACTCATACGAATTTATTAGTAGTATATATGTGTCACCATAAAAGTTTATGCTTTGCAAGGATGGGGAACTTTGACGTGAGAGGGGGGGATCGCTGGCTTTGAATTGTTTCGGGAATCTCCTCATCATAATGAACTGAAGTGGTAATATCCAGAGAGTGAAGCCAGAAGAAAACTCTTCAGGTATTTTAGTTCCAGGATTAACTAAACATACAATTTAATCTTTGGTTCATCTTTCGTTATGGAAGGTTAACAGACTGAACTAACACTATAGTTAATATTTCGTATTTTGTGATATTTAACAAACTTAAATCTATGAACACTGGTCGGAGGAATGGATTTGATGCAAATGTGGTATGACGTATACGTCGTAGTTTAGCGATTTGCTGCTTTCCAAAATGTCAAAAGGGGAACTGCCTCATCTGTAAATAAATTGAGGTGCTGTTCACATGTTTATTTTTAAGGTGAATAGTAAATTGATAAATAAATTGCTTTTTCCTGGGATATTGATTTAATATAGTTAGGAAGAGGCAAAACACATGCAATTATCAGGTCATTATCATGTCTCAGTCAAGTTATTATCGCGTTATTAACAAGTCGTTGACATGCAATTATCCTGCTCTCTGATTGGACGCTTGCACAATTCCAACTCTCAACCGGATTGGTTGATTTCCAGTTTACCTTATTTTTGTATAAATACAGTCACTTTTGTCATAATAAATGAACCTGGTTTTACCGCTGATTCTCGCGTGTTCTGCTTTACCAGTTAAGTGGGCACTGGTCAGTAGTTAAGCAGTGAACTCGTGACAAAAGATCCAGCATCATAACAAATATCAGCGTGTTTCTTTTTTTTTAATGACAAACTGACATTAATAGACAGAAGACTAGTAGTTCAGCGAAGAGTCTCTTTTTTGGCAGCGGATTCATTTTCATAGCTGTACAGTCACAAATATATATGGTTCGTTAAGCGAAAGATACAATTTGGTAAGTTCAGATAAATTGGATTTTGATATATGAGGGTAGTGACAAAGTGATAAGTTGTCACAAACAGTTGTCAAAGAAGAGTTACGTAACAATCTGAATAGTTTGATGAAAGAGTTGTGCTCTGGATGTACATGGAACCAAATAGCATACGGAATTACCCAAGGGTTTTAAGTAGTTAAAAAAATAAGCATACAAACAAAAGTTAAGTCAAATTAACGGAGTTGTGACCATGAGAGTAGAAGTGATTGAATAATTTTCTTTTGTATGCATAATTCTGTTTTTTTTTCAAATTGAATAGCTAGGGCTTCTGCAATGCAAAGAAGACGGAAATGTATTGCCTTTGGCAGGTTTTTCTTCACTTTGTAGATTACTTTGGAGCAGGAGGCATTTGTTGAGATGGTTGGAGATGACCAGTGGTGATGAGATGTTCGATTATTGCACTCCTTATACGGCCACTACTTATTTTCTACAGTCACGCTGGATAGTGTTCTTTGACACTTTTTGACCGGATGCGGATTGAACGGCCGATGTAACTGGCTCCACAGTAATACGTGAATTGATATATGTACATGGCAACAATGAGAGGTGTGTTAACCAATCGCCCGCTGATCTGCAGAAGCCCAAAGGGCAAGATTTTTTTTTGATTTTTATTTACAGCTTGATTCCACACTGTATTTTTGGTACAAGTATGGAATTTTCAGCATGGATATCGGTAGCCCAAATTTTACAGGCCGACCATAGATATCAGGTGTGCGTCGGCAGAGGATCGAACCTCGGACCATGTGCATGGTCGGCGAGAGTCCTAACCACTGTGCCACCGACGCTGACCACGTCTGTATGTATATATCAATAACAAAAGTGATGAGTTGTCACAAAAGATTGTTAGGGAAGAGTAACGTAATAACGTGAATAGTTTGATGAAAGAGTTGTTCTCAAGGTGTACATGATAGCATACATAATAACTTACGGAATTACGCAAGGCTTTTAAGAAGTTAGAAAACTTTCGTTTTTATGCCTTTTTTTTCTAATTTCTTAAAAAATCTTGCGTAATTCCGTATGTTATTATGCTATCATGTACACCCTGAGCACAACTATTTTAATCAGACTATTCACGTTATTACGTAACTCTTCTTTAACAATCGTTTTTGACAAATCATCACTTTTGTTACTACCCTCTTATATCAAAATCCAATTTATGTGAACTTACCAAATTGTATTTTTCATTTGACAAATTTAATGTACACGCATATGCAGACAAAACAACCATATATGTTTGTGACTGTATATCTATGAAAATGAATTCGCCGCCGAAAAAAGCGATTCTTCGCTGAACTACTGGTCTTCTGTCTATTGATGTTCGAATGGGAATTTTTCATGGACTGACATTATTTTGAAATTCAGTGTAAATCAGAACAGATCACCTATAAAATAGAAGCTCTTTGACAACATTCGTTGGCCATCAAGCTGTATCCAAAGTTATTGGCTGTTGGGACTTGCAGATCATTAGATTTTTTTAAGCGGTGACTGAGTGGTCCATGAGTCACCCACGTAATCTGAAGGGTCTCAGTTCAATTCCTGATATGATTTTTAGGCTTACACTTCTCAAGACTACTAGACTAGAAGGAAAACTGCTGTAGTGTGGGTGCCTCATTGTTTCATTGATTCCATGACTGTGATATGAGCTCATTGACAAGTGTACACTACAGCATCATAAACGTTTGGATGGAATATCATATGTTTGATGAAGGGAAAAAATTCACTATGGGCTGTCTTAAATGTAACCGATTCTTTATTGACTCTAACAATATCATATTTCACGAATAATTTTTTTGTTGAAATTTTGAAAGCACAAGATAAGTAATTTAATAACTTTTCGAGTTATAAAGTTATAATTGATGAGCTTTATATGGTGTGTTGAAACGCTCAGTTCTGTAAATGATTCCTTTGTCTTCCCACTGAAGAAAAGTGGTGTTTCACAATTTGTAGTCTCAGAAACAGCATCGGTTCTGTTTACATAGGATGAGAATTACAGTCCCACCACAAACATTCCATTTTTACCAGCATATTACCAGCTAGGAGAGGCTTTAGGAGTGCATAGACCACAAAGTTGAACCGTGTGTTTCGTGAGTATTCAATCACTGAATCACCAACGTGTGATACAGAGGGGGGGTCTCAATTAGTATTTTAAAAGTATTAAATATTATTAGCTATCGAAAGCAAAAAGGTGACAATCAGGTAAACAATTAGATTGAAAAGTATTGGTTTTGTAGGGATTTTGTTTGATTGCATGTCGTGAATTGGCAGAATTTAGAATTCAAGAACCATTGAATCAGGTCTAAGTGGCTCAATGGTCTACAAGCTCACCTTCTAACCAGAAGGTCCTGGGTTCGAACCCCGTGGTGTGAGTGCGTACTGATGAAGAGTCCCAAACTAGCTTGACGAAACAGCTGTCCAATACTCCCAGGTTTTCCAGCGATTCTCTGACTGATTTCAGCTCATGATGAAATCCTCCATGCAACTGGACAATTAGATGTCTAGAGGCGTCACCCTACTCCACAGTTTAGATGAAAATACATGAAACATGTGAACAGTAACAAGTGAATGAAAGTGAGTTTTAATTGGCTCACTAAATTTACTTAAGTCAAGAAAGTAGCAAGGATAGAACCAACTACTCCTTTTAATTCAAAGATGAGTGTTATCCATCTTAAATTCTCATGACTTCAGCTTGTGTGTAAGAGCCAACCGAGGAGATCTACAAGTCAGTTTTGATAGGATGCGACGGATAACCATGCAAGTGCTTCCTCCGTTGACAATGGGGACCACCACCGTCACTTAAGTGACATGAAATGAGACAAAACAATATTCTTCGGTTATACTGTCTGGTTACAGTGAGTGTTTTGCCTCTAAATAAAAGGTGAATTTGACTTAGTTATTGTTGTGTCCAACTGAATCAGATAAATGCACATTACTGAAGTAAAATGTATGACAGGTTTGTGCACCCCTATTTCGATAATAAGAAGACGTAAATTGTATTAATCGTGTGTGTAATGTATTTGCGTGTGGAGCACATTTCGAAAAATCTGATCACACTCCACGTACTTGTCATATGAACACATGTATGAAATTAATAAAGTGTTGAAAGGTGAGAAAATAGACTTAGGTCAAGTTAAAAGGACATATTGAAGGTCAACATATCAAGTCTTTTAAACATGCGAAAAATGATGTCACATCTCACTGTATTTACTAATTTGAACGTACATGTGGACACAAATACATGGGGAGGACTCATCGACCTATGCAAGTAAGGCCTGGCTTCAGAGCATATTCCTAAATAGCTTTAGAAACAAATGGAATCTTCGGAATCCATTAATGGTGAGAACACGGGACCTAGCTCCTCTATTGTGAAATATATCATAGAGACAGGACATAAAATAGATATTAACGGATCTTTTAAACCTATCTATAAGACGTGTTTAGGGTAGGGTGTATCATAAAGTTTGTGGAAGTTTAAACCACCTTTATTTGGTCAAAAACAATTCGTCATCACACTAAGCCTTTCTTGGTAAAATTTATTTTGACAATAGCCAGGGTAGATGTACTATTACATCTGCTATTTGGTTTAGTGATCTTCATTGTTATTTTGACCTTGAATATAGTGGCCTTTTAACTTGACCTAAATTTATTTTCTCACTTCTCAACTCTTTATTTATTTCATATATGTGTTCCTGTGATGTGTGATCAGATTGTTCAACATGTGTTGCGCAAATACATTTCACACACGATTCAGACAGTTTACATCTTTTTATTACTTTGTCTAAATTCATAAAGGGGACTAATTGTTTTAAACATGCATATATACCTCGCTAATAAATAGATCTTGTAGGTATATAAACCAAACTGCAAATGATTCTTAGCATGACTATTTGAAGTAAATCAGAGTTCCTCCGCATTTACTACATTATTCCCCTAGGATGGTGTTGTACTACTTCATCGTTAAAAATGACCAACTTAGACTTTCGAATGCAAGTTCTGTAAGTGAATGCAGATAAAAACGGTGTACTGGACAGCTGTTTCGTCAACTTAGATGGGGACTCATCAGGAATACGCACCCACGACAGTTCTAACACAAGACCTTCTTGTAACAAGGTGAGCTTGTAGACCATTGAGCCACTGGAACACGATCCAATGGCCAGCCGATGAATTCTAACTTCTGCTAATTTACGACATGGCGCGACCATTTCACAATATCTTCTTCTATGAGTTACTGCCCCATCTTCAACCTGCTTTACCTTACTGGTCCCGGCTTCCCACTAGTTTCCCAAGTCACTGCCTGAATAAAGCCAGCGGATCGGGTCCAAGTGGATTAATCGTCTACGAGCTCGCTAGTCGTGTAACCATACGGGTTCTATTTTTAGAACCCTGGCGGAAATATGCTCATGAAGAGTCCCAAACTAGGTTGACGAAACAGCTGTCCACTACTCCCAAGTTTTCCAGTGGTTCTCTAACTGATGTCAGCTCATGATGAATACTTCCATCCAATTAGACTAAATCCCTACCCAAACCAAGACTTGATATTATAAAAACATGTTTCCGTTTGTAGGACTGTCTGTGTATTTCCGAATGTTCTTTATTATCACTTGGGCGATCAGATAACATTCGCCAATAAGTTTTACCAAAACTTTCATTTAGCTGGGTTTTCAATAATCGTTAAGAATTATTATTGTTATTATTCCCTTGGGTTCCGAGTGGAACATATAAGCACATCTCCATCTCATCTAGTTCTCACCAGTTCTCTCTTTAGTTGACTTCACGATTACTCATAGACTGGGCTGTCATCTGCTCCTCACAGGGTATTCTTCAATTCACCTGCCGATATCACACGAGTCATTTTTTTTATTTGTGTTCCAATCAAAAGATCTTCTTGGGGAGTAGTATTACTCAGTGGTCTCTTCAGCGCGTGTACCAACTCTATTCCGCCATCTGATCATCACTGACAAGCAAATGCAAATGTTAGCAAAAGTCTTAAGCTGTTGAAAATCCTTTCCATGACTTATATGCTGTCTTGTAGACATGTCTTAGCTAGTGATGCCTGTTGTCCTATTTGGCAAAGTGTCCTAATATTAAATGCTCCTATATGAAATTGGTGGCGTGGCTTTAGGAGACTATCGGTGGCAGGTTTTTTTGGCTTCCGTCGCTTTTAGCAGGCACAGAGTGATGAGAGAGTGAGGAGCCATCAGGTAGAGGAGTTGCATCAGTTGGAGGAAGGCAAGGTAATAGAGATGAAGATGAAGACAAAGATGAGTGAGGATTCAAGAACTGTCGTGTGCATTTCGGATTGTGAGGGCGTTTGTTACTTCCCGGCTGCCTACACCGTGGAAGTTGGTTGCGTGACCGCAGAGACTAGGGGACAACTGCTTGAGCCAGGCCGGTCACACGCGGCCTGTTTTTGTTTGTTCTTTATTGTTTGGTGTGTCTCAGTAGCATATTTATCACTCCTGCCCTGTGATACGTCAGCAGGAAGCGCGGTCGTTGTTAATCCAGGCCACGGCCGATCCGGCATGATATTTTGGGAATTTGTTTGAATCATGGTATTGGATGGGGTAGCTGCTTTTTGTTTAACCGCTATCCAAACAACATGCCTGGCATGGTAGAACCTCAAGTGACATAAGTCTCAGCCAGTATAGCTTGATTAGGTTATTGCGGTGTTCGGGAGGTAACAGCTTTCGGTAGGGCTTGTAAACATATAGAGGTACTAACTTGACATTAGATTTGAAAATTCCACTCTTATCCTTCTCCCTAAAAGCCAACGTTCTCCACATCGAATTCAGATTAGCGAAGGAGTGTTTAACTTTTACCATCATAGTTGGCTTCAAAATTCTCATCTGTTCCAGCTGTAGTTGAAACCATGCTGGCTGCTGCTCTATGTTTATTTCACGAATTGGCAGAACCTAGAATTCACAGTCATTTACACCAAGTTTCAGTGGATGAATTGTCTGAGAGTTTGCCTTGTAACTGGATGCTCCTGCGTTCGAGCCCCTGTGGATGCGCACTGCCAGTGAGTCCAAGACAAGGATGAAGCAACTGTCCAGTACTCCAGTCAAGGTTTTTATTGGTCCTCTAACTAATATCGATCCGTGGAGCAAATCAAATTCCTTCACATCAAATCCTGAAAACTGTTGATTTTTAGATACATGATATCCTGCTTGAAGTATGAGCTGCTGCATGATGTGCTTCACTATAGCTGATTTTGGACGTCTATTTCAGGGAATCACTTGTATTCAGTGATTTTATTTATTGTTGCCGCCACTTTGAAATATGTTCTGTAGCTCTAACCAGCATAGACTGATGGGTCTTTTTTATGTACATCTGTCGACACATACATATAAATTGGCGAACCCAGTGGGATGTAATATTATCTTTCCGATGTTGTGAGGATTCACAGGACGACATAGAGCTCGTTTTCTCTATGGAAGTAAGTTTGGCTGCATAGTAAACTCTAATAATTACCACCTTGAGTTTTTGTTTAGGGATGGCGAGGATATATAGACATCATTTATGGGAGCTGACTGGATAGGTAGAAAGAATCATTGTTATCTAACAATATTTCTGTGAGGTATTGTGTCTCTTCTTCAATAGTGTCGACTATACATTTATGTTGAATGGATCTGTACAAAAAATCTAACCATGTGGACTTTATTTAGAGAGATTGGCTTACTGACTTATTTTGTCGGATGGTTATGAGTGCATCTAAAAATGCCAAGCACTCATTATTCTCTTTCACATGCATTACAAGTTTCAGGTAGAAACTTATTTAAAATTGTGCGCCAGTATCGATTGCAATCCATTACGATGATTAGATGATTAAAACAATACGAAGCAGAGTAAAATCAAGGCATTTTGATGGATGAATAGGTGGTGTAGTGATTTAAACAGGTCGCCATATCATAACTATGCGATAATGATGAGAATTAAAGTTTAAATGCAGTTACTTTGAAAGTCTCCTTTACACATTCAAAGATTATCTAATTTCAGTGAATATCCTATAAAATTTGAGAGCCGTGTATACAATGTATAATATGTGTTTGTTTGAGCAGTGAGCGAAGAGTGAGTTTGAGTCTTTTGAACCTTTTCAATATATATATATATATAATCGATTATTATTTTCAAAATGAAACTGCCTTTAATTGTATGACAAACATTTCAGTTGATAAGCCAGCTTAACTCACTTGATTTTCTAACGATTAGAAGCGAGAAGCAGCAAACGTAAGTTTATCACAGTTTTTTTCGTAACCGCGGTGATTTGAAATAATAATGTCAAGCTAATTACATCACGCTTGTGGGAAAACGTTGCTCCTGGAGTTTTAATAATCCACGTACTCCTTGAGATTCTGCCATTTTGATATTGATCATGCTTTATTAATGTGTCCATTGTTATCCTCTTCTGTTACCGCTCGTTTCCGTCCCAAATACAACACAGGCTTGGCTTCACTAGCAGTGGTTTCATTTTTTTCACTAAGTGAGGTTACTCTCCTCCCAATCAAAATTTCCTCTTTACTGAGATTATTCTTATTATACTTTTGATGCAGGGAGACTCATTGTGCTGAAGTTTCTGTAGCGACTTTATTTACTGGATGTGGTTGCTAGCCTGACGCTTGAGAAGGCGGGGGGGTTATTACACTAACATGCAGTTTACAAAGGAGTGAGTTGCTCCCCTTATTATTATTATTGTTCCCTTGGGTACCTAGTGGAACATAGGGCTTCAACTGCACGTCTCCACTTGATTCCGTTTTCCTTCTGCTGTACTGTTCACCTGCATCAATGTTAGTTAGTCCATACTGTTTCAACTCCTCTTCACACGATCTCCTCCTCCATGTCACGATTGCACTGACGTCCCACTCGCCTCTTTCCTTTCGGGTTCCACTCGAGCAATGGCCTGGCGTGCAATGTCAAGCAATGGCCTTCTCAGCGAGTGTCCAATCCATCTCCACTTTCTCCTGCGTATTTCTTGGGCGACTGGTTCTTGTTTTGTTTGTTCCCATAGTTTCTTGTTGGTGATTCTTTCCGGCCCGACCATCTGATCTTCAGTATAGAGCGAGAACAGTTGTTGGTTGATGAAGGTCTGCAACAAGCTGTTGGTCTGACGCATAATCCAGTCAGTTCACCACAATTAGGAATATCATTGTGGGTGATAATAATCACCCTTGTCTGACTTCCGTGTTTACTCCAAACGTCTCACTGAGTTTTCTGTTGTGGATCACTTGACATGTGCAGGTGTCGTTGTCGTACAGCTGTTGAATAAATTTGATGAATATTTGGGGCACTAGACGCCGTAATGCTTGAGTAATTTCCAAATTACTTCGTGGTCAACGCTGTCTGTTGAAGGCCTTCTCAAAGTCGATAAAGTTGAGGTAGAGGTTTGATTACCATTCCATGCTTTATTCGATGGTGATGAGTTACTCCTCTTAGAATCACGAAAATAAGGAATAAAGTAATCAGAAACAACACCAGCAAAAGGAAAATAGGAAATTAGCAACAGGAAGGGCAACAGCAACAACCACAATAAAAAAACCTTAGCAGTAGTATCACAGTCAGATACAGTTAACAAAAATGATACCAAAACCATAGACTCACTGGCTTGGGCGGACATAGACAAGTAAATCTATCAGTATATACAATTAAAGATGTTGTTATGTATATATATATATATATATATATATATATATATGTATATATATATATATATATGTATATATATATATATATCGCCCTAATGGTTGGGGTAACGATGACTTCAGCGTCACTTTGAGAGCGATATGGAAGAGATCATGTGAGGAGGAGATGAAATCTTCTAGGTAATCATGGGGTTAGCTAAAGAGGACTATGAAGGAAAGAACAAAATTGAAATCTGCTGTGGAAGCTCTATGTTCTTATCGGAATCCGAGGGAGTAATATTAATAATAACGCTAGTTAAATCAGTGATTGTTGTACAACCGAAAGCAAGTTATTTTCAACTCAGACCCTGGTTTTTCAGATAGCCACAGTGTTTTCGTCAACAAAAATTTCCACACCAACAATATTAATGCGATCTTAATCACAATACTTTTTGATGAAGAAAGATGCATTCAATGTTTGAAGCTTGAATTAATTCACATAATGTTTTTGTTATGAATTATTATTATCACTATTATTATTCCCTTGCGTCCTGAGTTGAACATAGGGCTTAAACAACACATCTCCACTTTTTCTGTTTTCTTCTGTCCTATGCAGCTGAGTCCATGATTGACCAAACTCCCTCATCTCTTCCTCACACGATATCCTTCCACTGATGACTCAGTTGTCTCTTTCCATTTGGATTTCACTCGAGAGCCTGGCGCGCGATGTCGCTGAATGGCCTCTTCAATGTATTCCCGATCCATCCCCACTTTCTTCTACATATTTGTTAGGTGATCAGCTCTTGGTTGTTTCTTTCATCGCCATAGTTGCTTGTTACTAATTCTTTCTGGCCATTAGATCTTCAGTGTGCAGCGAAGGCAGCTGCTGGAAGTCCTTTTCGTGACACGACAACTTTCTAACCCATATATAGAAGGACCAGCTTCACATTGGTGTTGAAAATGCGAATCTTGTTCCTTAGGCTGAGTGCGGATGATTTCAAAACTGGTTTTATGTTGATAAAGGTGTATCTTGGCTTTTCCGATTCTTTGACTTTGATATCATCGTCCGTTTCGCTTGTAGTTTAATCAGTACTTCCTGGCTGGATAAGTGAAGAAGTCAACCATTGCGAAATCTCTCCCGTTGATGGTGATTGGTACATGCTGTTGTTACTGTTGATTGGTATTCTTCATCACCCCCATCTCTTCTCTGTCAATCTGCAATCCTGTTTTTACGCTGCCTATTCAGTCAGTTTGTCGATTTTTGCTTGCAAGTCTTCGAGTTTTCACGGTATTAGACATATATCATCTGTGAAATCCAGATCTTTTAGAGTCTTCTTATTTGTCGTCTAGCAAATTTCTGAATACTTGCCGCCCCCCTCCAACAGTCTGACGCATCGGTGAAGGAAGAAAAGGGACGCAGTGATTCGGAAAAATGTTGTCTTGTCAAAACACTAAAGCAAGGCGACTTTTTTCTCTAAAGAACTGGCATGAAACTATGCTCTTTTTTTCACACTATGCAAACTACTGAATCCCGTCAGTCTGGAGACAGTAAAAGATGCACTAGATGTGGAACTCCGACTGGAACAAGCCGGATTTAGGGAAATTAAATCATAGGCGGATAAATCTGCAACTGTACTCATAATCACCGGATGAAGAGTTGAATATTAATCAAACGTCTGTCTGTTTCAACTGTATTGACTTAGAAAAGGCTCTCGACAGCAATGACCAAGAAGTAACTTGGAGACTACTTCCAAGCTGTGGCTTGGCCGAAATCGTTATCAGTCCCATTCAACAGCTAAATGACAATGTCGCTTGTCAAGTGATCTGAAACGGAAATCTCAGTCAAGCTTATGAAGTGAAGACAAGAGCTAGACAAGGCTGCTTACTGTCACTAATGATTTTTCTAATTCCGGTACAGTGGCTTGTGCGTTAGATTATGTGGGGGGGCGGGTACGATAAGACAGGAGTATGCTGGATCAATAAGAGGACTCTAGAAGATCTGGACTCCGTTGGTGATTTATTTCTAATGTCACACAAAATCTAATTCCTGCAGCAGAAGTCAAATAACTTAGACGAAGAGATGCCTAGCGAAGGTTGGACTTTAAATGAACATAAAGAAAACGGAAGTGATGAAGAAACCCGGGAACCAACAACAACAACCAGCACCAGTCACTGCCAACAGGAGAAATCTGAAAGAGACGATTTCCTCCACTAATCCAGGAAGAATCGTTTAAACTACAGGCAGTCGATACTGATAAGAATGTCAGAACCAGAATCGAAAAGACAAGGCACACCTTCGTCACTCTGAAAACAGTTTGGAAGTTTTCTGCACTCAACATAAAGAACAAGATTCTGATTTGCAATAGCACTCTTGAGGCAGTTCTTCTATATGGCTCAGAATCTTGGCGATTGCGTCAAAAAGTGAATTTCCAACAGATGCAGACTTTTTTCAACAGATTCCTTCGCTGACTTTATATTGAAGATTATACGGCCAGAAACAAACAGCTTCAGGAAACTCTGGGAACTAACAAACAGGTGAGAAGCCAATGATTAAGAAATGGAGATTGATCGGACTTCCGCCAAGGAGATCGTCGAATAACATCTCGGCGAAATGAGTGTTTTTCTGAAGGTGACGTGGAGGAGACCGTGGGGTATCTTGAAGCAAGCTGAAGAACAGGACTAAATGGAGGTGTTATTTTGACGTCCCGTGCTCCACTTGCAACCCAAGGGAATAATGAAAAGACAGTTAGTGAAGACCGCCTGTTACAAGCGGAAAAATGTCACTATTTCAAAACTGTAATATACACTTACACCAGCTGACATTCACAAAAGGTAAGTCAGTTTTGTGACAGTGAACATTCTTCCCCAATGTGTTTTGTTTAAATGAAAAGCCTTTTTCTGCTTTCAGTGAGGCTCCTACAGGTATTTGGTAAGTTAAACTGTATTCATCCAATGCGCTGAAATGTTATGAAACCATTGTGGACAAGTCACAATAGAATAATGGTTTCCAAGATTAAGAAGACCAATTTCAGACTCAAAGATTTCAAAACAAAATTCAGCATTTTTGGTCAACGACTTTCATCAAAAGAGATTAAAAACAAGAGGTCAGAACTTTCTTTCAATATACATTTTGTCACGGACAGATGTCATTTGAAGAGCCATTGACATGACGTGGGGGAAAAGAGGTCACTGAGCAATTATTTCGTCCTAGTTCGTGACTCATCAGTAAGACGCACCCATGGTGACTCTTCGATCTAATGGGCTAGTTATAACCTGTCACATGTTCTAACAGTTGAACTGTCAGGAGAAAAAGGGTAACCTGTAATTCTCAGAAGCGATAACCAATTGTCATAATATCAGTTATAAGTCGTGTTTGTCTCTTTCAAACTCAGTATAATTAGGATCATTGAATAAATTATTTAACAGTTTGACATTTGTTGTGATCTTAATGACTGCAGTAAACTAATGACCTACTTACGATTCACGCCTCGTAGATCGGCTGGCACGAAGTCATTCTAGTAGTCTAGGCAGTACTCTTTCAAATCCTGCTTCTACTTGGGTCTTTGTTTTCCCTGCTAGCATAGGCCTGTGCATTATTAAATTCTAGTTTATTTTTTAAAATTTTTATTCCTTTACGTTCTCAGTGGAACATAAGGCACCTTCAAGCTAGAGGCTTGAAGTTTCGATAGCAGTCGTGTGTTTATTTTTACGCGATGGGGTTGCTACCCTCATGCCCAACATTCCGTCTTTACCGGTCTTATTACTGACTTGGCTAGGTAAAGGAGTGCGTCGGACCACCTGCGTCATTGGCGAGCATTCTATTGCTGTGCCACTGACGCACAGCATATTCTAGTGGGAATCTGTGATCATCGGGGTCTACCAAGCTGCTAGTTACGCCTGATAATCTCGGAGAACATCGTTTGGCGATCACACTATGTCATGAATTAGTAGAATTTCGAAGTGTTGAGCTCCCAGGATTCCGTCTCAGTGGGTCTGGAATATCTTAGATTCGATTCCTGGAGGAGTTACGGTTGAAACCCAAACAAAGGTGGTTGTCAATGGTTCCCTAACTTAAATCAGCTCATGGTCAAACTTAAAACCAATCAAATCCTTGAAAAGTAATGCTTGAGACTGAAAATAGTCTATCGATTTAATTCTGTTTCAATTGATCTGACTACCAGTTATTGATTTGTTAGGTAGTGTTTAAATCATTGTGTAACACGCACACACACCTACTGTTAATCTGTATTTCATGATGTCTTAACACACGCACATACTTTGAAACCGTCCCAACTATTTTAACATCATGTGATTTAACAAAAAACCCTAACCATGTAAGTGTACACCTCAACACACACACAAACAAGAGGATTTTATTGTTTCATACACCAATAACAAGAACAAGAACAACAACCACACTTAGTCTGCTCAACACTTGTGATTAATTAAGAATACTTAAATTCATACGTATCTAATTACTGTCAATCATTTATCACAACCATACAATTGAGTTAAATAGTTAAAAAAGTGCCTATCATTTCTGGAATAAAGAACAGTAGAACTAGAAGGGATTTTATAGACACTAAGACTCGAACCCAGGACCTTCCAGTTACAAGGCAAGCTCGTTTGCCTTACAACCACCGGGACCTGAATCATTGACCAGCCCATTTTTGATTTAGCGCGACTAGCACCAACTGATGTGACCAGTGAGTTCCATTCAGTCAAGTGTGAGGAAAGATGTCCCACCGACGAAATTGGTTGGGGTGGCAATAAATCGCGAATCGGTAGAAGTTTGAATTCATGGACTGGCTATTAAGGAGTCTCGACAAAACAATAAGAAGACGTAGTTTATCTGAAACGTATAATGTATTGGCGCAACACATTTCGGACATTCTGATCACACACGTACTTGTCATACACAGTTTTTATAGAAGGCAAGAAGGCATGAATAATTACAATACAGGTCAGATTGTGTACAGGTCAAGGCCACAAAATAATGGGTAGGGAGACACAAAAGGTGTGGGTAAGAAAGATAAAGGGAGGAAAAAAAGGCGAAGAAAGGGTTTGAAAATATTATGAAGTAAAAAAAAAAATTGGTTCTAAGTTGGATTACCAAGGCAGGTTTAAGGTGATAACAAATAACTTTTGGACGCATAAGACAGGTTTAAGTCTTTTAATGGCTAAGGCTTCAATGAATTTAAGTATGTGACCCAACCTTGTCTTATATATCGGCTTAAAGGCATTATTAAAATCAACCTTATGACCCGTCTCTATAATATGCTTCGCTATAGATGATGTTGGACATCTATTTCCCCGGTCAATTGTATCTGGCGATTTCATTTGTTGTTGCAGCCACTTTGGAATGTGTTCTGTAGCCCTAACATGCAGAGACCGATGGGTCCTCCCTATGTACGTGTCTCCACACATACATGTAAATTGATAAACACAGTGGGAGTCGGGTCCCAGTGGCTAAATGGTATACTAGCTTACCTAGTAACCGGAAGGTCATTGGTTCGAACCTCGCATGGTGTGGGTGTGTACGGCTGATGATTCCCAAACTACGATAAAACTCCTTTTCAGTACTCCCTGGTTGGTTCTCAATGTTTCTCTAACTGATATAAATTCTCAATCGACTCGTAAAAACAAATTAACTATAGAAAATATTAGAGAATTGTGACTTTTTGTTGTGGAATGTTTTAGGTTGATTTAGTAAAGTGAATGATCATTTGATTGAAAATCTATACAGATGAATTAGGCTTGTAGGCAATGCAAAACGGTGATCATTCCAACTCCATAAACTCTTATTTGAATGTAGACAAACGACAGCTTGATGGTTTGGTGGCGTATTACCTCGAATTTTAAATAAGATTTCACTACGCAGTCACATCAGTTAGAGAAGCATTGAAATTCAGGGAGTTCTAAACAGATACACTGTGCACTTTTCATCTCAGTAAATTAGTATTCCGTAAGGAGGATGTCGTTACTCAAATAATGGTAGGAAATCCAATGACTGATGAACTCTTATTTATATCGATGTGTGACACATAGCAACATAGTATGAACAAGAAGAGTACCTGTCTTCCTAACGGACTTGTGAGACCTAACTAGTCACGATTTCTAGATAGAACTCGATGATATTCATCAAATAGTCAGTCATTAATAAGAAGTTGATTAATCCGTTAGGCTTCAGATTCCTACTCACTGACTGATTGGCACCGTGCTTGCTTCGAAAGCTCAATTTCATGAGTTCAATCACTTTAACGTGAGTGTGGTCACAGCCACGTTTGTCTGTAGAATATTTGGCTTTTTGAAGTCAAAATTAGGAATATCACCAGCAAACATTTGACACAAAATACACATTTCCAGTAACAGCGGCTTCAAAAATAGAAAGTCACATTATCTACTACGTTGGAGATATTCACTCCAGATTTGACACCCGTTTCAGTAGATTAGAAACAACCAAAGTGAGAGTTTATTGTTCACCTGATTTTGATCTCACAGAAGTGTTTATTATTTGTTCATGGATTGACCTCAGTTAGAGAACAACAGAAAACCAGGGAATACTAGACAGCTGTTTCATCCTGATCTGGGACTTTTCGGTAGTATACACCCTGGAGAGATGTCATCGCTACCATTGAGGTCCACCTCAACAAGAATGAGGACAGATACTAGCTGATAACACTGGCTAGTTGTTTATCAAGAATCACAAATTGGTGGAAGTTGGATTTCAGTGCCATAATTATAAGAGAAAAGCACACAAATTAAATAAACAGATCAATGTTTAACCCTGTACCTTTAAAGTAGGGAATAAGGAATGCACACGCCTTATTTTCACAAAGGCTCAGCTTTAATTTGTGTATAGCGATGTTCTCCATAGGAATTGCATACAAACACTATTCAAAAGAGCAAAGACTCATTGCAGCACTCCCACCTTAAGGAAAATTGAAGAAAAGTATCTCATGGACGTCTTCCAAAAGAATGGATATCCACGGAATTTCATCAAAAAACATATACCTCCAAGCCAACCTACCAAAGCAAAAGCCACCAAAGAAAACACAAAGAAAATCGCCTTACCATACATAAAGGATATCTCAGAAATCACTACAAGATTCTTCAAACCTTTAGGAATTGACGTCGTACACAAACCAACAAAGTCGCTTCACTCAATTCTATGTCAACCAAAAGACTCAACAGCGAAAGAAGATAAAACCAACATCATCTACAAAATAAATTGCAACAAATGTGAAAAACACTACACTGGCCAAAGCGGACGTCCCCTTCGTCTTCGTATCCACGAACATTAGTTAGCCGTCAAAAGACATGATATCCACTCCCTCATATCACCACATACAGACAACCACGGACATCAATTCGACTGGGATAACGTTCAAATATTAGACAGAGGAAACATTAAGAATGCTAGAGAATTTTTAGAAGCTTGGCATTCCAGTGAATCATCAATCAATAGACACATCGAGATAGACAAAATTTATCAACCGATAAAGAAAGAAACTTCACACATAAAGGGGAAAAGTTCAAATCAAAGAAACAGTCAGTTTCAATACAAGTAACCTAGAAGATGTTAAAACACACATAAACAACCAATCATGTCCAAGGTCACCAGGAGAGATGATTAATAAACTCGTGGAGAAATCTAAAAGCTCACTTCAAATTGAAGTATGCGCTGAAGGTGATGAAAGCTTCGCAAATTAACCATCCAGTTCAGAGAACAAAACCACATCAAAAAGATGTTCTCCATCTTTTGGGTATTGAGAAAACGCATCTAGTTGACATAAACTTGACAGGTGGTCTTAAATTCTTCATTGGGAGGGGTTGACTGACACACAGGCCAAAGATAAAGCTTTCCAGTGCTTCACTTTCCTCCTCGTAAAATCATCGTACAGTGAACTGTCGTATGGGTGAGGAAAACTATCCATAGCTACAATCGATGTACCTTGCTTCACAAATTCGGGTGAATTGATAGATGCATATGAAAGTGGCCCAATTGAGGGAGGTTATCTTTTACATAAATCGGAGAACTCTTGGTGGCTGATTGTAAGTCAACAGACATTTTGCTAAGCAAAGAACGTCAATTTTTTGAGCATACCTGAAACATGATCACCACTGGTTTCTAGATTTCGGAAGATGGTTTTCTGTGTAGTTTGAGTTCATGCGACCAGTGTAGTATTTTTGTCATTCATGTATTTATCAAGTGTTTGGAAGGCAGAAGTGATACTTTAGACTGATTAAATTATTTTTATTAGGCTATCTAACTTTCAGAAATGTATTCATATACTCACATTTTCATATCATTTTATAGGAAAATGATCAATATTATAAAGTAAGCTATTCCTTCTCCTATCTGACATACATATGTAATACCCTTTAACTTTGTTAATGTTTAGCGAAAGAGTTTTTCAGATACCATAATGATTGGGTGAAACATTTATTTGAACTAATATCTAGATGCCCCCCCCCTCCATAAACGACGTTGTCTGGCTATGGATGGGTAGACTTTGGTCTTCCTCTCTAAATTCTCTCATCATAATAGCCACACATTCTTAGCATCAGCCAGTTAACTTATATTCATTGCTTACAAGGACGAATTTGGACGTCTGTCACTCACAGCCGGACTGGTGGGCGTGTTGGTAAAACTCTAGGAGAGCTGGAAAACCCTGATTCCGAATCAATGGTGTACATGGATTCTGGAATCCGAAGGGATACGGTGACGTGTAAATCTGGTGTCGTCATCAGCGATTATCAGAATATAGTCGCACTGTGCTGTTCCGCTGCCTTTTGTGTCAGACTTCACGCCGAATATTTGGGAGGTGACTTCTTAAGATAACCATCTGCGAATGTTTGGTTTTCCGAAGAGTTAGTATCTCAGCCCTCTCATAAACTATACGATTTTGTGTTGCACATCTTTTCCATAGACAAACAACAAAACAAATCCCTTCACGTTCCCAGTGGAACATAGGGTTTCAAGCTAGTGCCTTGAAGTTACTGCAGCAGTGTTTATTTCTACAGGATGGGGTTGCTAGCCTCATGCCCAACCTTTCCTCTTTACCAAACCCACTACTGGCTTAGCGAGGTAAAGGAGTGCGCCGGCCGAGGTTCGAACCCTGGACCATGTGCATGGTCGGCGTGCGTCTTAACCGCTGTGCCACCGACGCACTCTTTTCCATAGAAATGATTGGAAACCCCTTTTCACTGAGCATTTACGGGGCTGAAAACGGTTGATTTCGACTGCTTATGACAAATGACTCTAAATTAGAAACACGCCTATCTATTGCGTAGTGATATATACTACCGATCGATATGAGTAGAATTTGGTACCGATTTAACCAGCAGTATACTCGGGGTGAATCAGCACTGAAAGACAAATGTGCGGAATCCACACAAACTCTGGCTATCTTCTTCGATGAACTGATAATACACCTATTTAAATTCATTGAAAATCTCATAATTCGAATTGTGAAAATTATTCAAGACAATAATATCCAGGCTGGATGATGGCATCATTGCCAATCAAGAAATCAAATGAAACTGCACGACGGTATGTCAAATTTTCATTGTTCCTTTGAATTCCGAGTGGAACATCAAACTTCGATACTTTTAGAATTCTCTGGAGTCTTCCTTAGCTGGCCGCACGGTTGCCCACAGCATCTCAACCCCCTTAACACTGTCTCCTCAATGTCATACTGAAACGCCAGCTGAGGCCTTGGTACGTGTTGCCATCCAATGGTCTCTTCAACAGGTATTTAATCTATCTCCATATTCTTTGGTATATTTGTTGAGCGATAGGTTCTTCGTTGATTCGTTTCCAGAGTTTCTTGTTGCTTAGTTCTTATGACTGGCTATCTGGTCTTCAATACAAAGCCAGCAAAAGGGGGCAGCTGTTGATAACCGTTTGCAGCAGCCTGATTTAAATGATGCAAACACCAAGTTTTGACCCATGTAGAAGAACTGACTCACTTGATATTGGTGTCAAGAATAGGAATTTCGCTCTTTATGCCGAGTTCAGAAGATTTACAAACTGACTTTAGAGTATTGATGATCGTATATAAAGACGAACTGTGAGCTGTATAAGGCTGATAGCCATCAACTGCTATGGTATAAGAGCTTAACGGTCCGCAGTAATCAACAGGCGGATACTCAGACAAAGAATAAAGGGATTAGAACAAGCAGTGTTTAACAGACAGCGGGATATAAATAAAGCCTGTACAGTAGATGTCGTTCGAATGAAACAAGGTCAAATAGAGTATGTGAACTTTAAAAGTGATACATTTCAATAGAGTAAAGATATAATTCAGGAATGAACGTAGAGAAAACAGAGATGATGAAGATTCCTGGCCAACACCAGCAAAAACAACCACAGACAACAATCAGCATAAATGACAGGAACCTGAAAGAAACAACCTCCTTCACCTACCCACCTCTGAAGGATCGTTTCAACTACAGGCGAAACTGACGAGGCCATCAAAGCAAGGATCAGAAAAACAAGACAAGCTTTCATTACTCTCGAGTATGTGTGGAGGTCAACATCACTCAGCATGAAAATGAAAATAAGATCCGGATTTTCACCTCCAATGTGAAGTTGGTCAGTGCTACTATACGGATCAGAGACTTGGCGCGCCATGAAGAGCATCACAAACAAACTTCTGACCTTCATTAACAGTTGTCTTCGCTCAATATTCAGAATCAGATGGCTGGCCAGAAAAGATCAGCAACAGGGAGGGATCTCTGGGAGCGAACCGACTGTGAAACAAATAAGCCGGAAGAAATGGAGGTGGATTGGTTGGCCGTACTCTGAGGAAACCATCAAGTGACATCACTAGACAAATCATTGCTCGAGTGGAACCCGAAAGGTAAGCAGTGAGTTGGTCGTCAGTGCAAAGGTGACTTGGAGGAGGTTATGTGAAGAGGGGGGATGAGAGCATGTGGGCAGACGTGGAGCTAGGTGAGAACTTTAGCAGAGAACCGAACGCAATGGAGACGTGCTTTTGAAGCCCTATGTTCCTCTAAGAAGTAAAGGAAATAATACTAATAATTCAGGAAACAGGTTGATACTACTCACTACCAATAAGTAGCATGATACTTAGGGCAAAAATATTGAAAAGTAGGTAATTAAATATCTCCCTGAACTAACGTGTTGGTGAATATTGGAATGGATTGAATATATCATACGTGAGGTTGTTCCATAGAAACTGAAATCGTTGGCTGTTGAAGGCTTGTAAGGAGAGTATCATTCCATGTGTAAATGGGAGGCTGTGGGCAGTCGTAGGGCCGGGTTTTAACTCATGGCAGAAGACTCAGATACTGTACAGTTGTGCCTGTAGAGGCCTTATTTACATTCAGGAGGTAGGAGATGAATGCCTATTCTGAAAAGGTGTGTAATGCAGTGACATGAAAATATGTAGAATGTGACAAATTATGCTTTAAAAACATTTAAATGACAAAATCAACATAAAGATAGAATTATATACTCCTGGTTCACTGAGATGAGTAGTTGTCTGCCATTTAACTCAAACAATAGTGTTTGCAAGTCAGATCCAGTTGATCTAAACACGAAACTATGAAGACCGCAGAATTTTCTGTAAAAATGGCTACTCCGATCAATGGAATCATCGGTACGGTAAAGTAACTAGCTAGACATCGGGTGGTAGAAGTGATGATTATCTAAGTTGAGTCACGCCGATTATACTGAGGATGAAATCGACACTAAACGAGTGAAACTGCTACTAAGTGTCAAGATCATCTCGATTTAGCTCGCTAGGAAAACACTACTGGTTGTTGTGAGTGGTTTATATAACATGTGCGTCGGTGATACAGTGGTTAGGACTCTCGCCGACCATGCACATGGTCCGGGGTTCCAGCCCACGCCGACGCACACCTGATGTCTATGGTCGGCCTGCGAAATTTGGGCTATCGATATCCACACTGAAAATTTCACACTTGTACCAAAAATTATGATGTGGAATCAAACTGTAATCAAAAAAATTAAAAAAATAAAATAAGTTATGATTGCGTCTACAGCTGATAAGACCGAGTGAGCTTATGCGTGGGTATAATAATACTTGCGCAACGGACAACTCAACTGATTCGCTAGATACACCCATTTGTCCATAGTACCTTCTGCTTCACTGAAACAGGTGCTCAATAATAACCTGGTTATTACTTTAAACTGATTTCTTCCATAACTACTCACCTCACTTATTCAGTAGTGTATAGCTTCATGCAAATTTGTTTGCTCTCAAAATCAGCATTTATGGAATCAAGCAGATCACAGACAGTGATTAATTGGTGAATGTTGACTAGCAGTGGAATTCAGGATGCGCATTACGTCCTATTTGGGACTTGTTGGTGCCGGGATGTACCTGCATTCCGCAGTGACTGACTGTGTTTCCACCGAGGCTCGAACCTACTACGACCCAGTCAGCCGACGGGCAAATCTAAATTGAATCGAATAATCAATATGACCCGTTGCACAAAGGCCTAAATGGTCAATTGGATGACGCTTTGACGTTTGAAACTATGGGCACTGTGTTCAAGTTCCGGTGGGGACATCATCACTCACTGAGGAGTGCAAGTACATCCAGATGACGAGTCAGGAATAGACTGAAATGCACGTCCTGGATTCCCCTGCTACTCACCATCCACCAATTAACCTCTAAATTCACGCCCAGACATCGTCGAAAAATCTGCTTAAAGAGCCGACACGCCATCCTTCTGTCCAATCAATCGACGGGAAAATCTAAAATTTGAATAAAACAGTTTTCAAATTGTTAATTTGTTTCACTGTAATGATAAGCTCATGGAAAACTTGAATTCCATCAGTAGGCCGATGTACAGCTATCTAAAATCTTTGATTGTATATTAGGATTTATGAATGTTTTCATCCTGGATAAACTTTGTCAGACATTTCAAATGAACAGGTGTTAGTTTCTGACAGAGAAGAAATTAACTTCTTTTTATTATTACTCAGATGTATGTTTCATATACAGTTAAACTGTTGCAAATCTTCTATGTTGCTTTTAGGAAAGCTTTCAGAGGAGCATGGTATGTTGTTTTTACACTCTGAAGCATTCATTCACATTGTTTGCATTGAATGTATGTGAGAGTGCGATAATCAAAAGAATAGCCTGAAGACATACGGATTTCTTGCTATAATGACTCTTGTCAGTGAAAAGTATTTGACATTTCTGGAGAGAGTACATATATTTTAGTTTATCGAAACCTTCGACTTATACTTCGAAGTCAGTGACTAACACAGAGTGCACATTTCATGACAGAACAATATCACACAGAAAAAACCATTGACAACCGTGGATTAATGGGCATGTCTTTCGTTTAGTTTTTACTATTATTACTTCGATTAACTACCCAAGCTTTTGTTTAAATCAGTCAAAGATATCAACAAATCACCTAGTCTTATAGTCGCACATTTCAAAAACATTACGATCTATTCATTATTCATGTTCCTCATAAATTCGAAGGAATATAACACAGAGCATGGCAACGAGCAATGAAAAGGCGTACAAACGTGAATTAAATAACTTCCTCTAAGTCATCTGAGTAGAAGCTGAACACGTTAATGGAGTACGATTCCATTTATATTACATTTTATTACTTTGGATTAAGAATAGGGCATAGAGATCAAACTGAAGATCTCTATTTCATCCTGCTCTCTTCAACTCTTCACAGATGGCTCATTTATTGCACTCGATTTCTTCCGAGTAATCTTCGTATGTCCTACACGCCGTTTCCTATTCGAGTTACACTTGAGAGCCTGGCACATGTTGTCATTGAGTGTATTTCTCCTATATATCTCCTTTATTGAGTGTTAGGTCCTTGTTTAATCACCGCCACCACCGTTATTTGGTGTTAATTCTTTCTAACCAACCATCTGATATTCAGCATGTGGCCAGAGAACGAGATTGCTTTTCATGATGCGTCATATCATCATATCACGATGAAGTCACATAGCTTATTGAAAATTAATGTATATAATTCCACTTTATCTTATTGTTCATTTTTATTCGTGGTTATATTTTCCATTTCCTTGGTTTTAGTATTGTTTGTGGATTTCATGAGGAAATATTCACTGATCAGTTTCGTTCCCCCCATGTATCTGTATTACTTCCAAGAATCACAGCTCTGTTCCATTTTATTCTGTGACTGTGTGTTAGTGCTTCCATTGTGACTGCTGGCATTTCCTCTAAACCAGTTATTTCTGTCCCTGCTTTACTGGATTAATCTATGTGAGTGGCCTGATAGTTATTGCAAGATACTCTGTAGAATAAATTATTACGTCTCATTGAGTCAGTGAGATCCTTCCACCTACATACCATGTCGTTGGGTGAATTTGTAGCTTTTAAATACCACCCTAATTTCTGATTTATTAAAAATCCTCCGTTGTAGAGCTTCTCAGATGTCCTTTCCTGATATAGCAAGATGTTTAGTAGCGTTAATATTCATTTTTATTAATTTTATGGCCAATAGTTTCATGATTGCTATTACAAATACACAATGTGAAGATGAGGAATAAAGCCATAACCGTCATTCCTAATATCATAACTAGTTTTGACGCTTATTAGTAGCGCTTGGATGCATGGAGAAAGAATCTAATTAAAGAAACAATATTCGGTAGAGAGACCCATTTCAACGCATTTATTATCAAGCTGCTCTTATATATATATATATAGTTTTATTGAACACTAGTAATCAGTGTAACATGTTTAGTCCTATCTTTGGTGCAGACTGGGTTCTACCGGTCAGGCAACCTTGAATCATGACCACATTGCAAATCAAAGACTGAACTTGACTCATTACACTAGTGATCAAATGGTGTCCAGTAAAAGCATCCACTACAGTCCTACAGGAGGTCAATCGCGAGTCCGAATGGCTCAGTGATAACGTCTCTGACTACAGTACTCACTGGGTGATACGGGTTCGAATCTCAGGAGGGACATGAATTCCTTCAGGGTTACAGTTATACCCTGCTAACCAGTAAGTACCAACTAGAATTAAAACTGGGTCCAAGACCTCCTGCCGATTGCTTCCAATCAATACCAAGTGATGAAACATTTAAGGTCCTTTTTGAAATAGTTCATATAGATGTTTGAAAAGGATGTATAATTATAGGTATAACATAACATGCCGTGAAATGTGATAAGACAGAATTCAACATTGGACAAAATAGAATATTTCTATTTAGAATGACAAGTGGGATCAGTGAAATAAAACCGGAAATAGTTCAGAGTGAGAAAGGTAATAGTAACACTGATAATAATAATAATAATAATAATAATAATAATTGTGGTAATGCGGGTAAGGTACACAGACTAAAGAAATAAACGAAAATTAAAAATTAACAAGTGCTTATCACTCTATGGCCAAGGTAGAAATACGGACTGTACATACTTCTTTTGTGCACAAAAGTTTGGCTCAAATTCATGAAACGTCAAGGCTTCCACTGTCTTAAGAAGCCCAGAATGAATTTAGCATGAATTCGTTAGATGATGTTAAAGTCATGATCAGGGCTGGTAGAGTCACAGAATTCAATCAAATGTTTTCTAGAATAGATTTTCACACACCCTTGATTTCTTCCTTAAAAAACTGGACTGGAATTTATTCTCGTATTCGTGTGGAAAGCATTCTACGAATACGATCAATGTACTCTATTTTACAAAGTCAGGTGAAGTGATAGATACACATGAAGGCGGCCAGACGACGGAGCCATTGCCTTTTACAGAAACAGAAGGAATTACCACTCGTGAATCTCTTACTGAGCGACTTAGAGAAGCTGATTGTGATTACATCTGAAGCCTGATCACCTCTGAATTCCAAATTCGTGTTTATTTCAATAAATCTTTTCGGGCAATGGTTTTCTGCAAGTCTGACTTTCAGCAAAGAAATTTCTTTGTCCACTTATTCAGAACTACAAATGCTTCTTATCCTGGAGTAGATCAAGTGAGATAGGGTGAATTAAGTTCCTTTTCCTGTAGATAGACCCTCACCTGTAAAAATTAATTACTTTACCATTTCGTAAACGTTTCCGTTGGATGGATCTTTTCATCAGAGATCCGAGATTACGTCTACTTAGGCTCACATCATTATTAATATCATTACTATTTTTACCAGTTGAAAGTAACACAAATGTAATTACTACATTTACATTTCTCTTGAATGTTAATTTACCAACCAGTACAATGTCACAACTTCTGTAAGTTTTTTTTCATCGTACAAGTGTATCTATTTATGAAGTAGAATTAAGATCAACGCATTAAGTGTTACCAGTAAATAGTTCTACTTTCCACTTTATCAAAATACTTCAAGTACACTTCACTACAATTGAGAATACCAAATAGCATAAGTAATATATAGGGAGGTGGAGGTATTTTTTGATTACACAATACAAAAAAGATAAACAGATAATCCGTCAATCATCCCAACACCACCTACATACTGCACACTTGATTGTCTCATCTACTTCTATCTTTTAGGAAAAACGAAGTACTTCCATTTCTGACTTTGAACATAAATCAGCTACACAAAAATGCAGTAGTTTTAGTAGTAAGCAGCATTAAAACGATGCGCATTTCTTCCATTAGGTAACTCGTCAGCTGGATACACTTGTCTAACAGTGAGTAGTAAGGCTCCCCCACAGGAAATTCAAACCCATCCGAACCGTCACCTCGAACTACGAAGCATTATTTAAAATATATGTATACATATATACATCTTCACTTTAGGAATTAAAGTCTCTGAGGTGTGCATTCAGCTAATGCGTCTGAAATCGCACGCCAGATTTATCTGCTAGAAATAATAATAACTTTTGCTTTATTCCAAAAACAGTACTAATGATACAGCAAGGAATTTTCAGCATTCAGTAGAATATTGCATCTAATTTACTCAAAACGACAAAAAATAAACATTACATAATAATAATAACAAAACATTGTTATAGCAACTGTGTAGCAATTACAGTATGCGATAAGGACAAAAATATGCATAAAGTATAAAAATATAGTAATTATAGTTATAACAACTAAAAATAAAATCGCTAAGTTATATATAATTAAACGATAGAAAGGGTGACACCATAAAATTAATTACAGAAAGATGAACGATGAAAGGGTCGATTCACTTTGCTAATCACATGGTAACCTATGTGTTTCCCGTCTAACAGTGTCTCCATCACATAAAATACGGGCTAAATACAGTATTGTAGAATTTTGTACTTAGTGGTACGAGCATATAACTTTTTATATTGACTTCTCGTCCTACCTGATGAGATGCAAGGGGAAAGTTGTGAATAAAGAGGGTGCAGAGTGTCTGACAGTACGGCCTTTGTCCATTTTGTACAGGAATTTATATGTCTCTCGACTGTAATATTGGCGAGCTCACGCAGTGGCGTACCACAAGCCCTACTAACAGCATTTAATACTCTTCGTAATATGATGTAATCTTTTAGGGGAAGCCCAGAAAAGGTTAATAGAGAGCAATAGATTACAATAGGTAAAATACAGGAGTTTACAAACTGCAGAAGTAAAGGTTGGTTGATACCTAATTGTCTTAATTTTTTAATGTAGAAGGTAAGACGAAACATTTTATTAGAGATTGATAAGATGTGGGATGACCATGAAAGGTCAGAGGAAAGAGTTAATCCAAGGTATTTAATGCTTGACTTGGTTTCAACTTCAGTGCCATCTATGCTACAGGCATCATGGGAACTAACTAGTTCATGTATGTCACGTCGACGCTTGAAAGTGAAGTTAACTTCCTGACATTTGGAAGGATTTAACATTAGACTATTTGACCTAGACAACTTGCTGATGTCCAACAGAAAGCTATTAAGTTTGGAGTAGTCAGACTCGAAAGTGATAGGCAATGATACAGTCAGATAATCCGCATATTTGACAAAGTTAGTTTCGTTTGAATGAGGCAGGTCTTGTAGGAAGAACCAAAAAAGAAAAGGAGAGAGGATGGCACCTTGAGGAACACCGGCTTTTGTCGGCGAGGCAGAAGATTTTCCACTATATACAGTATACTGCATTCTATCAGAAAAATAAGGATGCCATAACTCTTAGCCCAAGATCCTGTTTGCGTCCTAAAAATACTCAATTTTTGGTTGATTATCATAGCGATATCGAGACATCTTCATCAAGAAGCTCAAATTCCAAAGTTAGGTTGATAAGTTTGATCGGAACATACATAAAACACGAGATCACAAATATAAATAAAGATAATTCCAAATGCCCGACACTGTATACTACTGATAGATTGAAATAAGTAGTTATATACCAGTCTTATTGAATAGTAATGTTTGCTAACCAACCAGACCGAAATAATCTAAGCACTGGATAGCCCTTTAGCTCATCTCATCAGTGATGTAGTCAGTTCGACTCAGCTCAGAAAGCCGAATTAGTCCAACGTCCACTGTTTCTGGCTAACTACATGGATGAACTGGTAACGGCCGAAGTGGAATTTCTTGATTCGCTAATTAATTTGTAATATACACAGTTCGAAAGGGTGAAATTTCAGCAGATTCTTCTTTGAAAACCGAAATTATGCCCCACCTTTAAAATTCAAATCTGTTTTACTCACTTAGGATGTTAGAGAAATCCACGTTGGGCTGTGCTTTCCATAAATGAACTTGTGTAGAGTGTAGTATATTATATCATAGTACATACATATATAAATTCGCCACCTGGCGTTAATAGACACCTATCAGTATTAGTTTATAGTAAATGAACCGATTTTGATTCAGATTACAAATAAAGATTACCTAAAGAACCCCTGAAAAGCAGGGAATACCAGATTGCACATCAGTTCCAACTTCAAGCTATCCAACAGTGCACACCAATGATCCAACCAGGTGTCGAATTCTTGTGGTTGTACTGAGAAATCAGGACTAGTGGAGTTAAGTGTGAAGATGAACACTGTTTTGTCTCGCGACCGGAATTAGTGTATACGATACCTATTGGGTTCATAGTTCCTCGTTGCTGAAGGGTTTCAAACGAGGACAGAAAGGACGTCCAGTAATCCCTCTTTTTTAGTGATGCTCAAGGTTATGTCGGTTTGTCATCTAATCTGAAACGAAAACAGAAATGATCAAGTTGTGAGCAGTTATATTTGACTAAATTCTAGTTAGGTTAATCAGAAGCTACGACTTTCAACATTATGATCCCCAGTTAGATTTAAAAATGAACATACTGACATCATTAAGTAAACTGCTGTGAATCAGGGGTTTATTGGGAAGTCTTTCTCGAAGCTGTTCAGCGGTAGGCACCAAAGACCGAAGCATATATGAAAGTCTGGAACATTCAGTCGTTAGCTTGGGATCTGGTGATCCTTCAGTATACATATTTACACATGATACTTCATCTAACTACATGAATCCTTGTAAATAATCTTTTCTTTCTGTATCCATGATTTTCTTTAGGAGTTGGGTTATCGCCTGATATCAGATGGTTACATTGATATACCACACCTTTCACAATATGCTTACATCAAATAAACGCGTTTTCCTTTAATTCAAATAAAATACAATTTAATAATTGCATTAAAAGTTTAGATTACTAACTAAAATTGTACTGATATCATCTGCCATGTGATTTTTTCAACATTTTATATATGATAATATTATTCTCTATATAAAATCGCATATATTTAAATGTATAGTATGGAATTCCCAATGTGTTTTTGATGATGAATCTATATATATACTTCGTTGGAAAGGTTCTGTACAGTGAGATGCTAGTTGACATTATATCGTCTGAGGCAAAACTATCCTATTTAAAGTACAATCCATTTCTCCTCATTTCTGTTTTTTAAAGTCGCGCGCCTCTAAATGGTTAACCAAAATCAAAGTTGATCGATTAAAACAACGTGGATTAAGTGAAACTTGATACAAACATTGTTCTAATGACAATTCTGTATATTTCCTTAGGATATGTTCAAAGAAGTACGCTTTGAGAAATGATTTCTGGCATCTGATATCGATTCGTCTTATGCATCACTTCCAGCGTTTAAATCGTTTAGGATATCGTGGAGTATAGTATCGTTATGACTAGTGATGCAAGCCTAGCAGTTGGCGAATACCACGGACCTGATGCGTTAAAGAAAACTCTTCCAAAACGCTAGTGACAATGTCAACCCCCCCCAACAACAATGGTTTTGTGAGTATTCAGGGCGAAGAATGCAACTCAATCGATTGACAGGGAGCTTGGACTGTCTCCAAAACATTGAAAACAGTTTAGACAGACAGTGAAAATATATATTATAAATGACTTTAGTGAAAACTGAATTCAGTGATAACAATAAAGAGGTGATAAACAGTGAAAGGCAAGACTTCAGTAAATTTCGGAAACAAAAGGCTGAAAGCAGTGTCATGAGCGGGGGGAGGCGCAGAAAGGAGTATTTAGAGTTCTTTCAAGGTTATATACAAGTATCAGAAAAACATGAGGCGTAATTAGCGTGTAGCGGCAAATAATTCCCCACAATTATTGACCACAGTACCCATCAGTGAACAGTGGATGCTAACCCTCACCTTTTAAGTCGACTTGTCTAGCTAAAGTCTTGCGGCCGAGCATCCAAACCATTTGGTACTCCGTCGTGTCATGTTCGTGCACGATCACTAGCCAGCTAAGCAATCATCTCGCACTCCGATTTGGTTCCGATATATATCTCGTAATTTGGACGATCAATTGTGGTGTTTTGTTTTGCCTTTGGTCTACGCGGAACAAATACTATGAGAGTTGTGGGTATTGGACCTTGCGTTAGTATACTCCGTACAATTCGCGAACGTCAATACCGTCAACTTCTAAAAGGGCTATATAACAGATATGATAGATGTCGAAGAAAGTTGTACACAATGTTTTCAAGGATAGTAAATTCTGCAAAAAATAGTAGACGCCTATTCCTTCAAGCTTGGAGAATAATAAGTGGACGTTTCATCCTAGGTTGGGACTATTCTCTGATGTTAACGTTAGATCTAGTGGGAAATCGAGCTAGCAACCATCAAAATACTAGGTGAGTAGAATGCCTGTGTGTGAGGTGCTCAGTACTCCACAAACTTCGATGGCTTTTGTAGGTAGTTTCAAATTGTATCAGTTAGAGAACTACTGGAGAACCAAGGACAACTGTATAACTGTTTCTTCTCAGATCAGGAGACTCTTTTACTATGAAGACCTCTCAGTCCTACATTATTCGTGCTTCTCTTATTATTATTTATTATTGTTTCCTTGGGTTCCTAGTAGCGCATAGGGCTTCAACTGCACGTCTTCACTTGATTCTGTCTTGCTTCTGCTGTACTGTTCACCTGCATCCATGTTAGTTAGTTCATACTGTTTCAACTGCTCTTCACACGATCTTCTCCTCCATGCCACCATTGCACTGACGTCCCACTCTCCGCTTCCCATTCTGTCGGGTTCCACTTGAGCAATGGCTTGATGCCCGATGTCACCCAGTGCTCTCCTCAGCGAGTGTCCAATCCATCTCCACCTTCTCCTGGATATTTGTTGGTTGGCGATTGGTTCTTGTTTTGTGTGTTCCCATAGTTTCTTGTTGGTGATTCTTTCCGGGTCGGCCATCTGGTCTTCAGTATAGATCCAGAGAAGACAGTTGTTGGTTGATAAAGGTCAGCAACAAGCTGTTGGAAATATTCTTTGTGACCTACCTGCAAAGTTTCTGATCCGTATAGAAGAACTGACTGACTTTACGTTTGTACTGAAAGTCCGACCGAATTTTGTTGACGAAGACTTCCAGATTGCTTTCAGGTTGATGAATGTGTTTCTCACCTACCTTCTTGATTCTCGCTCGATTTGATATCCTCGTCCGTTCCGACTGCCTGTAGTTGAGACAATGCTCCCTATATAAGTGAACGAAGTGACCTCTTTCAAATCCCTCCCGTTGATGGTGATTGGCGCTGGATGTTGCTGTTGTTGTTGGTTGGTTATTTTCATCACCTCTGTGTTGTGTATGTTCATCTGGAGTCCTGTCTTTATCGGCTGCTTCTTTGATCAGTTTGTCGGGTTTCGGTTGTAAGTCTTCGATTTTGTGTGACATCGAACATAAATCATCCACACGCGAAATTCAGGTCTTCTAGGTTTTTCACGTCGGTCCAGGATATACCTCTCTTCTCATTTTCCATTGCCTCTTTAATCCCAAATATTCATGAATCATGTATAACCATACAGATAAACATTGTCAAAACCATTCGGAAAACTTATTTTGGTTCCAATTTACATTCATTATTATTATTAATAATAATAATAATGATTACAAAAGGTTTTTTTAGACATTACGTTAACACATAATGCAGAATTTTCAGCATACTTAAATTGCAAAATATCTACTCTTTGTACAGGTTTTTCAAATAAAATGACATGCAACAATACATCGTGTGACTCTGTGTTGCTCCATCTCAATCAATATTTTAATCCTCGGTATCACATTGACACCACAAAATTAAAACATGCGCAACTTAATGTATCGATCTAGAAGCGTAAATTAGATGATTAAAACGGTAAGAAATGGAGGAGGGTTTATTCTTTGTGCTTGATTTAAGCAGACCAGATGATCACATGAGAACAACTGTTGCTCATTGCTAAAAATAAATACACAAATATTCTCGTAGATTTTTGCAATTAGGCATGTGTTTAAGATATAATGTTGAGCACTATTTAAAGTATGTGTCGGTTATAGAACGCTTGCAGACAAGGCACGCGCTTCGACTTTAATCACTGACCGACCAACTTCTAAACATCATCGAATAACTTAGCCAGTATTAAGCACGAGAAAATAGTGAAGTTCATGCGTGAGGCCAGTAACCATGTCCCTTAAGATCAAGATTGTCGCTACTGAAACTTCAAAGCCTAGTGCTGAAGGCATATATCTCACCTGGATGGCGAAGTATGCGAAGAAACAATTAAATTAGTTAGGATGGCTCTTTCCATCTTGGAGAACAGGAAAACAGAAGATATATCAAGTTTCTTCACATGCATAACTTAAACTCACTGGTAGAAGTAACAAAATTCACATCTAAATCGGAAAATGAAAAGGAGAATCGGCTAGCATGTTAGATTGTAAAATAAAACTAATCAAAGAGGGTGAGTTGCACACCAGCTTTAATAAAAAGCCAACCACATTCTAATTTTGGTATTATTTAGATGCTAGTTAATTTCATCCGTTGTCTGTGAAGGCACACAACCTTATTTAGGTGTCTAACAAACCAAGCAATAGTATTAAGTAGTACAACGACAAAAAAACTAAATGATGAAATGAAACAGATAGGAGAGGCGTTGGTGTTAAATAACTATCCTGCAAAATTCATTAGCAAGCTCGAAAAAGGTCAAAAGCAAAACAAAAATAATTGTGAAACTAGTAATGATAACGTAAATAAGAGGCATCTACTGCTATACCATATAAGGAGGGGATATCTGAGACCCTACGTAGGATTCTCACTAAAGTAGGAATTAGGGTGGCATTTAAACCTACAAATTCACTCAGGTAGGACAAGCTCTGTAGGCGGAGCCAATTATACAAAATAATATAATTTACTAAATACCTTGCAATGACTGTGAGTGAGGTCTATTACATAGGTCAAATGAGTAGATCGAGGATAGCCAGATCGTCTGTCAGGATAAAAGAATTTAGCCAAGGGTAGAATGGTTGGTCGCACGAAGATGATTAGTTTAGAAAAAAGTTCAGCGATCGCAATGCACTCATTAACAAACAACCACACAATAGGTTGGGAGAAGTCTAGAATTATAAGAAGTAATCTAGGTAGGTGGAGAGAGAGGGACTGATTACTGTATCCTGGTTCATCGAGTCTGCACCCAATACTTGCGATAGAAATGACTCATCATCACTCCTACCTGAAATATGGAAAATACTACTACCAATCAATTCAAGCAATGACAAATAATGAAATTATATAAACGAAGTTTGAAAACTGTGTGGGTCATGCCTTGGTATGATTATGAGCAGCAATAAATTGTGCTCCAAAACGTGGTCATCAACAAATATTACTGTATAAGACACTGTGAGACTTTGTCAGAATAAATTTTACCCACAATGGAATTAACAGAAAAGGTGTTTCGAGAATCCCTTCTTGACGATTAAATTGCAATGGTTATACTTCAGGAGAACACAGAGAAAACAGAGGTGATGATGAAGATTCCTGGGAAACAGCAACAGTAGCAACAGCAGACAACAGTCATCATAAATGAGAGGAACCTGAAAGAAACAACCCAATTTACCTGCCTGGGATGCATTGTTTCAAATATAGGCGGAACTCAAGAGGATATCAAAGCGAGGATCGAGAAGGCAAGGCATGAAGAATGAGATCCAGATTTTCAAATCCTATGAGAAGTAAGTCAGTACCACTATACAGATCAGAGACTTGGCGCGTCATGAAGAGCAACTCAAACAAATTACAGACCTTCATCAACAGCTGTCTGGCAACGAACGAACCGATAAAAAGGGAACCAACCGTTGAACAAATAAGCAAGAAGAAATGGAGGTGGATTAACTGGCCATACTATGAGGAAACCATCAGTTGACATCACTAGACAGGCCATTGCTCGAGTGGAGCTCGTAAGGGAAGCGGAAAGTTGGTCGTCCAAGAGTGACTTGGAGGAGGCCATGTGATGAGGAGATGAAAGCATGTGAGCAGACTTGGAGACAGGTGAGAATTTTAGTAGAGAACAAAACGCAAAGGAGATGTGCAGCTGAAGCTTTATGTTCCTTCAGGAATGAAAGGAAATAAAAATAATGGTAATATAATAATTTTATTGATTAGTGATACCGAAAAAAGACAGTGAACACTGAAGACGCATAAATACAGAACAGATGAAAAGTGATGATCAATCTTCAGTTAATAGGAACAGTTTTCACATGAAAATTTAAGAAAAAAAAACAAAAGAAAAGATGTTGTTGTTGTTGTTGATGTAGCTAATGTTGATGACAAATTACCAATTCAAAAAAAAGAAACCTGATCATCAATATCGGATCATAACTTTTAAACAGATCGATCAAATATGCATTAAGAAACCTATAAATAAATGTGTGATCACAGTGAAGACTCTAGCAAAGAGATGATTAAATTGCTTGTGATTTCTCTTCTCTTGTCATCTGCATATGCAGGTGTAGCGTCAAACAACGTCACCCCAGGAGGTAAGCGGTGTGTATTATATGTGTTGTGCTGTTTCGATTTGTAACTTTCCTAAGCGTTAATGTGTGGCTATTTAAGAAAGTGTGAACAAGAGGTGTAGTGGTTGACACTTACGCATTTGAGGCAATTCATGATTCCTCCAGATCGCCATGGAAACAATATCACTCACAGAGATTCAGTGGATACATCCGGCTAACTAGTCCGTAGTAGGGCAGACAATGCGTCATGGATACCACCGCTAAACGACTTAATAGCGATGCAGTCTTTGTAGTATCAAGACACGTCCTGACGCTGTTCCTTCCGTGGCAAATCTTGGATTGATGATTCTTCTTCTCACCAAGAATGCTCCTTTCCCAGTCCCCTCTTGGATTCTTCTTTTACTTTTGCTTATTATTACAAGTATTATTATTACAGTTATCATTATTATTAATCGTCATAATTTATGCTCAATACTATTGAATATTTCATTTCTACGGACTTGATGAATAATTTGGTCCAGGTACTTCAACTGGAAATTGCGATTACATGTCAAATAGTTATCGACTGTTTCTTATAGCTTATAAAAATATTCCCTTGTATTAGACGTCAATCTGAACGAGGGATATTCTTTTCAGTAGTTTTTCTTCAGGTACTTACTATTATAAAATATAATATCTGTGGTGTATATAACGACGTTTAACACTTCCTCGACATCCTAATAACGAGACGAGAGGATGGTTTCGTCAGAAAATGAATCATATTTAGAAAGCTAAGAAAAAGGAGTTACATAAGGAAGATGAAAGATGCGTAAGATGATGAGTGCGTCGGTGGCACAGTGGTTAGGACTCTCGCCGACCATTCACATGGTCTGAGATTCGATGCCCTGCCGAAGCACACCTGATATCTATGGTCGGCCTGCAAAATTTGGGCTACGCGTATATCACATGCTGAAAATTCCATACTTGTACCATAAAATACAGTATGGAATCTGTAACCAAAAAAATAATAAAATACCTGATAAATTGGCTAACAATGTACTGAATTCAACTCAATTCAACTCTTATTTCTATGATATTGCATTTATAGTGTGCAACAATGAAGGTCATGCTTCACACTTACTAAGATTATTCAATGGTGCACACGCCAATATTGACTTCACTATGGAATATGAAAGTGACGGAAAGTTTCACTCCCTCGACATAGCCATGGAACGCCTAGAAGACGGTAGTCTTCAAAAGTCAATTTATCGAAAGCCCACATGGAAAGGACACTACTTGCATTTTAATAGCTTTTGTCCACATAGCTTTAAACGTGGTCTAGTCAAGACTTTTTACTATAGAGCGAGGAGAATATGCTCTATAGAGAAACTAGAGGAGGAGTTTGAGTTTCTTGAAAATATATTGAAGAGAAATGGGTATCCTCAAAGGTTCATAAACAAGTATGGAAGATCTGAAGTCACAAATGTAAAACAAATCACAGTGAAAAAAACCAGTCTACCTTCAGCTTGATTATAAAGGTGAAAATATTGCAGCGATGAGCAACAGAAGGCTGAGTACATCACTAGCCGTAGCGTATCCTGCAGCTAAGCTCGTTCCCGTCTATCGAACAACTTGCTCTTCTCTGGTGCAATCAAAAATCGATAGCTATCCTTCTCATGTTACCTCCAACTGTGTATACAAATTTACATGTATCTGCGAGAGTACTCACATTGGAAGGACAGAAAGAAGGGCATATCTACGATTTTCTGAACATGTACCAAAAAGCTTACGTCTAAAGGGGACAAATGCTTTAAACAGTGCCATCATCAGGCATCTCCTCGACACGGGTCATGAGGTGGACGTCAAAAAGTCGTTCAAAATTATCAATAAGCAAAATAGCTCAATTCTCCTTAAGTTTGCTGAAGCCATTTCCACCAGGCGCCTGAAACCTGATTTATGCGTCCAGAAAGAAGCGGTTATCAGTCTTTCTTTATCCTGTCTGGTAACTGAATAATTTCACCTCTCTTCCCTCGAAATGTGAAATGCTAAAAGTTTCCATTGTGTTTGATTATTATTGTTCGGAATAGTGGTAAATATTGCATATTTATATATTTTTAGTCTATGCATATATTGATCGATTGATTTTTGTTTAAAATGGACTATGTGTGGAAGTATGTTAAAATTGTTGTTGTAGATATATTTAAAAATGTCCTTGCCATGTAAGCAGCTGACGAGAAATCAACGAAATAAACACTAATGGTACCATTTTATACTGCAAAAACTGTAGTTCTTGCTTTGTTCAAATTCTATGAATTGAGTTGAATTTAGTACATGAGAAAAGAAAAATTACATTTATTTCAAAGGGGGTTCGTTCAAAGCCAAAAAATATGTTATCAAATCATGGAGAGCAAAAGCAAAGACCTCCAGTTCACAGAACAAAGAAAGACTGATAACTGCTTCTTTCTGAACACACAAATCAGGTTTTAGACGTTCGATATAAAATGGCTTTGGCAAAATTGAGGAGAATTGAGAGCATTTTTAGCTATTTTTTTTCTGAGCACTGTTCACTAAGTCCAGAACATCCTATCAACTAAAAACCTGCAAAATTTGCAAGTATTTTGAAACGTTTCTGTTCACGAACATAATAATAATAATAATTTATTCGGGCTATAAACAGCAGCTGGTTAGAGGCCAAAGAAATAAATGATGGTAGCATATTATTCTACAAAAATACTGTTCTTGCTTTATTCAATTACATAAAAATACCAAACACATCCACCTTGGCTGAAATATTCTCAATCATTTGAACATTATCCACTTTTAAATAAGGATCTAGATTAATGTGATGTGTTTATCAGGGCTTTGAGGAAGGCATAGTTAAGATAAGGCATGCTACTTTTTAAACTTAAAATTTAACCCCTTTAGAAGCAGTCAAAAGTGAACTAATCTGGAGTCAGTCAAGTACACCACAATTAACAATGAGTTGGTGATGAACTATTGAGTCTACAGCCAACACTGATAGAATTACTGAATAGGACTAGACACATTACACTACTTACTGACTGGTTTTTAACCAAAGTATCCAATACAGTCAGTCTCACAGAAGGTCAGTCGCGACGGTGACGTATCTGACTGCAGCACTCGGTGAAGCGGGTTCGAGTCACAGAAGAGACACGATTCCCCTGAAGGTTGCAAATGAGCCTTGCTGACTAGTAGGTGTCAACAAAGACGAAACGTAGGTCAGGTAAGGCCTCCTAACTATTGCCTCCAATAATGAACAATTCGAAGTGCACCGTGATAGTGAGCCAACCCGCATGGTGGCCACAATGCAAACGTGACTGAAAGAATTAAGTCTGCAACAAACAAATGACTAAACACGTGTTACTAGTTACTAATTAGTGTCGAATCAAACACTGAATAACGAAACGTACATTTTTCTATTCTAAGGTTGTTCCTTCTAGTAATCCTGTTCCACACTGTTCCATATTATATATAGGTATTGGTTTGTGTGTATTTGTCTGATTAGTTACAGGATTTCGTCATGAGCTGACATCGGTTAGACAGGCATTTAGAAAGCCAGCTCGTAGATCATTCGACCTGATCCAATTATCCATGAATTCCAAATTTTTGCAATTCACGACGTAGAGCAACCATCAACCACAAGGTCCTGCATTCAAGCCACAGTGAGTGAGTGCTGATGAAGATTCCCAAATAAGGACGAAACACCTGTCCAGTAAACTCAGGTTTTCCAATGGCTTTCTAAATGATTTCAGCTCATGATGAAATCCTGTAACCAATATTCTATTGTAATACTGAACAAAACACGTAAGCACCGAAGATGAATACATAATACATACTAATGGACATAGGAGATCATAAGCAACGATTAGAAAAGGCGCCAGATATTTGCTAGCCTGTGACTTTAACACTAGACTTTTCTCTCAAAGCATCAATAAACTTGTGTCTCACGCCGATATATGTTGAATACTATTCTATATATTTCTTTACTTCGTCGCTAACTAATCATATTGACATGAATGACACATAGAATAACTAAATGAAAAAATAAAAAAGTGTCTATCTGTCTACGGCTATAGCAGAACTAGGGATTGTACATACTTCTTTTGCACACAAAGGTCTGGCTTAAAGTCATGAATTGCCAACGCCTCAGCTCTCTTTAGGAGTCTGTAACGAAGAAGACGCGGGAAGTTAGCATGGATTCAGAAAAATATAATCTTAAAGTCATGGTCAGGGTTGACAGAGGGACAGAAGGCGATCAGGTGTTTTAGAATAGAGCTTCGCACACACATCCTTTCTCTCTTGTAAAACCATGCTGCTGGAATATTTTCTCGTATCTGTGTGGAAAGCGTCCTCTGACTACGGCCAATATACTTTGCTCTACAAGAGCAGATGAACTGATAGATGCATAGGGAGGCGGCCAGATGGGGGAGCTTATCTTTTACAGAGATAGAGAACAATTTGCGGCTCATGAACGTCATATTTAATCTAGCCGCAGGGAACGTCTTACTAACTGATTTAGAGAGACGATTTTTTTGAGCATATCTGAAGCTTGATCACCTTTGAATTCCAAGTTCATGAATAAGGTTTTCTTTAGAACTGAGTCAGTGACCAGTTTACACTGCTTATCTTTCATGTTACTGTCAATAAGTCGGTTAGGGTAACCGTTTTCTGCGATTGTGGCTTTTAGGAAGTCAAGTTCTGAGTCAACGCAATCAGAACTACAAAATATTCCTTATCCTAAAGCAGTTCTTCTAAAACAGTTCAAAGTACTTATAATTGGCTGAAATACTCCTATATCGTGAATTAGGAAGTAGGCTCTATGAAAAATATTCTTTTCAATAAACTGTTTCTAAATTCTTATACTAATAAAACGCGTATTATCAACATAATAATAATATTAGGGTACGTATTGGATATATGACTACGGATCTCCAAACAAGACAGAAAGTAAGAAATGTTTGGTTTCAGGATTTCATCATGAGCTGACATTAGTTAGAGAACCATTGGAAAACCTGGGAGTACTGGACAGCTGTTTCGTTCTAGTTTGGGACTTTTCAGCAGTACGCACCCACCGGGATGGTGACCAGTGGAGGAGTTCAGGATGCCCATTACTTTATCTTTGTGGCTTGTCAGCTGGATTTATCCATTTTTCCATTTTTACTGAGCTTACTAATAGATAAGCTTGGTTTAGATGCTTGTCAACCGGGGAAAAAAACCCTGTAACATTATCGAGGTTGTCGAGCGTTCTATCAGTGAACCACTCACTCTTCTTGGCTCTTAGAGCTAGGATCTTATGTGGATTCTGCATGTGTACTTCCGGAATATACAATTCTGCTTTGGTTGACCTTGTTTCAGCAGTTTAACACACATATATATCGAAAACGTGGGCGAAGTTTGTATTCATAGTGTATTAGAGATATGGTGTGTAACACGAAAGGCAAAATCAGCATCTATATGATGTAATATACCGACCGAGTGTAGCAGAGGTGAACGTTTTCCATATTTCATGTCATACTTTCTTAATCAAGTTTGAAAATATAGAGCCAGTATAGAGCCAGCGAAGACAGTTGTTGGTTGATAAAGGTCTGCAACAGGCTGTTGGAAATATTCTTTGTGACCTACCTGCAAAGTTTCTGATCCGTATAGAAGAACTGACTGACTTGATGTCGTTTGTATTGAAAGTCCGACCGAATTTTGTTGACGAAGACTCCCAGATTGGTTTCAGTTGGTTGATGAATGTGTTTCTCGCCTGCCTTCTTGATTCTCGCTCGATTTGACATCCTCGTCCGTTCCGACTGCCTGTAGTTAAGACAATGCTCCCTATATAAGTGAACGAAGTGACCTCTTTCAAATCCCTCCCGTTGATGGTGATTGGTGCTGGATGTTGCTGTTGCTGTTGTTGTTGGTTGGTTATTTTCATAACCTCTGTCTTGTGTTTGTTCATCTGGAGTCCTGTCTCCATCGGCTGCATCTTTGATCAGTTTGTCGGGTTTCGCTTGTAAGTCTTCGATTTTGTGTGACATCGAACACAAATCATCCACACGCGAAATTCAGGTCTTCTAGGTTCTTCACGTCGGTCCAGGATATACCTCTCTTCTCATTTTCCACTGCTTCTTTAATCCCAAATATTCATGAATCATGTACAACCATACAGAGAAACATTGTCAAAACCATTCAGAAAACTTATTTTGGTTCCACTTTACATTCATTATTATTAATAATAATAATAATGATTACAAAAGGTTTTTTTAGACATTACGTTAACATATAATGCATAATTTTCAGCATACTTAAATTGCAAAATATCTACTCTTTGTACAGGTTTTTCAAATAAAATGACATTCAGCAATACATCGTGTGACTTCGTGTTGCTCCGTCTAAATCAATATTTTAATCCTCGGTATCACATTGACACCACAAAATTAAAACATGCGCAACTTAATGTATCGATCTAGAAGCGTAAATTAGATGATTAAAACGGTAAGAAATGGAGGAGGGTTTATTCTTTGTGCTTGATTTAAGCAGGTCAGATGATCACATGAGAAAAACTGCTGCTTATTGCTAAAAATAAATACACAAATATTCTCGTAGATTTTTGCAATTAGGTATGTGTTTAAGATATAATGTTGAGCACTATTTAAAGTATGTGTCGGTTATAGAACGCTTGCAGACAAGGCACGCGCTTTGACTTTGATCACTGACCGATCAACTTCTAAACATCATCGAATAACTTAGCCAGTATTAAGCACGAGAAAATAGTGAAGTTCATGCGTGAGGCCAGCAACCATGTCTCTTTAGAACAAGATTGTCGCTACTGAAACTTCAAAGCCTAGTGCTGAAGGCATATATCTCACCTGGAAGGCGAAGTATGCGAAGAAACAATTAAATTAGTTAGGATGGCTCTTTCCATCTTGGAGAACAGGAAAACAGAAGATATATCAAGTGTCTTCACATACATAACTTAAACTCACTGGTAGAAATAACAAAATTCACATCTAAATCGGAAAATGAAAAAGGAGAAGCATGTTAGATTGTAAAATAAAACTTATCAAAGAGGGTGAGTTGCACACCAGCTTTAATAAAAAGCCAACCACATTCTAATTTTGGTATATTTAGATGCTAGTTAATTACATCCGTTGTCTGTGAAGGCACACAGCCTTATTTAGGTGTCTAACAAAACAATAGCACTAAGTAGTACAACAAAAAGACTAAATGATGAAATGAAACAGATAGGAGAGGTGTTGGTGTTAAATAACTATCCTGCAAAATTCATTAGCAAGCTCGAAAAAGGTCAAAAGCAAAACAAAAATAATTGTGAAACTAGTAATGATAACGTAAATAAGAGAGAATATAAGGCATCTACTGTTATACCATATAAGGAGGGGACATCTGAGACCCTACGTAGGATTCTCACTAAAGTAGGAATTAGGGTGGCATTTAAATCTACAAATTCACTCAGAGACAAGCTCTGTAGGCGGTGCCAATTATACAAAATAATATAATTCACTAAATACCTTGCAATGACTGTGAGTGAGGTCTATTACATAAGTCAAACGAGTAGATCGAGGATAGCCAGATCGTCTGTCAGGATAAAAGAATTTAGGCAAGGGTAGAATGGTTGGTCGCACGAAGATGATTAATTTAGAAAAAAGTTGAGCAGTCGCAATGCATTCATTAACAAACAACCACACAATAGGTTGGGAGAAGTCTAGAATTATAAGAAGTAATCTAGGTAGGTGGAGAGAGAGGGACTGATTACTGTATCCTGGTTCATCGAGTCTGCACCCAATACTTGCAATAGAAATGACTCATCATCACTCCTACCAGAAATATGGAAAATACTACTACCAATCAATTCAAGCAATGACAAATAATGAAATTATATAAACGAAGTTTGAAAACTGTGTGGGTCATGCCTTGGTATGATTATGAGCAGCAATAAATTGTGCTCCAAAACGTGGTCATCAACAAATATTACTGTATAAGACACTGTGAGACTTTGTCAGAATAAATTTTACCCACAATGGAATTAACAGAAAAGGTGTTTCGAGAATCCCTTCTTGACGATTAAATTGCAATGGGTATACTTCAGGTGAACATAAAGAAAACAGAGGTGATGATGAAGGTTCCTGGGAAACACCAACATCAACAACAACAACAACAGACAACAGTCATCATAAATGAGAGGAACCTGGGATGCATTGTGTCAACTACAGGTGAAACTAAAGAGGATATCAAAGCGAAGATCGGTAAGGCAAGGTATGGAGAATAAGATCCAGATTTTCAAATCCTATGAGAAGTTAGTCAGTACCACTATACAGATCAGAGACATAGCGTGTCATGAAGAGCAACTCACACAAATTACAGACCTTCAACAACAGCTGTCTTCGGTCAGTTCTCAAGGTCAGATGTCCAGAAAAGAGCAGCAATAGGGATTTCTGGCAACGAACGAACCGACGAAGCAGAAACCAACCGTGCAACAACTAAGCAGGAAGAATTGGAGGTGGATTGGCTGGCCATATTCTGAGGAAACCATCAAGTGACATCGCTAGACGAGACCTGGAGTGAAACCTGAAAAGAAAGCAGTAGGTTGGTCGCTCAAGGGTGGCATGGAGGAGATCATGTGAAGCGGAGATTAAAGCATATGGGTACATTTGGAGCTAGGTGAAAAATTCAGCAGAGAAAAGAACGCAATGGAGAAGTGCGGCTGAAGCACAAAGTACCTCTAAGAATTAAAGGAAATAATAGTAATAGTAATATTAACATTATAATGATTAATAATACTGAACAAATCACGTAGGAACCGAAGACGCATACATACAGATCACGTCAAAAGCGATGATAAACCCGAAGTTAATTGGAATAGTATTCATGACAAGATTGAAGAAAAACAAAACAGAAGAAAAGATCTTCTTTTTGTTGTTACTTTTTTTGACAAATTACCAATTGAAATACAAAAAACTTGATCATCAGCATCGGATCATAACTTTCAAACAGATCAATCAAATATGCATTAAGAAACCTATAAATAAATATGTGATCACAGTGAAGACTCTAGCGAAGAGATGATTAAATTGATTGTGTTTTCTCTTCTCTTGTCATCTGCATATGCCGGTGTAGCATCAACCACCACTACAGGAGGTAAGCAGTGTGTGTGTATTATATATGTTGTGCTGTTTCGACTTGTAACTTTCCTAAACGTTAATGTGTGGCTATTTAAGAAAATGTGAACAAGACGTGTAGTGGTTGATAGTCACGAATTTGAGGCAATTGATGATGGCTGCAGGTCTCCGTGGAAACAGTATGTCTCACAGAGAGGCAGTGGATACATCCAGCTGACGGTTCATATGTAGGATGGACAATGCGTCATGGACACTACTGCTAAATACCTTACAAACGACGAAGTCTAAGTAGTATCAAGACACGTCCAGACGCTGTTCCTACCGTGGCAAAATTCGGATTGATGATTCTTCTTCTCACGGAAAATACCCATTGAGTCATGAAGAAAATAAAAGACGGATTCAGCGAAGAAAATTTTCTTTATCGACGAAATCATCTTCAGAGGCTGTACAGTCGTATTTATACTTAGAAGAATGTATAGTGGTCTATTATTGAATAATAGGGGGTGACAAAATTGCTGTAATTAATCATAAGTGGCTTTAGAGGTGAAAATTAAAAGTTGTAAATTACATGGTACTTGACGGAACAAAGATAGAAGTTAGAAAAGGTTAAAATTGCTCTTGAGTGAGAATAAAGTTATTAGAGTGTCAATTTAACAAGTGTGAAGAAGGTGTGAAAATATATGAAATTGATAATAGTGAATTAATTATTAAAGCAAAAGCAAACTAAAAGTAAAATTAAAGATTAAGAACAAAATCAAAAATATTTTTTAACAGGGAAGGATAAGTGAAGAGGTTAAGACCAAGGTAGAATAAGAGACTGGACAAACTTTTTCTGTATACAGAGATCAGGGTTGTATTGATGTATTGCCAGCGCCTCCGCCATACACAAAAGCCGGAACCTGACGCCTTTTGTACAATTTGGCTTCACTTTGTAGATGATGTTGAAAGACGACTCTGGTGGAGCTACGTGGCCTGAGTTCACCAAATGCTCGAGAATTGAGCTAGTAATTGTCTTGTATTGTCCCTTTGCTAACCATGCCGGATAATGTTCAGAGATGCGTTTGGAAAGCGTGCGCTTTGTGCGGCCAATATAACTTGCTCCACACGAGCATGTGAATTTATAAACACACATTGAGGTGGCCCAAAGCGGCAGCTTATCCTTTACACATCCGTTGATCATTTGTCGGCTGTAGAAATTGATACGTAGCTCAGCCATAAAGAAGGCTTTCCTCAGTGATCTGCGTAAGCGATTCTTCAAGATCTCAGCTGCAGTATCACCTTTAAATTCAACACTCATAAAGAGCAGTTTCTTCGGCACAGTCTGAATTCTTTCGGGCTTTTCTCTTAGCTTCATGTTTTTCTCGATGAATCTTGGAGGATATCCATTCTCTAAGAGAACTTGTCTGAGTCGCTCCAATTCCCCATCGATTGTATCACTTGAACATATCCTCCTTATTCTTGAGGATAGGGAATGGATCAAATTTCTCTTTCTTCTTAAAGGGACCCAGCTATGGAAATTTGTGTACTGACCATTCCATCTTGGTTTCCTGTAGATCGATCTTTGAAGAGAGCCATCAGATCTCCTCTTTAGAAAAACATCCAAAAAGTGGAATTCCGAGTTAATCTCTGATTCCGACGTGAATTTGATGGCATGATGGCAGCTGTTGAACTCATTAGTTATCAATTCGACGTCAGTATTGTCGTCACATATGATGAAGGTATCATCCATGTATCTTAGGTACAGATGGAAACTGTCGATAGTAGGCCATAAAATACTATTCTGCAAACTGGCCAAGAAGCAATCTGCAGTGGTGTATATTTTACACAATGGGGTTGCTGGCCTCATGCCCAACCTTTCCTCTTTAGCAGGATCATTTCTGGCATAGAGAGGTAAAGGAGTGCGTCGGCCGGAAATCGAACCCAGGACCATATGCATGGCTGGCGAGAGTCCTAACCACTATGCCACCGACACACGAAACTGCGATCGTCCGGAATCACATGCTGAAAATTGCATACTAGTACCAAAAATACAATGTGGAATCTGTAAAAAATAAAACAACTGATAAATTGGGTAACAGTGTACTGAATTCAATTCAATTCAACGCTTATTTCCATGAATTGATTTGGATTCAGTACATGAGACAAGAAAAACTACACCATTTCAAAGGGAGTTCGTTCAAAGCCGAAAAATATGTTATCAAATCAAAGAGAGAAAACAAAGACCTCCAGTTCACAGAACAAAGAAAGACTGAAAACTGCTTCTTTCTGAACACACAAATCAGGTTTTAGACGTTTGATATAGATTGCTTTGGCAAAATTGAGGAGAATTGAGAGCTTTTTCGCTATTGATATATATATTTCTGAGCACTGTTCACTGTGTGCAGAACATCCCATCAACTCAAAAGCTGCAAAATTTGCAAGTATGTTAAAACTTTTCTGTTGACGAACTTAATAATAATAATAATCGATTCGGGCTATAAACAGTAGCTGGTGAGAGGTCAAGCAAATAAATGATGGTAGCATATTATTCTACAAAAAATACAGTTCTTGCTTTATTCAATTACATAAAAATACCAAACACATCCACCTTGGCTGAAATATTCTCAATCATTTCAACATTATCCACTTTTAAATAAGGATCTAGATTAATGTGATGTGTTTATCAGGGCTTTGGAGAATGCATAATTAAGATAAGGCATGACAATTTTTAAACTTACAATTTAACCACTTTAGAAGCAGTCAAAAGTGAACTAAACTGGAGTCAGTCAAGTACACCACAATTAACAATGAGTTGGTGATGAACTATTGAGTCTACAGCCAACACTGATAGAATTACTGAATAGAACTAGACACATTACACTGCTTACTAACTGGTTTTTAACCAAAGTATCCAATACAGTCTCACAGAAGGTCAGTCGCGACGGTGACGTATCTGACTGTAGCACTCGCGGAGGCGGGTTCGAATTACAGAAGTGACACGATTCCCTGAAGGTTGCAAATGAGCCTTGCTGACTAGTAGGTGTCAACAAAGACGAAACGTAGGTCAGGTAAGGCCTCCTATCGATTGCCTCCAATAATCAACAATTCGAAGTGCACCATGATAGTGAGCCACCCTGCATGGTGGCCACAATGCAAACGTGACTGAAAGAATTAAGTCTGCAACAAACAAATGACTAAACACGTGTTACTAGTTACTAATTAGTGTCGAATCAAACACTGAATAACGAAACGTACTTCTTTCTATTCTAAGACTGTTCCTTCTAGTCATCCTGTTCCACACTGTTCAATATTTTATATAGGTACTGGTTTGTAGGAATTTGACTGATTAGTTACAGGGATTCGTCATGAGCTGGCATCGGTTAGATAGCCATTTAGAAAGAGATGTCGTGGATCATTCGACCCGACCCAATTGTCCATAGATTCCAACTTTTGCCTATTCACGACGTAGCGCAAACACTAACCACAAGGTCCTGCGTTCAAGCCGCAGTGAGTGAGTACTGATGAAGATTCCCAAACCAGGACGAAACACCTGTCAAATACTCTCAGGTTTTCCAATGGCTCTCTAACTGATATCAGCTCATGATGAAATCCTGTAACCAATATTTTATTGTAAAATACTAACCATTATGAGTAATAATACTGAACAAATCACGTAGGCGCCGAAGACGCATACATACAGATTGCATCAAAAGCGATGATCAACCCTCAGTTAATTGAAATAGATTTCATAAGACGACTAAAAAAAACAATAGGAAAACAAATATTTTGTTTTTGATGTTATTTTTGTTGACAAATAACTAATTGAAATACAAAAAACTTGATCATCAGCATCGGATCATAACTTTCAAACAGATCAATCAAATATGCATTAAGAAACCTATAAATAAGTGTGATCACAGTGAAGACTCTAGCAAAGAGATGATTAAATTGATTGTGTTTTCTCTTCTCTTGTCATCTGCATATGCAGGTGTAGCATCAACCACCACTACAGGAGGTAAGCAGTGTGTGTGTATTATATATGTTGTGCTGTTTCGATTTGTAACTTTCCTAAACGTTAATGTGTGGCTATTTAAGAAAATGTGAACAAGAGGTGTAGTGGTTGATACTTACGATTTTGAGGCAATTGATGATGGCTGCAGGTCTCCGTGGAAACAGTATGTCTCACAGAGAGGCAGTGGATACATCCAGCTGACGGTTCGTATGTAGGATAGACAATGCGTCATGGACACTACTGCTAAACGCCTTACAAACGACGAAGTCTAAGTAGTATCACGACACGTCCAGACGCTGTTCCTACCGTGGCAAAATTCGGATTGATGATTCTTCTTCTGTAGCAGTGGTGTTTATTTTACACGATGGGGTTTCTGGCCTCATGCCCAACCTTTCCTCTTTAGCAGCATTATTTCTGGCATAGAGAGAGTGGTAAAGGAGTGAGTCGGCCGGAAATCGAACCCAGGACCCTATGCATGGCTGGCGAGAGTCCTAACCACTATGCCACCGACACACGAAACTGCGGTCGTCCGGAATCACATGCTGACAATTGCATACTAGTACCAAAAATACAATGTGGAATCTGTAAAAAATAAAACAACTGATAAATTGGGTAACAGTGTACTGAATTCAATTCAATTCAACGCTTATTTCCATGAATTGATTTGGATTCAGTACATGAGACAAGAAAAACTACACCATTTCAAAGGGAGTTCGTTCAAAGCCGAAAAATATGTTATCAAATCAAAGAGAGAAAATAAAGACCTTTAGTTCACAGAACAAAGAAAGACTGATAACTGCTTCTTTCTGAACACACAAATCAGGTTTTAGACGTTTGATGTAGATTGCTTTGGCAAAATTGAGGAGAATTGAGAGCTTTTTTCGCTATTGATATGTATATATTTCTGAGCACTGTTCACTATGTGCAGAACATCCCATCAACTCAAAAGCTGCAAAATTTGCAAGTATGTTAAAACTTTTCTGTTGACGAACTTAATAATAATAATAATCGATTCGGGCTATAAACAGTAGCTGGTGAGAGGTCAAGCAAATAAATGATGGTAGCATATTATTCTACAAAAAATACAGTTCTTGCTTTATTCAATTACATAAAAATACCAAACACATCCACCTTGGCTGAAATATTCTCAATCATTTCAACATTATCCACTTTTAAATAAGGATCTAGATTAATGTGATGTGTTTATCGGGGCTTTAAGGAAGGCATTATTATGACAGGGAATGCTAATTTTTAAACTTAAAATTTACCCTCTTTAGAAGCAGTCAAAAGTGAACTAAACTGGAGTCAGTCAAGTACACCACAATTAACAATGAGTTGGTGATGAACTATTGAGTCTACAACGAACACTGACAGAATTACTGAACAGGACTAGACACATTACACTGCTTACTAACTGGTTTTTAACTAAATTATCCAATACAGTCTGACAGAAGGTCAGTCGCGACGGTGACGTATCTGACTGCAGCACTCGGGGAGGTGGGTTCGAATTACAGAGGTGACATGATTTCCCTGAAGGTTGCGAATGAGCCTTGCTGACTAGTAAGTGTCAACAAAGACGAAACGTAGGTCAGGTAAGGCCTCCTATCGATTGCCTCCAATAATGAACAATTCGAAGTGCACCATGATAGTGAGCCACCCCGCATGGTGGCCACAATGCAAACCTGACTGAAAGAATTAAGTCTGCAACAAACAAATGACTAAACACGTGTTACTAGTTACTAATTAGTGTCGAATCAAACACTGAATAACGAAACGTACTTCTTTCTATTCTAAGACTGTTCCTTCTAGTCATCCTGTTCCACACTGTTCAATATTTTATATAGGTACTGGTTTGTAGAAATTTGACTGATTAGTTACAGGGATTCGTCATAAGATGACATCGGTTAGATAGCCATTTAAAAGGAGATCTCGTAGATCATTCGACCCGACCCAATTGTCCATAGATTCCAACTTTTGCCTATTCACGACGTAGCGCAAACACTAACCACAAGGTCCTGCGTTCAAGCCGCAGTGAGTGAGTACTGATGAAGATTCCCAAACCAGGACGAAACACCTGTCAAATACTCTCAGGTTTTCCAATGGCTCTCTAACTGATATCAGCTCATGATGAAATCCTGTAACCAATATTTTATTGTAAAATACTAACCATTATGAGTAATAATACTGAACAAATCACGTAGGCGCCGAAGACGCATACATACAGATTGCATCAAAAGCGATGATCAACCCTCAGTCAATTGGAATACTTTTCATAAGAAAATTGAAGAAGAACGAAACAGAAATTTAGTTTTTGTTGTTCACAAATTGATGAAAAGTAAAACTGATCATCAGTATCGGATCATAACTTTCAAACAGATCAATCAAATATGCATTAAGAAACCTATAAATAAATGTGTGATCACAGTGAAGACTCTAGCGAAGAGATGATTAAATTGATTGTGTTTTCTCTTCTCTTGTCATCTGCATATGCAGGTGTAGCATCAACCACCTCTACAGGAGGTAAGCAGTGTTTGTGTATTATATATGTTGTGCTGTTTCGATTTGTAACTTTCCCAAACGTTAATGTGTGGCTATTTAAGAAAATGTGAACAAGAGGTGTAGTGGTTGATACTTACGATTTTGAGGCAATTGATGATGGCTGCAGGTCTCCGTGTAAACTGTATGTCTCTCGGATATGCGGTGGATACTTGTAGGTGACGATTGCTAATTTGTTCATTCCACGCCTCATGGATACTACTGCGAAACTACATAATACCGTTGAGTTTATTAGTATTATTTCATGCGTCTACGTTTCTGAATGGTCTATGGACATCTACTTCAATCGGTTAATATCCTTGCATGTAGATAGATGTGAACATTTTTCTATCTTCTAAAATATTTCCTTGTAGTTAGCTTGGCATGGCAATCGCCTCTCTATCTCGCTCAACTTCGTCGACTTTGAATAGGCCTTCAATTTTGCAGCGTCGATGGAGAGGTCATTTGGAAACTACTTCGCTACTACTATGGGGTGTCATCGACAATTATACATCTCATCCAACAGTTATACGACAATGATACATTCCCAGTATTCCTATGATATACTCGTCGCCAAATTATTGTTATGTACTGGTCGAGAATTTAATAGTCCTGACGCAAGAAAGACGGAAATCAGAAGACCACTAGGTTTGCGATAATACTTCTATTTTCCAAAACACCAGGAGAATAAATGTGTCACAGAAGAGTGTGAGAGCAAATATGTAAGAATGTCCGAACAAGTGTGTGAGCGAATATTCAAAGTGAACAAACCAATAGACAGTCTTAACATGACTGGCAAATTATAATGGAATATCGATCCATATATACATAGCAAATATACAGACTGTCAAACAAACACACATATTATATGGATATATATCAATTCCACAACAGGAGACTTACGCAAGCCTCGGAATTGAAGACGGTAGTGTAGAAAGCTGACACTCTGCAAATGCTAATGATCTTCCTGATTGCAGTAGATTGGATAGTGCGACAGACAACGGGCCGGACAATGAGGAAACAGGCATAAAATGGACTCACACAAAAAACGAACTTGGAGGACCTGGACTTTGCCGATGATATGTGTCTGATTTCCTACAAACTGGAAGATATGCAAGTGAAAAGCAACTAGTTGGCAGAAGAAGCATCAAAGAAAGGACTTCGCTTCAGGGGAACATAGAGGAAGCAGAGGTGATGAAGATTCATGGCCAACGGTAACAGCAACAACAACAGACAACAATCTGCATAAATGGGATTAGACTGAAGGCAACCAGCACTTTTACATACCTGGGAAGCATTGCTTCAACAACAGGCTGATGGAACTTACGGGGATATCAAAGCCAGAATCGGAAAAGCAAGACAAGCTTTCATACTCTCAAGTCTGTGTGAGGTCAACAGCACTCAACATCAAAAATAAGATCCGGATTTCATCTCCAATATGATGTCAGTCAGTGCTACTATACGGACCAGAGACTTGACCAGCGCGTCATAGAGAGCATCTCAAACGAACGACAGACCTTCATCAGCGGCTGTCAGCAACAGAGATCATTGGCAGTGAACGAACCAACCGGGAAGCGATTATGCAATAAAGAAGCAGGAAGAAATGGATGTGGATTGGCTTACCATACTCTGAGGAAACCATCAAGTGACATCACAAGACAGGCTATTGCTCGAGTGGAACCCGGCAGAAAGGGAAGTGGCAAGTTGGTCGTCAGTGCAAGGTTGTCTTAGAAAACGTCATGTGAAGAGGAGATGAAAGCATGTGAGCAGACGTGGAGCCAGGTGAGAACTTTAGCAGAGAACCGAACGCAATTGTGACGTGCAGCTCAAGCACTATGTTCCTCTAGGAATTGAAGGAAATAATGGTAATAATGATATCAGAATAATGACTAATAATACTGAACAAAAGACGGTAAGGACCGAAGACGCATACATACAGATTGCATCAAAAGCCATGATCAACCCTCAGTTAATTGGAATACTTTTCATAAGAAAATTGAAGAAGAACGAAACAAAAATTTAGTTTTTGTTGTTCACAAATTGATGAAAAGTAAAACTGATCATCAGTATCGGATCATAACTTTCAAACAGATCAATCAAATATGCATTAAGAAACCTATAAATAAATGTGTGATCACAGTGAAGACTCTAGCGAAGAGATGATTAAATTGATTGTGTTTTCTCTTCTCTTGTCATCTGCATATGCAGGTGTAGCATCATCCACCACTACAGGAGGTAAGCAGTGTGTGTGTATTATATATGTTGTGCTGTTTCGACTTGTAACTTTCCTAAACGTTAATGTGTGGCTATTTAAGAAAATGTGAACAAGAGGTGTAGTGGTTGATACTTACGATTTTGAGGCAATTGATGATGGCTGCAGGTCTCCGTGGAAACAGTATGTCTCACAGAGAGGCAGTGGATACATCCAGCTGACGGTTCGTATGTAGGACAGACAATGCGTCATGGATACTACTGCTAAACGCCTTACAAACGACGAAGTCTAAGTAGTATCAAGACACGTCCAGACGCTGTTCCTACGTGGCAAAATTCGGAATGATGATTCTTCTTCTCATGGAAAATACCCATTGAGTCATGAAGAAAATAAAAGACGGATTCAGCGAAGAAAATTTTCTTTATCGACGAAATCATCTTCAGAGGCTGTACAGTCGTATTTATACTTAGAAGAATGTATAGTGGTCTATTATTGAATAATAGGGGGTGACATAATTGCTGTAATTAATCATAAGTGGCTTTAGAGGTGAAAATTAAAAGTTGTAAATTACATGGTACTTTACGGAACAAAGATAGAAGTTAGAAAAGGTTAAAATTCCTCTTGAGTGAGAATAAAGTTATTAGAGTGTCAATTTAACAAGTGTCAAGTTGGTGTGAAAATATATGAAATTGATAATAGTGAATTAATTATTAAAGCAAAAGCAAACTGAAAGTAAAATTAAAGATTAAGAACAAAATCAAAAATATTTTTTTTAACAGGGAAGGATAAGTGAAGAGGTTAAGACCAAGGTAGACTAAGAGACTGGACAAACTTTTTCTGTATACAGAGATCAGGGTTGTATTGATGTATTGCCAGCGCCTCCGCCATACACAAAAGCCGGAACCTGACGCCTTTTGTACAATTTGGCTTCACTTTGTAGATGATGTTGAAAGACGACTCTGGTGGAGCTACGTGGCCTGAGTTCACCAAATGCTCGAGAATTGAGCTAGTAATTGTCTTGTATTGTCCCTTTGCTAACCATGCCGGATAATGTTCAGAGATGCGTTTGGAAAGCGTGCGCTTTGTGCGGCCAATATAACTTGCTCCACACGAGCATGTGAATTTATAAACGCACATTGAGGTGGCCCAAAGCGGCAGCTTATCCTTTACACATCCGTTGATCATTTGTCGGCTGTAGAAATTGATACGTAGCTCAGCCACAAAGAAGGCTTTCCTCAGTGATCTGCGTAAGCGATTCTTCAAGATCTCAGCTGCAGTATCACCTTTAAATTCAACACTCATAAAGAGCAGTTTCTTCGGCACAGTCTGAATTCTTTCGGGCTTTTCTCTTAGCTTCATGTTTTTCTCGATGAATCTTGGAGGATATCCATTCTCTAAGAGAACTTGTCTGAGTCGCTCCAATTCCCCATCGATTGTATCACTTGAACATATCCTCCTTATTCTTGAGGATAGGGAATGGATCAAATTTCTCTTTCTTCTTAAAGGGACCCAGCTATGGAAATTTGTGTACTGACCATTCCATCTTGGTTTCCTGTAGATCGATCTTTGAAGAGAGCCATCAGATCTCCTCTTTAGAAAAACATCCAAAAAGTGGAATTCCGAGTTAATCTCTGATTCCGACGTGAATTTGATGGCATGATGGGAGCTGTTGAACTCATTAGTTATCAATTCGACGTCAGTATTGTCGTCACATATGATGAAGGTATCATCCATGTATCTTAGGTACAGATGGAAACTGTCGATAGTAGGCCATAAAATACTACTCTCCAAACTGGCCAAGAAGCAATCTGCAGTGGTGTTTATTTTACACGATGGTGTTGCTGGCCTCATGCCCAACCTTTCCACTTTAAAAGGTTTATTTCTGGCATAGAGAGGTAAAGGAGTGCGTCGGCCGGAAATCGAACCCAGGACCCTATGCATGGCTGGCGAGAGTCCTAACCACTATGCCACCGACTCACAAAACTGCGGTCGTCCGGAATCACATGCTGAAAATTGCATACTAGTACCAAAAATACAATGTGGAATCTGTAAAAGATAAAACAACTGATAAATTGGGTAACAGTGTACTGAATTCAATTCAATTCAATTCAACGCTTATTTCCATGAATTGATTTGGATTCAGTACATGAGACAAGAAAAACTACACCATTTCAAAGGGAGTTCGTTCAAAGCCGAAAAATATGTTATCAAATCAAAGAGAGAAAATAAAGACCTCCAGTTCACAGAACAAAGAAAGACTGATAACTGCTTCTTTCTGAACACACAAATCAGGTTTTAGACGTTTGATATAGATTGCTTTGGCAAAATTGAGGAGAATTGAGAGCTTTTTTCGCTATTGATATATATTTCTGAGCACTGTTCACTATGTGCAGAACATCCCATCAACTCAAAAGCTGCAAAATTTGCAAGTATGTTAAAACTTTTCTGTTGACGAACTTAATAATAATAATAATCGATTCGGGCTATAAACAGTAGCTGGTGAGAGGTCAAAGAAATAAATGATGGTAGCATATTATTCTACAAAATATACTCTTCCTGCTTTATTCAATTATATAAAAATACCAAACACATCCACCTTGGCTGAAATATTCTCAATCATTTCAACATTATCCACTTTTAAATAAGGATCTAGATTAATGTGATGTGTTTATCGGGGCTTTAAGGAAGGCATTATTATGACAGGGAATGCTAATTTTTAAACTTAAAATTTACCCTCTTTAGAAGCAGTCAAAAGTGAACTAAACTGGAGTCAGTCAAGTACACCACAATTAACAATGAGTTGGTGATGAACTATTGAGTCTACAACGAACACTGACAGAATTACTGAATAGAACTAGACACATTACACTGCTTACTAACTGATTTTTAACTAAATTATCCAATACAGTCTGACAGAAGGTCAGTCGCGACGGTGACGTATCTGACTGCAGCACTCGGGGAGGCGGGTTCGAATTACAGAGGTGACATGATTTCCCTGAAGGTTGCGAATGAGCCTTGCTGACTAGTAAGTGTCAACAAAGACGAAACGTAGGTCAGGTAAGGCCTCCTAACGATTGCCTCCAATAATGAACAATTCGAAGTGCACCATGATAGTGAGCCACCCCGCATGGTGGCCACAATGCAAACCTGACTGAAAGAATTAAGTCTGCAACAAACAAGTGACTAAACACGTGTTACTAGTTACTAATTAGTGTCGAATCAAACACTGAATAACGAAACGTACTTCTTTCTATTCTAAGACTGTTCCTTCTAGTCATCCTGTTCCACACTGTTCAATATTTTATATAGGTACTGGTTTGTAGGAATTTGACTGATTAGTTACAGGGATTCGTCATGAGCTGACATCGGTTAGATAGCCATTTAAAAGGAGATCTCGTAGATCATTCGACCCGACCCAATTGTTCATAGATTCCAACTTTTGCCTATTCACGACGTAGCGCAAACAATAACCACAAGGTCCTGCGTTCAAGCCGCAGTGAGTGAGTACTGATGCAGATTCCCAAACCAGGACGAAACACCTGTCAAGTACTCTCAGGTTTTCCAATGGCTCTCTAACTGATATCAGCTCATGATGAAATCCTGTAACCAATATTTTATTGTAAAATACTAACCATTATGAGTAATAATACTGAAGAAATCACGTAGGCACCGAAGACGCATACATACAGATTGCATCAAAAGCGATGATCAACCCTCAGTTAATTGAAATAGATTTCATAAGACGACTAAAAAAAACAAAAGGAAAACAAATATTTTGTTTTTGATGTCATTTTTGTTGACAAATAACTAATTGAAATACAAAAAACTTGATCATCAGCATCGGATCATAACTTTCAAACAGATCAATCAAATATGCATTAAGAAACCTATAAATAAGTGTGATCACAGTGAAGACTCTAGCGAAGAGATGATTAAATTGATTGTGTTTTCTCTTCTCTTGTCATCTGCATATGCAGGTGTAGCATCATCCACCACTACAGGAGGTAAGCAGTGTGTGTGTATTATATATGTTGTGCTGTTTCGATTTGTAACTTTCCTAAACGTTAATGTGTGGCTATTTAAGAAAATGTGAACAAGAGGTGTAGTGGTTGATACTTACGATTTTGAGGCAATTGATGATGGCTGCAGGTCTCCGTGGAAACAGTATGTCTCACAGAGAGGCAGTGGATACATCCAGCTGACGGTTCGTATGTAGGACAGACAATGCGTCATGGATACTACTGCTAAACGCCTTACAAACGACGAAGTCTAAGTAGTATCAAGACACGTCCAGACGCTGTTCCTACGTGGCAAAATTCGGAATGATGATTCTTCTTCTCATGGAAAATACCCATTGAGTCATGAAGAAAATAAAAGACGGATTCAGCGAAGAAAATTTTCTTTATCGACGAAATCATCTTCAGAGGCTGTACAGTCGTATTTATACTTAGAAGAATGTATAGTGGTCTATTATTGAATAATAGGGGGTGACATAATTGCTGTAATTAATCATAAGTGGCTTTAGAGGTGAAAATTAAAAGTTGTAAATTACATGGTACTTTACGGAACAAAGATAGAAGTTAGAAAAGGTTAAAATTCCTCTTGAGTGAGAATAAAGTTATTAGAGTGTCAATTTAACAAGTGTCAAGTAGGTGTGAAAATATATGAAATTGATAATAGTGAATTAATTATTAAAGCAAAAGCAAACTGAAAGTAAAATTAAAGATTAAGAACAAAATCAAAAATATTTTTTTTAACAGGGAAGGATAAGTGAAGAGGTTAAGACCAAGGTAGACTAAGAGACTGGACAAACTTTTTCTGTATACAGAGATCAGGGTTGTATTGATGTATTGCCAGCGCCTCCGCCATACACAAAAGCCGGAACCTGACGCCTTTTGTACAATTTGGCTTCACTTTGTAGATGATGTTGAAAGACGACTCTGGTGGAGCTACGTGGCCTGAGTTCACCAAATGCTCGAGAATTGAGCTAGTAATTGTCTTGTATTGTCCCTTTGCTAACCATGCCGGATAATGTTCAGAGATGCGTTTGGAAAGCGTGCGCTTTGTGCGGCCAATATAACATGCTCCACACGAGCATGTGAATTTATAAACGCACATTGAGGTGGCCCAAAGCGGCAGCTTATCCTTTACACATCCGTTGATCATTTGTCGGCTGTAGAAATTGATACGTAGCTCAGCCACAAAGAAGGCTTTCCTCAGTGATCTGCGTAAGCGATTCTTCAAGATCTCAGCTGCAGTATCACCTTTAAATTCAACACTCATAAAGAGCAGTTTCTTCGGCACAGTCTGAATTCTTTCGGGCTTTTCTCTTAGCTTCATGTTTTTCTCGATGCATCTTGGAGGATATCCATTCTCTAAGAGAACTTGTCTGAGTCGCTCCAATTCCCCATCGATTGTATCACTTGAACATATCCTCCTTATTCTTGAGGATAGGGAATGGATCAAATTTCTCTTTCTTCTTAAAGGGACCCAGCTATGGAAATTTGTGTACTGACCATTCCATCTTGGTTTCCTGTAGATCGATCTTTGAAGAGAGCCATCAGATCTCCTCTTTAGAAAAACATCCAAAAAGTGGAATTCCGAGTTAATCTCTGATTCCGACGTGAATTTGATGGCATGATGGGAGCTGTTGAACTCATTAGTTATCAATTCGACGTCAGTATTGTCGTCACATATGATGAAAGTATCATCCATGTATCTTAGGTACAGATGGAAACTGTCGATAGTAGGCCATAAAATACTACTCTCCAAACTGGCCAAGAAGCAATCTGCAGTGGTGTTTATTTTACACGATGGTGTTGCTGGCCTCATGCCCAACCTTTCCACTTTAAAAGGTTTATTTCTGGCATAGAGAGGTAAAGGAGTGCGTCGGTCGGAAATCGAACCCAGGACCATATGCATGGCTGGCGAGAGTCCTAACCACTATGCCACCGACACACAAAACTGAAGTTCTCCTGAATCACATGCTGAAAATTGCATACTAGTACCAAAAATACAATGTGGAATCTGTAAAAGATAAAACAACTGATAAATTGGGTAACAGTGTACTGAATTCAATTCAATTCAATTCAACGCTTATTTCCATGAATTGATTTGGATTCAGTACATGAGACAAGAAAAACTACACCATTTCAAAGGGAGTTCGTTCAAAGCCGAAAAATATGTTATCAAATCAAAGAGAGAAAATAAAGACCTCCAGTTCACAGAACAAAGAAAGACTGATAACTGCTTCTTTCTGAACACACAAATCAGGTTTTAGACGTTTGATGTAGATTGCTTTGGCAAAATTGAGGAGAATTGAGAGCTTTCTTCGCTATTGATATATATTTCTGAGCACTGTTCACTATGTGCAGAACATCCCATCAACTCAAAAGCTGCAAAATTTGCAAGTATGTTAAAACTTTTCTGTTGACGAACTTAATAATAATAATAATCGATTCGGGCTATAAACAGTAGCTGGTGAGAGGTCAAGGAAATAAATGATGGTAGCATATTATTCTACAAAAAATACTGTTCCTGCTTTATTCAATTACATAAAAATACCAAACACATCCACCTTGGCTGAAATATTCTCAATCATTTCAACATTATCCACTTTTAAATAAGGATCTAGATTAATGTGATGTGTTTATCGGGGCTTTAAGGAAGGCATTATTATGACAGGGAATGCTAATTTTTAAACTTAAAATTTACCCTCTTTAGAAGCAGTCAAAAGTGAACTAAACTGGAGTCAGTCAAGTACACCACAATTAACAATGAGTTGGTGATGAACTATTGAGTCTACAACGAACACTGACAGAATTACTGAATAGAACTAGACACATTACACTGCTTACTAACTGGTTTTTAACTAAAGTATCCAATACAGTCTCACAGAAGGTCAGTCGCGACGGTGACGTATCTGACTGCAGCACTCGGGGAGGCGGGTTCGAATTACAGAGGTGACATGATTTCCCTGAAGTTTGCGAATGAGCCTTGCTGACTAGTAAGTGTCAACAAAGACGAAACGTAGGTCAGGTAAGGCCTCCTAACGATTGCCTCCAATAATGAACAATTCGAAGTGCACCATGATAGTGAGCCACCCCGCATGGTGGCCACAATGCAAACCTGACTGAAAGAATTAAGTCTGCAACAAACAAATGACTAAACACGTGTTACTAGTTACTAATTAGTGTCGAATCAAACACTGAATAACGAAACGTACTTCTTTCTATTCTAAGACTGTTCCTTCTAGTCATCCTGTTCCACACTGTTCAATATTTTATATAGGTACTGGTTTGTAGGAATTTGACTGATTAGTTACAGGGATTCGTCATGAGATGACATCGGTTAGATAGCCATTTAGAAAGAGATGTCGTAGATCATTCGACCCGATCCAATTGTTCATAGATTCCAACTTTTGCCTATTCACGACGTAGCGCAAACAATAACCACAAGGTCCTGCGTTCAAGCCGCAGTGAGTGAGTACTGATGCAGATTCCCAAACCAGGACGAAACACCTGTCAAGTACTCTCAGGTTTTCCAATGGCTCTCTAACTGATATCAGCTCATGATGAAATCCTGTAACCAATATTTTATTGTAAAATACTAACCATTATGAGTAATAATACTGAAGAAATCACGTAGGCACCGAAGACGCATACATACAGATTGCATCAAAAGCGATGATCAACCCTCAGTTAATTGAAATAGATTTCATAAGACGACTAAAAAAAACAAAAGGAAAACAAATATTTTGTTTTTGATGTTATTTTTGTTGACAAATTACTAATTGAAATACAAAAAACTTGATCATCAGCATCGGATCATAACTTTCAAACAGATCAATCAAATATGCATTAAGAAACCTATAAATAAGTATGATCACAGTGAAGACTCTAGCGAAGAGATGATTAAATTGATTGTGTTTTCTCTTCTCTTGTCATCTGCATATGCAGGTGTAGCATCATCCACCACTACAGGAGGTAAGCAGTGCGTGTGTATTATATATGTTGTGCTGTTTCGATTTGTAACTTTCCTAAACGTTAATGTGTGGCTATTTAAGAAAATGTGAACAAGAGGTGTAGTGGTTGATACTTACGATTTTGAGGCAATTGATGATGGCTGCAGGTCTCCGTGGAAACAGTATGTCTCACAGAGAGGCAGTGGATACATCCAGCTGACGGTTCGTATGTAGGACAGACAATGCGTCATGGATACTACTGCTAAACGCCTTACAAACGACGAAGTCTAAGTAGTATCAAGACACGTCCAGACGCTGTTCCTACCGTGGCAAAATTCGGATTGATGATTCTTCTTCTCACGGAAAATACCCATTGAGTCATGGAGAAAATAAAAGACGGATTCAGCGAAGAAAATTTTCTTTATCGACGAAATCATCTTCAGAGGCTGTACAGTCGTATTTATACTTAGAAGAATGTATAGTGGTCTATTATTGAATAATAGGGGGTGACAAAATTGCTGTAATTAATCATAAGTGGCTTTAGAGGTGAAAATTAAAAGTTGTAAATTACATGGTACTTTACGGAACAAAGATAGAAGTTAGAAAAGGTTAAAATTCCTCTTGAGTGAGAATAAAGTTATTAGAGTGTCAATTTAACAAGTGTCAAGAAGGTGTGAAAATATATGAAATTGATAATAGTGAATTAATTATTAAAGCAAAAGCAAACTGAAAGTAAAATTAAAGATTAAGAACAAAATCAAAAATATTTTTTTTAACAGGGAAGGATAAGTGAAGAGGTTAAGACCAAGGTAGACTAAGAGACTGGACAAACTTTTTCTGTATACAGAGATCAGGGTTGTATTGATGTATTGCCAGCGCCTCCGCCATACACAAAAGCCGGAACCTGACGCCTTTTGTACAATTTGGCTTCACTTTGTAGATGATGTTGAAAGACGACTCTGGTGGAGCTACGTGGCCTGAGTTCACCAAATGCTCGAGAATTGAGCTAGTAATTGTCTTGTATTGTCCCTTTGCTAACCATGCCGGATAATGTTCAGAGATGCGTTTGGAAAGCGTGCGCTTTGTGCGGCCAATATAACTTGCTCCACACGAGCATGTGAATTTATAAACGCACATTGAGGTGGCCCAAAGCGGCAGCTTATCCTTTACACATCCGTTGATCATTTGTCGGCTGTAGAAATTGATACGTAGCTCAGCCATAAAGAAGGCTTTCCTCAGTGATCTGCGTAAGCGATTCTTCAAGATCTCAGCTGCAGTATCACCTTTAAATTCAACACTCATAAAGAGCAGTTTCTTCGGCACAGTCTGAATTCTTTCGGGCTTTTCTCTTAGCTTCATGTTTTTCTCGATGAATCTTGGAGGATATCCATTCTCTAAGAGAACTTGTCTGAGTCGCTCCAATTCCCCATCGATTGTATCACTTGAACATATCCTCCTTATTCTTGAGGATAGGGAATGGATCAAATTTCTCTTTCTTCTTAAAGGGACCCAGCTATGGAAATTTGTGTACTGACCATTCCATCTTGGTTTCCTGTAGATCGATCTTTGAAGAGAGCCATCAGATCTCCTCTTTAGAAAAACATCCAAAAAGTGGAATTCCGAGTTAATCTCTGATTCCGACGTGAATTTGATGGCATGATGGCAGCTGTTGAACTCATTAGTTATCAATTCGACGTCAGTATTGTCGTCACATATGATGAAGGTATCATCCATGTATCTTAGGTACAGATGGAAACTGTCGATAGTAGGCCATAAAATACTATTCTCCAAACTGGCCAAGAAGCAATCTGCAGTGGTGTTTATTTTACACGATGGGGTTGCTGGCCTCATGCCCAACCTTTCCTCTTTAGCAGCATCATTTCTGGCATAGAGAGGTAAAGGAGTGCGTCGGCCGGAAATCGAACCCAGGACCATATGCATGGCTGGCGAGAGTCCTAACCACTATGCCACCGACACACAAAACTGAGGTCGTCCTGAATCACATGCTGAAAATTGCATACTAGTACCAAAAATACAATGTGGAATCTGTAAAAGATAAAACAACTGATAAATTGGGTAACAGTGTACTGAATTCAATTCAATTCAATTCAACGCTTATTTCCATGAATTGATTTGGATTCAGTACATGAGACAAGAAAAACTACACCATTTCAAAGGGAGTTCGTTCAAAGCCGAAAAATATGTTATCAAATCAAAGAGAGAAAATAAAGACCTCCAGTTCACAGAACAAAGAAAGACTGATAACTGCTTCTTTCTGAACACACAAATCAGGTTTTAGACGTTTGATGTAGATTGCTTTGGCAAAATTGAGGAGAATTGAGAGCTTTCTTCGCTATTGATATATATTTCTGAGCACTGTTCACTATGTGCAGAACATCCCATCAACTCAAAAGCTGCAAAATTTGCAAGTATGTTAAAACTTTTCTGTTGACGAACTTAATAATAATAATAATCGATTCGGGCTATAAACAGTAGCTGGTGAGAGGTCAAGAAATAAATGATGGTAGCATATTATTCTACAAAAAATACTGTTCTTGCTTTATTCAATTACATAAAAATACCAAACACATCCACCTTGGCTGAAATATTCTCAATCATTTCAACATTATCCACTTTTAAATAAGGATCTAGATTAATGTGATGTGTTTATCGGGGCTTTAAGGAAGGCATTATTATGACAGGGAATGCTAATTTTTAAACTTAAAATTTACCCTCTTTAGAAGCAGTCAAAAGTGAACTAAACTGGAGTCAGTCAAGTACACCACAATTAACAATGAGTTGGTGATGAACTATTGAGTCTACAACGAACACTGACAGAATTACTGAATAGAACTAGACACATTACACTGCTTACTAACTGGTTTTTAACTAAAGTATCCAATACAGTCTCACAGAAGGTCAGTCGCGACGGTGACGTATCTGACTGCAGCACTCGGGGAGGCGGGTTCGAATTACAGAGGTGACATGATTTCCCTGAAGTTTGCGAATGAGCCTTGCTGACTAGTAAGTGTCAACAAAGACGAAACGTAGGTCAGGTAAGGCCTCCTAACGATTGCCTCCAATAATGAACAATTCGAAGTGCACCATGATAGTGAGCCACCCCGCATGGTGGCCACAATGCAAACCTGACTGAAAGAATTAAGTCTGCAACAAACAAATGACTAAACACGTGTTACTAGTTACTAATTAGTGTCGAATCAAACACTGAATAACGAAACGTACTTCTTTCTATTCTAAGACTGTTCCTTCTAGTCATCCTGTTCCACACTGTTCAATATTTTATATAGGTACTGGTTTGTAGGAATTTGACTGATTAGTTACAGGGATTCGTCATGAGCTGACATCGGTTAGATAGCCATTTAAAAAGAGATGTCGTAGATCATTCGACCCGATCCAATTGTCCATAGATTCCAACTTTTGCCTATTCACGACGTAGCGCAAACAATAACCACAAGGTCCTGCGTTCAAGCCGCAGTGAGTGAGTACTGATGCAGATTCCCAAACCAGGACGAAACACCTGTCAAGTACTCTCAGGTTTTCCAATGGCTCTCTAACTGATATCAGCTCATGATGAAATCCTGTAACCAATATTTTATTGTAAAATACTAACCATTATGAGTAATAATACTGAAGAAATCACGTAGGCACCGAAGACGCATACAAACAGATTGCATCAAAAGCGATGATCAACCCTCAGTTAATTGAAATAGATTTCATAAGACGACTAAAAAAAACAAAAGGAAAACAAATATTTTGTTTTTGATGTTATTTTTGTTGACAAATTACTAATTGAAATACAAAAAACTTGATCATCAGCATCGGATCATAACTTTCAAACAGATCAATCAAATATGCATTAAGAAACCTATAAATAAGTATGATCACAGTGAAGACTCTAGCGAAGAGATGATTAAATTGATTGTGTTTTCTCTTCTCTTGTCATCTGCATATGCAGGTGTAGCATCATCCACCACTACAGGAGGTAAGCAGTGCGTGTGTATTATATATGTTGTGCTGTTTCGATTTGTAACTTTCCTAAACGTTAATGTGTGGCTATTTAAGAAAATGTGAACAAGAGGTGTAGTGGTTGATACTTACGATTTTGAGGCAATTGATGATGGCTGCAGGTCTCCGTGGAAACAGTATGTCTCACAGAGAGGCAGTGGATACATCCAGCTGACGGTTCGTATGTAGGACAGACAATGCGTCATGGATACTACTGCTAAACGCCTTACAAACGACGAAGTCTAAGTAGTATCAAGACACGTCCAGACGCTGTTCCTACCGTGGCAAAATTCGGATTGATGATTCTTCTTCTCACGGAAAATACCCATTGAGTCATGGAGAAAATAAAAGACGGATTCAGCGAAGAAAATTTTCTTTATCGACGAAATCATCTTCAGAGGCTGTACATTCGTATTTATACTTAGAAGAATGTATAGTGGTCTATTATTGAATAATAGGGGGTGACAAAATTGCTGTAATTAATCATAAGTGGCTTTAGAGGTGAAAATTAAAAGTTGTAAATTACATGGTACTTTACGGAACAAAGATAGAAGTTAGAAAAGGTTAAAATTCCTCTTGAGTGAGAATAAAGTTATTAGAGTGTCAATTTAACAAGTGTGAAGAAGGTGTGAAAATATATGAAATTGATAATAGTGAATTAATTATTAAAGCAAAAGCAAACTAAAAGTAAAATTAAAGATTAAGAACAAAATCAAAAATATTTTTTATACAGGGAAGGATAAGTGAAGAGGTTAAGACCAAGGTAGACTAAGAGACTGGACAAACTTTTTCTGTATACAGAGATCAGGGTTGTATTGATGTATTGCCAGCGCCTCCGCCATACACAAAAGCCGGAACCTGACGCCTTTTGTACAATTTGGCTTCACTTTGTAGATGATGTTGAAAGACGACTCTGGTGGAGCTACGTGGCCTGAGTTCACCAAATGCTCGAGAATTGAGCTAGTAATTGTCTTGTATTGTCCCTTTGCTAACCATGCCGGATAATGTTCAGAGATGCGTTTGGAAAGCGTGCGCTTTGTGCGGCCAATATAACATGCTCCACACGAGCATGTGAATTTATAAACGCACATTGAGGTGGCCCAAAGCGGCAGCTTATCCTTTACACATCCGTTGATCATTTGTCGGCTGTAGAAATTGATACGTAGCTCAGCCATAAAGAAGGCTTTCCCCAGTGATCTGCGTAAGCGATTCTTCAAGATCTCAGCTGCAGTATCACCTTTAAATTCAACACTCATAAAGAGCAGTTTCTTCGGCACAGTCTGAATTCTTTCGGGCTTTTCTCTTAGCTTCATGTTTTTCTCGATGCATCTTGGAGGATATCCATTCTCTAAGAGAACTTGTCTGAGTCGCTCCAATTCCCCATCGATTGTATCACTTGAACATATCCTCCTTATTCTTGAGGATAGGGAATGGATCAAATTTCTCTTTCTTCTTAAAGGGACCCAGCTATGGAAATTTGTGTACTGACCATTCCATCTTGGTTTCCTGTAGATCGATCTTTGAAGAGAGCCATCAGATCTCCTCTTTAGAAAAACATCCAAAAAGTGGAATTCCGAGTTAATCTCTGATTCCGACGTGAATTTGATGGCATGATGGCAGCTGTTGAACTCATTAGTTATCAATTCGACGTCAGTATTGTCGTCACATATGATGAAGGTATCATCCATGTATCTTAGGTACAGATGGAAACTGTCGATAGTAGGCCATAAAATACTATTTTCCAAACTGGCCAAGAAGCAATCTGAAGTGGTGTTTATTTTACACGATGGGGTTGCTGGCCTCATGCCCAACCTTTCCTCTTTAGCAGCATCATTTCTGGCATAGAGAGGTAAAGGAGTGCGTCGGCCGGAAATCGAACCCAGGACCATATGCATGGCTGGCGAGAGTCCTAACCACTATGCCACCGACACACAAAACTGAGGTCGTCCTGAATCACATGCTGAAAATTGCATACTAGTACCAAAAATACAATGTGGAATCTGTAAAAAATAAAACAACTGATAAATTGGGTAACAGTGTACTGAATTCAATTCAATTCAATTCAACGCTTATTTCCATGAATTGATTTGGATTCAGTACATGAGACAAGAAAAACTACACCATTTCAAAGGGAGTTCGTTCAAAGCCGAAAAATATGTTATCAAATCAAAGAGAGAAAATAAAGACCTCCAGTTCACAGAACAAAGAAAGACTGATAACTGCTTCTTTCTGAACACACAAATCAGGTTTTAGACGTTTGATGTAGATTGCTTTGGCAAAATTGAGGAGAATTGAGAGCTTTCTTCGCTATTGATATATATTTCTGAGCACTGTTCACTATGTGCAGAACATCCCATCAACTCAAAAGCTGCAAAATTTGCAAGTATGTTAAAACTTTTCTGTTGACGAACTTAATAATAATAATAATCGATTCGGGCTATAAACAGTAGCTGGTGAGAGGTCAAAGAAATAAATGATGGTAGCATATTATTCTACAAAAAATACTGTTCTTGCTTTATTCAATTACATAAAAATACCAAACACATCCACCTTGGCTGAAATATTCTCAATCATTTCAACATTATCCACTTTTAAATAAGGATCTAGATTAATGTGATGTGTTTATCGGGGCTTTAAGGAAGGCATTATTATGACAGGGAATGCTAATTTTTAAACTTAAAATTTACCCTCTTTAGAAGCAGTCAAAAGTGAACTAAACTGGAGTCAGTCAAGTACACCACAATTAACAATGAGTTGGTGATGAACTATTGAGTCTACAACGAACACTGACAGAATTACTGAATAGAACTAGACACATTACACTGCTTACTAACTGGTTTTTAACTAAATTATCCAATACAGTCTCACAGAAGGTCAGTCGCGACGGTGACGTATCTGACTGCAGCACTCGGGGAGGCGGGTTCGAATTCCAGAGGTGACATGATTTCCTTGAAGTTTGCAAATGAGCCTTGCTGACTAGTAAGTGTCAACAAAGACGAAACGTAGGTCAGGTAAGGCCTCCTAACGATTGCCTCCAATAATGAACAATTCGAAGTGCACCATGATAGTGAGCCACCCCGCATGGTGGCCACAATGCAAACCTGACTGAAAGAATTAAGTCTGCAACAAACAAATGACTAAACACGTGTTACTAGTTACTAATTAGTGTCGAATCAAACACTGAATAACGAAACGTACTTCTTTCTATTCTAAGACTGTTCCTTCTAGTCATCCTGTTCCACACTGTTCAATATTTTATATAGGTACTGGTTTGTAGGAATTTGACTGATTAGTTACAGGGATTCGTCATGAGATGACATCGGTAAGATAGCCATCTAGAAAGAGATGTCGTGGATCATTCGACCCGATCCAATTGTCCATAGATTCCAACTTTTGCCTATTCACGACGTAGCGCAAACAATAACCACAAGGTCCTGCGTTCAAGCCGCAGTGAGTGAGTACTGATGCAGATTCCCAAACCAGGACGAAACACCTGTCAAGTACTCTCAGGTTTTCCAATGGCTCTCTAACTGATATCAGCTCATGATGAAATCCTGTAACCAATATTTTATTGTAAAATACTAACCATTATGAGTAATAATACTGAAGAAATCACGTAGGCACCGAAGACGCATACAAACAGATTGCATCAAAAGCGATGATCAACCCTCAGTTAATTGAAATAGATTTCATAAGACGACTAAAAAAAACAAAAGGAAAACAAATATTTTGTTTTTGATGTTATTTTTGTTGACAAATTACTAATTGAAATACAAAAAACTTGATCATCAGCATCGGATCATAACTTTCAAACAGATCAATCAAATATGCATTAAGAAACCTATAAATAAGTATGATCACAGTGAAGACTCTAGCGAAGAGATGATTAAATTGATTGTGTTTTCTCTTCTCTTGTCATCTGCATATGCAGGTGTAGCATCATCCACCACTACAGGAGGTAAGCAGTGCGTGTGTATTATATATGTTGTGCTGTTTCGATTTGTAACTTTCCTAAACGTTAATGTGTGGCTATTTAAGAAAATGTGAACAAGAGGTGTAGTGGTTGATACTTACGATTTTGAGGCAATTGATGATGGCTGCAGGTCTCCGTGGAAACAGTATGTCTCACAGAGAGGCAGTGGATACATCCAGCTGACGGTTCGTATGTAGGACAGACAATGCGTCATGGATACTACTGCTAAACGCCTTACAAACGACGAAGTCTAAGTAGTATCAAGACACGTCCAGACGCTGTTCCTACCGTGGCAAAATTCGGATTGATGATTCTTCTTCTCACGGAAAATACCCATTGAGTCATGGAGAAAATAAAAGACGGATTCAGCGAAGAAAATTTTCTTTATCGACGAAATCATCTTCAGAGGCTGTACATTCGTATTTATACTTAGAAGAATGTATAGTGGTCTATTATTGAATAATAGGGGGTGACAAAATTGCTGTAATTAATCATAAGTGGCTTTAGAGGTGAAAATTAAAAGTTGTAAATAACATGGTACTTTACGGAACAAAGATAGAAGGTAGAAAAGGTTAAAATTCCTCTTGAGTGAGAATAAAGTTATTAGAGTGTCAATTTAACAAGTGTGAAGAAGGTGTGAAAATATATGAAATTGATAATAGTGAATTAATTATTAAAGCAAAAGCAAACTGAAAGTAAAATTAAAGATTAAGAACAAAATCAAAAATATTTTTTTACAGGGAAGGATAAGTGAAGAGGTTAAGACCAAGGTAGACTAAGAGACTGGACAAACTTTTTCTGTATACAGAGATCAGGGTTGTATTGATGTATTGCCAGCGCCTCCGCCATACACAAAAGCCGGAACCTGACGCCTTTTGTACAATTTGGCTTCACTTTGTAGATGATGTTGAAAGACGACTCTGGTGGAGCTACGTGGCCTGAGTTCACCAAATGCTCGAGAATTGAGCTAGTAATTGTCTTGTATTGTCCCTTTGCTAACCATGCCGGATAATGTTCAGAGATGCGTTTGGAAAGCGTGCGCTTTGTGCGGCCAATATAACATGCTCCACACGAGCATGTGAATTTATAAACGCACATTGAGGTGGCCCAAAGCGGCAGCTTATCCTTTACACATCCGTTGATCATTTGTCGGCTGTAGAAATTGATACGTAGCTCAGCCATAAAGAAGGCTTTCCCCAGTGATCTGCGTAAGCGATTCTTCAAGATCTCAGCTGCAGTATCACCTTTAAATTCAACACTCATAAAGAGCAGTTTCTTCGGCACAGTCTGAATTCTTTCGGGCTTTTCTCTTAGCTTCATGTTTTTCTCGATGCATCTTGGAGGATATCCATTCTCTAAGAGAACTTGTCTGAGTCGCTCCAATTCCCCATCGATTGTATCACTTGAACATATCCTCCTTATTCTTGAGGATAGGGAATGGATCAAATTTCTCTTTCTTCTTAAAGGGACCCAGCTATGGAAATTTGTGTACTGACCATTCCATCTTGGTTTCCTGTAGATCGATCTTTGAAGAGAGCCATCAGATCTCCTCTTTAGAAAAACATCCAAAAAGTGGAATTCCGAGTTAATCTCTGATTCCGACGTGAATTTGATGGCATGATGGCAGCTGTTGAACTCATTAGTTATCAATTCGACGTCAGTATTGTCGTCACATATGATGAAGGTATCATCCATGTATCTTAGGTACAGATGGAAACTGTCGATAGTAGGCCATAAAATACTATTTTCCAAACTGGCCAAGAAGCAATCTGAAGTGGTGTTTATTTTACACGATGGGGTTGCTGGCCTCATGCCCAACCTTTCCTCTTTAGCAGCATCATTTCTGGCATAGAGAGGTAAAGGAGTGCGTCGGCCGGAAATCGAACCCAGGACCATATGCATGGCTGGCGAGAGTCCTAACCACTATGCCACCGACACACAAAACTGAGGTCGTCCTGAATCACATGCTGAAAATTGCATACTAGTACCAAAAATACAATGTGGAATCTGTAAAAGATAAAACAACTGATAAATTGGGTAACAGTGTACTGAATTCAATTCAATTCAATTCAACGCTTATTTCCATGAATTGATTTGGATTCAGTACATGAGACAAGAAAAACTACACCATTTCAAAGGGAGTTCGTTCAAAGCCGAAAAATATGTTATCAAATCAAAGAGAGAAAATAAAGACCTCCAGTTCACAGAACAAAGAAAGACTGATAACTGCTTCTTTCTGAACACACAAATCAGGTTTTAGACGTTTGATATAGATTGCTTTGGCAAAATTGAGGAGAATTGAGAGCTTTCTTCGCTATTGATATATATTTCTGAGCACTGTTCACTATGTGCAGAACATCCCATCAACTCAAAAGCTGCAAAATTTGCAAGTATGTTAAAACTTTTCTGTTGACGAACTTAATAATAATAATAATCGATTCGGGCTATAAACAGTAGCTGGTGAGAGGTCAAAGAAATAAATGATGGTAGCATATTATTCTACAAAAAATACTCTTCCTGCTTTATTCAATTACATAAAAATACCAAACACATCCACCTTGGCTGAAATATTCTCAATCATTTCAACATTATCCACTTTTAAATAAGGATCTAGATTAATGTGATGTGTTTATCGGGGCTTTAAGGAAGGCATTATTATGACAGGGAATGCTAATTTTTAAACTTAAAATTTACCCTCTTTAGAAGCAGTCAAAAGTGAACTAAACTGGAGTCAGTCAAGTACACCACAATTAACAATGAGTTGGTGATGAACTATTGAGTCTACAACGAACACTGACAGAATTACTGAATAGAACTAGACACATTACACTGCTTACTAACTGGTTTTTAACTAAATTATCCAATACAGTCTCACAGAAGGTCAGTCGCGACGGTGACGTATCTGACTGCAGCACTCGGGGAGGCGGGTTCGAATTCCAGAGGTGACATGATTTCCTTGAAGTTTGCAAATGAGCCTTGCTGACTAGTAAGTGTCAATAAAGACGAAACGTAGGTCAGGTAAGGCCTCCTAACGATTGCCTCCAATAATGAACAATTCGAAGTGCACCATGATAGTGAGCCACCCCGCATGGTGGCCACAATGCAAACCTGACTGAAAGAATTAAGTCTGCAACAAACAAGTGACTAAACACGTGTTACTAGTTACTAATTAGTGTCGAATCAAACACTGAATAACGAAACGTACTTCTTTCTATTCTAAGACTGTTCCTTCTAGTCATCCTGTTCCACACTGTTCAATATTTTATATAGGTACTGGTTTGTAGGAATTTGACTGATTAGTTACAGGGATTCGTCATGAGCTGACATCGGTTAGATAGCCATTTAAAAGGAGATCTCGTAGATCATTCGACCCGACCCAATTGTCCATAGATTCCAACTTTTGCCTATTCACGACGTAGCGCAAACAATAACCACAAGGTCCTGCGTTCAAGCCGCAGTGAGTGAGTACTGATGCAGATTCCCAAACCAGGACGAAACACCTGTCAAGTACTCTCAGGTTTTCCAATGGCTCTCTAACTGATATCAGCTCATGATGAAATCCTGTAACCAATATTTTATTGTAAAATACTAACCATTATGAGTAATAATACTGAAGAAATCACGTAGGCACCGAAGACGCATATATACAGATCACGTCAAAAGCGATGAAAAACCCGAAGTTAATTTGAATATTATTCATGACAAGATTAAGAAAAACAAAACAGAACAACAGATTTTGTTGTTGTTGATACTTTTGTTGACAAATTACTAATTGAAATACAAAAAACTTGATCATCAGCATCGGATCATAACTTTCAAACAGATCAATCAAATATGCATTAAGAAACCTATAAATAAGTATGATCACAGTGAAGACTCTAGCGAAGAGATGATTAAATTGATTGTGTTTTCTCTTCTCTTGTCATCTGCATATGCAGGTGTAGCATCATCCACCACTACAGGAGGTAAGCAGTGCGTGTGTATTATATATGTTGTGCTGTTTCGATTTGTAACTTTCCTAAACGTTAATGTGTGGCTATTTAAGAAAATGTGAACAAGAGGTGTAGTGGTTGATACTTACGATTTTGAGGCAATTGATGATGGCTGCAGGTCTCCGTGGAAACAGTATGTCTCACAGAGAGGCAGTGGATACATCCAGCTGACGGTTCGTATGTAGGGCAGACAATGCGTCATGGACACTACTGCTAAACGCCTTACAAACGACGAAGTCTAAGTAGTATCAAGACACGTCCAGACGCTGTTCCTACCGTGGCAAAATTCGGATTGCTGATTCTTCTTCTGTAGAAGTAGTGTTTATTTTACACGATGGGGTTGCTGGCCTCATGCCCAACCTTTCCTCTTTAGCAGGATCATTTCTGGCATAGAGAGGTAAAGGAGTGCGTCGGCCGGAAATCGAACCCAGGACCCTATGCATGGCTGGCGAGAGTCCTAACCACTATGCCACCGACACACAAAACTGAGGTCGTCCTGAATCACATGCTGAAAATTGCATACTAGTACCAAAAATACAATGTGGAATCTGTAAAAGATAAAACAACTGATAAATTGGGTAACAGTGTACTGAATTCAATTCAATTCAATTCAACGCTTATTTCCATGAATTGATTTGGATTCAGTACATGAGACAAGAAAAACTACACCATTTCAAAGGGAGTTCGTTCAAAGCCGAAAAATATGTTATCAAATCAAAGAGAGAAAATAAAGACCTCCAGTTCACAGAACAAAGAAAGACTGATAACTGCTTCTTTCTGAACACACAAATCAGGTTTTAGACGTTTGATGTAGATTGCTTTGGCAAAATTGAGGAGAATTGAGAGCTTTCTTCGCTATTGATATATATTTCTGAGCACTGTTCACTATGTGCAGAACATCCCATCAACTCAAAAGCTGCAAAATTTGCAAGTATGTTAAAACTTTTCTGTTGACGAACTTAATAATAATAATAATCGATTCGGGCTATAAACAGTAGCTGGTGAGAGGTCAAGGAAATAAATGATGGTAGCATATTATTCTACAAAAAATACTGTTCTTGCTTTATTCAATTACATAAAAATACCAAACACATCCACCTTGGCTGAAATATTCTCAATCATTTCAACATTATCCACTTTTAAATAAGGATCTAGATTAATGTGATGTGTTTATCGGGGCTTTAAGGAAGGCATTATTATGACAGGGAATGCTAATTTTTAAACTTAAAATTTACCCTCTTTAGAAGCAGTCAAAAGTGAACTAAACTGGAGTCAGTCAAGTACACCACAATTAACAATGAGTTGGTGATGAACTACTGAGTCTACAACGAACACTGACAGAATTACTGAATAGAACTAGACACATTACACTGCTTACTAGCTGGTTTTTAACTAAATTATCCAATACAGTCTCACAGAAGGTCAGTCGCGACGGTGACGTATCTGACTGCAGCACTCGGGGAGGCGGGTTCGAATTCCAGAGGTGACATGATTTCCCTGAAGGTTGCAAATGAGCCTTGCTGACTAGTAAGTGTCAATAAAGACGAAACGTAGGTCAGGTAAGGCCTCCTAACGATTGCCTCCAATAATGAACAATTCGAAGTGCACCATGATAGTGAGCCACCCCGCATGGTGGCCACAATGCAAACCTGACTGAAAGAATTAAGTCTGCAACAAACAAATGACTAAACACGTGTTACTAGTTACTAATTAGTGTCGAATCAAACACTGAATAACGAAACGTACTTCTTTCTATTCTAAGACTGTTCCTTCTAGTCATCCTGTTCCACACTGTTCAATATTTTATATAGGTACTGGTTTGTAGGAATTTGACTGATTAGTTACAGGGATTCGTCATGAGCTGACATCGGTTAGATAGCCATTTAAAAGGAGATCTCGTAGATCATTCGACCCGATCCAATTGTTCATAGATTCCAACTTTTGCCTATTCACGACGTAGCGCAAACAATAACCACAAGGTCCTGCGTTCAAGCCGCAGTGAGTGAGTACTGATGCAGATTCCCAAACCAGGACGAAACACCTGTCAAGTACTCTCAGGTTTTCCAATGGCTCTCTAACTGATATCAGCTCATGATGAAATCCTGTAACCAATATTTTATTGTAAAATACTAACCATTATGAGTAATAATACTGAAGAAATCACGTAGGCACCGAAGACGCATATATACAGATCACGTCAAAAGCGATGAAAAACCCCGAAGTTAATTTGAATATTATTCATGACAAGATTGAAGAAAAACAAAACAGAACAACAGATTTTGTTGTTGTTGATACTTTTGTTGACAAATTACTAATTGAAATACAAAAAACTTGATCATCAGCATCGGATCATAACTTTCAAACAGATCAATCAAATATGCATTAAGAAACCTATAAATAAGTATGATCACAGTGAAGACTCTAGCGAAGAGATGATTAAATTGATTGTGTTTTCTCTTCTCTTGTCATCTGCATATGCAGGTGTAGCATCAACCACGACTACAGGAGGTAAGCAGTGCGTGTGTATTATATATGTTGTGCTGTTTCGATTTGTAACTTTCCTAAACGTTAATGTGTGGCTATTTAAGAAAATGTGAACAAGAGGTGTAGTGGTTGATACTTACGATTTTGAGGCAATTGATGATGGCTGCAGGTCTCCGTGGAAACAGTATGTCTCACAGAGAGGCAGTGGATACATCCAGCTGACGGTTCGTATGTAGGACAGACAATGCGTCATGGATACTACTGCTAAACGCCTTACAAACGACGAAGTCTAAGTAGTATCAAGACACGTCCAGACGCTGTTCCTACCGTGGCAAAATTGGGATTGATGATTCTTCTTCTCTAATAATAATAATAATAATAATAATTGCTTTATTCCAAAAACAGTACTCATGATACAGCAAGGAATTTTCAGCATTCAGTACAATATTGCATCTAATTTACCCAAAAACGACAAAAAAAATTAAAAATACACAATACATAATAGTAATAAAACGATTGTTGTAGCAGCTACGTAGCAAAATACTGTGTGCCATACGGAGAAAAATATGTATAAAGTACAAAATTGTAGTAATAATAGTAATACCAACTAATATAAAATAGCAGAGTAACGATTTAAACGATAGAAAGTGTGACACCATAAAATACAGAAAGATGAACGATAAAAGGGTCGATTCACTGTGCTAATTACATAGTAACTTGTAAGTTTCACGTCTAACAGAGTCTTCGTCACATAAAGTACGCGCTAAATAGGGTATTGTAGAATTTCTATACTTAGTAGTACGAGCATATATCTTTTTATATTGACTTCTCGTCCTACCTGATGAGATACAAGGGGACAGGTGTGAATAAAGGGGGTGCAGAGGGTCTGACATTATAGCCTTTGCCCATTTCGTACAGGAATTTATATGCCTCTCGACTATAGTATTAGCGAGCTCATGCAGTGGCAGACCACAAGCTCTACTCACAGCATTTAATACTCTTCGTAATATGATATAATCTTTTTTGAGCAGCCCAGGAAAGATTAATGGAGAGCAGTAGAGTACAATAGGTAAAATACAGGAGTTTAAAAATTGCAAAACTAAAGGTTGGTTGATACCTGATTGTCTTAACTTTTTAATGTAGAAGGTAAGACGAAACATTTTCTTAGAGATAGATAAGATATGGGATGACCATGAAAGGTCAGAGGAAAAAACTAGTCCAAGGTATTTAATACTTGATTTGGTTTCAATTTCCGTGCCATCTATGCTACAGGGATCATGAGAGTTAACTAGTTCAAGTAAGTCACGTCGATGCTTGAAAGTAAAGTCAAGCACCTGACATTTGGAAGGATTTAATATAAGACCATTTGACTTGGACCAGTTGTTGATGTCCAACAGAAAGCTATTAAGTTTGGAGCTGTCAGACTCGGAAGTGATAGGCAGTGATACAGTCAGATCATCTGCATATTTGACAAAGTTAGTTTCGTTTGAATGAGGCAGGTCATGTAGGAAGAAAGAAAAAAGAAAAGGAGAGAGGACAGCACCTTGTGGAACACCGGATTTTGTAAGCGAGGTAGAAGAAGATTTGCCGTTATATACAGTATACTGCATTCTATCAGAAAAATAGGAATGCAACCAACTCTTAGCCCAGGATCCTGTTTGTGTCAACGATAGCTTATTTAATAAAAGGCCCCTAGGTACAGAGTCAAAAGCAGATGTGTAGTCTAAGAAAGCACTACGAACATATTTAGCACCTTTGTCTAAACAAGAGACAACATTGTGATATAAGACAACCGCAGCATCCAAGGTACTTCTACCATGTTTGTATGCAAATTGTTTAGGATCATTAAAAGGTTTCAAAGCGGGTTCAAGACGAAGTAAAAGTAATTTTTCCATCAATTTTAAAAAGGGGGAAGTAATTGCAATAGGCCGAAATTTAATATCAGAACCAGAAGATGGTTTTGGTATAGGGATAATTTTAATGTTTTTCCATGCAAAAGGTAGAACGTTACCGGAAAAAGAGGCATTAAAAATGTTAGTAAGAGGATAACACAAAATATCAGCACAATTCCTGAGGACAATGGCAGGTATGCCGTCAGGACCAAGGCTTTGAGAAGGCTTAAGAGACCGGAGACATTTAAGCACATCAAGGGTATTAAAACCACTAAAGTTATTGTCAATATGATTTGTATCATTTGGAAGGGTATCAACAGAAGAGCGTATGAAAGATTTATTAAGAGTGTCAACATTAAGAGATGGAACAGAAATACATCGCTTACCGTTAGTAATTTCTTTGAAAAGTTTCCATAAATTAGAAGGGGTTTTACATGACAAAAATCTTTGATTATATAAAACACTTAGTCTTTTTATTTCCAGTTTTATCAGCATGTTTAACTTTTTTACACCAGGCTTATCATTAGTTTTGAACAACAGTTCTTTATTTCTACGTAGCTTTTTGAGATATGGCGAAGATAAGCGATCAAATCGGATGAATAATGTTTCTTTAGGACAACATATTTCGAAACAGAATTTAAGATAATCGGTAGTGTTTGTGATTGTTTCATCTAATGTTTGTTCTGTAAATAAGTCCCAGTTAGTGTCTTTCAACATGCATCTGAGCTTGTCTAGGTTGTCTTTTGAGTAGCATCTCCGTTGAACTTTACTGTAGAGGTGAGAGAGGACACCTTTGTGTGATTTGGAATATATTTTAGGCAGCACACGTATGATGCAGTGGTCAGAATTAAGTAGAGGAGCACGTTTGCGAGCTTCATATATACCAACATCATTGATAAATACCAGGTCCAGTTTTTTACCAAGACGGGTGGCAAAGTTGACAATATTGTCATGACCAAGTGATATAAGGAAGGAGCAATCGCTAGCATTGAAGTCGCCAGTTACTATTGATAAAGAGTTCTCGAAACAAGCTGCAGCAAAAGCGGTGAATTCATCGGCGAACATAGATAAATCCAATATGGTACAGCCAGGAGAGACATAAACATTAGAAATATAAATGAATTTGTATTTTGAAATGTGTTTCGGGCGACATCTCACAGTGATGCAATCAATGAAGTCATTCGAGAATTTGAAACAAACTTTGTTTGAAATGGACCATTTTGAGTGAATAAAAGTTGCAACACCTCCACCACACTTTTTCTTGGAACAAATACGGTCTTGTCGAAAAACATTGAAATTGTTTAGAGACACAATATTGTCATCGTATGAGTCATGGAGCCAGGTTTCTTGCAGAGTGACAATACCAGTATTGTGGTAGGTACTAGAAGACAACAGAGACTGAAAATCCAGAATTTTATTAGGCAGGGACCGGCAGTTGGTACTAATGATAACTGGAACAGTGGTGTGATGTATGGGTGTAGATTTTAAGGCACGCTGCCAACCTCCATGGTGCTTTTTCTTGAGTTTATTGCAAATATGAAAGTTTTTGGGTTTAAAACGTTTTATAAAATCCCGGGAGTAGATAATACGATTAGAATGCATAATGTGATATGTAAATACCAATAAAATACGAGTAAATAGATGCAAAATGTACATGGAATGTGGTAGCCCAAAAATATTCAAACAGGCCGCCAAGCCCATTCGAGATAGATAGCAGTGGTGTTTATTTTACACGATGGGGTTGCTGGCCTCATGCCCAACCTTTCCTCTTTAGCAGGATCATTTCTGGCATAGAGAGGTAAAGGAGTGCGTCGGCCGGAAATCGAACCCAGGACCCTATGCATGGCTGGCGAGAGTCCTAACCACTATGCCACCGACACACAAAACTGAGGTCGTCCTGAATCACATGCTGAAAATTGCATACTAGTACCAAAAATACAATGTGGAATCTGTAAAAGATAAAACAACTGATAAATTGGGTAACAGTGTACTGAATTCAATTCAATTCAATTCAACGCTTATTTCCATGAATTGATTTGGATTCAGTACATGAGACAAGAAAAACTACACCATTTCAAAGGGAGTTCGTTCAAAGCCGAAAAATATGTTATCAAATCAAAGAGAGAAAATAAAGACCTCCAGTTCACAGAACAAAGAAAGACTGATAACTGCTTCTTTCTGAACACACAAATCAGGTTTTAGACGTTTGATATAGATTGCTTTGGCAAAATTGAGGAGAATTGAGAGCTTTCTTCGCTATTGATATATATTTCTGAGCACTGTTCACTATGTGCAGAACATCCCATCAACTCAAAAGCTGCAAAATTTGCAAGTATGTTAAAACTTTTCTGTTGACGAACTTAATAATAATAATAATCGATTCGGGCTATAAACAGTAGCTGGTGAGAGGTCAAGCAAATAAATGATGGTAGCATATTATTCTACAAAAAATACTGTTCTTGCTTTATTCAATTACATAAAAATACCAAACACATCCACCTTGGCTGAAATATTCTCAATCATTTCAACATTATCCACTTTTAAATAAGGATCTAGATTAATGTGATGTGTTTATCGGGGCTTTAAGGAAGGCATTATTATGACAGGGAATGCTAATTTTTAAACTTAAAATTTACCCTCTTTAGAAGCAGTCAAAAGTGAACTAAACTGGAGTCAGTCAAGTACACCACAATTAACAATGAGTTGGTGATGAACTATTGAGTCTACAACGAACACTGACAGAATTACTGAATAGAACTAGACACATTACACTGCTTACTAACTGGTTTTTAACTAA